>JAPVLO010000260.1:0-2400000 GCA_027257055.1 Cephalopachus bancanus | reverse complement strand
TGATTATACTGATTCTTCCAGTCTATTACCATGGGATGCCCTTTTGTGTTGTTCTTGATTTCTTTTTTTCTCAAGGTATTCTAAGATTTTTATTTTTGGGGGAAAGAAGATGTAGACACTAACTAATTATAACAATTTCGGCTTATATGCACATATTTAAAATGTGAAGAAAACCACTAAAATAATGGAGATAAAAAATATAAATTCCGGTAGATGAAGAAAAAGTGTATGAAAAACTTGATGAAAACTCAATCAATTCAACAGATGACAGGAAAGAAAAAAAAAAAGAACAATGAAAAAGCCCACATGGCAAATAAAAGAAAGAAAATTAGTCAGTAGAAAGAAATCCAATTATGTAGTAATTCTAACTAATAAAACTGTTGTCATTTATCAAAAGGCAGGCAGAAATACAGTCCAGATATGTGTAAACAAATATAGACTGACAAATATGAAAAAATATACCATGAAAGTACCAAAAGTATTTTTTATTTTTATATTTGTATTATATATACACACACACACACACACACACACACACATATACATATATATATATTTTAAAGATGTGGAGTACAATTCAGAATTAGGTATACAAGTGGACATCATACAGGTAAAGTTTGGGCCTCCCTTTGGTCCCTACTTTGTCTGGTTTGAGGTCAGGTATGCTTATTGATTTTATGTGCCCCTCCTGGCAACCTGCCAGCATTCTACTACTGCCAATCCCTTTCTTATAGTATTATGATACATGTTCAGGGTCTGCTTATGAGTGAGAACATGTGGTACTCAATTCTTTGTTTCTGTGATAGGTCACTGAGTATTATAAATCCATCCAAGTTGCTGCGAAATCCATATGTTTGTCCTTCTTTATGGCTGCATAATACTCTATAGTGGATATGCACCACATTTTTTTTTATCCAGTCCAGTTTCAGTGGGCAGCATGGTTGGTTCCATGTTTTTGCTATTGTGAATAGTTCTGCAATAAACATCTGTGTGCAGGTATCTTTTTTGTTGACTAATATGAGTTCCTCCAGGTATATTCCCAGTAGGGGGATTGCTGGGTCATATGGAAGGTCAATTTCTAGTTCTTTTAGAAATCACCACAGTGTTTCCCATAGAGGTTGAACTAGTTTGCATTCCTACCAACAGTGTAGAAGCATTACCCTTTCTCCACATACTCGCCAGTGTCTGTTATTGTTTGTGCTATTAATGGTGGCCATTCTTACTGGGGTTAGGTGGTATCTCAATGTTGTTTTGATTTGCATTTCTTTGATAATTAGTAAGGCTGAGCACCTTTTCACGTGTCTGTTAGTGGCTCCTATATCTTCTTTTGAGAAATATCTATTCATGGTTTTGCCCACTATTTATTGGGGTTGTTTGTTTTTTTCTTTCAGCATGTTTGAGTTTCTTGTAGATCCTGAATGATAGGCCTTTGTCAGATATATAGTGGCAAATATTTTTTCTCATTCTGTGGGCTGTCAGTCCATTCTCTTGATGGTTTCTTTTGCATAAGTTTTTCAGTTTAATGAGGTCTTACTTGTCTGTCTTATCTCTTATGGCATGGACATCTGGAGTTTTGATCAGGAATTGGTTGCCTACTCTGATTTCTGTAAGGGTGTCTCCTGTATTTTTTAAGATTCTTATAGTTTGAGGTTTTATGTTTAGGTCTGTGATCCATTTAGAGTTGATTTTTGTGTATGGTTATTGGTAGGGGTCCTGTTTCCATCTACTGTATGTGGTCAGCCATATTCTTAATTTCTTTGAGTAGTGTTTTGTAGTTCTCATTGTAAAGGTTTTTCATGTCTTTGGCTAGATGAATGCTGGGGCATTTTATTTTTGTGTGTGTGGCTACTGAGATTATGTTTTTTATTTGGATCTCAACCTGCTTGTTGTTGGTGTATAGAAATGCAACTGTGTTTTACTCATTGATTTTATATCTCGAGACTTTACCAAAGTTGCTTATCAGTATGAGGAGGTTTTTGGCAGACTCTCTAGGGTTTTCTAGGTTTAGAATCATATCATTTGCAATGAGAAATAGTTTAACTTCCTCTTTTCCTATTTGTATATGCCTAATTTTCTTCTTCTGCCTACTTGCTCTAAGACTTCCAATATTATGTTAAATAGGAGTGGTGAGAGTGGGCATCCTTGTCTTGTTCCAGTTCTTAGGGGGAATCCTTCCACTTTCAGTCTGTTAAGTATGATGTTGGCTGTTGCACGTGATTTGCTAAGAATTTTTGCATCTATGTTCATCAGGGAAGTTGGTCTGAAGTTTTCTTTCCTTGTTGGGTCTTTGCTATTTTTGGGTATCAGGATAATATTGACTTCACAGAGTTAGCTGGGGAGAATTCTTTCCTTCTTCATTGCTTGGAATACTTTCAATAGAATTGTACCAGCTCTTCTTTGAATGTCTTGTAGAATTCAGTTGTGGAAATCATCTGGCTCGGGGATTTTTTTTTGGTGGGGATGTTTATTATTGCTGGGTTTATTTCTTGGATTGTTATTGGTCTGTTTATGGTTCTAATTTCTTCCTGCTTTAATTTTGGGTGTTATGTGATGCCAAGAATTCCTTCATTTCCACTAGATTTTGTAGCCTACTTTCATATAGATGTTTGTAATAATCTCTGACAATCAGTTGTAACATTGCCTTTTTGGTTTTAATTGTGCTTATTTGAATTTCATCTCCCTTTCAGTTAATATGATGAGGGCTCTGTCAATCTTATTTGTCCTTTCAAAGAACCAGGTTTTTGTCTCATTGATCCTTTGTATAATTTTTTTGTTTTTTATTTCATTTAGCTGTGACTTCATTTTAATGATTTCCATTTTATACTAATTCTGGGATTTGATCGTTCCTGTCTTTCTGGATCCCTTGCAATGTTAGATGGTTTACTTGAGATCCCTCTTGATATGTGTATGTGTGCAGTGCTATAAATTTCCCTCTTAGCATCATTCTCAGGATATCCCAGAGGTTTTGGTGTGTGTGTCTTAGTTTTTGTTTCTAGAAATATACACACACACACACACACACACACACACACACACACACACACACACACAGTTTTTGTTTCTAGAAATACACACACACACACACACACACACACACACACACAACACACACAAACACACACACACTTTTTGAGTTGGAATCTCACTCTGTCACCCAGGCTGGAGTGCAGTGGCTTGTTCATGGCCACCATAGCCTCAGCCTGTTGGGTTCAAATGATCCTTCTGCCTCAGCTGTCCAAGTAGCTGGAACTACAGGCATGTACTATCATGCCTGGATAATTTTTTGATTTATTGTAGAGACAAGGTCTCACCAAGTTGCCCAGGCTGGTCTTGAAGCCCTGAACTTATGCAATCCTCTTGCCTTGGTTTTCCAAAGTACTGAGATTACAGAGTTGAGCCACCATGCCCGGCTATTTCTAGACATTTAAAAATTTTTGCCTTGATTTCTGTGTTAATCCAATAGTCATTCAGAAGCAAATTGTTTAGTTTCCATGTATTTGTGTGTTTTGGGTGTTTCTGTTGATGATGATATTAATTTTTATTTCACTGTGGTCTGAGAAGATGTTTGGTATCATTTCAACCTTTTGAAATTAGTTTACACTTGATTTATATTTGAATATATGGTCAATCTTAGAGTATGTTCCTTGTGCTGATGATAAGAATGTATATTCTGTGATTGTTGGCAGACTCTCTAGGGTTTTCTAGATTTAGAATCTTTTTTTGGTTTTTTTTTTTGAGTTGGAGTCTCACTCTGTCACCCAGGCTAGAGTGCAGTGGCACACTCCAGGCCACTGCATCCTCTACCTGCTGGGTTCAGGCAATCCTTTCGCCTCAGCTTTACAGGTAGCCAGAACTATAGACGTGTACTACCACGTCTCATATCATTTGCAAAAAGAAATAATGATTGGGTGAAGTGTTTTGTAGATGTTTACTAGATTCAGTTGGTCAAGTGTTGAGTTAAAGTTCTGGATTTCCTTATTAGTTTATTGCCTTGATAATCTGTTTAAGATCCCATGACTTGGGATCTGGGAAGCCCTTTTGTGGGTATTTAAGGCTTTGGGGATTGCTGGTGTTTTTTGTTTTTTTGTTTTTTTTCCTGATTTCTCCTCATCTGTGAGCACAGACTCTTCTCTTTTTAGTTAAAACATTTTTTAAAAAAATTTTATTTTATTAGATAAGGCTGCTACTGTTGTTGTAGCAGTTTGTGTTGCCTGCTTTCTTTTCTTCCCTCCCTCCCTCCCTTCCTTTTTTTGCCTGACCCTTCTCCTCTGGTCTGCCTGGGGGGGTGGGCAGTGGTGGTACTGTCTGGTTACTGGTACTGTCTGGTTACTGGTGCATTCTGGTGGGGATGGAGTATGTCATTTCCTCTCATTCAGAGGCGTTTCCCTCCCTCTGTCCCAGGTGATGGGGGTCCTGGCTGGAGATCCAGTGGCCTCTTCCTCAGACTATGTGTCTTATTAGCTGGGTTGGTAGGTGGCCAGTGCAGCCCTGTGGCCCTTCTCTGGCTTAGATGCTCTTGGGGGCATGGAGTGGCCTCCTCTCATCAGGGTGGGAAAAACTCTTTCACCCAGGGGTAGAAGGGAAACAGTGGAGAGTTGTTATTTCTCTCTCAGTCCACAGGTCGGTGGGCCACCACCACTACCACACTGTTCAGAGGAACTAAGGTGCCTCTTAGTTTCCACTCTGCTCTGTGGGAGGGGCTATCACAGCAATAATGGCTCCCTAAAGGCAAGCTGCACCTGCAGCCTTGACCTGGCACCACAGTGACTTCCAGCACCTGAGAAATGTCCCTGAGGTGGTTGCCTGTCCCCTGCTGAGTGTTAGAGAGGAGGAGAGTGCCAATGCAGCACAAACCACCCCCACAGAGTGTTTCCCACTGAGCCTTTCTGTGGGGAGGTTGGCAGCTGTGATGCCAGGCTTCCCTGGGAACTAGAGTCCCCAGGCTCCATGTGGCTCCTGTCAGTGCCTCTGTCTTGATTTAGGGCAGTCCTCTGTTCCCAGCTAGTGTGGGAGGGATGCAGTGGGGAGGGTCTGGGCTGCCTCTCTCTTGGCTGAGACCACAGAGGTGAGATGTGTAGAGAAGAGAAGAAAAGCTGTTGTTTTCACTCACCCCTTGTGTTTCCCAAGGTGCTTTCCTGATCTTGTGTCCAGGCCACTTCTAGGAGTGTCCAGGGCTTGGAATTGTTTGTCCTCTGAGTGCCCAAGTGACCATCTGACAGACTTCAGCTCGAGTTTTCAGGTCGACCCTCAAAGTCTAGGCTTGCTCCTCCATATAGATTTCTTTGCTGAGAGCGGCAATTGTGTGTTATCTTCAGTTGACCTTCTTGGACCTCTCCCCTGGTTTGCTTCTTATATTACTTAATTGCACAGTGTTAACTGAAGATATTCCCTTATAAAAGAATACTGTTGAAAATTTTATTTAAAATAGGAATACAAAAAAATAGAAAAAGAGCATATATCAATTTAGTCTTGACACTAAAATCTGACAAGATGTAAAATTACTATATATTCATCCAGAATATATTTTCTATAAAGCTATTTTTTTCAGTTTGAAAAATACTATCAAAGTAATTTTTTATTTTCTGCTTTGTCACAGTCATTTTCTGATGTCATCAACTTAATTTTTGAGACGATATAGTATTTTGTTGACCGGATGTTTTAGTACTGGATGATTTTTTTTCTATGCAAAACTTAGGATGAAAGTGTCAAATTATAACAAATTTTACCTGTTGATAATATTATTTATTTAATGAGCATTTGCAAACTTTCAAAGTGTTGGTGCAAAAATGCTACCGATAATAGCATCATTTATTTAACAAGTAGCTGCGTGCTTCCTAAAAGTGCTGAGAGCAAAGATACTAATACGAATGACTGAATAAGTGACTGAGTTTTAGTAGATGTGGCGTAATGTAGTCTTGAGTTATTTTAGGCAGTGTATTTGAGGTTTGACAGATCTTGGTCATTTACCAAATTAACACTACCCTTTAAATGTTTGCTCCAATGCAGAACTAGTTGCTGTTCATATGTCTTGCTAATTGGAGTGGTCCAAGATAGTCTTAATATATTGTCCATGATAACCACACTTGGCTGGCTTGGCAATTCAGCTTGATCTCTTGTAGGAACAGGTATGCCCATTAGTGAAACAACAAGAATATGCACAGGGCACTGAAAGCATCAAATGCTGTAGTGAGAAAATCCTCTAGATGCTTTCTCTGTGTCTTACACTAAAGCAGAGAAACAGATTTTGCTCTTGTGTAGTAAGTCCCCACCAAACAAAACTGACAACCAATGATTACTTGTCAAATGTGTTAGCCTCCAAGAGGATCCTCACTGTCTCATGATATGCATATTCTATGCAGCCTCTTCCTGCAATGAAGCAGCTGACCTAGGTGACCCTTAGAATATGGATTAAGTATTTGACTCCAGGCCTCCTAGGAAAACTCTATTCTACATGGAAGTTAATTGGAACTCTCAGTTATGCAGGCAGTTCACCACATGTGGAATCAGTACATGTGTTCTTTTTGAGATTAAGTTTAAGAAGGGAACCATTTGAGTTTACCTAGGGTGTAGTTTATTCTTCTAACCTCATGGCATTACACATTTCTGCCTTTAAACCATAGATTCCAAATAAACACCATAAGCACAGTGATTGCAAAAATAAATAAATGAAACTGAATTTGTCTAGTTCTATTATTCTTTGTCACCATTTAGTTCTATTATTCTTTGTCACCATTTAGACATTTAAGTAATTTGTATGTAAAATTTAACACAAATTTTAATATAAAATAGTGAGACCAGAAAGGTAAATGTTTTTTGAATTCAAATTTTAGTTCCTGACTGGGTGCAGTGGCTCACATCTGTAATCCCAGTACTTTGGGAGGCTGAGGTGAGAGGATTGATTGAGTTTAGGAGTTAGAGACCAGTCTAGGCAACATAGTGAGACCTCATCTTTACCAAGGATCAAAACATTTTAGCTGGATGTGGTGGTGTGTACCTATAGTCCCCGCTACTTGGGAGGCTGAGGTGGAAGGATTACCTGAGCCCAGCCCAGGAGTTGGAGGATATGATGAGCTGTGATTATGCCATTGCACTCCAGCCTTCAGTGACAGAGTGAAATTCTTACTTACAAAAAATTTTTTTTTGTTCCTGTATAAAGTATTTTCTTGAATTTGAACAAAATCTTTAAAATAGAAACATTTTCTTCTTCTAACCTTTAAAATTGCTTTAATAGTTAAAGAAAGAGTCAAGAAAATAGTGATTATTACTTACTTTTATATAATTATTACTAAAAATACTAAAGCTGTCTAGAGGCTCTTCTCTGGGTGTCAAATATATAAGATATGCCACTATCTTCAGCCATCTTGTTGGCCAGAGCTTCAGTTCAGTGATAGGACAATGACCAAATCTGTCCCAGTGTGTTCTGGACCTTCCATTTCACTAATTTAGGGTTTCTTAACCTCCCACTATTGATATTTAGAGTGGATACTTCTTTATTTTGGGGAACTGTCCTGTGCCTTGTATAATAGTTAGCAGCCCATTTTATAATGGGGTTGTTTGTTTTCTTCTTTTCAGTACGTTTCAGTTCCTTGTAGATCCAGGACGTTAAGCCTTTGTCAGACCTAGAGTTGGCAAATACTTTTTCCCAGTCTGTAGGCTGTCTCCCTGCTCTCTTGATGGTTTCTTTGGCTTTGCAGAAGCTTGTCAGTTTAATAAGGTCCCATTTGTCTATCTTCTCTCTTAAGTCCTGTGGGTTTCGGGTTTTGTACAGGAAGAAAATGACTGATGGTACTGGGAAATTATGGGGGGGAGGGGGGTGGGATTAACAGTAGCTAATATCTCTCTGGGACTGGGAAAACACCTCTTATCAATAGGGTGCCTGAATGAAACGTAATTGTACACCTAACCCTTAATTGTACCCCACAAAACGATAATAAAAAATACTGATTAATTATTAAAAAAAAAATAGCAGCAACTCTGGGCTCTATGTCCTAGATGCCAGTTACACCCCTTCCCCTAGTTGTGACCATCAAAAATGTGTCCAGACATTGCCAAATGTTCCCTGGGGGACAAAGTTGCCCTCAGTTGGGCAGTCTGAGATTAAGGTGTCTGCAGAGCCATGCTTCCCCAGAAGGTGCTAGAAAAGACTCTGTTCTGGATCTCTCTCCCGGCTTCTGGTTGTTTCTTGACTGTGGCAGTGTGACTTCAGCCTTCTCGTGGTGTTTTCCTTGTGTACGTGTTCAAATTTCCTCCTTTTAGAAGGACACCAGTCATATTGGGTTAAGGTCTACCCTAATAACCTTCATTTTAACTAGATTACCTCTGTAAAAACCCTACTTCCAAATAAGGCCACATTCGGAGTACTGGGAATAAGACTTCAGCATATCTTATTTTGGGAGACACAATTCAATCCATAACAGTCTTCAAACATGGGATTGGGCTCTGTTCTGTCCCTCATTGACTACATGGCCTTATTTTTGATGCATAGCCTCAGTTCCGTATCTAAAAAATGCAGGGATTGGACCACATAATCTGTGAGATTTTATCACTTAACTTCTATGGCTTTATAAACACACTTACTGTTATTGACTCTCCATTAATAGGATCCAGCTCTAATTTGCTTTTTTTTTTTTTTTGCTTTCTATAAGGGATGCTGTTGAAATTTGGCTGGTTAGTAGCAGTAGTTAATGGAGTATTATGTAGGCATAAAGAACAAAATCATGAACTTCGCAGTAACATGGATGGAATTAGAGGTTATAATACTGAGTGATCTCTCATAGAAACAAAGAGATTAGTATCACATGTTCTCACTCATAAGGGGACCTTGAACAACTACCATATTACTGTAGGAAAGGGATTGAAAGTAGCGGGAAACTGCAGGGAGGGGGTGGGGGAGGATAGCTGGGATTGGCCGTAGTCGATATCCACCTGGGGGAGGGGGGACATACCTCATCAATAAGGGTACTTGCACAATGAACATTTGTATACCTAACCCTGAATTGTACCCCACAATTCCAAAATAAAAATTAAAAGGGGAAAAAAATAGCAGTAGTTACATTTTTTTTAAAGCATCTACTATATGTCAGGCACTTTATAAGAAGATTTACATATTTAATTTGACACTCAAAAAAGTCCTGCAAGATATCTCATTTGATATATTTCATTTGATAGTTGAAGTATCCAAGGTGCAGAGAGGTCACCTAATGTGTAGAAATTGTTGAAATTCATATTATGAGGAAGTGGAAGATCTGGGATTTGAACACACATCTTCATGATTTCAAAGCCAGTGGCTCCTTTTTCTCTCCTACATCAAGACACTGATAGGAAGAGGTGGGGCCGTGACTGTTAGGTGGACATCTTCTAAGAGAAGATGGCTGTTTGCCAGACAGGTGGAACCACAGGCTTGAGTTCTTTGGCACTGTGTTCTAATGGCAGCTGACTATCTCAGTTCTGTAGTTCCATGTACTCATCTTAGAGCCCTATCTTTCAGTTCCTTTAAGTTTCATGTTAACCTAGTGAAGATGTCTGATTCTGAAGGCAGAGTAGAGCAGAGCAGAAGGGATCTCTGAGCTGCCTTTTGGAGGAACTCACTATCTTTTCAGGGTGTCTCCAATTTTTGCATCCCAGAAAAAGTTTGAATTTGTGAACATGGTTAAGATCATAGAACTCATAGAATGTAAAAGAGGCTTATGCCAGTATTGAAATCCATATTTTTCTTGCTGCTTTGGGACTTTCTCTTAATGACTCATAGGCTTCGTTACCATATGGCAGCTGCCATTTTATTTCTCTGATACCTAGGAAGCTGCCAGAAGGGACTTCTCCATTGTCATTCAAGTCTACAGAAGAGCATCTTATCACCCTGGAGTGAGTGACACTTCCCTTCCCCTTCCTCTCCCCCCCCCACCCCCGCCGCTGCTTTCCTGGGCTGTTATCTCCTCTGCTTGTACTGATGATGCATGGAGCCCTCAGAAAGCCACAGCTGTGTGGTCTTCTGTGGAGAAAATTTCTCTTTTCACCACTCTTTCCTCAACTTCTTAGATATCTTTAGTGAAAAACAACCTCTTGTTTTCAGGTACAGTCTCTGCACATGACAGACTGGGCAGGCTGGACTCAGGCGACAGAGCAAGCACCAAGGACTTCCCAGAGTCACTTCGTCATTGATGACTCAGGGATACTACTGGGCCATTTTCTTTCAGGAAGCTCTTTGGTTGCTCATTAACCTGTATTTCTGGTGACCTACTTTCCCAGTACTTTAGTTATAATCCAAGTACTTTAGTTATAATCATCTCTACTTTCCCAGTATTTTAGTTATAATCCAAGGATAGCAAAAAAAATACACTATGGATTGTTTTCCATGCAGAGGAAGAGGTAGTGACATTCGTGTAAGCTATATGACTAGATATCACATACAGTAATTTACGTAGTTGGTTATCTAGCCCATCCTGCCTCTATTGAACCAGGCTTATCTTCTTGTGCAAAATGCCATTGCCTGTGTATGTGACAATGGAAAACTTTTGAGAAGGAGATCGTATGAACTAGAAGCTACTAATCAGATCAGCTAGGAGAAGTCCTAGGAAAGAACACCCTGTTCCACTGTAAACAATCACAGTTTACCTGGAAATTCTGTGTGTGTTTATTCATGGCCTTAGCTCATAATTTAGGTTCCAGTTCTGTTCATTACACTTTTTATAAATAAGTTTGTTTGTCTTTCTCTTTTTGCCTGTTGGCAAGAATTGTCTGGCTGAGATGGTAAGGTCCCTGTGGGAAGGGCTTGGCCTTGTTGCATGAGCTCAGTCAGAAGCTGACACTTAGGACAACCATGAGAGTATGAACGAATGCTAAAGTGCAATCTCAGAAGGCTTGAGGCTAAAACTGTGAGTGTCTTCAGCAAAGCAATATATAGGAATTGGTATCTTCCAGTGTCAGAGCCCTATGTTCTTGGTCATTAGAGTTTAAGGAAGAAACGCTTTTTGTGTTCACTGTAGATCCCAGGCCGTAGAGAATCCCTGCATCAATGTCTCTGAGTGGGTGCAGACTGACCACCTTGTTGCTTGGTCTTTCCTCCTGTCTGTTGTGTTGATAAAGGGATAGGGAAAAGTGAGGATTCTTACATTGATTAAGGAAAAAGTTTAAGCCAAGATCTTTCCCTTTTAGACAGTCTAGTGAATTTTCTCATCACACTTGAGTCAACAAACATTTATTTGAAATATTATCATCTCCAGTCTAACTTCCACCTGCTTTTGCTCTCTGGAGGTAAGGATTCCAGAGACTCTCCAGGGTTCTTTACATTAATTACACTTGAGGTTTAGATTGGGGGTAGATCTTACCTACTTCCTTCTTTGCTTCCAATCTTCTCCCCTCTGAAAATCACATGGCATTGCTTACTAAAGCCATTTCACTGGTTACGTTTAGAAATATATGAGGGAGACCCCATATGTTTCTATTTATAAAAAATTGTGTATTTACTCTTACATGTTTAAACTTCAGTTGCCTTCGAAGTACTCTCCATTTGATGCAATACACCTATGGAGATGCTTTTCCACTACTCAAAACAGTTTTTGAACTTGTTAATTTTGATGCCTTTTAGTGCTTCTGCCGTTTTTGTTTCATGTCTTCCACATCGGCAAATGTTTCCCTGTGAGGACTTTTTCATCCAGGGAAACAAAAAAGAGTTGCTCAAGTGAATAGAGGGTAGGATATAGGGGATCATGCAGTTTTGGTCAAAAACTGCCGAACACTTAGGTGTGGGTAGGTATGCTCGTAAATCACCCATGATAAAATAGGCAAACATGTTGAAAGAATCCCCTCCCCCCCCAAAATTAAATGAAGCTGAATGCATTCTCTCACAATAATGCTAGTTGGTACACTGATGCTGATGGGTTCCAATAACACTTACCTAGTGGGGGAAGCCTGTACTACAAGGGGTACTCCCTCTAAAAGACAATTCTGTTTTTTTGGGGGGAGGTCTGCCCTCATACATATATTACACATATAAATATACATAATATATATTATATGTAATACATAGCAGGTAGATAAGCTGAAGCATAAGTTAGAACTTTATAGGAGCTAGAATTACAATTATAATTACAATATTTAGCTTGCCCTGATTAATAATCTGAATAGGACTAGAAATAAATGTACTAGCCAGTATTTTCATTTTAATCTAAAATCAAATTCATGATCCATAAAAGCAGTTACTCTTTCCTAACACAAACAACTGTATCTATACTCCTAGTAATAGCCATTATTATTAGTATGTTATACTCTGGGCAGTGAGCAATCATAAAAATTTCCAACAGCTTCCATAATAATCACTATAGCACTAATCATAAAACGGGGCTTTCCCCATTCCATTTTGGGGAATAACACAAGGAATTCCAGCAATATCAAGCACAATCTTATTAGCATGACAAAAGTTGAGTTGGGTCAAATGACCTTCCCTGGGATTGTCTGGGTTCTGTCCCTGCTTGGTCCCTGAAGTCTTGGTCACTTTTAGGGTAGCCTAGGGGTGTGCATTTCCTCTAGGCCTTACCACCCAGCAGGTCCCTGGTCAGTTGATGATGCTGGTGCTTTACACCCAGCAGGTCCCTGGTCAGTTGGTGGTGATGATGATGTTGATGCAGATAAAATTCTATTTTGTTCAGCTGGAGTCAGAGGCACTCTGGGTAGCCCCCAGGTGATCTGTCCTTTCAGAGTCCTCTGGAGGACCTGTGACTGAAGATGAGGAATGCCTCCCTAAGGTCACACTGGCCAGCATCTGTTATCCATCTGGTTCCCCTCAGTCTCTGGGGGTCTCTACTGGTCTTAGGTTCATGGGTTGATGGACATATAATCAGTGGGTAATGGAATCAGAATCTTAAATCAACTTTCAAGGTCTAATCCAAACCCTTCATTCTATTGATGAGGGGACAGACCCAGGCAGGAAGATGCAGAGGAACTGAATGGAATTTAGGATCCAAGAGTGCCAACTCATGCTTCAGGTCACTGTCTGCTGCTTCAGGGGTCCTCAAATGCCACTGATCTCAATCACCTGGGTGATTGTTAATCATGCAGATTCCTGGGCCACCTTTATGTGATTCTATTTTAATAAATGCTCTGGGTCAGTAT
Organism: Cephalopachus bancanus; assembly: GCA_027257055.1. Lineage (NCBI taxonomy): Eukaryota > Metazoa > Chordata > Mammalia > Primates > Tarsiidae > Cephalopachus > Cephalopachus bancanus. The sequence goes on along the minus strand of JAPVLO010000260.1, from coordinate 2,386,893 downwards.
TGTACAATTGAAATATAATGTAAGCCATATATGTCTTTTAATTTATTTCTAGTAGCCACACAAAAAAGGTAGAAAGAAACAAGTGAAAATTTAGTAACATATTTTATTTAGTCCAATGTAGACAAATTACCATTTTAACATGTAATCTAAAGTTACTAACGAGTTGTTTGACTTTTTTTGGTTATCGAGTGTTTAAAGTTTGGTGTTTTTTTATGGCACATCCTAATTTGAATTAGCCACATTTTAAGTGTTCATATGCCACAATAGCTAGTGGCTATCATATGGACCAGTCTACAGTGGTTCCTTCCCAATCAGTGAAGCGCTTTATAAAAAGATATTAGTGACAACAAGTAATGAACTCCTCATTGCTAGATTCACCCAGATATCTAGTGTTGTGAAGCTCAAAATCTGAAAGCCCTGCCACCCCAACCTTATTAAATTTTGTGGGCACCTCACTGATTCAGCACAGCAGTGGGCAGGGATGTGTTTACATAGCGAACGTATAGGAAACCATTGACCACTGGATGACACAGACCTCCTGAAACCACACGCCACTCACAGACCAACCACTGAGCTGTGTATTTGCACATGTAAACTATTTTCAAGACCCGGAACTCCATGTGCTGAAGGCATGGGCCCCAAATGCAGCGTTTGAGTGGAATTTTCAACCAGAAGCAGCTACACAACTTTTTCCTATTTAATCTGTAAATGCATTTGGGGGATTTTTGCACATGAATCAACTCGTTTGGCTTGACAAACCTTCTCTGTGCTCTGTCTGTGCCCAGTCTCCAGTTCACAAAGGTGGTCTGTGTGTAAATGTGCAGGGGGTGGGAGGAGGTGCGCGGAAGTTCAAGGCAAATTTCTCTAAAAAATGTGGCACCTGGGAGCTGGGGAAAACGCAGGAAGGATCTCCTGTCTGAATCCTCACTCTTTCCCATCAGAAGTGCTGTCCAAAGGGTTGAGAGTGGAAACACACTTGAATTTTATCTAATAAGATGGATGTACACAAGATGCGACTTACACCTCTGTGTTTGTCTTTAATTAATTAATGAATGTAATTAGTGATTATAAGGTATCGTCTGGACATAGACTGTTTCCCCCTCTACCTGGCTTCTTTCTGTTCCTTCCCTCAGGGAGTGGTCTCTGGACAAGGCTGGTCTCTGAAGCATATGCATACTCCTAGTGATGACCTAGTAATGAAGGATGCAGATGACCAAGCAAAGCTGAAAACGATGTAGTTGTCACTCTTAATCAATGTAATTGTACACATTGGATAGGAATGTGAATGATTAGCTTGATTGCTTTGATTATAAAACTGCTTGCTACACTACCTCAAGGCACAGATTCTTCACTGACTTGCTGCCATTGGTGCCTCCCGTAAGTTTTAATAAACCAAATGTCTTTCCCTGCTGGACCTCTGGGTGACTTCTTTGGAATAGGTTAAACACTATGCACAAGCCTTCTCAGATTTGGTGTTACTGTGTTACAGTGACTCATTATATTTGGAGAATAGTTTTAAGGATATTGGTTTTTTAAAATCTGTCTCACCTGCCCTCCCATCTGTCTAATGCTTTATTTTGATAAAAAGAAAGAAAAATAATAATAAATGAGCTGTTAGAAGAAAACTGGGTATTGTGTTCCTGAAAGGTTGTCTTGTGTTGTGTAGCTCACTTCAGTGACATCTCCTTACAAGGGTTCATGTGATGCTGGAGTGAGAAAATGGGGAGTGAAAGATGGGGAGATGGAGTCCATATTAATAACAGTGATGTCATAATAAGAACTGTGACCAACATTGACCCAACACTGACAAGGATGAACTCATTTAATCCTCACAACAACCCTAGGAAGTAGGTACAGACATATACTCCCATTTTACTGTGGAGGAAACTAGGACAAGAGAGGTTAACTAATTTGCTGAGTTCACCCAGTTGGTAAAGGGCAGAGATGGGGTTCAAACCTAGGTGGATCCTTAGTTCTTACCCAAAAGACCACAATCTGTCATGCTTGGAAACCTCCTTCAAAGTCCTTCTGCCAACTTCCCTCTAAGGTAGAAATTTCTCTGACCTTCAGTCAGATGGTCATCCAGCCCCTGCTTGAATCACTGAGCAATGGGGAGCTCATTACTTTGTCAGCAGCTCATGCATTTTGTGAAGAGTTCCAACAGTTGGGAACTTCTTAAGATGAACTCTACCTCTGACGATTAGCTAAATTTGATCCCTACAATGTTCTTAGGGTATAGACTTCTTGAAACTGCAGTAAGATAGAATGGGGACATAATGGGACTTAAATCTATATGCATATTAATGTAATTGGGAATTATTTTTGAAGAATAGTTATAAGGATATTGACTGGTTAAATCTGCCTCTCCCCATTCTTTTTAAATGGTCTTATGCAGCAGCCCTCTGAACTAACTCTGGGCCCCTGTTTTGTTTCTTAGGAAGTCCCGCCTCCATACCTCTGCTCATGCTGGTCTGAGTAGGCCAGCTGCCACCTTTATATCACCAAGATAAGAATGTTATATAAGTCCCAGAGTTATTATCTTGCCTGACCGGCTTTCAGTTCTCTGGAATTCTTGACTTTTCCCCATGATTGTAAATCTGCTCTTCAAGAATGAATCGAGGTTCTTGTAATTACTTAGAACTTGTGGAGAACAGTTGGCTCCCCTGATGAATGCACGACAAAAATGATCAGCAAGTGCTTACAATTGTTGGAGAGGCTTTCTAGGTCAGGGCTGAGGGAAAGGTTGAGGTGAAACAGGGACATTGTGCTCCCGAGAGGACTGTACGTCATTAGGATGAATACCCTGTCATAGGTGTGTTGTGTGGCAGGGAAGAGCCCACCAGCCCGACTCTGCCCGCCAGGGTCATAGCCCAACTTTGCCATTAGTTGTGTGACCTTTTACAAGGATCTTAACTTCTCTGGTCTGTTTCCTCATCTATATATTGGGGACAATGGTAGTACTTACCTAGGGGAGTTATCAAGATTAAGTGGGTGGATCAGGTAAAACACTTAGAATAATTCAATAAATGCCAGCTCTTGTTGCCATTATTAAAAGAAAGCCTTATGGTGATCACACACATGGGTGTGAACCCTTTTTGATGGACTGGTGACCACATTACCCTAGTTATTCCTCACAGCCATGCTGTAAAGATAGAGGTATCCATTTTACACAGGAGGAAAACAGACACCCTGATACAGGAAGTTTCTCGCTATGCTAGTAAGTGGCAGAGCCGAGATTTTTAAACCCAGCATGATTTATTACCCATAACACGTTTAGCCTTCACCTTAATAGGTTGCCACTAGTATTTTAAACAACTGATTAATACAAATTGTGTATTTGCGATGTTTTCTTATAGTGTGAAGAAAGCATAAAGGGAGACTTTCTGGGTAGCTGGGCTACTCAGAGACTACCTGGGCAGCTCCACTAGCTTCTATGGTCAGACTCCTTGACATAGTCCTAAACGCCCATTGGACAATTCCACCTGAATTCCTTCACAGATACTCCAACTTCTGCAAGTGTCAAATGGATGTCATTATCTTCCTCCAAAACCTTCTCCTTCCTTGGTCACTCTTTCAGATTAATGGTCTCACAACCCTCCCCTTCATTCAGGCTGGAATTGTTGGCACCATCTTTGATCCTTCACTCTCACCTCGAACTTGAAATGCATAGTCAAATATTGAAGACTAATCACCAGTGTCTCTTGACTGTCTCCTTCCATCCATCCCCACTGTCACCATTTTAGTTGAGGCCAATGTTGGGTAGGGTAGGCATTGCTGTATAATAAATAGATCCCAAAGTACAAAATGGCACAAAACCAATACAAGGTTATTGTAAAGTACTTTGTATTGTACTTGTATTTTTATTGGAAAGTACTTTACATTGCTCATGAAAGTACTGCCTAAGTTGATCACCAATGTGGCACTGTCCATGCAGTTATTCAAAGATTCAGGCTGCAGGGGACTCAGCCATGTTCATTGGGCTTCCAGGCCGCCCTGAGCTCAGATTCACCTCTGCTAGCTGGAAGGCAAAAGACACTAGAGAGGCATTCTGGGAGCTTTGATGCACAGGTCTGGCAGTGGGACATGTCACTTCTGCTTACATTCTGAAGGGCTACACCCAACTGCAAGGAAGGTTGGAAGGTGTGACCCACCTGCATGCCCAGCTTCAGGTTCAAGGCCCTTCTCATCTGTCACCTGGCTTCTGCAGATATCCCAGGACTGGTATCCTTGCCTAGTTTCACTCCCCATCCAATCCACTGTTCCACAGTGTTGCCAGAGTTAACTTCTAAATCCTACTCCTGCAGGCTTCCTGTTCTAAATCCTACTCCTGCAGGCTTCAGAACAACAAACTCAACACGACATTCAAAGGTTTCCACAATGGGAGCTCAGTCTAACTTTCTGGCTTATCTTTCCTAATCCCTCAACAGCCTTGAACCAATGCTGGAAGGTTCCATGATCCTTTCTGAACAAACCACACATGCTCTCCAACCTCTGCTCTCAACAGGGCACCTTCCTCATCAGTATCATTCACAGTGTCAGTTCTGCTCATCCTTCAAGGCATTGCTCAAAGACCACCTTCTTCAAGTTGTAATCAGTTGAACAGGATTCTTCCCTCCCCTCTGTTCTCCCACACAGACCTCTCCTACAGCCATGGGAGAAACATAGCATATTCTGTTATAGCTCCTGATTGAACCCTATGCATATTCTGTTATAGCTCCTGATTGAACCCTATGCTAAATAGAAAGCCCAACTTGTGTTTTTTCCTCCTTTTAATACAGGATAAATCTAACTTCCTTGGCATGACACAGCAAAGCTCTCATGATCTATTTTCAACAGATATTTCTAGTCTTCAGTTTTTTTGCCACCTTTCCTGTGGTCTGGTCTTGTGTCCTTGAAATGCCTACGTTTATCTCCGTGTTCTTTCATGTGTCTGTGTCTTTGCCTGTGCTAGTCTGTCCCCTTGCAAAAGCCATCATGCGCCTTCACCACCCAGTGCAGGAAGGCTGTACCCCCAGCCTTCCTTCTTTTACATATGTCCACATCTCTGGTAGAGCCAGTGCCTCTTCTGTTTTAGTCTGTCATTCCCAGCAGAGGTGAGTTCCTTGAGAACGAGAACATCCTCATTAATTTCTTGGAGCTTCAAAGCAAACACAGTGCTTTATACATAGTGGCAAAGAGTGAGAATTTTGAATGAATGTACCCATCCATGGAGTGAGCCCTGTGCTGTTAGTCCTTGTCTGTGGAGGTCTGTGCAGATAGATTATTCTGAATCTAATGATAGTACAGTCGGGTCTTCTTGAATGAACAATTTCTTTTGTCATTTGATACCCCTGCATGATGGCAGAATGCAAGAACATTTTTCATATGTCAAAGAGAACAAGGGTAGGTAAAAATCTGGAGAAAATCCAAAGTACATAATGAAACACCAAGAAAAAAAAAAGAAAGAAACAAAAAAGAAGCCTAGGAAAATATATGTGAGAAATGAAATTCACATTCTTGAACTGTTTCTTCTTCTTTTTTTTTTTTTTTTACAAAATTGAAACATCTCCAAAGAGTACAGCCTTAAGAAACTTGGCCCAGGTGTATTTAATTTTCCAGAACAATATACTGATGATTATCATCTGGGAGCGTGAATTCTTAACCCTTAGGCTGACACCTACTGTTTGTTAACCACCCTGAAAGCTTTCGGACTTCTGCCAAGGCAAGAAGATGTCAGAGAGGTAAAGATTAAAGTTCAGAAAACTTAGAAGAAAAGGGCTCTGTATTGTCTTGGAGGTGGTTCAGGTAGAGAAGATGCAGCAATACAGGTGGGGTATTCAGATGTGGAGCAATTCAGGACTACGAGAAGGTTGGATGCATGACAACACCATGTGTAATTCATTGGATTTAGTTTTCCAACATTTTCTCAATCTTATGAGCTAGGGCAAGAGAAGCCAACCCCATATCCATTTTTCATTTTCATATAAAGCTGGAGTTTAGAATGCTTTCATTCTACTTGAGATGCAATGTCAGATTATTATATATATTACTTTATAGTTGAAGTTTTAAAAGTAAACTTTCACCTCTGCTGCTGGCAAGAACTGAGCATAGCTTTTTGGGAGGGTTCAATTTTTCTGCAGATGGTCTTCTCCTTTTATTGCTAGGGTTTCAGTTCCTTCATGATGCCTCATAAAAGCTTTATTTGAAACACAGGCACCTATGTGAGAGAAATGTTCATCTTCATGTCTTTCTTTTTAAATGAGGACGTAATTATCAAAACAGAACAAGCACAGGACTGAAGCTCTGTCAGCATTTGGGCAAACAACCTCCGGCGGTTGGTCTCAGCCCGGAAGTAAATGTAGTTGCTGTTCATAGCTGAGGAATTCTGTGTTGCTGGGCAGGGTAGATCTCTTCCCAGCTTCCTTTTGAAACATGACGTGACTTTTGCCACATGTCACAAAGCCTTTGCCAAGTCTCATTTCCTTGGGCACCTTGAGGTGAGGCCGAGGACTATTTCTTCTCATTTACTGAAAATTTCCAACAGTTTTTAAGATGAAGGAGGGGTTGTAGGATTTGCAAGGGATAAAAATGCATGTATTTATGAAATCTCCTTGTCCATTATCCAAAACTATAGATAAGTACAATTTCTATCTGATATTCTCTGGCACTTTTACCTTTTGTCCTGATAGCTTTAGAGTGTTTTACAATGATATTTTCCTTTTTTCTTCTACTCATGCCCACCTGCCACTGCTGGCCCTTCACTGGAAAGCTGAGATTCTGAGTGATGATATAAGGGGAAGATGCCCAAGCGTTTGTGTCCTATAGAATTTGCTAGGAGTAACAAAGATGAGGATCTCTGTGGCATTCTCTTTGGAAACAAGAGCTCCTTTGCCATGTTCTGGGATTGTATCCTACAGAATCTTTTATTTATTTAAAGAGATAGGTTTTTTTCTGTTTCCCAGGCTGGAGTGCAGTGGCTATTCACAGTATGATCCTAGCTTACTACAGCCTTTAACTTCTAGGTTCAAGCAATCCTCTTGCCTCAGTCTTTCAAGTAGTGATTAGAAGCATGTGCTACCACATCTGGCCTTACAACCCTCTTTAAGATTATACTTGAATTTTCCCCATCCTCCTTTTAAATGCATCACATTTTCCATTCATTCATTCATTCATTCAACATTTATTTTTACCAAGTGCCTACTTTTTACCTGAGCTTGGTAGTAAGGATATAATGGTGGGCAAACCAGACACAGTCCCTGCTCTCATTGAGCTTACAGTCTAGTCTACAGTAACACTGACCACAATAGTGAGTGAATACAGGCAGACTGAAAGGAGAGCAATGAAGGAAGGAGATATGGTTCCATGAACATGTGGAACCCTGTGAAACCAATGAATCTGACCAATGTATTTTCTTGGAGAGCTATTTTTGCATGAAGATTTGAAGGGTAAGTTGGAATTGTCCACATGGTAGGGGAACTAGGGGAAATAAAGCCTCTGAGAGAGGAAGAGCATGGGTGGATAAGGAACCTTTGACATAAGTGGGCATATAATTGAAGGGAGGTTCTGGCTGGAGTTCAGAATAAGAAAAAGTCTGTGAGGTTAGATCATGTTGAGTGTTCTAGATCACACTCAGGGTCTTCTCCTTTATCTGAGGACATTGGGAGGCCAAGGTGGGTTTTAAGGGGGAACTTTGAATCTTAAGAAGATTATTCTGGCAGCTGTGGGGAAGAGAATAGAGCAGGGTCAGGGAGGATGCTGAGTGACTAGTTCATGTAATAGATATTGATCTCCTGGGTTTGTAGGTTGGTGACTGTGGAATTGGAGCGAAGAGACCTGAATGCTATTTGGAGGGCAAGCGGACAAGAGTTGGTGATGGGTTGGCTGTGATATGTGTTGAGGAGGTGGAGAAAATGGTACGAAGGATAACCCCTCAGTTTCTACCCAGAAAAACTGGATGCAAGAAAATGCATTGAAAGAGACATAGAGGAGGAAAGGAAGGAGAGGGGAATTTGGAGAGAGGTTGTTAAGTCAGATTTGGACATTTGGAATTAATGATTTGGGAATTCATAGGGAAGGTCTGGGCTGAAAATAGATTTTGAAATCAGTGAATATATAATCGGACATTCAAAAGTCCTTGAGCAATCCCAGCTTGACTGGTTGTATTTAAATAGGGATATTGACCTAAATCTATAAGGTAAAAATTCTTTCAGTATGTTTAAGTTCTTTGCTGATGAGAGAACAATTGTAAGCCTCACCTCTGTCTTCACCCATAAAAGTAACAAACAATTTTTAACCTCAAATCAGTACTTCTCTGCAAGCCGTTCTATGTCTTGGAGAAATTCCTTCCACAGATGACATCACCTCCCAGTCCATGCCCAAATAATGGTGGCAGACTTCGTGATGGATTGGAGAAGAAGCCTGTATTGTTTTTACATGGTGCACCTCTTGTACCTGGATATCCTGCCACGTACATGGAAGGGTCTCAACTTACTTCCCATGTTGCCTCAATAATTCCGTTATTAACTGCAAAGGCTTTAAAAACCATCAAAATATCAACCTCCAAATTGCTAAAAAATGGAAATGCTTATTACTTTATTAATATTTTTAAGGATTTCCAAACTAATATTTTATAAAGATTGAGTCCTTTAACATAATCAATTATACTCTAGAAGTTAGGTCATTAATATGGGACATATTATTATTACTGCCACCACCATTACTGATCATTAGACTGGACATTGACGCACTTAAACTATTTGATAGGTGGTGTTATTTCTCCCATGTTCCCAATAGAATATTAATGCTTTCAGAGGACATAGAGGTAGTAAGTGACAGGATAAGAACTTGAAATGGATGTACCTGACTCCAAAGTCAATGACCCTGAGCAAACATGAGCCGTACTTTGGGGGACTTGATGTACATTTTATTATTTTGTTTTGATGCCTTATAGATAGGTCACACTCTTTTCAGAACTAGTCCCTTTGAATGGGCTTCCGTCTGGTTTCTGCTTTATTTAAACAGTCAAGGTATAGACTAGACACCTAAAAAACAGTGGTCTAGGGTTTTGAAGGTGATCTGTCAACCTACTATCACTCCTCCCTTTCCTGAACTATGTCTGTAAAGTACCTTGAAGATTAAAGTTACTATAGAAATGCCTAATATTATGGTCTTCATCTGGAACCATGAGAGAAGCTACTAGTTGGAGATGAGTGTTTTTTTTTCTCTCAAAAACTAAGTTTCTGCCAGAATTTTTCCATGGCAAGAAAGAGAAATCTGTTGTCTCTGAAAAATGGACTTTGAGGGGCCAATTAGTTGGCGAGGTTAGCTATTGTATGGGTCCTAATCTCAGGTATTTGTTTCAGTTAGGAACTAGGGACATTGGATGGGTGGAATCTGGTATTTACCATACAAGGTAATTTTTGCTGAAAAGGGTCTCAGAAGAATTCATTCTTGTTTTCTCCCTTGTCCACACCCACCATTGATAATCAACACCACTAGGGTGATTCTGGAAGCTAGTCTAAACCAGCTACACCACTTATTTGCAGGGGTGGGTAGAAGAATAGTTTCTCCATTGAAAACTATCAGAGGAATTTATAGGCTGTCAGGGTGTAATTAGCCATGAAGATATTGGCAAGGGCATAAAATTAACATTCCTCTCTCATCTCTTAACCCTGTCTCCTTCCATAACTGGTAAATCCTCTCTTTGTCTTGGCATTCTTGTGTTGTTCTGCTCCTTGAATCTCCGCCCCGGCTTAGTTTTTCTGAGGTCTACTTTGATTTCTTCCCATTTGTGTTTCTATGAACGCTGTTAATCACTTTTCCTTCAGCTTGCTACTCTTTGTTTCTCTGATTTGCCTTTGCTTAGACATGGGTCTACCTGAGCAATGATACCACACAGGCTTTCTGCTGTTTTGCATTTATGCATGCGTGAATGTGTATGATTGAAGGCTTACAAATATTAATATTAATTTGTAATTAACTAATACAAATATTAATTTGATGCCATAGAAGGTCAAGTCTTGGCCTACTTAGACAATATCAGCATTAATTAAGAGAATGGTTTAATTACTTATAAACATATGAAATATAAATATCTGGAGGATAAAGTTATTTTGGGATTTGAGATTCAATTGTCATGAATTTGCCAAGGTACTCATTCTGAATAAAACCAAGAACCTATGAAAGATTATAACTACTTCTTTCCTTTTGGAGAAATGGTTCTCACAAGACAATAGGCTGTGAGGCAAGAGTCATAGATATTTATACTCCCCCGCCATCCCTGAGGCAGGGCTTGTACTTAATAGGTGTTTAAACAAATTCTTTAAAAAAATAACAATAGTTTGGTGATTCCTAAAAAAGTTAAATATAGAATTACCCTATGAGCCAGTAATTTTATTCCTAGGAATATATTTAAAAGAATTGAAAGCAGATATTCAAATAAATCAATGCACATGAATGTTAATGGCAGCATTATTCACAAGACCTAAAAGGTAAAAATAACCCAAATATCCATTAATGAATGAATGGGTAAAATATTGTGTATACATATACCATGGAATATTATTCAGCTATAAAAAGGAATGAAATACTGACACCTGCTATAATATGTTAAAAACTTTATGCTAAGTGATACAAAAGTTCACTGTGTTAGTCTTCTCAGGCTGCCAGGACAAAATGTCACAGACTGGGTGACTTAAAGAACAAAAATTCTGCATTCTCCCTGGGAGCTATGAGTAGCAAACCTAAAATTCTTTTCAGTTTCCCTCACTTGATCTGCATCTAGCCTCACCAAACCTTACCCAAGGTGATGTGGTTAAGATAAAACACACCTCAATTAAAAAAAAATTAAAACTACAGCAAACACCTACTAAGCATTTGCTGTATAGCTAGCATCATATTTAGTGTTTTACACACTTCTTCCAAATAACCCTTTGGTGAGGTAGGTGATGCTTTCCTTCCCATTTTATAGCAAGGACTCTGATTGAGGCTAAGATAATTGAAGTAACATGTTCTCTCATTCTCTCTCTGACAAGCTTCTGGAAACTTGGATTTCCAGAGAGTTGCATATGACGGTTTTTTTGGTTGGAAGTCGAGGTCTCCCCTGCCCCATTGCTTCAATTGTGAAAGAATGCTTCTCTGCTCTGAATTTGAACACTGAGTAGTAAGTTAGAGGCCTTTGTTCTGTTTTTAAAATGAATGTCTGCAAATAACTAATTCTGAGTGAAGAAGTGCTTTCAAATACTTTGAAGGTCATTAAATTTAAAGGGGAAGCAAGACTTCTAGGTAGGATCTCATGATTGGAGGTTTCCCAGAGCATAGGTGGGAGATATTAGGATGGTCACAGGGACCATTCAAGGTGGTATTCATACACGACTGGTCTATCATCAAGTTTCTTTGTAAATTTTTCACTTATACACTTTTACATATAAACTCATTGAGTCTGTGACTAGGGATTTAAGTTTAAGTCTCTTTAAATATGCAGGCTCTGGGTTGACTAAATTTTGCATGATGTTATGTGACTTTTCCCTTATAAAATAGTTTTAAAAATGCTTTCATAACCCAGTTTAGAGGACTTGACTAGAAGCCCATCGGCTTCCTTTCTTGAGCAGCTAAGTCCACACTCCCAGTTACCTCCTGTAATAGGTTCTCACACTTGGGGCACTATCTACCTACTGTAATATCACTCCAGGGCCCAGTACCAGATAACTCAGGATAACCCCTATGCCCTGTGGTTCACTGTATATAACTTTATGAAGATTTTACTGTTAGAACCTGCCTATCATACTCGGGTATTATTTTCTTTTACATTCATTTGCTCACTCACTCATTCACTTGCTCAGGACTTTGATAGTTCACTCACTCACTCCTAGATTGATTGAGTCTTTTAATCTATATAAGTAATACATGAAAAGTTGCTTGTAAAAATGCAAAGAATACAAAAACATTCACTTGAGCCAAAAGTGAATGTACTCCTGTACTGAGCCTCCTGGTTCTCTCCCCATCTTACTCCCAGCCCCTCAGTACCACCCACCATTTGTAGTTGGTGATTTGAGTTGCAACTTTGAAAACATTTTTATTCATACATGTATATCATAAGAGTTTCCCCATGTCATATCCATACTCATAATAAATTCCCTTTCCTGAAAATCTTTTAAAAATATGATTGTTTGACTTTTATATTTATTTTGAAAACTTTTATTATACTAGAATCTTTTTTGTGGTTACTCTAGCTACTTCCTTGCTCCTCCTGTGGATTTTATATTAATAAATTATTTGCATCTTTTTGGATTAATCAAAAGCATGTAGCTCTAAATACTATAGTTTTGCCCATTAAAATGTTTTTATACAAATATAAATGTATAAGCATATATAAATGGCTAAACATATACATGTAAACGATTATATATAAACAACTTTATATAATTAAACATTATATATGTTTAAATGTTTGTATATGTTTAATTATATATCTCTATATAAATATATAATTATATATAAATGTATACATATACACACATATATGTATAAATGTGAATTTTAACTCTCTCTTAACCTACAGCTTTCCTGTCTATCCATTTATTTTTCTTACAGTTTATCTATTGAAGAACCTGGACCATTTGACTCATGGAGTGTCCACCACCTGGATTTTGCTGATTGTGCACTTATGGTGCAATTCAACATGCTCCTCTGTTTTCTGCCTTCTTATAAATTGGCAGCTGGATCCAGAAGCTTCATCAGCTACAGGCTCAGTCCTTCAGGCTAGTAGATTGTAGGTGGGCCTGTGTTCTTTCACACACCTGATTGGCCCTTGTTTCATATGTTGGCAGATATGATGCCGATTGTCTAGATCCATTCATTTATTTTGGGGATACAGAATGGTGATGTTCTTTCTAATTCTATCTTTCTGTTTTCTGTTATTATCTGGAATGATTTTATAAGCTGATATTTCCTTTCATTTACTAATTGGCTATCTAGTGGTATAGTTCATATAGGAAACTCAGGTAAATGGTCAATATTTTTCTTCTATTAGTTTTCAAAATAATGTATTGCTTTCAAAAGTCTACTAAATAGGTTTGAAAAATGTCATTATGAATTCATGGATTTAAATGTATTTGATGATTTTCAATTCATTGCAATTTTTCAAGCTTATGAGAGTTCAAATTGCCCCATCTTTGACCAGTGGGAGATCTTTAAGTAATGCCACTTTGACTAGTGGTTCTTGAGTCTTCTTAACATGGCTCTAGAAATCTTTGATAGCTGCCTTGCTATCTGTTACATCTAAAGTTCTAGCTCATCTTATACATTTCTTGCCCCAGACTTGGAGCCAACCATTTCTCCAAGAAGTCCTAGTTTCTTAAATAAGAAATGGTATTTCAAGAGCATCATCTAGGTGATAGGGATGTTTATTGCTACTGAGTTGGTCACTATTCTAGGACTTTTCAGTGGAGAGAGCTAGAAACACACACACATTATCTATTTTATCTATCTATCTATCTATCTATCATCTGTCATCTCTCTGTACAAAGATAAAATACCCTGTGAATTCAGTCATTTCCAATTCAAATTCAAAACTACAGAGGTTTTGTTTTACCTCCTCTATGGTACATTTATATCACCTTTCTTTCCTAGTTCTCAAGTACACCGAATTAGAATATTAGAATTAGGATATTCCATAATTACTCACTTGCTTTATACCATAGTATTTGGGGGGGGGCAAAAAGCCTGGAATTTATTTCTGGAAAATTGTGTATTTATTCTTGCATGTTTAAACTTCAGTTACCTTCAAAGTACTCTCCGTTTGATACTGTACACCTATTGAGATGCTTTTTCTACTGCTCAAAACAGTTTTTGAATTCATCCACTTTGATGCCTTTTAGTGCTTCTGCTGTTTTTTTGTTTCACCTCTTCCACATCAACAAAACATTTCCCTCTGAGGACTTTTTTCCATTCAAGGAAACAACAACAAAAAAAGTCACTTGGGGAGAGACTAGGTAAATAGTGAGAGTGGGGCACAAGGGTCACTAACTGCTGAACACTTAGTGCAGTACGGGCAGGTACATTGTCACAGTGGAAGAACCAGTCACCTCTTTGTCATAACTCAGGACATTTCTTCCACAAATTGTGATGCAATCTTCTCAAAATTTCCAGATAAAAACTTTGGTTGACCATTTGTTCTGGAGGAACAAATTCTGAGTGTACTATAAGGGACCCACCCTCCAAAAGATAATTCCATTTTTGGGGGAATTCCCCACTTGTACATACAACATTCTTAGAATAACAACATTATACTACTACCATCAGTAATGATTTCTGGAAACAGTTACTTTTTTTTTGCATATACTATTTTCACTTATCCTTAATTTTTTATGGCTTGTACCATAAAAATTGTACCATGTACATTGTGAGATTTACATCTATATAGTCATCTATATCCTAAAGTCTCCCTTTTCACCTTTATTTAGTCTTTGATCTACAAGTAGCTGTCTGTTAAAATGCTTGCCACCTGTCCTTTTTGCATATGACTCTCTAGTCATTTAGGTTGTCTGAAGCATGTCCTCTAGTAGATTCCTCAGGAAGAGCTCAGGGGGATGATATTTTCTGAGTGTCTGCTGATGACAACAGTTTTTCTTGCCCTTTACATATGAAACTTGGTTTTGTTGAACCTATGACAAATGAATGCAGTATGTGATCTGGGGTTTTATTTAGCTATAAAAGACACTATTTGGACAACTGATAAAGTTTGAATAAAGTCTGTGTAATAGGTGTGAACAATAGCACTGTTAATTTTCTTAATTTGATAATTATATTGTGGTTATGTAGGAGAATGTTTTTGTTTTTAGAAGATACACTCTTATGTTTAGGAGATATACCTTCAGTGTTTTGATGGTAAAAGAGCATCATATCTGAAACTTAGATATCTACACACACCACACACACACACACACACACACACACACACACACGCACTCAATAAATGCTAATATTTGAAATATCAAAGTGAAGAGTATATGGAAATTCTGAATTTCTTAATACTATTCTTCAACTTTTTTGTAAGCCTAAAATTGTGTTGAAATAAAAAGTTAAAATATTTACATGGATATGCATTTCTTTTTTTTCTTGGAATCATTTATCACAAAATGAACAATTTTAATTTTTAAACATGCAACCACTTTTCTTCATACTTAACTCAAAATGAATAAACAGATCTTTTTTTCAAACTTATACAAATATCATTTGCATTTAACCTCAGATTAAGCATGGAAAGTTCAACCTGAAGTTAGACTTCATTACTCACTTAAGCAACTGAAAACAAGACTGAGAAATGAACATACATTATCAAAAACAAAGCATCCAATGAGGTTTCACAATGAACCGTGACACAAATGAACTTTAAGTTGCTTTGGTCCACGTGATCTTCAGAGCCTAAAAGTACTTGTTTTTTAAATAATGATGCAAAAAAACGTGCAAAGGACAAATTTATGAAAGTGTGTTCGGGTGGAGAATTTTAGTTCAACATTTCTAAAGCAGTTGCTTTAGGCAACCATTAAAAAACAACCCCCCAATTCTTAGTGTTAAACATGTACTTGAAAACATACAGCAGCATGGTACAGTTTATTAAGTCTATACATATCCGTACCTGTAATAAAATATAAAATACAGAATATCCCTTTTCCAAATTTTAAGTCTCTGAATGCTTCATTTGTCCTTTGGTTTCAAACCCATACATGACATTGTAGATTGAGCATTGAAACAGAACTCTGTACATCTGTTGGGGAAGGTGGGTACCAGAGAAATACCAAAGCACTACATTACAGAAAGTAAATACTGATGCAAAAATACGTTCTGAATATATACTGT
The DNA here is from genome assembly GCA_027257055.1 of Cephalopachus bancanus. NCBI lineage: Eukaryota > Metazoa > Chordata > Mammalia > Primates > Tarsiidae > Cephalopachus > Cephalopachus bancanus. The sequence continues at coordinate 2,371,056 of JAPVLO010000260.1, read as the reverse complement.
ACATCATGTAAAGAAATGTTCAGAATAAGAATCAACACAGGCCAAAATATACCTTCTAGGAAATCAGAATCTTCCCTCTTTTAAATATACCAGAGATAATTTTTGTTAAGAAAAAGAATGGAGTATGTTCCTGTATTTGCTTATGTGCTTAGAGATCTTAGAAATGAGTAATTATTACATTCATTTGCTAATGGTTTGTCTTCTCTTAGTTGGCTGGCTGTTGCAAACATGGAATACAGAACCACTTCAGTCCCTGTTCTTCATTTAATCCTAGTTAAGCAATATATAATTAATTCATCTTTATCGATTCATATTAGTAATATAAATAGATTAAGTGAAGCAGTGAATTTCAAAATTTATACAGGGGAGACTAGTTGATAATTTGTTTCCAATAAAGCTAGTAGCAAAATAATTCCTACAAAGTCAGTCCAAGTTAGTATTGGACCCCTGATTTAGCGGGCTGAATCAAAATGTATAGTCAGGTAATTCTAATTCCTATATTACCGTGCAAATCTAGAATTTTCTATGTGAAAGACAGTGCTGGCAGCATCAGAGCCCTGGTCAAAAGCATAACCTATCAACTTTAGCCCTGCTTTAGTGAGCTCCAGGCAGTATCTGTTCCTCACCTTTGTTTCCACATTTATGTAGGCCACATCATCTGCACAGAGCAGGCTTTTGGAGACAAACATGATGTTTACAGTGAAGAGAACATCGTTGACAATGGCTTCAGCTTCCAGACTCATGCCTTTCATATCAGTTGCTTCCATGTCATTCAGCATGCAACATTCTTCAGCTCAGCTCCATGGGGTTACAGTCTGTTTTCATCTGAGAGTTCCTTCTCTTCCAGGGAAGCAACTCGATGTGCAGTTCTAAAAAGACATATAAATGTGTATTTATGCTAGCATCTATAATTTTATGGTATAATTTTTGGGGTCTATTTTGAGTTGTATTTTTTCAAAGATAAGAAGTGGAAATTTATTTGGTTGTTTAAGGATTTATACTTGGCACTATAAAATATGGGATAAAATACAGCATTGTTAATTTTCTTACTGTGATAACTGTATTGTGGTTATGTAAGAGAATGTTTTTGTTTTTTAGAAGAAATTATGGATCTGGAAAGTATGCAGGGAAGAAAACCATACATGTCTTGTTTAGGAAGAGGAAAAGATCAACTGACAATACAGAAATATAAAGAATCAAGCTTGATTTAGCTTGTGTAGATGTCAACTTCTGCTCTATTTTCTTTATCATTAACTGAGACCTTGCCCTTCTTACACTGCTTTTTCTTTAATGTTGAGTAAAAATAAACAAAACTATTGTTATTATAAAGTGTTGGGTGTTCCAAGTGGATTTAGAATGGTGATTTCAAAGCAAATAAACAGGAGACAGGTGCAATGGAATTTGATAACCATGATAGGCTTTGGGGTGTAATAATTTTCTTAGGTAAATTCTTAAAAACAGTTCCCCATCCCCTGTACTTTGTCCTTAGGGACTAATGTTCTAAAAAGGGAGAACAATTTGCCAGTAAAATGAACTCTGTGAAGAGTGTGGATTTTAAAGACATACTGTGTGTGTGTGTGTGAGTGTGTGTGTGTGTGTGTGTGTGTGTGTGTGTGTGTGTGTGTGTGTGTGTGTGTGTTTAAGGTTCATATATACAGGCCATGTTAGGGGACCAAGGGGGAGTCCTAGGGATACCCCTGTAGTGACGGTTGACTTGGTATCTTGGGCACAAATGGATGTAAATACTTTCATGTTTGGAGCTCCTGGATCCTTTGTCTAAAAATACTTCCATCTTTCCTAATAGATTGCAAGTTTTCTTGAAAAATGGAAGCACCCCTTAAAGATATGAAGCAAATCGTTATCATTTGGAAGGCAGTCTATAACTCACAAATGGGTCGTCTTCTAAGGTTGTTTATAAGGCAATGGTTTGATATTCAAAATTGCATTTACCTATGAACACATGATAGTTAGGTTTCCAGGCCAGCTGCTTAAAAGTTACCAAGTTTTCCATGTTAATTTTTGTAGTACTGAAGCAATACTACAGACCCTAACACCATGCTCTGCAGCAGTTGTTTTCAACTGGACTATCAAAGGCAATTTCTCATAGATCCTTTTGCCTGGGTACCCAATACCACCCCTGCACTAATCTCCCTAGAGTGTAGCTCTTCTTACCTTACTCTGGGGCTCAGCAGCACAAATACTCCTTACTGACTATCAAATAGTTTTCAAGCTTTTCAAGGACATGCTTAATCTTTTCTGTCCCACTGTGTGCTATTTCCCCACATGAACATATGCCATCCAAAGCTTTGCTCAAACATGCCTACTTTTCCACATTTGCTTGTTGTTCTTGAGATAAGGAATTTGACTCCCATTTATGTCTGCAAAAGACATACCTCCTCTTTGCTGGCTTATTTCATATACAACTTCTTTTTCTGTTTTTTTTTTCCCCCCAACTAAAGCTCATCTTATTCTTCTTGATATATTCTTATCCCATTATTATTTTACCTGTCTTATGGCACATAATATTGTCTTTATAGGGTAATGTTGAGTGGACTATTACCTATCTCTGTGTATCCCTGGAGGGCAAAGACTCTTATCTGCCTGTGAGGATCCTGCAGTGCCTAGCTATGTGTCATGGATATGGCAGCTGCACAACAAATTCTGGAGGTGTTTAACTGCCTCCCTACCCCATACTGCACTCATGTATATACTGAGAGGGAATGGGCAGTGTGTGTGGGTGCTGGTGGGAAGCCAGAGAGAGGAGCTGTCTGTGTTGTTTTCAAACATTAATGTCCATAGACAGCCCTAAGTGCTGTCTACCTTTGGCTTTGAGTCAGATGTAATAAAACAAAATCAGTCATTACGAGTAATGCTTTTTAACTTTTGTCATAAGGCTCACAAAAGATGTTTGCCATCCCTGACTGGTGTCAGATGCAATAAATATAATTAATCTCTGGAAACACATAGATGGAATTACTTTAATCATGGCTTTAGATTGTCTCTAGCTCTTGAACCTCCTGGGCATAGAACAAAATGGCACTTTGCCACCAGAGGCACCTCGAGTCTGCCTCCTGGGTTTGGCTTTGGAAAAAGAGTTTTTTTCTGGGTATTTTAAACTTGAAAACAGAAAACATTGGGCTCTCCATATCTATCTCCTGGGGACTTACTGATAGAAAGTTTATTTGAGGAGAGGTGACCTCTCCTTTCATCTCTGACTGTGTTTTCACATCTAATAAGGTCAAAAGGGGACTTGGCACATACTTTCCCCAGGACAAATTCTATGAGACCACTGAATGGCACCAAGTTCTTGCTTCTGTTTTGTATTGATAAAGAGCTTCTCTCCGTAGGTCGCTATGGCCCTGGAGCTACTGCTACGACCGACTTTAGGAGTTAGGGGCATTCCTGTAGAGTTTATTCAGTCCAACAGCTCTATTTGATAAATAGGAAGTCAGGGCTCAGTGTGCTGACAGGTCTTGCTGGGGCAAATGTCGTGTCTGAGTGTCAGTCGCTGGGTGAGAACCAGCTTTTCTCCAGGGTCCTTTCTACCGCACAGATTTTTTCTCAAACATGTTCCCAACTGGGACGCTTTTTAGTATTACATAGATTCCATGATGAAAGGATTTGGTCAACAAGAGCATACATATCTTGCAGTGATCAAACCAATATCTGTGGAGGACTTACTATACGCCATGCACTTTCTAGGTGATAGATTTAGAATACGGTGATAAAACAGATGCAATGCCCTGGTGAATCTTCTAGTTTACTGGAGCAGCCAGATATAAGACAGAATCATTCAATAGATTTTGATAAGTGTGATAATGGGAAAATGAAGCATGCCTGGAACCTCTAACTCAGGATAGGGCTGGGGGAGCCTGAGTATATTTCAAGTAGAAGGGGCATTGCATGCAAAGGTCCAGGACTCAGTGAGAGCTTCTCTCTGGTTACTTCTATGTCTGCGCTTCCTCTGGACACTTTCATGGCCACACTCTGTTTTCTGTTTCTCTCTCCAGTTTCCTCTCTCCCGCCTGCTTGCTAACATGCACCCTCAGCCTTCTTTTTTCAATTCTTTGTCCAAGCTTTTCTTTATGGTCATGCCTTTGCACACACTGTCCCTCTACTGGATATGTAAATTGCTCTTAGTTCCACTTGTACACTAGGATTCAACCTTCAACTGGACTCACCCAGACTGTTTTGGCTAATTCTCTTATGTGATCTCACAGCACTCTGTGAGATCTCCATTGGACTTCACGGTCTTGAATGTAATTTCTACTTTTTTATCTTTTTTCTTCCTTACTGGCCTGTGAGCTCTGCAGTGGGGGGTCAAAGGTGGGTCTTATTTGTCTCAGTTTGACTAGCACGTTGCCTCTAACTTAATAGTTACTTCCAACACACACTTGTATCAACAGATGAAGACATATCAGCCTCCTGAATCCAGTCCAGTTCTTCTTCCTCCTTACTTTCCAGTACCTTGTCTGTCTCTCTCTCTCTCCCTCCTTCTCTCCCTCCCTGCTTGCTTCTCTTCCTTTTATCCATCCAACAGATATTTTTGAGCATCTACTATGGGCTTGGGCTTGAGCGGCTCATGCTCCAATAGAAGAGATGGATGTGAAGTTAGATAAATAATAGTTCATCGCAGTACTTGATATTAAAGGAGTTTAAATAAAGGGCTCCAGAGCACCAAGGGTGGACCAACTGTGTTTGGAGAAATTCAGTTCAGCCTTCCCAAGGAAGTACTGTTTGAGCTATCTTGAGAGAGGAGAAGTATTTGGCGGGTGAGGAAAGGGAGGAGGAAAGTTACTGCATTGGAGGCATCAGAACATGCAGAGAAAGTTTTGAGTTCTGGAAGGCAAGAAGTTAAATGTTCATGGAATGGAGGGTGTGTATGGGTGTGGGGGAGTGAGGGTAGGGAAGGGTGGGTTGGAGGAAGGGTGGGAGTGAAGGCTGGGTAGAAAATGCTCTTGCTTGCCTCGAAACAATATGAATTTTATTATATAGGCACTGGAAATCCTACTGAGTTTCTTCCTATTAAAAATATATTTACGGGCTCCTAGTGCAGATTTTTTGCATGCATATATCACGTAGTGGTGGAGTCTGGGCTTTTAGTGCAGCCATCACCCAAATAGTGGACATTGTATCCACAACCAAGTTTTTTTTTTTTTTTGAGTTGGAGTCTCACTCTGTCGCCCAGACTGGAGTGCAGTGGCTGCTCCCGGCCACCGCAGCCTTGACCTGCTGGGCTCCGGCGATCCTTCCGCCTCAGCCTTCTGAGTAGCCAGAATTACAGTCGTGCGCTACCATGTCCGGCTAATTTTTTGATTTTATTTTGACCTCACTCTCCTCCCACTCTCCCACTTTTAGTAGTCTGAGGTTATTAAGCAGAGGAATTCGCCTCTGTTTTGTAGGAAGCTGATGGTACCTCCTGCCGGCCGTCGTAAGGAAATCTGGGACCTTCAGTGCTCATCTGCCATGTGTTCCCTTACCTCTCTGTTCTCCTTCTGTTTTAGCAAAGCCTAGTCTGGGGACATGACCCATTGGTAGCACTAGATGGAGATCACCACAGTAGGGGTGAAGAAAAGGGTAGAGGGTGTAATCTGCACATTTGCAAGTATTTATCACCTTTATCTCTGGGGAAATGGAACTTTTGAAATGATAGTCTCGTTTATGTTATTTGTTAGGCATCTCATTTCCCTTAATAATCCTTATTATCCAGACAATCTATTGTTTGGCACTGACTTAAATATACGGTTACTGAATTTTTCTACTTTAGAGCTGATGAAAGGACTCATTCTTCTTGGGTTCCTCTTGTTGTTATAACAACAAGGCTAAATCCTCACTGACTGATTCGAGGAGGGTGTTGAACTTGATAGTGACAATTACAGAACTGAGTGCTTACATTATGGCACCCACAACCCACTGAAGTGCTTCAACTGCATAATTAATCAGGCCAGCTAAAATTCTACATCATTGTAATAATATTTACTCTGAAAACTCACAGTTGGACTAAAGTTTCTATTGCAGGCTCTGCTGACATCAAGGAATCTTAAACTTCCTTTTTTGCCAGGGAGGTTTATTAGGGCCCTATTTTGGCAGCCCAAACACAATTCCTCTTACAGATGTTCATCGAATTCATGGACTATTCAGGATTGACAGTGGATTAGAGATGATCTGTTCAGTTGTTTCTAAACTTAAGCCCTACGTTTTAGAATGTTCTGGACTTCTGGGCTCCACCTCTTGCAGCCTGATTCAGGAGGCAGGGTGGAAGCAGAAATTGTTGATACGTTTTCTGAAACACTCAGGTTATTTTTCCAGTTATGAGAACTGCTGTTTGCGTTGAAGTCACTTGGAAGATTAAACCAATCCTGAAGTCTTCTGGGTTTTTCTGAGTGGAAGAGAAATTGATAATATGGACCCCTGGGAAATACTTTTGTTATGAAATTTCCTTTTAAAAAAGTCTCCAGTTTTGTCTTAAAGGGAGTCACTGTCACAGTGTTTCTAAGAGCGAATTTCCCGAAAGTCCTCATAGAAATACATGCATGCTTGTTAAGTGTGCAGATTCTTGAAATCTCTGAGAATGAGCATGGCTGAACTGGGCTTATGAGCTCTCCCAGCACCTGTCTCTTCCTCCCTCCTGAACTTGAGGTGATGGTGCTGCCTTTTATTCAAGTACCACCCCACTTCACCTCTATCTGTGAACAAGCTCTGCTGATTTGTGCTGTTAAATACACCTGAAATCTACTATCTGCTCTTTCTCCCTAGTGCCGCTGTCTTACCCCAGGTCCTCATTGTCCGTCATCTGGGCTTTGCTACCAGCTTCCAAATGAGTCTCCTTCCTCAGTCTTGCCCCTTCCACCCATCGGTCTCATTGTCTCCAGAGTGATCTTTGAGGCATTTGAACACAGTGCCCTTCCTGCTTAAAACCCATCAGAAATACTGCATTGCCTTCAAGGTGAAGCCCACGCTCCTTTGTGTGGCACTCAGGTCTTCTAAGACTCTTGCTCGTCAGCCCCCCTCTCCCCTATATTCTAGCCATTCCGAATTACTCAGCTCCCTGGATCCTTAAGGCGTTTCCATAGGAAATTCTTACTACCTAGAATGCTTCTCTATCACTATCTTCTTTCTCTTCATCTGTTCATCAAGTGAGCTCTTAATCATTCCTCTAGCTGCAACTTTGCACCTCTGAAACCTTGGCTGGTCTGCTGGCGGGAGTGTGGACCCCACTTTGTGCACCATCCCACCTGTTCACACCTCTTTTATAAATCTAGGGATAAGGATTTGTTTTCGTGTCTAGCTCCCCTCCTTGACTTGATTCATCAATTACTTCCAATCCGTGGAATGATGACTGGTTCTTAGTAGGTACTTAACACTTCTTGAATGAATGGATGGATGAATTATTCACAATGACTTTTGGAATCATATATCACAAGCGAGCTATACTTATATTTTAGCCATTCTGCCAATTTTTGAGACAGATGTCATGAATTAATGCACTGGCAGTAGAGTTCATAAAAATAACTATGTATTCTGATTGATTGACTCAAGTTACCCAATTAATTTTCCTATCAAGAGGTCAGCCAGTGAAGCAAATGCACTGTGGCATGGATCAACATTACAACCTGTCCCTTGAGCAGTTGATAGGCAGGGGTTTTAAAAAATAACCAAGGTTACTAGGCATTAGTTCATTTTTTTATGACATATTGAGCATTTTTTTTAAAATCAAAGGAAACCATATTTCATCCCGGTAAGAATCATGCTAATAATGGACAATAAAAATTTTCTAACATTTTAGCTTACAGTGTTAACTGTAAATAAAAAGGGTTTTGAGATGCCCTAGCATGTCTATGCTTTCTCGATCCTCCTTTGGTCCATTCTGGCATTAGGGATAAACAAAGTCATGAATGGCTAGAGCTGAATCCCACAGGCAGACAGGAAGGAGCGTTAGGCGTGAGACAGGTGGTGGGAGACACATCTGTGGAGGCAGCACATCTGTGATGCTTTCTGGGAAATGATGAAGTTTAAAAACAACACACATAGACTCCGAAGTTGTGAACATTGATTGACTTACCACACTGGGCCAGGCACTGGGTTTCATGTTTGATGTAACTTACGCCATTCAATCCACTCTGAAACTCTATGAAGCTATCACTAATTTCTTAATTTTTCAGGGTCAGGAAGTGCTAACTGATTCTCTGTAGTTCAGGAAGTAGCTAGGGAATTAGAAAACATAAGCCTGGTTAATTCCATCATTTAAGATTCAGAACTGCATGGTGATGATCTTGCTTGATTTCAAAAGGGAAGAAGATGCTCCCTGCCATTTCTCTGTCCTCTTGTCACCCAATATATTATTCTTTGGTTCTTTTAGAACTTGTGTCTCTTGAGTGCAAAGAAGACTCCAGCCCTTGCCCAGATGGCACGGGTGGCTATATTCAGCTATACAGCTGCCCAAGACTGGGATAGCTGCTTTCCTTTTGGAGAGAGACTTGTCAACCAACACTGTCTCTGTGAGGCTCGCAGTGGGAGGATGGAGTATGATGCCTGACCTTAAAATATCCATTCACTCTAGCCCTGCCTGACTCTGGATAGGCGTGGAATTCACATCATCATAGATTTTTGAGGTGTTAGAGTGCCTAGTCAGTTTCTCTTATTTTACAGGTGAAGACATTGAGTCCCTGGGAGGTTAAATGAATTATGCAAAGTCATGGGAGCACTGGGTGTGGAATTTGAGTTTCCTAACATGCCTGGTGCTCTTGCCTATACTGCCATGGTTCTACTATTTGCCAAGTTCACACACCTGCTCATTGGTACACCCTTCCTCCCTGCCAAACAGACAGGGGCAAGAAGCAGCACTTTTATCCATTGGCGCCTAATTCCACGATGCTCTTTCAGAACCCAAGGACTATTCTTTTGCTTAAAGTTATTTCCCAGGCATCTCACAGGTTGAGGTTCCTACTCCTGGTTGGGTTTTAAGGTTCCTTCCTGCCCAGGTCTCCCTCTCCTCCTTTTGGCGTTGTTCATAGTATCCCTTCCATGTCATTCCTTCTTGGAGCTCTTCAAACATAGCTTATAAATTTTGTCCTTTGCCGCAGCAATTTCCCTAGCCCAAGTACCCTCCTCTCTCTCACATTCCTCTCTCTTTCACTCAAAGAAAGGCCTATCTAGTTCTGCTTTGAGCATGAATATGAATCAAACTACGTTTAAGACACCTTCTTTCACTGCTTCAGCCCATGGCAAACAGTCCATATGCAAAAAGTCACAGGGAATCGTCCTTATGAAAAAAGTCAGGATGTTTCCCCTTTGAAACTCAACAGATCAATGCTAGACTGGTGTTTTCTAGATCATTTTATGAACACGTGTCCCTTGAATTACATTCTTCTCTGTATTCTACACCCCATAGGATGATTCCATGGTCAAGTCAATCTAGGAAATGGCCAGTGATTTATCCTCCACATCTTGATTCCTATTGCATGTCAGCACTTTAAAGGCACTGAGAAGTTCTGTATTACATAAACTGGCTTGACTTTTTTAACCATACACCTCTCAAATTTATGTACTTAGAACCTTCTACTTGTGTGACATTATTTGCATCATATTGAGTGATTTTTGGAGAATGTTCTTCTAAAAGTTTATGACACAAATTAAAAACTTAAGAAGTCTTGACTTCCCAGTAATATAGCACGTTTTTGTGCTTTTTATCTCTCCCCAGTGTCCAGTGGAATGTTTCTTTTTTTCTTTTAAAAATTTTATGTGTTGGCAACAGTGTTAAATAAGGTTTGCTTGTTTGCTAATGTGGGTTCCTGGCGGGGAAGATAACTTTTCATGCTGAGATATGGCAAAGATGAAGCGTGGTCAGCAGGAAAAGTAGAAATTGTCCCCAAATGAGCACGACTTAGAGTATTAACTTGTCATGAACCATAAGAGAGGATGGGTCTAGTAAGGCCAAATGTACTGTCAGAAAATCTCAGTTGAAAAGTCAGAATTTGAGAAACCCTCATCTGAAGAAAGGTAAATGTCTCTGATATAAGTCAACCCTATCATGCCCTAGAGGGTGAAAACAAAATTTAAAGAAAAAGAGAAGGCCAAGGGCAGTGGTTTATACCTATAATCCCAGTGCTTTTGGAGGCCAAGGTGAGAGGATTGCCTGAACCCACAGGCTCGAGACCAGCCTGGGCAACTTGGTGAGACCTCATCTCTACGATAAATCAAAAAAATTAGCCGGGCATGGTGGTGCGTGCCTGTAGTTCCAGCTACTTGGAAGGCTGAGGCAGAAGGATCACCTGAACCCAGCAAGTCAAGGCTGTGGTGGCCAGGAGCATGCCACTGCCCTCTAGCCTGGGTGACAGAGTGAGGCTCCTACTCAAAAAGAAAGAAGAGAGAGAGAGAGAGAGAGAGAGAGAGAGAGAGAGAGAGAGAGAGAGAGAGAATGGAACAGAATGGATGGTTATAAAACACTCACTTTATTTCAGTTTCAAAAACTTTCCTGGGCCGAGCTCCCAGATCCTCACCCTGCTACCAGGAGCTGAGGCTCTGTCCTTGCCAAAACTTCCTTTTTTTGCTCTTTTCTTGCTTTGTGTTTCAGTAATGACCTGGAATAACCCTGGATCCCTATCTGTTCAGTTTAAGTTGGTTCAGTTGTTATTTATTGAGCACTTACTATGTGCCAAACTGTACTGTGGCTGCAAAGATAAATGAGACAGTCTTTTTGCTGGAGTGTGTTGATCAGGGGCAGGTAGAGACTCAATAACAGGTAATTTTCATATGGTGTCAAGATAGAGTAAGCCATCAATGACTATTCCCATCAGACTGACTTCTCCATGAGGTGCAGGGGGCACAGAGCCGAAGGCCTGAAACCACAGAACAAGCCTAATCTTGTTCCACCTTGGTAATAAAATGGTGAGTTGTTTTTCAGTTGGTGTGGACCTCCAGGTTGCAAGTTACATAACCTGAGCGTGTCCAGATGAGCCAAGTATGCAACCATAGGAGGAATCTTAGCGCTTGGACCAAAGTGTGGGGACTGAGTTAAGAAGTGGATACCACATGGCATGACCCATGATCCAATCAGATTGAGTTCTGGCATTACCTCATGGGAGGATCCAGTCAGATCATGCTCCTAGGAATTACCTCACTGTAAGATCCAATCAGGTCATGCCTCATTACCCTCTGCCTATAATAACTGCTCCAGCTTTGGGTTAGGGAAGATAAATTCGAGCGTCTCCTCCTGTCTTCTTGCCAGTTGACTTGAAATAAAGCTTTTTCTTTTCTCAAAAGCCAGTGCCACGTTATTGGCCTCTATGTGCATTGGGAAGCAAGCCCATTGATAGCTCAGTAACAAGCCTGTGAGGTTTTTAGGGACCTATAAGCATGTTTTCATTTCTTTTAAAATGAATGTGATCCAGCCTGGATTTTATTTGTCTTTATACCAACAAAGTTGCAGAGTCATTTTGAATATTTTTAATGGAGGATGGATCCCATGAAGACAAAGTGAAGACAAAGTCATGAAAGTCCTATGTGACTGTGTAGCAAAGTACCACAGGCCGGCAGCTTAAATAACAGACAATTAGTGTCTGACAGTTCTGGAGGCTGGAAGTCTGAGGTTAAGGTGTTGGATGGGCTGGTTCCTTCTGATAGCCATGATGGAGAACCTATCCCAGGCCTCTCTCCTAACTCTGGTAGCATCAAGAAGGCAGCCCCTGGCTTGCAGATGGCTATCTTCATGTCTTCACATTATCTTCTCTCTGTACATGTCTCTGTCTCTCCACGTGGCATTCTTTTTTTTATAGGGAGTCTATATGGGATTAGGAGCTCACCTGATGCCTCCATATGATCTCATTTTAACTAACTCCATCTGCAAATCAGGCCACATTCTGAGGCACTAGGGGTTAGGATTTCAATATATGAATCTGAGCTGGGGGCAGTTCAGCCCATAACAGTGGATCTGGAATCCTGTGTCCCTCCTCTCTCAAGCTTTGTAACCAATAGGCTGTGCTTGGAGTGGGAGCTCTGTGGTTACAGGCCTCTCCATCATCCCTCCAAAGAAATAAAAGGAATGGCCAGCTGCCCCTGATGCCAGTTTTGCTAGTGGGCAAGTGTTCCCATAAAAACACTGTGAAAAAAGTATGTTGGGGAATTTGACTGGAACATTTGATTTATTGACCTAATTTCTAATAGAAGATGGCTGGGTGTAGCGATCTACAAAAGTAATCTTTACTCTAGGGAGAGGGTGACATCTTCAGAAGGTCAAGTCCTTCTATTGAACAAGACACTCTGCACCGTCTCCAGAGAAGCTGGCCTCAGAGGATTCCAGAATGGAACTCTCCCGGTTCTGCTGCTGGGAGCTTACTGGGAGCTGTGTGCTTTCTTCTGATTTCTTAGGGGTAGGCTCAGTGCCAGGGAACAAATGCCAGTAAGTGGTGATAAGGACGTTGAGCAAATCCATCCTAGATTTCACCCTCATGTCCTCAGGGTCTGAATCTAAAGGGGGCCAGAGCACATTTTTTACAGGTTCCACATGCTATTTTGGGGAAAGGGCCAAGCAGTCACCCAGGGCAAAAACTGGCCCAAGCGTCCCCAGCCTGTTTTGAATTTGCATCTCTAATGCTGTCTTGTGCTCTGTGAGCTCCAGAAGACGCTTGCGCCCTCCACCCTGGCTCAGCAGCCCTGCGCAGCCGGTGGTGGTTTGAGGCCAGCCAACTCTGCTTCTCACTCCTGCCCCTGCAGAGTCTGCAAATACTTCTGGGTGTCTGGTCCTCATTAGGCTTGGCTGAGTTGACAGTGGACAGGCTTCACCCTGAGTTGCCACCTCACCTGTGGTTGACCAGACCCCTCCCATCTTCACTTTTGAAGAAAAGGCCACAGGGGACTGCTCAGGTGGTTGCCAGAGCTTGTCCTCTGGGCTCTCGCGCCATGTAACTCGGCTGCTGCTGTCACCACCTTCTCCTCCCAGAGGCTGGCTCACCACAGGCCTCTGGTGCTAGCCCGGCCCTGCCAAACTCCCTGGAGTGCGGCCATCTTGGGTTTTCTCCTGGAGTCCATCAACTGTCTGGGTTCTCTCACAGGTTGTAAGAGAAACAAACTGAAAATGTGCTAAGTCCTTCATCACCTCCTGCTTTTTCCAGCCTCTCATTTGAAGTTCCTTGTGTATTTCCAGACTTGTACTTAGTAATTTTTATAAAAATAACTCCATGTGGCAGTTCAGGGTAAACATCTGAACTTTAAAGTCTTTACAATGAGACCTCCTCTTGCCACGGGAATGAAGCAGCTGTAATTAAGAAAAGTCTACAGGAAAAAAAGTCTTAATGTGTGTTCTTTGTTTCTGAAGCATTTTGCTGTTAACAGCAAGAAATATTTAGAAAAATTCAGGGCATTTCCAAACATGTGACGGCTCAGCTGTGTAAAAATACAATCTAAGTATTTCCTTTTGAATTTGCATCACTTTATGATTAGTCAGCGCTTTTTTCCTCCCGAAATGGTTTCTATTACAGCTGTGTCTTTTTTTAATCTGGTGACCCAATTGCATGACTCTTCAGCATGGAAAAGTTCACGTTATGGGTTTAAAAATATATTGTTGAACCTCAATAACAGGTTTTTTAAGGTTTGTTTCATAAACTTTTATAAAGTTTAATTTTGTAGTTTTATCCTAGGGTGTAGGATAAAGGGCTCTGGGAGAGTTTTAAGGTGTTTTGAAGTAAGACAGAGGTGGAAACTAGAAAGGGTTATGAAGATTTCTTTTGAATTTACCATTTTATTTTATTTCATTTTTTTGAGTTGGACTCTCACTTTGTCACACTGACTGGAGGCTGGAGTGCAGTGGTATTATCACGGCTCACTATAGCCTTGACCTCCTGAGCTCAGGTGATCCTTCTGCCTCAGTCTCCGAAGCAGCTGGGACTACAGGCATATACCACCACACCTGGCTAACTTAAAAATTTTTTTTTTATAGACAAGGTCTTGCTATGCTGCCTAGGCTACTGGGCTCAAGTAATCCTCTTGTTTCAGCCTCCCTAAGTGTTAAGATTACAGGCATGAACCACCGTGCCTGGTCTGAATTTTCCATTTTATTTCCATTCATTATTGTAAGGGAGAAGGCTAGCTTTGGATGGAAGCATTCCTGATTATTTGAACCAGAGCAGTTTGGTTGCAGAGATTCCTCATATTGGATGATTTAGAGTTCTTATTTTCCTTTATCTGAAGGTGCATGAGTGGGTGATTGTCCAAATGCTCCTAGTATCTCTTAATGGTGAACTCTTTTAAAGATTATTGAGTTTATCTCATTACTTACATACGTTCCAATAGTTCTGGGAAGACATTGACTCAGATAGAATATAATCTGGAAATTTACATTCTTTGTAATTTGCTAGTCAAGAGATACTTTAGCACACCGGTTCTTTAAAAATAAAACATAGCTTCAGTATTTTCTTTATTTTTTGTTCCAACTTGTTCATCATCGTCATTGAGACAAGTATTATACTATCTTTTTTTCAAGCCAAGGCATTTGCTTCCAAGTGAGAACTTACAGAAAATTCAGTGTTTGATTTTTGTCCCTCACCTCCGCCTTATCTTTTCTGAAAGTAGATATATTGTGTGAGTGGTCAACACATCTGCCAAAGTCAACTTTTAAAATAGACATAACGTAAGAGCAGCACACAGCTTGGCCTTGTTTCTTGGTGAGGCTCTGTCTCTGAGGATTTGTGTTCTATAGGACTGGCTTGTCAACCATGAAAAATGATTACTTTTGTTCATTGATGAATGAACACCTCATCCATCAATTGCACCAGTGCATCATTTGTTACAACTTGGTACAGAAGTATCAGAAGTACCTTTCCCCACTGCAGATGTATTTTTAAAAAATGATGCTTGCCTGAGATGTGTGGGGGGCATTTTGTGAGACATCTGTGGCTACCATGGTGCTCCTTGTGACCTAGGTGACACTGATCTACTTCTTTCTAAATAGGGCTCAGGAAACATGGAGGCGTCCAAGTGATTCTCCCAAAGGTCCCTGCCTCCATTATTGGGACTTACGGCACTGGGAAGTGAAAAGGCAGCGAGATGGATATATGCCCTCAGTGGCCATGCTTCTGAAGGCTGTGGATCAGTAACAAAAGCCAAAATAAATGACCATATGGCATAGAGGTAGTATTCAAGATCAGTACCTGAAATCTGGAGACCTACTTACTGCCAGGTCAGCATTTTAAGAAATGAAAAGAGAAAAAAAAATTAAAATTATTCAGCCTTCAAATTAAGATTGAATGATCCACAGTTTGTATCTATAGGCATTTAGAAGAAAAAGAAGGAGAAAACTTTTCAGTCTTGAGTGGTCTTTAGTTGTATTTTCTCTATCAAGCCAGACTTGAATAACTTCTAGAATTCCACAGCTTATAGTGGGTAGAATTGTGTTTCCCAAAAAAGATATGTTGAAAATCTAACCCTTAGCGCCTGTGCATGTGACTTAATTTGGAAATAACATCTTTGCAGATGTCATCAAGTTGAGGATCGCGGGATGAGATCATCCTGGATTTAGGGTGAACCCCAAATCCAATGACTAGTGTCCTTATTAGAGAAAGGAGAAGGAGATGTGAGACACAGAGAGGAGAAGTCAATGTAAAGATGGAGGCGAAGATTGGAGTGAACCAAACAAGGAATGCCAAGGGTTGCCAGCTGCCCCTGGAAGCTAGAAGAGAGGCATGGAGCAGATTCTTCCTCAGAGCCTTCAGAAGGTAACAGATCTGCTGACAACTTGACTTCTGGCCTCCACAATTGGGAGAGCATATGTTGCTGTTGTTTTAAGTCACCCAGTTTGTGGTCCTTTGTTGCAGCAGCTCTAAGAAACAAATACAGAATTGTGAGGGTCTTGGAGACATCTAATCTACAAGGAGGGACCCCCAAACCCCAGAATTTATTTATAAAACATTGTATATATATCCTCACATGCTTAAACTTCAGTCATCTTCAAAGTACTCTCTCTGATGCAATATACCCATCGAGACACTTTCCCACTGCTCAAAGCAGTTTTTGAACTTGTCAATTTTGATGCCTTTTAGTGCTCTGCCATTTTTGGGTTTCACCTATTCCATATTGGCAAAAGATTTCCCTTGAGGAATTTTTCATCAAGGGAAACAAACAAACAAAAAGTCGCTGGGGGGCGAGATTGGGTGAATAGGGAGCGTGGGGCATGGGGTCATGCCATTTTTGGTTAAAAACTGTTGAACACTCAATATGGTGTGTTGTCATGGTGGAAGAATCAGTCACTTGTTTGCCACAAGTCGTGACGTTTCTTCCACAATGCAGCCTCTCACAACAATGTTAGCTGGTACACTGGTGCTGATACCTAGCAGGGGATAATCTGTACTACAAGGAACCCACCATCCAAATAATAATTCCTTTTTGTTTTGGGTCCTCTCTTGTAAGAGCTTTATTTTAGGTTTGAAAAGCCCAGTGACTTACCCAAGCACACACAGTAGATGCACAGGTGAGCTCTGACTAAAATGCTTGACTGTAGACCCTGGGCTCAGTATTCCACCTACCCACTGACAACACTAAATAGCACACCCAACACGTGAGGAGCCGGGATGGGTGAGAGAGAGAGAGTGTAGCAGTAAGTCTTGGCCATTAAGGAACTTTCAAGGGAGTTACATATTTAAAAAGGTGAGAAAGTGTGTCCTGTGGTGTCAGAGGGTAACCACCTAAATACACAGGACAGGTAAGTACGGTTGGAAGGATCAGAAAAGGCTCATGTTGGAACTGGCCTTTGAGTCTGGGCTTCGAGAGATGGAATTCCAGCATGAAGAGCTGGTAGGGAGAAGGGGGCCAGGCGAGGAAGCAGGCGTGGAAGGGTGCGTAGGAGGAAGATGAGACTCTTAAAGCAGGGGTCCTCAAGCTCCTGGGGACAGCAGCCTGTTAGGAACCAGGCCACACAGCAGGAGGTGAGCAGCAAAGAATTTACCTCCACCTCCTGTCAGGTCAGCAGTAACATTAGATTCTCAGAGGAGCGCCACCCCCTGTTGTGAACTGCGCATGCGAAGGATCTAGGTTGTGTGCTCCTTGTGAAAAGAGCATCTAATGCGTGATCCGCCCCACACCCCACCCTGCACTCATCCATGGAAAAATTGACTTCCATGAAACCTGTCCCTGATGCCAAAATGATTGGAGATCGCTGTTTTAAAGGGCGGAGACTGAATGCAAAGGGAGAATGAACGCTGCTGATTGCCTGTTCTTTCCAAACAGAATCTGGATTTTGATCAATATCCACGCTCTCCTCATACTCAGCCTCAGACGTGGCCCAACAGGTAACAGCTAACCAGTGAGCTCTTTAAAGATCATTGCCACTCCCCTCGCCAGTGGCTGGGGGAGCAACAGACATGTCAACTGATTTTGGCCAATAACATGCAGAAAGAATTTTGGTGGGGGCAGGGAAGAAGGTGATGCTTCTGGAAATGTTTCCTCATGCTTGACAGCAGGTACAGAATGAGAAAGTCCTTTTTTCTTTCAGACACTGTATTGTCTGGGTGTGGTATCTAGAACTTGGTAGACATATTGTACCAGCCTAAAGATGGAGCCAAGCCCAGGGATGGCATAGAAGAAGAAGGAAAGAGATAGGGTCCTTGAAGACAGACAATGTGGCACCACCAACCCCCACCCTACTTTTGAGTTTCCTGCTAAATGATATGAATATGTTTCCTTATTGTTGCAGCCAGTGGGATTCAGTGTTTCTGCCATTCATGGGTGAAAACCTCGTGGTCTTCCTGGAGGTACCCAAGATATCTGAAAGATAATCAGGAGTTAGATTGGAGAAAAGGGGGTAGTGTGTTCTAGTCAGAGAGAACAGCATCTATGAACTCTTGAAGGGACAAGAAGACTATCACCCTTGCATTTGAGATACTGCAAAAATGTAGTTTGTGTGGCACATGGTGAGGGGGCTGATGATATATGTGTAAAAATGAGAGAGAAGGAGAAAGAATAGAGAGATAAGGCCAGAAGACAGAAACAGGAACCAGATTAGAAATAAGGATAGAGGGTTGGGCATGGTGGCTTATGCCTGTAATCCCAGCACTTTGGGAGGCCAAGGTGGGAGGATTTCTTGAGGCTAGGAGTTCAAGAGCAACCTGGGCAACATAACAACATCTCATTTCTACAAAAAATAAAAATAAAAAAAATTATAAAAAAAGAAGCAAGGATAGAAGTTTATAAGGATTCATGTGGGGAGACTGGGAGTGGGGTATTATTTAAAGGAATATTAGATTGTTTCCACTTATGGAGACATAGAATGAGATTCCTGAATCAGGCGGTGGCACCAGATGGATGGAAAAGATACCAGGGAGGTAGAATCCATGGTATTTGGCAATAGATGAGCCACAGAGGAGATGGAGACAGCAAAACTGATGCCAAGAATCTCTGAGTGACTCATAGGATGCGCTTCTCATGAAAGCATTAGGTAGGAGGCCTGAGTTGGGGAGAGGAGGGGAAGGAGAGGACAATTCCCCGGCATTGTGCGCTCCTGAGTGTGAGGTGCTGATGGACACCCAGACGCAGAGGCAAGATGGGCATTGCCTTTAGGGAGGATGGAGGGGTCAAGCACAGTGCTGTCCTTGAGCCACCCATCCTCTGCGCCCAGGTTGCCAAGGCAGTTTCTGAGCTCAGAGCTCTCTGGAATATCCACTAGACCGAATTGGGGTGCAGGTTCTGTTCCCTCTCAGCTCCTGGTTTGGGGGTGGTGATAGATGAGTTTAAATGCTGACTAGCTCTCTCTGCACTGTCCTTCTTGGTTCTACATCTGGCTCAGGCCTCTTCCCCCCAGCATCCACTCCTCTCTCAGCCTGCACCTGCTCAGAGTCTGGGGAGAGGGTACACAAGGACTCTTCTCTATTCTCTCATGGCCAAAACTTTATACCCTGGAACCAGGCTTAGCCTTGTGAGTTCCAAAGTACCCGAATCTTGCTAATCAAAAGCCTTCATTTTCAAGACTATCATCCCTGTGCTTCACAATGCAAAGACCCATCTGGGAATTCTAGGCTTTTGGTGTCTACATTCTGCTGAGCTGGTCTTCTTCGAATGTCTAGTTTTAACAGGCAGGAAGCCATAGTTCATATACCAAACTGTCACCTCAGCACAGGTAGTAGCCGGAGAGAGATGGAAAAAGAAGTGTGGTTGACTAGGGCAGGATATAAGGAACAGTCAAATGTGGGTTGATCAGGGACTGAAATGAGAAAATCCGCTCAACTTTCATGACATCCTCATGAAATCTGGGAGGAGACAGACCTCTTCATGTGATTCCTCTGACTGTCTGAAGCTTCACTTAGGGTTTAAGGTAGGAAAAACGTGGGTCCCTCAGTTCAAAGGCTGCTTTTTTATTTGGCCTCAAACCATACAGGACGCACAAGCGGGGCAGAGGTGGTTTGGGGCCAACATCCCAAGTGGGGCACCGACCCATGCTCGCCGGTTCTGGGAAGATGTGGAGGAAATCCTTTGGCACCAAGCAAGCAAACAACCACACACCCAAACAAAACAACACGAAAAGCCCCATGCCGAAAACTTTCCACTTGCAAACATGTTTTTGTCACTGCCAAAGGTTTAGGATTGCAACACTTGGGCGTCTTTGGCCCCAAAGCTGAGGACTCTGCAGTTTTCCCAAAGTACCTAAAATAAAGAATTCTCTTTGGCAAAAACAGCATGTTTGTAAACAGAAAGGCTTTATTTTTGAGTAATTCAATTCCCCCTTAGATGTAGAGTATTGGGAATAAAGCCCTCGAGGCTATTTTCCATCTGCTTTTCCTACTCCAGATTGTCACAGGCAGGTAGAACATGTCTCCAGTTTTTGTGTGTGTGGTTTTCATTAACTGGGTGTGTGCTTGGAATGCACGCTTGTCGGCCAATTGCTGATTTCCTTCTGATGCTTGAGAGAAAGGCTTGCAGATGAGGTCCTGGATTCTTCCAGATTTAGGTTTCTGGTGCCATAGGACCATGAAGCTGGGAGCATCCTAGAGATAGGACCAAACCTTCTCAATTTCTGTCAGGAAACCTGCCCTTCTCACCTGAATGTGGTTCCTTTACCAAGCGAAGATCTGAAGTCAGAGTAGCTGGTTTTCTAGTTGCTTCTTTTAACGCCTTTGCTGATTCCCAGGAGTCCAGGTGTAATTTTTTCCCTCTTTCTTCTCACTACCAAACCCTGTTTGCAGAGAAGGTTGTACTAACCTTTTCACTTTAGAGGGTAGCCCAAGATCATAAGCTAAATCTTATAAATAATTTTCACAAAGTATTGGTTTTAGTTAGTCAGCGTTCTCCAGAAAAACAGACAGATGGGATCTATATAAAAGAGACATGACTGGCAGAGCCCATTACAACATCTGTGATGATAATACAGCAAAAGAAAAGAAAAGAAAAAAAAGAGACACAAGAAGGGATTTATCGGGGGAATTGGCTCATTTGATTATGGAGGCAGAGAAGTCCCACGATAGACTGCCTGTAAGCTAGAGAGCCAGAAATGCTGGTGGCATGGCTCAGTGTAGCCTCAAGGGCTCAGAACCAGGAAAGAAGATGGTCTAACTCCCAATTAGGGGCTGAAGGCCCAAGAGAATGGGGGACCATTGGTGCAAGTCCCAGAGTCCAAAGACTGAAGAACCTAGAGTTCTGATGTCCAAGGGCAGGAGGAGAAGAAGAGCGTCCTGGTATCAGGGCACTAAGTTTGAAATTGTCCTTCCTTCATCTTTTTGTTCCATCTAGGTTCAGAGCTTATTGGATGGCATCCACCCACACTGAGGGTAGATCTTCCCCACTGAGTCCACTAACTCTGCCTCCATATCTGGAGATACCCTCACAGACACACCTGGGCAGCCCAATCATTCTAATCAGATGCCAAACCGCCTGGGTTTCCCTTTCAGCAGAAAAGGGATGGACTCAGTGCCTCTTTGTTCTCACTACCAAACATTGAGCATTGAGAATTATTAATGGTTTACCAGCTATTGGGGTATACCTTAATCTGGTCAGGTTGGCACCCAAAATCAATCATCACAATATTCAAAATTTAAGATATCCTGGTCTAAAATCCTAAGAGAAAAGACAGAATTTTTTTTGGTGTGGTATTCCTGGCATTGGCTGCAGAAGGAAGTGTGTGTGTGTGTGTGTGTGTGTGTGTGTGTGTGTGTGTGTGTATGTGTGTGTGTGTGTGTGTGTGTGTAAATATATATGTTTGTGTGTATATATGTATATATACACACATATATAAAAGGAAGTATATATACACATAGGAAATATATGTTTATATATATCTACATACTTATGGAAGGAAGAAGTATATATATGCATATGTATGGGAAATATATATGTTTTTATTGAGGTGAAATTAAAATAATGTGGAATTAACCATTTTAAGTGAACAATTCATTGGGGTTTAGTGCATTCACAACATTGTGAAATCAGCACCTCTACCTAGTTGGAACCATTTCCATCACTATAAAGTCAAGTCTCAGACCCATTAAGCTGTTTCTCCCCATCCCTTCCTCCCCCCAAGTCTCTGGCAAATCTGTTTTCTATCTTTATGGATTTGTCTATTCTGGATATTTCATATAAATGAAACCATACAGTATGTAGTCTTTTGTGTCTAGGTTCTTTCACTTGGCATTGTGCTTTTGGGTTTATCCACATATAAATCCTATGGAAGAACTTTTCACCTATTTAATGCTGAGTAGAAGCTTTAAGAAATGCTGATGCTTGCAAGGCCTTGGAAAGATCACCCTAGGCTGTGGTAGCTCTGTTCACAGAACCACCCCTCCCGTTGCCTTCTGACTCTGTTGTATCCTGGCTCTGACCCAGAATTATGATTCCTGGGGCCTTAACACCATCTCTTGCTCATGACCCTTGCTGAATTCTTTCTAGCCTTACTTCTCATACCAGGGACTAACACCAAATTGTGTATAGCCAGTGTGGACACTGCCCACTGCTGAGGTTGCCTTGCCTTGCTTTTGTATATCTGTGCTCTGTAGATCTTGAGAGAAAAATAAATCTCATGGAAATAAAGGAATATACAAATATGAGCTTTGAAACCTCCAACACTTTTTATCTTGTTAGGTTGCCATGAACTCTCATGGGATAGGGGTAGGCACAGATGGTATCTTAATATCAAGACAGGAAGGGGATGCTAAATTAGAATTACTCCTGGAAAAAGTGATTGTACATAAAAAGTTCTTAGTGCATGCCTGTACTAAATTCATCCTAATAATATAAATTTAAAAATTATTTGCATATAGCTTTTTCTCTTTCATGTTTTGTCACTATTGTCTTTTCACTAAAAAAACTCAAAACCCTCCAAAACCCCTAATATGTCATCGTCATTCGTATCACAATTATTGACTTCACCTGTTTTTGTCTTTTACCTAATTTTCATATTCTAGTTATTTAAAAAAAAATCCTTCTGTAAGTCATAGAATTTATCATTCTGGAATTGGAAACTTGTATGTACTAAATTTCAATAACAACCTTTCTGTTCTTTTGAGCTGATCCTACTTAATCTAAGAGAACAGTATCATCCAAGCAGCCTTATTTGGCCACTAGGTGGCGCTCATATGCTATTGTAAATGTATTCTGATATTGGAGTTAAATTATTTGGAAAAACTTTTTGTCTTCATTTTAGGTAAATACAGAAATTGGCTCTATAAATTGTATGCGATTTTGCATTTAAGATTTTCCAGCTGCCTTCTTTTCCTTGACTACTTTTTTCACTGTGGCATCATGGTTAAGCAGAATGACTCTAAAGTCAGATTAAGTTCAAATACTACCTTCATCGTTCACTTGCTATATGACCTTGGGTAAGCCACTTAATTTAAATTTTCTCATCTACAATGGGATTAATAATAATACATACCTCATAGAGTGATTATGAGAATTAAAAAGTAAATATATTAAGTACATAGTGTGATATGTGTTGGCATTTATTATTAATGTTTTGATTTTTCATTATGGCATCGCTAATCGCTCAGACAAATGTTTCCTAAATACTATTTCAAGGACTAGAAATATCAGAATCACCTAAGGATCTTATTTAAGGTGTAGATTTCTGAACTCCATATCTGGAGTGTCTATTTCCGCAATTTTGGGGTGGGGCTTAGGGATGTGTATTCTTCAAAAATGTCTCTGAATATTCTAAGGCTCAGGTAGATTTGGGGATAGACACTATCCATGGATGTTGTCAACCCAAGTTTAATCAAATGTAAGAAACTAACATTGTTTTCACACTGGCAATTTCTAATTCCTCTTCAACATAGAGTGTGCACCATCCAAAGCTCTGTTCACTGAATTCCCTCTTACTACCACTGTCTTTCCAGACCACTTCATAAATAAGACTATACTGTAGCCACTGACAATTGTGGCTTGTACCCTCATACTCAGCCAGCCCATGGGTAATTCAAGCTTGGTCTTTTTTTTTTCTTCTTCATCAGCTGGTCATATGAGACCTCCCATGTGGCCATAGATATGAAGTGAGGAGAGTCATTGATGCAACTATGGTGAGTAACATAGGGGTCTGAGTTACCTGTTTGTATAACTTGCTTGGTGTTACTTGGCATTTCATGGTCAGGTGCTCCATCTTTTCTTGGGCTCAATAGCATGCTAGGAGCTGTTCTTTCTAGAGTTATACAGTTCTTTGATGTAGTTAGCATGATGTTGCTCTAGAGCTCTAAATCTCTAAGTTGTGGTTCTCCAAATGTGGACTGCTAAAAGTGCCACACACTGATAACTCTAATACCACAGGGGCTGCTGGGTCTTATGATCCAGCTACAGGGCCACTTACTCTGTATTCTGGACCTTTTGCAGGACCTTTTCTGTTTTGGCTCCCATTCAAAACTGGCAGCTTTTTGTGTCCCTTGCTCTATGGGTATGAGCAATATTCCCAACTGTGGAATTTACATCTCCACAACCCAAAGAAACCTACCAGCTATTGTGTTATATTATTTGTTTTAGAAAGAATGAGATATAAAAAAATGTTCTTACCTTTGGCCACGATGTCTTGGTATGCCCCAGATCTTCGACTTAAAAGTACTGATATGGTGGGTCCCTGAATCTTCATAAGCCCCCCCCCAATTTTCTTCATTGCATAAGTCTGCTTACGAAGGTCCCAGCATACCTTCCACTTCTTGCTCATTGGATCCAGTTTCCATGGGTGTCATCATCAATCATCAGGGTGATGCTCTGCAGAGGTTCCACTGGTCCAGGTATCCTCGGACCACATGTTGACAGAGAGAAGAGAGTTAACACAGTCCTGGATCAACACTGTAAATGAATACTGTTGTCTGTTTTGAGTGAATGTGAACTGTTTCTAATCCTCTTTTTTTTGATAGAGATGAAAAAACACACCGTCCCCAGATCAAAGGCTGCACGCCATGCACCTGAGCCTGTGCTTTAGGGAAGACATAGCATCTGGCAAAGAAGTTTCGGAGCCAGCTGTGGGCAGCTCCTTGTTTGAGTTGGTGAGAGTCTGTCATCTTCCAGGACTTGTCTGGTTTCTGAAGGGACCAAATTAATTCAGTGGTGATATGATAGGGCCCATATCCTTGCATCCTTTAGGTCTTTAAGAATAATTCTGAGTTTTAAAATTTCAATCTCCCTTACCCCCACCCCAGGATGTGATATTGTTTTTGATTTACTATTTTGGCTGCAGTAGAGGAAGTTTTAGAAGCTTCCTCTTGGCCTTCCTCACTGATATCTTTTGTCCCACACACCAAGAAATCTGTTTAGGTGAATTGTTGTAAACACCCACACAGATTTCTTGGATAGTTGTACAATTCCATGGTACATTTGGGGGTTACATAAATGACTGTGGAATGGGTTCATTTACCCAGTGGACCTACTGTGGATCAGACCTGGGCCTGGATCCACTTATTACCTGGGATGTAATGGCATATAACAGAGAGGCCATGAGGACATTTCAGGTCTCCATATATCAATGTCAACCATTCTGGGTCTGAAATTCATTCAGGTCTGGAAACTAGGCTAAGGACCCTGATTTATTATTGGAAGCAGTGGTCTTCGGCTTCCTGATCATTCAACATTGATTCTTCTGATGGTGTAGATTGAGTAATACTTGGGTTGCTGCTCTGTCTGGCCTCTAAGAGATAGTATTTTCTAACAGTCATTTTTTAACTATGTCTGGAGGACCCCCAGAGGGTGCCCACTCTGACCTTGATACTCAGTATTATTGTCTGTCTGGCTTATGGTAGTTAAGAATAGCCACATAGTCTTTAATATTTTGAAAGTTTATCACCCCTATTGTTGAGTGTCTCCTACCATCAGCCTTGCCCTACAGAGAATAGCAACCATTGTCATGTTCAGTGATGCTGGTATCTCTCACCAACACACTTCTTAGTACTTTGGTAAGTGAAACACCTGCAAGACCTTCCTAGGGAACAATCCATGGTGTATTTTCTGGCCTTAAGCGGTATGTCCACTGTAGCTGCTCACTCCCTTTAACCTTTAATTCTTCCTTCAGTGTTTTCCATAAAAGTTCTGGCATTTCTACTTCACTTTGTGTGGCCATTGCTTGCTCCGAGTTTCCAAGAATCATCTCAGCATCATGCTGAAACCAACTCCTATAATTCTTGTTTGGGTGTTGTGTCCTCACAACATTTATATGTTGAAGCCTTAAGCTCCAGTACTTCAGAATGTGACTATATTTGGATAAAGGACCTTTAAACAGGTAATTAGTCATATGAGTAGGCCTTAATCCAATGACTGGTGTCCTTATAAGAAGAGATGATTTGGATGCAGTTATGGAGGGACAACCATATAAAGACACAGGAGAAGATACCTATCTGTAAGCCAAAGAGAGAGGCTTTGGAAGAAAGCAACACTGCTGACACCTTCTGTGATGGTTAATTGTATGTGCCACAAGGACTGAGGGATGCCCAGATATCTGGTAACACATTATTTCTGGATGTGTCTGTGAGGGTGTTTCTGGAAGAGCACAGCATTTGAATACATGATCTTCCCTCACCAATGAGTGTGGGCATCATCCCATCCACTGAGGATCTGAGTAGAGCAAAAAGGTGGAAGAAGGGAGAACTTCTCCCTTTTCTTGAGCTGGGGCATCCATCTTCTCCTGCCCTTGGACATTGGATCTACTGAATCTCTGTCTTTTGAACTCTGGGGCTTATACCAGCGGCTCTCTTTGGGATTTGGACTGAATTACACCAATGGCTTTCCTAGCTTTCTGGCTTGCAGGACTGCAGATTTTAGGACTTGCCAGATTTCTCTATCACATTAGATTTAGTCCCATAACAGATCTCCTTATCTATCTATCATCTATCTATCATATCTCTATATCTCTATATCTATCAATCATCAATCTATCTTATCTATCATCTATCATATCAGTCATATCTCTATCTCCCATCTATTTTTCTATCCATCATCTTTCTCTATCATATATCGTTTCTCTATCTATCATCTATCTAATTGACCATATCTCTGCCATCTGTCTGTCTGTCTGTCTGTCTATCTATCTCTATATCTATCATCGATCTCTATCTTATCTATCATCTATCTTATCAGTCATATCTCTATCCATCATCCATCTATCGATCTATCATTGACTTACCTTATCTATTATATTCTATCCATCCATCCATCCATCATCTATCAATCACCTATCATCTATCTATCATCTATCTAATTGATCATATCTCTGTCATCTATCTATCTATCTATCTATCTATCTACCTATCTATCAGTTATCTCTATCTTAGTTCTGTTTCTTTGGAGAATCCTGAGTAATACACTTTAATCTCAGACTTCTAGCCTTTAGGAATGTGAAACAATAAAAGTTTGTTGTTTAAGCCACTCAGTCTGTGGCACTTTGTTATGGTGGCCCTAGCAGACTAATGCAGGTGTTAAATCCTATATTACAGGAGAATGTTCTGGTGTTAATAAACTCTACCTTATTTGACTTTGTGTTCTACCCCCTTGATCCCAGAGCCCTGGGGACCCTGTCTTACCACCCTCTCCTGGCTCCCACCAGCACATGTTGCCTGGGGCCTGCGGTTCCTTCAGAGTCTATTCCCTTACATTAGTCTAGGGATTCAGAAGGGGAAGAGGAGACAGATCCTGTGTGTGTACGTGTGTGTGTGTGTGTGTGTGTGTGTGTGTGTGTGTGTGTTGTCTTGCAGACAGAGGTCTCTGCAGAGTGTCTTCCAGCAATGGGTAGGTTTGAGCCCTCCACAGGGCAGAGTGAACCTGTTCTGGGGTCTCAGAGAGTTCAGGGGGCTCCAGGGATTCAAGATTGGGGAGCATCAACCCAGATGGCCTCATCCCATATCTCAGGGCATCATTCCTAGCCAACAAGGGCTCTGGTTTCTGCCACAGCAGGCCTGCCTCATTGGGGATTAAAATTCTGTGGAGCTCTGCTGTTTTTATGGCTAAGTCCTGGGCTTCATTCTTAGCTTTTTCTGCTTTTTGGTTACGAGTGACGGTGTCCCTATGCATGCTGGTCAGAAGGCCCCTGACCTTCACACGTAGCCTTTGATTCATGAGCCTTTGATTCTTCAGCTTTTCCTTTTCCTTGTCACTCCCCTGAATGTCACTTGTCCTCAGCAACAGCCAGGCAATTTCATCGACTTTATCATTACTTTTTTTCATATGTATTTCTCAAACAGTTGATGCTTAGCACGGGCTTCTGAATTTCTTGACTCACATATCACCAATTTCACTCTGGTGAGTGTTTTAACAATTCTGCTGCTGTTTATTTTTATTTTTTTGAGACAGGGTCTTGGTCTGTAACCTAGGCTGGAATGCAGTGGCATGATTGTACCTCACTGCAACCTTGAACTCCTGGGATCAAGCAATGCTCTTGCCTCAGTCTCCCAATAGCTAGGACTATAAGTGTATGCCACCACACCTGGCTGACCTCTCTCTCTATTTTTTGTGGAGATGTGCTCTCACTATGTTGCTCAGGCTGGTCTCAAGCTACTGGCCTTAAGTGACCTTCCTACCTTGGCCTCCCAAAGTGTCCACAACTGTTTTGAGCGGGGAGCTATGAGATGGAGTCCTCATTGCTGACTGGGGAGTGGGTGATTCAGCTCCAAAATCCTAGCCTATATTTCTGGGAGGTAAACTCTGAGGGGGAAATTAGCTGGCTGAATGTTTGTTAGAGGTATTCCTGAGATCAAAGGGGGAAGGAAGTGGGACGGGGGAGAATAGAAGTTGACAGTGATGCCATCATATCATGGAAAGCTGATGTGGACTTCAGAGCTGTGCTGAGCTGGGGCTGGAGGATCAGACCATCATGCTCTTGACCTGTCCATCACTAATTGGATGTTGGCTGTCACAGGAAAGAGTGTGATTTGGGTGAGGTGGCTGCTCTCTGCCAAAGGCAGCATCTGCAAGAATTGTCAGCTGAGAGCTATCACTAACATCTCTCTCAGTCCTGGGGAAAGGCAACTTTTAGTACTGAAAAAGGATCTGGGAAAGATAGAAGGCACCCATGACCTTAACCCTAAGGTTTCATTGGGTTAATCTTGAACTTCACATGGGTCACAAATCAGTACTGATGCCTCCTTTGGTGGGTGGAGCAGAATGCTAATATTGTGCCATGTACTGGAAGTCACACTTGAACCAGGTGTGCTATCATTCAAAATTTATTCTTTTTACTTTCTAAGGTAAGTCTTGTCCATGAAGGCATGCAATTCTGAAGGCTCAGGTCACACTCAGCCATCTCTGACCCTTGGACTCCAATTCTCGGGTGTGAATCGGCGCCTCCACCTGACGCTGGGCTGTCATTGTGGCAGAAGTGACAATGAGACAAGCTAGCTGTCATCGCACACCGGGAGTTGGTGAAGGTGAATCAGGGGAACTGCAGACACAGACACAACTGGCTCACACAGGTTTGAACTGCACACCCCAGAGTCGACCACAACAAAAGCTCTGGGAGGAAAGGTCAGACCCATGAAGTGCTATTTGTTTTCAGTGAAATTTCATCCCTCCCACTTAACACCCGTCTAACCAGCAACGGAATCAATTACCACGTGTCAGCCTGAAACCTGACACAAGAAATGAAAGAAGGACACAGCCTCCCTGGGGTACGGGGGCAGCAGGCAGGCAGAGAGAGGGGGTAGAAAACTCAGGGTGGGAAGCCATGAATGAGCTGCTCTGGCCTGGAGTTAAGGGTTAATCGGGGCCAGAGCCCTACTTTCCCTCTCTCCTTGTCTCTGCCTTCAAGTTGACCAGAGTCATTGGTCTGAACTATTGGGTGTTTTCTTTCATGAAGGGTGGTCAGCGAGTCAATGATGTAGTTTGACTTTAGTTGCATAAGTTGCTCCATTTAATAATTGAAGGCCCAAAGTTTCTAGGCGTTTATCATCTTGTAGAACTCCAGAAGGGAGAACTGCTGGCAGTTCATTTTGGGCTGTCACACTTTTTGGAGTTGCTGCATTTCTGTTAAATGTGGTATCAGCTTCTCAGAGAGCACTTATTTAAGGCGATGTCATTCACAGTCTACATTTATGGAAGTCCCAATAAGAACGCTCCATAGAACCCACAAAAGTTTTGTGGAAGAATCTTGGTGATAAGAAGTCAGCCTGGTGCTGTTTCATCAGCTCTGTTATTAAAAAACAAACATTTTTAGTTTTCTAAAGGTAAGGATTTTGTTAATAAGGACACCTATACTCTTTAAAAAGTTATTTTAGATTCAGGGGTTACACATGCATGTTTGTTACATGGACATATTGTGCAGTGGTGGGGATTGGGTCTCAGGTGGCCCATTCCCCAGATAGTGAACATTGTGCCCCACAGGTAGTTTCTGAATCTTAACTCCCCTCCCTACATCCTCCCTTACTGGTGTCCCCAGTGTCTATTATTTCCACCTTTGTGACCATTTAGCTCCCACTTATGAGTGAGAACATGGAGTATTTGGTTTTCTGTTTCTGAGCCAGTTCACTGAGGATGATGATCTCCAGCTACATCCATGTTTCTGCAAAGGACATGATTTCATTCTTTTTTATGGCTGCATAGTATTCCATGGTGTGTGTATATATATATATAGATATATATATATACATATATATATATATGTATATATATATATCTATATATATATATCTATATCACATTTTCTTTATCCAGTTAATTGTTGGTGGGCACCCACATGAAAAAAAGAAATAATCCCTCCAAAAAGTGGGCAAAAGACATGAACAGACACTTCTCAAAAGAAGACACACAACAGCCAACAGACATATGAAAAAGTGCTTAGCATCACTAATTATTAGAAAAATGCAAATTAAAACCACAGTGAGCTATCACCTCACACCAGTCAGAATGGCTATTATTAGAAAGTCAAGGCTGGGCTCGGTGGCTCGGCCTGTAATCCCAGCATTTTGGGAGGCCGAAGTGAGTGGATTGCCTTTGCCCACGGGTTCAAGGCCAGCCCGGGTAACTTGGTGAGACTTCATCTCTACAATAAAATAAAAAATTAGCAGAGCGTGGTAGCACACGTCTGTAGTTCCAGCTACTTGGAAGGCTGAGATGGAAGGATCGCTGGAGCCCAGAAGGTCGATACAAGAATGGCTGTGAGCATGTGTGCTACTGCACTCCAGCCTGGGCGAAGGAGTGAGACTCCAACTCAAAAAAAAAAAAAAGAAAGTCAAGAGCAACAGCTATTGACACCATTGCAGAGAAAAGGGATCGCCTACACTCTTTTATAAAATTAAATAGCTGTAGGGGTACAGTGCTTCTTGTTTTTTTAAAACTTGGATGAATGTATAGTGTTAAAGTCTGGGCTTTTAGTATACCTGTCACCCAAACAGTGTACCCTGTACCCAATAGGACACCTATAATTTTAAACTTTAATTAACAAGATCCTAAGATCAAAACCTCAGATACAGCATTAGATGGACAATTTCTTATCTGTTCTAAAAATGGCATTGCCGTTCCATTTGCTGTGCCCCACTGGAATGTCTGATGTGTGAAGCATTGATTACATCGGAACCTAGGGACAGAGAGCAGGACGCATCACTCCTGATATTCCAGTGGTAATTAAAACTACCTTTCCATTGATGGGTGGGAATGAATGACTTTAACGAAAGGCACGATTTTTGCTCAACCCAGTGATTAAAATTGCCAGTGGAACGGTGAGCAGCGTGCTAATGAAGAAATCTGTAAATGATCCTCTGCTGCTGCTGTCATTAAGTTCAACTTAGTGTTTTGGCATAAATACGTCTTTATGACACTACTATAAGATTACTTTGTTTTTCTGATCTAAATGGTGTTCAGTCTGTGGTTGTCTTGTCTGTAGAGCAACACTGTGAACTTTCCTTCTCTTTGCTCTTTCAAAGTGATACCACCTGCACATGTGGTTTTATTTGCTGCCTATTTCTTCATCTTTTGTCTTTCGACTGTGTCTTCCTTTCCCTAGGTTGGGCGCTGCATTGCTGTCTGAGGGTGGAAATCATCCCTGCTGTCTCCCTGTGCCTTCAACTCAGCATCATCTTTCCTTGAGTTTTCAAATGTGGTCACAAAATCCCAGGGGTCACTTAAGCTGGAGACCCAGGAGACTTTATCAATCCCTCCTACTCTCTTCTCCTCTACATCTAAGCAGTCATTTCTGTTGGTCATTTTGCCTCCTAATTTTCTCCTTTTCGCCACCCCCTTGCCATTCCTGCAGTGGGGCCCTCCTCTGTGCCGTGTTCTCTTTTCTGCTTACCATGGCAGCCTCAGAGGTCTCGCCTCTGTGACTCTGCTCACCTTTTCCTGCCTTGCTTAAGTGCATCCCCTTCCTCCTCTTTTCTTTTTAACAGGTGCACTTTAATACTCACACCAGGCATCACCTTTTAATTTAAAGGAAGCATGAATTACTTAGTTGCCTTCAAAGTCGGATTTTCTCTTGTGTTTTCTTTCTTCTTTGATTATGATTACATCTCTCTCTCTGCCCGGTTAGAAAGTC
Source organism: Cephalopachus bancanus (assembly GCA_027257055.1). NCBI lineage: Eukaryota > Metazoa > Chordata > Mammalia > Primates > Tarsiidae > Cephalopachus > Cephalopachus bancanus. Next base: position 2,339,153 of record JAPVLO010000260.1, on the reverse strand, counting down.
TTGAATCACCACTCTCTACCCCCTTATGGTGTCAGTTACTAAACATTGACTTACCATTACATTTTGCCTGTTCTCTTTTTTTTTGTCTCCACCACCAACTTCCAGGTTTACACCCACATAATTTTTTAAAATGATAGATTTAGGGGATATTAGTGCAGTTTCATTACATGAATACATAGTCTGGGCTTTCAATGTAACCATGACCCGAATAGTGTACCTTGAACCCATCAAGTCATTTCTCATTATCCCTCACCTCTTTCCACCCCTTTACCCTTCTGAGTCTCCAGTGTCTATTATTCCACATTTTATGTCCATGTGTACATATTATTTAGCTCCTACTTAGAAGTGAGAATACACAGTATTTGACCGTTTCTAAGTTATTTTACTTAAAATAGTCACCTCTAGTTACTTTAACACTGCTACAAAAGCATAATTTTATTCTTTTTAATGGCTGTGTAGTATTCCATGGTGTATATGTACCACATTTTCTTTATTCATTCATCTGTTGATGAACACTTAGGTTGATTCCAGATCTTTGCCCAATAATTTTTGTGTGATCCAAGGCACTCATCTCTTAGTGAATCTTTCCTTCTCTTTGTCTAGCTTTCACGCTGTCCTTTGACTTACCATTAGATTCATCTTTCTAAAGTACTTTGTCCAAAACTTTCTCTGGACCTGTGTCCTGCAGAGAAATGTCCTAACTCCCTAGCGTGGCATTTGGAGCCTTTTACAATATGACCTTGATTTACCATTTTAATGACAGTACTGTCATGACCCAGATACCCTAATATCCAGTCCCCCATCTGCCAGCTTCCTCAGAGCTATAGTTTGTGGCCAGGTTGTTCTTCCCCAGGTGTTGAAATCCCATTCTTTAGGAGATGATTTGAATGAAACTAACATGTGCAGACTCCCCTAGTTCCCCAGTGAAAGCAGAGTGCCTTTCCTTTTGCATTCTCCATATACTTACATTCTTATTTTGATATTTATCACAGTGTGGCCAGAATTAAGGGTACTTGGGTGTCTCTTTTCTTCTGGATGTTGTAGGGATGTGTTTTACTGCTGTTTGGTATCCTCAGCACCTTCATTTAGTAGCTACTTACTTAATCCATTATAAGCAATGAAAGATCCCATATATCAAATTTATATTTTGAAAGGAGAACTCTTTGTTTGGTGATTTAAAAAAAATCTTCACTTATTATTTCTAAAGTCTTTAGAAATGTAGTGCTTACAGTATAAACACATACTGACTGTCTTTTTAAGAATTTAATACAGTCAAACATTCAGTGATTTTGAAAGCATGTGGCTGAATTCATATAAGTACAATTGAAAAAAGTTTCTAAATTGTGGACTTGAAAACAGTCGTTTGATGGATTTCAACTTTCTGTTTCAAGCTGGAGCCCATATAGACAAAGGTGGAATCAAATAGCACAGCGTTTCTCTGGATTTGGTCAGATGTGGTTCCCACCTTGGGGAATTCACCTTATTTTTCTTCCACAGTGACCTTTGATGCTCAGGGAATGGATCGGTGGAAATGAATCACCTAAAACATATCTTGCTACAGAATAAATGAATGTCGGATGAAATGCGCGAGCGCGCGCGCACACACACACACACACACACACACACACACACACACACACAATGTTCAAATATATATATATGAACATTGAACATGTGGACAGCAGATGATTTTTAGATGTGACTAACATACTCATTAGGTCTGTATAGCAAAATTCTCCACTAGGCTCATTGTCCTGAAGTTGAAATACAAGAAGTTGACTGTCCGGTATGCTCTTCGAAATCCTGATGTTTAACTTGGATCCCTTTGAAGTCTTTTATTTTGATTGATGAATCATTTCAACATTGTGCTAAATTCAAAGGCCCTCAATAAGAGATAAAATCAAATGACTTACCAATCAAGGATACTACAGAAGACTGGAAATCAGGCGAGAATGTGATATGAGCCGTAACCCTAAACTTAAAATCCTGTATCAATCACTATGCATTTCAAAACAGTTTGGAAACATTTAAAACTTTGAAAAAGTGCACATGGCTGATTGCAGAAGCTGCTTGGGAAATATTTGAGTGCTATCTGTCATAGAAATAAATTCCAATTTGATACCTTTCTCCAGTAAATGTTTTATAATTGAGTTTGGCATCACAAAGCAAAGGTGGAGAAAGATCTGTACTTGCCTGTTTGAGAGCAGAGATTCCCGGGAGAGGGCTGGGCTTTGGTTCCCACATCTGTGTCAGTCACTGATGGGACCGAACTTGCTTTTTTCGGGAGGCTGATATGTCAGACTAAGATTTGGGGGTTCTGGGCAAGGACTGCTAAGGGTCTGATTTACTCTTTCTCATTCCATTCTCAACACTGCAAGTTGTCCTGGGGCCTAAAACTGTGCAGCCACAGAGCACAAGACTGAAATGCTAACACCTTTGGGAGGGGTGTTAATGAATTCACTATGCAACCTGTAACAGAAGAGCTACCCAGTCTTCCATTTCCTGAGAAAAGAAGAGGGCAGTTAGTGTGCCATGATTACCCAGGATAGCAAAAGACTGAGATATCCAGACCGTCATGGGCAAGCATCCATATCCCACCTTGGGAAAAACAAATTCAAAAGAGATTTGGAAAGCAAAGATAGTATCTCCCTGAAGTCTTAGCATTTCGTTTCCCCCCCATTTTTTTAAAACTAGGAATTTGACTCAGCACATGGTATGTCAGACAGGGCAGCTGTTTGTCCAGCCCCATCCTGCTATTATCCTATAGACTTGTTTCATTTTGTCATGGCATATATCAGAAATCTTCACTGACCTCCCTTTATTTACATTTAGGGATGATCCATAGTCCTTAACTGGTATTCAAGGCCATCTACAAACTGGTGCAAACAAGTTCTTGCAAACTCATGACCTCTACTCCTCAGCATGAATTCTTTATCAGAGTCAAAGTTACCCCCTGTGCACCTTTAACCAACCTGTCTTGGTACCTTTGCTAATGCCTTTTACCAAAATTTTTCCATCTTTGCTTCCATCTAGTAAGAACTTTGCCAGACTCAAAGATCCAACTCATATCTTACCACCTCCAGGAAATCTTCCCAGTTCACCCAAGACAAATAAGACCATGTCATCTTCATACTTCTAAAGTGCCCCTGGCTTTGTCATCCTCATGATACTGGCCGATGCTGTCTAGTGCTGTCACCCTGTATTGACTTGCTGAGAACCCTGGGATGCTGAAAGCTCACAGGAAATAAAGGACACTTTTTTTCCTCTTTTATTTGTCAGCACTTGGCATAAAGCTTGGCATATACGGCAACTGCTCAGCTCATATCGTGGAGTACACTGGGTAAGTAGTTCACATGTAGAGCCATTCATTCATTTCGTCCTTGAGTACTCAACTCTGTTGAGCTCTGTGCTTGTCTTTGGAAATACAATGATGAATGATAAAGTCATGGTGTTTCCACAAAGTTTATAACCCTTTGGGGAAAACAATCACGCAAATAACAATGATAATATTAATCATGGCATATTGTATTGAAGGCCTACTCTGTGCCTGCCCCTGTGCTAAATACTTTCTTTACTACGTTATTTTATTTCATTCTTCCTACAATGCTTGGAGGTAAGCATGATTACTTCCTCCTCCTCCTCCTTTCTCTTTTTTTTGCTGGGGTCTCACTCTGTCACCCAGGCTGGAGGGCAGTAGCATAATCATAACTCACCACAGCCTCAACTTTCGCTCAGGAGATCCTTCTGCTTCAGCCTCCTGAGTAGCTGGCACGTGCCATCATGCTTGGCTAATTTGTAGAGATGGTAATGCCCAGGATGGTCAAATTTGTAATGCCGAGGATGGTCTTGAGTGATCCTCCCACCTTAGTCTCCCAAAGTGCTGGATTACAGGTATGTAAGCCACCATGCCAAGTGATTACTCCTTTCTTACAGATTAGGGAATGGAAGATTAGCTGGTCTGTTTTGGGTTAACTTGTCCAGAGCTGCCTGGCTAGTGTGTGGTAGGAGCTTGACCCACTCAATCTGGCTCCAGAGCTTGTGTTTTTAAACTACCACATAATATAAATAATTGTCAATATTATAGTAATGACAAATACCACAAATACCATGTGTGTTGGTTTCTTACTGGTGGATAATGAATTACCACAAATTTAGTGGCTTTAAATGGGACTAATTTATTATCCTGCAGTCTATAAGTGAGAAATCTGATTCTGGTCTCACAGGTTAAAACCGAGTTGCAGCTATGACCATGTTCTGGAAATGGAGGATCCTAGGGGGATATCCCTGTCCTTGCCTTTTCTGCTTCTAAAGGTCACCCACATTCCTTGACTCATGGTCCCCTTCTTCCATCTGCAAAATCAACAGTGTCACTTTTCTCTGGCTCATCTTCTGTCCTCATGTCTTTCTCTGGCTGCAGGTGAGAAAGGTTCTCTGCTCTTAGTGATCATTTGATGACATTGGCCTACCTGGATAATCCAGGGTACACTCCCCATCTCAAGATTCTTATCTTAATTGACCTGGACTTTTTTTGTCACATAAAGTAACACATTCATAGGTTTTAAGGATTAGGGCATGGGCATAATTGGGGACCATTATTCTGCATACTGCACTGTGGGCTCTGTGAGAAGGTGCAACAAGGGGAGTGGCCTAGAGATGTTTGGGGAGAGGTTAAGCTTCTTAGGAGGAAATGACAATAAGGTGAAGTAGGCCAGATCTATGGGGAGGAACAGGACCTCCAGGTCGAGGACCAAAGATGTGTGAAGTTCCTGCAGGGCCACAGAGCATGAGTCCTTAGCAGGTTTGAGAGAGATCTGATACAAGGAATGGGGGACAGAAGCTCCTGCTGTGGCCGGAGAGGGTGGCAGGGGCCAGATCACAGGGGAACATGCTTGACAGATAAGAAGGGGCTTGGTCATGATTCTGATAGAAATTAGCAGTAAGTAAAAGGGCAAAGTAGGGAGCCAGAATGATTTGCATTTTCAGATCATTCTGACTGCTGAATGGAGAGCAACTTAGCAGGGAGCAATTGGGGGGATGTTTGAATAGTTTAAGTAGGAGATGCTGATGATCTGGATCTGATGGTGGCTGCACAGGTGGAGAGGGGACAGCCTGGGCTATTACTCTGATTATATGTCAGGGCTTGTTGAACTGCTTGGATATGGTGGTCAAGGAGAGGTGAAGCGTCAGTGATGATTTTTCAGTTTCTCAGCGGGATAACCAGAGTGGGTGAGGAGTGAGATAACCTAATGTCAAGTGGCTGTAGAAGGAACAAAGGCAATCAATATAACAAAAAAAATTCCTCTTAGCAATAGGAGATCAGAGCTGAGTGAGGAGAACCAGGGGAAAGTTGGATAGATTTAATGATTTTGATTATTTTTATTTTAAAATTTATTTTATTTATTTTGATTCATGTAATTAAATATTCATATAGACCATATTGCTTTAAGGGGACTTAAATGTATCATGTCAAAATATTTTTGGGAAAATTATACAGACCAAATATTCTGATTGTTAGTTTCATTTGATTAAAGGTAATAGATCTGTAATCATATTTCATCCTCTCTATCTTGATAACCAAGTATTCTTTTAGCTTCCTTGCATATGGCACCTTTATGTGCAACATATATTTCTTCTGATTCTCAAGCCATGAAGATCTATTCTTTGGGCATAGTATACTAGCCTTCATTTTTAATAAGATTCTTTTTTTTCAGTAAAGACATATAAAATTGGATATTTCAACAAAGCCAGTCTTATTTGCAAAAAAAATTTTAAGGAAATGTCTTTTGGCATGAATTAGTTATGAGACTAAATAAAGAGAGACAATCAATCCCCAATGCAGCACTGAATTTATGGAATATACTTTTAAGTTTACTTTATATACTTGTCCTGGGATGACACTCCACAATTTTCTTGTTTAGACCTCATATAATATGACTGCATCTATTAATACATATTAAGTTTAGAAGATCAATATAAGAAAATGAGGGAGTAAATTCTTCTGGCAAGCAAGGACGCTTTAGAATTCTCTACTCATCTCTTATTCAACCCTGAGAGTTCATTTGTCTGACCTGGGCTGATTTGGATGCCCAGACTTCTGTGGAGAGACTTTGGTTTTGTTTTTGACCTATGGCTTAGTCAGTTCAGGGTACTATAACAAAGTGCCACAGATGAGGTGACTTATAAACAACGGAAATTTACTTATCGTGCTTGTGGGGGCTGGGAAAGCCCAAATCCAGGTGCCAGCAGATTTGATGTCTGGTGAGGACCCACTTCCTCGTTCATAGAAGACTGTCTTCTTGCTGAAACTTCACATGGCAGATGGGGTGAGGGAGCTCTCAGCCACCTCCCCAAGGTCTCACCTCCAAATACTATCACATTGGGTGTAAGGTATAAGTGTTGAGGGATACAAACACTCAGTCTATAGTGGCCTGTTTTGGTGGTTCTCAAACTTCAGTGCGCAAAAGAATTACTATATAGAGCTGTAGAGATAAAGCTATGTGTCTCATGAATGATTGGCAATTCAGAAAATCTTGAGGGTAATTTAGACTTTAATATTTATGCCTTTGGTGCTTATTTAGAACTTAAACTCCATATACATGTGGAGCACCATGTCAGGGTTCTCTAGGGAAAGAACCAATAGAAGAAACCATTTACATATATATGCTTACATGTACATGCACACACATATTTGCGTGTATATGTATATGTATATCTAGATATCTAGATATGTATGTCTATATATCTATATGTATGTGGAGAGAGAGAGAGAGAGAGAGAGAGAGAGAGAGAGATTTATTGTGAGGAATGAGCTCACTCTATTACAGAGGATGAGAATTCCTATGATGTACTGTCTGCAAGCTGGAGACCCAGGAAAGCTGGTGGTGTAATTTAGTACAAGTTGGAAGGCCTAGAACCAGGGGAGCTGATGGTATAACTCCTGTTCAGAGGGCAGAAGATGAGATGACCTGTCCCAACTCAAGCAGACGGGGGAAACAAAAAGCTTTAATTCCTCCTTCCTCTACCTTTTTTTCTATTCAGACTTTCAACAGACTGGACAAAAAGTGGAGTCCACTAATCCAAATGCTAATCTTATCAAGAAATACCCTCATAGGCATATGAGGAAATAATGCTTACTCTGGGCATCCGGTGGCTAGGCAAGTTGACACATAAAATTTACCACCACATGTACATACTCCATTCCATTCTCAAATGTTTTCTGAGCATGTGGGATCTAAAGTTGAGTAGAGGTAAATGTGAGAAATGGCTTTCTTATTAAAAAGACCCATATTACTCAATTTAATGGACTATTGCCTTAAACTGTTCATAAGAACAATGAGAAGTATGAAGCATCCTTCATAGCTGCATTTGTGTATCATATATTGGCTATGTGAAAATGACACCAAGTGTTAAATTAAAAAAATTTTTTAATTAATTCTATAGTTTCCAAAGGGCTGAGTTTTAAAAATATTAGATCCTAAAACCTGCCACACGTCCTTAACACAATCCATATTAAATACATTATAAAATCTTCTTAGAAAAAAACTACATGTAAAGTGAATTTGGTTAAAAAAAAAAAAAAGAAGCCATGGAGATAAAACTTGACCCAAAACCCCAAAATAAATAAATAAATAAACGTGGAAAAGCTGTTGTTAATGTAATCCTTGACTTCTAAGCTGGGATTCTCTTGTTAAATATAAAATAAAGAAATGGTTTATGGGTGGGGTCTTAAACTTTCTGTGGTGAGGATTGACATGTTCATATTTTCCACCTACTCATCTTCAGATGCCAGCTTCTTGCACATGCTCAGTAAGTATTTAGGGAAGGAAGAGAGTGTGTGCTCCTGGAACGAGTGATTTCTATTTAATGGCAAATGCATCATTTAATATGTGACTCAACCCATGGGCAGTTCTATAATTAAAGTGCTATTTCTGAGCTTCCTCATAGGCATGAAGTGGACCTGGGCTTCTGTCCACCTTGCCTCGAGGTATTTGTTTCATCATGACTATGTCCATCCCAGCTTTGTCCAGCTGGGAGTGCTAACACCCATCTACCTGCAGGCTCAGTTCTTCAGCCTGTCCTGATCAGTTTATAGAACAGACAATTTCCACTGGGTGAATGGGGCTGGAACATCCTTCATTCTCTTCTACTCTAAGTGAGCCCCAAGTATCCTACCTACTCCATCTGCAAACTTCAGTCTTATTTTACCTTCATGTCTCCTGAGACCTTGGTTGAGGAGTGCATTGAAGAGATTTGTTCTTCCTCATCCTCTAGTTTGCACACTAATATCCCACAAGGATTGGAGCCCTATCCTGCCCCTGGCTAGGCTAAGATATTGTTTAAACCTTCCCTACAGGAGTGACAAGAATTGCATGCTGGGTTCTGGACAGAAATATAGTTACAATTAAGCATAAATCAGTCTGCACTTTGACTCCCTTCTTGTTGCTAAAAGTCACATAGCACTATATTCTCACACAGTTGTTTCTAAAGATACGATTTCCGACATTAGGGTCAGAAGATTGTTAAGAATTTGTTTGCATCCCCATTGTTCCTATATATGAGATTTCTGACAGTAGAATCATAAGGCTTTGTTTAAGGATTTCTTAAGATGTTTTTCAGATCCTGAATTTCAGCTGTTTTGCTGTTTTGCAGATGCCAACCCGTTTGAAGACCCCCACAGAGGAATGGGATCAGCATGAGAATATCGCTTCTTCATATCCCCATCCCATGACTTCACCCAGCACTCTTTAACCAATCAGCAATCTCCGCACTTTGGCCAACTACAAAACTCTAGCCCCTAACGCCTCAGGGAGGTGGATTTGCGGTTTCCTCCCATCTTCTCATTCGGTGACTTTATTATTAACCCTCTTTCTGCAGCAACCTGGTGTCTCACTGTATTGACTTGTGTACATCCAGCAATGAACCTATTATGGTTACATTCTTACCCTGAGTCTTGAATCTTCTGTCTCCATGGGCTGTGGGTCCCCTGGCGCTGTACAGGTTGGATTCCTGGAGGAGTGTAGAGTCAAAAGCCTCAACTTTTCTGCTAACCTCCTCACAGATTCAGGTCTAGGTCCAGGTTTAGGTCTCAGGACTTGGGTGAGTCCCCTCCCCTCTGTACAAGTGAGCTGACTTTTCAGCTTTATAAGTTTGCTCTGCACAAAATAATCCTAATTGCCCATCAATGAAACAAGAGCCATAGTACTTCTAACCAAAAAATACATGGAAATATTATTCATGTGGATTCAGAGGTGAAGCTCGAGCTGTGGGGTTGATACATCTTTGGGGTCTCACTAAGCAATCTCACCACTGTTGTGAGTCTGAGTCTGGTTCTTGGCATTTGGTGCATGTTAAAAAGGGAAATTGGAACTTCCGAGCTAGTTCATAGGTTTATAGTCTTTCACCATAAAGGTTTTAATAAGTGTCTTTGTTGAGTGTTTTTTAAAAAAAATATTTTGTAGAAATGGTCATCATGGAGTTAACTAATATCTAGTCGCTCATTCGTCAGTACAAGTGTGAGATACAATTGCTCTCCTCATCAGCACCAAGCAAACCGGAAATAACACTGGGAGTTTGTTTTGTTTGTCAAGCTGACATGGGCAATAAAGATAAATTGAGATTAAAATGTTTTAGAAGCCTAGGGGACAATGAATTCTTGCTCTTCTTTTCTCCCCATTATTCTTTGCAAGAAGAGCCAGGCTTTTTTGCAGGTAAAAAGATCAAGTTACTAGACAAGTGCTTGGAGGGCATGTCTATGGGTAGAGAAAAGTTATTTGAACTCACTTTGCAAACTACCACTCTCAGGCCCCCACTCCTGCTCCTTGCCTTTCCCACACCCTCTTTGTGATTTTCACTCGTCCCTACTCCCCTTGCCACATTCCAGTGGTCAGGAGTATAGTTGGGTGTACAGCTTTAGAACAAGCCCCATCCCTTTCACAAGCAAAGCTATCTTCTTGTGGCTCCCTTGGAATAGTGGGATGTCTCAGGGAACTGAGTGAGTTATGATAGCTGGCATGTTTATAGGTCACTTTGAATATGCAATTCAAAGATGGTTTGTAAATACAGTAGACAATGCTATCCAAAAATAGGTTTGGTGTTTGGATGGTGGGGAGAGAGGATGGTAATGGTCTCTTTTCCAATTTTCTTTTCTTTTTTTTTTTGGGTGGGAGTCTCACTCTGTTGCCCAGGCTGCAGTGCAGTGGCACACTCATGGCCACCGCAGCCTCGACCTGCTAGGCTCAGGTGATCCTCTGCCCAGCCTTCCAAGTAGCTGGAACTACAGACACGTGATACCACACCCAGCTAACTTTTTAATTTATTGTAGAGATGAGGTCTTGAACCCATGGGCTCAGGCAATTCTCTTACCCCGGCCTCTCAAAGTGCTAGGATTAGATGCGTGAGCCACTGTGCCTGGCCTTCTTTCCAATTTTCATAGGAAGGCCACCCTAGGCTTTTTTTCCTCCAAAGTTTAAGCATTGGCCAATGTTGTCCTTTCTCATTTACATGGAGCTAATGAGGAAAGCAACTGTATCTCATACTGAATGAATGAGTAACCTGATATTGGTTAGCTCCATGTTTACCATTTCTACAAAATTCACCAACCAGAACATAGTAGAAGTTTGAGCACAGGGAAAACGCTGAAAATTCTAATAGAGGACTGGATAAGATTTGATGCTCTGGTTACTTGTAATGATCACAGGCTGTTCCAAAAACAAGAAGTTTCCCAGAATCTTCCTTTGCTAATGAAAAATTTGCGACATCTGTGATTGCATTTATCTTTTACATTTCCTTTCTAACCATTGTTCACATATTCTGGTACTTCATTAGTAATGATTTTACTGACAGTTCCCTCAAACATTCTCTAAATTCAGGTGGAGGAAGATGGATTTTTAGCTAATCTTTTTTGGCATAAACATATATCATATAGAAGACTAACTATTCTTTCCATTTTTCATTTGTTTTCTTTGGTGATATCTGACATTAGGTTGTCAGTACAAATTAAAGTGGTGAGTGAGCAGTAATTGCTTTGCGATATAGAAAGATGGGTAAAAATTGCTTTTTAACTCAGTGGGTGCTCTGTTTCCACATCTGAAATATTTAGACAGGCATCTACAAGTTTAGCTGGCAGACTTGTGGATATATTTATGGACCCAGCCCATTTTTTGAAAATGGGGATTTGTACTGAATAATTTGGATTTGCTGACTTCATAGCCCAGGTTTCCTGGCTCTATGCCAGTCTTCTCTTCCTTTTGTGTGATGCAGATGTGGTCTTGCTGTAATGCTAACCTTGTCTGTCTGCTGTTCCCATTCTTCAGACAACGCGCTAGCATCCTTCTAGGCTGCATCCAACCCCTTCTGTTACCACTGGCCTGATTCTTTTTAAAAAATCCCTTTCTGGATTGGCAGTAGTGGGAAACTGCCAGGGGAGGGGGAGGCACAACTCATCAACAAGAGTACCTGCATGTTAAACGTTTGTATACCTAACCCTGAATTGTACCCCATCTATTTAAAATAATAATAAAAAAAAACCTCTTTCCATACTCCACTTAGAAAATAGAAGAGCAAACTCCTTAGAACCCTAAGCCCAAAATGCATCCAGGCACACACAAAATGTAAAATTTTCCACTGCCATTTTCTTGAATGTTTATTTTAGTTAATTTATTGGTGGATTCTAGGGATTTTATCTGTATTAAAATTTCGGTGTGGAAATAATGAAACAAAACAGTCTTCCCTTACCCCCATCCCCCAATTAATATGTGTAGTATTTAGAATTCTTAGTTTTTGGAGCTATTTTAATTCTCATGAAGATAGGAGAATTGGTTAATGGGTGGAAGGAGGCCACATTAATGAGGTCTTGATTAGTATAACTTGGTATGGAAGATGTGAAAAAACAGCAAGTTGCCTCTTATAAGAGGCAAAGGAAACATTCAGGCCATTAGCGGAGTAAGATAAATTCTTTGGGTTAAAGTTTCATTTAAAGATTACCCCTTACCAGTGGGTAATTGAAATGGGAAACCTGAATTGTCCTAGCTGTGTTTTCTCACTGTCTATGCAGATGAAACGGAACTAGGAAGAAAAATGACAGCGGAATGCTTTTTAGCTTTTGTTCCCCAGGTTCATGTGGCAAGTCTTAAAAGCTCAAGTGCCAGAGCTGGAATCAGGAAATCCCTTAAAACTGACTTGGCGTGGATGTCTATGCATGCCTGTGTTAGTGTTTTGGACTGATTTGTTGAAGGAAAATATGACTCAATTATTAATTTAGAATTGTTTTGCTGCACAGAAATCAATACAGACACGTACTTGCAAATTTTTGGTATATTGATTAATTAAACAAAGAATCAACACTAATTGAGTGCTTACTCTGTGTTGCGAGGTTAGATAATGAAATTATATGACACAAACCAGGGCCTCAGGAGTTTGTGGTCTCAGGGGAGACAGACAAGAAAATAATTACCAAGACAGAGTGTTCTGAGAGAGCTTTGCCTGTGGGCATGAAGGAAGAGAAGAGGGTTAGCGGGAACTTCCTGGAGGGGATAAGGTGGAGCTTGAGCTGAGTGAGTCCAGACACTGAGGTAGACAAGAGGGACTCCATGGCCTAACAGAGGGGCAGTGGCCTGTGACAGATGACAGTAAGGCTGGTGCTCTGGAGGGCTTGCTTGGGTGGAATGGGGAGTTCTTATTGCTCATAGTGAGGAAATGGCTTGTAGTGGTCTATCTTTCTCAGAGGATATTCTTTTTGAATTAATGAATGTTGAAATCCCAGCTATCTGGATAATTTAGACTGTGATCTTTTTTTTTTCCTTAAAGAATTATCTGTATACCTGGACATTTATATTTACTCTTCAGTATCTATGTAGCTTGTAAAACAGCTGGCTTTAGCAACTCTTTTGATATAGTTGAAGAGCGTCACACTGTTTCCCTAATTGGCTCTGATATGCCATATTACAGTAATACAATGACTAGGATTAAATGGTCCATGCATTCCTTGTGTAAATCTTATTTATGGCAAATCATTTTTCTAAAATAATATGGCATTCACTTTATGATGTTTTATACAGAATTTTTGTGTCTATTGTTAGGAGTTTGTCTGTAATGGGATTACTCCCCCCCCCCTTTTCCTCTTTTCTCTCTTCTTTGGTTTTGGTTTCAGGACTAAACCAATTATGTAAACTGTGCTGGCAAGCTCTCTATGTTTTCTATGCTCTGAAGTAATTTATGTATGATAAAAATAATCTATTCCTTATTTAGAGAGCTTATCTAAAAACTCGTTATGGTCTGTGGTCTCTTGGAGGTGAATTTTGGATAATTTTGAAATTTTTTTCATAGTTTTTGGCTTATCCAAGTGAGATGCTCTTGCTATTGTTTGATAACAAACATTTTCTTAGAAGAATCTGCCATTTTGTGAAGATTTCATTAGCATAGATTTATGCAAAATTTGCTTTTACATCTTTTAACCTTTTTGTGATCATTTCTGCTTATTCATTTATATAAACATATTTTTATTTTCTTCATTTGAATACTAGAAATGTGTGTGTATCTATGTATACATTTTTCAAAGAATCACCTCTAGGATGAATCTATTAATTCTATGGTTTCTTTAATGACACTAATTTTTTTAAAAGTATTTTTTATCTTCCTTAGATTTGTTTGCTTTTTGAATTGAGGGCTTAATTCATTTAACTTTAGTCTTTCCTTTTTAATACTAAGAGAGTTTAAATGTGAACTTTCCTAAGAGAGCTGTTTGTTCTTATCTCAAAAATTTTGATAATATGTTTAAAAGTTTTACACATTTAAAAAATAGTTTGCTTTTTTAAAATCAAAGGTTATTTAGGAATATGTATTAATTTATATGTAATGGTTTCTATTCTTTAAATATTATTCATCTGAGATAATTTTGCTTTATATATTTTATGCCCTGCTATTCAGTAAATATTTATTATTGTTTTATTTTTATTTTGGATTCTATTTTAATTGATGTAATATTTCAGTCTTTGTTCTGTGTAATATTCCACCTGAAATTCAACTTTGTCTGAAATTCAACTTTGTCTGCAATAGCTTTCGATTTTTTTAAATCCACCTTTAAAATTTATCTAATAGATCTTTGTTCATTTAAAAACACCTTTTCCAATCATTTTATTTTCATAATATCTCTTGAGAGCAAAATAGATTTGACTTTAAAAATTCAATCTGACCATCTATTAACATTTTAATTTATTTTTGTCACAATATTTAGACTTTTTTTTTTGTTTTTTTTTTTTGTTTTTTGAGTTGGAGTCTCACTCTGTCACCCAGACTGGAGTGCAGTGGCCGCTGCCGGCCACCTCAGCCTCGACTTGCTGGGCTCCGGCGATCCTTCCGCCTCAGCCTTCCAAGTAGCCAGAACTACAGGCATGCGCTACCACGCCCGGCTGATTTTTAAATTTATTGTAGAGATGAGGTCTCGCTGCCCAGGCGGGTCTCGAACCCGCGGGCTCAGGCAATCCACTCACCTCAGCCTCCCAAAGGCGCGGGATTACAGACTGAGCCACCGAGCCCGGCTTATTTAGACTTTTAAAAAAAGTTTTCTTTCTTTTTCTAATGTCTAATGACAAGTGGTCATCATGTAGGTGAAGTTTGGGCCTCCCTTTGATCTCCATCTATATTTCTTTTTCACTTTTACACCTCCTGAGATTGAGTCAATGCACTTTAGTTTTACTTTTACCCGTGACTCTTAAAATTTATAAAAACATTAAAAATGTGTATTTTCATAATAATAAAAATTAAGAATGAGATAATTTTAAGTTTTCTATATCAAGCAGGAGGTTTAATATGATTTTACTCTCTTTTCCTATTTTTGAGATTTACAGATATAAACTGGGCTTTAAGATTCAGACTATTGTTATTAAATTATTTTTCTTACATATTGTTTTGACAGGTATTTTACATTTATAGTTATTTTGATCAACACTTTAATAACATTTATACTTGTTAAAACATGTAACCTTCTTTAATAAATTTTAAGGTTCACCACCGTCCTATTATGTCACAAAGGCATATTTTTTTTTGAGTCATCTCTTGACCATTTGGTGTATATTGCTTAATAATCTTTTGTTCAGTTTAAATTTAGCCAAAATTGCAGTTGCATTTCCTTTTAGTTTTTAGTGTTTATAAAGGGGACAACTGAAGCTGCTTTATTTTTGTTCTGTTGTAGGTAAATTTTCTTCGCTCCTTCAGTTGAATACTTATATGCTCTTTTCATCCATTCATGATTTAAGAGTTGTTAGAACATGTTTCAGTGGGGGTTTCTTTCATCAGTTTAGGTTGGAACATGGTGAGTGGTGAGGGAAACTTTTCCTCCACATACTTAGGTATTTTTTGAACTCTAAAGTTTTCATGAGTTATTTTAAATCAAAGCTTTCTTTTCAGCCTTTCTTGTTTCCTTCTCAAGAATTCACGGTGTTTTGGTGGTGCCCTTCTGGGTCTCCTTCATCTTCTCTCTCTTCATTTTTATCTCCTTATGTCTTTCCATTCACCCTGAACACTCAACTTTCCCTCCAAACTCTGGCTTCTGTTTTCTGCAAGATCGAGTCTGTCTTTTTTCTCTTTATTTTTAATCAGACTAAAAGCAGATATTTACGTTAAGATGACGAAGGTTTCCTTGCCATTCTTCCTTGTCTCACCAGCAACCCTTTACATGTTGCTCACTTAGTTTGCATCTTACCTCCCATTCTCTCTCCTGGCTCTTTGCTGAAGCAGGATCCTCTCTACCCATTTGCTCTCCTGATGCTGAACTGATGGAACCCATTTCAAGGTCTGTCCCTGTGTCCTCCACATCCTCCTTCTGAGACTCTTGGCTCACTACAGTGCTTGGGGTTTCCCCTCCCTCCATGTAATGCCCCCTTGCTGTTCACCCCCTTCTCCTAAACACTAAGTCATTTCGTTAGTTTATTTCCTGAGATGAAAGTAGAAAGTGTGGCTCTGAAGGGATTCTAACCTGCATCCACACTACATGGGGATGGCTGAGCTGTTTTCTGGTATGGACAAACCTGAGCTTCTGAATGTAGAGACAGATGAGACTCAGAACTCCAGAGTAGAGGCTGTGGGGTTTATCTTTGTAATTAGTGGCAACTCCTTCCATATGCTGGTAAAAATTTTCCTGTCAGTCATAGCGTCACTATTCTTAGAAGGGGGGCTCCTTTTTCTATATCTTCTTTTCTGTATCCTTTTTCTCCTTAGTAGAAGCTAGTTAGAGACCACATTTTAAACCAGAGGCAGTATCCACAGAATTTTTGTTTCAGAGTGAATTTCTCTTCCTTAGTCATTATTCTCTGACAATGAATCCTAATGTGTCAGAATTATCCTTAAAATGTCTATAAATACTATAAGAAGTATAATGGAAGAAGTGAGATGACATTCCTGGAAGGACTCAGGCTGAATAGTTTGTTTTCTCCCTAAGTCGTGCTGTGGGAAAAAAATGATAAGGTATGGGCAGTGATGTGTTGCAGTGGAACTAAGCCTGGTTTGAAAATCCGAAATCTAGACTTGATCTCTATTGCTTCATGCGACTGTGGGTTTCTGTTTCCTGACCCATAAATGGAAGAGGCTGGGCTGAAAGATCTCACAATCCCATTGACTCTGACATGCTACATATTTTGTAGTCATCGTGATAAATACCGCATGGCATTTTATCTTTCTGTTGCTCAGCAAAGCTTGGGACAAGAACATAGTGTTGCCCTGTGGCCAGAGCATGGAATGGTGCATTTGTGACCTCACGTTTTGGTGCCAGACCTTTCAATGTATCCTTACTCCTTGCATATTCTGTGGGGGTGAACAAGGGAAGGAGTTACATGCTAGAGAAGGAGAATTTTCTTTAAGGAAATTAAGACTGAACAATAGATTGGTTGTTGTTATCAGACACTAATGGCCCCTGATAAGGGGTAATCAGATAGCCTGAAAGGCAGGGTTTTGGCATAAAGTACCCGGCTCTCTTCATACAGGGGATATGGGGTGACTATGTTTGGAATAGATTATTTTTCTCTGTAAACTTTTAATCAGTTCAAAAATTTTCATGGAATGATTTAATCCTTCCCCTTCCCTGTTCTTACTTAGCTTCTTTTGACCTTCACCTTAAGTGGAAATGTGAATACATATGTAGGAAACAATTATCATTAGCCAAGGGGTTTTTACACAAATAACAAGACTTCTAATACCTTTTTTTCCCCAATGACTGTAAAAATCTGAAGTGCCATTTGAATGGGCTTTTCATAGTCATGCATATGTGTTTTTTTGGAGTTGGTCCATGTGACTTGAAATTACTTTTCAATGTTCTTATCACACGTTCCTTTAAAAAACATAGTTATCTGGTCTTACAGATTTGATTCTACAGGTAGCAGAAGGACTCCTCCTGAATCCTCTTACATTTTAATGTTGTTTTATGGAGATTCCTTCTCTGTCTGCAATTTAAGTTAGTGGGACCTAACATCTGCCCATAGACGGGGTGGAGGTTTTTTTATTTTTTCATAGACACTCCCTCCTTCCACACCTTATTGCATTTCATCGCCCTGGACTCAAGTTACAAGAGCCTGGATATCAAGATGTTTTCTCTCCCTGGATATTTTATCAGCTTTATATCTGGGTCAATACCACTCCTTGCTAGTTGAAGGAAGATGCAAAATCTGTGGTCTCTGGAAGCAGACATAGAGATGGAGAGTGGTTTGCAGCATGTTTTTAGGGACCAACGCCCAAGGAAGAAAGGGAACAGGGAAGAAGGGTTGGGCAGGAGATACCCACCCATGGTACAAGCCTGAATAGTTTGCTTTGCTAACCTGGAGGAGGACACTCTAGAGTGGATAGTGCCACACTCTAGAGTGGATAGTGCCCTTCAGCACTGAAATGCTGAAATGGCCCATCCTCTTGCTCAGGTACTAGTGTAGACTGCTCTGGAAGACCACAACATTGGTTGGCACCTAGAATTTGGGAAGGTAGCACATCTCCATTCCATGTGCTCTGAGTTCCAAAGACCGGCATTTTTGTGGAATTAAATACTACTGGAGGTCTGTGGCATAAAGTATGCCACTGAAGGTACGTAGAATAGACTTTAGAATGTGATGGCTCCCTTATGCTCTGTATTCATATTCATGTTTTTAAGCAACTTTGCCTACTTGATTCCTTTCTGCCATTGCTACATTCGGGAGTACCCTGGTGACTTACCCTAAATGAGTCAGTGCCACATAGTTAGTGATCACTTCCTAGCTATGTCACCTTGCACAATTACTTAACCTTCTTGGGCTCTAGTTTCCTAGCCTATAATGTGGGTGAGATTGATGAGTCCCCATATTTCACTGCATTATTATAAAAATTATAGATGAGAACAAGCATAAAGTATCCTGGTACATCATTAGGGGAAATGGAAACTAGATGTTTTAAAGTACATTTATGTCTTCCACAAGCAAATTGGAGCATTATCAACCATTGAGCTATGGACTTTCTTTCAAATATCTTATTGAAACCTCTCTATATTACCTTGATAGGGTTTCTGCAATAAAGTAACACAAAGTGGGGGCTTAGAACAACAGAAATTTATTGTTTCACAGTTCTGTGTGCTAGAAGTAAAAAATCAAGATGTTCTTTCTGAAACCCACAGGGGAAGGATTCTTCCTTGTCTTTCTAGCTTTTCTGGTAACCCCAGATGTTCCTTGGTTAGTGGCAGCATAATTCCAATCTCTGCCCCCATTTTCATTTTGACCTCCCTGTCTGTATATCTATTTCTTGGTCCAAATTCTCCTCACTTTTTTTTTTTTTTTTAAATAAGAACACTCATTATATTGGATTAGAGCCCACCCCATAAACCTCATCTTAACTTGAATACTTCTACAGAGACTCTATTTCCTAAATAAGGTTACATTCACAGGTATTATGGTTAAAATGCCAACATATCTTTTTTGGGGGACACAATTCAATCCACAACACTCATTCACTTCTACCTGTGTGAATTATCCATGTTATCCTATTATCCATATTTCATTAGGTGAGTGAAATAAAACCCAGAGAATCCAAGTAACTCACCCAGAGTCACACATCAGGCAAGTGGCAAAGCAAAGACTTGAACCCAAACCTCTTGGAACATGGCATACCATTTCCACTAACATGAGGTTACCTACACATATAAAACCTCTAAGTGAACAAGGAGAGATTGAAAGTTTAGGGATGACTTAGAGTCTCAAGTTACTGCAATAAAATTAATTATTACTGGGCAAAATGGCTTGAATCCACAAGCAGCTTGTGGGCCATTTTGCTCGAGAAAACAGCCATGAGCAGTACCCACACATGCTATGCTTGGCAAGGGTTTTTTTGTACCTGGTTTTATCATCTTCCTATACCTGGAATTCCTGGCATCTGTGACTGCTTTTAATTATCAAGACCTCAGTTTCTTCTCCATAAAGGAAGCTGGCAATTTCTGTTCTATAAACTATGAGAGTGAGTTGATTGAAAGACATTTTGTATCTTTGGTCATGATAATTGTAAAAACTTTAGTAACATATGCTGCCCCAGCTAGTCCTGATGATCATAATGCCCACCTTTATTTGAGCATCTCTTCTCTACCAGGCACTTAGGACCTGTTGGTGATGTCATGAAAGTTTCCAAGTGGGTGGGGGTACCTCTGGTTGGCTTTGCAGGTCATCCATGTCTTCCTCCACTCTCTAGATGTACCCTTTCCATTAAGTTGATCATGGTCAGGCATCTTGCTGATACAGAGACGTCATTTCACACCTTGAATCTCTAATAAAAAGAATAACAGAGCTGTTGTATAGAGTAGGAAGTCAATAAATTAAGTCCCAAGGTCAAATCTGGCCCATCCCCTATCTTTGTAAATAAAGTTCTGTTGGAACACAGCCATGCCAGTTCATTTATACCTTGCCTATGGCTACTTTTGTGTAATAGTGGGCAGAGGTAAGTAGCTGAAACAGGGACCTTCTGGCCCACAAAACTTAAAACATTTACTGTTCAGCCTTTTATAATGCTTGCTGATCCTTGGTTTAGAGAATTTACAGGGGCCATCAGCACCATAGATGATGAACAATTTGAAGAAGAGAGACCCTTAAAGTTAAGAAACTAAGACCAAATATTCAATCAAAATAGAAACTGATAGGAAGATGCAGAGAGTGTCATACATGTTGTGGAATTAAATACAGAAGATGATGGTATTGGTAAGGTAGTGGATGGCCAAAGCAGAATCCAGGATTGACACTTGACTGTTTAAAAGCATTTCATTGTGAGGGTCTAAGACCTTCACAGAATAGAGCACTTGGGTTTTTTGTAGAGGTGTGGGTCACTTCACACGGAAAGGTTCAATTCATTTCAGATCCACTAAAGTTGAAGTGGGATTTTTAAAACATGGACTTGAAAATGCTTTTTAATTTTTCATTTGCATAATGATGTTAAGTATCATTTTTATATAATGACTTGCCATTTGTATAACTTTTTTGATGAAATATCTTTTCAAAATCTTTTGCTATTTTTATATTGAATAGTTTGAATTCTAATTACTGAGGTTTAAAAAATTGAGATATAATTCACATACTGTGATGATTAATTTTGTGTTATCTTGGCTAGGCTATGGTGCCCAGTTAGTCAACACCAGTCTGGATGTTGCCATGAAGGCATTTTTTAGATGTGAGTATTGCTTTACTCTGAGTAAAGCAAGATGGTCTGCATGTGTCAGAGGACCTCATCCGATTGGTTTGAAGTTCTCAAAGCTAAGACTGAGGTTTACCAGAATGAAAAGGTATTCTATCTTTCTCAAGATTGCAACATAGAAATCCTGCCTGGAAACTTAGTTTGCTTACCTACGCTGTGAATTTTGAACTCAACATAGAAACGTCAACTATTACCTGAACCTTCAGTCTACCCCATGGATTTTGGACTTGGCAGCCTCTACAATAGTGCAAACCAGTTCCTTAGAATCTCTCTCACCTCTCCCTCCTTCCCTCTCTCCTTTTCTCTCTCTCCCCATCTTCAACCCCATCCCCATCTCCATCTCTATTTCTATCTATCTGTATCTCTATCTCTCTTATTGGTTCTCTTTCTTTAAAGTAGCTTGACTAATACACAAGCCTAAAGTTTACTCATTCCCAGGTTATCAAACTGGGTGAAAATCAGAAGAAAGAAAATACGTAGGACTGATTGTAACACTCTCCTAAGATGCCCTGTGAAAGTTTTCCAAGGAAGACTTACTCTCCTATAACAGTACTGGAAGGTGTCTCTAAATGGGCCACGTTCAGCTGTTAAATGGTCTCACGTGTGTGTCTCAGTAGACTGTGATCTGCTTGTCTTTGTTATCCAGCACCTGGCATAATGCCTGGCTCCTCCTAGGCACACAATGTTTTTGAGAACAAATGAATGAATGAAAACAAAAAAGAAAATAATTCTAAGTCTCTTGTCCCATTAAAACTTTTGTAACATAACTGAATGAAACCATATTTTGACCATAGAATAATGGGTTTTCTTCCCTAGATTCATCTATTATTTAGAAGGCCCTGGTTTCCAGGAATTCTTACTACAAATGCAGAATATCTTGGCAATTTTTAAAAACATTACACAGTTTTTGCCAAAGTAACTAACAGGTGTTGGCTGACGGATTCAGTGGAATTCCTGTGTATGCTTTTCTATTTGACAGAGGAATTTTAAACACTGGTTTGTTCTATGTTTCCCACTCATTGGCTAGTTAAGTCCAGAACTATAGTCATCACGACTTTAGGCTCAACCAATAAATGATGAGAAGTTACTATTTTTGAGTACTGCGAATTGTCCCTCTCCAGAGTTAGACTAGCATCAAAGTTGCATCAGAATGGTTTGTGGATAGTTTTATACTTCACTGTGTAAACAAGTCTTCATTCTGTATGCTGTCAGAATTATTAGAGAAAATATAAAGACAAGAACAAAAATAGTAGTAATAATTTACTACTGTTTACCCATGCTCATAACAACACTATTTACAGTAGCCCAAAGTGGAAGTAACTGAAATGTCCATTGATGGGGTGAATGGATGAGCAAAGTGTGGTCTATCCACACAAGACAATATTCAGCCTTAAAAAGGAAAAAAATTATGACACCATGCTCCAACATGGATGAAACTTGAGGACATTATGTGAAGTAAAATAAGCTAGTCATAAAAAGGCAAATACTGTATGATTCAATTTATATGAGGGACCCATAGAAGTCAAATTTATAGAGACAGATAGTAGAATTGTGGCTGCCAGGGGCTAGGAAAGAGAGGGATGGGGAATTATTGTTTAATGGGTACAGAGTTTTAATTATGCAAGACGAAAAGTGTTCTGGAGATGGGTAGTGGTGATGATTATACAACAACGTCAATTTCCTTAACACTGCTGAATTAAAAATGGTAAAATATTATGTAATTTATATTTTACCACAATTAAAAATAAAGTAAATTAAATAGTAATAATTTTAATAGTGACTATCATTTATTGTGTGCTAGGCATTTTATGAACATCTTTGAAATGATCTTATGAGTTAAATGCTTCTGTGAGTCCAAGGTTATTATGGCAATGGAGTATCAAAGCAGTTAAACAAGTTGACCAAAGTCATGCAGCTTCTAAGTGGCTAGGGCAGCCTCAAGTCCAGGCCTGTGTGACCCCAGTGTACCTATCTACTTTTAACCAGAAAAGAAGGATTTCAAAGAAGCAAGGCTGAGAATAGAGTGGGGAAAATGAGCCACTTGCATTGAGCATGACATTTAAGAGGGCACCAAAAACTTCAGTCATCAAGACAAATGATACAGTCATGAGGTTTTAAAAAAATTTTAAAAAAATATGCAATGAACAAAATATTAAAATTTTAAATGAATACAGGGGTGGACAGGGTGAAGGAGGAGAGGTATACAAGTCAGAGTGGATCCTACAAAGAATTTGCTTCTTATGATCAAGATAATGTCACAGCACTAATTGAATAATAAAACAGTACTTCTCAACCACTTTAACATGATAGAATATTTGTAATATTTAAAATGTGCGTAGCAACAGGATGAAGAAGGGTGTGAATTTGTGGAAAGAGAGAAAGGAGAGAAGTTTAAGCACAACAGTGTGAAACACTGACTTAAGGAGCTAGAGTTTTGTAATGACTTGACATCACATTCAGAAGGTTTAATTTCAAGAGATATTTATTCCAATGATTGCTGATTATAATGCTCTAATAGGTCCTGTACTTTGTTCTGAGGCTACCTTAATTAGGCTTTTCTGAGGCTGTGTGATGGGCTGGAACCATCACGCCACTGGGTCTCTGCCACTTACGAGCTAGGGGCTGTTAGAAGGTAATTAACTTTGCTGGGTCCTAATTTCATAATCTTTAAAATAAGGTTAAAGCCTGCTTTGTCAACTTCATAGAATTCTTGCAAGACTCCAGTGAAATTTTTGCGAAAATGCTTTGTAAAATTGTGGTGATCTGCAAAGTTAACCATTGTTATTTTATGGTGGATTCTTTTTTTGAAACTGGAGTATGGAGCCAAAACTAATATTCACCTTATGGACTGTTGTCATGCAGAATTTTTCTGTATATGCTTATATTTGGGTGGACATGATTTGACTCGTGGACTCTCTGAATCCATGTGTTATTGAGTTAGCCAGCCAGTTGATGCAGCCAGGGGTAAAGATTATGACACCAAGAACTGGCAGGGGATGGTAGATTTTAGATGTTTTGTAAAGAGAACTGTCTCAGAATGTGGATAAAGTTTTTGGATATGGCTAAAGGTTGAAATGAGAGATGAATCCAATTTACTGGATGATTGAGAGATGGAAAACATTCTTGGCTCAGTTGACTTCTTTGTTGAGGTTAAACTGGTTTTGAGTACCTATGAAAGTGGTAGAATTCCTGGTCAGAGCTGGATATGCTACAGAAGATGAGCAGTCATTTAGTTATCATCTCAGTAGTCTGGTCATTTACTTGTATGTGAAAAAAATGTACCAATGTGTACTATCTTTTATGGCTATTGAAAAGTATATCTAGGGAAAATTGTCTGATCACATGCAGAAGATTGAAACAGGACCCCTACCTGTCACCATACACAAAAATCAACTAAATGGATCAAAGATCTAAACATAAAACCTCAAACTATAAGAATCTTAGAAAACGCAGGAGAACCCTTATGGAAGTTGGAACTGGCAACCAATTCCTGATCAAAACCCTAAGTGTCCATACCATAAGAAATAAGATAGACAAGTGGGACCTCATCAAACTGACAAGCTTCTGCAAAGCAAAAGAAGCCATCAAGAGAGCAGAGAGACAGCCCACAGAATGGGAAAAAATATGTGCCAACTGTATATTTGACAAAGGCCTAACATCTAGGATCTACAAGGAACTAAAATGGGTAGAAAGGAAAAAAACAAACAGCCCCATTAAAAAAGTGGGCAAATAATACGAATAGACACTTCTCAAAAGAAGATATAGGGGCAGCCAACAGACACATGAGAAAGTGCTCAGCCTCGCTCATCATCAGAGAAATGCAAATCAAAACCACCTAACTCCAGTAAGAATGACCATCATTAATAAAACAAACAACACCTGGCGAGGAAGTAGAGAAAAAGGAAAGCTTCTACACTGCTGGTGGGAATGCAAACTAGTGCAACCTCTTTGGAAGATAGTGTGGCGATTTCTGAAAGAACTAGAAATTGACTTTCCATATGACCCAGCAATCCCCCTATTGGGAATATACTTGGAGGAACTCAAATCATTCTATAAAAAAGATACCTGCACACATGTGTATTGCAGTTCTAGTCACTATTCACAATAGCAAAAACACGGAACCAACCATGCTGCCCATCGAAGCTGGACTGGATAAAAACAATGTGGTACATATACACAATGGAATATTATGTGGCCATAAAGAAGGATAAACATATGGACATCTCAGCAACTTGGATGGATTTACAGTCTATCATACTCCGTGATTTACCACAGAAACAAGGAAAAGAGTACCATATGTTCTCACTCATAAGTGGACCTTGAACAGTTATTATAATACTATAAGAAAGGAATCAGCAGTAGTGGGAAACTGCCAGGGGAGGTGGGAGGGTATTGGCAATTGAGGGGAACTGCTAGGGAGGGAGAGGCACACCTCATCAACAAGGGTATCTGCATAATGAGCATTTGTATATCTAACCCTGAATTGTACCCCACATCTTTTAAAAAATATCATATTTAATGTGTTTTAAAAAGATGTATATGTCAAGATAACTTAAGTAATTATAAATAAATACATTTGTGTCTGGATAAAATATTGAAAAAACTGTTCACACATTCCAAGGCCTTGAAACTTTATAAAGACTCTGTTTGGTGAAGATATAAGGAAACAGGACATTTGTTGAAGAAAGATCTTTGAGCAACACCTCTTTGACCTTGTTAAGTCTGCGCCATCCAGCTCAGTCTAACATTGGTATTTGGCTGCTGTAAATGCTTGGCAAGGTAGAGTGTTTTGGTTTCATTTGATCTTCTATTACACTATGCACCTGATTTTTTCCCCTGAACTATAGTGCTTTAGATTCGGTGGGCTCCACCCAAATTTCGACACCGACCAAGCTTTTGTATTAAGTTCAGAGTGGAAGATTGTTTGGGCGAATAATTTATACCCTTTGATGGGAAGGGAAGAGCTGTTTCAGGAAAGACAGAGTGTGTGTGCCAGGTATAGGGGCCCTACACCTCAATTTGCCAATGCATTAACCTGTCCATTAAAGGGATTGTGTTTTTATTGGATCCTGTCAAGCTGTTGATTGCAAAAATAAAAGTGGTCTTTGAATTTTTTTTTTAACCAACTGTGACAGGATAGAGATAGCATATCCAAAGAATGGGCTGGAAATGGGAACAATTAATGTTAGCATTTTTCCCCTGCCCATCCTATAAGAACCACCCATTTCCTCATTCGCTCTGGCCAGGCCTGGCCCTGTGCATTATGTAAGCTGCGCTGTGCCTCCTTGTTAGGATAGGAGGACTGTGAAGTGCCTGTTTTCTTAATTTCCATTGTACTCTCCTTGAAAGTCTCTCCCAATGAGGGTACATTAACTTTGTGGTGGGGTGGGAGGGAAAGGGAGGACAGTAATATATCTGGGAAGGTAAAGGTGGTATACTTAGAGATGGCCTTAGCAATTCAGAGCAGAAGACATCAATTCAGTGGTTGTAGAGGGGTTCTGAAAAGGGCAAATCATCATGGAGGTGGGAATGGGTCAGAAAGTAAAACAAATATCATGTAGTTAGTGATCTAAATACGACAACTCTTTTCACATTTTTAAACAAGTAGGGCTACTGATACACAGAGTCCCCATACTCTTAAAACTACGGGCTGGAAGGACCATCCATGCAATGAGTCTTTCTTTTAGTGCTTTGTGAATTCCCAGTGCTCACATTCTGATGTCACATTGATTAGATTTATACACCACATGTAAGGTTCTAATTTCTAACTTTCTATCTTCTCCAATGCAGCAATTTGTGCATGTAGTTGTGTGGAGAGAATTTTTTTGATAATCATGTATAGTAGTTTTTTATAAATAGGAAGAACAATCTATTATAAATTTGACTGCTTTCCAGGTTTTTTAACAATTGGTTCTTTTGCTGTCGTGTGAGTATGAAGCTTATTCTGACTGAGAGTGGAAAGATGTGAACTAATATTATTTTAACAAAAAACAAATAATTTATTACAGTCATGTCTTAGTCACAAGGGTAAGACTTATAGGTTAAATGGTTCTCATCTGTCACAATGGCTTTATTTTGATTTGTGGTTTGGATAATGTGATGACTAAAGAGAATCTCAATGGAAATTGTGATGTAAATTCTGTCAACCTGGTTTGTGTGTAAGAAGTGGTTCTTATTCCAAATAAAATGTTTTTTGGATCTGAGAATGAAACAAACACCATTAAAAAGTTTCTTAAAACCTGGGTCAGGTGCTGTTGCTCACACCTGTAATCCCTGTACTTTGGAAGGCCAAGGTGAGAGGATTTCTTGAACCCAGGAGTTTGAGATCAGCCAAGGCAATATTGCAAGATCTCATCTCTACAAAAAATAAAAATAAAAAAAAATTAGCTGGGCATGAAGGCACATGGCTATAGTCCCAGTCGCTTGGAAAGGAGAATAGCCTGAGCCCAGATTGAGGTTGTGGTGACCCATGATTATGCCACTGCACTCCAGCCTGGATGACAGAGTAAGACTCCCAATTAAAAAAAAAAATTTCTTAAAATCCAACAATCAAACTGTTTGGAATATCCTTTTATTCCACTTTTTTGTGTTATCAGTAAAATATTCTGGGCCTTTAATGAGCATCAAGTAACCAGTTATGTCATCTGTTACAAATGTGGGCAGGATGACCTCTCCTAGGTAGGATGTAGATGGTCCTGACCAATGCTTTGCTGCAACAGTTAGGAGGAAACAGACACTATATACATTTACAAAAAGCATATATTTGCAGGTTCCTGAAAACTATGGAATCAAAAAGAATTAGATAAGCTAAACTTCAAGGAGAGAATTATTCTAGAGTGAGCTGGTAATCCACCCTTCTGAGGCCATTCTATGAATGAGATGAAAAACAAAGACTCTTCTCCAGGAGGAGAGAACTTGTATCAAACACTTGACTAGTCTCCCTGCCATGACATTTTCCAAATTTTCAGGCTGAATTGGTAGGAGAGTAGAGATCTAAGCTGAAAGCTTCTGAAAGGCAAAGCTGGAACTCCCAGGATCTTTGAGGGTCGAGGAGACAAAGGCCTCACGGAATCTTCATAAAAACCAAGACTGCCCACAATCCTAGAAATAGAGGAGAAGCAGAGATATAGTGAGTTTTGCTCAAACTAAAACCTAGCCCATTTTCAGCTTAAGTACTTACACTATCTACCTAACAGAGGAAAGAGAAATTCTCCTCAGTAGATGATAATATCATCTAGAGTCTCTGCTGCTTTTTATATGTGGTGTATAAGAAAAAATTACAAGATTTGCAAGAGTCAAGAACATATGACTGATAATCAAGAAAAAAATAGATAAAAAGACTCACAGATGATCAAATATTAAAATGAGCAGATAAGGATTTTAAAATAACTGTGGTTAATATGTTCAAAAATAGAGGAAATAGACAAAAGAGATAAAAGGATAGGGACTTTTAACACAGAATTGAAATATATAAGAGATCAAATGAATATTCTACAATATAAAATACAATATCTGAAATTAAGAATATAGGATGCATTGAGCTTGGTGGTTGATTGGACATAGCAGAACATAGGGCCAGTGAACATTTAGGTTCAGAATTTTTTAAAAATATGAAGGCTTATGTGAAATATTCTATGTCTAATATACACAAAATCAAATTCCCTGAAAAAATGGAAGAAGAAATGTGGCAGAAAAAATTTCCAGTGATAATGGCTGGAAATTTCACCAAACTGAGCCACTAGATTCAAGAAGCTCATGGTATCCTAAGCAGGAGAAATACAAACAAACAAAATGTACTTAGGTACATCATAGTAAACAGTTGAAGATTGAGGAAAAAAAATTTAAAAAGAACTCAAGAAAAAAGAAGACACAACACTAGTAAAACAACCACAATGAAACTGACAGCTGAATGCTCATGAGAAACAATGAAATCCAGAGGACAATAGAGTGACATTTTTAAAGTGATTAAAAAAAGGAAAACTGCTAAACTAACAGAATTAAGGATGCCGTTCAACAGTGAAGTGAAGTTATTTTTAGATAAATACTAATGAAGGGAATTCATTGCTAGCAGGTCTATACTAAAAGAAAAGCTTTGTTTTTTTCAGGCAGATGGAAAACAATTCAACACAATAACATGGAAAGTCAGGAAGAAGTGAATAATACTAGGAGGAATAAACATGTGGCTAGATAGTGATTATTGATTGTGTAAAGCAATAATCATAATGTCTTTTGAAATTTAACATTGATGCAATAAAAAGTGTGAAATAATGGTATAGAAAAAGAAGTGAGGGAGGTAAATGGAGTCAAATCGTTCTAAAATTGTAGTGGGTTAATAAAAATGATAGTGTGTATAAGGTTATGATAGATCAAGAAACCATGTTGCAATCTTTAGGCTAACCATTGAAAGAATGGTAAAAGAAGACATAACTAGCATGTTAATAGAAAGAAAAGAAATGGAATAATAAAAGTATTTATTATCAAAATATAAGGGAAGGGGAGCTAACATTTGATGCATACTTTTTGCCTATGCTCCAGGTGCTTTAATTTAGATGTTCTAAGTTATCCTTAGCATTTTTGTGATGAATAGTATCATTTCCATTTGATAAATGAAACAACAGAATTTATTGGGGTTCTTAATTGGAAACAGCAAAACTTACATAATCTGCTTAAGTGTATATGGAAATTAATATTGGATTTATTGGGTAGCTCACAGACTCTTATGAGCATGAAAAGTCTTTGTGATGACCACTTTGCTGTCTTTACAGGGCACAGACACCACTGTTTTTAGCTCTGATTCTGTTGGCCTTTTTTGCTGATGTTCTCCCAAACTGGAGGATTCCATTGTTTCTCTTGCAAAAGAAGAACTTGTAGGGCACTGATGCTTCTCCACATTGCTCTCTACTGCGTTGAAATCTCTTGGGAGTTTATCTGTTTCACATATCTGGGCCCTATTTGCAAACAAGGCTTTTGTTAGTGAGTTTCTGGCTTATATTTAGGGGAGCTAGGACCCATAAGGGAGAAATAGCTCTAAACACAGGCAGCGTGTTGAAGTAATGTGTTGGAGTGTGTGTGCATGCACATACGCGAATGTGCCCAAAGCATGACGCATAACCACTACAGGAAGCGAAGCTCATGAATGCTGAGTACCATCCAGGGGTCTCAGAACCTTAAGTGATGCCCCAGGAGTTGAAGCCCAGGAATGTTGGCCAAGGGTGTGTGAATTTCTTTGAACTGTCATTCATTTGATCCCTTCTGGGTCTTTGTGAGACACTATATATAATGCTATTGGGAGGATGCCAGTACTTGCTGGCATTTCAGGACTGACAAGCTAGGACTTGAGATAGAGAGTAGACTCAAAAGGCATTCAATTTGCCCTTCTGTGATGGTCATGTCCTCATCCTGTGTTCCTGCTGAAATCTGATATTCCAGGAGCAATACTTTTAGAAACTTGTACGTCAATTGACTGAAAATTGCTTACACCTCAAGTACCTTTTGTTTTCTATCCAATTGGCTATGTGAAAAAGAGATTCCAAAGGCACACACACACACAAAGAGATTCTATTTCTCTAAGAATTAACAACAAACCAAGGGACAGTGAAATTTTTTATGGTTCAATAGCATAACAAAATCTCATTCCAGATAAAAAGACCAATGAAATGTTGTGAGTAGTCAGCCATAGGACTGAGTTGTATGTATGATTATTTTAACTCACATAATTACAAACATTAATTTGATGTCTATCTAAAAAGAGCATGATGATAATATAGAAGCACATTGAAGAAAGAATTTTGCATGAATGGATTGTCCCTCTCCTGCCTTTTTGATAAATGATGACCTGCATTTGGAGAGCATTTGGCTATTTTCAAGATGTTTTCCATGCATTCTCTAAATTGTTCCTCTCAGCACTGGCAGATGGGCAGTGTAATCCCATTTGACACAGAACGAGACAGATTGCAGATATGAGAGAATGTTCTAACATTATGAGTCAAGGAGACACTCTGCTTTCTTATTTTTATATTTAGTGTATTATCTTTTGACTTTGCTCTATGTTTTTCCCCCCTTGAGATGGGAAGAGAGAATATTATCAATCTGCCATAGGTTATTTGTCAGCTTCTCAACAAACATATTCACTATCATAATGCTCAAATTTGCATACTTTATATACCTTTATATACTATTTTCTTTATTACTATCTCATTGCATAATGGTCATAATATGCCATTTTAAATTGACTTTTATATCAAACCAGCAGCAAATATCAATTAAAGAAACTCTCAGATTGAATCATAGAAGAAAACACTGGAGGTATAGTTACTATAAGTAGGTATTCTGGGTTTATCACATGGTTAGAGTAGCTCTAATCGTTAACGTATTAAAAATATATATTCTTGCTCTCAAAGAACTGACTCAAAGTGGTGATTTAATAAAATAAAATAATAAATGTGAAAGTCATTTTATTTTTTTCAATAGATATGCCTTACTATGCTCAACTTTGCTTTTGTTTGTTTTGATTGGAATGAGCAAGAGAAAAAGAGACAAACATAAAACATTGATGGAAAGATGGGAAGTATGAGAAGAGGGAAACCAATGAGAAAGGGTAAAATACAATGATGGAAAAAACTCAAAACAAAACAGGAGATCCAGTTACTCCTGGCTAAACTTTGGTGTAATTATTATTGTTATACATTTCCAGAGCACCACGAGCATGACTTGTTTTTAGTCAGTAAAGATATTCTGCCAGGGTCCCTTTTCTCTGGGGGAATAACGACCCAATGAAATAAAACATCTAATTCAAATGGCAAAATCACATGACTTAAAGGAAATCAGACACAAAGGTTTCATTTATGAAACTGGTTGGAGGACACTTTTGCGTTTTACATCATAGGGACCTTATCACTTGAGCAATCTCAGCTGTACTTTCTGTTGTGTGAGGGTCCAAATGTCAAAACGTTTTCTCTCTGGATCATGTGCTTTGATACCTATACTCATGTCCACCCAGACCTATAAGCTTTTACAGGTACCCGCCTTCAACGCAACTCTTTAGTCCTGTTCACATATATGGGTACATTCAGGACAGTCAAGGACAATGCCCATGCCAGCCCCTGAAACTGACACCTCTTAGTGCAGACCTGAAAGGATTTAAGAGAACAATGAAACCCAATTCAGCACTGAGAATGACAGTCTAGTTATTTCAAGTCAGGGACCAGCAGCTATTGCTTGTGATTGATTTTGGATAGCTGAAAATGCTTTTTCTATCTTTGGAATGCGTCTAGAGGCTGATCTTCTTTAAAAGAAATAATTTTCATAGCAACTCTGAGAGTAGGGGTTGGCAAACTATGTCCAGCCGATCAAACCCGGTCCACTGCCTGTTTATTATGTAAATTATTTATTATGTAAATAGTTTTTTAAACAATGTGGAACATAGGTACATGCAACTTTTGTTTAGGTAGTTTCTATGACTAATTTCATGCTACAATAGTGGAGTTGAATAGCTGTGACTGAGACGGTATGGACAGCAAAACCTACAATGTTTACTGTCTGTATCTTTATAGAAAACAATTCTGTAGTCCCTGGTCCTGGATGCTGGGTTGAAAGACCACACACTCTCAGGGGCAGATATGAAGGATGGCTGTTGCTGAGAATCTTAATCTCTCCCCTCTGTAGTTCTCACTCTTCTTTCAGCTGTATTAAAAAAGAAACAAACAAACAACTCCTTAAAATATCCAGGTCCTCTTGCTTTCTTAGAATTCATTGTAAATGATGTATCCCTCAACTTAAAATAGTCAGTAGGTTATAGTGCTACAGAAATTCTTATTAGAGTATTATCTGTCATTCAATGTAATATTCTTGCAATTTTTTTCTGTTGGTCTAGAATTTTTTCAAACTAAAGAATTTAACAATAATATGAGAAATAACTCAGATTTTATTCTCAGATACACACATATACATACTGTAGAGAGATATATGTAGAACAATACTTATTATGGGATCCTGCAGTGAGGAAAAAAAATAATAGATGTAAATGTCTGTTAGGGTAAGACAGGTCAAATTGTGATACATTTATTCACAGTTGAATGACTATGTAGCTATAAAAAACAACAAGAATGCTCTTAAAAAAAATATATATATATATATATATACAGGATCTTGCTCTAATGCCCTAGTTGGAATGCAAGGGAGTGGTCACAGTTCATTGTAACTTGGAACTCCTCGGCTCAAGTAATCCCTGTGCTAGGACCACAGGCACGTGCCACTGTGCTCAGTTAATTAAAAAAAAAATTTTTTTTAATGGAAAAGGGGTCTTGCTATATTGCCCAGGCTGATCCTGAACTGACCTAAAGTGATTCTCCCTCCTTGGGCTGCCAAAATGCTAGGATTATGGGCATGAGTCACCAACCCAGCCAGATGTCCTTTTTAATGATTGGAATATTAAAATGTTAAATGCAATGGAACGTCTGATACACTTCCATTGCTATGAAAAAGAAGCAAGAGTAAAATGGATCATACAGTTATAGCTGTAGATTTTTTTCAATACATTAAATCCCTGGAAAGTTATATAGAAAACATATTGCCTCTAGAGAGAGGAACTGAATGACAGGGGAGCAGGGAGATATTTTTCTGTATAACTCTACCCTTCGAGTTTTGAACCATGTAAGCAAATTTCCTTTTCAAAAAAGTTTTTTTTTTTTTGAGTTGGAGTCTCATTCTGTTGCCCAGGCTGTAGCACAGTGGCACAATCATGGCTACTGCAGCCTTGGTCTGCTGGGCTCAGGTGATCTTTCTGCCTCAACCTCAGAGTAGTCACCACATCCCGCAAATTTTTTTAAAAAAAATTTATTGTAGAGATGAGGTATCACCATGTTGCCTAGGTTGGTCTCAAACTCCTGGATTTAGTCAATTCTTTCCCCTCGGCCTCCCAAAGTGCTGGGATTACAGCCATGAGTCACTGTGCCCAGCAAAAGTTTTTTCTTTTTTTTTTTAAAAGGAAAAAAAGAGTAGGTGTGTGATTTGTATTGCATTATGCAAGTGATGTAACTGACCAAGGTCAGCACCCTATTGGTAAAAACTAGACTGAACTCATGTCTAACTCAGAGCCTTGGCTACTCAAAAGGGAGCTCAAGGTAGAATGAAGGCTTTGCTAGTGACAGACATGAGATGAAAGTCATTGTCTTTTCTTTTTTTTAATCCACTGATTTTGCTGGAAACAAAATTAGCCAACTTCAGTCAGAAGCAAACATCAGCTGGTGAATGTGCTTGACCTTCACATGCTCCTGATGGCCGCTTAACTTGACTGATGAGAAGGTTAATGCAATTACAGACACTGAAATTTTTTACAGAGTTAAGGGATATATAAATATAGCTTACATTTTAATTATTAAAGCATAGTTTTACTGATGAACTATGCCACTGGTGGGTTTTTAACTACTCAATCCGACCCTAGGGACCATTTTTAGTACCTAGGTGCAGCCATCCAGGGAAGCTTTCATTGGTATTTTATCTTGAAAGCGTTCTTTTCTTCCGCCATATTGACGACAGTTCCCTAAAGTGGTATAGTAGAACGTTAGTCTTCCATGTCCTAAACTTTTTCCAATGCAAATATTCTACCTGAAGTAATTCTCACTTAACATGCAATTGGAAAAGAATTATTTTAATCAAGTTAAAAAATTTTATATTGAAGCATACTCACAGAAAAGTGCCCATATTACAAGTGTACAACACAATGAATTTTTCATTAACTGACCACTGCTGTGACCACCCAAGCTTGAGAAACAGAACTGTGGTAGCAGCTGGAAACTCTCCTCAGATCCCTTCCTGTCTTCACCCACTGGCCTCTCTCAAGCATAACCATATCCTGATTTATAACAACAGGGTTTTGTTTTGCTTGTTTTTGTACTTTACAGAAACAGAATCACAAAAGATGTGTTGCTGTGTTGGCTTCTTTTGTTCAATATTATATATATGTGGTTCATCTACATTGTTGCATGAAATTGTGAATTGTTCATCTTCACTGCTGTACAGATTTCTGTTTAGTGACTACATCCTGATTTATTTGACTATTCTGATGGTAGCATTTTGGTAGTTTCCGGTTTGGGGCTATTCTAAGTGGTGCTACTGCAAACATTATTGTATATGCTTTTTAATGAATATTTGTACATATTTCTGTTAGGTGTACTTAAGAGTGCAGTTTCTGAGTAATAGGTTATGGATAGGATTACTTTTAGTAAGTGTTTCTCAAGATTTCACATGCATCAGAATCACATGGCAGGTTTGTTAAAACACAGATCTCTGATTCAGTAGGTGTGGAATAGGGCCCAAGAATTTGCACTTCTGGTGAGTTTCAGGTGATGCTTATGCTGCTGGCCCAGGAACCACACTTTGAAGACTTCTGCTCAGTGGATACTGTCAAACAATTTTCTAAAGTATTTGTACTAATTTACTCTACTGGGTTTTTGACTTCTTTTAAAATTTTGGCTACATGAAGGGAAGTGTAACATCTCTCATTGTGGTTTTAATTTACATTTCCCTGACAACTGACGAAGTTGAGCTCCTTTCTGAATGTTTATTGACCATTAGGACTTTTAAAAAAATGTAACATACAAGTTCTTTGCTCATCTTTCTATTGGATTGTCTTTTTTTTTTCTTATTGAATTTTAGATATTTTTTATATATTCTGGGTATCAGTTCTTTGTGGAGATCCATATTGCAAGTATCTTTTTCTACTCTGTGGGTTCCTTTTCACTCTATAGTGATAAACAGACATTCTTAATTTTCATATAATTTAACTCTTTTTTTGTTTTAAGTTTAGTAGTGTTTTTTGTGTTACTTAAGGAATCTTTGCCTACTTCAAGATCATGAAGATGTTCTATGTTTTTCTTTAAAAGGTTTATCTTTCCCTCTCATATTTAGATTCAGAATTTATCTGGAATTGATTTTAGTATTTAGTAGAGTTTCAGTAAGAGATTTTCATATGCTGAAGTAATTCTCTTTGGGACCCTGCTTAAAAGTCATCTATTTGTGTCTTGTTTTAGTACTTTTAAAAAAGATCAATGCCACATAGTAAATTTCAGAAAATTAAAGAGATTTTTTTCAAACCAACAATTGTATTGAAAGCAATACTTCAAATAATAAATGTTTTATATTTACTCAGGATAGGCTTATTTTCAACGGAGCCAAATTTAAGGCAGTTATTGAAACTTTTAAGTAACATAAAGCACTTATTTCATCTTGTGCCAAAGCTATAATGCCCACAATAATTTATATTTAATTTTTAATACAGTTATCTATCATGAGTAATTATGTGGGCTGCTCATAGTATCCCATTCTCTGTTATGTGGTTTTTCTGAAGACTGTGGTTTCTTTGTGTAGCTACTGGGAATTATTACCTTGCTGATGAATTTCTCTTCTGAAGAGATATCAACTATGAGTTTCAGTGGAGTATTTTTTCACTTTAACTTACAAAACAGGTACAGTATCTGGCTACTCCCTGTATTTCTTAGAGAGTTAGAAACAAAGCACTTTTTGTATTTAAAGAAATATTTTAGCAGACTGTGTTGCTTTGTGATAGATACCTTTGAAATTGACTGAAAGAATTGATTACAATCTCTCTACATGTTTTGCCATGTCATTTTGTAACAATCACTGTCTTTAGCCAACAGTGTACTTGAGTACTTAAGAAAGCCCCTTGGTAATTTGGTGGTTAGACTGACCATGACATTTTGCACAGAAGGATTGAAATTTGGTTTAGAAATTAGACTGGAGACCATTCAGAACTTTTAGATAGACTGAAAAATGTAGCAGACCTCAACTGTAAGGTCTATTATTCATCTTCTTTTTTTTCCGCTTCCCAGAAACAAATCCCTCTGGAATGCAAACTCCATGAGGACAGGCACTGAACTGGTTTTGTTCACCACTTTATCTCTGCTATTGAGAGCAGAGCAGTGTTTAGCACATTGCAGATGCTTAATTGATATTTCTAAATTGACAGTAGGAATGAACCAATTTTTATACCTCTAAAGGCTGGGATGCAGGTGTGTATGGAGTCGGGGGCTGATTGCTAGCTAACATCTCTGCCCTCTTTCTTCTTTGATCTTTTTTAAGGGTTCTCTGGAGGGAGAGCTCAGGTATAGGAAGCCTGGATGTCGCCTAGCCCTGCCTTCCAGAGCTTTAGACTTTGAAAGATGTGTGGATGTCTGCTACTTTCTCCTTTGTATTTTGTGGTCACTGATAGGCTGCTGACTTTGGGAAAATTTCAGCTAGCTTATAATGACAAATTATATATATATTTTAAAGTATTGTGCAGACTACTCAAGAAAGCTCTGGAGAACTTTATACCCAAGAGTTTGCACACTTTAATATTATCTGCCCCTGAACAGTATAAAAACTATAGGTAATGTTCCTTTGATATGATATAGTGCAAAAGAACAGCTTATATATTTATGAGCAAGAAAAGCTTCTTAATTAGATATACAGCAGATGTTTTACTCAAAAAACATGCTATAGGATTATTCTAAAGTCTCAGGTAGATAACAATCATGATAGTGATTATAATAATTTTAAAAATAAGGTAGTCATCATAAGTAGACATCATCAGGCACTTTACTAGCTGTTTTATACATATTCATTTAATCCATAGATGACCTCGAGAAAGTATTATGATCCTTTACTGGTGGGGAAATTGAGGCACAGAGAAATGAAACAATTTGCTGAGGGTCACCACAACAGCAGTGGCAGAACCAGGAAGGTTAAGCTGTGTCTGTGTGATTTCAAAGCCCTCATGCAATAATACTAAGTAAAGCAAAGTGATCTTTGGGTATACAACTGAAAACTACTAGTTAAAAGAAGGAAAGTTGCATTGGCTCTTAACTCTTAAGTAGGAATCATGGGTCCATGTGTTTAAAATGATGTAGAATGTATTGAACAACTATTATGTGCCAGGTACTGAGTTTGGTGCCCAACACTGAATAGATTACAGGCCTGTCCTCCTGATCTTATAGCCTAGAAAGTGTTTCTCTGTGCCTTGTTCTCTTCTTATGTATAAACTCAAAAGGGAAATAGAGAAATTAACTAAACCATAATGTCTGTTTTGATTTTTAGCTTCATAACTATTTGGTTTCATGAGAAGAATGGAACATTTTTGTCCAAGACAGGAAATACATGGGCCATGAGCAGATAGGCATCTTTGAAGAAATATTTTGTCTGTTAATACTGCAATATCGTACAGTTTTTTTTTTCTAAGATATTGAAATTGATATAAAATACTTTTAGAAGTCATCTAGTGTGAATGTCTTTTTGCCCATCCTGCTTGGTTGGAGAAGCCTGAAATTTAGATACGTTTCCTAAGGACATTGGCAAAGAGTAACGGGAAAGAGAAGAACGAGAACTCCAACCAGCCTTTTTCTAATATTGTCATAACTGATCAATAAAACTGTGAACTCCTTGTCATTTGCCATCATGGGAAATTAGAGCTGACAGCTAGAAACTGTTAAACATGGATTTTATTTTAAGTAGGCTGTATTAAATCATACCAAAAAGAGCTGATATATTTAAAATCCTTGTGGCTGGGCATGATAGCTCATGCCTGCAATCCCAGCGACGTGGGAGGCCAAGGCAGGAGGATCACTTAAGGCCAAAAGTTTGAGACCAACCTGGACAATACAGTGAGACGCCACCTCTACAAAAAAATTAAAAATTAGTTGAGAGTGGTGGTGTATGCTTATAGTCCCAGCTACCAGGGAGGCTGAGGCAGAAGGCTCACTTGAGCCCAGGAGTTGGAGGCTGCAGTGAATTATGATCATGCTGCTACATCCAGCCTGGGCAACAGACTGAAATCCTATCTCTAATTAAAAAAAATTCTTGCAACTCAGCATAGTAGAAATCTGGCTGATTTTCACAACTCTAGTCACTTGATATGGACACTTTGTGAACATGTTAGAGTTGGTTATCTTTCCTAGGCACATGAGCAGGTCTTATGCTTATGTTGTATTTAGTTCAATGTGGATGGCAATCTTGGCTTTTAATGTCATGCTTTTCATCACCATGCATCAGTGGGCGTTGTAACAAGCAGTAACGAGGAGTGACTTTCCTCAGTTTGCCCTGTTGGTTGAAGTCCTGACAAAGACTAAAAAGTGGTCATTGAGAAGATAAACATGGACAAGAAGAGCCAAAGCATGAGAAATAATTAAATGCAGAATAATTAAATGCAAGAATTCACCTATAAAATCAGTGTGTACAGATTTGTGTTTCTCATATTCTCACATAAACAAACAAACAAGAAAGCCAACTAGAGTTGAAATCCTATAGAAATCTCTGGAGATGAGAAGGATTTGACAAGAGCCAGATACCTGTTTAAGGTTGCCCTGTTGTGTCCCCAGAGGCCATATCCTGTCGGATTCATGCCCGTGGTGGGAGTGTATGGTACCATTATCTAAAAAAAAAAAAATCAGCATCTGTGGGATCACAAGAGTATATTTAAATTTTCCCATTGGTGTTTTTCATAAAAGGCATTTAAGAAATATTAAAATTTAAAATATTAAATTAAAAAATATTAAAATTAAAAAGACATTTTGTATCTTATTTTTTGTCATCCTTTTTGCCTGTTTTTCTGGGACGGCCACCTTTTCTTTATCTTTTGTCACGATTTGCATGATGTGCTTACCAAGAAGGAAAAAATGACGAGGAGAAAGCGTAAGCGTTTAGCAAATTATCAAATGAATGGATCATTACTCCCAAAGAACCCGGCCTCCTGTAATTTTCTGACCGCATGTAATTTTCTTATAGAAGCCACTTGACTCTTGGGAGCAAATGAAGCAATTGGGAACTTTGAGGATGATGAGTGTTGCCATGTGTTTAAGTCTGTGCTTTGGAATAAAACCACATTATCTTTTGCTCTGCTTTCTGAATGTATCCTGAAATGTCCTTGGGGGATTTAATTCTTACTAGATTATATTTAAGTTCTGCTTTGGAAAAGTTAGGTTATATATTGACTCCTAAAAACATGAATGTAACGTCTAAAGTTTCGCTCTGACTCTCAGAAATGAGAGCTAAAGTTATTTTTAGAGATTACAGTTAAATGGAGACAGTGATCTATTGGTCTGATGCCTCTTTTTATGACATTACTCTTGCAATGTTGCATATTTTCATGCTTAGAAATACCCTCTAACTTTGTAACATACTCTGAGGTTTGTATTATACCTATTCTTTGCTCTGTAAATCACATAATGGCTGTTGTCCAAAAGCAATAGGATCTGACCTGATGTCTGAGACATGGAATGAATGTCACATGGTTCATCTTGGGTCCATGAAAGGCTGGAGGGGATTGCTCTTCGGAGGTCAGAATTTGGGCATGAGGCCATGGCAGTCCTTACTCCACAGGAAGGTGGCTTGAGTGTTGAGCTAACACTAAAGTTGCCTGCCCCTTCATGCTTTAGACTTCATCCAGCAGCCAGACTACAAATCTAAGTGCAGTTTTCACAGGAAAGTCAGGATGACTATTCACATGGAAATTCAATTCACTGAGTCAAGGGCCACAGCTTTGCCCAATTCCAGGGGTATCATTCACTTAGAAAGAGTGCTGTGAAGGGACTGATCCAACAGTGCCATCTTTTACCACAAACGAGGAAACTGTGCTGTTGAAAATTCATCCTCTGGCAGATGACTTTTAATATAAAGCAGACAATTTAGAGAAACAGCTTGTGCCTGTAGCTCATTATGCTGATGATATGGGAAAAATTGGCTACAGATTATTTTCCAATCAAAGTCAATGTCTAAGGCCGAGGCTAGAGGGTTATGAGTGAAAGAGAAAACAACAATCTTGATGAAAGAGGCTTAGAAAATCAGGAGCACCAGACCATAAGTAGAGA
This sequence comes from Cephalopachus bancanus, assembly GCA_027257055.1. Classification (NCBI taxonomy): domain Eukaryota; kingdom Metazoa; phylum Chordata; class Mammalia; order Primates; family Tarsiidae; genus Cephalopachus; species Cephalopachus bancanus. The sequence continues at coordinate 2,298,621 of JAPVLO010000260.1, read as the reverse complement.
CATTGTGATAGGGGTTGGGACTTTTGAGAAACCGACAACAGATAATTTTATATTCTTTCTCATTCCCTTTTACCTCCTCTTCTAACTCCTCCCTTCTCCCACCCCTTGTACTGCAAGTTGATCCCATTATCTAGTTCCTCTTTCCTCAATTGTTACAGAACTCTCATTTTTAGCTGTGTACATGGACTTTATCTTTCCTCAATACACTTCTCAGTATCTTTTGTAGTTATATGGCGTTACATGGGTAAACTGTGGAATATGAACAAAAAAACTCAATGGCATTTAGCCAACACATTTTTTTTCTATTTCTACTCTTCCTCCCTGCTCAAGTTCATATCATTCTAGGCTTATCTTAAGCCTTAATGTCTTTTTGTAAGATTATTTGCTGATCTTTACTTGTAAACTTGGTATTTTCGTTTCAGTAGAATTTATGCCTTTGTAAGTTCCTTTTCTTTTACATCTTTGATATTGCTTTTGAATCAATATTATGTGAAAGAGCAAAATTTAATTTTATGAAAATATAGTTTTTTCCCCCAGTTGTCTGTCATTTAAAAATGGTAAGAGAAAACCAAAGCATTGATTTGAAGGTCACGTGAAAAACCTCTGTTTAATCTGTGGTTTAGTTTGGGTTTTGATTCTGATTTTATTTCTATTGTGAATTGTTGGCAGTATTTAGTATTTGATTTAGTGTATTTCTTATACTTAGGTTTTTTTTTATTTCTAAAATCAAGATTTACCAGTGAATATTAAGAAACAACTGAATGACAAATGAGTAGTCTTTTTTTGTTAATTTGGAGCATATTGAAGTTATAAACTAAAATAAAACTCACAAAGAAGTTAAATCTAAGGACTGTGAACTTTCCTCCATTTTCAGAATTAGTAGTTTGCAGCTGAGTATTTTTGAAAACAGGAAAAGGTATTCTATTATGTGAATATTTTGTATGCATTTTTGAGACATTCTGAAGCTAATGTAGCATATCAATTAAATTATGTTCCTACTTTGTCTGGATAAGGAAGATTGCAGGTTTTAGTTCATTCACCTCTAGGTCACAGAATTTCTCAGGGCAGTTCACATATTGTCTGTTGTAGGACCACTTAGGTGACTTTTCAAATACAGCATAGAAACACTGAATCAGAATTTCTGGGAGAGTGAAGTCAGACCTTACAGCACTCCAGGTGGTCCTTGTACTCACTACAGGCTGAGAAGGACTGCTTAGCACAGTGACTGGTCCCAGGGACTGAATGAAGACTCCATGCTGAGGACATAGGGCTGTCTTCATGGAACTGGGACAGGCATTTGCAACACATCTTAATAAGAGGACAGAGTCATAATCCTTTACCTTGTGGCAGCAGATCCTGGAAACTATAGAATACAGGCAGAATCACTGTATGGCAGCTGTGTAGACTTTGATCTAATCTTGTAACTATAAGTCTGCACTTGTCAGTATTTGTTTAATATCTCTTTGACCAACTAAACTTTAAGCACCTGGAGGACAGGATTTGAGTGCATTGTCTTATCATAGGGGTTGGCACACAGCAAATCCTTTCATAAAAATGAATTTTCAGTGTGCCCTTATTTCTGATAGTAAGTCTGGTTAGCTTGAGGTAATAATCATATATGAGCTGCACTCCTGCTTGTCCCCGCCCCACACACAAGCACATACCCTTGCACACATCTTGCAGTGCTACAAGGCTAGTTTGAAAGGACAACAATGACAGTTCTTGTCCACACTACTTATGGCAGAAAAACTCCAAAGGAGACTTTTTTCATCACTACACGATGAAACTCACTTTGCACAGAGCCAAGAGAAAAACCAACATGGCATGAGTTTGCATGGGCACAGTTCTCATTTCTGGATGGTTCGGTTGTGTGTGTAGCTATACTCTTTCAGACTCCAGAAACTGGTATGTTTACTGGAAACCAGAGTGGCTTCCTTTGAAAAACTGTTCCTGAATCTCATGTCTTCCTGGATGTGAGCTCTCCTGTTTTTGATTCCCCTAGAACTTTGCACTTTTCTTTGGTATTTGCCAATCTACTGTATTTTTGTGTAATTGTCTTATCCATCTTATTAAGTTATAAGTTCTTTGAGGACAAAATCTTCCCTAAGGTTACATGAACATAGTTGGATCTGGAGCTCTGGTTTTATAGTTCCACATCTTTCTCTGCAACAAATCATAATTGACACAATGCTACATTTTAGTTTGTTATTATTATTATCCCAAAGGAAACAGTATCAGACAGATTTAAAATATATAGGTAGTTGGATGCAGGTTTCCTGAGAGTGGGAAATAGTATAGGACATTTTTATTGGGAAGGAGAGAAAAGAAAATTCTGGAAAGCAGGGCTTAGTTACTGAGGATCATCTTAGGGAGAGGCCATCATGTGACAGGGACTTTACAGGCAGCAGAAGCCAACATGGGAACAATGAACATCTTGATGGGGAATTATTGCTATATAGGGTGGACATGAAGACATTGGAAACCGAGGCCAGGGAAGACAAGGAAATCTCTACGATTTCAAAGTGTGGTTGTTTTTAGTGTGTTTGCTGCAGAGATGGGATCTGGACCAATTAAAAACTATAAATAGGCAAACATCTCTTTCTAAGTCTGGACTTGGGAGGCAAAACTAACAGGTGCTCCACAACAAATAGGCCGACTACGTCAAACCAATGCTTCTCTGTACTGGCATTCACGACCAACACTTTGCTCATGCCTGTCGATCAATGCCTAACTTATTATTGGAAATATGAATAATTAGAGAAGGGATGCCATTTGAGATGTTTTTTGAAGGCTATCTACTTATGTCAAGATGGTAGATAAAATGCAAAACAAATGTACTATTTTAACATGAATTTTAATTAAATTTTAATATTGCTATACGTTGATATTGTGTAATTCATCTAACTTTATCCAAATACATGTAATCATTTAAAATTTAGGAGGAATGAGAAAATACAGTGAAACAAAATTTTCCATTGTCATATTGGAGTTTGTGCAAATTTGGCCTTTCCTGGGGGATTGTACTAAGTTTCTCCAGTTGAGGTTGAACCTGTGGCATATGTGATTCTGTGAACAGGATTAAGTACTGTTTAACACAGAGATTCTCAAATGTTAGCACACTGAAAAATTACCCGAAGAGCTTCCTAAAACACAGATTCCTATGTCTGACTCCCAGACATTCTGATTTAGTAGGCCTGGGATGAGTACCCAAATCGGCATTTTTAGCAAACTCTCAGGTGTTGTTAATGTTATTGCTTTGTGGAACCCTCTTTGAGATTCCACAAGAGTTTAACAGAAGCAGAAAATGCAGTTTCAAAGGAATAAAAGCTAGATGTGTGTTTCCCAAACTTCTCACCATCAAACCAACCAGTGTGATGATGATTAAATCTTATTATACTTTTAACTTTATTTTTTCAAACAAGAAATGAATTGGCATGAATTCCTATCAACTTTTTTCTTACAGGACAACTTTGAATTGAGTCTGACTGGTTAAAATGAACATTTAATTTATTTTCCACTTTATTAAATAAATGTTTCTTAAGCTTGCTTTAGTGGAGAAAAAAGAGTTTCAGTGCAATTTTACTGGTCATCTATTAATTGCCTGCTTATTGAAGTGCAAAAGAAATTTATTTTGACCAAGTCAATTGGTCAAAATAAATAATCCAAGAAAGGGAGGAACAGAAGTATAACTTGTGTATTAAGACAAACAAACAACAGGAGAACTGTATTTGGTTAGCAATTAACAAGGTTACCATGATGGTTGATTTTATATGTCAACTTAATTGAACCATGGGTTGCCCAGATATTTGGTCTAACACTACACTGGATGTTTCAGTGAGGGTGCTTTTCAATGGCATTAGCATTTAAATTTGTAGACTAAATAAAGCAGATTGCCCTCCCTTATGTAGATGGACCTTATCCAATCAGTCAAAGGCCTGAATGGAACAAAAAGCCTGACATCATCCTGAGTAAGAGAGAATTCTTCTTGCCTGATGGCCTTCATGCTGGGACACTGGCTTTTTCCTGCCTTTAGACTTGAATTGAAATGTTGGCTCTTCCTGGGTCTCAAGCCTGTCAACGTTTGGACTGAAATTTACAACATCACTTTTCCTGGTTGTCACACTTTTGGACTCAGAATGGAACTATCCCATGAGCTCTCCTGGGTCTGCAGCTTCCTGATTCACCCTGCAGATCTTGGAGCTTGTCAGCCTCTGTAATCTTGTAAACCGGTTCCTTGTGATACATTTCTTTCTCTCTCTCTCTTTACATTCATTGACTTTGTCTGAGAACAATGATATGTCCTTTTCTTACTTTGTGTCTTTTTCTGTCTCTTGGCTTTTAAAAAAATGCTGCAATTTCCATGATGTGTGGAAAAGTAGGATGTTTGAGGTTCTATTTACATCATGTTTTGTACTTCAGCAAACTTATTTGTCAACCTATGCACAGAGGTGGAAATGAGCTACACCTTGCCATCAGTCCAGCCCAGTGCAAATTAAGAGCACTACGTCTTGGAGCATCATACAAGCTATAATGTCATCTTTCTTGAGATGCACTGTCTACCTAGGGTGTCATGTCATAGACATTTTATCAAGGTATGAGCAAGACAAAGCAGGGCAGAGGAGGGGCGGGTACCTGTCACTGAGCATTTACAGCTTCACCATGGGCTGTCTGTCCCTTGTGGTGTTCTATGACTCAAGAGTCACCTTCTGAGAACTCTTCATTAGGACCAGGATGGGCAGCTTCCATAGCCCACTCCAGTCATGGAGAGCCAACATGCTCTACTTCTAAGTAATAATGCCCATGAATGATTGTATTCATAATATTATTATTATTATTATTTTTGAGTTGGAGTCTCAGTCTGTCGCTCAGACTGGAGTGCAGTGGCCGTTTCCGGCCACTGCAGCCTTGAACTGCTGGGCTCCGGCGATGCTTCCGCCTCAGCCTTCCAAGTAGCTGGAACTACAGGTGCGCGCTACCACGCCTGGCTAGTTTTTGATTTATTGTAGAGATGAGGTTTCGCCAAGTTGCCCAGGTGGGTCTTGAACTCGAGGGCTCAGGCAATTCATTCACTCCGGTCTCCCAAAGTGTGGGATTACAGGCTGACCACTGAGCCCAGCTTATATTAATATTCTTAAAGAGAGAATTCGCTTTAAAAATATGTGGTCTCATTGGCATGGAATATAAATATGTACATATATACTTACATAGAACCCTATGTGAGGCATGGGAACAATTCTGTTTTTCCCTTTTTAAAAAATATTGACTTCATTAGTAAAATGGAGATGTTTGCTTGGTTGCAAGAAAAAATTATTTTCAGCTGAAAATGGGAAAGAATTTACTAAGTGTGAAAAACTAAAAATAATTCCTGGCTAGTCTTATTCCTGTCCTCTGGATTTAGAGGAATTTACTCCTGCTACTATTATTACAGGAAATTCCAAAAGTGTGAACATTTTCTGGTATTTTCATAAAAACAAATGTTTATGCTTTAATTTAGACATGGAAGGAATCAGTCTTTTTTGTATGCACTGAAGTGTCTAATAGATGCCATTAAAAATTACTTTGTGTAAAATTTAGATAATAAAAGCATTTAGGAATTCTTAGGAAAGTAATGGAGTATTAAACTTACATCAAATGTCTCTCAAACTCTACTGAAGTCTATTACAAACAATTGTTCTTAACACAAATGCAATACTCACTTACACTCAATATTTGTTCTAGGGAGTGGAATATCTTTTTGATATCTTTCTCTAATACCAGCTTTTAGGTCATTACAAAATGATAGCTATGAGCACTTCTGATGACTGTGAGAAATCTAGGCATTTGCTGGCAGCAAAGTAAAGGGATTGAAGAGTGATGAAATATTCAGATGTCTTAAAAATGTATGGGCCAATGTTTAGTTAAGAGCATCTCATCTGTTTCTGGTCTCGGCCCCTCTGGCATCTTGTCTATCAACTCTGGAGCATAGAAACACCATCCTCAAGTTTGTCAATATTGCACACATGTAGGACAAGGAAGAAAATATTAAAAATGTCGACCTCAAATTTAGAATGTCCTTGCACTACAACTCTGAATTTCCAAGTCTACTATGCCTTTCTGAGTTTCCATAATAATTCCATCTTGGTTTATAGCTAGGATTTTTACTGCACTCTAAGTGGATTTCTGAAAAGAAGAGATACACAGTGAAAAACACCCTTTGCATACCCATAAGTTCAGTTCTTGTGAGTTGTATGCAATCACCATCAAGGGTCATGTCAAGAACTCACTGAAGAAAGTGGAAAGAAGCTCTGTCCATGGAATAAGCCCATGACATTTATCTGAATCTATTCCTTAGCCCTGCTTTTAAAAGTCAACCGAACATGTGCATTCATTAGAGTCTCTGATGTCACAAGTAACTAAAAAATTGTATCCAATAACTTTGACTTAAATGTACATTGAACAACAAGTTTGTACCATCAGGCTGCATTCTTCTTCTTCTTCTTTTTTTTTCTTTTTTACATCAAACAGAATCATTATTGAGAAATTTGGTATTGCTTTGCTAGAGTGGGCATCTACTGAATATTCCCCATCTGATTCTTTTCTCTAATATGGTAATCTGTTATCTGTATTTAATTATCTGGAAGGTGAAAGTTGCTGGGCAGCCCAGTGGAAATTTTTAAGTCCTTTCACTCTGGGTCGGCTGTCTTTTCAGATCAATCTTTCTGCTAATGACAACCAATACTTTCATATGTGATTACAGGCCTGCTCCATCTTTTCATGAGCCGAGACTCTTTGGAATCATATGTATTGATCTTTTTAATAGAAGTCAGGAAAAATAAAATTACTCTGGCTTCTTGCGGCAAAACGATGATAAATGAGAACTTAGAAACTTATGGGAGAAATTTTTTCTGCCTTGGATTATTTTAATCACTAAAAATGATTGTCTTTTTAATAATATTTGTTTTCCATTATGCACATTTGCAGCAAAGCCAAAAATTGTTTCTGTATTACTTTGTGTTACCGCTTTGAGGCAGAGGCTTGTCAGTATTCCCGTACCTGCTGGTGATTCAGGTACCAGGGCCCCTAATTGGAGGCAAAGAGCCAAGTTCTGGGGCCTCTGCAGTATCTCAAGGTAAGTTTCAGTAGAGGAATTCTGGTGAAAAACAAGTTGCTGAATTGCATTTTTTTTTACATTTTTAAAAAGCTCATTGTTAATACTATTGTCTTAGAAGCAAGATTATATTTCTTTTCTCACCCTTCCCCTGTTTTATTTCTCACTTGGTCAAAACTAATTATTTCCCAAGTGGTTTTTGTTTTTTGTTTAAGATAAAGTCCATGTAATTCTTTGCCTGTGATTTTGATTGTTTTCTCTGTGTATCTGGGAGCTGCAGGTGGTGTCACTGGTAATTGCTGGAAATCAAGCATGTGGGGTCCTTGGTATCAAGCATGTGGGGTCCTTGGAAATCAAGCATGTGGGGTCCTTGAGGTGTATGTGTTTGTGTATATATACTTGTATATATTTATCCATCTCCTTCTCTCATAGTGAAAACAACAGGACTTCTTTTGTTCTCCTTTTGGAAACTGGCTTTCTGCTTTACATTGGAATCAAGTTCCCAGTTCCCCGCTGAAGACACGATTGTTTCCTGGGCTTTGGGAGAGCAAGTGGCCAACATAGAAGATTAAAAAACATCAGTACCACTACACATAGTGACCAGATCTCTCTTGGTATGAAGAAATAAATGAACATCAAAATATTGGAAATGTCTGGCCAAAGTATGGCTTGACTTTTTCTGCTTGGCTTTGGAGACCTATCTGTAAGAAGAAAGACTTACCCCACTGGGGTAGCATGTACTTCCTTGTCTCAATGGCATTACTTCATCCTGATTCTAGCAGAGAGAGCTAGTGAGCTCTTGTGCTCTGTCTTTCCTCCCTTTCCCTCTCCCTTTCCCTCTCCCTTTCCCTCTGTCTCTCCTCCCCCCCATATATATACATATGTACATTGAACAATAATTTAGTACTATCAGGCTGCATTAATTTTTTTACACCAAACAAAATCATTATTGAGAGAGTGAGATATCTGGGACTGAATAGAGGAGAGAGGTTTCCAGATTGTTCGTATAGAGCTGATGGTCCTTTAAGGAAGACAGTCAGCAACCATCGTGACAAACCTGAGGAATATTGCTGAACCTTGAGGGTAGAGTGACTCTGGAGGATATAGAGTCTGATCTGGAGGTTCGTGGAAGGTCACATTTAAGCTGAGAACTGTAGAACAGTAACATACCAGAAGGGAACTAGAGAAGATGGGTGGGGAGAGGATATTCTAGGCTGAGGAAACTGCTGTGTGAAAGTTGGAATTTGAGGGCTCATGGTTTTCGTGAGGAACTGAAAATAGAGTGGCTGCGGCACAGAAAAGGCACAGAGATCTGGGTCACTGTGTCCTACTGTCACCAGGAAGCACAGATAGTCTCTGAACTTAAATTTGCTCACACTTGGAGATATGGATGATTCTAAGGCTGACTTTGGATGTCAGCTGCCAAATGAGCTGTGTGTTCTGTGTCACATTTGACTAGACCCTTCTACTGTGACCACTTCGCTTTCTTTGACTGAAAGGCAGTGTTTGTACAATTGTTTACTTATTTCTAGAATTGTGGTACTAATTTATAAAACTGAGTGGAAAATGCTAACATCCAAATGCTAACACCTGGGACAAAAAGTGTAGGCTTTAGAAAAAAGTCACACAATTGGAGGAAAATGGAAAATTTTGTGGTAGAATTAGCTTTAGGCACACATTCCTGTAAAGCTTGCCAACTGTGTATTCATGTGTGAAAAGTAAAATATTAACAGGAATGACTGAAATACTAGAAATAAATGTTTGAAGAGTATACCTAAGGTGACAGATCCAAAACAAGGACTCAACATATATCTATCTGAGAATTCTGTCATCATGAGGAGTATCTAATGTAAGTTGTATTCAACCTTATTTGCTTTCTGCCATCCCAAATATATGTACAAAGGAATGTTTATTTTGTAGAAGGTAGAAAACTGACTGCTTTTTTTTCTCTTGGAGAGTTTGTTAAGAATGATTACAAATTACAGAATCCAGGAAAGCAAAAATTAATATCTTACATGATATCAGTTCCTTGTTCTGCACATTGGATAAACCATGGGATAATGTAAAATTAATAAAAGCAACTATAAACATCTGTTTGTACCTGCCTTGTTGAGTATTTCCACGGATACCACCAACTCTTCAGATTTTCAAAATCTGGATTTGCTGTTAGGAAGTGGCAGTAGGTATTTTTTTTGTTTGTTTTGTTTTTTGAGTTGGAGTCTCACTCTGTCACCCAGACTGGAGTGCAGTGGCCGCTCCTGGCTACCGCAGCCTCGACCTGCTGGGCTCCGGTGATCCTTCCGCCTCAGCCTTCTGAGTAGCCGGAATTACAGGCATGCACTACCACGCCCGACTGATTTATTTATTTATTTATTGCAGAGATGAGGTCTCGCTGCCCAGGTGGGTCTCGAACCCGTGGGCTCAGGCAATCCATTCACCTCAGCCTCCCAAAGGCACGGGATTACAGGCTGAGCCACCGAGCCCGGCTGGCAGTAGGTATTGTTAAAGGTAAACACTGCAGAACGCCACAGCTATCTGAATAAATAGAAACAGATTGACAGCAAAATTTGACTAATTATAGAAACAGAAAGTCAGAAGAAAGAATAACAACTCTTTAATTCAGCTGAATTAAGGATTCTTAAGATTTATTGAGATAAATTCTGTAGACAAAGTTTGCCACATAGTTGTTCAAAGAATATCAGAGGAATATTGTGCTTCAGTTGTATTCTTGACTGCCCTGGAAGGGTATAAGAACCTTCATAAATAAGGGCCCCCTGGACATCAAGAGTTTTAACTGACTCGTGCCCGCCTTACATCATATCTTCCTGCGGTTGTTTCAGTTCAAGCCAATCTGTGACTTCATCCTCTATAAGCTATGGTGGTTGCATTAAGAAGATTCCAGAAGCTTGGATAATGTAAAAATCCTTTTGTAGGTTGAAGATCCACAGGTAGAATATGGACTCTAGGTTATCAAGCTTTTAGGCTTCTAATTTGCAAACTAAAATATGCAAAAGGAAAAATACCTTTCCTGTCTGCCATCTAATATTCATCAGAGAAATTTTCCAATTTCCCACCCCTTGTGAGATCTGCTCGTAATTTATTTCCAGTTTGGCTTCCTCTTTTCTTCATCTATTGAAAACATTGAGGCCTCCGTCACCATGTTGGCTGCAATTCCATCAATACATGATGTAGCTTGAAATGGCCTTTAATTTTCTGTGACTCAAACCTGAAGAAAAACATTGTTTTTCTTGACTGGTTTTGCCTACTACTACTGATTTGCTACTCTGCCTTACAACCGCCTGTCAGCCCTTTGATATCCCAAGGCTTCTTGTGTTCCTTGAGGGTTGTGAAGATTGAGAATTGATGACAGTACTCTAAGTTCCTATTCAGGGAAACTCTAAAAGCTGGGGCGTGCTCCATCATCTGTCTGAATAGTTCACTAAAGACTGTAGGTGAGCACTTCCATCAGCATGAGCACATGACATGGGCACCATATGGCCCACTTGCGAGGCTGTGTTGGCCCTTGACTATGAACTCTTCTTTGCATTTCCCTAGTGCTTGCTGTTTGCATGACACACATACCTTTAATTGGCAACCTTCTTTCTTTCAGATCCAGAGGTGTTTCTGCTCTGTAAACTACACAGTCCTTCTGGTAGCATAATCCCTAGTGTTATCAGCCTGGGGCAGCAGTTTAAAAACTCTGTCCTGGTAACTTTGCAACTATTTTGTTTGTTTGTTTTCCTTCGCCTTTTTTTAAAACCAGATTTAAATAGCAGGATGAATTTTCTCCAAATTATTTTCCTTCTCTCACAGATATCCCCAGCAGTCAATTACTGATAAGCCACTATAAAACACCTAAATTAACCAATCAATAACCTTCTTTTACAAGTTTTTTTTAAATTACTGTTTTTAGATGAATGTACCATGAGAAATTCAACATTAATAATTTTGGATTTTCTTATTACAAAAAATAAAATGAAGAACCTCAAGCATCAGAGCAGTTTATCAACCAGTTTGAATCTATTTATCTTCATTTGAATGTCTTTTAAAATATGTAAAAAGTAATAAAATGTATCTTCCATGCTAGATGTGTAATAAGAACTTTTATAACTGTATATATTCTTTTGATGTATTTTCCCCTCAAGATTATCAACTGTTTGTCTGACAAGTGAATATTAAATAAATCTGTTATCAATTGAAAAAAAATTAAAAATAAGTAAAAAGAATAAAAACTCTGCTAATTCAGACATTGTTAAGTGGGGTGTTCTGGGCTCCATCCAGTCTGTTGTCGAGTTACCCTGAGGTGAATTGATGAGCACATGAGGGTCTTGAAAGTCTGTTGATCCTCCTTTCTGAAATCAGAGAGCTCAGGATTTATTCAGAACAACCAAACTAAAAATATTGCATGTGTTGACACCAGGAGATAGAAGAAAACTCCTATCTGGAAATGTTTCTGAGTTATTCATAGAGGCCAATTTATAGGATATCTATGACAAGCTTTTATACATTCAAAATACCATTTAAAATTATTTAATTCCTGTATTTGTTTGTTAATTCATTTCACAAGTGTTTACCTAGCACCAAAGTGGTGTGATGTAGACACTGAACCCTTAAGCTGCATTAAGCATCCCCTCCCTCACAGAGTACAGGGTTCAGTGAAAGATACAGTTCTAAGCAATGACAACAACAATCTGTCCTTGTTCGTGGGGCTATGAAGGAAGAATGTGGAGGTGTCAGGAGAGAAAGGAGTACAACAACTTTGCGTTGGGGTGCCTGGAAAAGCGTGGCCATTTTTTTCTTCAGGGATCACAGAACAGGAAAAGCTGGATATGGAGAGGCAATGATATTTGGGTTGAGTTTGTATGGTTGAGTAGGAGTTTTCTAGGTTAACATCACTCTGTGCAGATTAAACAGTGTTTCTGAAGACCCAGGAAAATAGTGGAGGTTTGAAGATCCACTTAAAGCATATTTTCTCGTGTTATAGCAAGGAAGAATACTCTTTTCCTTCAATCTGTGATGGTTCAATATTTGCTATGTGTATAACTACTCAATTTCTGTATTTTAAAACTCTGAACCCTATTTTGTATATTTTAAAATGTATCAGTGAAAAAGTAGTTTTTATCTAACATAAAACTTTTCAGAAATCCACTTAAGTTTTAATTTTAAGCATATAAAAATAACTTATTCTCTGTGGTACATTTTAGATAAAATATGAAATTTATTCTAGGTTGATACATTTTTTTCTACCTTGGTGACAGTTGACTGCCTGTGAATGTCTGGACTTAATATGTTTGGGCATGAATATGCTGTCACCAGTTCTCTCACTTCTGAATCCAGGATAACAGGCAGAATTTCAAAAGCGCAGATTGGATGCCTGACAGCTGGCAAGAGAGGAGAAAAGAGAATTTGTTTTCCCTTTGGGATTTGATAACTGTTAATTCTTTCTGAACTTGGCTTCTGCCAAACATATATTGTGCTTTTTTCTGATAGGAAATTCATATTGTTAAACTCTATGTGAACTCAAGGTATTAATGTAGAGTGCTTACTAGCAAAAATGACTTGCAAATGTCAGATAAAATTAAATAACATGGCTTAATAAAATAAGCTTGTTTCCGAAAATCTGTTTTTCATATTTGTGAAAGAATTATCTGTCCTGTTATTTAAAGCAAGATATTGCCAAGACAGGGAAAAGAGACACTCTTTTTTATCAATTATCAAGGGAACCATTGATTTCACAAAGCCAATTGAAGTATTTCTGGAAGAACAAGTAAATATTAGTTTTAGAAGCATTTCTTTATAAAAGATATTTGTTGACTAGAATAAAGACTAGTAAATAAAAATAAGGCATCCCATTCATTACCCGAGGTGCAGTGAGCTACTGAGTATGCTTGGAGCTTGCTGGTGTCAAAGCTGTTAATTTCACTGACAATGTGGACAATTATCCCTCACTACACTATGGACATAAACTATATGGGCAGATTTCATGGTCATTCAGAAGGAATTTTGATATGAGCTCAAAAAACAAAAGAATGATTAAAAAGCAAGTCTGAAAATTAGGGACCCTCTGCAAAAGTCACTGGTGACCCCCCATTGTTTGCTGTGGGCTGTGCTGGAGTTGGATGTGAATGACCATTTGTCATGCTTTTTGCCATCTGGGAGAAAGGGTGGAAAAACTCTCATTCATGGTCTACAAAAGGGTCTGAATTTTCCAGTGCAGTGACTGAAAGTAGGAAAGAAAAGAAACAGGGAGCTTTGGAAGCTGGGATAGGTAGGATGGGCTATTTCTGGAGAGTATTTACTCCTGGTTGGAAGACACTTCAGGGGAAGCATATAAGATTGGTTGGCTGTGGGAGGAATGTCTTGAAATCATGTTTCTTTTAGGTGATGCTGACTTGATCTGTGATGCTCCAGAAATATCTTTCCTGATGACTGACCCAAGGTTACTCTAACTATGATGGAATGATCCATGACAACTGATCTGTAATTTGAAAACCATACAGCGTCTACTGGACCTTTATTTAGATCCAACTCTCTCAGAATAACACGTAATGAAATTGTTGCTGTGGGTGATGGCCAAGGTCTGTCTTCTTGGATGCTATGATAACAACCATGGGACAAAGACTGTCCGGACAAAAGCCTTTCTCAATAATCCTTTATGATTTTGTCATCTGTGAATGACCTCACATCTCCTCCCTCCTGGGAATAATGAATTCCACAAAACTATTCACCAAATGCATAAGACGGACTTTGATTTTAATTTTCAAATGGTCTTTCTTATGTTTATTTTCTCTAATTTAAGGAGATGATATTGAAGAATTTGGTAAAAAGTTAATGACAGTGACAATGACAGAATGGAAGAGTAAAAGATATAACTTAAGAACTTTCCAATATTTTTTTCACAGTAGACTTTAGCCGCCCATAAATCTTTTTATACCCTGATGATATGGTCAAAGAAAATAATAATGATCCATGAACATAGGAATTCTTCTTCTTTCTTTTGACTTTTAGTTGATATTTGCTTCATAACAGTTTCTTTTGGATTACAAAATAAAAATTATACTATACAGCCTTCTGTTATCCTTATCTATTAGATCTAGATATTTACATTTCACTTAGAGATTAGAGTTTTCCTTTTTAAAAATCCAAGGAAATGTTATAATTTTTATAAGCAATATATGTATATATTAAAGAGCAGACTATATACGTTGTAAGTTATTGATAGAAACATGTAAACTATAAGGCAAAACCCCTTGGACTGTGATCCTCACTTCAGTCTGACTCTGGCTCTCATGTGAGAAGGTCAGCAATTGATGTTGAATTTTGTTTGCATTTGGCTCTTGTTGTTCTGACAGAGGAGCTTCGAAATGGGGTTCCTGCCCCAACTAAAATGGACTTGGTGATAGAACACAGAACAACAAATGATGTGTCTCCATCTTACTGCTTTCATTAGCAGACAAACTCCAAAGACTTCTGTGATGGTTAATTTTATGTGTCCATTTGAGTGGGCTGAGGGATATCCAGATAGCTGATAAAACATTATTTCTGGATATATCTATGAGGGTGTTTCTGAAGGAGATTAGCATTTGTATCAGTTGGCTGAGTACAGACCCACTCTCCCCACTGTGGATGGGCATCATTCAATCTGTTGAATAGAACAAAAAGATGGAGCAAGGGTGAATTTGCTCTCTCTTCTTGAGCTGGGACATCCATCTTCTCCTGCCTTTGAACACCAGCCTGCTGGATTCTCCTGGCTTTCCTAGATCTCCAGCTCACAGACAGTAGCTCGTGGGGCTTCTCAGTCTCCACAACTACATGAGATAATCTCCATAATAAATCCTTTCTTGTATATCTGTATGATTCTATTTGCTCTGTTTCTCTGAAGAAGCCTGATTAGCATAGCTTCTTCGCTTTGGAGAGTAAGAGTGATTATTATTATTATTATTATTTTGAGTTGGAGTCTCACTCTGTCGCCCAGACTGGAGTGCAGTGGCACGCTCCCAGTCACTGCAGCCTCGCCCTGCTGGGCTCTGGCGATCCTTCCGCCTCAGCCTTCCAAGTAGCTGGAACTACAGGCGTGTGCTACCATACCTGGCTAATTTTTTGATTTATTGTAGAGGTGAGGTCTCGCCAAGTTGCCCAGGTGGGTCTCGAACTCGCAGGCTCAGGCAATTCACTCACCTCAGCCTCCCAAAGTGCGGGGTTACAGGCTGAGCCACTGAGCCCGGCTAAGAGTGATTATCTTTTAACTTGCAAACCTACTTCTTGAAACCTACATTTTATAGGATACAGAAGATATTTATCAGAAATTACTAAGACCAGAACTGTTCAAAATTTAGGATATTTTTGAAGTTTCAAATAAAGGGAAAGAAAACTACAATCCTGGGGAAGGAAGGAGGTGTATAGCGGGTACAAAAAAATAGTCGATCTTTTAAAAAATATTTTTGTAATTACCTAATTTCTACTCAGAGTCTTCATTCTGCTGAAGGTTAGAAACGAAGTTTCTAAACAAACAAACAAACAAACAAACAAAAACAAAAGAAACTAAATTTCTATTAATTCAGGGTCTCTCCCCCTTTCCCTGTGGTTTCATCCTTATCCTGGGGCTATGGAGAGCCAAGACATCATGGGCATGAGATTGTTGGGCAAGGATCATTGACAGGTATTTGATGCCACATCTTCCCACCCAACCTGCAAGGTTGGCCCAGGCACCAGCTCTGCCCCATGCTCAGCAGTGAGGGCTAAGCCCCAGCAGGCCTCGGTTGTTCTGGGACAATGGGGCTCACAGGGTCTGGGAATCTGTCCAGGCATCCCCTGTGGACATTTCTCCAACTGCTGTACTGAATTAAGTGTGAGAAAACTTTAAGGTCTTCCTTTTTCATAAATTTCATACCTAGAAAAGAGCCTCTCGCCTTCTTTGGGTCTACCTGGGGTTTCCTTGGGAACCTCCAAGTCATGGTCTGGGAATCAGAACCAGAAACTTTCCTCTCAGGACTCCCATTGAGGTCTTAACCCCCCTTAGACTATCTTCTTCCCTTCTGGTGCACAAAGAAGCTCTCTCTTATCTGAGGCGGGGCAGTCTAGCTCATTTTTATTGTCTCCTTTTTGTTGTATGAATTTTATGCCTTGCTCTTGTGTGTGTGTGTGTGTGTGTGTGTGTGTGTGTGTGTGTATACAGCTACAACATAGACATACACATGACAATGTGGATAAATAATTTATTATTATTACCAACAATAATTATTAGTTAAATACACGCATGCAATGGCTCTGCATTGTTTCACATACACATATATTCAGGGATGAGCAAATACTTCAGAGTGGATTACCTGCAGGGTTCTGGGGAATAGAGTGAGGAGCATGGATCAAAAGGAAAAAGAAAACCAGAGAGGAGCTTTGCACAGACTGATGCTGGTACTAAGGAGCTCAGAACCGAGGTGCATGGTGAACTTGATTTCTCTGCTTGGGATCCATCGATACAATAAGGCTTTATATACTGAAACATATGGGATGTGCGCTATTTATGCTCAAAAGCTTGGTCTCTGGAAAGGCAAAGCCCATAGATTCTGATGAGGAAAGACATAGTCAAAGTCATATTCAAAAAGTCTTCTTTTTTCCCTCATTATTCTGCTGTTGGGTCCCTCCCAGACTCCATGCCTATTACTGACTCTGAGTTAGGGAAGACCAAGGGTAATTGCCATGGGTACAAAAAAAAAATGCAAGGAGAAACCTTTAATTAATATTGTAGAGTTTTATTTCATTGCATTTTTATCCCTAGTGTCTTTGCAAAAAAATATTCTTCTTATTCAGATGCTCCCACCTTTCCTTTGAGAACTTACCATTGCTTGCCTGGCTTGAGTGATTGGGGTACAGGATGCATCATTAAGCAATATGACCTCCTGGGATAAATGGATTTATTCCTACTTTCTCTCCATCTGGGAGATTCTCCCAAGCAATGAGGAAACATACTTGTGGGACAAAGAGTTTCATTCTAGATGTAATATATCATCTGTAACATTTTTCACGAATCTTCCTGGTAAATAGTTTTGTGAAATCTTATGGATGGCACATTTCAACACCTTGCCAGCACTCCTGAGCATATCTGCAGTCCTGGACAATAACGCCATTCTCACAGAGTTAAGAGGTATAGTGAGCAGAAGATAGTAGATGTCTTACACTTCAGGCTTTAAACAGGAAGCCTATATGTTTGTACTGAGATTCCCGGGACACTCTCCTTTTTGCAAAACTTTTGCACCTAAGGACCAATCACTGGTATTTTCATTACTATCCAAGAATAGGCAAAAGGTAGTATAATTGTGGTGTTCTGGCTTCCATATTTGGCCTTGCAATGTATAGAACAAGACTCTATTTAATGGAGGGGAGACTTCTTTCCAGCTCCACGTGACTGATACCTTTTATATGCTGGCATTGGCCTTACCTTTGTGGGTCCCTGACTAGAATAACATTGAAACTTCCAGCCATCAGGAACCACAGGCCAGGCAGTTGCTACAATTGCTTCTTTTCTCTCTACTGAGTCCCTCACGCTGTTAATTCCTCTCATTTTGTGTGAAAGGTCTTAATTATATTTGGTGGCTACCATGTTTTCCTTTCTCTCTTACTTTCTGTATCTATAAGGCTCTTGGATGACCTCTGCTCTTTTGGTTTCTTTGACTTTCATTCTAGATTTTCTTCTAGAATATATTATTACCTAGGATGGAAACTGGAACTGAGTGGAGAGAATCATGCAAACTTCTGGAGTTTTCCATGTTAGTAAAATGCTCTGACCAGAAGCCCAAGAATCCCAGCTGACTCTTCCATCTCCTTGCCCACTACAGCTCCGACCTCTGCTCAGCCCAGCACATGGCTCACACCCATCCATTACCTAGTCTCACCGATGCTGCTTCCAAAGCAGCCCTTATGGCTCCGCATCCACTAGGATGCCCCTGCCCCATCAAGCCTCCTCCCTCTCTTGCCACGAACATTCTTGTCCTTGGCCATCCCTTCCCACCCCGCTGCCAGAGTGATCTTTAAAAACCCAGCCCTTGATTCCTCTACTTATAACCACTTAGTGGCTTCCTACTGCCTTTAGAATAAACAACGAGCAATGCTTATAAGGTCCTAACAACCTCATTTGGCCCCTACTGACCTTTTCTGTCATCAATCTATCCCAAGTATCCTTCTCTTTATCTATGCCCCATTCCTTATAGTTCCTGAAGCATACTATACTCCTTCCCTTTTGACCTTGGTTGTTGTTTGCTTTGTTTGCAGTGTCTATTTTCTCTTTGCCTTGTTGATATCTATCCTGTCTCAACATGACTCCCTGTACCAGATTGGTCTTCTGGTAATGCACTCTCATAGCATCTTGTACTCCTCCTTTGCAAATGTTTCATTATTTATAATCACCTTCCCAAATGTTGCCTTTCCCTTTTGACCACCAGTTCATCAGGGGAAGTGAGCAGATTTATTTTGCTCCTCACTGTACCCTCCATGGTACTTGAAGACAGAAGTGCCTCAATAAATATTTGTTGACTGGAAGCTTCTCCTTAGGTGATTGATTGCTTAGCTAAAGTTCAATGCTCTTGAATAGTGCTAAGAGAACTCACCTTTGCAAACACAACCACTGTGTGCCCAAGTTAATTGCTTACTCCTTGCCATGCCTATAAATGCTACATTTTGGGCGAACTATGATATTTTCTAGTTCAGCACAAGACTGTCCAATGTTTGTGTTCCAATGATTTCCTTATGTCTCACATGCTTCCTTTGAGCCGTGTCTGAGCTCCAGGCCTACAGAAATGATTTCTCATCTGTTTCGTGTACTAGATAACACCATATTAGTCTTGAATGAATGTGACAAAGTTCTAGCCAAATTCATCATCCTTGTAGAACCCACTGCCCAGGATTTCAGTCAAATGGGAAAAAATAGAGATAAATAAGGTACTTTGAATTTATGTATGAATTGTGTGCTCCCAAAGTTATAGCCTACAAAGGCCAAAATGAAATAATGAGGCTGCCATCTCTCTCTACCTAGGAACATGTTCAAGCCAATTCTGTCTTCTGTAGACAATACAGACAGAGGAAATCCTATTGGTAAAAAGGTCTCTGATCTTGGGAATGGGGAGACAGGAATGCTCTAGTAGATGGCACCACCAACCACTTTGACTCAAGCCAAAAAGTAGGGTCATCCTGATTCTTTTCTCTCCCTCTAAACTTCTTCTCAAACTGTTAGTGATCTTTTTGCTTTGGCCCCCAAAACATTGCAGATCCGTATGTACTTCCCTTATCTTCACCATCACTTCACTTTTTTCCACAGCTTTCAACTTCTACTCTTACCTCCCTAGAATGCATCTACATGGCAGCTAGGGTGATCCTTCACAAACACAATCAGATTATATCATTCCATTGCTTGAAACCTTCCAATAACTTAAGAAAAAAATAGAAATTTATGACTGTGTCTTGCAAGGCAAATGCCCCATCCTTAGGGAGAGATTTATAGATTACCTTTTGTTAAGCAACAGCTCCCATCCAGATCTTTCTCCTATATGAGAGGGAGACCCCAAAGCCCAGAATTATCTTTTTGGAGGATGGTCATTCCCCTAGGTAAGTGTTCTAGGAACCCATTGGCATCAGTGTATGAGCTGGCATTGGTGTGAGAGGCTGTGTTTGGCTTCAGTGATTTTGTTTTTGAGATTCTTTTAATGCATTTGCCCATTTCATGATGAATGATTTACAAGCACACCTCCCCACTACTGCACTGAGTATTGAGCAGTTTTCGACCAAAAACAGCAGGATCTCCACGCCCCTCCCTCCCTATTCACCTGATCTCACCCTGAGCGACTATTTTTTTGTTTTCCCAGATGAGAAAAGCCCTCAAAGGGAAACGTTTTGCTGATACGGAAGAGGCAAAACAAAAAATGACAGAAGCACTAAAAGTCATCAAAATGGACATGTTCAAAAACTGTTTTGAGCAGTAGTAAAATCATCTTGATAGGTGGGTTGCAACAAATGGAGGGAGAGTACTTTAAAGGTGACTGAAATTTAAACAAGCAAAAAATAAATACAGTTTTTAATA
Source organism: Cephalopachus bancanus (assembly GCA_027257055.1). Classification (NCBI taxonomy): domain Eukaryota; kingdom Metazoa; phylum Chordata; class Mammalia; order Primates; family Tarsiidae; genus Cephalopachus; species Cephalopachus bancanus. Next base: position 2,278,468 of record JAPVLO010000260.1, on the reverse strand, counting down.
AATGAGTTCTGTGCTATTTTGGGTCTGCCTTCATACATTATTACTGGACATGATACTAAGTACTCATGTGACTATTGGTGCTTCTGTTTCATCCACCAGAATACCAACTCCACATGGGCAGGGACTTGGAAGATCTTGCTCAATGTTGCAAATACAGTCTCTGTAAGAGTGTCTGATGCAACGTTGGTACTCAGTAAAATATTTGTTAGATGAATGAATGAAACAAGCAAATAAATGAGACTGAGTCTTCCTTGTGTCCCTTCCCCTTAATTTCCCTGAAGGGAGATTTTCTCTTAAGTCAAAGAGAAAAGTGATGTAAGGCGGTCAGAATCTAGCAGTTACCACTGTGAGTGTGTTGCTTTTTTGCTATTTGCCTTCGTTTTTGGAGATCCCAGAGGCATGAAGCTTAGCATGGCCCTTGCACTGAGTCTATGGAGTGATAATTGATCTAGACCTCCTTCTACCCTGAGCTCCCTAGTGATCAATGCAGGACTGTGCTTCCTGGCTGGCACCTGCCAAGCACAGAGGCCCATTTCCCTCTGTAGAGCTGCAGAGTGGAGCCATTTGTCCCTCCCAAGGTGCTAAGCCCTCATTAGCAGCTTGTAAACTTTCCCTTGCTCTTCAAGACTGGCTCTTTAGTAAACAGTGGGGGCATTTACTAAGACCTTTGGAAAAATAAGCCAACTTTTTGCAAATGTGCGTATTGAAAGGGTCTGGAATAAAATTTTACTTCTAATGATGCCAATAGTGTGTTTCTTTGTAGACAAAGTCACCAGGCTTTAATTAGATGTTTTTGAAGCATTTTTCATTTTTTTCCTTTATGAATTATCTTAGTGGTCTAATTTCAGAATTGATTTCTATAAGCCTCTACTTTTACTTGTTCATCTTGGGCAAAACAGTCAATGAGGGCTCTTCTTTTTAGCACTTTTAATTGATATATAACGGAAAAGTGGACATGAATGTATCGTAAGTGTATACATTCACTTGAAGTTTCACATGCTGTTTTTTTTTCAATTTCAATATCTTTGGGGGATGCACATAGTTTTTGTTCTGGGTTTTAGGAGTACCCATCATCCCTACCTGTGCACACTGCACCCAACAGATAATTTTTTTGGTCCCTCCACCCTTTCCCCTTTCCTCCTTCTTAGTCTCCAGTGTCCATTATACTATTCTCTATGTCTTTGCATGCCCTTAGTTTAGCTCCCACTTGTAAGTGAGAACATGCGGTGTTTGGTTTTCTGTTCCTGAGTTAGTTCGCTTGATGATGTTCTCCAATTCCATCCAAGTTGCTGCAAAAGACAATATTTCATTCTTTGTGACAGCTGAATATAATTCCATAGTGTATATATACCACATTTTCATTATCCATTGATTGGTTGATGGGCATTTAGGTTGACTCCACATCTTTGTAATTGTGAATTGTGCTGCGATGAACATGCGGGTGCAGATGTCTTTTCATATAATGATCTCTGTTCTCTTGGGTAGATACCTAACAGTGGGATTGCTGGATCAGATGGTAGCTCTACTTTTAGTTGTTTGAGAAACTCTCCAAATCACTTTCCATAGAGGTTGTACTAGTTTATACTTCCACTAACTGTTGTTGATGGGCATTTGAATAATGTGATCGTTGTCAATAAAAGCTCTGCTTTTTTCTTCTCCCTTATTCTTTCCTTCTCTCTCACCTTTCCATTTTCTCTTTCCTTCACCTTCCCTCCCCAAGTCCTCCCTCCCTCCCTCCCTTCCATCCCTCCTTCCCCTCTCCCTTGCTCCTCCTCTCCCTTCCTCTTCCTCTCCCTCTCTCCTTCCATTTCTTCTTCTCACCCTCCTTTTCCCCATTCCTCTTTCCTTCCTCTTTCTCCTCCCCTTCCTCCTCCTCCTCCTCTTTTCCTCCTCTTCTCTTCCTTCTTCTTTTTTCTTCTTCTTCCTCTCCTTTACAATGGAGACTATCTGCTAGAGCAAGATTTACACAGGCAGGCATTAGTGTGGTAGGCCTATCTAAGGCTAAACCTGGGTTCTGTGTCAAAGGGTCTTCATCAATCATCTACCCTAATTACTGCTTCTCCTTTGGAAGAACATGATGCATTCCTTGAGTTGGACACATTCCTTGGGTTGGACACAATGCCCCATTTTATATGTAGCAAGATTTGAAAAAGCTTCTGGAGTCAGAGTTGAACTGTGGGATAAGCCAGCTGGGTAGCTGCCCAGGGCACTAAGCTATAAAGATGAGTTTGAATATCTCTGTACTCAGGGCACCAGGGAACTCAGGTTTTCTGTACTGCAACTAACATCACCAAGGAATTCTACCTTGGACCACCAAAGACAGTGGAAATAAAAAAATCCTTCTCCCCACTTGCTTAGACCTCTGTCTTTTGAGGATTATAGCCATAGGAATACCACAGTATTTTATGTCGACACTTCTGGACACCTTCTCCAAGTCTGGGGATGCCATAGTTGGGTTTCCTAAGAAGGCAGACTTTGGCATGCAGGATGTTCACTAAAGAGAATCCTTGGGATGGAAACAACACCTACTGGGTGGAGGCAGGATTGACCAGGACAGAGGTCAGTTACAGCCTTAGTCAACCCCTCAGTGGGACTCTAGAACTAGAATGTCCCTCAAAGTTACCCTGATTGGAGCTGAGATGACTAGGCCTTTCTGTCAGTCAGGAAGGGCATGACTGAAGACCTTGAGGCCATTCCTGCAGATACTGTGAGCTGAAGGTTGATGTGGACACTACTACCTACAGCTTGGACAACCAGTTCATTATTGAAGGGTATCTGGGTAGATCATCACAGTGTCTCCTCCAGACACACAGCTTTCTAGTTGTTCACATGATGCTTTAAGGAGGCAGAAATTTCTGCTTATTTATAGAGATGAGAGCAAAGCCATTTATTGAGTCTGTACCACGTGCTTTGTTAAGCCCTTTGTATACATGATCTCATTTAATACTTTCCACAATTGTACATGTTTAATGTCTGCATCATATAAAGGAGTAATAAATGTAGTCTTACTTAGAGGAGATAAGAATCTTCTCATGGGTAGCCCTGTTCGTAAATGGTGGTATTGGTATTAGACTTCATATTATCCGAATCTAAAAGTTATATTTTATCCATTACACCTTAGTGAAGTCAGCCTCCAGGACAAGGGCTGATGAACTCTTTCCGTAAAGAGCCAGATTGTAAATATTTTTGCTTTGTGGGTCTTATTGTCTTGTCCTCAATTACTCAACTGTGTCCTTGTGAAGCAGAAGCAGTCATACAAAATTTGGACACTAACGGAGTTCTAATAAAACTTTATTTATAAAATCAGATGGCTGGCTGTACTTGGCCCACAGACTGGAGTTTCATGATCCCAACTCTAGGAAGTTGGCAAATTGAGCAATTGCCATGGCCTAGGCATGGTGTTCTTACTTTTGAGCACGCATTCCAAGGAGTCAGAGCGCTTGTTAAAACACAAATAGCTTAGCCTCACCTCCAGAGTTTTGATTCAGCAGGTCTGAAATGGAACCTTAGAATCTGTGGTTTCAACAAGTTTCCGGGTGGAACTGATGCTGCTGGTCTTGGGACCATACTTTGGAAACCACAGGCTTAGGCTAACACTCATTAAGGGAAGGCAATCATGATCCTCAAAGAAATGCCTTCAATCAAACAGTAGTGCACAGTTATTTTCAGAGTGTGTAACTAAAGGGCACACTGCTTAAATAAATTCTTTTCTGTGGGTTTCTGGCAAAGGAGGAGCCTGCACTTTTTCTTTTTTTACATTTGAAAAATGTAAATTGTAATTTGAAGAATGTCAAAAATGGCCTTTTTAAAATGTTTTCTGTAATGTACTATGGATGCATGAATTTTCAGTGGACCAATGTCAAAGAGCGTCTCCCCTGGGAATGCAAATTCTTTTTATGAAATGCAAATACCTTGGATGAAAAGTAACTTGAGGTTGGAGTGGGTGATAGGGGCACGTGCAAAATTTGGAGTTGAGAGAACACTTACTAGTTTAGTGACCATGGACTAGCTTGTTCCTTCTGAGTTGTAGTTTTCTTACCTGTAAGAAAACATAAATAGATGTCAACTTCACATATTGATATTTATCACTTCACAAGTTGTAAAAATCATAAGAAATTTCATAAGATAATGCATCCAAAAACATTCTTCCTATTTATATATTTGTTCAAATTGGTTTTGCTAAGTAGTTTCCCCTTGAGACAGGAAGACTGGGGGTGGCAGAAGACAGCAACATTTGGAAAAAGAGAATACTGTGTGGTGAGAATGAAGGAAAAACAGAGTGGGAAGGGGGTTGCTGAGAACACACTACTTATTTTCTGTAGTCTAAAACATAATACAGAATAATGTCTAGACTAGCCTTTGTTAAAAACAAACTAGCATACCATTTAGTATTTGCTGCATGACAAATAATCCCCTAATTTAATGGCTTCAAACAACAACTGTTCATTGAGATCATGATTCCCTTGGGTGGCTTTTTTGGTCTGATTCAGACTTGGTTGTTCTTGGCTGGTCTCATTTATGAGCCTGTGGTCATTTGGTAGGTCAGTAAATGCCAGCTGATCCCAGATAGCTTCATTCACGTGATTGGTCTTTAGTTGGTTAGAGGCTGAGGTGATGGGATGACTGTGTCAAAGATCTCTTGTCTTCCAATAGGCTAGCGGGGGCTCGTTCAGGTGGTGGCAGGATTCTTAAAGCAGCACGCAGGAGCTATAAGACCTCTGGAGAGTTGGTCAAATATAATTTCTACTGCCTTCTATTTATGAAAGCAAACACTTGGATAATTTAAAGAAACAAAAAAATAGACTCTACCTCTTTATGGGAAGTATGTTGACCATATTTGCAATCTACCTAACGAGGTACAAACTCTTTTAGGACCATCACGATGCCAAGTACTTAGTCTGGTTTTAAGGTTTACTGCTTCCAGCTTGTGTTGTTTGAATTACAAAACTCAAAATGAGTTCATAATTTCTCAACTTCTGAGAGAAATAAGCATACAAATAACCACCCATCACAATATTCTTATTTTTATTTGCAGAAGACAATGTATAAACCCCTTCCACAAATTTGCATAATTCTGAAACAATAAATAGTAATGACTTTTTATATTTATTTATTTATTTAACCTCTGGTATAGGAGAAGAACATTTTAGGTAATTAGAATGTCAAAAAATTCAAAAACAAAAATAATTTTTATTTATTTTACTTTTTTAAAAATTGGGCTATATAGAGAAAGCTACAGAAAACGGTGCCTTAGAAGACGTAGATGAAGAAAAGGGCAAATAAAATGAACCACATGTAAATGTTCCTTGAGCTAATTCTGAAAAATTAAGAATGAAATAAAAATGTCAAATGCTTCTGAAAACAAAATAAAATCTTGGTCTTGAATATTTGGCTTGAAACTAATGGGTTGATCCAGGTTTTGTCTTGAATACAGATGACCTTTAAAGGGAATTCTAACTGTGTAACAATAGTTTTACATGTTGGTTTTGAAAAGTTCTTAGAAAATCGTGTCCCAGAGAAACTCTGAATTGTTTTAGGAAACCCTCTAGTTAGAGGCTGACTCAGTGCTAGAATCTATGTAATCAAGTCTAAAATCTAATATTTTTCCATTATTCCACACTGTTTTCATCACAGATGCTCTGTTCAGAGGCCCCCTGCCTCTGGGGGAAATACCCACAGAACTTAGCTAGGGGAGTCAGTTGGAATACTACAAAAAGTTAGTCATTTCCCTCAGATTAGGGGAAGTTGTATGGTGAGCACATCCTCTGTTCTTCCTATTTGAAAAGGCAGCCCGGGTCTTTCAAGGCATTTTGAGCATGTGTTAATATTGTTGCTTGCCTCATTTTTGGTTGGATTTGTCTACATTACCTACTCAGTAAGTGACAACATTTTCCTTGGCGGAAAGTGTATTAGATCACGATATTTTTCCTACGCACTCAGCAACAACACTGTCCCTGTACAAGACATGGCCGTGAGTTAGCACATGTTCCATCTGCTAGGGCACAGTCAGCTCTCTCAGTCACCCCATGTTGATGTTAAGCTACTGAAACTACTCTTTGTGTTGTCGGTGACTATTAACCATATTTGACAAAGAGAATGTTTTCCATGTTCTGGTAAGGAAATCCTCTGTCAAGATAAACAGCCCCTTCCCTTCTCTCCTCCAACTTGGCTCTTACCAGAAAGGTCTAAATAGGTCCTCTGTAGTCGTTTTCTTTTCAATATTTCACACTGGGGTTCAGTTATAAACACTGAGCCAGAAAAGTTAACTTCTGTGGAATGACCACAGAATCCAAGGAATAGAGAGCTATTTTAGGTTTGAGGGTCCTGGTTCAGGCCTCTTTTAGACATTTTGCATCTAGGGAAATGTCCTTCCTCTCTCCTCCTTTTCCATCATTTTCCTGTGCAATTCATTTAATAAATGTGTGTCCCTCTTGAGTTTCTGTGAATTTTTTCTATCCCAACACTTACTTCCTTTATTTTTCTGTTTCAAATGACTCTATGAAGTGTTGGGTTTACCAATGAGCTGAAATCTGCACTTAATCCATTATAATGCGACCAGACTGATAATTTGGAAGGTATGGACTTACCCAAACTAGCTGCATGTCTGAGATAGATCTTTTTGTCATAGTTAATAGGTGTAATTGGGTGTTACTGTCTGGGGGAAGGAGAGGGAAAGCCCCATGTTATTGCTGGTAGATGGATTATAACTCCAGAAACACATGGTGCCCCAGCTAATGTGAAAAATAATTGTAGGCTCAGTTATGCCTCCATGAGCTATCATCCCTGTTCCAATTTTTTCCTCATTCCACCTCTTCCACTTGTGACATTTTTTCTCCTTCAGAGGTACCACTGATGTTAAATTTGTCTTTGGGATACATCGATATAAGAAGTGAGGTGGTGGTGATGGGGGGTGCGCAGTGAAGGGGAATATAGGCAGTGTTTTGCCTTGGGATCTACACATCTGGGGAGTGACTCTGCCCTCAGATTTTTGTCTTCTGGGGATGGCTAAATTCTGTGTTGCTCTAGCTAAGCGTGCATCTAGACTTGTGGGAATATGACTTGAATGCTGTGAGTGGTTGCGGGAAACACCTGAGTCTGATCAAGAGGTAAGTTTGACTTTCGAGTCTGGAGTATAAAGCCTTGGGCCCTAACATGCTTCCCTTTGTGACTCTGTGCATCTTAGAGGCCTTGTGACTGTGACACTCAGGACTGACCTACTCTCAGTACTGCTATTTTCCCATTATATCCATTGAAATCCATTGTGTGGATTGTCACATTATACTTAGATATACTAAGGCACAGGAAAGCATGGAATTCTGGGTAAGTCTTAGGTTACCACAGTCATATCCAGATGTGTGTGGCAAGTGATAAAAACTTGGTTATTCAAAATTATATCGAGTTTTTCTTGATAATAAATAACAAAGAAATGGGATACAGAAGAAGGAGAATTGGTGCTACCATCTCTCTTCTTACCTTATCTTCATTCCTTCCTTTAATGACTGTTCCTGAGGACTTCCTCTGCAATAGGAACTGGCTGGCTGGGTTTCAAGCCTGGAAGTCTCTTTTCTCCATCTTGTCTCGACATCAACTCAATTTATATGTGTGCATTATACACACGCATACACATTTACATACATAATGTATTGTTATTATGATGGTGATTATTTTTATCTGACCTCTCTATCCCTAACACTGGACTTTCAGGGCATTGTCACATCATACTTTGATATAGCTTAGGCAGCTGAAATACATTTCTAGTAGCCACCTCTTCCCCTCCCCAATCATCTTCCTTTCTACCCATGCATTAATTTATAATTTTATTAAGACAATAATGTAATCTCAAAAATCATGGGAAAGGGAGCAGCAAGAAGTATCAGGAGTCTGGGGCTATAATTGCCGCTCTGTCTCTGTTGCTTTATCCATAAAGAGTTAGCAGGATGGGAAGATTCCATGACTTTTATTTACCTTCCAGTTCTGAGTTTCAGTGACCCCATCCTCTTCTATTTTCCCACAACTTTCAGCAGTCAACTGTTGCTCTGAGGACATGGTATGAACTCATTTAGGTACTATTCAAAAAATGACCTCTCCCAGTGAGGTCCATGTCAGTCATATAGCCTTGTCTGCCTCCAGCCTTGTCTGCACAGGTCCTCCAGGACAGCCACATGGTCTGGCCTTTCCCCATTTTTTTGCTTCTCTGTGTTTGCTCATAAAGTTCTTCCTACTTACAGTGTTATAAACCCAAATCATACTCATCTTTCCAAGGCTACCTCTTTCAAAAACATTTTTTTTACTCAGTTGAGAGCTCTCCTTTTCTGAAATTCTATGTCACATAGTCTCACATAGAAACTGTGTCACTTATTTGGTACACACACACACACACACACACACACACACATACATATAAACATGCACATATATATACAAATATCCAATATATAGCATATTGTTATTGTAAATTCTATATCAACGTCTAATTTTTATGTCTAGAGTTGATGACATAAAAAATAGCTCAATAATGGGTATTTGCAATTTCTTTCTCACTTAAAAGGATTCATGGCAACATTTTCACCTGGAAGAATTCTGCATATTCCAAGTCAGTACACAAACCTTTGTTGTACAGAATTTATTTTAGAAGATGATACAATTGGTCAAGAAAATTGGGAGATTTAACACCTGTTTCTCCACTGCTAAAATTTAAGCTTCTCAAGAATGGAGAATTTGCTTGACCTCTTCTTCAGTTATCCTTATTTTTGGAATGCCAGGAATACAGTGAATACCCAATACATGTTGGTTAAAAGGATGAGTGACAATGGATCGTCCTAGGTGGCTTGAGGGGTGGGGGAGGTTTTGATAGAGGTGAGAAATGCTGTTTGTTGTCTGGCTGCTGTGCATGTAGTCTTCTGAGGAAGAGGAGAAAAGATTTTAAGTTTTGTGGTGAGTTGTGAACAAATCCTTCTTGGATTGTTTTTAGTTGCCAGGAAAGATTCGAAAGGCATTGGCAAAAATTTTTTTATGTTGAACTGATGTTTTATTGAACAGAGTAGCATCCTGTAATACCTTGCAGGATGGCCATGCATGTATTAAGTTCTATACTGTTGGATAAATGGATGGTCATCCATCCTTCTCTGAGCTAGAGTGTGCTAATTTTGGTTTAATTTGCACATGGTGCTGACTTCTATATGGCCACAGATGCACTAAAATGTGCTTACAATGGTTTACAAGCATTTGCAAAGGTTGACCAGTTACTTACAGTTGAAAACACAACTTAAACTAGTTTAGGCAAAAAGGGAGAATGTGTTAAATAGATGTTGGGCTGTCTCATGGAACCCAAGAATGAGATTGGAACTGGGCCTCAAAAATGACCCTCAGACATAATCTCCTCCTTCACCTTGGTTGACTCCTCTCTCTCTCACTTCCTTCTGAACTGGATGAGTTCTTCTCTTAGCTTCTTTGGTGCACATTGAAGGAAATGGGAAAGAGTAGACTCTCTCAGTTTCAAAGTTTTCAGAGAGCAATTATGATTGGTTTAAAATGTGGTCGTAGAAGGGCATCACTTCATATTCACAGATAGAGTGGTAGAAGGGAGAAGAGTCCTCAGAAAGAAGGTGCAGGTCCCCATAGGAGGAGGTACTGAATGGACACAAAAAGAGAGGTCCACTTCTTTGTACACACTTCTCAAGAGCACAGTGGAAATGATTCACTTGAAAGCTTGGCCATGGGAAGTTGGAATGCCCCTCTTTCTAGAGGAATGAAGTGCTTCTGAGGTGTAATGGCTACTTTCGATACTGCCAATCATTGGTCATATCATACTGTCACTGGTTTGTATTGTATGTTTGGTGACTGGTGTTCCACTTGTAATGAATGAACACAGGGTAAGCAGGTATAGTTGTCACCTTGTCTGTGATCCTAGAAGGCAAAAGAGTGTCACCAGATAAAAATTCAATGGTCTGCAATTTGTAAGATGTAAGAAGATGGCATAACAATGGAACTTTTTTCCTTGTGTTTAGGTAAAGGAATCAGAATTTAGGATGTCAAAACTATTTTGGACAAAAAAGCAGTTGTCTGAATGTTACAAGTGGCCAGATGTACACAGTATAAACTACTCTTCAGGTGAAAGAGAAATTTACCTTTTGTCCCTTATTCATTCATGCATTCATTCACTTTGAAACTTTGTATTGTCAACCACCATGCTAGTAGTTACAGGTACATTGGTGAGTAAGAGATCTCTAGACTCTGCCCTCCAGTTTACAAGAGGGGACCCCCCAAATTTGGAATTTATTTATAAAAAAATTGTATATTTTTACATGTTTAAACTTCAGTTACCTTCAAAGTACTCTAAGTTTGATGCAATACACTTATCGATATGCTTTTGCCATTGTTCAAAATCTCAAAATCGAGATGCCTTGCCATAGCTCAGTTTTGAACTTGTCATTTGTGATGCCTTTTAGTGCTGCCATTTTTGTTTCATCTCTTTCATGTCAGCAAAATGTTTCCCTTTGAAGACATTTTTTCATCCAGGGAAGCAAAAAAAATCGTCACTTGAGGAAGGATCGAGTGAATAGGGAGGGTGGGGCATGGAGATGATGATGCTTTTGGTCAAAAACTTTTGAATATTCAGCGCAGTGTAGGCAAGTGTGTTCATAAATCACCCATCATGAAATGTGAAAATGTGTTGAAAGAATCCCCCCCACAAAGAAATCACTAACGCTAGCTGGTACACTGATGCTAATGGGTTTTTAAAACATTCACCCAGAGGGAGAAGCCTACTATAAGGGGCTTATCCTCCAAAAAGATAATTCTGGGTTTTTTTGGGGTCCTCCCTTGTACAGTTAAGTGGGGATTAGAGCCATTAAAACATATGGGAACAAGTGTGAACAGGAAAGTAGAGGGAGCATGAGAGCTTCTAACATGAACAGACGGAGAGGTTCTGGCAAAATCTCTTTGAGAAAATAGCCTTTAATTTGAAAATTAAAGTTGGGAATTTGAGTGTGTCAGATAAAACAGAAGAGGAGGAGAGAAGGGGTCTAGGAGGCAGGAAAAGTTGGTTCCAGACTTAGAGCGGAAGAGCCTCCTTGAGAGCTGAAAGAATTTCAGTTGGTGGCAGTGGGCAGAGGAAGGAAGAGTGACTGCGTGAGGCTGTGACTGGCAGGACAGTCCACAAGAGCCTTCTTGTCCTTGCTAAGGATTTTGGGCTTTATCCCAAGGCTACTGGGAAGCCACGGAAGAATATTGTATTGTTTTGCCACTATTAATACTATGAAACTATGATATCAGTTTTCTATGACTGCTGTAATAAGTTACCACATACTTAGTGACTTAAAACAAAACAGTTCTGGAGATTAGATGTCCAAATTGGTTCTCAATTGTCTAAGGTGTTGGCAGAGCTGTGTGCTTTCAGAATCACTATGGGATTCTTTTTCTTGCTTTATCCTTTTTTTTAAAAAAATTTTTATTTTCTTGAATATTTCAGTTTTTGGAGGCTACCTGCATCACCTAGCTTGTATCTACCCCTCACCTCTGCTGGACATTTTTAGGGGCTATAGTCTGTCAACCACAGATGTAAGCATGGAGATGACATAATCTGATATTATATGCTTCATGAGGAAAAAAGCCAGGACTCTTCTGCTTACCACTAAATACTTTGTGCTTGGCATTGTGCTTGGCTTATGCTAGCTACTTTGTCAATATTTGTTGAATAAATGAGGAAAAAGATATTTAAGAACTTCTGGCTATAGAGGGAAGAATAGGTAATTCAGGAGAAAGAATGGATGCAGAGAGGCCAGTTAGAAAGTTATTGTCCAGAAAAGGGATCAGAGCTTCCTGGACAAGGTGATATCAGTGTGTAGATTTAAGAAGAATTTAGGAGATGGAATAGACAAGACTTGGGGGGTGGTCAGATGTGACAGTGGGTGATCTCAGGTATTTAGCTTGAGCAACAAGGAAGAAAGTAGTGCTTCTAACTGACCCTGGGAACCTGAAAAATGAGTCAGTCTGTAGTGAGATGATAACCATTGATTTGAATGACTGAGGTTGAGGTGCCTCAGGTTGAGATACCCAAGTATCGACTCCCAACAGGTTGTGTTATGAATCAGAGGTCCAGGAGAGGGACTGAGGCTGGAGATGAGGCTGGGGACTGTGTCTGTCTAAACATTCTTTCCTTGTTTACTTGCTTCCCATGAGTGATTGACTCAGCTGGAAGCTAGGGTTCTAGCCTAGGTATTCTGAGGGTCCAGACCCAGCGAGAGTATTGAGCCTTAGTGTATCATTTATGAAAGATGGAAAGGACCAGAAGTTGCCAGAAGCCAATCACTTTGCCCTAGGAAACTGGGGGAAGCCCAACTACCAAATCTAAATGGGACAAAAGAAGAGAAGGCTTTCAGGGCACTTACACTTAAGAGCAGGGTTGAGCTTGAGCAACCTTAGAATATCCTTTCTAGAACTCTAAAGAGGTTGAGAGAAGCCCAGACTACTTCAAGCTTTTTGAGACCCTAAGTATAAAGAAACAACAACAAAAATACCAAATAAAAAGAGAAGAAAGGCTAGACACGGTGGCTTAAGCCTATAATCCTAGCACTTCAGGAGGCTGAAGTGAGAGGATTGCCTGAGCCCATGGGTTTGAGACTAGCCTGGGCAATTTGGCAAGACCTCATCTCTACAATAAATAAAAAAATTAGCTGGGAATGGTGGCGTATGCCTGTAGTTTCAGTTACTTGGAAAGCTGAGGTGGAAGGATTGCCTGAGCCTAGCAGGTCAAGGCTTTGGTGGCCATGAACATGCCCTTGCACTTCAGCCTGGGTAACAGAGTGAGACTCTGACTCTAAAAACCCAAAAAAACAAAAAAGACAAACAAAAGAAGAAGAAGAAGAAGAAGAAGAAGAAGAAGAAGAAAAGAAGAAGAAGAAGAAGAAGAAGAAGAAGAAGAAGAAGAAGAAGAAGAAGAAGAAGAAGAAGAAGAAGAGGAGGAGGAGGAGGAGGAGGAGGAGGAGGAGGAGGAAGAAATGTTAAAATAGCATTTTAAGTATTCTGGAACATCTAAGCTTACATTCTTTTTAAACTAAACACAAGCTCTTTAATTCAGTATGCATTTGTTGAACACAAGATATTTATACAGTTTATAGAAATGAATTCATTGTGTACCACAGGTGGTTTGGTCTGGTAACACAATACAAAATTAAAGTTGTATGATGAATATCATCATCTTTCAACCATGTGTGTCATCTATATATGTCACATCTGTGTCTTAAACGTGGAAATTCAAAAGTTGTGTGAGATCAAGGTCAAGTGACCCTTCAGTGATAGCCCTTAGTGGATCTGACTCATTACTTAAAAACTCAAATGAAGTGTTCTTTCCCTCTCTTCAACATTAATCAAAGGCCAATAAGTGCCAGGAAATGAATTCTACTGGGCAGTGGGGACACAAAGACAAATAACCTACAATCTTACTCTGAAAGAGCTCACAAATGGCAGAGGAAGCAGCCTATTGTAGAATAGACCCATGACTTCATATTTTCACTATCACAAAATATCCAACTATCTACTCGACAATGACAACCTTTTGTATTCAGTATATATTCATTAGTGTGTCATGAATTATTCCGTCAATGGTAAATTCCAGTTTCAGAGAATTTGGTAGATACTGTATATGCAATTCAGCTTTAAAAAGAGGCTGATCACCAAAGTTTACCTGTACAATGTCCACTTACATAACTAGTCCTGAATTATACTCCACATCTTTAAAATAAAAAAAAATATGTATAAAAGAGGCTGATCAGATATACTCCTTTAAATAAGGGTGGTTGATTTGTGACTGGGGAGAAGATGCAATTTTTAAAGAGTGTTTTGTTTATGGTATTGTCATTGGAATAAAGGGACATTGAGGAGCATCTCTGGGAGATGCGATGGGACTGAGCCCCACCAGGGTCATCTTCCACTTTCTGAATGACTCCAATTTCCCCTGATTTGGAAATCCCAGGCTAGGTTTCCTAGTGCTTTGAAAACTGTCTCCAGACACCCCATCAGTTGCTATTTATATGGTAGGAGTATAAACAGAAAGGCCACTTCTCTCTGTTCCAAGGCAGGGTGGAAAAAAGAAACAAGGTTACTGTGCATAAGTGTCACCATGAGCAGCGATCACTAATCATGGTGGAAATGCGTTTTCTTTTCCTTCCCCTATTTGTTTTTATATAAACAGCAAAACACACTGAATCAATTTTTTCAAACAAACTTATAAAATCAGAAAATACAACGACCTTTAACAGTGAGTAGCATGAATTATCAGGGCCCACAAAGAGGTTTTTAACTATTGAAACATGTTGGCAACATGACAAATGAGTTTTCCCCCCTTCCAAACTGTTAAAAATAGCTTTTATAAACTCTTAACTCCCTCTGATGGTGAGCTCACCATTAATCACCTTTATGACATCTTATATTTAGGCCACGGATAAATCCGTGGGTCCTAATCAACCACTTTCCTGAGGAAATTGGCCAAATCCCGACTGGAGGGGGGGGGAGGAATCACAACAACCCTGCTATTCAGACAAATCTCTTTTCAAGTGCCCTTAAAGCTTTTTCTCATACACCACCGAAGACAGCCACACAGGAAACAATAATAGTTTAATCTCTTGAAAAATTTCCTTCCTGCATTGCAGTGCTTTCAGACAGGTAGTCAGAGCCAGCCAAAGAAAATTAGCAGCAGCTCCTGCCAAGAGCAGGCTGCTACTTGAGCCTGTGAGTTGCACCGCCCTTCTCTTCCCCCGGCCCAGCATAAGAGCCTACTCACTCTGCCAGGACGGTCTCTCCCCTTGGGCCCCAGTGGGTGTTCTTCTCTCCTGCAGTGGCCCTTACTGACATTGGGAGAGAAAGAGCAACAAGAGGAAGAACCGCTTGGTGACTCACTGCATTGCTAGACATTTTAATCTCCCTTTCTTACTCCTCCTGGAGTTCTCTTGAACTTCCGGTTGGGAGGACAATGTGTGATCTGGAGAAACATCTGTCTCTCAGGAAAACGCAGTTTCTCACAGACAGGGCGATTGTAAACCTGTGTCTGTCCTTTGCTCACAGAGCCTCCTGGTCTTAGAGGCAAGCAATGCAGGCCAGTCCTGTGGAGTATTTTTAACAAGGCTCTGTTAGGAGCCAGGCCAGCCAGTAGGAGGTGAGCAGCAGGGCTGCAGATCTTCACCGGATCAGGGGTGGCATTGGATTCTATTAGGATCGGGAACCCTATTGTGAACTGCACCTGTGAGGGGTCTAGGTTGCACGTTCCTTATGAGAATCTAATGCCTGATGCCTCCCTCCCCACACAACCTCCTGGAAAAACTGTCTTCTGCGAAACCAGTCCCTGGTGCCAAAAAGGTTGGGGACTGCTTCTCTAAAGCATCTGAGCTATTTCTGAGAGATCCATAGGATCCACTTTCTGTAGATCAGATCCACTTGCTTTACAATCAGCAACCAGTGCAGGTCACCAGCCTTTACTGACGTTCAGCAATTCACTGAAGACTTCATGAGGCCCTGGGAAAATGTTATTCCTTAAAGATTAGATTACATTTCTCATGGAAGGTTCAAATCCTTGCCTCCAAGGAGCTACACCCCACTAGCAAGATTGCTCAACGGTGAACAAAACGTCTCATCTCCCCTGTAAGCCATTGACTGCTGGCTCAGGTTTCTGGATCACCCACCGCCACCTGTTCACTTGACCCAGTGACTGGCATCTTCACTGCCCTCCCACTGCTTGCATGCCTCTGCCATAATTACAGCGTCTCTCCAGGCTAGAAATTCTGGTGTCTCCCCAGCAGTGTTTGTGTTTTTCCTCTTGGCTTGGCAATTTTATGAACAACTTGCAGAGCCCAGACAAAATTAGTTAAATTTCCATTCCTTGTATATTTCTCCCTCCCATATTTGTGGCACATAAAAAGGAATACATGTTTTAATAGAGACTAGAAAGGAGAGAGGGGGCCAAAGGATTCGCTGGTCAAACTTCTGATTGGCACAAAAAAGTTAATAAAATTAGTTATCATAAAAATAGCCCTTCAAAGCCACCCACAATGTTTAGGAATTCTCTGGAACAGTTCCTATGTAATTTCAGGCCAAAAAGTACATAAAACAGGGCCTGTTTTCACCTTTTTTTTTTCCTCCCTGTTATCAAGGTTAACTGAAAGTAGGCTCTATAATTTTTTCCTTAGACAGTCAGGACTGTTTTCTTGACATATTTTCTCAGTCTACATTCACATAGTAGTTGAGGAGGAGCCCACGTTCATGCCATTGTGAAGGAATACCAAAGGCCAAGTGGCACCTTTTAGATGTTCGTCCTTGTGTTATTTATAATCTCAATAAATTATTAATGGTACATTTCCAGCAATAAGGGGCTGCTTAAGCTAATTTCTAATGTCCTCATCATGGACAATTTTCACAGTTATAAAAAGTCACATTTTCAAAGAAAACTAAATTACTGGAAGGTATTCTAATACTAAGTTAAGTGAAAACAGACATAGAATACACTGTTTATGCTATTTTCTAATTTAAGTATATTTACTACAAAAAAGAAGGATTCTAGTTAATAGAATTATAAGTGATTTAAATTTCATTTGATAGCTTTTTATAATTTCTAAAATGTTTTGAATGCAGATTTTTTTTTTGAAAGCAGGATTGACTGAGAGAACAGAAAAGCTCCCACAGGAGGGGATCCGAAGGGGCTGCCCCAGAATGTTTTTTAATCATCAAACAGGCATTATTTCTGACCATGTTATATATATATTTTGCTTTTTTAAAATCTTGAGATCCTCTTGAATTTTCTTCTTTTTTCATGACTTTGCCCATGGAATTCTATGTAATGTTTATTCTTCAGACCTTCCTTCCTTCCTTCCTTCCTTCCTTCCTTCCTTCTTCCTTCCTTCCTTCCTTCCTTTTTTCCAAAGGTATTTTCCTGCCTGGCTATAAAACTCTAATGTGATGCAGAAGATTTCTTCCAGATTCCTGTTACTTCTCTCCCAGAGACAGTTGACCTTGGTTAATCAGAACTTGGTCCTGAACAGTCTGTAGGTCAAGTTCCCCTGTTCCTTGCCTCTTGTGTGGCCTATGGGTTATGTCAGGACAGGCTCTTTCACATTCTCTCCCTGGCTGTTGGTCTGTCCATATGCGTCCCCACCCCCCATGACATCTTGACATCATTCTGCTCATTGTTTTTTCTTGCCTTCCATTCTGCTTGCACCTTAGGTTGGCTGTTTTCCTCTTACATAGGGCAGATCCCCTCCATATCTCCAAAACATCACTGAAGTCCTGCCTTCTCTGTCTTCCCTTATCCTTCCACATTTCTTTTTTTTTTTTTCATAATCAATATTTTTTATTATGGTTTTGTGGGGTACAGTTAAGGGTTAGGTGTACAATTACGTTTCATTCAGACACCCTGTTGATAAGAGGTGCTGCCCCATCCCCAGACAGATATTTGCTATTGTTAATCCCATCTCCCTCCCCCCCCATAGTTTCACAGTACCGTCAGTCATTTTCTTATAGTATTACATTGGATGTTCAAGGTCCATTATATGAGTGAGAACATGTGATACTCGGATCTTTGTTTCTGTGAGAGGTCATTCAGTATTATGGACTCTAGTTCCATCCAGGTTGCTGCGAAATTCATGATTTTGTTCTTTTTTATGGCTGCGTAGTATTCCATCGTGTATATGTACCACATTTTTTTAATCCAGTCCTCTTTTGATGGGCAGCATGGTTGTTTCCAGGTTCTTGCTATTGTGAACAATGCTGCAATAAACATACATGTGCAGGTATCTTTTTTATAGAGTGATTTGAGTTCTTCCAGGTATATTCCCAGTAGTGGGATTGCGGGGTCATATGGGAGGTTGATATTTAGAGCTTTAGGAATCTCCACACTCCTTTCCACAGAGATTGCACTAGTTTAAACTCCCACCAACAGTGTAGAAGTGTTCCCTTTTCGCCATGCCCTCTCCAGCAGCTGTTATTTTTTGAGTTGTTGATAATTGCCATTCTGACTGGAGTTAGGTGATATCTCAGTGTGGTTTTGATTTGCATCTCCCTGATGATTAGTGATGTTGAACATTTCTCCATGTGTTTGTTGGCTGCTCGGATGTCCTCTTTTGTGAAGTGTCTGTTTATATCTTTTGCCCATTTTATAATGGGGTTGTTTGTTTTTTTCTTTTCAGCACGTTTTAGTTCCTTGTAGATCCAGGATGTTAAGCCTTTGTCAGACCTGGTGTTGGCAAATACTTTTTTCCAGTCTGTAGGCTGTCTCCCTGCTCTCCTGATGGTTTCTTTGGTCTTGCAGAAGCTTGTCAGTTTAATAAGGTCCCACTTGTCTATCTTATCTCTTATGACCTGTGGGTTTCGGGTTCTGTTCAGGAATTGGATGCCAGTTCCTATTTCCATGAGGATATTTCCTTCATTTTCTAAGGTTCTTATGGTTTGAGGTTTTACATTTAGGTCTCTGATCCATTTGGAGTTAACCTTTGTGCATGGGGATAGATAGGGGTCCTGTTTCAATCTTCTGCATGTGGTCAGCCAGTTTCCCAGCACTATTTACTGAATAGGTTCTCCTCTCCCCAGTGGTAGGTGGTGGAGGCCTGTTGAAGATGAGTTGGTTGAGAAATTGAGGTTTTGCTTCTGGAATCTCAATTCTATTCCATTGATCTATATGCCTGTTCCTGTACCAATACCAAGCTGTTTTGATGATTGTAGCTTTATAGTAAAGTTTGAAGTCTGGTAATGTGATACCACCTGCTTTGGTTTTTTTGCTGAGGATTGTTCTGGCTATTCTTGGACGTTTGTGTTTCCATATAAATTCCTGTGTTGTCTTTTCTAGGTTTGAGAAGAATGTTGCTGGTAATTTGATGGGTATTGCATTGGATTTGTAGATTGCCTTAGGTAAGATGGACATCTTCACAATGTTGATTCTTCCAATCCATGAGCATGGGATATTTTTCCACTTGTTTGTGTCATCTTTGATTTCTTTGAGCAGTGTTTTGTAATTTTCATTGTAAAGGTCTTTCACGTCTCTGGTTAGGAAGATGCCAAGATATTTCATTTATTTTGTGGCTATTGTGAATGGAATTTTGTTTTTTATTTGGGTTTCTGTTTGCTTATTATTGGTGTAGAGAAATACGATTGTCTTTTGTACATTTATTTTGTATCCTGAGACTTTGCCAAAGGCCTTTATCAGTGTAAGGAGGTTTTTTGACAGATTCTCTAGGGTTTTCAAGGTACACAATCATATCATTTGCAAAGAGAGATAACTTGACTTACTCTTTTCCTATTTGGATACCCCTGATTGCCTTCTCTTCTCTGATTGCTCGAGCCAGGACTTCCAATACTATGTTGAACAGGAGGGGTGAGAGTGGGCATCCTTGTCTTGTTCCAGTTTTCAGGGGAAATGGTTCTAATTTTTGTCCATTTAGGAGTATGCTGGCTGTGGATTTCTCGTAGATGGCTTTTACTATTTTGAGGTATATTCCCCGTATGCCCAGATGTTCAAGGGTTTTTATCAAGAAGGGGTGCTGGATTTTATCAAAAGCTTTTCTGCATTTAATGATATAATCATGTTGTTTTTGTTTTGACATCTGTTGAAGTATTTAATTACATTTATGGTTTTACGAATGTTGAACCAGCCTTGCATCCCAGGAATGAAGCCTACTTGGTCATGATGGATGATTTTTGAGATGTATTGCTGAATTCGGTTTGCTGGGATCTTGTTGAGAATTTTAGCATCTATGTTCATCAAAGATATTGGCCTGTAGTTCTCTTTCTTTGTTGGATCATTACCTGGCTTGGATATCAATGCGATGTTGGCTTCGTAAAATGATTTGGGGAGAGTTCCATCTTTTTCAATCACCTGGAATACCTTCAGTAGGATTCTTTCACATTTCTGTTATCACATTTACCATCTTGTGGAAGATCCCTTATTCTAATGGCCTCCTCTAGGTTATCATCTGATTTATCCCTTCAAATCCAGTGTATAACATGGCACCTCATTTTTTAAATTGATACATTATATTTGTACATATTTATGGGGTACATGTGATATTTGGTTACACGCATAGAATATATAATGATTAAGTCAGTGTATTTAGAATATTCATCATCTCAAATATTTATCATTTCTAGGTGTCAGGAATTCTTCAAGTCAACCCTTCCAGCGATTTTGAAATATATGAGGAAGGACTCCCCCACACACCACTCAGAAACCGGAATTATCTTTTGGAGGGCAGGCCCTTGTAGTACAGGCTTCCCCCACTATGTAAGTGTTCTAGGAACCCATTGAAATTAGTGTACCAGCTGCCTTTGACTGCCTTTGACTTCAGTGAATTTTTTTTGAGATTCTTTCAACATGCTTGCTCATTTCACGATGGGAGATTTATGAGTGCACCTGCCCACACCATGCTGAGTGTTCAGCAGTTTTTGACCCCAAACAGCATGACTCCTATATCCCACCCCCCATTCACCAAATTTTGACCAGAGTAACATTTTTTTGTTTGTTTCCCGGATGAAAAAAGTCCTCAAGGGAAATGTTTTTGCCAATGTAGAAGAGGTGAAGCAAAAAATGGCAGAAGCACTAGAAGGCATAAAAATCAGTGAGTTCAAAACTGTTTTGAGCAATGGAAAAAGTTTCTCGATTATTGTGTTGTATCAAACAGAGAGTACTTTAAAGGTGACTGAAGTTTAAACATGTAAGAATAAATACACATAAACATGTAATAAATACAACATCCAAGGATAAATGCATTTATAAATAAATTCAAATTTTCAGGGGTCCCCATTTTTACAATACATTGCTGTAAACCATAGTCACCTTACTCTGCTATCAAACATTAGACATTCCTTTTATCTAATTATATGTTTTTTATCCATTAACTGACCTCTCTCTCTTTTTTTTTTTTTTTTTAGTCGGTGTCTCACTTTGTCGCCCAGGCTGGAGTGCAGTGACTGGTCTCAGGTGGTCCTTCCACCACAGCCTTCTAAGTTGCTGGAGCCACAGGCACATGCTGCCATGCCCAGCTAATTTTTTGATTTATTGTAGAGACGAGGTCTCGCCAAGCTGCCTAGGTCTTGAATCCCTGGGCTCAGGTAATCCTTTCATCTCAGCCTCCCAAAGTGCTGGGATTACAGGCATGAGCCACCACACCCAGCTAAATGACCTCTCTTCATCTCCACCACCAACTCCCACCCTTCTCAGTCTCTGTTATCTACTAATCTATTCTCTACCTCCATGTAGATCAAAATTTTTAGCTCCCTTATATGAGTGAGAAAATGCAGTATTTGTCTTTCTGTGCCTGGTCTATTTCATAATGACCTCCAGTTCCATCCATGTTCTGCATAAAAAAAGATTTTATCTTTTTTTAATGGCTAAATGGTATTCCGTTGTGCATATATACCACATTTTCTTTATTCATCCATCCTTTGACAGACACTTAGAGTGGTTCCATATTTTCACTACTGTGAGTAGTACTGTGATGAACATGAGACCTCAGCACTCCACTTTAGCACAGTTATGTGAATGGAGTATGCCAGTTTCAGTCTCTATTTACTAAACTGCAGGGCTAGTTTACTTTAAACATGGTTACATTTTGATATGATCTCTAGCACATCGATTTTCAGTGGTCTTATTTAACTCCTTGCACTAAAAACCTCATGTTTTCTTTATTTGTTACCGTTACCAGGTACATAGCATATACCAGATGCTCCTTTCTGTTTATTTTCTCTAACTCTGTAGGGTCATACTTATATAATAATTTTCATATAGAATTACACAGATATTATCCCTAATGGATTTGCTTGTATAGCTTTATTTGGGAAGCTTTTTTTTCCTCAATTTTTATTTGAAAGCTTCTAAAAGGAGGATAGATAGAGATGAGGTAGGCAGAAAAAGAAAGAGAGGGAATGAGAGAGAGAGAAAAAGAGAGAATAGGGAGAGAAAGAAGGAGAGGGAGAGGCAGAGAGTAGATTCTTTTTGCATTTCGTCTTTAACATTTTTGTGCTATATATTTGCAGCGAACACTGAGGTGGTTTTTAAACATTGTATTTTTCTTGGGAAAACAAGTTATATTCTTAAAAAATTTTTAGTGTTTAAAGATATAGTTTGTTCACTCATGGAATGAAAGAAGCCCAATCTGACCAAGTTCATAGATGAGTTTTGACATCAGGTAGAGCTAAAGACATTGAGAAACAAGCTGGTCAGGAAAAGTTATGCTGACTTGCAAAGTCTCTAAAGAAATGTGAATTAATGATGTTCCATTAAAAATGACTTTGGATAGTGGCATTACTATATAAATGTCCTCTGAAACTATAAAAATAGGCAAAGTTGAGATCATTGAGAGATATGCTAAAGGCAGCATCACGGTTTGTCTTCTGGGCCAATGAAAATGTGAATGTCTGGGATTTGATGTTTGGTAAGATATTTCTCTACTATACATAATTGAAAAGGAAAGTCTGACTGATGACTCAAATAAATTCAGACTAAACAGGACATAACTGAATAGTAAGGAGGGAGGTAGTCAGCCCTCTGTAAGTACCTGTCTCAGTGCCAGTGCTCTTCCTGGATGCTTGCTTGTAACTGGAGTCAGATAAGTCCTGTTATGCCTGGTTTCACTTCATGAAAGTTTGGTGACCTAATGAACAAATAAGGTGTGGTGGGAATGAGAGTGAGACCCAGGCTGGCTGAGCCCTGCCTAAGCACTCAGGAACAGCCTCGTCTGAAACAATGCCTTGCCCAGGTCATGGCCATGGCAGGTGTCAGCACTTTACTTATTTTAGGCCAAAGCTCAGATGAGTCAGAGAAAGTTCACATACCTCTGGTCCTCATTTGACCCCAGTTTTTGTGTGTAGTTGTGGAGGAGACCTTGGCCTGGAAGGGTCAGAGGATTACCTGGTCTTGAAAATACAAGAAGTTACAATCCAATATGTGAGGATGTTGGCTCTCTGCATGGGGCAAGGTGAGGGAGGGAAGGTGACAGTCACACTGGAGAGGTAGTTAGGGATGAGCATTCTTCTCTTGTTCTCTCTCCTCTGACCCCCCTGACCCAGATTTCTAAGATCTCTCCAAGAGCATGCTGCGTGTTCGCCAAGATGCTCATTTTTCTCTTGCTCACACAAGAGACCACATTTCAGGCCTCCTCATTCTTTGTTAACAGGCATAGTCCAAGGAGAGCTTCAAGGACCAGAGGCTGGTGGAATCACTAAGAGGAAGGGATCAGGGTTTCTCTATCATCTTGTAGAAGTCTGCTGTCGAATTTCTCAAAAGATTGCGATATAAGTGGGGCATAGACCTTCATTAGTTTGAGCTGGCTAGATGTAGGGTTGTTTATTACAGTAGTTAGACAATACAAGGTGGTAGCAAAATCTGACTTTCCAATGGCCAACACATCCTCCTTATTTTGTGCCCCAGTTTTTTCATCTGTAAAATGAGAGTCTGACCGTACTTATATCATAGGGACGTTTTGATGCAAAGTATTTAGAATAGTGCCTGATACTCAATGAAATGTTAGCCATTATTACTATTACTGGTACCATAGGTACCGTTATCACTACTACTTTTATAACTTCTACTACAATACCATTCCTGTTGTTGCTGTAGGACTTCTGGGAGAAGAAAGTCCATAAGGTAAGTGGTTGCTCATTCCAGGAAAGCCTACCATGGGTTTCCTGCTTCCTGAGAAAGAAAAATGGGTATCTTGATTAGAATCTATGTGAAGTACTAGCTAATCCATAAACAAAGTCTTAGATTGCGTCACCCAGGGATTATCTCCAAGAAAATGGTACATTCACTATTGATATAGAAGCTGAATGCTACTTAATGATTCACAATGGATTTAGAGAGGAAAGATCACGTTGGGTTATGAGGAAAGTGTTGAAGATTTTATGGAGAAGCAATTACTTACTCTTCCCAGCTTCTTTGTGATGAGTGATCTCCCTTACTGAAAAGAACAAATGTTGAACATGGCCCAAGAAATTTGATAGTGGCCATGCAGTAAACTTGACTTCTCAATAGGGGCTTACTTTATGAAACTTAGATAATAAGATTTTTAAATAAAGACAATATTGCAACTATAGTGACACCCCAGTCAGTCAACTAGAATAATTAGAGTATTTTCAACTGGCTAACAGATAGAGACTGATGTCTGAGTCCTAGTTCAGTGCAGTTGAGTGTGGTAATTAACGATGTGGGCTTTGTAGTCAGATTTCCTGGGTTCAAATTCAACAACTTACCACTTGTGTGACCTTTGGTTAGTTACTTATTTTGTCTGATCTTTGGTTTTCTCATTTGTAAATTCGAAATAATCATAATATTTGGCAGGAGGGTTAAATGAATTAATATGTTTCAAGGCTTAGAATATGATAATACTATTATTATCATATTATAAAATATCATTTAGTACCCTGTTCTGGAATATAGCTATCTCTTTCAAAGGGGTCTTAAGTTTGATAACACTGAAAGAGAAATTTGAAGTTTCATCACTTCCATCTCAAGGAGCCCTGCCTAGGGGTTTAGCATTGAAATGTCTTAGTCTGATTCAGTGGTGGTTCTTTGACAGCAGGATAAAGCAAAGTGCTCAGGGCCAAGGGGATGCAATGCACCATTTCCACGAGGTGCTCATTTTCCTACTTTTTGTTTGTAGATATTTTGGAACTAACCTGAATGCCTCTTAAGGCTGTTTACTGATGAGGAGGACTGGAGAGATAAGAAGGAACCTGGTGGACAACATGAAGTTATGATGTTGACCTGTCTGTGAAGATGGGAAGGAGCCACCTAGATGTGCCAAGAATAATTTTCCTGAAATGAATTTTTCACTAGTTCTTTCCTTCTGTCTGTACATTTTCCAATGTTTCTTCAGAACATCATTTCAAACTATACAACATATATTTTAAAAATGTTTAGTTTAGAAATAATTTAAAATTACAGAAAAATTGCAATAGCAAAAATATTAAAAGGGACAATAAATACCCTTACCCAGATTCACCTGTTGTGGACATACATATACTAGAGATGCCAAAAAATGTATACACATTTTAAGGGATATTATCTCTGTATTACTTTTAGTTTGTCATAAACAGAAGTGTCTGGATGCTGGTGGTAACCACTTTGAGCACCTCTTATAATTGAAGAACTCAAACGTGACTTGTATTCATCTTTTGTTATTGATATATACTGAGTATTACAATTTTAATAAGTTCTTCCTTTCTTAAAATGTGTATACTTTTTTTGGCACTCTGTGTGTGTGTGTGTGTGTGTGTGTGTGTGTGTGTGTGCACATATACATGCAGAGTGGTATATATATGTGTATTATTACACATATAATATATATTATTACACATATATTATATATGTATGTATATATATATAATAATATATATATTATTACACATATATTGTATATGTATGTATTACAGATATATAAAATAAGTGTATATATTGCATATATGTGCATATGCATATGCATGTACATATATATGTAATATATACACCTATTTTGTTCCCGAAGGTTTGCAAGTAAGTTACATAAAAAGTGGCCCTTTACCTCTAACTACTCCCTTGTTGTTTATTCTCTTACAGAGCCATAGTGCACTTACCAACTTTGGTAAATTTAGCATCAATATAATATTCTAATATACTGTCCATATTCCAATTTTGTTAATTTACCCAGCAATGTCTTTATAACATTCTAGTTTTATGTCTCCTTAGACTTTATGAGACATATATTTTAAAGGGAAGAACACTTTAAAGCACTGAAAGATTAACCTTTCTTTATTGCTTTTAATAACAGGAGCATAGTTTCTTTTGCTAAGGATTGTTTTGGCTATTTGTGGTCATTTTTGTTTCCAAATGAACTTCTGCATTGTCATTTACAGGTCTGAGAAGAATGATGTTGGTAATTTAATGGATATTGTGTTGAATCTGTAGATTGCCTTTGGTAAGGGGACATCTTAACAATGTTGATTCTTCCTATCCATGAGCATGGAATATTTTTCCATTTGTTTGTGTCTTCTTGGATGTCTTTGAACAACATTTTGTAGTTCTCATTGTAAAGGTCTTTCACTTCTGTGGTTAGGAAGATGCCGAGGTATTTCATTTTTTTGTGGCTATTGTGAATGGGATTGTGCTTTTTATTTGGTTCTCTGCCTGCTTGTTGTTGCATAAGAATACAGCTGTCTTTTGCACATTTATTTTGTACCCCAAGATTTTACCAATGTCCTTTATCAGTGCAAGCAGGTTTTTGACAGAGTTTCTTGGATTTTGAGGTATAGGATCATATCGTCAACAAAGAGGTATAACTTGACTTCCTCTTTTCCTACTTGGATACCCCCGATTTCTTTCTCTTGTCTAATTACTCTAGCTAGGACTTCGAACACAATGTTAAACAAGAGGGGTGAGAGTGGACAGCCTTGTCTTGTTCCAGTTTTCAGGGGAAAATTTTCCAGTTTCTGTCCATTTAGTAATATGCTAGCTGTTGGTTTATCGTAGATGGTACTTACTATTTTGAGGTATGTTCCTTCTATGTCTAGGTGTTTGAGGGTTTTTATCAAGAAAGGATGCTAAATTTTAACAAAAACCTTTTCTGCATCTTATGGTATAACCATGTGGTTCTTGTTTTTACATCTGTTGATGTATTTAATTATATTTATTGTCTTGTGGTTGTTGAACCAACCCTGTATCCTGGGGATGAAGCCTACTTGGTCATGGTGGATGATTTTTGAGATGTGTTTTTGCATCCAATTTGCTAGAATCTTGTTGAGGATTTTTGCATCTATGTTCATAAGGGATATTGGCCTATAGTTCTCTTATTTTGT
The DNA here is from genome assembly GCA_027257055.1 of Cephalopachus bancanus. NCBI lineage: Eukaryota > Metazoa > Chordata > Mammalia > Primates > Tarsiidae > Cephalopachus > Cephalopachus bancanus. Next base: position 2,251,666 of record JAPVLO010000260.1, on the reverse strand, counting down.
TGGGCCTTTATCCGGTTTGGGTATCAGTGTGATGTTAGCTTTGTAAAATGATTTGGGGAGAATTCCATCTTTCTCAATTGCCTGGAATACTTTCAGTAGCATTGGTATCAGCTCCTCATTGTACATACTACAATAATCAAAATAGCCTGGCATTGGTACAAGAACAAGCATACAAACTAATGAAATAGGATAGATATTCCAGAAGCCTCAATTTCTCAACCAATTCATGTTTGGCAAAGACTCCAACAACAACAACTGGGGAGAGGAGAACTTATTAAGCAAATGGTGCTGGGAAAACTGGCTGATCATATGCAGAAGATTGACACAAGACTCCTACCTATCACCTTACACAAATATTAACTCTAAATGGATCAAAGACCTAAATGTAAAACTTCAAACTATAAGAATCTTTGAAAATGCAGGAGACACTCTTACAGAAATTAGAATTGGCAACCAATTCCGGATCAAAACCCCAAGTGCCCATACTATAAGAGATAAGATAAACAAGTGAGACCTCATCAAACTGACAAGCTTCTGCAAAGCAAAAGAAACCACCAAGAGAGCAGGGAAGGAGACAGTCCACAGAATGGGAAAAAATGTTTGCCAACTATATATCTGACAAAGGCCTAACATCTAGTATCCACAAAGAACTCAAACATACTGAAAGAAAAAAAAACAAACAGCCCCATTAAAAAGAAGATATATGTGCAGCCAACAGACATAAAAAAGTGCTCAGCCTCACTAGTCATCAAAGAAATGCAAATCAAAACCACATTGAGAAACCACCTAACTCCAGTAAGAATGACCATCATTAATAAAACAAACAACAACAGATACTGGTGAAGATGCGGAGAAAGTGGAACGTTTCTACACGGCTGGTGGGAATGCAAACTAGTGTAACCTCTTTGGAAGACAGTGTGACGATTTCTGAAAGAACTAGAAATTGACCTTCCATATGACCCAGCAATCCCCCTACTAGGAATATACCCAGAAGAATGCAAATCATTCTACAAAAAAGATACCTGCATAAACATGCTTGTTGCAGTTCTATTCACAATAGCAAAAACATGGAATCAACCATGCTACCCTCTGAAGCTGGACTGAATAAAAAAATGTGGTGCATATACACAATGGAATATTATGCAGCCATAAAGAAGGACATATGTACTTCTCAGCAACTTGGATGGATTTAGAATCTATCATACTCAGTGATCTATCACAGAAACAAAGAACAGAGTACCTTACGTTCTCACTCATAAGCAGATCTTGAACAATGATCATAATACTATAAAAAAAGGAATTGGCAGTAGTGGGAAACTGACGGGAAGGGGAGGTGGGATTGGCAGTTGAGGGAAACTGCCAGAGGAGGGAGGGGTGCACCTCATCAACAAGGGTACCTGCATAATGAACATTTGTATACCTAACCCTGGATTGTACCTCCCATCTTTAAAATAAGAAAAAAATTGTATAAAAGAAAGAAAAAATAATAACAGGAGCAAAACAACTTGATCTACTTAAGCTATTTGATGCTGTCATAAGAAAGAGATAAAATTTTCACCTCTTCAAAATGATTTGCTTTTTGGGGTGCCACTTAGAAGTGCTTAATTTTTCTAAGTGACCTAATGATTCTAGTCTGGTGCTTCTGTTCCTATAAACTTCTCAAAGATAAGGGCTGTTTCCCTTCCTCAGGTTTAATTTGAGAAATATACTGTACCAATAAGTGAAATTCCAGGGAATCCTTTCAGTGCATTGGTGGGAATGTGTATCTTTTTGGAATTCAAGTAGACTCTATACTTTTTCAGGTTCAAGTTTTCTGAGACAAATGCCACCTACTTTTTTTAGATTGGAAAATATAGTTTATTTATAAAGTAAATGAGAGAGAGAGAGAGAGAGGAGAGAGAGGAGAGAGAGGAGAGAGAGGAGAGAGAGAGAGAGAGAGGAGATTCACCTCCCCAAGGTAGGGGAGGGGTTCAAAGCTAGGAAACATGATGACTATAGCTCAAGGAGCTACATGGACACACCAGAGTTTAACAAAACAATGGCCTACAAATGCCACCTATTCTTTATACATTAAAATTTTTTTAGTAATTTTAAGTATCTCTCAAATTTTTAGGACAACATAGAAATTACAGTTGACCCTTGAACAACATGGGGGTTAGGGGTGCTAAGCCCAATGTAGTAAAAAAAAAAATCTGTGTTTAACTTTTAACACTCCACAAACTGATCTCCTAAAAGTCTACTGTTGACCAAGAAGCCTTGCAGATAACATAAAGTTGATTTACACATAATCTGCATGTTATCTGTATTATACACTATATTCTTATGATAAAGTAAGATAGTGAGAAGAAAATATCATTAAGAAAATCATAAGAAAGACAAAATATATTTACTATTCATTAAGTGGAAGTGGATCATCAAAGATCTTTGTCCTTGTTGTCTTCATGTTGAGTAGACTGAGGAGGAAGAGGAAGAGGAAGTATTAGTTCTGCTGTCTCAGGCATGACAGAGAGGGAAGAGGTAGAGGAGGCAGAAGGAAGCAAGAAAGGCAAGCATATGCAATGCAACTTTTATTTTAAAAAGTCTGCAAATAAGTGGACCCATGAAATTCAAATCCATGTTGTTCAGGGGACAACTGTATTGAATGAAAATCATACCATAAAATTTCTTCCAATGATTGAACAAAGAAATAGGAAATAGTCTTAAGATTTAAAATCTTTTTTCATTAATATTGAGTGGTAGCTTCTTTGGCTGTTTCTTCCATGCTTTGTAACAGATGTCTATAGGAGGGATCAACAAATTTTTAGAATCAACTTGCTACATGTTTTCATGAATTCCATGAAAAGAAAGGTATGTGTGCATGTGTGGGAGAGGTGGTGTGAGTGGGTATAGGGGAAGCATGGTGATTACCTGTATCACATTCTTCAGAAACCAACACATAGTAAGTTGACTTAGTCAAATGGCGGAGAGTGAGGTAGTTGGGAGAGCAGGCTCTAGAAAATAGGGTGGATGGATAGAGGGAAGATGGAGGAGCATGAAGGGAAGGCTTCCTTTACAATCTTTCACAGTTTACATGTTTCTGGAAACATGTTTACATTATCAGTTAATCATTTATAAGAGAGTAGAGCTATAGGAGGACCAAAAAATTGGCCATGTGGGGAGGACACTATTTGGCTTCCTCTTCAGAATGTATGGAAGCACCTGTAGTCCTAGCTACTCAGGAAGCTAAGAGGATTGTTTGAGCCTAGTGTTTGGAGTCTAGTGTGGGTGACATAGAGAGACCCACGGTTGTCTCTAAAAAAAAAGAGAGACAACCGTCTCTGGGCTCCTCCCACTGTGGGAGCTTTTCTATCTTCTCAATGCATCCTGCTTTAAAAAAATAGTAAAATACAATAAAATAAAGAAAAAGAGAAAATAATTTAGAATGTTGGAGTTAATGGTTGCATACTCCAGCAGGCTATATATTTGAGAATAAAGAAAAGTAAAAACACAAAGGAAACTTGGATCAAGACAAAGATAGTCTGAAAAGCAAGAAAAGTTCTGGAACTTCAAGTTTCAAGGGAGTAGAGAGTAAAAATAAGATTCAAGTTGGGATGAAGAAGAAATCTTTTATTACTGACTTGTCAGTAGCTGTACATGGAAAGGAGACTAGGATCGAGTACAGAAAGCTGTAAAACAGTATTTTTGAACTCTCTGAAAAATGCTAAGGTTTTCTAATTCTTTAGCTGTAGAATTTAATCCAGTGGGATCTAGTGTAGATGAATGTCTAACTTTCAGTGTGTATGAACTCATTTTTCTTTTAAAGGAATGGCAGCTCTTAATTAGTGCTTGTGAGAGACCATTTTGTATGCACAGGAGAGTCCTATTCCAGGGTAAGGCAAACTTTGAATATTTCCCTTAGAAAATGGCCATGATGGAGGGCAGGGTATTCTAAAAACTTCCCATCTCTGTTTGGGGTTTACAGACTGGGTTGGTGTGGGAACAACTAAGTATGTTCTTTCTGCTGCTTCTCAACAAACAACTCCAGCCTCTTGTGGAAGTTAATTCAACACTGGATAAGTTAATGAAGTTAAGTAGGTGAGGTATTAATATAGTTGTCAATCTTTCCTGGGTGGTGTCTTCAAATTAATCTGATTATTTTATAGACTGACTTCATAAGAAATCATGACCTGGAATATGGGTTCAAATTTTTCTTAATTTGTAATATATGTGAGATTAAAGATTAAACTTTAAATGGTCTTAGTAAACATTGAAGACATAGTTAGATACCATGTCACCAGTGATGTTTAATGATCCCTAGCATTTATTTCAGTCTGTTTGTGAGAGGAAACTATGAGCTAAAGATAAATAAAATCTAACTTGTCACATGATAGCTGACAGCATTCATCCATTTCCACAACTTTTGTCTCTTGATCTGAGTAATGCATTAAAAAGGAGAGGTGTGATTCCTTCAAAGGCAGGTGAAGTAGGCCTTTATCAGCCCATCAATTCTTTTTCCTGCTGTGACTCACAGAATGATGGCAATGGTGAAGTTTCCTTAGTTTCATAAAGTAGTTTGATGTTTAGATAATCATGCTGGTTGTCTCTGACCTTTCTTTAAAAGGTGTCTTGTAGAACAAATAGTGCACATAGCAGCAAATAAAAGTTAAATTACAGATTATTTGTATGGTTGATCAACACATACAAATAAATTACACATATATGTAGATATTGAATTTAGCTCTATGAAACTGACAATTTTAGGTAAAAAATAGTCAGCTATTGCTAATTTAATAAGATACAAATTAAAGTATATACAGGTATATTGCATTTCTACTTATCAAACAATAATAATGAAACATGGTACAATTACTGCAAAATATCCTGCAAATAGTAACTTCTATATTAAAACACTCAACAAACTGGTAGTCAAGTCAATCAAAGTCATTCTACTGTGTGTAGGCAATGTGCTTTATTCAATGAGAGAATTTGGTGTAAAGGTAGCTATGAACTAAATTGTGTTTAGTCAACAAAATTAATATGTTGAAGCCTATGTTTAGAGATAGGGTTTTTAAGAAGTAATTAAGATTTAATGAGATCATAAGGGTGGGATCCTAATCTGATAAGATTGGTGGTCTTATAGAAGGAGGAAGAGATATCAGAGATCTCTCTTTGTTCAGGCACTGAAGAAAAGCCATGTGAGGACCCACAGTGAAAACTCACTGTTTATGAGCCAGGAAGAACCTTAACAGGGAACTGAACTTTGCCTGAACCTGATCTTAAACGTGCAGCCTCCAGAACTGTAAGAAAATCAGTACCTGTTGTTTAAGCCATTGATATTTGTTATGGTAGCTTGGACTGACTAAAGTCGGGATAAAGATGAGACAGTTGATGTCAGAAAGATATCCCAAGGGCTGTCACATCTGAACTAGTGTGTAAATAGTTATTCCTCCATGAATAATGAGGAGGGGTTGTGTGGAACTATGAGGGTGGGAACGTGTTTCCTGCTGGGAGCATAGGTGCAAAGGCTGGTGGGTTTAGTGATTCACAAGCAATTCAGTAATGCTGTAAATTAAAATTCCGCAGAGGCCAGGCCTTAGAAAACCTTGTATGTCACTCTACAGAATGTAGCTCCTGCTGTTATTCCAATACTTTCCCTTTATGGTATCTACCAGAAAGCTACATCAGACTTTAATATACTCTATATTTTGAGGTAGAAAGTAAGTGAAATGGAACATAGAGAACTGAGGCTCTGATCACCCCTAAATCCATATGTCTGGCTCAGAGTTCTCCACAAGTTTGTGGTGTAGGCTACAGAAAGGTGGCAAAGGATTTTAAATAATCCCAGGGTGCAGGTAAATAGGCAGTCCTGCAATGAAGAGGAAGAGATGAAGGCAGAGACCAGACAGGTGTAGGTGACTTTAGGAGATCCATTCAGCAGAATTAGACATGGCTTGGACCATGTGGGGCATGATGGATGGAGAGACGTTCAGGATAACTTCCATCTCTGCCTAGTGGAGAGGGAGCAAAGAAGTTGGCTTCGGGTAGCGACATTTTGAGTGCCTCTGAGACACCTTGGTGAGCATCTTGCAGGCAATTCTAACTAAATAATAACGTCTATATTAAAGCACTCAGCAGCTTGGAACTTGCAGCAAGGTGGCTGGACATAGACAGATAGGTTTGAGGGTACCTGGTGCTTCAATTCTCAGTGCTCCTAAGTTTAACTTCCTCTCTCGGTCAACATGTACCCAAATACTGACAGAGTTTTCCGGTACATTCTATAACTAGAAGATTAGGATCACAACTCTATTTTGTCCACTCATGATCATAGGAATCGGCATTTAGTTTTTCCTTAAGGCAACAGCAGTGGTGTCATGTGGGAGGGGGTTTTGAGGTGGGAGAAAGGAAATGCTCACTCACTTAAATACTTAGAAACACATCAGCCATCAATGGGGTGGTTTGGGTGGGAATTAAACTGTGCCTGCAAAGATCATCATGCTGGGCTGAACTTTCAGCACAAATGCAGAGGGCCATTGATTGAAAGAATAGCACATGTGTGGGTAAGGAACTTTCATGGACTTGGAAGGTATGATTCTGATTTCTATGTATCTGTAGAATTAGAATTTAATGCCCCCATGTAGTATTATAATTTATTTTGCACATAGGGCCATCAAATCTAACAGGAGCCCATGTCTTCAGGAGCTTAGGCAGAGCAGAAGTGAGTGTATATTCCAAGGCAGAACAAACTCATGGGGGGACTGAGCTTAAAAAGTTCTTTTCAGCAGCCTGTCATGCAGCAGGTAGCATGTAGGAGGCGGCGGGGAGTTTCCAAATTGGATAAAGAGTACTGTGAACATTGACTGGCAATACTTTAGGGGCCTTAAGATGATTGTTAGGCCAGGTAGGACAGGATCTGGCCCTGTGAGGGGAGTAGAAAAGGGTCCTTGAAAACACAGGTCAAGGGAGAGGGAGCTGGAGGCTTTGAAACAGCTGTGCATGGAGGGGTGAGAGAAGGGGAGGATGGAGAACATTCCTGTTAGAGGAAAGCAACAGGGAGTTGTGGCTCCTGAGGGGTTAAGAGAGTCAGGATAGATGCTGGTTCCACTATGCAAGGGAAAAGGGCAGGGAAATGTGACCCAACCACCCCTAATCAACAAGATTGGAAATTCCTAGCCAGTATCCATGGGAATCCATGAGGAGAGAGGAGAGAGGAAAGAGGAAAGAGACAGGTGGTGGAAAATGCCCTGAATATTTGATTAATGAACCTAGGAAAAGATATATGAGGTGATATTTGTAAAGATGTGATGGAAGATCAGAGAGATTGTACATCAGGGAGGGAAAAGGCAGCACCCGTTTGCTGTCTCTTTGGGCAGAAACAGAAGGAAGAAAAACCCATTGCTCTTAGAATTTTTATACATTTGCTAAATGAAGTCACAAAATGGCCTCTGGGAAGAGAAGTATGAGATACACTGATTGCAAGTGAAAAATATTATTATTTAAGAACTCTCTGAACCTTAGAGAGATCAGATTGAATTTGCCCCAGTATGGCAGACAGGAAGTTAAAAGTCCAAGGATAAGTGGGATACATTCAGCCATTTTTTTTTATGAAGGAGGAGGAAGAAAAAAGAAGTGCAGTCGCAAAAATGATTTAAAAAGTGAGATTTCAGAAAGTAAAAGAAAAGGTCATGATACAGCAAAAAGTGAGCTATTTCTACCTGTGTTCCCTAGCCTAGTCTTAGCACTAGCCTCTCCAAGCCTCAGTTTCCCGTTCTGTCATTTTGAAAATGGGGTCTGTCATATATTCTCTGAAGGCTTGCTGAATGGTTGAACAACACAGTCTAAGGTAAGTACTCGTCAAACATTAGGTCTCTCTTTTTTCTTTTTCGTGTTTATCCTTTAATGACATCTAACTAGAGATTGGTGAAGACGATATGGTTGTGGAGAAGCAGGAAGGACAAGATACACTGATATAGGATGTACAAGTAGAGAGAAGTCCTCAAGGTCATCTGGTTTGATGGGAAAAGTTTGAGAGTTCTCTTGGACTACAATTACAGGACTCGGAGCCCCAAGGAAAATGCTTTGCTTACCATCTTTCTTCCTCTGTTGGAGTTCTGGCATCTTTACTGGTCAAAAGGATCCATTGCAGCCTGTTCTGAATCCATCTGAGTCTATGCACAAAGGGCTTCCTTCTCCCACTTTCCCATGTGAAGTCCAGCTATTAATTACACTAAGTAACAAAGATTCTCCTTGTTGCATGATGGACACAGGGATGAATCTTTGTTACTGACTGCAAATAATAGAACTTTAGTGGTGATCAGAAGTCAGGCTGAGAAAACATGCCTCAAGTCATGAAATGGGCATATGGCACCTTCTGAATTGACCCCAGAGGCTGCAGGGAAACAGAGCGGGTATTATTTTGCTAAATTTCTCCTATGAAAACGTAACCTCCATCCTTTTTTTGCTAGTTCAGTTCTGGCACTAGAACAACCTGTCTCTTTACATTAGTTCAGTTCTGTAGAGAAACGCTCATTTAGAAGGAAATCATTGGAAAATCCAGGCAAGAATCCATTTTTAAAGTCACAACTGAATGATTGCTTTCTTATTGTGCTGCATGGAGCTGGAAAAATCATTCCTTTTTGTACATATTTTTCTTTTTTGCTTTGTGTTTTCATTCTGCTTAAAAAACACATATGTGCCAAAAATGAAAACATTTTCAAACGGCAAGTTTCAAGGACTCCTAAAAATAGGACCTGTTGCCAAATATATATTTCCCCAAATGTAAATGGCCGAAAAGGAGTACAATGAAAAGCACATGCTATTCAAATTTTCTTTAAAAAAAACAAAAGCTAGAGAATTTGACTTCTAGCCCTGAAACTCTTTAAACGGGTGGTTTCCATGTATATTTTATCCTAAGACTTCAGACATTGTTCTCTGCATATTTCACATCTATCTTTTAATTAGGACTGAAAAAAGCTACTAAGAATAATTTTATTTTTCAAATGACAAAAAGTTATTTCATTGCATCAATCTGTGACTTGACATGAGCCCTTCAAATAATTATAAAGGCTAAAAAAGACATAAACTACCCAGAACATTAGAGCATCTGGACCGCCTGTGGCTGCTTCACAAATTAAGAGGTGAATCAATAAATTGGAAAATAAATGCACATTTGTCCAGGTAAGAAGCTTTTTATTTCTTGTCTTCTGCACCTGCAATTAGAAATTACTTTAAATTCCTTTTGGAGAACAAAAAGGTAGAGCATAAATGCATTAATTAAAATCAAAGAACTTAGCGATAGAAGGAATTTGCTTAGAATGCTGTGGATATCACCCAGACTGAATGAATGTTCTCTATTCTCAAGTCTCTACCTTGTAATTTAAGATTCTTATTCTTTATGAAAAATTCCACTGGTGAACTAGTCTCTCAAATGTCTTCTTTTATTTTCTAAAATGAAAGCAACAACAGCAAAAACCCTCAAAGCCCTTTTAAATCAACGAGTCAACACTTTTAATTATTATATAAGTTGTCTTGCCATAGGTTCACAAACCTGGGTGGCCCTATCCTTCCTGGAAAGGCTCTTGTGGGCCTGGAGTCCTCTGAGTTCCCTGGAGACCTCTTCTCCTTCCAGCAGGTCTACAGAAGCAGTGGGACTGGCGGTCCAGACCTTTACCCTTGGAATTATCTTGCTTTCCAAGCTCTGGTTAAAATTTGTCTTCCATATCTTAGTATTTCTATGATAGAACATAGGGAAAAAACAAAAACAAAAACAAAACATAGAAAAGGTTTCACCTTTGCTGTTAAAAATTTTGACCTTTGCTCACATTTGCCAGAGAAAGTGGCTTATAGCACCAATTAACATGAATTATTAACTCCTAGATTAATAATTTATTAGAAGCCTAAAGGCCCTAGGCACTGCCAGATCACACTATTGAAAGAAAAACGATGAAAACAACATAGCTCTAATTATAACAATTTGTGGATGGTATTTGGAATAAGTAATCATTTGGACTTCCTAAAGGATTTCTTATTTCTCCTCTAATACCACACTGGCCCAAGAGTCAAGCAAGTCCATTAATAATTTCTATAATTAACTTGTGCAGTTGTTGATTTTTAAAATTTTTATTTAACCAATACTCACATTTCTCTCTCTTTATGTCAACTTCTATTTAAAACACTTGCACATTTTAATTCATTTAATTACTCCTCCTAACAGCCCTCTAAGTTAGACACTGTTATTGTCATCTGCGTGTTACAGTCAGGGTAAAGAGAAGCTGTGCCCAGAGTCACACAGATAGATGGTGACTGGTTGTATGAGTTTGTCAGGGCTGCCATGACAAAGTGCCACAGATTGGGTAATTTAAACAACAGAAATTTATTGTCTCACAGTTCTGGAGGCCAGAAGTCTGAGATCAAGGGGTCTGTGGTAGGGTTGGTTCTTTCCGAGGGCTGTGAGGGAGATTCTGTTTCAGGCCTTTCTCCTGGCTTCTAGTGGTTGCTGGCCATCTTTGGCATTCCTTGACTTGTAGACACATCACCTTGATCTCTGTATTCATCTTCACGTGGCATTTTCCCCGTGTGTTTATGTGCCCACATTTCTCTTCTTTATAGGGACAGCAGTCATACTGCATTAGGACCCACCCTAACGACTCCATTTTAACTTGACTACCCTCTGTAAGACACCATCTTTAAATAAGGTCACATTCTGAGGTGCTGGAGGTTAGGATTTCAACATATGGACTTTGGAGGGTGGAGGCACATTCAACCCATAACACTGTAGAGACGGGCTTTAAACTTAGGAAGTTTGGCTTGGGTCTGCGCTCTTAACCACCATGCTATGCTAGTAGTTTGATTTTTTTTAATACATAAAGCTAATTAGTTATATACCTAACCCTGAATTGTACCCTACATATTTAAAATAAAAATTAAAAAAAGCTAATTAGGACAAATTCAATTTAGAGTATCTTATTGATTCATATCCAAGAATTGTCTACAGGATGCTTGCTTTTGTGAACAATGTTTTTTTTTTTAGCTCAGGCAGGGATCTAATAAATTTAGGGGGATCCGATTGGTTTATAGCTAGAAGGTCTCTAAACTCTCTTCAAAGCTATGAACTCACTGTGTTTTAAAGTCTAAAAACTCGTTTAGCTCCTTCTGCTGGACTTCCTATCACCTTTTCTTAAATCTACTTTTAAGGCATTTTAGGAGGAAGAGGCCTAATTATTTCCCTTTTTTTTCTTTCCAATTTCCCATTTTTGGAACCATGATGAGGTAGTATTTATAGCCCTCTGCTACCTTGTGAATCCACTTGACCTTATCATATCTTGAAATGGAAAGAGAGAAACCCAAAGTTCATTAGTTCTGATTCTTTGAGATTTTTAACTTGACAAGGAAGCAAAACTTGAATGTCCTTTCTCCTTAATGGGGTAGGAAAAAGAAAAAAAAAAGAGTAGAAAAAGAGGATTTAGGAAAAGTAAAAGAACAGAAGAAAGGATTTTGCAAATAAAAGTAAAAATCAGATTTGGGATTTAGGAAATTTTACTTTGCTTAATTAAGTGAAAATTTGCAAAGAAAAGATTGCCAGCTCACACTTGGCTATTGTAATGATGAAAATGAGGGTGGAATTTTACATGTACCACGTCTTACACCTTCATCCACTCACCACGGAGCTCACTCTGACAGCCATCTGGGAGAGTCACTGTAAAGATTAGAGTCTCAGAAATACATGCTGCATTTGGCTCCCAATCTCAATATTTTAAGGATTTTCTCCTTGCTTTCTCTTTCTTTCTTTGTGTGTGCAGACTTAACAGCATTTTAGTGCAGTTTACATGTCAGATTCCTTCCTTCTTTTTTCTACTCCTTTGAAACAAAAATCATGCAAGAAGATGCCAGATAGATTATAGAAATTTGTTTCTGTTTTCTGGAATAAATTGTCTACTTCCTTTAGAATATTTAATATATTTATGCTCTGTTCTGAAAAAAGTCACAAAGTTATTTCTTAGATAACTGTAAAAGAGGATAGGGGACACCCAGAGGTCACTTCAGAGGGCAGGGGTGAGTCCAGAGAGAGGTGTAGCGAAGGCCAGGACTTGGCCGGGGCCATTTTATCTTGCTAGGTTTCTAAGAAGGGACATCAGAGCTGTTTAGGATTTTCTGACTCTTGCCTTGAAATGATTGGCCTAGAAATTTGATCCTGCTCTTACTTCCCTTATTCTCTCAGGGGCTGCTCTTCTTTGAAATTAACACAAATGTTAATTCATACAGCATCTAGGACATTGATAGGTTGCAAAAATGGCCATGACCCTCCACTTTCCCCTGTATATGTTTTCCTTTGTAAGGTGACTTTGCCACTCGCTCCTTAAGAAGTGAAGTCTATTTCCTTTACCTTGAATCCGGGTTGTCCTGTGACTTTCATTGACCAACAGAATGCAGTAGAAATGATGTATGTGTTTGTGAGCCCAGCATAAGTGCTCAGAAGGTCTTATACACTACTATTCTTTCTTAGAACTCTGCCCAGATGTCTTATGAATAGGACCAGGGTCGCCTTCTGGGGATGAGCAAACATGTGGAACAAAGGTAAGATGTACCAGCTGAGGCCATCCAAAACCAGTCAGTCCCTAGCTGAGTTAGCAGCCACAAACACCACTGAGTGAGTCCTGGAAAAATCAGAAGACCTATCCAACCAAGCCCATCCAAATTGCTGACTGATTCCTGAGCTAAATAAATGGTGGTTGTTTTTAAGTCACTAAGTTTTAGTGTGGTTTGTTATGTGGCTTGTTATACAGTAATAGGTAACTGATATACTAGCTTGGAAATTTCATCAAGTTTTCGTTTTCTGTTCTCTTTTGTTGTTAATGTTTCTTTGAGAGCCTCAACAAATGTTCATTTATACAGAAAGCATATCACTGTTGGTAATGGCAGAATGATCACTGCTAGTGGGGAGTATAGTAAGCTGGTCCTTGGAGTCAACTTTGGGCTTTCCTCTTTGTGGTGGCAGATGCAAGATGCAGTATTTTATTTTTTATTTTGGGTGAGATGCCCTGCCACACCCCGACCACTGGACCCCTAAACATTTTACTGATATAGGGAGCTCCTAAATCTTCATGGGGTTTATCTTTCATCTCTAGGAACATATGTATCTCACTAAGGCCTCCAATACCTTAGTCAATTCTTGCTTGTCCGGCTTGACTAGAGTGATATTATCAATATCATGTATCAGTACGAGGTTCTGTGGGATGCCCAGGTGTCCAGATCTTTACAGAATATTACATGAAGAGTTAACATAATTCCAGGACTAAACTGTAAAGGAGTATTTTATATTCTTTCACTTTGATTGCAAATGGTTTCTGATCATCCTTTCTGATAGAGTTAGAAAGGAGCGACTTCACAAAATCACTGGCTACACACCATGTACCTGATATTGTATTCATCTCTACAGCAAACATCCCATGTCTGGATGGCAGGAACAATTGGCCTGTTACTTAGTTGAGTTTGAACAGTCTAACATCATTTTCAAGATTTGCATGGTTTCTACATGGGATTTCCCATGGAATGTGATTATTTGGTGGCCAGGGCTTCAAAAGACTGGTTTCTGTGCTGCCTGTGTCTGCCCTACCACTCACTTCCTGTACCAGACTGAGCCAGAAAACCGATTGGCAAGTGAACTAGGATGAGGATCCATGGAACTAAGAATTTCAATTCATTGGACTAGGAGGGTGCAGAATCTATTATTAAGACTATAAATCTGATGAGCTCACCCATTGCTGATGCTTGTTCTACTCTCTAATATTGATAGCCTACTTACTTCCCTAAAAATTGTCAATACATACAAATGTTGTCTGTATGTGCTTTCTCATTCCCTGATTCCTCCTTTATGTTTGAGCCCACTGACTTCCAAACTGCCCTTACTCAGGTCCTGTTTTTGTTTAAATAAAATAACCAAGTGGAAATTTTCAGACCCTATGTCATGACATAAAAACCTTATTCTCATAACAATTGTCACTGGAATTCCTTGTAGAAAGGAATTCACTTTGCTTATATGGTCCTAATCCCAGGACCTATGAATATTTTATATTATGTGGTGAGGGGGAATTCAGGTGGCGGATGGAATTAAGATTGCTAATCAGCTGGCCTTGAGATGAGGCAATGATGCTGGGTTATGTGAGTGGGCCCTGTGTCATCACAAGGGCCCTTATCAGTGGAAGAAGGAGTCAGAGTCAGAGAGAAAGATGTGAAAATTCTACACTGTCTTTGAAGATAATTTGACCAATTCGCTCCTAGGTTTTACAGAAAGGAAAAAAGCCCTGCTGGCAATGCAGTTTTAGCCCAGTGAGACCCATTTTAGACTTCTGGATTCCAGAATTACACAATAAAAAATTTGTGCTGTTTTAAGTCACTAAGTTTGTAATTTGCTGCAGCAGCAATAGGAAATTTTTACACTTAGGAAAACACTAAGACACAGCTTGGGGTGAAAAAGCGGGAAAAATAGTAAATGTGTGTAGCCAAGAAGGAGAAGCCTTTGAGGAGAAGGAGAGAGGAGGCAGGGTGAGGTGGGTGATACTAGCCTGGCTTGCTGTGGGATGAAAGGCTGGAGCCACTGACTGGTTCTCTCTGAGTCTTTTCTTTTCTTCTATAGAGATGGAGTCTTTCTATGTGCCCAGGCTGGTCTTGAACTCCTGGCCTTAAGCAGCCCACCTGCCTTAGTTTCCCAAAGTGCTGGGATTACAAGTATGAGCCACTGTGCCCAGCCTCTCTTCAGGTCTTAATTGTCATCCTAACAGTTGTTGACCACTCCCTCCAATACTCACCCCTTGGCTTTTGTCACATCAGAACTTGGCTAAGCAAAACATTGAGTCTCCTGGGAACTTCTTGCGTCTTCCCTAGTCTATCAAGAGTGACTCACCTCTGTGTGTCCAAAGAGCCTTTCGTCACTGCATTGGTACTGTATTCCTTCCTATCCCTGACTTCCATGTCATTTAAGCTTCCTAAATTTTAGCACAGTGCTTGAACATGGCAGGCATTGAGAAACTCTTTGTCCAATGAAGAATGCGTGACATCTGAGTTCAGCTTTTGAGAAGGACTGATAAAGGATTTGAGCCTAAGAATTAAGGTTAGTAGGAGCTCCCAGATCCCCATGATGAAGGGTTGTATAATGCGGTAACCCCAAATGGAGAGGGCTTGTGCATAATGTTTACCTATTCTGAAGAAGTCACCTGGAAGTCCAGCAGGAAAAGACACTGGTTTATGTAAACTTACAGGAGGCACTGATGACCGCTGGTCAGTGAAGAATCTACACCTCAGGACAGTACAGCAAGCAATTTTATAATCAAGCAAGTTAATTATTCAAATTGCTATACAGTGTTTACAATTTTAGTGATTAAGAGTGACATCTACATTGCTTTCAGCATTGCTGGATTACCTGCATCCCATGATTTATTACTGTGAATATGCAAATCCTTCAGAGACCAGGCTTGGTCAGAGGCTACTCCCTGAGGGAGGGGACAGAAAGAAGCTAGGTATGGGGGGAACTGTCTATGTCTGGATAATACCTCACAGCATGCAATGGGGGGAGCCTCTTCCGTAGGCCCTCATCTGGCCATGCAGACTTTCCCCTGATATTCTTGAGAGTGCCGCTTTCAGGTATAGCTCACGACAAAGTGAGGAGTCTTCTGTTGACAGCACCATGGTCCTGTGGGGTAGAGCTGGGGCTAGGGTGGGAATGTTCACTTCTGAGCTGAAGCTGACTCCAGAGGTGAGATTACAGGAGGTGGATAGAAAATTCATAGCTGTTAAAACCAGGGAAGGGAGTGCTTTCTCACCAAAAACCATTCTCTGTTTGGAACCCAGGATGATTTATCTGAGCCATGTTATGAGTTGCATGATGTTCCCCCCAAATTCATATGTTGAAAAGCCTAGCCCCGAATACCTCAAAATGTGGCCTTACTTAGAAATAAGGGTCTTATTAAAAGAACAATCATTCAATATGATAGGTGTTCTCTTTAAAAGGGGAAATTTCGATACAGAGACAGACATACACAGAAGAAAGACACATAGATGGGAAGAGACACAGGGAGAAGATGACCATCTATAAGGCAAGGAGAGAGTCCTAAAACAGATAGCTCCTTCTCTCACAGCCTCAGAAGAAACTTCCCTGCCTCCTTGATCTTGGACTTTCAGCCTCCAGGACTGTGAGAAATGAACGTCTGTTGTTCAAGCTGCCTAGTCTGGGGTAATTTGTCATGGAGCCCTAGGAAACTCAAATAAGTCAGAAACACCAACAGTGTGCATCCACTTCCAGAAATGCCTGCTCATTCTTAGAAAAGCCCGGAGTTCTCAATCACCAATACTAAGGAAAATGTGAACCAGCCTCGTCTGCTCCCTTTCTGTTTGTGATTGAGGTTTAGTATCCAGGATCCCACCTTTACTGGTTGTTTTTACTGCTCCAAGACTAAGAGGAAAATGTGAAAACCCGGCAGCACCCCTCCAAACGCCCAGGGGTGGAGGAAGGTCAGTGAAGAGTGATTTATTACAACCTTGACTTTCTGAGAAGAGGAATTAAAGGCACGTAATCTCATTTTCTCCAAAGACAAGTAATGATGATAGGGCCCCAACTTCTGGAAAGTAAGATGTTTCTGCAAATGTCTACAAAGATAAACGAAGTTAAAGACTGGGTTATAAATGGGGCCTGTGCGTGGGGACCGTGACTCAGTGACACAGGCTGCGTCGGCCACTCTAACTCGATTCTTCAGTCCTTCCCTCCCCACTGTTCGCATGACTTCCTTCTATTCCGGGCATTGCTCTGCCTCAACTCCTCTGAAAGTCAGAAGTTAGGAAAGGAAGTGGAGAGAATTCTTGCCTTTGTTTCTGATGTTTCAGAAAGCTGTGCTTTTATAACATATTTGCAAAATACATTCTTAAGTGTTAACAAGTGACAATTTTTTTTCTTTACACAGTTTCATGTATTTACTAGAGTCTCTTATCGATGCCTGATGCCCGATGCCTGATGCCTGACCTAAGAAGCTTGACCTTCAGGGGACTCACAGTGCTGCCATCTCATCTTGATCCTTGTTGAGAGAGCCATTCTATGCAAAGTGTCAGAGGGAAGATTGTTTCCATTCATGAAAACCTCTGGTTTGTCTCCTGTTGTTGACTTTCCTTAGATAAATTCATTGGGGATGAATTACACTGCTCCAGTTAATTGCCAGAAAATAATTATAAATAATTAAATTAGGAAGCTACATGTGTCTTCACAGATGATATGCACAGATTGTAGGGACAAAGAGATGGAGCAGAAAGAAAGATCAGTGTGAAGTTAACATGTGTGCATTTGGGAAGGTGGAAACCACTGTTCTCTGGTAAATTTGCAGGGGTCAAGAACACTAGACTGAGTACCCTAGGGGTTCAGAACAGGATATGTTACATCACATAACAATTATGCAAGAAAAACAGTAAGGGCAACCCTAAAGGGAAGGGACCAGGCAGCCAGTGCTGGGAATCATTTCAAACATTTCCAGAGCAGAGTTTAGGCTCACCTGTGTAGGTGAGGCTGAGAAAGAGGTCTGACATATTCTTAGTCCCTAAATCAGTTTACTCTTACATGTTCAAAATTATAAAGTAGATATTTCTGGGTAATGTAACATGGGGGAAGGGACAAGAGGCAAAGGTGCCTCTACACAACCAGGAGGATGGCTTCATGCAAGAGTCAGTCTAGGCTTGCAGGGATATTGGATGGAGCTGTTATTGATGAGATTGGCTGAGTTCTCCCTGACATGCTCTGCGGCTAGCTACCCCTGGCGTGCTCTACCCTTGGCTAACTACACTTCCAGGAATACTAACCTGGAACCCAGGATATTCAATCTGTTTTTCTGTGTTGCTTATTTAATCATTACAGAGTCTTAGAAAATCATAATGCCTCTCTGAGTCTCACTTCATTTAGTCACAAAAAGGAAGTAATGATGCTTACTTCAGTTGTCTCCCAGAGTAAGTATAAACATCAAACTTCGAAATGGCTTAAAGATGATTTTTTTATTGCTTTAGGGTTATAGAAGGAAGAAAGAAAGGAGGAAAGGGGGGAGGGAGGGAAGAAAAGAAAGATAAGTAAGGAAGAAAGGGAAGAGGAAAGAGGGAAGAATGGAGGGAGAAAAACAGTCACTTGAGTCTCATCTTGTTCTATGTTGAGATTCTGAATTAATTCAGTGAAAGTTGGGTGCTCTGGAGAAATATCAGTAATATCCCTTGAAATCTGTGCTTAAATACTTACACTAGAAAAGTGTTGAGTAGTACAACCACTGAACTTATATCTTGCATGAGAAATCCAAATTCTGATCTCTGGGAACTTAATTGCTTTACGTGTCTTAACTTTTGTTGCTGCTGTTGTTGGCCGCAGCCATCCTAAAACTATCAGGATTCTCTTTAAAACTGCAGTACTGTGCAATATACTTTAACCACTGGGTCCTAAACCACAAAACCCATCACAAAGTCTGGCAGAGCAGATCAGCAGTAAGAGGATGTCTTTGAAAGACTAAGATGAACATTAAATTAATCAACCAATGCTCTGGGGGGAAATGGCCACTAATTTCAAATTTTTCATCTCTGGAAAATCAATTATTATTATGTTTATTGATGTTGTATTTGTCACTATTTTCAGCCATTTCCCCTGATGACATGGGTTAAAATAAGAACATTGTTATAAAAGAGATTAGACATGTTCGATTCTGTTTCTAGACTTTCCACCTCTCAGCTACCTGGGGTTTGGAGAAAAATCGAGTGCTGCAGCGCAAAGCCTGAGCTTGCCTTTCTTTGTTCCTGTCTGTGGTGATTGCTTTTGCCTCTGTAAGATTTTAAATATCGACTTAAAACCAGCTAATACTTATTCACTGGGAAGGATTCGGGATACATGTATATAGTATAAAGTCAACAATCCTTTTCTATTAGGTTGGTTGGGGTTTGGAATTTGCTTCCCTCCCCTCGAGGTTTCTGAGGACCCCTATCTCAGTATGGGGTGGAGCTCCTCAATGTCAGCTGCATAGAAAGGGGCTTCCTGCTGATGTGTTTGATTCCCAAAATGACCCTGACTCACTTGTGAACTAGTTAATGCCAGTCTTCGCTTATTATTCCCAAACCTAATAATCTGGTTCCTGTGGAATGGCTCTTGTCCTTTTTGAAGCACTTGGTGATTTGAAGTTCCCCCAAATCAAGACAGGTTTCAGCACAGTAACATGCAGGTCAGCCTTCCATTTGGCTGTCTATATATTTGCTTAGGCAAGTATGCAAAACTACAGTCATATATATATGGCCTATATACAGCAGTAAAAGAATGAGTCTAGAATCACAGTCTATGCTCCAACATGCTCCATTAACTGGGGGAAATGTGTAGTAAATTTTACAAACACACACACACACACACACACACACACACACACACACCAGGCATTATGTATAAAGCATTCTGGGAAAATATGAAAATGAACTGACTACAAGCTCTGCCCCCAATAAGTATATGTCTAGTTGAGTACATTATCTTGTTAAATTTTAGGTTTATACATTCACAAATGTCAATGTACTCCAAATAAAAGCACAATAGGAAAGATTTCTAAATAAAGCACTCAGAAAACAAATGTATTTATAAACCCTTTTGGACTTTACATACTTAATAATAATACTTGTATTTTGTCATACATTTTAATAGCACAGAAGCTTATGAAACAATAACAAAATAGACATAAAGTCTTTTTCCCCCCTCAATCTCACTCCTCAGGTAGTTATAGGTTATAACTGTTTGGCATATGTTCTTCCCAAAATTTTGCCTTTAAACCATAAAAACAAGACACATATATGGTAGATATCTCTGTATGCCATTATCTCATTCCTACAAATGATTGCCTATTATCCCATGTCATGGATATACTCAAATTTATTTAACATTTTTTTTGTTGGTGGGCACTTTACTTAGATTACTGCCAGTTTGTGTATGTGTATGTGTATGGTTTGTATTATACTCTAAATGGATTCTGAATAAGAACTTGTTACAGCAGGAATACTAGCATTGTAAGTCATATGGCAGCAACGTTCTGTACTTGACCATTGAAGCTTTTAATAGAGGAACAATGTGATCATGGGCATGTATTTGAAGGGCTCGTGTTAAGGACTGAATTGGAGAGTGACTCTAAGCAGAGATGATCAGTAGGCTAATTATATAATCGTCTAGGTGACGAAAATTTGAATTGAGGCTATGGTAGTGAGGAAGGAGATGAAAGATTCTAGAATTATAGTCCACATTCCATTATCTGGGAGAAATTGGTAATGAAGAAGATATTAATTCTTAGTTACAATTAAATCAAAGCTACAGTTAACTTTTGATTTTCTCATGGTGAGACACTGAAGAGTGCTGGAATGTGTAGAGTTAGCGGATGAGTGCTGGTTGTCCACTTTGGGGATGGGTCAAGTCTTGGGAGTATATGCCACTTGGGTGGAGGCAGGAGGCTGAAAAAGGGAGTTCAGATTGAGTTCTGATCTCTCTTTTTTGCTTACATCAAAGGCAGCTTTTCTGCTTTCTGGCGTTCTTGGTTCCCAGTTTGGCAGTTGGCCATGTGCACTCAGCTAGAGAGGTAAAGGCGTCCCAGCTTACTGCTCAGCCTTAAGCATGGTTAATTCAGCTTTAAGCAATCAAAATTTGACTCTTTTTAGGAAAGAAAATAGCCAGGATTTAGTGACTGATTAGATACAGGAATAAAGAAGAGTTAAAAGTACCTATAAGATTTCAAACCCAAATAAATGGGATAATATGGTGGCGTTAATTAAAAGAACTTGGAAAAGCGATCAAAAAAGAATTTTTTTTTCTTTTTAGTGTAATCAGGGGAAGAAGGCTTATATTTACATTTTAAACATGCAAGATGGAGTGCATACAATTGAAAACCGAAAATTTTGTTGTGGAACTCCATATAAATTCCTGTCAGAATTATCATCATGGGTAATGGCTGGCCCTATGAAAGTTGACATGTCCCCTGGAAAAGCTGTTTAAAAAATCAGGGAAAGCAGCATTTGGTTATGGGCAGAAGAAAGAGTGGTCTTAGAAATAGTTATCCCAGAAGCCAGAAGAGGATGCAATTTCAGAAGAAAAAGTGTAGTTTACATCATTCAATACCGCACAGGGGCTGATGGGACAAATGCTGAGAAGGAGCCACCAGATCTGTTGACTGAGGATGATTGATGGATGCCTACTGGGGACCAAGTTCCAGGGTGGGGCCAGATGGCAGCCTGGTGAATGTCTCTGTGGGGAGCAGAGAAATCCCTGACCCAGGCTTGAACTAAGAGCAGGACAAGAAGAATTAAAAAGAGGGAAGAGCAAGGATCTCTATGTCCATTTTTAGGAGATCCTCCTTTCTTTTTCAGGTTTCAGTCCCACTCTGAACTACCTGAGAATCTTCCATTTTTGTTTCTTCTTCTTATCAGCAAAGAACTCCAATTTTCCACTTGTGTTACAGGACTAATATTTGCTACACATGACGACGGTGATAAAATGCTCATTCCTTTTCATTGAAAGGATGTGTTTGAGTTGGGCTTTTGGTTCTATTATCCCTAGGTTATTTATAGCAATGAAAAGTTGAAATGACCTAAATGCCCAACAACTGGTAGATTATTTAAATTCGGTATTTTTAGTAAACCAAGAGTATTGCAATAGTTTTCTTTTTTTGTAGAAAAACAATACTATATGATACATAAAAATGACTAATCATTTCTACAAACTGTAAAAAAAAATAAAAAGCAAACAAACATTGGATCTGACTTTCCTCAGCCAGGAATGGAAAGTTCAGTCATCAAGGTGTGGGATTTTCCCAGGTGGATCTGACAAATGATTAGAAGGCTTCAGGGAACCTGTTAACCTGCTTTTACTGTACGAAATGGGAAAGATTTCTTATACAGGTCTGATAAAATGCTGTGTATACATAAGAGGGAAGGTAAGCCCACAGAGATGCTCTCTTACCTTCTGGAAGATCAAATATTTTTTCTGATAACAAAACTTTGAGTGATCAGGAAGTACTGCAATACATTTCTCTAATGAACTGACAACATTATAAATGTCTAATATTTATAAATAATTTAAGGACACGTCTTTTCTTAAGTAGAACACTCAGAAGCCTTGTTGGACCATAATGTGCTATTACTAGATTTTGAAATTATTTCAGTTATTTACCAATAAATTAATGTCATTTAAAGGACGTATTTTAAGCCGGGCTCGGTGGCTCAGCCTGTAATCCCGCACCTTTGGGAGGCTGAGGTGAATGGATTGCCTGAGCCCGCGGGTTCGAGACCCGCCTGGGCAGCGAGACCTCATCTCTACAATAAATCAAAAAATCAGCCGGGCGTGGTAGCGCATGCCTGTAATTCTGGCTACTTGGAAGGCTGAGGCGGAAGGATCGCCGGAGCCCAGCAGGTCGAGGCTGCGGTGGCCGGGAGCGGCCACTGCACTCCAGTCTGGGCGACAGAGTGAGACTCTGACTCAAAAAAAATAAAAAAAATAAAGGACGTATTTTAAAAGACAATCAAATGTTCAAATAAAGATTTTGCTTAATCATCAATTTCAGTGAAATACACTTGTTGGGTTCAAAACGTGCTTAGATATTTTGGTACCATGGGATTCTCAGAGAATATAAGCATGTTTGAATTATAGGCTGTTAAAAGGGGTAGAGATATTAACACTACTATCTAGTAACTCATTTTCTTAGAGGAAACTGTGTATAAAAGCTCTGGGTAATTTGGGCTTGCTAAAAAGTGGGTGATGCTATATATTTTTTGAAAGCAGGATTTATTGAGAGTACAGAAAAGCTCTCAGAGCAAGAGGGGACCTGAGGGGGTTGCCCGCAATGCTATTTTTAAAAACATTCTTTTGGGGAGTTTGAGAGTAGCATGTACTTATAGACAGATAAATTACTGCGACTAACTTATGGATATGCCCTCCTCTATTCAGCAAGAGCATATGGGTTACCGGATAGTGGTTGCTAGTACCCCTGCTGCTAATACCCCTGCTAATAACAGCCTGCTGTGGAAAAATGAAAAACACTCACAGCCACTCTGCAATCCTCATCTCCCCTGCCCTTTGGCTTCCCTGCCACTAGGGACCATCTGCTCACTCTCCTTGTCATGCTGACTTCCCATTTTCGAGGGATCATGAAGAATGTCTCTAGTGACGTATGCATTTGGGAAGTAATTCCAAAAGGAAGATATTTAATGGGTGGGTAGGGAATAAGTGGAACATGGGTGGATCTTCCACTGAAGAAATCAGGGTCTGCTTAGGAAGGATTCATAACATTTTTTTAAAGGATTCATAACAATTATTTAAAAAAATTTAACTTTAATAAGAATAATAAAGAATTATTGAAGTAATAAAAGAGAAAAAAAGGACTTCCAAGAGCAATAATCTCTGCATCTAGCTTCTCCCACTCCCAACTTCTTGCCCTCGTCTTTCCCCAGAGGGCTTTACCTTTAACGTCTCCTCTTCTTCTTCTTTCCTCCTCCTCCTCCTCCTCCTTCTTTTTCTTTCCCCCCCATTCCCTTCCCACTCTCCTTCTCTTTCTTCTTCTTCTTGCTACTGTTAGTTACTTCTGGTAGTTAATGCCTTATCTCTAAATAATATACCTCTGCCAGTGATTGTTATTTCCCCTTGCCAATTTCTTCCGGTCCCATAAAGTGGTATCACTATGTTTTCTTTTTTCACCAAGAAAACTTCCTGTCTATATGAATGTGAATAAAACTGAATTTCAGCTTCACTGCCATATTCAGAGATGTGCTCCAGATGAATTAAAAATCTAAATATAAAAGGTAATAAGATATAAATATAATGCAAAAAGGTAATAGAAGAAAGTGCAGAAGAATATCTTTGTGACTTAGGGGTGAGAGAAGACTGACACAAATTCTCAATATTACAAACAAACATAACTAATTGGTAGATTTTATTACATGAAAGCTAAGAATTCTGATTCATTGTAGGACCTCAGATAGACCAAGTTAACAGTCAGATGATGGCAGGTTGGGGGAAGACATTTGCAGTATCTTTAGCTGGAAAGTCTTATGTCGTGTTAATTTGCTTGACTATAATAATTACTTCACTATGGATATGTATATAATAAAAGGCTTATATAAGATGATCCAGGAATTGATCATATTAATAAGAAAATGTCCTGGGATCTAAGAAAAATAGATATAATTAATCAATTCAGAAGAAGGGATAACTGGATAACTAATATTTATTAGGTATATTAATAAATGTTCTAACTGATTAGCAAGCAGAGAAATGAAAACCAAGACAATGAGATACTATTTTCTATGTAGCAGCTTGGCAAAATTAGGAAGTTGAGTGGTGCTGTTGTTGCAAGTTGGCCCTCCCCGAACAGATACTGGGCAGATACTGAGACAGAGTTTCATTTGAGATGTTTGTTAGGAATGAGAACCTGAGAAGGTAGGATTCAGGATTGGGCAGGAGAAGTCAAAATGTGATGTAGCAGGACAAAGTCTTGGTCACCCCAGAAGGGACTGGAGTAGAGGTTACCCTTGGGGTGGCACTCATATGGCTGAAATAGTTGGACTTTTATACCTCTGGTGGTAACCTTCCCTGGGAAGGGTGAACTTCTGGTCTTTATTTGACTTTGGTCAGATAATCAACTCCAGGAGGTTGGAGATCATGTGTTCTAGAAATTGAAGCAGACACTGCAGTTGTTGATGGCTGGAGGTTGACTGCCAACCACACACCCTTCAGCTGGGCAGTGAGTCCTTCCATGAAGGAGCACCTGGGCAGTGCAGCTTTGTGTCTTTCACAGGGGTGTGCATGTGTGTGTACATATGTGCATGTGAGTGTGTGTGGATTCAGGGAAACTGCAGTCCTCGAGTTTTGCTGATAGATATAAACACTTATAAAGCCATATTTAAAAGCAAGGAACAAGCCTTATTCAGGTTGAGTAGGTATGTCTCTTATGATCCAGAAATTCTATTCCTTGTGATAAATATCAGAGAAATTCTCTTAAAGGTCCATAAGAAAACATGCAAAAGAATATCCATTATGGAAGTGTCTGTGCCGGAGCTGACTGAAGTTGAGGTGTTTGTTACTGAGGGATTGTGTAACAAATCAAAAAATACTCTGCAGATACCACATTAGGCATGCACAAAATGAATAGAACTTAAAATCCGTGGTGAGTAGAGAAAGTGAGGACAGAACATCATCTTTAGAGTATTACCATTTATATAAATGGAAACTATGTAATTCTCAAGGATATGTCCAAATTAATAAAACACGATGGGGTGACTGCCCATAGCGGGAGAGCGAGATGGCTATGGGAATCAATCAATTGATAATCAATCTCAAATTAATGAGAGTGCCCCCATTAAGTGATGGTACACCATGAGCTAGGAGTATTGTTAATTCACCTCTGTGTGCTTGAGGTGCAAGAGGATCAACTACTCAAAACATAGTGGAATCTTCTGGCCTTGGGTGTGTGCAAGCGTCTGCTGCCCTTGACCGAGTCAGGCCAGGGCCACTTGGTCACCATTGTTATTACTTGGTCCTTTCTTGTACCAATCTGGGCTTCTTCACTTCACTGGCCTGTTCACCACTGAGGCTCATGGGAACTTCTGGACCTTTCTATGCCTTGCTGCTCAGGCTGTGGGATGGGAGCCTTTGGGGACTTTCAGACCCTACTCTGACAGTTCTGCTTTACTAAGACCACCTCAAGCTACCTTTGGGCAACCTTCCCCCCAAGTGGTATTCTGTCAGAATTCCAAACAGGAATTGGGACACAAGTCCTTCTTCTTTTTGTGCCTTTCCAAATTAATTGCTGTTTTTGTTATTTTCTCTCTCTTGCTTCGAGGTCATTTGGGTGGGAGCTGGGCCTATACTGGAACCCTGGAAGCACCCTAACACTGGCCTCATTCCATCTGAATCCCTCCAGGATCCTCTTGGTAATCCTAGAACTCATTTATCTTTCTGGCACAACAGGAACTAACTTCACTTCTTGTTTTCCATCCTCATCTTTGCCTTTCACTCCTAGCTCAGAGACATTCCAGAATGATCCTGCTTAGAAATGTATTGAGAGTTCTATTTACATTAAAAGTAGTACATGATCATTGAGAACATTTTGAACATAAAGAAAAAAAAAGAAGAAGAAAATAAACAGGTGCATAAAATCTCAGCACCCATAATATCAATTGTCAAAATTCTGATGCAATTAACGGTTGTTCTTCATTCTGTGAACCTTGTTTATGTACTTTAAATCATAGTATATAAGGCATAGTACATATGTAACACTATACCATAAACATTTCTTTCCACGTCTAGGATGTACTTTATTAAATTAATGCTGGAAAATGGGTTGGCTCTATTTCTTTTTTGGCCATTAAAAGCAACAATATGATGGACATTCTTGAGCACAATTACTTTTCTGTATTCCAGATTTTTTCCTTAGACTGAGAAGTAGACTTTTGGGTCAAATGGCATAAATATTTTTTAAGGCTATTTATTTACTTTGCTAAATTACTTTATTGAAAGGGTAAGTCAGTTTATACGCATGTGCATGAATTTTATGTGCAGGTGAAACCCCTTTAGCTCATCCTTACTATCATTTGCCAAATAGCCTCATTGCTACATGAAAGGATTATGAAAATGCTGAACTTGAAGACTCCAGATTTAAGAAGCAAAAGTGTTCAAGTCATAACAGATTTATCTCCCTCTAAGTTTATTATTTCAGGGGCAGTGACACTGTCTGAAGATTGACAGTCCTCCGGATTCCATTTGTTCTGTGGCTGTGCATTGGTGACCGGCCAGCTTGGCAGTAAGTTGGCAATGCTTAATAAGATTGTCCTCTGTGATTGAAACAAATGACTCCCTTTTTGTCATCAGAAATGGAACCTTTATGCATTTGTTTTAGTAATATACAAGATCTGACATCATTAATAATCTGAGCTTGCAACTTGTGCTTGTTGAATACAGTAGATGAATGAAAAATTTAATTTTTTAGTAGATCATAGAAGATGTGCCAATAGATCAACAATAATTTAGGCAAGAACCTTTGATGCATGAGATGTTCCATTGTCTCTACTTTCTTTTAGGCTGGCTAGCATGGATGTACTGATGTCATTCTTTGTGAGTCCTCTAAATGCCATAGTGTATTCCAAAACCTGTATCTCTCTTCAACTTTCTCTCCCATTTTTCTCCACCATGGCCTTGCTTTATCAACCACGTCCATCTGTACCATGTTTTTCAGGATGTATTTCACACTCCCATCATCATGTTTTTGTTCCTGCTGCATCTCACATGAGAAACACTCTCCCTTCTTTGATATTCTGTAGAAATTCTCTTTCTAAGACTCCATTTAAAGCCAACTTTCTGGGTATACTTCCCAGATTGCTCCCTCAAACCCAACACTTAAATCTGGAGTTTATAGCATTTTGCTTTTCATTCTATTCAGTTCTGTGTTGCTTTTACCAGAACTTTATCTACTCTTGACCTTTGACAATCAGCCCCACAAGGTTAGAGACCATGTGTTTTAATTCTTTGCCTTTTGATCACCACCAAGCAGTATTGTTTGCATTTATGAAGCTATTAAAGGCATTTCTTAAACTCCTGATTTCTCCAGTGTGTGCTTGAGAGGAGATGTTGGATTTGTGCCTATCTGAAGCAAAGTAACATCCTGCACAGAAACACCTGGCCAGGGAGTATTTTAAAAAAAAAAAATCCCAATTCTGCCTTTGCTCATAAGAGAGAAGGAGCTTGGCAATGAGCCTAGAGCCACTGTAGGCTTCAGCTGCTCCTTGTGTGTTCTTTGGAGTTGCTCCTTTGACCAGACACTTGCATAGATTTCCCCGATGTTGTGGTTGATCCCTTGTGCTAGTCCCATTTGGGGTCATGCAACCAGGGAATGGTGCTGGGGATGACATTGAGTGGGAGAAGGCAGGGGATGACTGGAAGCAGTTGATTTTTGCTTAAAAGGAAGACTCTACAAAATGTATTGAAGAGACATATTTGCCCATTTCTTCTGAATAATATGTATTTCACAGTGTCAGGGTGAATAATGATAGCAGAAAGGTGGTCAAATGACATCGCGATGTTTCCTTTCATTACCCATTGGTTAAATTTGTTGGCTCCTTTAAAAATAGCTTTTGCCCCTGAAATTTATATCATGGAGTTTCATGATCTATGTACATTCAAGAACATTAAATAGTCCTATGACTTTTTCTATTTTATCTCTTGTAAGAGTGTTGTTGGATATTAAACAACGAGATTGTAAAGGAATCCAAGGAACAAATTCTTCTCAGATTGTAGTATCAGAACGACAGTAATCCCTTCTTTACTGGCTTAAAAAAAACTTATGAACACTGCAATCCTTGTAATTGATTTCCTCTTTACTTTGGACACTAAGAAGCTTAGACTGAACTTTCAAACCACTGCTATCACCTGCAGAGAGCTGTGGCCTTGCATTTATCTGCTTTTCTCTAAAGATTTATCATTTTTGTTGCCTACTTTCCCCCTTGCTGTGATATGCTTCATTATTTACATTTTACTTTTTGTAGAAATCTTTTTAAATTTTGATTTTAATTGATATATAATAGTTTTACAAATTTATGGGGTACATAGTGGTGTTTCAATACTATGATGTGTATGATCAGATCAGGGCAAGTAGTAAATCCATCTAGATAGGAGAAATAAGTTCCAGTGTTCTATATCACTATAGGATGACTATAGTTAACAATTACATAGAATTTCAATATATAGAATAGAAGGATGATATTGAAAGTTCCCAACATAAAGAAATGATAAAAGTTTGAGATAATGGATATATTTTACTCTTTTGATTATATTTATTTTTAAAAAATTAAGGTTGCTTATTTTCAGATGTAGATTCACATGACATTGTAAGAAACAATACAAAAATATTCATTGTATCCTTTACCTAGGGTCCTCTAGTGATGGCAATTTGCATAACAATATGCACTGGTATAATATCACAACCAGGAAACTGACATTAATAAAATATTACTGTCTGGATAAAAAATGTGGTACATATACATGATGGAATATTATGCAGCCATAAAGAAGAACATAATCATGAACTTCACAGCAACCTGGATGGACTTAGAGTCTATAATACTGAGTGATCTTTCACAGAAATAAAGAACTGAGTATCACATGTTCTCACTCATAAGCAGACCTTGAACAATTATTGTAATACTATAAGAAAAGGATTGGCAGTAGTGGGAAACTGCTGGGAGGGGGACAGGGAAGTGGAATCTGCCTGGGAGGGGCACATCTCATCAACAAGGGTATCTGCATGATGATCATTTATATACCTAACCCTGAATTGTACCCCACATATTTAAAAGAAAAAAAATTAAAAGAAAAAAACGTACTAATCTTCTGCAGATTGACTATCTTTTTATAAGCTTCTCTAAATCACTTGTGGAAAGAGATAGAATATAAGTTAATAAATATTAACATTTATTAAATAATTAACATACATCGGGTTTATGATGCTTCTAATAATAGTTCAATACCTTTTTAAAGATAAAATATTAAAAAATTTTGGAATAAATTGTCTATGCTGACCTCCTACCTGCTAAAATCTAAAGGTGAATGAGTCTTTCGGCATCTTCATGCAAATGGATCAGTATAGCCAAGATCTTGATTAGAGCCTTCTATTCATCAACTGAGAGCTCATACTTGGGTGAAAGAAGTTTAGAGTAGAACTCCTCATTGCTGCCTTGTTTGATAGTTTCCTGAGGCTGGGATGCTCCTTGTGGCAGTAGTAAGAGTTTGAGTTTAGTTTGTTTTCCTTGAGTCTGGATGCAACACAGAAATCTAATATATAAATGCAACAATAACTTTGCTTTGGAGTGGATGTGGTGGTTCATGCCCATAATCCCAGTACTTTGGGAGGCAGAGTTGAGAGGACTGCCGAGATCAACTTGGGCAATTTGGCAAGACCTCGTCTCTACAAAAAAATTAGTTGGCATGGCTGCACCCACCTGTGGTTCCAGCTGGTGAAGGGCTGAGGTGGAAGGATTGCCTGAACCTGGCAGGTTGAGGTTGCAGTAGCTGTGTCCGTGTCACTGCACTCCAGCCTGGGTGAGTGAGACTCGACTTAAAAACAAAAATACAGAAACAAACAAACAAACAAAACTTTGCTTTGAAGGACAGCTGGTAAACATACAGAGCTTTGTTTGGAAGTGAAATTGTATGTGATTGGAATTAATTGACACAAAGGTTCTGGAAATCGAGATTTGATTGGTTGTACTCCAATGATCTTATTCATTTTCCAAGATTCCACTGGTTTCCTATCTAAAAGTTATCTTTCTTCTTTCTAAGTTCATTCTAGAAATAACAAACTCAGGGATATGAGCTCCAGGGATGATCTGTGATTTGGTTTAAGGCAGACTAAATAATCTTAATCTCTTTTGCTAGTGAGTGGTGGATCTGCGACTCAGTTCTGCCCACAAGGCAAATAAATGATTTTAGAGAGAATTTTGCTGCCCTGGTTTTTAAAAATGAAAACACAACAAGTTGGTTTGCCACTTCTTTCTGAATTGAAAATATTTGTGGATGGGATAGTGCTGGGACCACATCCGCCATCTGTGTTGAAGCCTCGCGTAGAAAAGCCAACATACTGAGAAGCAAAGGGCAGATCGCAAGATCTTAGTTCTTCTATTGATGGCACTGAGCTCCCATCCTAGACTGCCTAGTGTTAGACGGCTTGCTGAATGAACAGCATTGTTTATTGTTACAGTGCACTTGCCATCTTCAAATGCATTCTTTTTTTTTTTTTTGAGTTGGAGTCTCACTCTGTCGCCCAGACTGGAGTGCAGTGGCTGCTTCCGGCCACTGCAGCCTCGACCTGCTGGGCTCTGGCGATCCTTCCGCCTCAGCCTTCCAAGTAGCCGGAACTACAGGCACACGCTACCACGCCTGGCTAATTTTTTTGATTTATTGTAGAGATGAGGTCTGGCCAAGTTGCCTAGGCAGATCTCGAACCCGCAGGCTCAGGCAATCCACTCACCTCAGCCTCCCAAAGCGTGGGATTACAGGCTGAGCCACCGAGCCCGGCATCAAATACATTCTAACTCAAACTAGACACATTTAGTTTTACATGTTGGTATTCTCAGTAGAAGTGTCCTGCAGAAATGGCAGCCACAGCAACTTCATGTATTTCAAAAGAATTCCAATTTTAAGTGCACCTTCTTCTGTTTTTATAAACCATGAACACCACGACATTTGGTGTTTTTTTTTCCATCCTAAATTTCCTTCCTCTCTGCTTGCTACTGAAAAAGAAAATAGTGCAAACTCCTTTGTCAGTCATGTAATTTGGTATGGGGTTTGGGTGCCATGGCCACTAGGCTCAAAACGCTGCTTAATCCCAACCTTGCCTGCTCTTGGATTCACTGTGCAAGCCTTTCAGACCTGCAGATTCTCATGCTCACAGCAGACCTGGAACTCAGAGGTTTTCTAACAAACCCTCTCCCCACACCAATGAGTTCTATGATCAGACAATTTTGGGAAATGAAGAGATCCTGGAAACTAGGAAGAGGAAGAAGATCCTACGTGTCCAATTTAATCAATAATAGCAACAGAAAGAAAGGAAGTCTTGAAGTACTTAATTTCCCCAAAAAAGTCAATATGGGAGGAGTTGCAGAGGATGCTGGAGAGTCTTAGAAGATGCCATGTGGAAGGAGGAGCAGAGAAGGGAGAAGTGGGTTTGAGGAGGGGTGCCATAGAAGAGATCATTTTGCCACACTGGCCATCCAAATCCTGTTTTAAAAAATGAGGTAAGTTCACTTATATGGTGATTTTATTTAAGTTAATAATGATAATTGCCACTTCATTTATGGTGGACCCTGGGTTTAAGCATTTTTGCTATTTATCTTCTCAACTTTGTAAGGTGGTATTCCCATGCAACAGACATGAAAACTAGGCCTCCAAGAGGTTAAGTAACCTGCACAAAGTTGCCCAGCGAAAACACAGAGGAATTAGCTTAAAACTAGGTTGGTTTAATTCTAAAGACAGTCATTTTAAGCATTGCAAGTACATGCTACACCATGTGCCCCTGTTGTGTAGCACCGCTGTTTCTGACAAGGTTGTTCTTGTTTCTGTGGGACCAGAGAGTTACCAAGTTGAGAAATGGGATTTTAGTGTGGCATCTTTGAGTGACACTGAATGACTGAGTTGCTTTCAGCAAGTCAGATAAAGTTTCTGTTCAGGAGTTTGCCCAGTTGTAAGCCAAGGGAGAAAAAGGATTTCCTCAATGAGGAAAAAAGGATTTCCTCAGAGAAGAAGCAATACTGAAAAAGCACTTTGAGAAATGGTTCTCAATACAGAATGTTATTAAACACACCAATTAGAATTAAGCAATTAAGAATGAAATGAACACTTTTTATTATTCAAGAAGAATACTCATAAAGCATGTGCAACAAGAGACAGTAGATAAAAAAAAGCAGGCACTCGGGGGACCTTGAGATGAAGTCAGAAGTTAAGCTCGTGGAAGCAGTGTCAGGCAGATGGCCAGACTCAGTCAGCTGAGGTGGGGGGAGACTCACTCTTGAACTGTTTGCTTTGCCTTTGATAAGCCAGGCTCTGAGTTAGGCCTGAGAGTCCTGAGGAGAAGAACACATGCTCTGATTTTAGCTCACAGGCTGGAGGAGCAGGCAGAAAATAAAGCAACTATCTCCCTAGGGAAGGAAGGAGCTGTCATGCAAGAATGACTGCAACCAAGGGCACTGCCAGGTCTTGAGGAAGGCATGTGAGCCACTGGCTTCCCATCAGCTATCTGTTTCTGGGGTTTCACTGCAAAAGAAAAATGAGAATTCATGACTCCTCTTAGTCATATGGGAGGAACTTGGCATACTCTCCCCACCTGTCCATCAATGATGGTGGTTTTTTACAAGAGTAGTTGTTTGGTGATGTCAAGTGGATAGCTTCTCTGCATGAAGGTTAAGTATCTGTTCCAAAGTGCTCTATAGCATTTTTCCCTCTGTTCCCAACATCTGGCCTCTGTTGATTCCTTTCTAGCAAGTAGTTCCTGAGTTTTCACAAAGGAAGGAAGGAAAAACGATTTTGTTCTCAGAATGGCTCAGACACTCTAGGTATAGGCCATCCTTGCTTTGCCTGGTAGCGTGAGACCATGACAATGACTGGGGAAGCAAAGTCATCTTAATAATAAAAGAAGAAACTAAACAGAAAGGAAAGCTTCAATGCTCCAGAAGAAAGTTTTGAGGTCTGTTTAGCTAAGGAATCACAGCATCAAAACAAACCACATATATTTACGAAGTCTGGCAGTTCCCTCATGTTTGCTTCTTATATGAAAGTCCTTTTTTTTGGCACATGGGTAAGAGAATGTGAGTTGTGGACTGATCACTGAGTGATCACTGGACGAGTGTTCCCTCTGTCAGAATAATGGTGGATTGAATTCCTTTTAATATGATTGAATACCCCAGCTGGTGATATTGCAATAGATGCATTTGGTAAAGAGATTCTCTGCATTTGAACAGTCCTTTCCATTAAGAAAGCATGCTTATCTACACACACACACACACACACACACACACACACACACACACACACACACACACACACACACACACAGAGAAAGAGAGAGAGAGAAGAAGAAGAAGAAGAAAGAGAGATGGAGATGAGAGAGAGAAGAGGGAGAAAAAAGAGAAATATAAGGGGAAAGGAGAGGGAGAGATGAGAGAAATGAGAGAGAGATGAGGGAGGGAGAGAGATAAAGACAGATGAGGAAGTATGAGGGAGAGATGAGAGAGATAGAGTTGAAGGAGAAAGAGAGAGATGAGGAAGAGAGGGAAATGAGAGAGGGATGGAGAAAGGAAAAAATGAGAGAGAGAGAGAGAGAGAGAGAGAGAGAGAGAGAGAGAGAGAGAGAGAGAGAGAGAGAGACGCGAAAGAGAGATGAGAGTGAGCGAGAAAGAGAGACCATTCCCACAGAGGCTTCTTAAGAACATGATGAATGAAAACTGATTTTTAAAAATGATGATGAAAGGAAGAGGATCACAAAGGCAGAAAGCACTCTTGAAGAAGTAGGTAGGGACAAGAGAAAGTGGAAAGGAAATGTCACAGAGGTTCAGAGAGGACACTGTCAGAGCATGACCACATTACTCCTTGGAGAACCCATTTTAGAAGCCAGGGGTTGGGGGGAAGTTGGTACCTCCTTTAGTCCTAAAGGGGTAGGCGCAGAAGAATATTCCTGAAGAGAGGAGCCCGGATGGGGCTGTGGCAGCAAGTAGAGGAGAACATCCATGGCAAACCCCTTCAACCTTCTGCCAGACCTCCTATGATCCACAGGAGAAGAAAAGTTGGGTTTTCGGTCATAGTTCACTGTAAGCTGAAAGTAGTGTCCTGGGTAAGGCCCATAGTGGCAGTAATTTGGTTTTTAAAGTCATAAGTAATTAAAACAGTGCTTTTTTGGTTTTAAAACAAACAAACAAACAACTCAGTTGTTCTTTCTGGAAGTCCTTCGCATTTCCTCTTTCTATCGAGACAGCTAACACGAGTGAGTACAAGCCATGCAGAATCTCAGGCTACATTTCTAGTTCTCAATCTGACCATTTCTCTATCAGTACAGACTCTTCACAAACAGAAGAAAATTATATTGATCCCTTCCTTCAAAGCCATACATTTTAATACAGTTTAACATACCGAGTTGTCAGGGTTTGATCTTTTGGGTCATAGTTCAAACTCCCTCTAATTCTATTCCCTATATTTCTAAATTTCTAGGACAGTTTCAAGCACAAGCCAATCAGTGTCAATAAAAAAAGAAAAAGGAAAGAAAAAGACAGGGTCACACTTTGTGAAGAGTCTAATGGCTTTTTGGATCGTCTTCTACAGCATCATGAAGGAGGTTGTTTTGTTATTTAATTAGGAGTGTTTTTCCTTACCTCCTGAGAGAACACGAGTTGAGTACAAATCATTATGGGTCCTTATTAGCTTTTGAGGTAAAGAGAAACTTCCTTACTCCAAAGGAAGCTGTATCCATATGTCACAAGAGTGTGATGGTTACTTTTATGTGTCACCTTGCCAGAACAGGTGACCAGTTGTTTGGTCAAATATTAGTCCAGATGTTGCTGTGAAGGTATATTTTAGATGCAATTAGCATTTACAATCAATTGGCTTTAAGCAAAGCATATCACATTCTATAAAGATGGGCAGGCTTCCTCCAATCAATTGAAGGTTATAAGAACAAATACTGAGGTTACCCAAAGAAGAAGGTGAAGAAATTCTGTTTCCAGACAGCAGCATCGAAATTCTGCCTTAGTTTCCAGCTTTTGGACTCAAGACTACAACCTCAACTTTTACCTAAGCCTGCTGGCTTGCCCTATGGATTTTGTATTTGCCAACCCCCACAACTGTATAAACCAGCTTCTTAAAAGATCCCATTAGTTGTGTTCTCAGCAGAACCCTGCTTAATACAATGGGGGAAGGGATTTGGGGGTCAAAGCTGACCACCAGAGATATTTGTGTGTCTCCTGACCATAGTACCAAATGCCACTGTCTCAAACATGAATGTGGCTTCTACACTCAGGCTCAAAGAGCAAGAAAATACCCAGGAAGTTTTCCCCATCAGATTTCTGGACAGAAAGAGATGGGCTTTCTCCAGGGAGTCATTGAAGAAACGATTTTAGTGGTCAAGGGGCAAAGGAATCAGAAAGTTGTGCACCTGAGGGGAGCAACAATGAAATGGGCAGTCCTGGGTCCTGGGTCCTGAAGGAGCAGAGGGAGGCGGTGAGCTCCATGGGAGATGACCTTTCCTGCCATGGGATTTGTGGCAATAGGCAGAGGTGCACAGTCAGGGGCAAAGAAAGTTTGCAGAGGGAGTGTGCAGGAACAAGTGCTCTGGCTTGTCTGTCCTCCAGTCCCATTCTTCTGCCAGTGCCTCCAATTGGCTGAGCCCAACCAGAGGCCTCAGAGCAAAGAGGCTCGTTAAGACACATTTGCAAGGCCAACCTACAGGATGCCAAACAGGGAAGAGCAGAGAATGTGATGGGGGTTGGTGGGGGGAGCAGGTAAAGACAGAATAACCAGATTGCACAGGACTCTATCTCTGGAGAATTCATAATAACTGATACATTTTCAATACTTCATAAGCTTGAGATTATTAATTAAAAAAAAGAAATAGGTCATCTTCGGGTGATGTAAGTCAGTAGGGAGATATACCTATAAATTCTGACACTGGGGAAAAAAAACCTTAGCCTCCCTAGATTGTAGGGCTCAGGTTCTTGGCTTAACCCAAATTCTCAGTCACTTCGGGGCAGGGGCTCCTAGACATAGATCTTCTTCTTCTTCTTCTTCTTCTCCTTCTCCTTCTCCTACTCCTTCTCCTTCTCCTTCTCCTCCTCCTCCTCCTCCTCCTCCTCCTCCCCCCCTCCTCCTCCCCTTCCCCCTCCCCCTCCCTCTCCCTCTCCCCGTCTTCCTCTTCCTCCTTCTTCTTCCCTGTCCCATCAAAATATTCAGGTCCCTGACCCAGCTGATAGTCACATAGCAACAATGTGAACAATTTCAGAGTGGAGTTTCAATATATAAAGGATCTACAAGGGTGGAAATCAGCTTCTGGTTTTCTGTGATAAGGATTCAGCCTTTTAAGTGAGCATCACATTATATGCCTATGGGTTACCAAGTAATAGCTTTAGAGGACACAGGAGTAATTTATAATGCTAACTTCAGTTGACTTGCTTTAAAGCAACTGAAATTATAGCCCTTGAATTTAAATATTATTTAAATTATCCTGAACTATGGCATTTTTACATTCATTTACTGTGTTATTGATTTTCTATTAAATCCCAGTTTACCATCTCTGTTCATATGAACAAGTTCGTGAGTCAGGATACGTTGGAAACTTACTGAGCACTTATTTGATGCAGACAATTCACTAAATCCTGGTCATGTAGAGATCAGAATGGTCCCTGCTTTCTTTATGTGTGCAGATGGGTTAGAGGGACAAACATGCAAACAGTAGCACCAGCGTGGGAAAAACAATGACAGAGTTGTGCACTGAAGGCATCATCATCCCAGATCTGAGACCCAGGCAAAGTCACCCTGAGAAGGAAACATACCACTGGATCTTTGAAGGAAGACTTAAAATTAGCCCTGTGGCCAAGAGGGGATTCCACGGGTTGTGGCTTTCTGGGAATGACAGGTAGTTCAGCTTGGAACAGCAGAGGGTTTGTGAATGGAGACAGAAACTGACAGGAGCCGGTATACCATGTTACCATCAGGACCTTATGGTGAGTTCTAGGAGGGACACAATGCCTTCCAAGTAGGAAAGTGACATGATAGGGTTTTAATTGTAAAAGGAAAAAAAAAATGTGTGTAGAGATGGGTAGCGGATGGATTGAAAGGTGGTGAGGCAAGGCTGAAAAGAGGAGGCTAATGAGGAGATGATCACACCAAATTCAATGAGAAAGGATAAAAGTCCAAACTAAAACTATGTTTGGGGGAAGGTGATGGGAGTAGGAGAAGGGGACAGAGTATAAAGACATTTCTGAAATGTAATAACAGGACTTTGCTAGAAAAGTGGATATGCTTCTGCCTTGGTCGACAAGACAGATCATCAAAACAAATAATGAAGGAGGAAAGTGGACTAGTGGGTGGAAAAAAGGTCAGCCTGGTTGAGCAGCCAGTGACACATCCAGTGGAGGCTGCCAGTAAGGAGTTGTGGAGATAACCTTGCTGTTAACACTGCTGAAGGTGGAGGGGTGGGGGCGTAAAACAAGGAACAACTGCCAAGGGTAATCGTAGAGGATGAGAAAATAAGAGAATCAAATGCAAACATATTATTCTCTGTGCTTCATCATCACTAACTCAAAAAACAGCAGATGCTGGAGAAGATGTGGGAAAAAGGGAACACTTCTACACTGTTGATGGGATTGTAAACTAGTACAACCTCTGTGAAAAACTGTGTGGCGATTCTTGAAAGACCTAAAGATTGACCTTCCATATGACTCAGCAATCCCCATTCTGGGAATATACCCAGAGAAGCTCAAATCACTCTATGAAAAAAATAACTGCACATGCATGTTTATTGCTGCATTATTCACAGTAGCAAAAACATGGAACCAACCATGCTGCCCATTGAAAAGGGACTGGGTAAAAAAAAGTGGCACGTATACACAGTAGACTATTATGCAGTCATAAATAAGGACAAAATTATGAACTTCACAGCAACTTGGATGGAGTTAGAATCTATAATACTCAGTGATCTATCACAGAAACAAAGAACTAAGTATCACATGCATTATCATAATACTATAAGAAAGGAATTGGCAGCAGTGGGAAACTGCTGGGGGCAGGCACACTTTATCAATAAGGGTGCTGATCTCAAACCAGATGAAGTAGGCACCAAAGTGAGGTCCAAACTTTACCTATAAAATGATCATTTGTCTACCTAACCCTGAATCGTATGCCACATATTTAAAATAAAAATGGAAAAAATCTTTATATCTGTATATTAAAAAAAGAACAGGTGGCAGATGGAAGGAGACAAATGTTTCATGGAGGTTGGGAGCAACCATGGAGTTGGGAGCTTTGGGAATGAAAATGTTACAACAAGGAGAATTCATGGTCAAAGGGAATAGAGATGAATAAAGACAGATGTATTTCAATTGGATTTGGAAATTAATGGGCCCTTGAGACTTTAGCCAGAGCTGTTTCGCGGGGTGGTGGTGGGAGAATTGGGGAGTCAGAAGGAGAGGCAGAAGCAGAGAGAAATGTAAGTCATTCCTTCAAGAAATTTCACTGAGAAGGGCAGGAAAGAAACAAACCTCTAGAGGGGATCTTGGGGTCCAGGAAATTACCTTTTTTTTCTTAAGGTAGGCAGAGATTGGACATGTTAAAGGCAGAGCCTGGAGGAAGGGAGGGGTTCAGGATATCTGTGATGATGCAAAATGAAGATGTGGAAAAAAAAAAAGAAAGCACAGGTGACAGTTAGTGGAAGAGCGGATGTAAACAGAGAATCCTGGCATGTTCGATTCAGAGGCAGAGCAATACCTGGTAATGAAAATCTCAGGTGTGGTTTGTAGAAGTGGTGTGGAGAAGCCTGAAGAACTGAGACTTGTCCACCCGGACACTTGGGGTTTAAAATGCTGGAACCAAAGTCTCAAGTAATGGAGATGGGAGTTGAAAACAGAGCAAAGGGCCACATAGTCTGAAGGTCCAAGTCTTTATTTATTTTTTTCTCTTATATTTTTAAATTTTAAAGATGTGGGGTACAATTCAGGGTTAGATATACCAATGTTCATTATGCAGGTATTCTTTTTGATGAGGTGTGTCCCCCTCCCCCCCACCCTGGCAGATTCCCACTACTGCCAGTCCAGTCTCTCCCCCGCCCCCCTCCTCCGCAGTTTCCTGCTATTGCCAATTCTTTTCTTTTCTTTTTTTTGTCCCAGCTTTATTGAAAATATTACGGCATCACAGAAAGACTCAAACAGCTCCTTGTGGTATTTTGAAGTTCATCCCAACTGTTGGGCCTACAGGTTGGACAGAGTGCCAAAGTCCAAAAGCTTCAGCATTTTCTTAGCGTCAGGATCTATTTCAATGATCTCCTGATCCAGGGCTGAGACCTCCGGAACATAATTGTCCCTCCCTTCTCTCTTCTCCTGTAACTTGATGGAGATACCTCTCACCGGGCCCCTCTGGATCCGCTTCATCAGATGCATGACATAGCCGGCTATCTTGTTGCGGAGCTTCTTGCTGGGAATAATGGTGATCTCC
The DNA here is from genome assembly GCA_027257055.1 of Cephalopachus bancanus. Taxonomy (NCBI): domain Eukaryota; kingdom Metazoa; phylum Chordata; class Mammalia; order Primates; family Tarsiidae; genus Cephalopachus; species Cephalopachus bancanus. Next base: position 2,211,942 of record JAPVLO010000260.1, on the reverse strand, counting down.
TCGCACACGTGCTTGTTCATGTGGAAGTGGTTGCCCAGGCGGGTGCAGTACTTCTCAATGATGACCCGTGCCTCCTTCTTCCCGGTTTTGGTTCAAATGCAGCCCATGTTGGTGGGTCCTTGGTAAAAGAGTCAATCCTTTTCTTATAGTATTACGATAATTGTTCAAGGTCTGCTTATGAGTGAGAACATGTGATACTCAGTTCTTTGTTTCTGTGAAAGATCACTCAGTATTATAGACTATAAGTGCATCCAGATTGCTGTGAAGTTCATGATTTTGTCCTCTATGGCTGTGTAATATTCCATAGTGTATATGTACCACATTTTTTTATCCAGTCCTCTTTTAATGGGCAGCATAGTTGGTTCCATGTTCTTGCTACTGTGAACAATGCGGCAATAAACATACATGTGCAAGTATCTTTTTTATAGAGTGATTGGAGTTCTTCCAGGTGTATTCTCAGTAGGGGGATTGTGGGATCCTATGGAAGGTCGATATTTAAATCTTTGAGGGATCACCACACTATTTTCCACAGAGCCTGTACTAGTTTACACTCCCACCTACAGTGTAGAAGTGTTTCCTTTTTGCCACATCCTCTCTAGCATCCTGACCGGAGTTAGGTGGTATCTCAGTGTAGTTTTAATTTGCATTTCTTTGATGACTAGAGAGGCTGAGCATTTTTTCATGTATCTGTTGGCTGTTCGTATGTCTTCTTTTGAGAAGTGTCTATTCATATCTTTTGCCCATTTTGTAATGGGCTGTTTGTTTTATTCTTTTCGGCAGTTTGAGTTACTTGTAGATCCTAGATATTAGGCCTTTGTTAGAAATAGAATTGGCAAATATTTTTTTCCCAATCTGTGGTCTGTCTCTCTGCTCTCTTGATGGTTTCTTTTGCTCTGCAGAAGCTTATCAGTTTGATGAGGTCCCACTTGTCTATCTTACCTCTTATGGCATGGGAGGCCCTAGTCTTTAAATATTTAAAAGACTGAAAAGAAGTCTCTGAGAAGACAAAGGCAAGTTGGGCCTTGCTCTGTCTAGACAGTTCTTTTGTGGGTGTGGAAATGGATATCACTCACATCCAACAGGATCACAAGGAATGCAGGTAGAACCAGATTTCAGATAAAAATATTGAGTCAAGGAAGGCAGGTTAAGGAGTTGATCTTCTGGTTCTTTGGTAATTTAAAATGGAGGATTCCAGAGGGTACAGCAGAAAGGGGAGAGTAGCACCAAGAAAACAGAAAACAGATGGAGGAAAAATGATTACAGTATTTGTTATGAATCTGTTTTCAATTTGCATTGTTCAGGATGGTCATTTATTTATTGCAAATAATTGTGTTTCCATTTTATAATCCTCCTTTCTCACTAGGGGTCAGGGTCATTCTTATGGGCCTTAGTTAAGTTGTAAGTAAGGTCTCACTAGAAGAAAAGAATATGAGCTTTGACAACGGAAGTATAAATAGATTCATAATTCATGACTTCCCCAATTTTTTGTCCCTGTTGCAGATATTTGCCAACTATCCATCTGAAATCTCTCCATTGTATTGTTCCAAATGCAGGAGAATGAACTTATTAAAATTAGTCTTTTAAAACAATGTATGAAAGAGTTTGGTCAACACAAAATTGAAATAATCTTCTTTTATTTATTTACATATATAAACAAACATATACTATACTATATAATATTATGTTATGTTTCATAGGAGAAGTCAAAGATAGCATTCCAGTGAAGCTCTATCATTGGTTGGTTTGTATATGTGTATATAGTTATATCATTTACCTATAACCTATTCCTCTACCTATCTTTATCTCTACCTCTGTATCTTCAGTTTTTATGTTAAGAGAAAAATCATCCTGAAATGTGTATTAGAATGGTACTTGGGTGAAATCTTTAGACTTATCAAAGCTAAGCTAATTTTGAACTTTTTAATTTAGAAGCAAAGTTTGGATGAAAGTTCATTTGCAAACAGTTGAATGTAATCACTTAGCCAGAAGTTTTACCTGAATTATAAGACTATGCTGCTGTGCAAAGACCTTGAAAGACCAAGAAATGACATAAAATTTATGATATAATTTTCTAAATGACCAGCCATCGCTTGTTTAAGAAATGCTATCTTCATTTGTAACTCTCAGGATACCCTGAAATTTATAATACAAATAAGATTTCTGTGGTATTGAGTCCACAACCCACACATAACAGCCCAGTATATCTTCATTAACAAGAAACATTTCTATTGATTTCATTTTGCGATGTTTCATATTACATATAACAAATATGTATGGTCACCTAAATGAATTATTACAATCCAATTTGAAATGATTGCATAGGGTTATTGTATTATCTCTAGGATGTTTTAGTCTCTGGGTGTCAAAACTGTTTTTATTTAATGGAATAACATGGAAAAGTTAATCAGAGTAGGTTAACCTCTGTGGAACTGAAGGTCACACGCATTTACTCTCAGTGGAAATGGAGGAGCTTTCAGTTTTGAACTCTCACTGGGGGTGGGTGAATGTGGAAGAGAAGTAACCAGGAGCGATTTAATGCCTGTGTTTCCGCTAGTCTCACCAGCACCAGTTGGCTTATGGGACTTTTCAATAACTGAATTTTTGATTTAAAATTTTCCTGCAAGGAAAATAAAATTAAACAGGCAATACAAACATAATAAAAAATCAATACCACAGTTAACATTTCTATTGCACATTATTGAACAGCCTGACTTTGGGCTCATTCAAGTTTGCATACAGGCGTAACTGCTCAGAGTCTCTGACCAGAGTTGAGGTCAATATGAGGAGTTGCAAAGTCATTTTCTCAAAATTATATTTCCAAGAAATAGGATGCTTCTTATAATGTGAGTCTTTTCACTTTTGGCCAGGAACACAAAGGTAGAAACTTCCCTTTTGCTTAACTAGCATCTTCCATTTGATGGACAGATAGAATATACCAAGACTAGTGTCATTTGAGCACATCAAAACTATCTCTTTCAGAGTGGTTTCTGTGAGGTTAGGTTTGGTCTTAGTGAATATGTTGTCTCTTTTTGTTTTGCTACAGAGGTACTTGTTTGCTCTTGTAAGACTTGGATGCAGAGATGTACAACTGGAAAGACATCCAATTAAAGGTTGAGGCGAAAGCATTGTCCATGAATTAATTACTCTGGAATACTAAAGTACCACTAGACTTCTGGTAAAGATGGCCAACTGAGATAATTGAGAAAGTCTCCTTTTATTACAGAAATAGCAAAAACAGGAACATTTATAGGTGAGTTCATGAACTGGAACAAAAGGATTTCTGGATGCTGGAAACAAGAAGCGAGAGCTGAAACACAAGATGATCTGGAGACTCCAGATAAGGCATGTACTATGAGTCTGGGCTCTAACTATGCACTGGTAGGGAGTCCAGGCTGTGAGATCCTTAGGTGATAGAAGGTGAGACTGAACTTCCAGCAATAATGACTGTCCTCTCATTGAGCCACCCATCAGGATTTGTTCTCTGGACTTTAGGTAGAAAAAAAGTAACTAGATGGAAATCAGAATGTGTGAGCTCATTTGTACCCACATTTTAAAAATAAAGTAAAATAATTATAAAAAAAGAATGTGTGAGCTTATGCAGTGTGTATGAGACTAAATGCACACAGCCAGATTTCAAGCCAAGAAATTTCATTAAAAACCAGTTTAGGACTTCCGGCAAGATGGCGAAGGAGCAGGTTGATCTGTAAGACTCTCTGGGAAAGGGAGTGACCATAGGGACTCTTGCTCTCCCCTGGTGCCTCCTGCCCCCGCCACTGCTAGCCTGCTCTTTGACCAGTTGCACAGGTCTGAGAGCTGGCAGAAAACAACCCTACACACAGCTCTGTTTGCTGCTGCAGCCACCACCACAGCTGCCACCACTGGCCACGTTGGCCTGTGGTCTGGAGGCCCTTGATTCCATGCACTGCACTGCTGGCTCAGCTGGTGCTGCTGCTACTCCCTCCCGCAGTTGCTCCCCTGCCTGGATTGGCTCAAGATTCCCATCCTGGTTGTGGAGTTCTTTCCATGCACCATACTGCTGAAGAGGCTGCAGCCACTGCTCTTTCCTGCGGCTGCTCCCTCCCCCTGCCCAAGGTGGCCCCCCCAATTCCCAGACCAGGGAGCTCCAGGTCCCCACGCCTCCTACACACCTACTGCTGCATGGACCTGCAGCTCCTGGCTGTCCCACACTCCACCTCCCCCAGTTCAACCTGGCAGGTGGGTCAGATAACAGCTAGCCCTTAGACCACACAGAGACTGCATTGACTCACCCAGTACACCGGCTCTGCCTAGCTCCATCTGCCTCCAGCTTGAGATCTAAGGTAATAAAATCAAACTGGGAGAGACCGAATCTCCTCCCCACTGCTAGCTCGGACACAGGTCAGATTTGATTGACAGACTTACCAGGCAGCAAGCTGACTGAGCTTAGATTGGATCAACACCCCCCCCACCTCCCTGCAGCAGGCCTGGGCATCAGATCCTAGCAGTGAATAACCCTACCAGCCTGCAATGAAAACTAGAGATCAGAGCTGAAAGGACACTGGACTTAGAAGAATGATCTAAGAGCAGGTTTGGTTCTCTTGGTTTTGCTTTTTCTATTTGTTTGTATGTTTGTTTTACTTATCCTTTTTCTTTTTTCCTCTTTTTTCTCTCTTCTTATTGCTATTGATAGTGTTTTCGTACTAACTTTGCCTCTGTTAGTTTACTGAATTTTTATAAACTTTAGACTTCATACTTGTGTAAAGGAATAATATCAATAAGGAGGATGATTGGCTTGTGTGTCTGAATGATTGTCTGTATGCTTTAGCTTTCTGTTTTTTTTCTTATTCTTTTCTGTCTTTGTGTCTGTTTTCATTTATTAGTTGGTATGTTTGTCTGTTTTTCTCTCTTACTCTTCTCATTCTCCACCTTCCTCTTCCTCCCCTCCCCTGTTCCATCCTTTTCCTTTTTCTTACCACATTTTGCTTTCAGGGGTTAAACCTATTCCCCCACTACATGGACAGACTGCAGGGCAGTAGGAAGTAGGTTCCAGGGTATTCATACACCTGTCAGTGGATACTGTGATTGCAGATAGATTTTAAATCACAGCTTCCCCCTCAATTCAATCTCAAAACTACAAAAAAAAAGAAAAAAAAAGAAAAAGTATAATCCTCAACCCACAGTCAAGCTTTGGAAGTAAACAAAGCTAGAAGATTCACATAAGGAAGAATAGGAGATCAAGCAAACAGAAGTAAAGGCAACCCTGCCACCCCTGAGCAACATAATTAAAGAAGGGGGGGTGAAAGGAAAAAGTGGGGAGGAAAATCTACACAAATGAAGAAAAAGCAAAAGAAAAATATAGGTGTCCCACAGACCCCTGGGAGACCAGACACTGAGAAAACAGACTTCAGAATGCAAACAATGAAGAGCCCCCAGAATGACTGGTCACATACTACAATCCAGACATCAAGACACTAATAGAAAGAATAAAAAGAATTGAGGAGAGACAAGAGGAAAATAGGAAGGAGTTGATAATGGAGATAACAGCAGTAAAGAATATTGTGATAGAAATAAATACTGTCCAGACCATAGAAAACAAGCTTAAAAAGAACAAAACCTTCAAGAGATGAACAATTACTTCAAGAGACCAAACCTAAGAGTAATTGGACTTCCTGAGGCAGAAAAAGAGACAGAAACAACCCTGGAACAAACATTCCATAAAATTATTCAAAAAAACTTCCCTCATCTCATCGGTGACGTGAAAATTCAAGCACAAGAGATTCAGAGAACCCCTGCAAGACAACCAATGAGAAGATCAACTCCCAGACACATAATAATTTGCCTAAACAAAGTAGGTATAAGAGAAAAATCCTAAAGGCAGTAAGAGAAAAAGGTCAGACTACCTAACTGGGGAAGATGTATTAGAATAGCAGCAGATTTAATCTATAGAAACCTTTCAGGCTAGGAGAGCTTGGAGCCTAATCTTCAAAGTCCTCAAAGATAATCAATTTCAACCAAGAATAATCTACCCAGATAAATTAAGCTTCATCAGTGAGGGAGATTTAAAATCTTTCCCAGACATTCAATCCCTAAAAACTTACCCTACCTCTAGATCAGTCCTATAAGAAACACTTAAGAAAGTATTAAACACAGATGAAAGGGAAAAAAAGAACAGCAACATTCCTCACAAGAGTACAGGAAAAAGATTGAAACCACACACGAATCAACCTCAAAACAAAACACAACAAACTAACAGGATCAACAACACCTCTATAAGAACCCCATGACAGGGATGCATGACTATAAGAACCCCATGACTAAATGCACCACTGAAAAGACATAAAATGGCAAAATGGATAAAATATCATAAAGCAACAATATACTGTCTCCAAGAGACTCATCTCACCAGAAAGGACATTCATAGACTCAAAGTAAAAGGATGGGAAGCAAAATTTCAGGCAAATGGAACACAAAAGAAAACTGGAGTTGCAATTGTAATCTCAGACAAAGTACCCTTTAAGCTATCAAAAATTAAAAAAGATGAAGAAGGTCACTGTATAATGATAAAAGATTCAATCCATCAACAAGAAGTATGCATCCTAAACATATATGCACCCCAAAAAGGAGCACCAAAGTTTATAAAGCAGCTTGTATGGAAACTTAAAAAAGAGATTGACCCTAACACTATCATAGCTGGGCACTTTATACCCCACTCACAACCCTGGACAGATCATCAAGATAAAAAACAAACAAGGAGATCTGGAGCCTCAATAAGACTCTTGAACAAATGGGCCTAATTGCTATCTACAGAACACTCCACCCAATGACCACAGAATATACATTCTACTCATCACTGCACAGAACATACTCCAAGATTGACCACATCATTGACCATAAATCAAACATAAGCAAATTTCATAAGACTGAAATTTTGCCATGTACCTTCTTAGACCACAGTGGAATAAAAATGAATATCAACACCAACAAATTTCCTCCAAAACACACAAAGACATGGACACTAAACAGTATGATGCTAAGCAACTCCTGGGTCAATGATAAAATCAAAACAGGGATTAAAAGCTACCTGGAAACAGATGAAAATGAAGAAACATCTTACCAAAACCTCTGAGATGACTTAAAAGCAGTAATAAGAGGGGAATTCATATCTTTACAAACACACATGAAGAAAATGGAAAGATCACAAGTTAACAGCCTAACAAGTCACCGAAGCAAGCTGGAAATGCAAGGCCACCAAAACCCTAACTTCAGCAGAAGAAACCAGATCACCAAAATAAAAGCCTAAATCCAGGATATTGAAGACAAAAAGATAATACAAAAAAATAAACGAAACAAAAAGCTAGTTCTTTGAAAGGATAAACAAGATAGATGGTCCCCTAGTCAAACTGACCAAGAAAAGAGAGAAAAAACCCAAATAAACTCAATCAGAAACACAAAAGATGAAGTCACAACTGACCTGGAAGAAATTCAAAAGATTATCAGAGACTACTATGTACAATTGTATGGAAACAAACTTGAAAACCTAAAGGAAATGGAGGACTTTCTGACATCATACAACCTCCCTAGGTTGAAACAAGAAGACACTGAGACACTAAATAGACCAATAACAATCAAGAAAATTTTTTATGTCATAAGAAAACTACCAATCAAAAAAAAGCCCTGAACCAGATGGCTTTCCAGCAGAATTCTACAAAACATACGAGGAGGAGCTGATACCAATCCTATTGAAAGTATTCCAGGCGATTGAGAAAGATGGCACTCTCCCCAAATCATTTTATGAAGCTAACATCACATTGATACCCAAGCCAGGTAAAGACTCAACAAAGAAAGAGAACTACAGGGCAATATCTTTGATGAACATAGATATAAAAATTCTCAGCAAGATCCTAGCAAACTGGATTCAACAACACATCTCAAAAATCATCTACCACGAACAAATAGGCTTCATCCCTGGGATGCAAGGCTGATTCAACATTTGTAAGACCACAAATGTAATTAAATACACCAACAGATGTAAAAACAAAAACCACATGATTATATCATTAAATGCAGAAAAAGCTTTTGATAAAATACAGCATCCCTTCTTGATAAAAACCCTTGAACATCTAGGCATACACGGAACATTCCTCAAAATAGTAAAAGCCATCTATGAGAAACCCACAACCAGCATAATCCTAAACAGACAGACATTGGAAACATTTCCACTGAAAACTGGAACAAGACAAGGATGCCCACACTCGTCCCTCCTGTTCAATATAGTTTTTGAAGTTCTGGCTAGAGCAATCAGAGAAGAGAAGGCGATCGAGAGTATCCAGATAGGAAAAGAGAAAGTCAAGTTATCTCTCTTTGCAGATGACATGACTGTATACCTTGAAAACCCAAGCAAATCTGCCAAAAACCTACTGGCATTGATAAAGGACTTTGGCAAAGTCACAGAGTATAAAATAAATATGCAAAAGACAATCGCATTTCTATACACCAATAATAAACAGAAACCCAAATAAAAAACACAATTCCATTTACAATAACCACACACAAAAAATGAAATACCTTGGCATCTTCCTAACCAGAGATGTAAAAGACCTTTACAATGAAAACTACAAAACACTGCTCAAGGAAATCAAAGATGACATAAACAAGTGGAAAAATATTCCATGCTCATGGACTGGAAGAACCAACATTGTTAAAATGTCCATTTTACCTAAGGCAATCTACAGATTTAATGCAATACCCATCAAATTACCAGCAACATTCTTCTCAGACCTAGAAAAAAACTATACAGTAATTCATATGGAAACATAAACAACCAAGAATAGCCAAAATAATCCTCAGCAAAAAATAAATAAATAAATAAAATAAAAACAAAGCAGAAGGTATCATACTCCCAGACTTTAAACTATACTATAAAGCTACAATAATCAAAACAGCCTGGTATTGGTATAAGAACAGGCATATAGACAAATGGAATAGAATTGAGATTCCAGAAACAAAACCTCAATTCCTCAACCAACTCATCTTCGACAAAGCCTCCACCACCCACTACTGGGGAGAGGAGAACCTTATTCAGTAAATGGTGCTGGGAAAACTGGCTAACCACATGTAGAAGATTGAAACAAGACCCCTACCTATCCCCATACACAAAAATTAACTCTAAATGGATCACAGACCTAAATGTAAAGCCTCAAACTGTAAGAACCTTAGAAAATGCAGGAGACACTCTTATGGAAGTTGGAACTGGCAACTGATTCCTAATCAAAACCTGAAGTGCCCAGACCATAAGAGATAAGATAGACAGGTGGGACCTCATTAAGCTTCTGCAAAGCCAAAGAAACCATCAAGAGAGCAGGGAGACAGCCCACAGACTGGGAAAAAATATTTGCCAACTACATGTCTGACAAAGGCCTAACATCAAGGATCTTCAAGGAACTCAAATGTGCTGAAAAGAAAAAAGCAAACAGCTCCACTACAAAGTGGGCAAAATATATGAATAGACCCTTCTCAAAAGAAGACATACGAGCAGCCAACAGGCACATGAAAAAATGTTTAGCTTCACTAATCATCAAGGAGATGCAAATTAAAACTACACTGAGATACCACCTGACTCCAGTAAGAATGATCATCATCAATAACTCAAAAAATAACAGATGCTGGAGAAGATGTGGCGAAAAGGGAACACTTCTACACTGTTGGTGGGAATGTAAACTAGTACAGCCTCTGTGGAAATCAGTGTGGCAATTCCTAAAACTCCTAAAAATTGACATTCCATATGATCCCGCAATCCCCCTACTGGGAATATACCTGGAAGAACTCAGATCACTCTTTAAAAAAGATACCTGCACACGTATGTTTATCACAGCATTGTTCACAATAGCAAGAACATGGAACCAACCGTGCTGCCCATCAAAAGAGGACTGGATAAAAAAATGTGGTACATATACACTATGGAATATTATGCAGCCATAAAGAAGAACAAAATCATGAACTTCGCAGCAACATGGATGGAATTAGAGTTTTTAATACTGAGTGATCTCTCATAGAAACAAAGAGATGAGTATCACATGTTCTCACTCATGAGTGGACCTTGAACAACTACCATATTACTGTAGGAAAGGGATTGAAAGTAGTGGGAAACCGTGGGGAGGGATGTGGGGGAGATAGCTGTGATTGACGGTATTTGATATCCACCTGGGGAAGGGGGGACACAGCTCATCAATAAGGGTACTTGTACAATGAACATTTGTATACCTAACCCTGAATTGTACCCCATAATTAAAAAAAAAAAAAAACCAATCTAGCACAAAAATGAATGTAAAAAATCAGCCTGGAGCTGATGGACTTTATGGGATTTGCAGAAACCAAAGATAAGCTGTCCCCATAAGATCACCTATATATTCCAGGATACTTAGCTGAAATTTCTTCAGGAGTCAACATATGCCAAAGATGAACTTACATGACACACGCTGTGTAAGGTTGTGCCTCCTTATTTTCCTCAAGCAACTAAAAACATTACAAATACACAAAGACATTTACCCCTTAAGAGAGACAGTCAACAGATCCTAAAAATGAGAGAATTAATGAAAAACTGCAGATAAGAGTAGTATCTAAGGAATTTGAAAATAAGCATGATTGAGATGCTCGAAGTAACAAAATAAGGAATTAATTTTGTAATGCAAGATGAAAGAAAAGCAGGCAGTTTTGAGAAGGAAACAAAAAATTGCCGAATAAATAATTCTCAAGATAAAGCTGAAAAATGCACTCAGAATATAGCTCAAAGAGATAAAAGATGATGGATATAAAACATAAATTAAGCCGGGCTTGGTGGCTCAGCTTGTAATCCCGCGCCTTTGGGAGGCTGAGGTGAGTGGATTGCCTGAGCCCGTGGGTTCGAGATCCGCCTGGGCAGCGAGACCTCATCTCTACAATAAATCAAAAAATCAGCTGGGCATGGTAGTGCATGCCTGTAATTCCGGCTACTCGGAAGGCTAAGGCGGAAGGATTGCCGGAGCCCAGCAGGTCGAGGCTGCGGTGGCCAGGAGCGGCCACTGCACTCCAGTCTGGGCAACAGAGTGAGACTCCAACTCAAAAAAAAACCAAAAAACAAAAACACATAAATTAAGACAATAAAAAAAAATGAGAAAATCCAAAATATAACTAATAGAGTTTCCTAAATGAAATTATGGAATGAATGAGAAGAGACAGTATTTTTTTTAAATGGTGGTAAATTTTTCATAATTAAAAATAATTAGACCAGATTTCAGTAAAATTCTAAATATTAAGAAGAACACATATGGTTAACCCACACCTAACACACTGCAGTGAACTAAAGAATATAAAAATGATATAAAAACATTTAAAAGTATACCTAAAAAGAAGTAACATTCAGACTAATGGCAGACTTCTCACTAGCAGCTACAAATGTTGGAAGATGACTGGGTACTATTTTCTGAGTGGTAAGGGAAAAATACTATCAACTTCACATCTATACTTAGTTAAAATGATCATTATTTGAATGGTCATTCAAGAGAGAGGAGAACTTTCTCCAGCAGTTATAATCCTGGGTTGCAACCAACAGAGCCTCTGAGAAGAACATCATCATTTCCTCTGTCTTCATTTCCTTCAACAGCTTCTCATTAAGATAGCTTCACTCCCTGTTCTATACTGAATGAAGGTAAAATAAGAGGTTTTTAAAAAGATATGTAAAGACTAAGAGACTTACTAGTTGAAAGCTCAAATAAGATAATATAATGCTGAAAGAAGAAAATGGAAGCTGGAAGGAATTAGTGGGCAGCAAGAAGAAAGAGCAAGTTAAGAAACTGGTAAAAACATTTTGCAAATTTACTATTAGAATAATATTAATATACATATTTGAGGAGTTTTTTATAAAAAAATTAAAACACTGAACAATCATATCAAGGATGATAGAAAAGCTTAATTTGGGAAGCAAGTTAAAGAGGCCAAAGACCCTTATCTAGTGAGAAGAACAGAGGTATTGGTTAGCTTCAGAATATGAAAAACTATAAATTATGGATAAGAGTATATAAATGAAATTATTGACGTGTGGATATATAATTCCAAAAGAGTAGAAAGAAAAAAGAGGTTAAAAAGAAACAAAATGGAGAAGAAGGCAGGAAAGAAGGAAGAAAGAAAAAATAAAGCATGGAAAATTATAGCAAAAATAGATCCAAATGGATGCATAATAAATGTAATGGATGATCAGAATAAATGTAAATGGATTAAACTCTTCTTTGAAAACAGCAGACTGTCAGACTAGAAAAAGCTCTTCCATTCCTTGAATATGCTGAGAGAGACCTATGCTTTTCTATTATCTTGTATCAGGATTGAAAGTGGTATTTTTTTGTGTGTGTGACAAGAGCAATTACACATGTCCACCCTTTGGAAAGAAAATGCTATCTGGCAAGTCTTTATGAGGGTATGATCACATCTCAGATCGAATGTCTCCTCTAATGTCATGATGGTGTGCCTCCAGGAGTAGGAGGTAGTTGATTTAGGTAGCTCTACCTAGATCAAGTGAACAGAGGAAGGTCGAAGAAGCAGTAAGTTTCTTTCTTGTGGAGCAGATGGAGAGATACTACTACTCAGGCTGAAAAGTTAGATGATTATAATGTGGTTGAATGGTTTTATTCAAAGAGTCCTGGTAACTGGATCAATGTCTACATACAGAGGTTTCCAGTGAAAAAAGACTTTGGGGGTTTTGAGTTTTGATTCACTAGGATATAGCCACCAGATTAAGTAATGTGGTTTTAGAAGGGAATGATGGAATTAGATTGTCTATAACAGAGGGTGTGATCCATCCTCTCTACTTGCTTTTATCAGAGCACATCTGGAAGGATGAATTTAGTACTACATTCTGGCAGAAATATTGATAAACAAAGATAGATCTTCAGGGTATCAACCTAGATGCCAAGAGTTAATCAAACCCCATAGCATGAATACTTGAAGGAATAAGGAGGGTGCCTATCTTAAAATAGACATGCCATTTGTCCCTAAATATTCCATTAGGCACATAGAAATTTGATCTAATCCTTGTGGCTTTAGTGAACAGAACTGGAACCACTGAGGATTTGTAACCAAACTATTAACAAATAAAGAGACAGTTACAGGAGGTAGAGAGCTTCCCATGACACAACGTTTTTTTTTTTTCCCATAGTGGTAAGAAGATTTATTAGAATGTGCCTTAATACAGATGCTGGGGCTTGCCCATGGTGCTCTTGATGTATAAGGCTTGAACGTTCTGCCAGTTCTTCTTTAGCAATGACACCAAGAAGTTAACAGCCAAGTGAATGTTATACACAAGCTCATCTTCTGTTGTTTTCACATGGTCAACAGTCACAGCCAGACATAGCACCTTCTTCATCTGGAACTTGATTGTGAACTTCACCTCATCAACTTTGGCCACCATGTTTTCATTGTGTGTCAGCAGGGAAGGGAACTTGCCAGTCTTATTTAGGCCTGGGCTGAGGGTTTGTGGGATCTGCTTAAGCCCAAATAAACACAATCAGAAACACAAAAGATGAAGTCACAACTGACCCTGAAGAAATACAAAAATTGTCAGAGACTACTATGTACACTTGTATGGAAACAAACTCGAAAACCTAAGGGAAACAGAGGACTTTCTGACATCACACAACCTCCCCAGGTTGAAACAAGGAGAAATTGAGATCCTAAATAGATCAATAACAATCCAGGAAATTGACTATATCATAAGAAAACTACCTACAAAAAAAAAAAAGCCCTGGACCCGGTGGCTTTCCAGTAGAATTCTACAAAGCATACAAGGAGGAACTGATACCAATCCTATTGAAAGTATTTCAGACAAAGTTTTTAAGTAAAACCCAGAGCAGCATTCTGTTGGTTGCATCAAAATGTATTAATACCCTATGTCTGGGTTGAATGTTTTGGCTCCTAACTTCCCCTTCCATCCTAAGACCTAGATTTTATTTTGTGTGTGACACTTTCAGTGCATATCCAGGTAGGGGGTGATGCCTTTTATATCCCACTTTTGACTCTGTCTTCAAGCCACATGTGTAGTTGTGACATTGATACAATAACCAGAAAAATCCCAACAGTATACTAGAGGAAGGAAGAAAAAGTCTCTTTGAAGGGGATACTTTTATCCCAGCTTGGGGCATCACAATCCCTGTGATGTCTTCAGAATTACCCAAGGACGTGACCTGATTCTTGAAATTAAAATTTCGGGTTTATTCACCCCCCCACAAACCTTAGTTTCTCCTCATTGGACCAGCAGAATGACCAAAATCATTAGAAGCAACTGGCAGTGGTATTAAGTTCTCTATATGACCTTAAGTGAATATTGAATTAGAATCTTATGTCAATGGTAGATATCTTATATCAATGGATTTGTTGATCAATAAATATTCTAAACAAGCTTCCCAGGTGTTATTCTCCCTGAAGCATAAGAACAAATCCAGCCCTTGGTAAATAATTTACACTTGTTTTTCTCAAACATTTTCCTGCTCTAACACCATCAATAGATGGCATTCTTATGCACACCCTCAGATATTTTTGATGCTGGCTAATAGGCCACAAATCAGATTTAATAAGTCATAACTCCCACATTGTTATTGCTAAGGTTGCAATAGGTTTAGATGTTTATTGAGGACTGATGATGATCATCTATCCACTCATCCATCCATCCATCCATCCATCCATCATCCTTCATCAATTTATCCATCCATTCATCCTTTATCCACCCACCACCCATCCATTCATCCATCCATTCATCCATCCACCCATCCATCCAACCATCATTTATTTATTGAACAGCACTATTGTTTGTAGCATGTTCTGGAAGATGATAAGTGAGACTTTGCTGGGGATGAGTAGGAATTGATTCACCCCAAAAGTTATATTGACTCTGTCCTTGCAACAGTTTTAGCTTTCACTAAGAGATACACTGATTATAAGTGAGCTCTTTGGAAGTGTGTACTTTTCTTGATTTCTTCTCCACTGGGACAGCAGAAAGATCAGAAGCATGGGAAACAGTTAGTAGTGGATCTGAGTACTCTAAACAACTTTCAGTGATCTAGTAGCATCTCTGAGATGATGTATACACACACACACACACACACACACACACACACCACACACACACACACACACACACATATATAAAACATCCAAGTTTAGATTTATCAAGCAGTAGATCCTGAGATAAGGATTCAAGTTCAACAAGTTATTTTTGTGGCAAACCAGAGCTTAATCCCCTTAGGGAACTCTGGAAAATGGTGTTGAACATGAATTTTAGATCTTTTATCCTCAGGTTGTATTTACCTACCAACTCTCATCAGTCATTGGGTGAAGGCTGCTCTGGAGTCATTAATTTCCTATCAATTCCAACCTTTAATTTGATTAGAAGACCAGGCTGTGGTGACCAGAGAAAGCCTTTGGACAAAAAGATGCAGATTTTGGAATTTGGAAGTTGGGCCAGAGGCACTAAACAGGGAAGGGCTAAAGGAACATGAATGGTCACCTGCCATGTCTGTTGCAGTGTATTGTGAACTTGTGTGTGTGTGTTGCCTTCAGATGGAGATTCCACTAGACAGGTCTTTAATACTAGAATCCACAACTGTAGACAACAGTCGGGTGGCAGGCAGGAGGCAGGTGAGCAGCCAAATGCCCCAGGGTTGGATGACATTTGCTGTCACTACTTTGGACTGTGCTCTGAGCCTGGCCTCCTCCTCTGAGGTTTCCAGGTATTTTGGCTGCCACTAGAGCAGTGACATCGCATTTTTCCAGTCCTGTCTTTGAAACTTGGTCTTTCTTCCTGAACCACCAGCCTTTTATAACTTCTAGTAGAACACATAACCCTCTTCTCTCCCTTCTTTGAGGAGCTTGTTTAGTATGAGCCTAATGGCTATTTCCAGACAGTGTTGACAAGAAAGACATGTCTCTAGGTGGTTTCGATGTTTCTGACATTATTAACAATCTGATGCAGACACAGAACCTCAACCTAGATATGCCAAAAAAAGATGCAACCTTCTTTTCATGTCTGTACTCTTGGTATAAATCTTTTTTTTTTTTTGAGTTGGAGTCTTACTCTGTCGCCCAGACTGGAGTGCAGTGGCCGCTCCCGGTCACCGCAGCCTCGACCTGCTGGCCTCCAGTGATCTTTCCACCTCAGCCTTCTGAGTAGCTGGAATTACAGGCGCGTGCTACCACACCTGGCTATTTTTTTGATTTGTTGTAGAGATGAGGTCTCGTCTGTCCAGGTGGGTCTTGAACCTGTGGGCTCAGGCAATCCACTCACCTCAGCCTCCCAAAGGCACGGGATTATAGGCTGAGCCACTGAGCCCGGCTGGTATAAATCTTAAAATTAGCTTTCCTTTTAGACAGCACTGTTGAAACCCATCAGGGTCATGACAGTGTGTGTAACAGTAGGTGCTACCAAAGTTTTTGTCCTGGTTTTATTGTAGCTCTTTCTGCTTTTTCTTTTTCTCTCTCAACATTAAGTTTCTGAAGAATAGGAGGAAAAACCACTGGTGGTTATCTCTTCCCAGCCCTCAGTGTGGTGCTCAGCAGAAGCTGGATGCCGCTTGTAGCTGTGACTGCTTGTGGGGAGTGGCTTGCTCATAAGAGTCACCCGATTTTGCTGGTGTGTCTTTTGGTCCCACAGTCATAGGGTTTGGGGTTGAAACTGAAATGGAATTCTATTTCATGAGCCCAATTTCCATCCAGCCTCTGGAATTAAGTGAAGAAAGAAGTGAACCTGGGTCACTGTCACAGTATAATGAATTTCCACTGACCCAAAGGCCTGATGAGATTTCAGTCTAGATTTGAGTCTATGTGCCCTGCCTCTGCCTCCTTTAGGGACAGGTGCTTTGTCCATGGTCAGCAGAACAAAGGTCAGCCAGGGTCATTAATATTTCCCAAAGGTAAACATGGATATGACATTGGGAAAGAGGTATTGCTCTTGCAGGGTAACTGTTGTGAGGCTGGGAGTGAAGAGGCCAGGACTCCTTAGGAAGTTCCTGCAGTAACCTGCTGCATGTTTTGCACTAGGCTCTCATGTTCTATTGTAGAAATAAACACATTCTGTTTCCTACTCTTGGCTTCCCTACCCAAGTATATTTCTCCTCTGGGGCCTGTCTTGTTTACCATGCTGCCATCTGCCCATAACCATAAACTCAGGAGTCCTAGCATTCTCCTTGTCCCCCCTCCCATATCTTATTGGCTAACTCAATACATTATATCAGACTAGAAAACACCACAGGTGGCCCTCTGTATCTGAAAGTTTCGCACCTGCAGATTCAATCAACCATAGGTGGAAAATATAGTATGGTATTTGCAGAATATGAAACCTATGGAGATAGAGGACCAATATTTCATTCTTGGGTTCTTCAGCGTCTACTCCAAGACTTGAGCATCCTTGGATTTTGGTAACCTGGTGGGGGGTGGGGAGGTGTCCAATCTCTCACAGATACCGAGGGGTTACTATTTGTAAGTGGTGCTCTGAATGCAGTAGTATTTATTGAACCCTACTATGTGTTCCTGCAGGGAGATATCAATAGATGATGACAGACTCTGCCCTCAAAAGGCTAATCATTTGCTTGAGGAGATGGACTCATTAATATAAAATTACAGTGACCAGAGGCAAGATGGCGAAGGCATAGGTGAACTGGGGAGATTCTCTGAACGGACCAAGACTGCATACTGCTGAATAGACAGACTGTAAAGCAGAGGGAAAAGTGAACAAAGCCAGAAGACCCTCATAAGGAAGAACAGGTCATTGCAGAAGAGAAATAAAAGCAACCCCACCTTCCCTCAAAAACAAAATTGAAGAGGGGGAGGGAAAGGGGGAGAGGGAGAAAAATCTACAGAAATGAAGAAAAACCAAAAGAAGAGTATGGGTCTCTCCCAGACGCCTGGGAGAGCAGACACTGAGAAAACTGACTTTGGAATGAAAACAATGAAAAGCCCCCAGAATGAAGGGTCTCAAACTGCACATGTAGATATCAAAACAATAATGGAGAGATTAAAAAGAATTGAGGAGACACAAGAAGAAACTAGGAAGGAGCTGATATCTGAGATAACAGTAATAAAGAATACTGTGAATGAAATAAATAACAAATTGATAAGCACGGAAAGCAGAATTACCCAAGCAGAAGAAAGAATCTCAGAGCTTGAGGACCAAAATATAGAAATAACCCAAACTCTTAAAAACACAGAAAATAAGCTCAAAAAGACATAACAAAAACTTCAAGAGATGAGTGACTACCTCAAGAGGCCTAACCTAAGAATAATCGGACTCCCTGAGGCAGAAAAAGAAACTGAGACCACATTGGAACAAACTTTCCATGAGATCATTCAAGAAAACTTCCCTTATCTAATCAGTGATGCAAAAATTCAAACACAAGAGATTCAGAGAACCCCTGCAAGACAACAAATGAGAAGACCAACTCCTAGACACATAATAATTCACCTAAAGAAAGTAGGCACAAAAGAAAAAATCCTAAAGGCAGCAAGGGAAAAAGGCCAGATCACCTACCATGGAAGAACAATCAGAATAGCAGCAGATTTATCTGCAGAAACCCTGCAGGCTAGGAGAGCTTGGAGCCCTATCTTCAAAGTCCTAAAAGATAAACAATTTCAACCAAGAATAGCCTACCCAGCCAAGCTAAGCTTCATCAGTGAGGGAGAATTAAAATCTTTCCCAGATATCCAATCCCTAAGAACTTATGCTGCCACCAAACCATCTCTACATGAAACACTTAAGAAAGTACTAAACACAGAAGAAAAGGAAAAAAGAACAACGTTCTTCACAAGAGTACAGGGAAAAGAATAAAATATACACGAACCAACCCCAAAACCAAAAGAAAGACAAAAAAAGAAGAAAAAACCAAGTGGAAGAACAACAACTCAATAAGAACTCCATGATAGGGACGAACTCTTACATTTCAATAATTAGTCTGAATGTGAAATGGACTAAACGCACCACTGAAAAGACATAGAATGACAAAATGGATAAAATATCACCAGGCAACAATATACTGCCTTCAAGAGACCCATCTCACTAGAAAGGACATACACAGACTCAAAGTAAGAGGATAGGAAACAAATTTTCAGGTGAATGGAACACAAAAGAAAGGAGGAGTCGCAATCCTAATTTCAGACAAAATACCATTTAAGCTATCAAAAATTTAAAAAGATACAGAGGGCCACTACATAATGATAAAAGGTTCACTCCATCAACAAGAAATATCTATCCTAAACATATATGCACCCAACATAGGTGCGCCAACATTCATAAAGCAACTTCTAGGAAAACTAAAGAAAGACATTGACTCTAACACCATAATAACTGGGGACTTTAATACACCACTCACAACCCTAGACAGATCATCAGGACAAAAAATCAGCAAGGAGATCCAGAACCTCAATGAGACTCTGAACCAAATGGACTTAATTGATACCTATAGAACACTCCATCCAAAGACCACAGAATACACATTCTACTCATCACCGCATGGAACATATTCTAAGATCAACCACATAATTGGACACAAATCAAGTATAAGCAAATTTAAAAGGACTGAAATTCTACCATGCACCTTCTCGGACCACAGTGGAATAAAAATAAACATTGACACCAACAAAGTCCCCCCAAAACCCACAAAGACATGGACACTAAACAGCATGATGCTAAACAACTCCTGGGTCAATGATGACATCAAAACAGAGATCAAAAGATACCTGGAAACAAATGAAAATGAAGAAACATCTTACCAAAATCTCTGGGATGCCTTAAAAGCTGTAATAAGAGGGGAATTTATATCCCTACAAACACACATGAGGAAAATGGAAGGAACAGAAATTAACAACCTAAGAAGCCACCTAAAGAAGCTAGAAAAGCAAGACCACAAAAACCCTAATTTCAGCAGAAGAATCCAGATCACCAAAATAAAGTCCCAAATCCAGGACATAGAAGACAAAAAGATAATAGAAAAAATCAATGAAACGAAAAGCTGGTTCTTTGAAAGAATAAACAAGATTGATGGTCCCCTAGCTAGACTGACCAAGAAAAAATGAGAAAAAAACCAAATAAGCACAATCAGAAACACAAAAGATGAAGTTGCATCTGACCCTGAAGAAATCCAAAAGATAATTAGAGACTACTACGTACACTTGTATGGAAACAAACTTGAAAACCTTAAGGAAATGGAGGACTTTCTGACATCACACATCCTACCTAAGTTGGAACAAGAAGAAATTGAGACCCTAAATAAACCAATAACAATCAAGGAAATCAACTATGTAATAAGAAAACTTCCTACAAAAAAAAAGCCCTGGACCAGATGGCTTTCCAGCAGAATTCTACAAGACATTTAAGGAGGAGCTGATACCAATCCTACTGAAGGTATTCCAGGCAATTGAAAAAGAGGGAACGCTCCCCAAATCACTTTACAAGCCAACATCACATTGATACCCAAGCCAGGTAAAGATCCAACAAATAAAAGAGAAATACAGGCCAATATCTTTGATGAACATAGATGCTAAAATTCTCAACAAGATCCTAGCAAACCGGATTCAGCAATACATCTCAAAAATCATCCATCATGACCAAGTAGGCTTCATTCCTGGGATGCAAGGCTGGTGCAACATTTGTAAAACCATAAATGTTATTAAATACATCAACAGATGTCAAAACAAAAACCACATGATTATATCATTAGATGCAGAAAAAGCTTTTGATAAAATCCAGCACCTCTTCTTGATAAAAATGCTTGAACATCTAGGCATACGGGGAACATACCTCAAAATAGTAAAAGCCATCTACGAGAAACCCACAGTGAGCATACTCCTAAATGGACAAAAATTAGAACCATTTCCCCTGAAAACTGGAACAAGACAAGGATGCCCACTCTCACCCCTCCTGTTCAACATAGCATTGGAAGTCCTGGCTCGAGCAATCAGAGAAGAGAAGGCAATCAGGGGTATCCAAATAGGAAAAGAGGAAGTCAAGTTATCTCTCTTTGCAGATGACATGACCAAGAGAATCTGTCAAAAACCTCCTTACACTGATAAAGGCCTTTGGCAAAGTCTCAGGATACAAAATAAATGTACAAAAGACTATCGCATTTCTCTACACCAATAATAAACAGAAACCCAAATAAAAAACACAATTCCATTCACAATAGCCACAAAAAAAATGAAATACCTTGGCATCTTCCTAACCAGAGACGTGAAAGACCTTTACAAGGAAAACTACAAAACACTGCTCAAAGAAATCAAAGTTGACACAAATGAGTGGAAAGATATCCCATGCTCATGGATCGGAAGAATCAACATTGTGAAGATGTCCATCTTACCTAAGGCAATCTACAAATTCAATGCAATACCCATCAAATTACCAGCAACATTCTTCTCAAACCTAGAAAAAACAATGCAGGAATTCATATGGAAACACAAATGTCGAAGAATAGCCAGAACAATCCTCAGCAAAAAAAACAAAGCAGGTGGTATCACATTACCAGACTTCAAACTTTACTATAAAACTACAATCATCAAAACTGCTTGGTACTGGTATAGGAACAGGCATATAGATCAATGGAATAGAATTGAGATTCCAGAAGCAAAACCGCAATTTCTCAACCAACTCATCTTTGACAAAGCCTCCACCACCTACCACTGGGGAGAGGAGAACCTATTCAGTAAATGGTGCTGGGAAAACTGGCTGACCACATGCAGAAGATTGAAATAGGACCCCTATCTATCCCCATGCACAAAGGTTAATTCCAAATGGATCAGAGACCTAAATGTAAAACCTCAAACCATAAGAACCTTAGAAAATGAAGGAAATACCCTCATGGAAATCGGAACTGGCATCCAATTCCTGAACAAAACCCAAAACCCACAGCTCATAAGAGAGAAAATAGACAAGTGGGACCTTATTAAACTGACAAGCTTCTGCAAAGCCAAAGAAACCATCAAGAGAGCAGGGAGACAGCCTACAGACTGGGAAAAAGTATTTGCCAACTCCAGGTCCGACAAAGGCTTAACATCCTGGATCTACAAGGAACTCAAACATGCTGAAAAGAAAAAAACAAACAACCCCATTATAAAATGGGCAAAAGATATGAACAGACACTTCACAAAGGAAGACATCCGAGCAGCCAACAAACACATGAAGAAATGTTCAACCTCACTAATCATCAGGGAGATGCAAATCAAAACCACACTGAGATACCACCTAACCCCAGTCAGAATGGCAATTATCAACAAGTCAAAAAATAACAGTTGCTGGAGAGGGTGTGGTGAAAAGGGAGCACTTCTACACTGTTGGTGGGAGTGTAAACTAGTGCAACCTCTATGGAAAGCAGTGTGGCGATTCCTAAAACCTCTAAATACCAACCTCCCATATGACCCCGCAATCCCCTACTAGGAATATATCCTGAAGAACACAAATCACTCTATAAAAAAGATACCTGCACACACATGTTTATCAAAGTGTTGTTCACAATAGCAAGAACCTGGAAACAGCCATGCTGCCCGTCAAAAGAGGACTGGATTAAAAAAATGTGGTACATATACATGATGGAATACTACACAGTCATAAAAAAGAACAAAATCATGAATTTTGCAGCAACCTGGATGGAACTAGAGTCTATAATACTGAGTGACCTCTCACAGAAACAAAGATCCGAGTATCACATGTTCTCACTCATATAATGGACCTTAAACATCCAATGCAATACTATACGAAAATGACTGACCGTACTGGGAAACTATGGTGGAGGGAGGGAGATGGGATTAACAGTAGCAAATATCTGTCTGGGAACGGGGAAACACCCCATATCAACAGGGTGCCTGAATGAAACGCAATTGTATACCTAACCCTCAACTGTACCCCACAACTTCATAAAAAAAAAAAATTACAGTGACCAATACAAAGTGCCATGACTTGGAGTCCTGGGTTGCGATGCATTTGGAAGTAAGGGAGCATGGATGCTGGTGCTAAGACTCAGAAAGGTCTCAGGAAAGAGTGGACATTGAAGGGTGGACTGAGGGTCTATTGAAGTGATATCACAGAGATCTGAGGTCACTGAGACCAACACACTCTGTGCTAAGGGGAAACACGTTAAGTACTTCTTTGCCCTTTAGGTCCTCATGAACTTGGAGGTGGCAGTACCATGTTATGGTAAAGAACACAGGCTCAGGAGCCAGAGGCTGGTTCCATCATTTACCAACAGTAGGAACTCTATGCCTCAGTTTCCCCATCTGTAAAATGAGGATAATTAGAGCATCTATGTCATGAGGACTGAAGAAATGAGAATACTAAAGCATTTTGACTCTTCCTGGCACACATTAAAGGTAAGGTTTCTGTCACTATTACTCTTGTGATTATTATTAATTATATAACCACACAGGATGAACCTTAGAGCTTATCCTATCTGGCTTTCTCATTGTCCTGATGGGAAACCCAGGCCTGTGTGTGGGGTGGGTACATTTTTTTTTAAAGGATCCCTCAGCTATGGCCAGCAGAGATGAAATGAGAACCTTGGGCTCCCGACTCCCACCTTAGTCATTCCTCTACGTCAGGATGAGGAATCTATGACCCTTTACCCTATCTTTAAAGGAGAAAACAGAATTTGCTCTGAAAGGATCTAATATGTAACCATATTGTTCCCAGAAACCAAGATCAATAATTCTGAACTGTATCAAAATGCCACAAGAAAGTAAATGATTCCACAACTCCAACCACAACACTTTGAGCATCTAGCTTCTGTTGAGCACCACACTGAGGGCTGGGAAGAAATAACTGCCAGTGGTTTTGCCCCCTATTCTTCAGAAACTTAATGTTGAGAGGGAAAGACAAGGCAGAAAGAGCTACAATAAAACCAGGACAAAAATGTCGGTAGCACCTACTGTTACACACACTGTTATAAGTATTGTAATCTCACCATAACCCTTTGAGATAAGTTGTCTTGATACACTCATTTTCCAGACAAGAACACTGAGGCTCAGAGGATTGCTAATCTACTGAAGATCACACCATTAAAAATAAAGGAGGAGCTGGGATGGAGATCAGGCTTCTTCCTGGAGTCTGGGTGCTTCATCCCCCCTTGACAGTGTCTTTTGCAAGGGGTATCAGAATACTGGATTTTAGTTTTCTAATTGTTGGCAAACTTTGCTTTTTGATCATGTGTTCTAAACATACAGGAAAGTGCACAGGTCTTTAGCATGTGCTCATGGACTTTTGCAAACCAATCACATTGTTGTAACCACCAGCTGGGGCAAGGTGCAGAGTTAACGCAGAGAAATTGTTTACATTGAATTTTGTTTATGTTTGCAAATCGATGGAATTTAGTAAATATCAGTGTCTCACAGCTTCCCTCTGTTTTGACCATGAACTATTACTGTCTAGACAAATGTTTCTCCACTTTTTATTCATTATCTTTCTCTGAAAGGCTTTTTAAGACATTGCTTTCCTAATTGTCTCCCATGAAATTATGCTACCATAGAGATACTGCAAATCTATTTATGAATCCTATGTATATCTGTGCTGTATGTATAAAAATAATAAGTTTTCTTACCCTCTCCCCAATACCTTCTTATCCCTTTGGGGATCATATGCCACTGCCTTGGGAAAGTGTGGTCCAGAAAGTCTGGTCCAGAACAGAAGTTCCTGAGTACGGAAGCAGGAGACACAAGGAGAAATATCACGGGCCCTGCAATCTGCCTGAAGTGTACACAGTACTGCCTGTGTGTGCATTTTTCTAAAGTGTTCCCCAGTGTTCTCAAGCCTATGAAAAGGCTAAAGAAAGTATCACATTTCCTGGAACAATAAAAACCAGATCAGATCAGTTCTCAAAGGCTTGGTTAGTTGCAAAATATGACCCTTGATTAAGTTGCAGGGGTGGGGGTGGGGCAGTTGGGGCCAGATAGGAAGGGGCAGGGGAGTCCCATTATGGTGGATTTCTCTCTCCTCTGACCCACTCCATAGTATTCATTCCTTATGGTCAGGGCTGTCTCTGCTCTTTGTAGATCTTGCTCTGATTGGTGGTGTTAAACTGAGGCACAATGAAAAAAATTTTAAAGCCTTTATCAAGCAAATGGCAATTCATGAATTGGACCACTCCAAACCAGAAGTGATTCAGGAGCTCCGCTGAAATGAATGAACATAAAAGTAAAGAAAAACAAACAATTAAATAATATTTAATTGGCTGCAGTTATAAAACTGCCTTCTTTCTTGGGTCTATCCCAAGGAAAGTTCCTGGTTATATAATTATAAGTCTGTTGGGTGCTTGTGATTGGTTGAACTTAAGTACTGTTTTTCCTTAATATAGACATTTACAAGAAATATCTCAAGTTGAGTTTTGCTTAAGTTTGCAAATCAAACAAGATTAACTAGCTTTGTCTGCTCAGGGATTCTCCAGGTCTGGTCTCCATTTTAATTTACTTGAACAATTTCTACATTGTTTCCATGATATATATTAATAACAAATTGGAGCCGGGCTTGGTGGCTCAGCCTATAATCCCGCGCCTTTGGGAGGCTGAGGTGAGTGGATTGCCTAAGCCCGCGGGTTTGAGACCCGCCTGGGCAACTTGGCGAGACCTCATGTCTATAATAAAAAAATCAAAATGAGCCGGACATGGTAGCATGTGCCTGTAGTTCCAGCTACTTGGAAGGCTGAGGCGGAAAGATCGCCGGAGCCCAGCATGTCGAGGATGCGGTGACCGGGAGCGGCCACTGCACTCCAGTCTGGGTGACAGAGTGAGACTCCAACTCAAAATAATAAATAGATAAATAAAATAACAAATTGACCAAAATTAATGACTTAAAGCAACACGTATTTATTATCTCACAGTTTCCATGATCAGGGATCTGGGCATGGCTTATCTAGTTCTCTGCTGAGGATCTCATAGGCGGCAAAGTATCAGCTGAGGTAGTTGTTGCTTCAGAGACAAGGGTGCTCTTCCAAGTCTCCTGGTGGTTGGCAGAGTTCAGTTTGCTGTGTTTGTAGGACTGAGAACTTCAGTTCCAGAAAGCCCTGCCATTCCCTGATGCATGGCCTTCTCCTGAAGCAGGTCACAGCATGGCAGTTAGCTTCAGGGCCAGCAGGGATCTCTCTAGTTCATGCTGGCAAAGTGGAGTCATTTTCATCTATAAACCAAGGGGAGGAGATTATATGAGGCATAAAACTTGGGTTGAGGGTCATAAAATCATTTTAGAATTCTGCTACCACGTATCTCTCTCCTAGGCTTAACCAACTTAAGGTCTTCTTCAGAGAGAGTGTCTCAAGTGAGATAGTTCTGGATCATTGCGTTCCTTGCTGGGCTGGTATGTCAGTATAAAGGTTACTGACCACCTATAGGTATGGCCCTTGTTAGGGAAAAGTCTTCAGAGCTAGGCTGCTTGGGTTAGAATCCCAGACTACTGCTCACTGGCAGCAAGATTGTGGGCAAGTTACTTTGTACCTTAGTTTCCTCATTGAAAAAATCTATTTCATGGGTTGTTGTGGGAAGTAAATGTTAGTACATGGCTACTACGTGGCACATAGTAAGCCTTCAATAAATGTTGGCAACGTCAATGTTAGTCTTAGTGTTCATCTTTCATGTGAGTACACCCTGAACCAGGTTTGACCCTGAAGATATGCAACTTGGGCTTAGTCATCAAGCACGTACTTCTAGGAACATTGTGAGTTGTCAGGTTGAGGGGACTTCCACTGGGATGTGGACATGTAACACATGAAGTAACTGTTAGTTGATGACTTTTCAAGAATGTGATGAGTATGACACACAGTACCAGAAGCCAAGCTACAGATGAATCATTTTGCTGCAGTGCCTGAGAGAAGGTTCCAGTACTTCCTCCTGGGGTCCCAGGGCTGGGTCTGTCCTTTAGGAGATACTTCTTTACCCCTACGGATTCTGTGGGTTCCTCCCTCTTCCTTCTACTAAAGCCCACATTTTGCTGAAGTTGGCCAGAGTCAATTCTTGATGAAAAGAGCTGTGAGTTTCAGGTTATAGGAGCCACATGTAACGCAGGCCATAATAGACTGACAACTGCTGGCAGATGGGGAAGAACATGGTTCAACTGCCTGCTTGGTTTGTCCTAAAGGGAAAAATACAAAGCACTGCATCAGTTGATAAAAGCTCTTTGCACTGGTCATGCAAGTCAAGCAGAAATATTTCTTCTGTCACTCATTTCACTCAGCTTCTTAATCAGCTAATTGGAAAGTGGATTATTTAGGCTCTCAGCATTTACACTGGTCTTGTATTATGACTGATGCTAGGATGTATAAGGTATCAATGATATATTAATTGTTGAAGGTTAAAAATAGATAAGGCACAAAATATATAAAAGCATTCATGAGTTCTCATCAGAAATATTGATTATATACTTTTTCAGATAGGTTTTTTTTTGTTGTTGTTACAAATGTTCAAACTTAGATGCTTAGATGAGAGTTGTTTTTTATTTGTGCCCAAATGTTTTCAATTAAAATGCTATCTTGAGGTCAACCATGTCCAGTCACGATGCCCAGTGTGTATGTTAGGGAAATAAACATAAACCAACAACAATAACAACAACAACAACAAAATTTGTTTTTTGCCATTTGGGGAACTTACAGTTTGATGATAAAATATCTTTTAAAAGTTTCCAGATGTTTAAAAAAGTTTTTTTGTGTGAATTTTTAAAACTCTATTTAGACAAGAGTTTTTTTTTTCTCTCTGGTAGCTGGTTATTAACAACTTTCAGTAGCATCTTTTTTTGTTGTTTTTTTTTGAGTTGGAGTCTCACTCAGTCGCCCAGACTGGAGTGCGGTGGCCACTTCTGGCCACTGCAGCCTCGCCTCCTGGGATCCAGCGACCTTTCCACGTCAGCCTTCCGAGTAGCCGAATTACAGGCATGCACTACTATGCCCGGCTGATTTTTTGATTTATTGTAGAGATGAGGTCTCACTGCCCAGGCGGGTCTCGAACCTGCGGGTTCAGGCAATCCACTCACCTCAGCCTCCCAAAGGTGTGGGATTACAGGCTGGGTCACCGAGCCCGGCTCAGTAGCATCTTTGAATAGTATGTTACTAAATGTTAACAGAATGAATGAAACTATATCAAAGTACTATTGGGGACTGAAAGTTCACTTTCTGTGTTTCTATTTTGGTTATGTTTTGAAAATTTATCAAATCTACTTATTTAAAAGAAAGTATCCTATATTAGCATTTATTAATAATTATATGTATGACATTTGTAAGAAATGATCTCTTTTAAGTGGAATAGAGCCTCAGTAATATTTTCCCCATGCTATCAAAAACTGCTAAATACAATTTCCATCTTAATCTTGAGTATGATACATTATTTTAAATAATAAGTGTTTAGTTCATAGTTGGTGACACAATATGAAAAATCACCAACATTTTAAGGGATGGGCATAAACTAAGTTGCATAAACATTTCTTATATATTTCCATAATATATAAGGAACTCATACAACTCAACAGAAAAAAAAAATCTCATTAAAAATTAAGCAAAGGACCTGAATAGAAATATTTCCAAAGAAGACATAAAAATAACAAACAGGCATCTGAAAAGGTATTCAACACCAGGGAAATGCAAAAAGCCACAATGAGATATCACTTCGCACCCATCAGGATGGTTATTATCAAAAAGACAAATGATGACAGATGTTGGTGAGCATGTGGAAAAAGCGGAACCCTTGTACACTCTTGGTGGAAATGTAAATTGGTACAGCCATTATAGAAAACAGTATGGGAGTTCCTCAAAAAATCAAAAGTAGAAATATCATATGACCTAGTAATCCCTCTGCTGGGTACAGAACCAAAGAAAACGAAATTAGCATCTTGTAGAGATATTTGTGCTTTCGTTTTTATTGCAGCGTTATTCACAGTAGCTAAGATAGGTCTATCAATGAATGAAGGGATAAAGAATATTATTCAACATTAAAGAAATAAGGCAATCCTGCCACAGTGGCAAGATGGATGGGCTTGGAGGCCATTATGCTCATTGAAATAAGCCAGGTACAGAAAAACAAATATGTCTGAGCTTACTTATATGTGGAATTTAGAAGAAGTTAAATACAGGAAAGCAGAGTAGAATGGTGGTTATGAGGAGTTGGAGGGGGAGAGGAATGCGGACATGTGAGTCAAATGGTGCACACTTGCTGGTATGTTAGATGAATAAGTCTAGAGATCTAAAGTGTGGCAGGAAGACAGTAATTAATAATATTGTACTATATACTGAACATTTGATAAAAGAGTAGAGTTTAGGTGCTCTGAATACACACACAAAAATAAAGCAGCTGAAAGATGATGATATGTTAATTTGCTTAACTGTAATAAACTTTTACAATGTGTATACATTGATCAGCACCAAGTTGTACATCTTAAATATACATAATAAAAATAAATATTTTTGATTAGAATTTATATTTAATGATGAATAAATGACTAAGAAGAGCTAGTCTTTCTATATTAGCTCCTTAGTCTTTAAGATGCTCCCTCTGGCTTGTTGGACATTTCAAGTCAGACATTTCAAGGTTTATTTTGTTATTATATAAACAATCTTTTCCTAATAGTAGTAATATAGAGCATGGGCAGGCTCTTGGGAAGACACATTTAGATGTTAGTTTTGGGGACTGAAATGTTCTTCTCCATAGAAAGGATGGCAGGATCTCAGGATAGCTAACTAAAGTCCAGCTGAGCCATGTCCTGTAACATCAACAGGGCTAGAAGAAATCACTACTGATGCAACACTGATTTTGTGGAAAGATATATTGAGAATGTCATCATGTCTGGCCAATAGCTTCTCTCTCCAGAGAAGAGAGAAGGCTTCTCCCCTTCCCTGCTAGGAGCTGGCTGTGGAAGCAGGTGGCCTTCAGAGTCCTGTGTACCTGAAGGTAATGCTGGAGGGAATGGAGAAATGGAGTCTGGAAAGCGAGGAGCTGAGCATTCTTGAGACCAGGGTAATAGAAGAATTAAAAAATATCTTAGCTGGGCTCGGTAGCTCAGCCTGTAATCCCGTGCCTTTGGGAGGCTGAGGTGAGTGGATTGCCTGAGCCCGTGGGTTCGAGACCTGCCTGGGCAACTGGGCGAGACCTCATCTCTACAATAAATCAAAAATTAGCCGGGTGTGGTAGCATGTGCCTGTTGTTCCAGCTACTTGGAAGGCTGAGGCAGAAGGATCACCGGAGCCTGGTGGGTCGAGGCTGCAGTGGCCGGGAGCGGCCACTGCACTCCAGTCTGGGTGACAGAGTGAGACTCCAACTCAAAAAGAAAAAAGAATATCTTTTTGAGTCAACAATCTGTGAGGCCATTATTGTGTACCTCCCTCCGCCTATTTTTCTCTTCTTATGGGCCTGTACGTATCCTAATCTATCACCATCACTAAAGTTTCTCTCCCTCGAAGCTCTCCATAAAGCAAGACACATCTCGAAACTTCTCTATGGCTCTATGGCTCTGTTTCTTCAAGGAAACAACATGGAACTTTTTGTAAGAAGATTGTACTAGGTTGAATAATATCCAACAAAATTCATGACCACCTGGAACCTCAGAATGTGACCTTGATTGGAGAGAGGGTCTGTGCAGATGTAATTGGTCTTGATGAGGTCATACTAGGCTAGGGTGGGTCCTAGATTCAGTTACCGATGTCTTCATGAGAAGAAGAGAAGATACTCACAAAGACAAGGAAGATGGCCATGCGAAGATTGAGTGAGGGAGACTGAGTGAGGCAGTCACAAACCAAGGAATATCTGGAGCTACCAGGAGCTGCAAAAGGCAAGGAGGCCTTCTTCCTTAGATCCTTCAGAGAGAGCATGGCCCTCCCACTAATCACAGAAGTCTGTGATTTCAGACTTCTGGACTCCAGAATTGTGAGAGAATACATTTCTATTGTTTAAGTCACCTTGATTATTGCTATTTGTTATGGAAACCCTAGAACAAATATAAGAAAGTTTCGTGAGAGTTTTTCAGTTGTCCCATAACTGACCAATAAGGTCTTGACATAAGAGTCATCAGAAAACCAAACACTGCACATTCTCACTAATATGCAGGAGCTAAGTGGCTTCAAAAATGAAAATAATAAGGGAGGAATAGGAGAGGGGAGTTAAGGTTCAGAAATTATCTATTGGGTACAAACGCTCACTACCTGGGAAATGGGCCACTTGAGACCTGATCCCTACCACTACTTAAGATGTCC
The DNA here is from genome assembly GCA_027257055.1 of Cephalopachus bancanus. NCBI lineage: Eukaryota > Metazoa > Chordata > Mammalia > Primates > Tarsiidae > Cephalopachus > Cephalopachus bancanus. Next base: position 2,180,758 of record JAPVLO010000260.1, on the reverse strand, counting down.
ATGTAAAAAACATGGACTTGCACCCCCGATTCTAAAAACAAACAATAAAAGGCAACAAGAACATTCACATTCTAGAGAGGACACTAACATGCAGCCACAGAGAACTACAAAGAACCACCACTGCTACCATCAGCCCTTCTTCTTGTCTTTATAATGAGGTCTCACCGTAAAGACAGTGGAATGACACCTAAGGAAATACTAAAGAGATTGAGGGTACCTGAAGAAAAGAAGCCTTGCCTTTCTCAGCTAAACATTGGCTTAGGTAGTTGATTTGCTGATTTTCTTATCTGGGAGGCATGGGAGAGGAGGCAAGATGACCAGAGGAGTTTTGGAGTGGAGCAGCCTACATGTCAACCACGTGACAAGGGGCATGGAGTTTCCTGTGGACCAATGGACACCCTGGAACCATAGCTGGGCTTGAGTCATCTGGCTGGTATCCATCTAAGAGGGATGTGCATTGGGCACAGGGAACCTAGCAATAAGAGGCTATGAAATTGCACCTGGTATAAGGAACCATGGGGAAGGAGTGAGAGAGGTCAAGCCTCAACCAGGCAGCTGGTGCCAGGGAATTGTGCAATGTGGAGGTAAGGAGGAGCCTTCAGAGACCTCTAGAGAACTCAGACTTGTCCCCACAAGAGAGACAGTGCTTGGATGCCATCACTCAGAGGAGTTGCAAGTCAGCCAGCTAGTGGAACTGCAAGAACCATCTGAGAAAAGATGTCATCAGTGGCTACAGAAGCAAATAGGAATGTGTTCCCTTCCCGTGCCTCTTCCTTGGCCCATCAACCTAAGGAGCTCAGATGGGAGGGGACTGTGGGCATTGCAGAAGTACATATTGTCCCACCTTTCACCACTGAGGGTCCCAGCTTGGTCTACATAGGAAGCATGGGATTGAAATCAAGATTGAATGGTAAAAGTGCAGCTTTTCAAGTCGAAAACAGCTATTATATAGAAATATGTCTACTGAGTAATGATGTTCACTTGTGTGTACATTTGGTTCAAAATGCATTTTGTTTCAAAATGTTTAACTGCTTGTATTTTGGAGTGACTTAAGAATAATGCAGCTATGAATTCAGAATTGGGAGACACCTAATTGCCACATCTTTAGGACTTTGCATTTTCAGATGACTTGGCTTTACACAGCCCATTACAGATTCCAAGACTTGAGTTATCCTGAGAGGTTTTATTTTAGCAGTGCAGTACTCTATTCTCTGAGACAATTTTAGAACAAAGATTTTCAGTCATTGCTATGTACTGGGGTGACTTCAAATCAAGTTTATGGGAGTCTTGGACATAATGGTATGCTCTAAGTAGACTTCAAACTCATGATAAACTATGTTTATTAAAGAAAAATGATTTTACTGAATTTCTACTCACAATAGGATATCCTTACCTATAGTTAATAAGGTTTTTGTTGATGTTTTAGGGATGTGGAAGAATCATAATGACAGTATTTAGTATATAGATAACTGAGAGAATATGTATTTTTATACAGGCAGTATTCTCTCTCTCTTTTTTTTTTTGAGTTGGAGTCTTACTCTGTCACCCAGACTGGAGTGCAGTGGCCGCTCCCGGCCACCACAGCCTCGACCTGCTGGGCTCCAGCGATCCTTCCGCCTCAGCCTTCCAAGTAGCCGGAATTACAGGCATGCGCTACCACGCCTGGCTGATTTTTTGATTTATTGTAGAGATGAGGTCTCGCTGCCCAGGTGGGTCTCGAACCCGTGGGCTCAGGCAATCCACTCACCTCAGCCTCCCAAAGGCATGGGATTACAGGCTGAGCCACCGAGCCCGGCTTCAGTATTCTCTCTTAGTGAGAAATATGAAGTCTTCATTTGAAAGAGTAAAATGATTAGTCAACATAATACATTTCACAATTTTGGGGAAACAAATGAGAAATCTGATTTGAAGTGTTGCATAAAAAAATTAAAAAAAATCATATTGTGGAACTGTAATTACTCTTCAACTAGAAATAAAATTGCCCATCTTCAAAATATGCAGAGTACCTAACTTGCAACTAATCCTGAATTTCAAATCAATAGGGTTTAATATTTCACCAGCAATCATAGGTTGAAATCAATGCTGTCATGGCTCTTTGGGAGAATAGAAGCTTATGAAACAAAGGAATTGAGGGCAATCATCCAAGGATGAAATAAAAGAAATATGCTTTGCAAGAGCTTTTGTGAAAGGGAAACATATGGTAACCCTTCCCATCCCCCAAGGTCTTTTCCTTCCAGTTTCAATGTTAGGTCCTGGAAGCTCAATAAATGCTTCCAAAAGATCAAGTGAGAGAAGGAATAGAGCTATCATCAGCCTGCTGAATATTTGAGATAAGCTAGGTGATGGTTTCTTCAAAACTGGGGATGTGAAAGTGTATGCTGATAAGCTATGCCTGTATCAGTAAGCTCTCACTGTATAACAAACCACCCCAAAATAGAATAGCGTGAAAAGATAGCCCTTTGTTTTGCCCATGAGTCTGAAGTTTGGTAGCTTGGGTTGGATTTAGTAGGGTGGTTTTCCTTGGCCCAGATGAATTCATTCATGTGTTTGTAGTCAGCTTCTTGGTCAGCTGGGGACTGGCTAGTCTAGGATGGCATCAGGTAGACTGGCAAGTCTCTGTTCCGTGTGGTCTCTAACCCTCTAACAGGCTATCCTAGTCTTATTGCCAGGGAAAATGGACACATTCAAAGAGAGGGAGTGGAAGCGCCCAAGGACTCTTACTATCTAGGCCCCAGCTAGCACACTAGCACACTGTCAATTCCACTTCATTCTCTTGCCTAAAGCAAGTTACAACACTAAGCCAGATTCAGGGCATGAGGAAGTAGACTCCATTTTTTGATGGGAAGAGTCATCAAATCACATTGCAAAGAGTGTGACTATAAAGAGGAGTGAAGGACTGAGGACATTTTGCAGACTGCCATGGAGGAGGCAATCTTACCATTAGTCAATACCCCAAGAGCGTTGAGACTCACGGCAGTTGCCTACTATTGGAAACACCCTCTCTCCAGTGAGGGTGCCACATCTGAATGGAGGAGATGGCTTGGATTGGAAGTACCTCCTGATGTCTTCTGTGCAGTTTTCAAATCACTTTGCAGAGGAAGGAAATAACCAAACATATGATCTTCCCATGATATCTCCAGCAGAGGATCTGAAGAAGAAAGATAAATAAATTGAGTAGGATATTCTTTGAAGTATAATCATCATAGAGATTAATTTTTAAATGTCAATTCTGAATTCTGACAGAGTTGAGGGAGAGGTTCAGCAACAAGCTCTGAGTGCTGTGTGGACTTCAAGCCCTTGGAAATAAATTGTACATCTAAACAGCTGGTAATGTCTGGGAACTGCCCTGCATGAACACACAGCTTGGAGATAATGTTACATTTCTATATAAGTTTTAAAATTTATTTAAATAGCTTTAGGCAGTGCAAATGGTTTTGGTCTGGGCTTTAAGTGTGCCAAGCACCCTTAGCTGTGCACATTATACTTGATAGGTGATTTTTTTTGTTCCTCCCACTGCTCTCCCCACCTTGCCTTTCTGAGCTTCCAGTGTCCATTATACCATCCTCTATGTCTTTGCAGATCCTTAGTTTAGCTCCCACTTGGAAATGAGAACATGTGGTGTTTGGTTTTCTGTTTCTGAGTTAGTTTGTCTTGGGATGATGGTCTCTAATTCCACCCAAGTTGCTGCAAAATACATTGTTTCTATCTTTCTGATGGCTGAATAGTGTTCCATAGTGTATATATACCACATTTTCATTATCTATGGTCGGCTGATGAGCATTTAGGTGGATTCCACATCTTCATAATTGTGAATTGGGCTGCTATGAACATGCAGATGCAGGTGTCTTTTTCATAGAACGACCTCTATACCTTTGGGTAGATATTTAGTAGTGGGATTGCTGGATCAACTGGTAGATCTACTTTTACTTCTTAGAGAAATTCCTTGGAGATAATGTTACTTAACCATTGACTGAAGGTCTGCGGGATGATTGAGAACCGTAAACCCAGTGGTGTTTGCCACCACCACTGGGGGGATTGGTGCCCGCAAAGGTCAGCAGAGACTCTCCCAAAACTAAATGGAGAGCTCAAGGTGACTGGCTGAGGGTGTTGCCTTATCTCACCATGCTGTGTGGGATATTGTCTTATTTTTATTCACCAATTACAGGCTAAGTCTTCAGAGGTGAGTCTCTGGTCCTAAATTGTCCCCTTGTTACACTCGAAGGACAACACACCACTTGTCTAGACAAGAGCAGAGGGGAGCTCAAACATCTCTGAAGGCTTCCCCCAAGGACAGAAGCCCAGCTCTGAAGCACCCATCTTTGCCTTCTCACCTGTCCCATCTTTTCACCTCCTTGTTCTTAACTTACCTTGTTGGGTGCCTGTGGCCAACAGACCTTAAGGTGGCTGCATGCTCATATTCTGTAGTCCCCTCTTCTTGAATGTGGTTGGGATCTATGTCTTGCGCTAACCAATAGAAGATGGTGACAGTGAGGAGATGGCATTTCTATGATCAGGTCACCTTATATGGCAAATGTGGCAGAAGGCCACACCTGTGCTAGGACTCTGTCCACACGTGAAGATGGGCAGAAGAATTGGAGGCTGGTCCCTCATAACAGTGAAGGTGACAGGATAGGTAGGAAGCAAAGGAGATCTAAACTGTCAAGTTGCCTGGTGTGGGCCAAAACCAAAATCTACTTAAAGTAACAGCAGAGGCTGGGCATGGTGGCTCACTCCTATAATCCCAGCACTTTAAGATTAGGCTGAGGCAGGAGGATTGCTTGACCCTAGGAGTTTGAGATGAGCCTAGGCAACATAGTTAGATTTCATCTCTACAAAAAACAATACAAAAAAAATTTAAGTGGATGTGATGACTCCTGCCTGTAGTCTCAGCTATTCAGTAGACTGAGGTGGGAGGATCATCCCAGCGCAGGAGGTCGAGCCTTCGGTGAATCATAATTGTGCCACTGCACTTCTACCTGGGTGACAGAGTGAGATTCTGACTAAAAAACAAAGCCAGAAACAAAACAAAACAAAAATAAAGTAACAGCAGAGACAAGATGTAGTTTCAAATGGGTGAAGATGGGAAAACATGCAGGGTGGGCGCATTTAGAATTTCCCTATGGCTGTGCCTGAGTTGCCTGGTGGTCGGGGCTGGAAACCCAACACCCAGTAAGGTCAAATGCTACCTGTTCTGAGAAGCCTCTTTTGATCAGCCTCTAACCTAACTTAAAATGTTACACTTTCTTTATCCTGTAGTTCTTTCTTTGTGCCTCTATCATAATCAATTTCAATTTGTCTTTTATTTAAAGTCAAGTATTTGCTTATGTGCCTTTAGATTTTAAGTTACTCCAGGAACACAGTGTGTCATGGTCACTTTTATGTTACCACCATGCCTTCTCTATGTATAAAGTACCTTGAAATAATAATTGGTTAAGGTAAATGTGCTGGATTTAATCAGCAAACTATATTTATGGCAACAGCTCTACACATACCAAAATTATTTTGTTCTGTAGAGCTATACAATATAATCTTCCACTCTGGAGAGGAATTCTTCGTTTACCAGCCCAGCATATCAGTCCTGTCAATACTGGGAACTAAGTTATTCATGTGCCAACACTGCCTGTTTAGGTTGCCCTGAAACTCTCTCTGAGCTTCTGTAACTTCCCTAGTCCTCATGGAGCAGTCCTCATGTTTTCTAATTCTTCCTATGTCAGCCCTCCAAATATTAGAAGATTGGCCTCTTCTAGGCTAAATATCACCTGCCACATCAACCACTCCTCACTTAGTATTGTAGCCACATCGACTAGCATTGTTTCTCTCCTCTGAATTTTTTATTTGTCTTAAAATGTAGTGCCTGACCTGAAACCAGGTCTCTGCTGATCCACCATGTAGCAGGACCATAAGGAGGACCATAACTACTTTTAGGAAGGGCTCTGAGATTCTACTAATGCAGTCCCAAATCCCTTAGGTTTTGCTATTGGCTCCAACATATTCTAGAAGCATGTTGTGCCTGGGGCCAGGCCTTCTCTTCATGAATTGCTCCTAAGCCAAGCCTCTCTCATCCTCTTTTGTGTTATTGATTTTGGAATCAATGAAAGAACTTTACATCCCTATTACATTTGTTCTTTTTTTTTTTTTGAGTTAGAGTCTCACTCTGTCGCTCAGACTGGAGTGCAGTGGCCGCTCCCGGCTACTGCAGATTCAATCTGCTGGGCTTCGGAGATCCTTCCGCCTCAGCCTTCCAAGTAGCTGGAACTACAGGTGTGTACTACCACACCTGGCTTATTTTTTATTTTTATTTTTATTGTAGAGATGAGGTCTCGCCAAGTTGCCCAGGCAGGTCTCGAACCCGCGGGCTCAAACAATCCACTCACCTCGGCTTCCCAAAGCGCGGGATTACAGGCTGAGCCTCCGAGCTTGGCCTATATTTGCTCTTGATGGTTTGGGGCCTTTGGACTAGCAGGGCAAGGGCATTTTGGATGCTGATTCTTTTGTTTAACATATCAGCAATTTCTCCCATATGGATATCACTCATCGTTCTAACAACCGTGCCTCCTACAGCTCTGTTCAAGCCACCTATGGGCTTGCTGAGCAGGACAGAGCCAAAAACAGGGCCCTGTGGCACAAAGCTAGTCTTCTTTCCAGGTTGACATCATTCTATTAATCAACACATTGGATGCACTTGTCCAACCAGTTACAAATCCACTTAGCTCTGCTATAGTCCCATCCCCATTTCTCTATCTTGTCTATAAGAATATCCTGAGCAGCTCTGTCACTGGCCTTGCTGAAATCCACATCCGTGATCACCCTGCCTAATAACCCTATCAGGGGAGGAAACGAGATTCGATCGGGGAACTGTGGAAGAGCCTCTTGGCAGTCACTGTTTTCTCGTCCCCGAGCTCACAGATCAACCAGCAATGATTCCTTCTTGTGTTCTGCCAAGGATCAATATTCATCCCCCTGGTCTGTATTTCACAGAACATCCCCTTCTCTCCACCCTCTCCCTTCCCATCTCTAAACCCTTCTCTTACCCCTTTGGAAAATCGAACCCTTTGCTTGCCTCAAATTCCCAGGAGTATTTCGTTATCGCTTTTTTAAAAAAGCTAAACCTTGAGTCGCCTGTCATTTGTCACATCTGCTGATAATTCCTGGAAGTGTCTCTTACTGTCTTCCAGTCTTGATTTCCTCCTTTGGGGACAATAATGCCAGTCTCACCTAATTGCCGAAGTCACTGTGAGACCCAAATAAAACAAAATGTATATGAAAGCCTCTTATGCAATGTCTGGCATATGATCAATGATCATTACTTAAACTACATTGAGCCATATAAATAAGAAGTACTAATATAATTACAAGTAAGATACGTACAGAGTATTTTTCTACAAAGCCAAATAAATTGCATTTTGAGTTTTACTGTGTGCCGCCATAATTTTGGAAAGGTGTTCTTCAAAGAATTTAAGCTCATCCTAAAACCAGATTTAATAGGAACCTAAGGTTTAGTTATACCCGATAGCTTAGTTTTATTTAAGGAAATCAATACTTTTTGACAAAGTTTATCTTGCTTTTTGCTGACTAAGGTGGATAAACGGAACCAAATGTCTTGAACCTAATGAATAGTATGGTATTGGAAGCCTGAAAAAAATAAGAAAATGTAGCTATGAAGAGAACATTTAAAGGGTGAAGGAGAGCTATTGGAACAACACTTCTTAATGGAAACATAATTTGTGTGATAGGTGTTAATTAAGAGGTTTCTACTGCAAATTGGCAAATTGCCCAGAAGTAGCAGCAACATTTCTGATTTCTCAAACTGACAGGATTCTTTGCCCATGTTACTTCTTTCTTTACTATTCTAGAAGTAAAATAAATTTTAGGTTACAAGAATTTATGTCAACAATCTTACTTCATAGACAAAGAAACTGAGGCACACAGAAACTTAGGTGACCCAGCAGGGAATGACCATGCCAGACCTTACAGCCAGGCTGACCTAACTCCAGGCCCATGTCACTTTCAGTGATTTGTAGCTGCACTGACAGGTTTGGGAAAAATCCACATTCTCATGTCCTGAAGTCTTTCTCTTTGGGGTGACTCATCATAGGTCCTTTGCTTCTTAGCCCATTGGATAGTAGCCAGAAAAAAATCCTATGTGTGGCTGTCATCCAACCTCTTCCTGCCATTTAACCAAGTCCTTAGAAACATGAGGCCTCAACTCTGTGTTGTCTGGTGCCCAGGGTAACGTGGATGCTGAGATGACAACACGCATCTCTGTGATGCACAAATTAGAGTTGATTGATGGAAGGCTACTAATAAAATGTCACATCTTGTAGATGTGGAAGGGCCATAGGACCCGTGATAAAGTGAGACCAGTGGGCTCTGACACACATGTATCCTGGCCAGACTATTGACAGTGGGAAATAGTATTGATTGAGCTGCCAAGATTATCCTATTATGTGATTAGAATATTAGATTTGCATTTTTAATTCCTTTAGAAGAAATTGGCCTGAGGCAATTATGGCAGGCAAATATTAAGATGGATCCAGTTTCTTTGAAAATAAGAACTTAGAAGAAGCTTTTAGGTTGATGCAGTCATTATCACGGAAAAGTTTTACTCATAAAAAGAAACAATAGTAAAGCAACCAAAACACAAAGCTAGGCCCATCTAAAGGGCTCTGTGAAACCAAATTGCCCTCTGGTAGGAAAATAAAACCAACTGGCCTTAGGACACAGTTTAGATCTACCATGGGTGTTCAATTACATTCCATGTAAGTACACATGCATGTTATACTTTGGGCTTCTCATTTGGGCAGAGTTCCACCATGTTTCAGACTCTTGAACAGTGCTGTATTCTGTCCCTTGTGTTGCAGATGCATTTCTTATACCAAGTCATCTTGGTTACTGTTTCTTTTGAAGAAACTTGACCATGTTGTTTTGTTTTAGTTTTTTTTTTTTTTTTTTGAGAATGGGATCTTGCTATGTTGCCTCAAACTTCTGGTCTCAAGTGATCTTCCTGCCTCAGCCTCCCAAGTAGCTGTGATTACAGGCATGACTCCATAGTGGTTTTAATAGAGGCTTGGCTCCAGGGCAACAAAAAGAGTTGTTCTTCTTCTCAACTAATAATATTTTTAAAGTTATAGACTCAATTTTTAATGGCTCGAGAGAAAATGCTTATAATCTCAAGTATTAGCAGGTGCTTTTAAAACACAAAACTGTCCCCTTTTGGTGTATGGATGGCACTAGGACTCTCAAGGCCAGATTTGTGGTCCAATTTGTTCCTGAGCCCTTGGTAGAATTTCTGGGTAAGCTAAAGTGATAAAATAAGAAATTATAAGATAGTATAATTATAAGAAATTATAAGATAAATTAAGACCAGACTTAAATTACATGTCAAACATCTGCATGGTTATTGTGGGATCCAGCAAACATTTTCTGTAGCGGGCCAGAAAGTAAGCACTTTGGGCTTCGTGGGGATGTCCCCAGTGCCTGCCTTATTAATCTTCTCAGCTCACTGCACAACGCCAGTTCATGATTGGATTTGGCCCATATGCCATAGTTTGCTGAGTCTTTGTTTGGTGGACTGTGCACACATACTGTATTTTTCTTCTAGACTATTAGTAGAATGTCTTCTACTTAATGAATTCTTGTGATTGCAAGGAGAAAAGACTTGGCTTTTGTCTTTTGGAGCTTCTAGTGTGGTGGGGAAAGCAAACATGCAATAAGTCGTAATAAAACAAAATAAAGAAGGGAAGGATCTTGAGCAGAGGGCATCATATTCATACTACTACTTCCATCACCATCAACAAAGATACCACAGTAATGGCTGTTCACTGAGTACCTACCAGATTTCAATGCTAAGAGTTCTCCGTAACACAACGAGAGAAGAAAATAAAATCTGCTTAGGAACATCCAGAGAGCCTTCCCAGAAGTCAGTGCTTTTGAGTTGAAGTTTGGAGGAGCAGGAGTTTGAACAAACGTGAACAGCATCGCACATATAAATGCACAGAGGATGTCATGGTGTGCTCTGTCTGTGCCTCTGTTCAACAGCCTATGAGCAGAAACCTGTAAGTCAGATGATGGACCCAACATAATATTGGCCATGGAGAAGCACTCTCAGTAGGCATATTTGAGGAAAGAGCTAGGACCTAGACATAGGTGTTACTGGGAGGTAGATTTATACTCAATATAAGGAAGACACTTCTAATCATAGATTGGTTCTGTTTGTCCACTCGACAGACATTTATTAAACCCCCTATGTGCTGGCCATGGCTCTAGATGTTGGGGCCATTTGGAGTCCTTGCTCTCCACAGACTCACAGGGAGCCCAAGGGTGGATTTTTTTTATAGGAGGGGAACTACCTAGAGGTATGTGGGTGTAGACAGGGAGTGTGTGTGTGTGTGTGTGTGTGTGTGTGTGTGTGAGTGTGTGTGTGTATGCGCGTGTATGTGCATGTGCATTTGGAGTGGTTGGGTGGAAGCAAAATTCCAGCACAAGGCGGGAGTGACTTTAGACAACCTTTTCCTGATTCTGCTTGAAAAGAAAGTGAGCTTCTGTCTTAATTCATCTTGTGCTGCTGTAACCTGAGACTGAATAATTTAAAAGAAAGGCATTTTAACTGAGTGCAGGGATTTGGGAATATACCGTAATCCCAACAATTTGGGAGGCTTAGGCAAGAGGACTGTTTGAGGCCAGGAGTTTGAGAGTAGCCTGGGCAACATAGCAAGATCTGGTCTCTATAAAAACTTAAAAAAAATTAGCCAGGTGTGGTGGTGCATGCTTCTAGTTCTAGCTACTGGGGAAACTGAGGCAGAAGGATCCCTTGAGTCCGGGAGGTTGAGGCTACAGTGAGCCATGAGCATTACTGCACTCTAGTCTAGGCAATAGAGGGATACCCTGTCTCATGGTTCTACAGGCTGGGGAATTCAAGATCCAGGAGTCACATCTGGCAGCTTCTGGTGAGGACTTTGTGCTGTGTCAAAACATGGCAGAGAAATGGGAGAACTGGGCACAGGGGTAACAAACAAAACACAAGAGGCAAATTTTCCTTATAACCATCCTCTCTGGTGGGGACTAGTCTGTTCTCTCAAGGACTAATTATTTCTCAAGAGAACTCGCCCAGTCTCTCTAGAAAGACATTAAGCCATCTAAATGGCAAAGTCACCTTTTAAAGGCACCACCTCCCAGCACTGCCTGTCACAATGGGGACCACACCTCAGCATGAGTTTTGGTAGAGACAAGCCATATTCAAGCCCTAGCCACTTCCTTTAACCTAGACCCAATAGAAGTTGTGCTGTCATGAATAAATAGGTGTAATGTATTTAGGATGCACATCTTGACTTTGAGGGGCTTGAGAAGCTTTGGTCTAAAAGGAACACAACTTGCTCAGCAGGATCTTATGCAGAGGTAAACTTGTCCCCGGCCTCTCTGTGTATACTGTCAGATTCATTGTTCCCTGGGTTTTGTTGAGCTTCATAATCTGATGTATTAGTTTTCTCAAGCTGCCATAACAAATCACCATGAACTGAGTGGTTTAAAACAATGGAAATTTATTCCCTTACAGTTTCAAAGGTTAGAGATTAAAAATCAAGAGGTCAGCAGACTTGGTTCCTTCTGAAAGTTCTGATGGAGGATCCATTTCATGCCTCTCTCCCCACTTTGGGTGGTTGATGACAACACTTGGTGTTCCTTGGTGTGTAAGATGCATCACTCCAGTCTCTGCCTCCATGGTCACATAGACTTCTTCCCTGTGTGTCCATGTGTCTCTTAGTCCATTTTGTTGCCATAGCAGAATACCTGAGGATGGGTAGATTATAAGGAAAAGAGGTTTATTTAGCCCATGGTTCTAAAGGCTGGGAAGTTAAAAAAGCATCTGCTTGGCTTCTGGTGAGGGCTTTGCACTGCATTATAACACGGCGGAAGGCCATTGGGGTAACAGACATGAGGGAAGGAGGACCAAACATGAGGCAAAATCTCCCTTTATGTCAGCCCATTCTGACCAAAACGAGTCAGTTTTTCTATGAGAACTAATACAATCTTGTAAGAATAAGAACACACTTCCCACTAACTGGAGAATGCATTACTATATTCATGAGGGCGATGCCCCCAATAATCCAAACACCTCCCAATAGGCTCCATCTCCCAACACTGCTGCCTTGGGGATGGGGCCTCAACATGAGTTTTGTTAGAGACAAACCACCTCCAAAGCAGAGCAGTGTCAAAACTTCCTCTACCTATCCCTCTAAGGATATCTGTCTTTGGATTTAGGGCCCTTCTTAAAACTAAATGACCTCATTTTGAGATCCTTAACCTAATTATAGCAAAGATCTTTTTCACAGATAAGGCCACTTCACAGATTTTGGGAGTTTGGACATATCCTTTTGGGGATCACTGTTCAGCTTACCATGCCTGGTGAATAGCCCTTGGGATTTTAAAAGAGCATGAGGTTTGCATCCAGGTTATATACTTCTCCTGTGATGGGAAGAATAAGAAACTTCCAAAGGTTCGGGGTTCATTCCTGCAATTCACTGGGGGAAATGAGACCTCTTCTTTCAAGCAGGGCCTCAGGGTGACTTCAAGGTGAGGAACCAGGGCTTCAAATGCAGGGGCTCACAAGTCAAGAAACAGTGGTATTTGTCCCTTAAGCCAGTTTCTTCAAGCAAGGCTGGTCATTCAGCTCAAAGGGTACTGTCAGCAGGGTCACCCTTGAATCCAAATGACAAAGATGAATGGAGTAAAAATGTAGTACTCTTGATTTGTCAAATGATTCTACCTAATAAATCCATCACATTCAATAGAAACCACATTAGCAATTCCTGTAATTGGTCTTATCCACTCAAAAGCCCTGGAGGTCCACCCTGCTACCCATATGATCCATTCAGGGGGGGAAAGAATGCACAGTTAAAATATGTATATACACATTTGTAAGTGTAGCATGTTTGGACAAAATAATGCAAAGCAATATAGTGAGCTGCAAAGAGCCCTTTTTCCTTTTTGAAGAACTAGCCAAATGGGTATTATCTTACCCTGTAGAAAAGCAAGACCCTAATCGGTTATCAGAGCAACATCATGGTGATCTATGGCTCTCTGAAAAACTTTGATTCAGATTTTGATCCCTGTGATAGCTGTGGCATGTTCTTGGTAATTTCTCCATCTGCATTTCTGAACTTCTGAAGCTGAATCTTTGCTTCATTGTTTTAGACAGCTGAATTTTAAGTCCCAGTAATTGCAATGCTTGCTTAGTTTTTCATTTAGTTCAGTCCAGCAAACATCATTAAGCACCCACTGTGTACCAGGATCTGTTCCAGCCCCGTGGATTAAGATGATGAATAGAATTATTTATATATAAGGTGGAATGTATGCGTGATATTTTCCTCTGAATATCCTAAAACTTTAAAGTCCTCTGTATATTTTTAAGATTATTTAAAATTTTTTTTTGAGTTGAGGTCTCACTCAGGCTGGAGTACAGTGGCATGATCATGGCTTACTGCAGCCTCAACTTCCTGGGCTCAGGCAATTCTTCTGCCTCAGTTTCCTGAGTAGTTGGGACTATAGGCACCTGCCATCATACCTGGCTTATTATTTTGATTTTTGTAGAGATGAGGTCATGCTATGTTGTCTAGGATTGTCTCAAATCCTGGCTTAAGCAGTCTTCCTACCCTGACATCCCACAGTGCTGGAATTACAGGTGTGAGCCACTGCACCTGACCTGTAAGTGTGTGCTTTTGAATGATAATGAACTGGAGGAGCAATGGATAAACTCAGTCTTCTGCAACTTTGACTCTGAGGTCCTTACTTTCTTCAGCTTTCAATCAGTAAGAATAAAGTGTGACAAGCTCTTCTCTCTTGCACATTTGAAGGAAGCACAAGCTGTTGCTTCAATGATGCTGCTTCCAGTGTACAGCACTATTAATTGGGTCTTTCTCTACAGTTTGGAGCTTGATTTGGGTGTCAGCAAGTTAATACTCCAGCACATTCATCTTTTCTGTAAATTCTGCCATTCCCTCACCCCCATCCCATCAATGTATCAATACTGTTGCTCTTCATTAAGATTCTCCTGTAAAAAAGCAGAGAATGGCAGAAGTGTCTTTTCTTTTTCTCAACTTCCAGAATCAGTGCTGCCCAGGAAAAATACGATACAATGCAATTTAACATTTTGTCATATAAAGAGACATATTAAATTGATTTTAATGGTATATTTTACTTAACCTAACCTATCCAAAATATTATACTTTCAACATGTAGTAAGTTTAAAAGTTATTAATGATATAATTATGCTTTTTTCACATTGAGGCTGCAAAATCTGGTATTTTTTTACATTCATGGTACAACTCAATTCACAGTAGCCACATTTCTGGTACCCAATAGATGTCACATGTGTTTAATGGTTACTATATTGGACATCACAGGTATAGATGAATAACTCACTGTTGGCTTTTGCTTTGGCAATCTTTTTAAGAAACAGCAAGGAGTTGAAAGAAAGTGAATTACTTTGAGTGAAGTTTAGGATTATGTTACTTGAAAAGAAATAATTTATGAGTTTTATTGTAGGATTATTTTCAAGGTTTAGTATATGTATATGTGTATATGTGTAAACAACTAAGCTTATGCTTAAATGGTCTTTCAGCAAGGGACATGGATTGATAACCAAATTCAGAATGTATTGATTAAAACTCTAGCCTAAAATTAATTAAAGGCTAACAGTGCAACTGTTATAGGTATTAGCATTCAATAAGAATAATTATTAGAAAATTACTAATTATTAGAAAAAGTAAATAGGATCAGATTACAGACAGCATGCTGAAGGTTTTGCATAGCTAAGCTTATGTGTGGTCCACAATTTGTCATGTTGTCATGTAAGGGAAAAAAAGGATTGAGAACTGCTAGTTTAGAGAGGAAAAAAAAAATCAACAAAAATCTACTTCCTGAGGCCCCAAATTTGTTATATTTTCATGTCTACTATCTGGTGTTTTCATGTTAATTTGGTTGGGGTAGAAATTTGGGGAGTATCATCTTCACTATTCCTCATTTTGCAATGTTAAAGTGTTACATTCTTTTTCATTTTAGTTGTAAAAAATAAGGATAAGGCTCATTAATAAAGAGGAAATCGTGTACCTATGAAAGTTTCTTAGGGAATCACAAGCTCATATAAAACACATAAGCACATACTCAGCAATAACCCAAGTCCCCTCTGATTCCTCCTTTCATTCCCAAAACATATTAAACTGCCTTGCCCTAACTCTGTCACTAAGCTTGCTAGTGAAAGAGCTTGAGTGGACTCAAGAAAATGAGGAACAGAGAAGAAGGCCCATGGTTATACAATCGACCAGTAGCAGATCTGAGACCAGAACTCAGGACTCCTGAGTCCAACTCCAGTGCTTTTAACACTGAGATAATGGAGGGAGAATGATACATAAATTAAGCAAAGGTATATCAGTCAGGGTCCCTTCAGGAAACAAAATCCAGCCTAGGTATTTCCCACAGAGAGAATTTAATAAAGGGAAATGGTTACATAGGTAATACAAGAGCTGGAAAACTACCAGAATACCACTGGACAAACAGTATTTGGTAATAAAAACATCCTCCTGCCACTCCTTGGGCTGGAGGAGCAGTGGAAGGCTGTGATATCAAACCCGGGACTGCCCAGTGCGGGCACTGCCTGGCTGGGGCTGGGCACTGTGGGAGGCCCTGTTCCAAGCAGAGTAAGACTCTCCAGTCTTACCCTTGCCTCCTTTTGGCCCAAACTGCTTAGAAGCCAGGTGGCAGTCGACATGAGGAATGTAGATTCCTGTGAGGCAGAGCAAGCAGAGCAAGCGCTGGGAGAGCATCTGGGAGCTCATAGGCACCTGCTGCCACGGATGAAGAGCCTTAAGGAAGTTTTATGGTTTTGTCACAAATTTATCCTGTGTTTATATTTTTAACTAATTTTAGAAAAGTTTGTGTATCAAATTCACAATCACCACGACAAGAGGAGATGCCAACCTGTGAGGCAATCCCCAGCCATAAGTGTAGATAACCAAGAGCTGACCACACGCACTTTCCCTTTGGTTTGGTTCATTCTCATTCATTTCTGTCTTGAGATACTGGGCTTCCTAGTTTCTAGTCCAAATCTACAGCCTTATTCTTCTTGGGCAATCGATACTTTCTGTCCAGGGCTTCTTAAGAATTACTTCTATTTGGTTTAGACTATAGAACAACCTAGGGTAGACCTTCAGACATAGAATGAGTTCATGACTGAAGGGGCAGGCTGGGACAAGAGATTTTTGTTTTGTTTTGTTCAGTGCAATACATTTTAAATTATATTTACCATTCAATGATGCTTTGTCAGGAAAGATTTAATCTACCCCAGTCCTGGGAAGGGGATGCTACCAAAACAGGGAAACATGATCCGGGTTTTACTACTAAGGAACTCTCTTAAAAGCCTAGCATCTGTTAGCTCACTTAAGCCTCACCATCAAGCTATACGTCAGAAACAACTATTTCCCCCAATTTTCAGATGAGGACACTGAGTTAAAAAGGCTTAAGTAACTTGCCCAAGTTGGCAGGTTGCTAGTGGTGGAGCTGTGTTTGGAAGCCAGGCGGCATGGCTCCAGAATCTATGTTCTTAAAACCACTAAACTGTGCTTCCACCTGACCTATGTGAGCGGGAGCATAGGTTGGCCTTGGGATTCCCCAGGGTTCTCACCCTGGTGCACTGGGCTCTGATGACCAGAAGGTTAGTGGTGTTGGTGGGGGAGGCTGCTGTGATGAGGTCATGAGTGTCACATTATTGCAGGGCATTAGTTGCTAATTGCCATTTAATCGCAAGATGAATATGGTTCTTTTCTTCCTCTATCCGAGTGCCCATTAGATGGTCATTACTTCTGAACTAAGTGCTGAAGATGTGACTTTGTGTGTGGCGCTGGAGCTAAATGCTGTGACTCTCCTGTGAGCCACTACATTACTGGCAGTTCTTGTTTACTGTTGGGGCTAATTAAAAACATCTCTTTGCTAACAGATGCTTATTCCAAGTTTCTCATTTCCCTTAAATGATTTTTTTCTTAGAAATTTGATTTTTAAAAAATTGTACTTAGCTGGACTCGGTGGCTCAGCCTGTAATCCCGTGCTTTGGGAGGCTGAAGTGAGTGGATTGCCTGAGCCCGCGGGTTCGAGACCCGCCTGGGCAACTTGGCGAGACCTCATTTCTACAATAAATCAAAAAATCAGCCGGGCGTGGTAGCGCGCGCCTGTAGTTCCAGCTACTTGGAAGGCTGAGGCGGAAGGATCGCCGGAGCCCAGAAGGTCGAGGCTGCGGTGGCCAGGAGCGGCCACTGCACTCCAGTCTGGGTGACAGAGTGAGACTCCAACTCAAAAAACCAAAAAAACTAAAAAATAAACTGCCTGGCCTCACTCCCAGAGTTTCTGGTTGGATGAGTCTGCTGAGCTGGGACCTAAGAATCTGCATTTTAAATACATTTCCAGGCAATGCTCATGTCACTGGTCTAGGGATTACACTTTGAGAACCAGTGTACTAAGGGATTATTTCTTTCTCTCACAATAATCCAGTGGGATGTTTCTGGCTGCTGGGCAACTCTCCAAGGATGTCCTTCAAGTGGTAACTTAGGTACTTAGGTTCCTTTCCCAGAAGCTCTACCATTCTCCAAGATCTCTTCTGCACTTAGCTAGTGAGTCTTGGAAGAGAGAGCATGAAGGATTGAGCCTTATATGTTCCAGAGTCCAGGCATGGAAGTGGGATATATATATTCCATTGCCTGGAACTCAGTCATGTGGGTCTACCTTAAATGTAAAAGGAATCTGGGAACTAGCTGAGAGCTCAGGAGGAAAAGGAAACTGAATTTTGTAAAAATACAGACATTTTGGTCACATCTAACTTTGTGAATGTCCTCTTCTTGACATTTCCCCTCCACCTAAGACACTGTGGAAATGTTTCTCTGTTGTTGATTTTGAAAGTATTTCTGGACACACCTGGATATACTCTCGAGACCTGGTAGCTAGAGTTGGGTGAAGCTGGCTGGCTGTGTTCCTCCCATAGATGAAAACACTAGATGATAGCAATTCACGGACACAAAGGTTTTAACTGCACTGGAAGTGAGCCCAGATCTAGATTGAGAGTCTTTATCTATGCCACATTTCAATGTGCTGTCTGTTAGTTCCAAACCCACCCTTCTTTTCTCTGCTTTGTGATACTGGAGATGGACCCTGTAAACATTTCTCCTTTTCCAGCTGGCAGAATGTTAGTTTCATCACTAGAGGGGGCTAAAGTGGCAGTGCCAGGTGATAGTGGCAGAAAAAACTTTCTCCTGATTTCTGAGCCTCTGTTACTATTATTCTATACAGTAGCCCAGTGGCCCATGCATCTGAACCCCAGCTCAGGTCATGCTCTCCCCGCTGGTGGTTACTTCTCAGAATCTCCTTCCTGCCCACACCCTCCTGCAACACCAGCTTTCTTCTACAGACCAATCCAGGACTTTGCCTTTAAGAAAGCTTCTTCACCATCAGCAGGTTATGAATTTCTGTGGTAACGAAACCGTCTCTGAAGAGTTCTGAACTTGTTGGCATTGGTGGAGGTAATAGAAGGTTCCACTCCTATTCCTTGGTTTCTTAATTTTTTCACTTTCCTTCAGTCTAGAAGCAATGGCTTCTTTTTTTGCTACTTTCTTGAGGTCTTTTAAAAGTCCCTTTAATAGTCAATCACTGGACAACTCTCTCAGGTCCCCTCCCCACTGTGGGAGCTTTTCTGTCCTCTCAGCAAATTCCACTTTCTCAAAAAAAAGTCAACCACCTAAAATTGATAACAATTTATCATATTGGATTTTTCTTGTAATAACTGGAGTGATTTCTGTCTCGCGGTTGGACCCTGAAAGATACACCATTTTTCTGGAGATTTTTATTGTGAAAGGCAAAGTTGAATGCACATTATCTCAAATTAAAAAGGGAAACTGCAGAACTACACATAACCAAAGCTAATTTCTTTATCTTTTACCGTCATGATGTTGACTTTCTGCCCTGAGAAGGGCTAGTGTTCATATCAAGGACCCAGCAGGAATTGGATGAAATTGACTTCAATTCTCAGACTTCTAGACTCTGTAGTGTAGAGCCTCAACAACAAGGGAATTCTCGAGGAAGCCTTTAGTAGGATTCCCAGGTGATTTGGGGCTTGAGAAAGAGGAAAGACGTGTTACTAGTAACCAGAAAGCAATGTTTCTTTCTTGTATGTGGGTCTTCCTCTCTGTCCTGGAGTGAAACCATGAGGTCAACTGTGAGTAAACACCAGATCATTTGCCTTGGCTTTGTTCTGCTGCCACAGCAGTAGGGAACCCATGCAACCTAAAAGAAATTACCAGGTAACAGCTCAGTAAACAAAATATGATTTAATTTTAGGTCACAGAAAATAGAAGTTCAGCAAAGAATAATGAGAGTAATAATAATAATCCCAGCTAGCATTAGTTGCTTATTGTATCCTTTTTTTTCCCCTCACTGAAGATGGATACATCCGATGAAAGGTTGGGGCCAACTTGGTTGGCTTCATTCATACCAACCTTGGCTTCCCAGAAGGGTCACAACAAAGACAGGACCTCTGAGGCAGGCATTTCTATGATTTAGAGATCCTGTGAAAACACCTTCATAGGAAACCTCTTTTTTATTGCCACTACATCTGAAATTTCACCACAAAAGCTTCATGCATGGTCCTTTAAAGATTTCCTTCTACTCCCCTACAGTTAGGTGAAATTCAGATAACATAAAATTAACTATTTTGGTCAGTGGCATTAAGTACATTCACAGTGTTGTGCAACCATCACCACTATCTAGTTCTAAAACACTTTTGTCATCCCAAAAGGAAATCCCATAGTCACTAGGCAGTCACTCCCTATTTTCCCTTTCCCCGGCCCTTGGCAAATCTGTATTTGTCTCTATGAATTTGACTTCTCCGGGCATTTCATATAAATTGAATCATACAGCATGTGGCCTTTTGTGTATGGCTTCTCTCACTTAATGCAGTGTTTTCCGGGTTTCTTCATGTTGTAACATGGATCAGTACTTCCTTCCTTTATATGGCTGAACCACCATGTCCATCAGCATATGGATAGGCAAACAGTGTAGTATAAACATACCAAATCCCTCTTAAGTAGTTTTAAAATGATCTCCTCAAGTGGAAGAGATAACACATAGGACCACCAATATATTAAGTTGAATGAGGTTGTCTCATAAAATCACTTTGGACTGAAAGGACCTGAGAAAATTGCAGGTAGAGGAGACTCAAAAGAGAGACGGCAAAGGCATAAAGGGTGGGAAAGATGCCTACAGCTTAGCAGAAGGTCTGACTCTGGTTTGAGTTCTAGGTAATTATTTTTATGGGGGAATTTTTGGCTAAATATGAGGGGGGATTGGCCCCCCCCAAATGGAATTCGTTTTTGGAGGGCAGGTCCCTTGTAGTAAAGCCTTCCCCTGCTAGGTAAGTGTTCTAGGAACCCATCGGCATCAGTATACCAGTTAATGTTGCTATGAAAGACTGCGTTTGGCTTCATGAAGTTTTGTTTTGGAGATTCTTTTAGTGCATTTGCCCATTTCGTGATGGGTGATTTATGAGCACACTTGCCTACACCGTGCTGAGTGTTCAGCAGTTGTTGACCAAAAATGGCACGGTCCCTGTGCCCCACCCTCCCTATGCATCTGATCTCAGCCCAAGTGACTTCTGTTTGTTTGTTTGTTTCCCTGGATTAAAAAATTCTCAAAAGGAAACATGTTGCCGATGTGGAAGAGGTGATACAGAAAATGGCAAATACCCTGAAAAAACATCAAAATCGATGAGTTAAAAAACTTTTGAGCATTGGAAAAAGCATCTCAATTGGTGTATTGCATCAAACAGAGAGCATTTTGAAGGTGAATGAAGTTTAAACATGTAAGAATAAATACACAATTTTTATAAGTAAATTCTAGGTCTGGTGGGGGGTGGGCTTCCCCCTCATGCATGGAACCTCACATTGCTGATCATAGAACCAAAAATATGCACACTGTTATTTTTTTTTCCTCAAAGACTAGTGTGTCAAGATCTGAGTGAGAGACGTGCTGCCTTCTCTTTATCCAATGTAACTCTGGACCAAGTCTTTGCTGGATAAGTACTTTAGTTGCAGAGTGTGTAACCTCATCAGCCCCAAGCAAGGATAAGTGATGCTGCTGACTGAAGCTGCTCTTTGTGACTGCCGGGTGATCACACTTCACAACAGAAGCACAGTCTATGCTGAGTTGAGGTCTCACTCCTAATAGGGGACAGTAAAATCCCTTTGGAAGGAAATTGTCCAAGAGTCAAAGGAGACAGATATCCCTCTTCATTTTCATTGGTAGTTAATTTGCTGGCAATTATAGAGTCTTTACCATACACTTAGACTCTCATTCATTTACACTCCAGGAAGAAGGATGACTCTTTATGACTTTTTTATTTAAATTATTGATGCTTAAAACCATGAGCCATTCATTTCCTGCTTTCTCAACATTGGTAATTGACAAGTTCAAAGCAGGTGTGGGCTGAGAAAGCTGCTTAGTTGGCATGAGGAGTGATTGCTTCGGGGGCCATGCTGTTAATTTTGCCCACAGATGATTATCAATCATAGAACACTCTAGTCTCTGCTTTGGGTACACAGGTGGTTCCCTCTGCACAGCTGTTTCTTTTAGAAGCCAGTGCCAGGATTGGGGCATGTGCGATAGAGCTAAGTGCTGAAGTCCATATGGGTCTTTTACCCTCCCAGCTCTTCCCTCTGCACATCCAGCAGTCATCCAGCTAGTGGTCAAATCTTGTACCAAATTCTGCATGTAAATGGTCTTTTGGAAGACCAAAAGAAAACAGCTGCAAAATAGCTACAAAGGTAATTGCAGTGAGGCAAGATGTGTAGCTATGAAAATGTAAGAAGCTGAAATTGCAGATGATCACATCTTGGATTATATACATCACTTTAGTAGTGGGAGAGCATTGTGATGGTATACCGTGTTTCAGGAGTTGTGCCAACCCACCAAAGACTTAAAAAAGAACAACATATGGTCCTGAACACCAGTAAATACACAACTCTATCAGAGGACACAGACTCTTAAGCATCAAATCGTAGCAGAAATAGAATGAGTGCGTAATCAACAGAGAATAAATAGCAGAAGGAATCTAGATGAAAAATCTGCTCATTCTTTTAGGAAGGAGGTGGGAGATAATTAGAGTGCAAGGGAGGTGACATCTGAGCTCAGGATAGAAGGATAAGGGGGATTTGTCAGGTGTAACAGGAAAAGGGAATTCCAGGAGTGTTCAAATTAGACGACACCAGCTGGTTGTTAGGTTATTAGCAAGAGGCCATACAGGGGGTAACTGAAAACTTTTGGGGGCTTGGTGGTAAGGGATTGATGGTGAGCATGCTGAGTGGGACTGATTCAGGTAGACATTTCTGAGATAAAAGTGATGGCTATTGGGAAACCAATGTATTCAGGGACTTTGGGAGAGAAAGGAGACAAGGATGATTTTAATGCTTCCAGCTTAAGGGAACAAGTGGACACTAACATCCTTAGTGGAGGTAGGAAGGGTTGGAGAAGACAAACATGAATTTAACTTTGGCCATGGCAAGTTTGAGCTGCCCTAGAGATATCTGGCAGGAGATGACTGGTTGGCTTTGGCGCTTGTGCCATGCTGGTCAGCACTGGTGGCAACTCTGATGATCTATAAGTATAACACATTTTATTCTAATTTTAAGTATTTTAGCATATTTGGGAATGACCTCAGAATTTCTGGTATTTATACTTGAAACCCTCATTAATGTATTCCTCACATTTTAAAAATTTTTATTAATCAATATTTTTTATTATGGTTTTGTGGGGTACAGTTGAGGGTTAGGTGTACAATTATGTTTCATTCAGGCACCCTGTTGATAAGAGGTGTTTTCCCATCCCCAGACAGATATTTGCTACTGTTAATCCCATCCCCCCCCATAGTTTCCCAGTACCGTCAGTCATTTTCTTATAGTATTACATTGGATGGTCAAGGTCCATTATATGAGTGAGAACATGTGATACTCGGATCTTTGTTTCTGTGAGAGGTCATTCAGTATTATAGACTCTAGTTCCATCCAGGTTGCTGCAAAATTCATGATTTGTTCTTTTTTATGGCTGCGTAGTATTCCATCGTGTATATGTACCACATTTTCCACATTTTTTAAATCCAGTCCTCTTTTGATGGGCAGCATGGTTGTTTCCAGGTTCTTGCTATTGTGAACAACGCTGTGATAAACATACATGTGCAGGTATCTTTTTTATAGAGTGATTTGAGTTCTTCAGGGTGTATTCCCAGTAGGGGATTGCAGGATCATAGGGAAGGTCGATTTTTAGAGCTTTTAGGAATCGCCACACTGCTTTCCACAGAGGTTGCACTAGTTTACACTCCCACCAACAGTGTAGAAGTGTTCCCTTTTCACCACACCCTCTCCAGCAGCTGTTATTTATTGAGTTGTTGATAATTGCCATTCTGACTGGAGTTAGGTGGTATCTCAGTGTGGTTTCGATTTGCATCTCCCTGATAATTAGTGAAGTTGAGCATTTCTTCATGTGTTTGTTGGTTGCTCGGATGTCTTCTTTTGTGAAGTGTCTGTTCATATCTTTTGCCCATTTTATAATGGGGTTGTTTGTTTTCTTCTTTTCAGTATGTTTCAATTCCTTGTAGATCCAGGATGTTAAGCCTTTGTCAGAATTGGTCTTGGCAAATATTTTTTCCCAGTCTGTAGGCTGTCTCCCTGCTCTCTTGATGGTTTCTTTGGCTTTGCAGAAGCTTATCAGTTTAATAAGGTCCCACTTGTCTATCTTCTCTCTTATGACCTGTGGGTTTGGATTTGTACAGGAATTGGATGCCAGTTCCGATTTCCATGAAGGTATTTCCTTCCTTTTCTAAGGTTCTTATGGTTTGAGGTTTTACATTTAGGTCTCTGATCCATTTGGAGTTAACCTTTGTGCATTTTTTTGTTTCTTTGATTCAAAGAAATGAAGTTTCCTCACTAATATGTTAATACTTGATGATGTATTCTGTTTCTATTTTTTACACCTTTGGAGAAAGGACCAACACATTTAAAGGATGTGCTAACACTAATACATTGTAGATATCTAGAATGGCATTTATGTTTGAAATGCTAGTATAAACTATTACGTAAAAATTCAAAGTGTATCAAAGAGATGCACCTGAAGAATTACTTGTCAACAAATCTTTTCCCCTAGTGAATTACAGTGGGTGTAGTCACTGGCAAATATAACTAGTGGCCTAATGGCATCATTCCATTGTATGTATGTGTGCCAGTGGATGGGGGGGCTAGTGATTCCAATTGGACTTAGCTTTTATCTGCCTCTTCTGCTCATAATCATTCCATGGCTTCCCAAGGTATGAAGAATAAAGTCAAAAAGTCAATCCTCTACTGGTCTGGATCCCTTTCACCTCTTTGTAGTTATCTTCTATAACTATCATTTATAAAAATCCCTGTTCAAGGTAATTTGGTCTTCTTACCATGTCCCAAATATGACATAGATCTTTCTTCTCTAGTGCCTGCCTGGGTTCTTCTGTCCCATCTCTCAATTCAAAGCCTTTCTGATACACAGTGCTAATGACTTAGTGCTTTGTCCTATGGGTGAATGCCAAGTCCACAGCAGTTTCAATATGATTTGACATCTTTTGTTTGTCCAAGAGGGTTCCTCTGGTACCAGAGGTCAGGGGAAAGATACTTCTGGAGGCCCTTGCTGTGGTCCAGGTGAGCAAAGAAGAATCAGTTACAAGCTGAATTCTAAGGAAGAGGAGACAAATTAGACAGATATTTCCTAAGCTATGTCATCCCAAAATCCTTGATCACTTTTCAGATTTTTTAATGTAATGTCAAGAGTTCTTTGATGAAAAACAGAAGGAATGACAATATCCAGGTGGACTTGGCTGGCTGGCAGCTGAGAACATGACTCTTAAGAGAAGCCAGAGACAGAGATATAAAATAACTATTAAAAGCACCACAAATATTTGCATGCTAATTGTGGTTTCTAGAGTCTTTGAGGGGGTTTGGAAACAGTTTGTTTTCACATATTTTCAGCATTATTATGGCCATCTTATTTTAAAATACTGTTTGCAATATCTATGAAGAAAATGCTTGCATAGCAAAGTCCAATCCATCTTAATCACAAATTCCAAATTCATGGCATCAGAATTACAAGAAGTTTTCTATTATATAATTAGAAGAAGATTCCAGTCTTTGGTTCATTGACCCTGGAGCCATGTAGCAGTCTTGTTATATTTGATAATGACACAGCAGACATTCTATCAGAACTTGGGTATCTGGAAAGAGATTCCAAAATGCTATAATCTTGTCACAAATCAGATGCAGCTGTTCTTTATAAGGAAACAATAAAGAAAAAGGGGGCTCAAGTTTGGATGGTCCTCAAAAAAGAAATGTGACTTACATATAGTCTTAAAGAGTGGATTCTGGAATTTTCAATTGGCAGATGTTTTCTATAAAAAACAAACAAACAAACAACAACAAAAAATTCTCTCCCCATGTTGATTCTTGTTAATTTTATTTCTTTAGATTTTTCTCAAACTGAAAATTGCATTTGTGTCATGAATTTTATCTTAAGCACTTAGACATCTATAATTAAGGCTAAGCAGTATCTTGAGATTTTATGCACAAAAGAAAACAGATAACTATGGAAATTAAAATTTAAATACAACTCATCCCTTTCGAGTGGCTGAAATAACTAAAGAGAGAAATGATATGATCATCAGTCAATAGAGGACTCCCTGCCTCAAATGCTGAGCCTACAAACCTTCCATAGTTTCTATGATGACATCAAACTGCTGTAGTAGGAACTCTAAAACTAACAAGGATATTTGCTCCATTGATTTTTTGAAAATGGGAAAAGAAAAAAAGTGCTCAGCTAAGTCCAGGAAAGAGATTTAATACAACTGTCTTTTAATAATATTAAGTTTCCTAGAATCAATATTTTCTCCCCCTCATATTATACCATGAGTTGCTATACACCAGTTGCTACACAGGAGAACAAGATCAATACAAGGCTTACCTTTTTTGGAGACTATTTCAAAGGCCTGCATAATGGAGCATAGATTAGAAAGAGTGAAATTGAATTTTAAGTATACTGACATAATGCTATCATCTTCAACCTGGGGAATATGGATTGTTCCAGGGCCCATGAGACCTATGAGGCTTGGGGTGAGAGGTTCAGCTATGGACCAGCCCACAGAACCCTATTGATGGTGGTTTCCTATAGGATTGTTTGACATATGCCAAATATAGGTGATTGGGCCACTCATAAGATGATCTTCAAACACTTTAGCGTGTATTTGGTAGGTGGGGATAATGGCATGTTCTTTATACATTTCAGCATATTGGCTTTTCAATCATGACAGACAAGTCTGTGTTAACTCAGACTTTAATTTGGAGACCTCTTTATACTCAGCTGTATTTTATTTTATTTTGGAAATTCCAATGAATCTCTAAGCCAATAGGAATAACCCTTGAAAGAATCACTAAAATGTTTTTACGCTGCTAAAATATTTTTCATTAACATTATGAAAATACACAGTAATAGCATTAAAAAAATCAAATGTCACAAAAGACATCAAAACAACTCATTTTCAGAGGGGATAGAGCACATGAGTTTTTGACCCTTGATTAATAGTGATACTAGTCTCTTATTTTAAGAGAGTGACCTGAAAAAAAATCTGGACATTTAGCTCGATGTTGATATTTATAAGTCACTGTTTAACAAAAATTCCATTCCTGGGTGCTTATCCTAGAGGAATGAGAACTTACATTCCCACAACAACCTATTGATGAATGTTTATAGCTGCTCTACTTAGAGTTGCCAAGATCTGGAAATAAACCAGACATCCTTCAATAGATGAGTGGTTAAGCAAACTGTGGTTTGCCCATACTGTGGAATACTACTCAGCAATAAACAAGAACAAGCAATTGATACACTCAGTAGCTTGGGTGATTCT
Organism: Cephalopachus bancanus; assembly: GCA_027257055.1. NCBI lineage: Eukaryota > Metazoa > Chordata > Mammalia > Primates > Tarsiidae > Cephalopachus > Cephalopachus bancanus. Next base: position 2,153,763 of record JAPVLO010000260.1, on the reverse strand, counting down.
AAAAGGCATTATGTTGAGTGAAAAAAAGGCAGTTTCAAAAGGCTTGATACTGTATAATTCAATTTATGTGAAAAATTTTGAAAATGCCAGAAGAGATCTGGAGAACAGATCAGTGGTTGTGGGAGCTGGGGCAGAGAAAAAGGTGTGTTTATCAAGGGTATTAGCAGGGAATATTTTTAGGATGATGGAACTGTTCTGTATACTGATTGCAGTGGTGGTTATACAAATCTATATATTTTTTAAAATTCATATAACTGTACACTAAAAGAGAAAAAAGTCAATTTTATTGTATGACTTAATAAATAAAATTTTAAAAACTGTACTTACCAGGACTTATCTTTTAACTTGGACATAGTTGCATAAATATTGCCTTTCTGTAAGAATGTTTGTTAAAGATCATAGATGGAAACCCATTTATAGGTGGCCTATTAGCATGCATATGGTTAGGAGAAAGCTATGTTGTAGGTTAGGTAGGAGGTAAGTAGCCTAGTTGTTGCTTTATAAGTGACTTGAACACTTAAGTCTTCCACTAATAATCGCAGACAGAACAAATCAGTGCTAGCAATAATAAGAACTCAATGCTTTATAATTCTTAATACTTTCTCATTTTTCCATTTTAGTATTATGGGAGAGATAGGGCAGGAATCCCTAACAGAGTTTTATAGATGCAGGAAACTGATGCATGAGAAATTTAGGTAGCTGGCCTCAGCTCACACAGCTGGTGAGTAGTTGGGACTGGTATCTAGGGTAGTTGACTCTTGGAAAGTTCTGAATCTGGGGTTTAATTTTAATTTTTTTAACTTTAGTTTTAATTTGTACCAACCTACCTCTAGGTAACATCCTGCAAAGCTGCAAATCACAAGATCATTTAACTATATGTGTGTGTGTGTGTGTGTGTGTGTGTGTGTATACATATATATATATATATATAGAGAGAGAGAGAGAGAGAGAGAGAGAGAGAGAGAGAGAGAGAAAGAGAAAGACTGAAAGTTGGGACTTGATTTTTTTTTTCCACTCTTAGTATTTCAGAGTTCTGTGCTTCTCGCAATTTGTATGAGGAAATTTCTAGATGTTCTCTGCTGGAGGCCAAGGAAAAAGCCAGGGTCCTGCTTGCAGAGCAGAGGAGGTACAAATTCCATTCTGAAAACAGGCGGAAACAGCAAAACAAACAAACAAAAACCAAACCAAAACCTAGACAAAGGCACTTCCTCTCTTCTTAAAAATACACACTGTGGCCGGGCTCAGTGGCTCAGTCTGTAATCCCGTGCCTTTGGGAGGCTGAGGTAAGTGGATTGCCTGAGCCTGCGGGTTCGAGACCTGCCTGGGCAGCGAGACCTCATCTCTACAATGAATCAAAAAATCAGTCGGGTGTGGTAGTGCACGCCTGTAATTCCAGCTACTCGGTAGGCTGAGGCGGAAGGATCGCCGGAGCCCAGCAGGTCGAGGCTGCGGTGGCCGGGAGCGGCCACTGCACTCCAGTCTGGGCAACAGAGTGAGACTCCAACTCAAAAACAACCCCAAAAAAACCACACTGTATTCCCCACTGTTCTAATATTTATAAAGGTTTGCAGAGTATTTGGGCATTCTTAGCTAGTATACATAATGCACCGTAGTGTTGGGAGAGACGGAAACTTGGCTGTTTCCTGATTTCCCAAGGCCTTGGTTAAAGGGTCAAGCTCAAGATCAGACTGAATCCCATCTTTCTCCCTGGAGCTCAGCAGGTAGACATAGACAACGTACGATGTTTGACTCTCTTTCTGTGCTCATGCTGCGAGTTTCCAGTCATTTTCCCTCCCAACTCCTTATAGTGACGTGATGGTATGTTGGCCAATGAGAAAACAGGATCATTGTGTCAGGTCAGGAAAAAACAAGCAAGGAGTGGGACTAGGTGAAATCCTGTCCTTTCTCCTTTCTTGTTAGTCTTCTTCCTGTGCTGGAATCTCCCCTTACTCTATCAGGGCACCAAAACGGTTCAAGGGCTGAAGTGAGTCTTTCCTTCCTGGCCTCTTTCTTGTTTTCATCTCTGTCCTCCTTACCCTGCTCCCTCATGTCATCCCACTACTCCCTTCCTTTTTGTCTTGTTTGTCCTGTTTCTCTTCTTCTGTGTTTCTCTATGGAAATCCGAGTTTTTTTGGTATTAAGGTACATTTTATTTATCATTTCCTTTTTGTCTTGTTTGTCCTGTTTCTCTTCTTCTGTGTTTCTCTATGGAAATCCGACTTTTTTTTTGTATTAAGGTAAATTTTATTTATTTACTTTTTGTTTATTTCAATAGCTTTAGGGGGTACAAATAGTTTTTGGCTACATGGTTGCATTGTAGAGTGGTGAAGAAGTCTGGTCTTTTTCGTCCCTCCACCCCTCTCACCCCCCAGTCTCCAGTGTACATTATGCCATTCTCTATGCCAGGGGTTCCCAGACTTCCCCCGCAGGCCGTGGACGGGTACTGATCCCTGGTCTGTTAGAAAAAGGGCCACACAGCTGGAGGTGAGCAGCCAGCAAGCCGAGCTCCATCTCCTGTTAGATCAGCGAGGTATTAGATTCTCATAGGAGCACATGCCAGGGATCTAAGTTGCCCACCCTTAAGAGAACATAATACCTGATGATCTGCCCCCATCCCCCTACCTTTGTTTGAGGAAAAATTTTCTTCCATGAAACCGGTCCCTGATGCCAAAAAGATTGGGGACTGCTGCACTATGCCTTGTCAGGTCCTTAGTTTCACTCTCACTTATAAGTGGGAACATGTGGTATTTGGTTTTCTTTTTCCTGTGTTAGTTCATTTAGCATGATGTTCTCCAATTTCATCCAAGTTGCTGCAAAAGACATAATTTCATTCTTTTTGAGGGCCAAATAGTATTCTGTAGTGTAATATACCACATTTTCATTATCCAATTTCATGATTGGCTGATGGGCATTTAAACTGATTGCACATCTTTGCAATTGTGAATTGTGCTGCAATGAACATGTGAATACAGGTGTCTTTTATATCTACTTCTGTCCCTTTGGGTAGATACCTAGGAGTGGAATTGCTGGATCAAATGGTAGATCTACTTTTAATTTTTAAAGAAATCTCCATACCAAGGAAATCTCTTTTTTTTTTTTTTTTGAGTTGGAGTCTCACTCCATTGCCCAGGCTGGAGTGCAGTGATACACTCATGGCCACCCCAGTGTCTACCCGTAGGGCTCTGGCAATCCTTCTGCCTTAGCCTTCCAAGTAGCCGGAACTACAGGCACGCACTACCGTGCCCAGCTAATTTTTGATTTATTGTAGAGACGATGTCTTGCCAAGTTGCCTGGGCTGGTCTTGAACCCGCAGGCTCAGGCAATCCATTCATCTTGGTCTCCCAAAGTGCTGGGATTACAGGCTGAGCCACTGAGCCTGGTCTGCTTTTTTAAATTATCTCTTTCACCCTCTATAGGTGGTGATTTACAATTCCAACCAGTGGCGTGTAATAAGCCCACCCTAAAAAGATTCTCTTTTCCCAGTGCAGTGGCTCAAGCCTGTAATCCCAGCACTCTGGGAGGCTGAGGTGAGGGGATTGCCTGAGTCCGCTGGTTTGAGACCACCCCGGGCAACTTGGCGAGACCTTTTCTCTACAATAAATAAAAAAAATTAGCCGAGCATGGTAGCATGTGCCTGTAGTTCCGGCTACTTGGAAGACTGAGGAAGAGGGCTCCCTGGAGCTCAGCAGGTAGACATAGGTAGTGGCCATGAGCATGCCACTGCACTCCAGCCTGGGTGATGGAGTGAAACTCCAGCTCAAAAAAAAAAAAAGAGAAAAGATTCCGTCAGATGCTCCTACTGCAATATGTGTATATCTGTGAAAGCCATTTCAGAATCATTTTCTTGCTTATTATTTTTGTTTAAGGGCCAGTGGTCCTGACGAGGCTTTGCCAGTCCTTATCCCATTTCCCCTTACTCCAAGTTGCTGCCACTGTAGATGAGATATTTATATTGGTTTTGGGCAGTCTTATTCATGGAGTGATTACTGCCTATTAGTCTGCACTTTTCAAAATGACTATCTTAGAGACATGTAAACAAAATTAATAATTAGGGTTCTAAATGCCAACTTTAATTAGGAGGTGATGTATTTGTTTGCAGATTTCCAGGTCTTTCCCTTACCCTCCAGGTCAGCTCAGCTATGCATTCTGGTCTTAGCTTGAGAGCTGTCCTCGTCAATATAGTTTTCCTCCCAAATAAAGGGCTTCCCCAATTCAAAGAATCCCTGTAACTGCCATTCTGCTCATTAGTTCTGGTTGATAACCTGCAATGGTTGCCTTCTACTCAGATAAAAGCATTGTTCAGCTTTCTTCTTTAATAAGCACCAGTTCATTCTCTGTCTTCTAAATGGCAAAAATGTCAACCTTCCTTATTTGTGGGGAAGATATTACAACAAGTGTTGAGTTTCACCACACATGGAAATTTGGGAATATAATGAAAATTGATTAGCGTCTCTCTCTATTGAATTTATTAATAATTGACATTCAGTACCTCTGTGGTTCTGAGATAGGATTCTTTTGCTTAATTGAATTATGGGTGGGAAATTATGCAGAAATACTATTTTGCTGTCATCTTAATAGAACATCTCTGAGTAGGTCAGATCATTTCAAATAACCTCTGCTATCCTTAAATTTTATTTATTTATTTATTTATTTTTAGAGACAGGGCCTTGCACTGTTGCCCAGACTGGAGTGCAGTAATGAGATCATAGTTCACTGCAGCCTGGAACTCCTGGACTTACTTGATCCTCCTACCTCAGCTTTCTGAGTAGCTGGGACTATAGGTGTGTGTTACCATGCCCGGCTAATTTTTTAACTTTTTTGTAGAGATTGAGTCTCACTATATTTCCCAGGCTAGCTTTGAACTCCTGGCCTCAGTGATACCTTCTCCTCAGTCTGTCACGGTGTAAGATGACAGGCATGGAACTTGACCTATCTTTAAATATTATTGCTACCTCTTGTCCAGTGTTAATCATTCTACCTCTAGCCACTTTTTGGAGGCATTACGTACATTTACAATGTTGTGCCATTATCATGACTTTCCAGTTTCAGAATTTTTTTATCATACCAAATGGATGGCCCATACTCATTAAGCAGACATTCCTTGTTCCCATTCCTCCATTCTCTGGCAATCTGTAATCCATTTTCTGTCTTTATAGATTTATCTATTATGGATATTTCATATAAACAGAATATGTGGTCTTTTGTGTCTGATTTCTTTCGCTTTGCATAGTGTTCTCAATGTTTATCCATATTGTAGTATGGATCAGCACTCCTTCCTTTTTTGGTCAAATAATATTTTACATTAGTTTTTCATTGCAGTACATTCTATTGCTGACTCAGGATTCATGGACTGTGTGTTCTCTACAGATCCTTATCTTCCTTGATCATAAGTCAGTGTTATTTCACGCTGTTCAGTTCTTTTTTTAGCACTAGTAACTAGAATGGCATTTTATTACATCAACACCTCCACAAGGGGCTTCAGGGATTGCTGACAGGGGAAGACATGGCAGGAGAGCTGAGTAACAGTAATGAAATGACAGAGGTGATATGCCTCATATTTTATAAGCTATGACTACTCACATGGCCAAGCTTATTTTCAAAAGGGTGAAGAAAAGTAATCAGCACGTCACTAGAAATAGATAAAAATTAGAAACGTTTCACATCAGTAACATCCTCCTGCAAAAACTATTAACTACATGCCTTCCACTATGGACAGAATTGTACCCCCCTCCCAAGTCATATGTTGAAGCCCTAACACCCAGTGTGATTGTATTTGGAGATGGGGCCTTTGGGGATAGTGAGGTCCTCATGATGGGATTAGTGTTCTTTTAATGTTCTTATAGGAAGAGATATCAGAGAGCTGTCTTTCTCTCACCCTCTCTCCTCCCTCTCTGTCTTTCTCTGTCTCTCTCTTTCTATCACTTCCTATGCCAAGTGAGGATACAGCAAAAAGGCAACTGTCTATAAGTCAGAAAGAGAACCCTCACCAGAGCTTGAACTTGACCATGCTGGCAACTTGATCTTGGATTTCCAGTCTCCAGAATTGTGAGTAAAAAAAATTCTGCTTTTTCTTTTTTGTTTTTGAGTTGGAGTCTCACTCTGTTGCCCAGACTGGAGTGCAGTGGCCGCTCCCGGCCACCGCAGCCTCGACCTGCTGGGCTCTGGCGATCCTTCTGCCTCATCCTCAAGGAGCTGAAACTACAGGCGTGTGCTACCACGTCCGGCTAATTTTTGATTTATTGTAGAGATGAGGTCTCGCCAAGCTGCCCAGGCGGGTCTCGAACCCGCGGGCTCAGGCAATCCACTCACCACAGCCTCCCAAAGTGCAGGATTACAGGCTGAACCACCGAGCCCGGCTAAATTTCTGTTTTTTCAAACAGTCTATGGCATGTTGCTTATGGCAGCCTGGGATGACACTTCTCACACTACACATGTATTCAGATGTATACTTATTTCCTAAGTATCCATTGTACATAGTAAGTTTGAGGATTTTATACAGCTAAGGAAATAGACGCCCATATGGTTGTCCTTCCCCATCACCATCTTTACCTGAGGGATATGCATCCTATGCTGCAACATGTATGTTTCACAGGTAGAACTCAAATACATTCTTCACGTTTCTCCTAGCATTTTGTGCTTGATAAGCTTTACAGAGTCCCAGCATTTTAGTAACTGACATTATTTCAGCAGATGATGTTCTGTGGGAAGCAGAGTTGTACTACTTAGCTCCTTCTAGAGGCAAGCCAATTTCTGTAGCACGTTCCATTCCTGTCTGGTTGCATCGGTCAAATCTCAGTGTAAAAGAAAAATACCTTACATGACCAGAAAAACCAGATTAATTTTGGAGCTCCCAATATAGTTGTCGTCAAACCAGACTGGCCTCCTAAGTCATAGTTAATAGATGATATTGTAGAGAAAAATATTGAATAAAAAAATGACCCAGCCAATGGCCAATGGTACCAAACTGTAATTTTGGGTGCTTATGATTCACAAATAATATCCTGTTTTTGGAACAATATTATGAATGAGGAATGACAGTTGATTATGAAATGATTTGCTGTATTTTGCATTGCAGACAACAGGCAGCTCTATCTAATTCTAGCAGGTGCTGATGACCTGAGTCTGTCTGAGGATTAGGAAGATGGTTGCAGATTATCTTTAGACAACTGAAATTCCACATCCAGGGAAGCTTCCATTTTTTAAGAATGAACTCTCCGCTTACAGTGAAATTTTATTATGAAGAAACATATTGATGACCAGGTAAATCCTCAGGAGGTTTGTCATGAGCCTGATGTGGCCTCCGTACAAGCCCAAGTTCCATCCATGTAATGCCTAGAAGTGCACTGTTACCAAAATCAACGATTAATGGTTGAAAAAGTCTGAAAAATGGATATCCCTTTGACCTTTCTAAGGTTTGTCATTTAGTTGACATACCCATTACCTCAAAAATCAAATGTGTTTGTCTAAACATTATTCTGATGTTTACTTTGGGCACTAAAGGGCAGACAGCTGACCACGGACGCGCTGACAGTGATCAATTCAGCCTCGAATCTTGTCACTTTCCCTGTTTATTCTGCTATCAATCTCCCCTTTGCTTGCCACCATGGCCACTTTCTGCTGCTCAGGCGCTTTTAAAACCAACAATAATCCAATTTAGAATTGATCCATGAGAATGTGTGGTCAGTAAGCAAAATGACAAAGTCTGTATGCAACCGCTGACCACTGTCAGGGGTATATCTTGGACGGGACTGAAGGGAAATTTTAATTAATTAATTAAATGCTAACGGCATTTAAGCCTCTTCCCTTGGCGGGAGGTTTTTTTAGTCAGACTCTCTGAGTTTCACCATCTTAGAGAAAAAGGCACTAGGCCCATTCACTGTTCAGCAGACCCTGCATCTTCTACAAGCACACTGTGCAGGGGAACTTTTCTGATGGTGGGAATGGTTTATGTTATGTCTGTGCTGTTCAGTGTGGGATCCACTAGCTACTGGTCGCTGAAATTGATGTATGGTTTGTGCAACTGAGAAACTGAATGTTTAGCTTTATCTAATTTTAATTTATTTAAATTTAAAGGTAAATAGCTCCCTGTGGCTTTTGGTTACATAGTTCTGGTCAGTGACATTCTAGAATGCTGAGATTTTCCTCATGGAGCCTGACAATACTGTTTAGAATGCTATGCTATCTAAGAGGCCACAGTCTCTCACCTGATCTAACACAGCTACAAAGCAGGCAAGAAAAGTGAAAGGAGCTATTCATCCTAAAGGCAGTAGCATGCTTGACCAGGGCAGCCCTTCTGGTCCATGGAAGCGTTCCTTCAGTGGTCAAGAAAGTCTGGAGGCTGTTCTGCAGGGGTACCTAGGAGAGCTCCAATTAAGAGGGTGCAGGACTAGACATTGTCAGGGGAAAGAATTACCTTTCTAAAAATCCTTCCAAGGCAAGCCCTATTTTCAGCTTCATTGCAGGGCTGGTTTCCAAGACAGAATGCTCCGTTTGGGTCTCAGCACCAAATGGCTCCTGGGCTCAAGATTTGAGACATGAGACTCCTCCAAGGGTCACTGGTTTCTGGCTCCCAAATTGGCTGGGCCCCTGGACCTTTCATTCCCGGACCCTTCCTTCAACCTCAAACTTCATTTTTGCCAAATCCAACAATGGGGTGTCCTTTGATGAATTTCTTAAAATGATTTTCAAATATTACCTTCAGTAGGCAAGCAGCTTAAAAGCTAATAGCTCATAAGATTAGAGCCATGTATGATATTTGAAAGACAAAAAAAAAACGAAATCAATTTAGCTTTTATCTCTAGGTAGATATCTGTCAAAAGCTTGATTGGATTTTTTAAAAACCACATCATTTTTTATTTGCATTTCAAAGTTTATGGGGGAAATTATGAGCAAGTAGAAACACTTTATGTTGGTTGTGGTATAATCAATGGAGATTTAAAATGCTATACCAGATAACTATTGTCTTAGAAGGAAAGTGGCCTAGATTTTCTCTTGAGAGAAATTTCAAATCTATAATTCTCACATTATTTACATACCACCAACAAAAATTAAATACAAAACTCATTTCTCATTTACTAAAACAAAAAACAACAAAAAAAACCCCACTTTACTTCCTGACAATCTTAAGGAAGAAAAAACATTTAATTTGGGGCTTTAAAAATTTTAGTTTTTAATAAAGCTTTCTTTGACTAACTGTAAGAGTTTGACAGTGACAACAAAAATATAGTTTATAGTAAAAAGATCTTTGAATTAAAAAATTGAAAATAAAAATTATTCATGGTTCCACTATCCAGAGACAGACACAATATACAATATTTTCTTATATTTTCTTCTTTTATTCTATGTGTTTTCAGTCTACATGTAAATGTTACAAAATACTATTTTTGTCTTTTTTATTTAACATTATGACACTTCTATTGTCCATATTTGCATTTCTTTCTAAATATAACTTTTTAAAAATTACATAATTAATGAAATTATACAATTAATGGGGTAAATATATGTAATTTGTGTAACTGTTATGTTTTTGTGTGGTATTTAGATTACTTCTGATTTTTAAAAATATTAAACTAATGATTCTCAATATTCAGGATTATTTTCTTAGGTTTCATTCTCAAAAGTGAAATTACTAAAGCAGAGAGTATAAACATCATAAGGCTCTTTGCCAAATTGCTTTCCAAAAACATTATACAAAACACCAGCAATATTGGAGCACACCCTTTCACAATGCTCTCATCAGAAATGGATATTGTTATTTTTCTAAAAAAAAAATCTTTGCTAATTTGATAGGGGTCAAATGTTACCTCATTGTTATTTTAATGTGCCATTCTTTGATTACTAGTGAAGGAAAGCATTTTCCACACATTTGTTGATTGAGTGTATTTCCTTTTTGGAAATTGCCTATTCATATCCTTTGTCAATTTATCTATTGAGGCTTCAGTATTTTAAAATTAGATTTGATTAACCTTTTTATAAATAAGGATATTAGTACTTTGTCTGTGTAGTAGTTCTTGTGACTATTTTTCCTCAAATAAGATATCTTTTAATCTAATTTATTATTTAATTTATTTATAAACAGAGTTTTTATTCTAATTTTAGCAAATTGTACCTCTTCCTGTGATGGTAAACATTTATTTCTATTTTTTCTTGACTTCTTCTGTATTGATATTTTATATTTAATTTTAATCCCCTTGGAATTTACTTTGTTTACTAATTTTATCTGAGAATCATCTATCTATCTAGCTAGCTAGCTAGCTAGCCTGGATGTGGTGGCTCATACCTATAAACCCAGCACTCTGGGAAACTGAGGTGGGAGGATCACTTGAGGGCAGGAATTCAAGATCAGCCTGGGCAACATAACAAAATTCCATCTCTATAAAAATAATAAAAAGAAATTAGCCAGGTATGGTGGTGCACACTTACAGTACTCAGGAGGCTGAGGCAAGAGGTTGCTTGAGCAAAAGAGTCTGAGGTTACAGTGAGTTCTAATAGCACCCCTGCATTTCAGCCTGGGTGGCAGAGCAAGACCCTGGCACACACATACAAAAGATATATATATATTTACCAGTCAACTGCCACAGGACTATTTATGAAATGACTTATCCCTTTCTCATTCATTAAGAGTGTTTCTTAAAGAAAATAAAAAGAATTTAACCATACATTATATATGCATATTTATAAGATATTTTGTATTTTGATTATTTTGTTCTGTTCATTCCAGAATGACAGTGTTTTACTTACTGTCAATTTATATCACTGGTTACTGATTGACAGATCTAGGATTCTCCCAATATTATTCCTTTTCAAAAATGTATTCTGTTTTACTTTGGGTGTGCATGTGTCATGGGAGGAGTGAGTACTGATTATTGATTTTATTACTGTTATATTATGAGTTTTACTCTTTCCAATTCTTCCTGTCTTTCAAGAGTAAATTGAGTCCTATGGCCTACAAAGCCCTCTCTGACCCTTCTTGGTGGGAAGAACTTGTCCCTTCTCTCATACCCACATGGCTTCAACTGTATTTCTCTTAGAGCAGCATTACTCACAGCCTCGTATTATAGTTATTTGTGGGCAAATTTTATTTTCATTTAATTATGTATTGGTAGTAGACTGAATACTGTAGCCTCAAAGATGGCTGCATCCTAATCCCAGAACCCATGTATGTTACCTTACATGACAAAGGGATCTTTTTTTAGTGGGGGATCATAGTCTCTGTTGCCCAGGCGGGAGTTGGAGTGCAGTGGCATGTTCCTGGCTACTGCAGACTTGACCTGCTGGGCTCAGGTGATCCTTCCATCTCAGTTTTCCAAGTAACTAGAAGAACTACAGGTGTGCACCTTCCAAGTAGCTGGAACTACAGGCGTGCACCACCACACCCCAGCTAAGTTTTTACAAAATTTTTTGTAGAGATGAGGACTCATCATGTTGCCCAGGCTGGTCCCAAATCCATAGGCTCAGGCAATTCTCTCACCTCTGCCTCTCAAAGTGCTGGAATTACAGGCATGAGCCACTGTGCCCTGCTTAAACTAAGGATTTTAAGAGGGAGAAATTATCTTGGATTATCTGGGTGGTCCCTAAATGCCATCACATAGGTCCTTGTAAGGGAAAAGCAAAGAAAGCCTTGACTTCAGTAGAGAAGAAGGCCATGTAACCACAGAGGCAGAGATTGCGGTGATGTGGCCAGGAGCTAAGAATTACTGACAGCCACCAGAAGCTGGAAGAGGTAAGGAACAGATTCTCCTCTGAGCCTCCAGAGGAAACAGTTCTGTTGACATCTTGATTTTAGCTACTTAAGACTAATTTTGAACTTCTGACCTTTAGGACAGTAACAGAATACACATGCGGAATGTTTATGTTTCATTTTTTGAGCTACTAAGTTTGTGGTCATTTATTACAGTAGCAATCAGAAACTAATACTACTATCCTCCACATCCCAAAGGCCAGGACACCCTTGAAGCATGACATGAAGAATTCCCTCTTTTGAGGGATTTAGTTTGGGGCTCTTCAAGCCTCAGCTGAGGAATGAGTATAAAAGTGGCTTCTGATTATGTTTTGCTCCCTAAAATTTGATCCAGTTCAGGATCCAGGAGCAGAACTTCTCACATGGTCTTTTGTCCTCTGAGGCCATCACTTCATGTTCCAACTTTGCTCACAAGTGAGACGCAGTTTAGCTCATCACTTATCAATATCTGGGAGAGAAATTCAAAATCATGGCAGTCAAGAATGCTACTTTACAGAAGTTACATCTAGGATGATGGATGAAAGCCACAAATTGAAAAGAAATGAATTCAAGAGAGAGGTTTGAATGAGTAAATTGATATAAGATTTTACTAAGCATCCTTTTTTTGGCAACATTTTTATTCTATTAAGTGAATGTGAACACACCTTCTTAGAATTTAGCAATACTATTGCTTTATATGGCTTACATTTATTTGAACAAATTCTTTCTCAAACTCAATGCACTCTTTCAATATTTTTGTGGACAGGAAGAGAATATACTCAATTTTTTTCTTCTGAATAGGAAACATAGGACTAGTAAGGTAGAAACCATCTTACTCATTTATTTATTCATTGAAATATTGATGGTCTGCAAAAGACTGGGCATTGTGCTAAGTTTGTAGTGACTTAACGGGGAATCAGACACAGTCTTAGCCTTGAAGGGTGTCATAGAAAGCAGGATACACAAGCTAGGAAACAAACAGTAACACACTTAGAGAGGGGCTCACTTGGGGGATACACATACATGATTCTGGAGTGGCCGAGGTCAGCAGCATGAAATTCTGTGGTTTGCAATTCTAATTGCACCTTAGAATAATCCCTAGGAGCTTGGGATAGACACCACCTCAGACTATGGGATTCACAATGTTTGTATGTGAACGTTGGAATCTGTTGAGGAACTGATAAGACCAGATAGGCAGAGAGGAAAAGCATGCCACATACAAAAGGAACTGGGGGCAGCAGCAAGATGGTGACAGAATAGGTTGGACTATGAAAGTCTCTGCAAGAGCAAGTGCCCATAAAGACTTTCTGCATGAGTGGGTATGTGCTGGTGGGTGAGTGGAGGTCCATGTGAGAAGAAATTCATGTTCATCCACCTGGGACTTTTCTCTGGAGGTGACTGCAACCCCCTACCACCCTGAGATTGAAACCCCTGGCACACAGGACCATCTGCGATTCTTGGGGCTCTCCTGAGAGGAGGCAGCAGAGAACAGCTGCTCCTTGCCGCCTGGTACCTGGCCCACACTATCACCTGTGTCAGCAGAGAGTCATGAGTCCCAGGAACTGTAGAGAAAGCAGGTTGTGGAAATCTGGAAAGGATTCCCGCCACCAGTGAGGAGACATCAACAGGCACCATTTTCTCTGTCCTAGGACAAGGCGGAGACCTGAATTGTCCTGCCCAGCTCCACTCAGTCTTCAACCTGGAACCTAGAGGTTATCACCTTATCAGACATGGAGAGACAGATGCCCCTCTCCCACACTAAAATAGGCACAGATGCATCAGATCTGAGTGGGAGACTTGACAGCAGTGGCAGCAAGTCGATTGAGATATCTACTCAAACACAAGAGATTCAGAGAACCTCTGCAAGACTACAAATAAGAAGACCAACTGCTAGACACATAGTAAGTCTCCTGCACAAAGTAAATATAAAAGAAAAAATCCTAAAGACAACAAGAGGGGAGGGTCAGACTACCTACTGGAGAAGACCAATCAGAATAGCGGCAGACTTATCTACAGAAACACTTCAGGCTAGGAGAGATTGGAGTCCAATATTCAAGATTTTTATCTTAAACAATTTCAACCAAGAATTACCTCCCAAGCTAAGATAAGTTTCATCAGTGATGGAGAATTAAAATCCTGCCCAGAAATTCAATCCCTAAGAATTTACACCGCCTCCAGACCAGCTCTATAAAAAACACTTAAGAAAGTATTAAACACAGAAAAAATAAAAAAGAGAATGACAGCACTATTTCCAAGAATGCAGAGAAAAGATGGAAAACACACATAAATCAACCCCCAAATCAAAAGAAAGACAACAAACAAACAAAACAAACAAACAGCAGTAACAGCAACAAATTCTGTAAGAGCCTCATGACAGGGATAAACTCTAGCATCTCAATAATTAGCCTAAATGTGAATGAACTAAATGCACCACTGAAAAGACATAGAATGACAAATTGGATAAAATATCATGATGGATAAAATATCATTATGGATAAAATATCATCTCATCAGGAAGGACACTCACAGACTCAAAGTAAGAGGATATAAAACAAATTTTCAGGTGAATGGGACACAAAAGAAAAGCAGGAGTCATGATCTTAATATCAGACAAAATACCCTTTAAGCTATCAGAAATTAAAAAACATATGAAAGGTCACTACATAATGATAAAAGGTTCAATCCATCCTCAAGAAATATCCACCAAACATATGCACCTAACATAGGAGCATCAACTTTCATAAAGCAGCTTCTAGGTAAGCTTAAAAAAGATACTGGCTCTAACTCTATCATAGCTGGGAACTTAAATACTTCACTCACAACTGTAGACAGATCATCAAGACAAAAAAATCAACAAGGAGATTAGGTACCTCAATGTGAAGCTTGACCAAATGGACTTAATTGATACCTACAGAACACTCCACCCAACAACTGCAAAATATACATTCTACTTATCACCACATGGAACATACTCTAAGCATAAAAAAATTCCATAAGACTGAAATACTGCCTTGCACCTTGTCAGACCACAGTGGAATAAAAATAAATATCAGCATCAACAAAGTTCCCTCAAAACCCACAAAGACATGGACACTAAATAGCATGATGCTAAACAACTCCTGGGTCAACATAGAAATCAAAACAGAAATAAAAAGATTCCTGGAAATTAATGAGAATGAAGAACCAACTTACTAAAATCTCTGAGATGCCATGAAAACAGGACTAAGAGAGGAATTCACATCTCTATGAACACACATGAAGAAAATGAAAAGCTCACAAGTTAACAACCTAACAAATCACCTAAGGAAGCTGGAAAAGCAAGATCACAAAATCCCAACTTCGGCAGAAGACTCCAGATCACCAAAATAAAAGTCCAAATTTGGGACATAGTAGACAAAAATATAATTTGAAAAAATGAAACAGAAAACTGGTTCTTTGAAAGGATAAACAAAGACTGACCAAGAAAAAGAAAAAGCTCAAACCCCCCCCAAAACAAAATCAGAAATGAAAAAGATCGAGTCATAACTGACCCTGAAGAAATACAAAAGATTATCAAAGTTTACTCTGTACACTTGTATAGAAACAAACTAAAAGAATTGACCTCACACAACCTCCCCAAGTTGAAACAAGAAGAAATCGAGACCCTAAATAGACCAATAACAATCCAGGAAATTGACTATGTCATAAGAACACTACCTATAAAAAAAGCCCTGGACCAGATGGCTTTCCAGCAGAATTCTACAAAACATACAAGGAGGAACTGATATCAATCCTATTGAAAGTATTGCAGGTAACTGAGAAAGATGGAACTTTTCCCAAATAATTTTATGAAGCTAACATCACAATGATACCCAAACCAGGTAAAGATCCAACAAAGAAAGAGACCTTCAGGACAATATCCTTGATGAACATAGATGCTAAAATTCTCACCAAAATCCTAGCAAACCAGATCCAACAACACCTTTCAAAAATTATCCACCATGATCAAGTAGGCTTCATCCCCAGGATGCAGGGCTGGTTTAACATCCGCAAGACCATAAACATAATTAAATATATCAACAGACATAAAGACAAAAACCACATTATTATATCATTAGATGTGGAAAAAGTTTTAGATAAAATCCAGTGCCCCTTCTTGATAAAAATTCTCAAACATCTAGGCATAGATGGAACATACCTCAAAATAGTAAGAGCCATCTACGAGAAGCCCACAACCAATATACTGCTAAACAGATAGAAATTGGAGCCATTTCTCCTGAAAACTGGAACAAGACAAGGATGCCCACTCTTTCCCCTCATGTTAAACATAATTTTGGAAGTCCTAGCTAGAGCAATAAGTAAGAGAAGGAGATCAGGGATATCCAAATAGGAAAAGAGGAAGTCAAGGTATCCCTCTTTGCAGACGACATGATTCTATACCTCAAAAACCCAAAAGTATCTGTCAAAAACCTCCTTGCACTGATAAAGGACTTTGACAAAGTCTCAACGTATAAAATAAATGTGTAAAAGACTGTTGCATTCCTATATACCAACAATAAACAAACAGAAACCCAAATAAAAACCATAATCCCATTCACAATAGCCACAAAAAATGAAATACCTTGATATCTTCCTAACCAGAGACTTGAAAGACCTTTACAATGAAAACTACAACACACTGCTTGAAGAAATCAAAGATGACACAAACAAATGGAAAAATATTACATGCTCTTGGATTGGAAGAATCAACATTATTAAGATGTCCATTCTACCCAAGACAGTCTACAGATTTAGCACAATACCCATTAAATTACCAGCAGCATTCTTCTCATACCTGGAAACAACAATACCGGAATTCATATGGAAACATAAATGACCCCCATGAATAGCCAAAACAATCCTCAGCAACAAACAAAACAAAACAAAACAAAAACAAAGTGGGAGGTATCAAACTTCTAGACTTTAAACTTCATTATAAAGCTACAATAATCAAAACAACCTTGTATTGGTATTGGTAGAAGAACAGGTGTATAGACCAATGAAACAAGATAGAAGATTCCAGAAGCAAAACCTCAATTTCTCAACTAACTCTTCTTCGACAAAGCCGCCACCACCAATCACTGGGGAGAGAAGATCCTATTCAGTAAATAAGGCTGGGAAAACTGGCTGACCCATGCAGATGATGAAAAAAACCTACCTCTCACCATACAAAAATCAATTCTAAATGAATCAAAGACCTAAACATAAAACCTCAAACTATAAGAAACTTAGAAAATGCAGGAGACACCCTTTCCACAAGGAAATTGGAACTGGCAGCCAATACCTGATCAAAACCCCAAGTGCCCATTCCATAAGAGATAAGATAGACAAGTGGGACCTCATCAAACTGAAAAACTTCTGCAAAGTCAAAGAAACCATCAAGAGAGCAGGGATGCAGCCCACAGACTGGGAAAAAGTACTTGTCAACTGTATGTCTGACAAAGGCCTAACATCTAGGATCTACAAGGAGCTTAAATGTGCCGAAAAGAAAAAAAACAACAACAAAGTGGTCAAAAGATATGAATAGACAGTTCTCAAAAGAAGACATATGAGCAGCCAACAGATACATGGAATAAAAGTTTCAGCCTCACTAGTCATCAAGGAAATGCAAATTAAAACCACACTGAGATACCACCTAACTCCAGTCAGGATAGCCATCATCAACACCTCAAAAAACATGCTGGAGAGGATGTGGTGAAAAGGCTACACTGTTCGTGGGGGTGTGTATTAGTACAACCTCTGTGAAAAACAGTATGGCAATTCCTAAAAGATCTAAAAATTGACCTTCCATGTGACCCCGCAGTCCTCCTACTGGGAATATACATAGAGGAACTCAAATCACTCTATGAAAAAGATCTGTACACACATATTTATTGCAGCATTATTCACAAGAGCAAAAACATGGAACCAACTGTGCTGCCCATTGAAAGAGGACTGGATAAAAAACTGTGGTACATACACATGGTGGAATATTACAGTCATGAAGAAGGACAAAATTATGAACTTCGCAGCAACTTGGATATACTTAGAGTCTATAATACTGAGTGATCTATCACAGAAACATGAACTAAGTATCGCATGTTCTCACTCATAAGCGAGATTTGAACAATTATAGTAATGCTATAAGAAGAGGATTGGCAGTAGTGGGAAACTGCCAGGGGAGTGGGGGGGCGGGGATACCTCATCAAAAAGGGTACCTGCATAATGAACATTTGTATGCCTAACTCTGAATTGTACCCTACATCTTTCAAATAAAATTTATTTTAAAAAAAAGGGAACTGCAGGTGTGATGCATGCTTAACACTTCAGGAAACAGCCAAGGTGATGCTGACCTTGCTGACTTTGTGGTCCCACTCTGGTCTGCAGCAGGGTTCATTGGATGGAATTCCAGAGGGGAACAGGAAGAAGTGGAGGCACAGCAGGAGCTAATTTTTGTGAAGTTTTCCCATGCCACTTATGTAGGGCTTTCCTAGCCGGTACGGACACATGGTTGGGTGATACCAGCATGGATCCTTAGCCTTCCGGTAGACATTGTTTCTTTTTCCATTTTAGAGTATAATAGGGTAATTGCGGATATGATCACCTTGATAGATTTTCTATTTAATTGCATTTTTGCCTGCCATTTTATTTGTTCAATTTCAATAGTCTGATGTGGATAAAAGTTCTTGCCGGGCAAACTTTATATATTAATATAAGTAAATTGGGTATTTCTAGAAAATATTTTATTTTCTCATGGGAAAATATGAGTAAGTCTTAAACTCTCTTTGATTTCAGCCAACTCTCTTTCATTTTCGTAGTAATTTTGGAGTCCACACATTATACAAATCCCTACATACACACATAAATCCTACTCAGAGGACATCAGTTTGTTGTTAAGATAATAACCTCTGAGCAGAATAGTCTCCTCGGATGGCCTGGTCAATACATTTATAGAATGTAATTAAACCATATCACATCCATGACAGGGAATTGATGACCTGTTAATTATTTCAAGATAACTGAATATGTAATCATTTTCTCCTTTAACTGGAATAGAACAGTATATTTTGAATAAATTGAAAGCAAAATATAAATGTTTTCTTGTTTTCTTTGTGAGCTCAACTTCTGTGTTTTTTTTCTTTTCTGTAAGACATCATTTTTGGGGAGAAAAATCTAGAAAAATCAGTATCAAATCCATATAGATTGACATCTAGTAAACAGCATTTAAAAGGACTTGCTGATTATTGAAATTAGGAAGTATCTACTAATACTGCTTCAAAATTTTATATTGTAGGAAAGCTTACAATGATTTTTAAGATTGCCTGGTGGGAAATATATGGTAAACAGCTTTTTGAAAAAGAGTTAAAGTAGACTGAGGTTTGCTTGTAAAATCAGAGTTGAAGAACAGAACTAATTCCCATGGGGAAGATTGTGTTGCAGCACATGTTTATTGTGAGTCATTTTGAGTGATGCAGTGTGATCATTATAGGGTCCATATTATCCAAGCCAAATACCAAACCCCAACGTGTAATAGGTGTGAGTATTCTTATGGGGAGAATGGAACATACTATCTGAAATCACAATTATTTCACACATTTGGGATGACAAGACATGACTTCCATATCTCTAGTGTAGCTGATTTTCCCCATTTAAAAAATATGTATTTTATGAACTTCCTTGAATTCTCAACCTATACCCCTTGAATAAGAAAATTCTCAACTTCTACACAATGCATATGGTAGATAAATAAAACCTAACCAAATGGGAGCATTATCTTTGCAGTCTGGCACAAAAAAGACTGTTTTGTCTCTACACATTGGCTAGAAACACGGAAAATACTCTTCTCTCACCATCCTTCATTAGGAGAAAAAGAACTTGTGCCACTACTTGAAAAATTAACTGCTTAATCTTGGACTGAAATTCCAGTCAGCAAAATTAATGGAGAGTGGGACAATTTCAACAGAAAAACCCCACTGTGAGTGGTTTTGATTTATAGCTGGACATATTAAATGTATAAGTTATGCCCAGAAGCAGCTTTTCACTGGATATATTTTATAATTAAATTAGTAGAGTGATTGCACATGTTATATTTTAAAATTTCCTTTCTTTAAAAAGTATTGCAAGCACGTTCTTAAATATTACTTGAATCAGTGTCTTTTTTTAGAAAACAGTTAAACATTTCATGGACTTTAATTTTTGAAGAGGACTTTAGGAATATTTAGTGTTAAGATGGTGTGACATAATTCCCTACATTTTTATTATTATGATGGTGCGTGCGTTGACTTGGAGTATAAGCACCTTGTCACCCCTAAAATACAGGCAGGTTTCTATTTTGCTCCTAACTGGAGTGGGTGAAGACTCCACTCTATAGAGTCACAAATGGAAAATGAGTCCCCTCCTCTTTTGACACCACTGCTAGGACATAGAGTATTTGAAGGGAGGGGTATATCAGATTTTTAAAAAATTATTACCAATGAGGCCAAGATCAGCATTCATTATATAGGAGAGACTCAGTTAAATACTTATTTACTTCATTATTTCAGTAAATCTTTCTTGAATTCTTGACCCTGCACTGGAGTTGGAGATTCAAACTTGATTAAAGGACAATTTCTGTTTTTAAGAAGCTGACAGTTGAGCACGGAAGATTGATTCTGTATTTAATGAAGTGTGTATAGGAATAGAGACTTATACTTTGGAAGACTGAAGAGGTAATGATTAGCCTTGCATAAGATGAACAAGCACTTGTTTACATAGAAGGTGATATTTGCGTTGGATCATGAATACTTGCATAGATATTTATAAAGAAATGGTCAAAACAGTTGAGATTTTTGTCCGTTTTTTTGGTTTGCTTCTCTTGAGCTAAATTTGCTTTATAAACTGCGTGACTGGGGCTTATAGATCTTACAGATCTTTGCTGTGTTATTACAATCACCCGCATTTTAACAAATGGCAGTCTCCATTTAAAAATAAATAGTAATAGCTGTGTTTAATTGTTTAAATTTACTGGCATTAAAATATAGTAGGAGAAATAAGCATAGAGGTCTTTTTCAAACTTTGCATTGCTTGTAGCTTTTACGTAGTCAATGCAGGATAACCTTAAGGAGAAACAAGGAGTAGGAACATCAACAAAAGTGAATTGAAACATTCATTTTTTTCCAGGCTGCAAATTTCTTGATTGAAAAAAATTATTTTCAGTGACCTAATTTCCTTTGTATATATATCAAATGACACCTGAATCAAGTTAAAGCCTTAACCTTTTTCCATTTCCTGTTGTAAAACGGCCTGAATCTGACATCTTTTTAAATGGAGTTGAAATTGTTTTCACTTGTGATGTCAGCATTCAGATAATGCCCAAATTGATGCTTGGTGATATTTATCTTAAATACCTCATTTTCTAAGATGTCTTCCTTTCTTTTAAGGAATAAGAGAATTCCATTTTGGGTCTCCCTAGGGTTTAATACAGTCACTTATCACAATATTTCTTGTTGATTATTTGAATCCTTATCACTAAATATGGATAAGAGGCAAATGCATTGCAAGCCTGCAATGAGTCTTAGCTCCAAGACTGGAGTAGTCAAGGGTGGTGATGGTGTCCATGTCCCTCTCTCTCTGACTTTTGCAGGTTGATTAGGGCTCCCCACCTGTTTCTCACCATCCCCCCAAAAAACAACAACAAAAAAACACTGGTTTTATGGCACATGGTCTTCTCACTGTTTTCTTAATCTATTTCTCAAGTATCAGCCATGGCCCATTGTGAGTTTATTCTCATGCCTGCTTGTTAATTTTTCATTTGAACCATTATGATGAACACCTATTAAGTGCCAATTACTGTCCTAAGCTAAAGGAGTGAAAAATTGGTCAGGGTTTCTAGCTCTTGTGGAAACAGATAATAAGGAAGTAAAATGAAAAGAAACAAGATAATTTAGGATTTCAATAAGCACAATGATATAACATAAAAAAATAAAATAGCAGTGATGTAATATAAAAAGGCAGGGAAACTGCAAGCTAGTGTGGTGGTTCACGCCTGTAGTCCTAGCTTCTCAGAAGGCTGAGGCAGGAAGATTGATTGAGGCTAGAAGTTTGAAGCCACTCTGGGAAACATAGCAAGTCCCTCATCTCTTAAAAAAAAGGACTGAAAGGGAAGGGTTCACTTTAGACTGAATGTACAAGGAAGACCTGTTTGAGATGGTGATAAAATAAAATAATCTACCAGACTGAGGGAAATGTGAATACAGAAGGCCCTAAGGAATTTGAACGAAGAGGAAGAAGGCCAGTGTAGATGAAGCCTACAAAGAAGAGATGAAATAATGCAAGGTGAAGGAGACAAGGGCTAGTTCTTATGGGTCTTGATAAAGGAGTGTGAGATGGGTCACACTCTGAGGTGTTAAGCAGGGGAGGGACAGGACCTGCTTGGTGATTCTGGCTGCTGTGTGAAGAATAAGTTAAGAGTAAAAAAGGGAGAAGCAAGGACGCCAGCTGATGAGTGATAATAGTTGTTTAGAACAGGATGCCTGCAGTGGAGGGGAAGGAGAGTGAACTGGCCAGGCACGTGCTCTGGGGTTTGAGTTGACAAGACATGTGAGGTAAGTCGTGAGGATGAAGCAGAACTCAATGATGACTCCACATTTTTGACAACTGGGAGATTGGAAATAAGTAGGGTATTTCCCTACTTATTTAGTAGGGAAAGCATGTTGTGAATGGAAATCCAGATTGTTGTTTGCAATTAAGATCAGAGCAAATATTAAGTAGGACGTTTGATTTATAGGTCTAGAGTTCAGGAGATAGGAGTATATAATTGGAAGTCATTGGCATATAGTTAGTGTGTAAAGTCAACGTATTGAATGAGAAAACATTTAGAAAATCAAAGAGTTACAAAAGGAAACACAGAAAACTCTTAGAAAAATAAACTATTTAGAAAACAAAATACGGCCGGGCTCGGTGGCTCAGCCTGTAATCCCGCACCTTTGGGAGGCTGAAGTGAGTGGATTGCCTGAGCCCGTGGGTTCGAGACCTGCCTGGGCAGCGAGACCTCATCTCTACAATAAATCAAAAAATCAGCCGGGCGTGGTAGTGCATTCCTGTAATTCCGGCTACTTGGAAGGCTGAGGCGGAAGGATCGTCGGAGCCCAGTGGGTTGAGGCTGCGGTGGCCACTGCACTCCAGTCTGGGCTACAGAGTGAGACTCCAACTCAAAAAAAAAAAAAAGAAAAGAAAACAAAATACTCCATAAAAAAACCTGAAGACTGCAGCTAAAGTAGCATATTACTAGAATAATATTACTTAATATTACTTAATACTTAATAGGAAGAAATAGAAAAACCTGAATAATTCTGTAAACATTGAAAAAGTTAATATTAAAAATCTCACAAAGAAAATATTCAGGTTATTTGTAGAACTCACTGGTTACATTGTTTTAGAGTATAGGTTTTAGACCATTAAATAATGAATTAGCTCCATTAATAGTTATTCTTTTATACCCCATCCCTATTTCAATACAGATTTTTTGAAATGCAATGTGTAGATCAGTTCCAAATAAACAAGCTTTTAAGTCCTTAAAAAATACACTTATTTTCCAAATATTGTTTAAATTACTTATTAAAAATATAAATTGAGCATCTACTATCATGAGGGATTGTGCTGTGTGCTGGAAATGCAGCTATGAATAAAACAGAAACAGACTCTACCTTCAAGTTGCTTAGAGACTAGTAAGGTCATGTAGTATATTCAGGAGTTGGGGCGGTATTAAAGTTTCCTTTATTCATCTTACTTTTTGACAATTGGACTATTAATGAGATCAATTTGTAAATAATTTCTAGTTTTGAATTTATCAGCCCTCTTAGAAGATAAATTACTAAAAAATTATTATTAATATACAAAGTCATCCCTTTTACCCTGTGCCAGACTTTCAGTTTGTGGAATTCCAAAAAGTGGCAAGAATGGTTAGTATATACATGTGGTACTCTCTCTGTCCTGTACTTAATGAAATACCCAGATAAATATGTTTGTGGAAGTTGTCTTCAAATAAAAAAGCAAAAGGTTTCTAACTGTTCCAAAATAAAATCTATGCTGAGTCAAGAAAAAATAAAAAATACATTTTATTCTTTTTGAGATATGGCAAGGTCAACAGTTTAGAAGACAATTCCATTGAATAGATAGTTCATTGTTCTTATCTTCCAAGAGAAGGGGAATGTTACAGAATGGGAGGCCAACCAGGGAAGCACCTGGGTGGCCAAGAGACAGGGTCTTCTATTGTGGATTCTGTAAAAAGGAATGGGTGGGACAGGGTAGCTGGTTTAGAATGGGCTAGTTTGAATAATTGTGATGGGCTCTGGACATGGGGGTAGTTCCCACTTGTTTGGTGGTTGGCCCTGGGGTGATTAGAGTAGGTGGAACCTCTAGTGAGGGTCCCATAAAGTTGTTTGATGGTATGCATTTGAAAGGGGAGCTCATGAGTGAGTTGTTTACCATCTCTAGGAATTGATAAATTTTGGAAAGAACAGTCCCCCAAGGCTTAGCAAAGCCCCAGAACAGTCATCAGAACTGTTCCATCAGAGGATGGAGACAAGGTTAAAATATGTATAAACTATTCCAGAATACTGAAAGCGTTTATGAAACTATTATAAACTTGATACTAGGCCTGACAAGAATGGGCAAAGAAGGTTCCAACCCAATCTTACTCAGGAACATAGATGCTGAAATCGTACATAATATACCATCTGTGAATAATGAAAGTTTTGTTTCTTTTGTAATAATTTTTACCCATTTAATCTTTCTTGCACTTTTTCTTACCCTTTCTAGAACATCCACTAAAGTGTTGATAGAAATTGTAATAGTATGCATTCAAATCTTATTTCTGATCTTCTAAAAAAGCTTTTAATGTTTTACCATGAAATAAAATATTTACTATAGTTTTTTTTTGTAGTTTAAAGAGGGCCCTTCCTATTCCCAGTTTGTCAAAAGTTTTTTTTTTTTTTAACATGAGAAAACAAATTTTATCTAATCATTTTTCTGCATCTGTTGGAAGAATTGTATGATGATTTTACCTTTCATCTGTTAATGTGGTTAATTATAATTGATTTTTAAAATATTAATACAGCTTTGTATTCCTAGGATAAACTCAGATTTACCATATTGTATAATCCTTTTCTATATATTACTAGGTTCAGTTGGCAAATAATTTTGTTCAGAATTTTGTAGTCTAATAAGTGAGTTTGTTTATAACTTATTTATCTTGCAATGCCCTTGCAGAGTTTGGCATCAATGTTAAGCTGTACTTTTACTATTCTCTAGAGGGTTTTGTGTGGCATTCATATAATTTCTTCTTCACATATTTAAAACAGCTCACAGATGAAGACATCTGAACCTGAAATTTTTTGTGGGAAGATTTTTTTTTTTTTTTTTTGAGTTGGAGTCTCACTCTGTCGCCCAGACTGGAGTGCAGTGGCCACTCCCGGCCACTGCAGCGGCGATCCTTCTGCCTCAGCCTTCCAAGTAGCTGCAACTATAGGCGCATGCTACCACGCCCGACTAATTTTTGCTTTATTGTAGAGATGAGGTCTCGCCAAGTTGCCCAGGCGGGTCTTGAACCCGTGGGCTCAGGAAATCCACTCACCTCAGCCTCCCAAAGAGTGGGATTACAGGCTGAGACACCGAGCCCGGCTTGTGGGAAGATTTTTATTGATAGGATCAGTTTCCCAGATAAATATAAAGTTAATCATATTTTCTCTTTCTTTTCATCCTCAGTTTTGGTAAGACAAAATAGTCAAGAAATATGCCCATTTCATCTAAATTGTCACGTTTATTCGTATAAAGTTTCTCATAATAGCCTTCATCCACCTTTTAAGTTCTGTTTCCTGAAGAATGAAAAGCAGGAATTGCCTGCCTCAGGCAGAGGGAACACCACATGCAAATGCCTGGCAGTAAAAGCAAATGCAGCATTTGGGAAAATCAAATCTATTAATTAGAAAACAGCAACAAAGATCATTGTCCTTCCTTGCCTCCACTTAATTTATAGTCTATTTACATGGGGATAATGCTTATTCACATTCAAACTTCAAGAGTACAAATACAAGATTGTATTTATGCCAAGTATTATATGGTAAATTTCAGATTGCATACAAGAATGACAAATAAATGCAAGTTAAGGAAGAGGAAATGAGTTACTATTTTCAGTTGTTCAAAATGTGAATATCTATGTTTTATGAATCTCAAGGTCAAAAACATACTTTGCAAAATATAAGCAATGTCTGTTTCTCAAGGAAATTTGGTCTAAATACACACACTCTAAGAAGCTGTATGTGTATGTCACTCCTTGTCATGTTTTCCTTTTGGCCGATTGACTTCTGGATTCTTTTTTATTTTTTCAAAACATATCTTTCTCTTCTGAACACTAACTGAGAGGACAATAATAGACTTAGGAGCTATTGAGAGACCCAAGAAACCAGGAAACTTAAAAAGCTATACTTGCTGTAAAAGTAGTGTTTAGTTCACTATATTTCATATATCCCTACCTCATGTTTACTATATATTTTGTGTATTCCTATCTCATGTTCATTGTACTTTATGAAATCTTTGTACTTTAAATCCTACCTCAGACCCCGTAGAATAAGGCATATGCCGTGACTGATTGTATAGTTATATAAAATGTTTTAAGTGGTGTTTGTATTTAGAACTCTTAGGTTAAGCATTGTCAGTCCTATTTGCCATACATATTTCTGCTTTTACAACGGGATGTAAAAGTTAAAGCGATAAGCCCCTTTCAGACATTCCTTTCCTATCACTAGACTCTGAGGAGCTAGCTCCTCTCTAGGTGGGCTTTAAATTGATTTAAAGCCACCTGCTTCCATGCCAGTGTTAATTTACACACAGTGGCTATGTAAACCTGAAGGGAACAAAGACTTTTACAAAAAAAAAACCGCCTTGCTATAAAACGTTTGTGATATTTTATAATTTCCCAGAATTAGTACTATATGAATTTCTACCCCCCATTCACTGCATGTGTTTGCAGCATTCATATTTAAAACTTTGTTAAGTTTGGCTTTTGTTGTCCCATAATGACCATGTTATGTTATGTAAATGTTAAGCAAACAAGCTTTCCTAAGCATACCTTGGGATGAATCAGTAAACTTAAAGGGCTAATGTAACCCTTTGCCTGCCAGCTCAGGTTACTTCATATGCAAGGACTGTATGGACCTAACTTATCTAACATTCCACTCTGCCCATTAAGTGGGTTTCTGTCAATCACGGGCAGCACCCACCAATACCAAGTGTTCCCGTACCCATTAGGAGAAATTACCCAATCATGTAAAATCAAGTTTAAAGTTCTTTCCCCTCCCTCTATAATTGTGCATAAAAACTGCTTACCATTGTGGATCAGGGCTCTCGTCCATGAAGCCTCTACCGGCTTCATACAAGAGCCCAGTCTTGAGCCTGAATAAAGACCCTTGTGCATTTGCAACGGAGCTAGCTCTTGGTGGTCTCTCTCTCTCTCTCTCTCCCTCTCTCTCTGATTAGAGTCTCGGGTTTAACATAACTTGAAAGTTTTGTGATGAAATACAACTCAAAACAACTTTCACCTGCGTTTTAACTATAAATCAATTAAAATGTTACACAAATATGTTTGTGTAATATTTGTGTATAAATATTGGTGTTTTAGAAATGAACAAGAGTTGCTCAATTGTGCCAATGTGAGGAACTGGTAATCTAATTAAAAACATGAGTTTATCTAAACTGGCCAGCTGAAAGGAAATGATCTATTTTGCAAAAACAAGTTAGTTTTGGTGTTCTGAGCATAGAGTCTCATGTCTGGCTTCTTACTTGCAGGACCAAAATAGAAAGTTTAAAATATTTACTTAATTCATAGTTTTTCTAAATTTTATTTTTTATTTGACAGATAACAATTGCATTTATTCATGGAGTACATAGTGATGCTTTGATACATATAATGCATAATAATAAAATCAGGGAAATTAGCATATGCATAATCTCAAACATTTATCACTTACAGTTTTTTGTTTTTTTTTTTAATCATAGGAAGCTAGGCATAACAGTCTGGCTTTAAAGTATGCCAAGGTGCAAGATTGTTTCTAAGCTTTTATTACTCTGCAAAGTTAGACATGAATATTATTCCCTTTGCTAGGTTTCTTGGATGGGAATTAATGTAGTCAGAAATAAACAGGGAAAGAAGGTGATTAGAGCTTTGAATTCTCTTTGTCAAGGAGACTCTAATAATAAGTAAGGCTGGTCCCTGACAAAAGTTAGAAGGCCATTAACCGCCTGATGGTTACATAACCCTTATCCTGGAATAAACAATCATTCAAGGATGAACGCAAAATAAAGGTGAATTCAAACAAATAATAGATTAATTTACTGCTCATAAATTCTTACTGCACTAACTCTTAGTGAATGTACTTAGGGAGAAGAAACACTTAAGAAGACAGGGAATATAAGGCTGGGAGAGGAAGAGGAAGGGCCATCTCATTTGGGATTTCTTATAGCAAAGACTAGAGGATGTGTTTAAGTATGGGAGAGTTGAGTCCCATTGCTTGCTGAAAAATGGTTGAAAGGCAGCAAGATAGAAGGAAGAAAGACTAGTTAAGTGGATGTAGAGGTTATTCATTCAGGAAATGATGACAACATCCTCTAGGTGGACATGGATTCTAAAGGTGTGGAAACAGAGTCAGAGTATTTACAGGTATGTCAGGGTGGCCATATACAAGGAGTGAGGATGACTCACGTCTTTCCCTTGAGTTCTTGGTGGCAGCATTCACTGGGTTGGGAAGAAGATAGGATTCTGAGGAAGCAGTTTGGTTTTGAATACAGTGAATTTGAGCAGCTTGTAAGAATGTAAGTGGAGATGGACCTCATAAAACTTCAACAATCTGGTGTTATTAGATGTTTTAGCACTTTTTTTCATTCTGATGGTTATATGGCAATCTCTCTCTTCTCTCTTAAATTATATTCCTCTGATTACTAGTGAAACTCACAACTTTTCATTTGTTTATAAACTGTTCTTGTCACACTCTTCTGTCAATTGTCTGTGGGCTATCTTTGGCAGGTTCAGTATTGTTTACCCAACCATTTCCCTTCTTTCAGTCTTGTGAAAAGTGCCCCAATTTGGTTAAGGTGTGAGAGTTGTGCTAAGAAAGGAAGACAGGGCTTCCCCAGACTCCTGTGGATGAGCGGTGATTTATGTTTATCAGAACCATTTCTTTATTTAGTGTTTTTTTGCTTGACAAATAATAATTGTCATATTTCAATGCATATAACCTATAGTGATTAGATCAAGGTGATTAGTATACCCATCATGTTGAACATTTATCTTTCTTTATGTTGGGAAAATTTAGTATATTTCTAGCTATTTGAAATTATATATTATTGTTCACTATAGTTATCCTACAGTGGTATCAAACACTAGGACTTATTCTGCCTATCTACCTATGATTTTTTCATTGTTTTGTTTTATTTTATTTTATAAGTCTCACTCTGTCATCCACATGATTTTGTATCCTTTAAGAAATCTCTATCCCTCCCTTCCCCAGCATTTCTGACCAACAGGACTTAAAGGAATGTCTCCTTTGTAGTTATCTGTGCTGCTCTTGTCTTCTCTTATATTTAGCTTATAGATTTCCTCTGTTTAAGGTGTCACACAGAGGTTTCTACTTTTTACAAAACAAAAAAAGTATCATTCTTTTTTTATTATGTGTAATTTTTGTGCTTTGAGTTAGAAATGATTTTCTACCCTGGAGTTCTAAAACTAGTTTCACTTTTGTCTACTATAAATGTTAAATTTTTAAAAATCTTTGGGTTTTACATTCATTTTGGTTTTATTTTTTGTAACTGGAATGAAGCGAAGGCATTTTTAGTATCTGTCATATACTATGTGCACAAGTATATGTTAATCTATTGTAAATATCCCTAATCTGTTCATTTGGCCTATTTCTTTACTTCTGTTTCTTTGCTCTAGTAAGTTGTAGGTTCTTTTAAATTTCGTATGTGAATAATCACATAATCTACAAATAGTGACAATTTTATGTCTTCCTTTTCTATGCTTGTATCAATTATTTCTTGTCATACCGTATTGTGCTAGCTAGTATCTCTTGTAAAATGTTAAATAAAAGCAGTGAGAACATTCTTATCTTGTTTTTGATTTGTTTTGTTTTCTTTAGGCAAATGCTGCTGCTATTTTGCATTATTTGGATAGATACTATTTTGTATGATTTAGATAGATTCCATCCATTATATTAAGGGAGTTCCTTAACTTTATTTAGGATATTTGTTTTATAACCCTGCAAGATGTTGAATTTTGCCTTTGTGTTTTTGTGCGTCTGTTGCAGTGATCATATAACTTTTCTCCTGTAGTGTGCTGTGAATTATATTTGAAGATTTTCTAATGTAAATCTAATCCTGTATTCCTAGGATAAATCATACGTGGCTATCAGGCATTTATTTAATAGTCTTCTAGGTTTAGGTTACCAATATTTTATTTAGGATTTTTACATTTATAATCAAAGGATAGATTATCCTATACTTTTTTTCCTTTTAATGTCCTTGTCCAGTCTTGGTTCCTAGGTTATACCAGTCTTATAAATTGAGGTGGGGAGCTTTCTCTGGAATAATTTGTGTAAAAGAGAACAGCTTGGGGAACATTCCTGCAAAACCATCTGGTTCTCCGTGCTCTGTCTTTTGTCTCACTCGGTCACCCAGACTGGAGTGCAGTGGCTGCTCTCAGCCACAGCAGCCTCGCCTGCTGGGCTCCGGCGATCCTTCCGCCTCAGCCTTCCAAGAAGTCGGAATTACAGGCATGTGCTGCCACACCTGGCTGTTTTTTTTAATTTATTGTAGAGATGAGGTCTCGCTGCCCAGGCGGGTCTCGAACCCGCGAGCTCAGGCAATCCACTAACCTCAGCCTCCCAGAGGTGCAGGATTACAGGTTGAGCCACCGAGCCCGGTTTCGTGCTCTGTCTTTAGAATTAAGGACACTACAGGCAAAGAAGGCTGCTTTAGTATTAGCTGTGGCTGGGTCCTAATTCATAGCTGGTCCTCTGCCCTTAGGATCTGGGCTGGGCTACGAGGATCCTGGCTTTCACTTAATCTGGAGATGTTCTTGACCTTGGCTTATATTGCCCCATCTAGGCCCAATGAAAGAGCAGACTCAGGACCATCTCATTGTTCTGGTGAAAGAATTTCAAGAAACAAAGCAAATAAATTGAGAGATAACCTTTAAAAAGTATGTGGAAGTAAGAGATTTTGACCTCTATTCTCTTTGTACCCTAGTGGGGAAATTGGAGTCTCCTACCATAGGTAGAATATACAGTTCACATTCTGAATAAAATCTTGTCTTCATTTCTTTCTAGGTTTCCGTTTTGCAGGGAATTTGGAAACAATTCCAAATTTGCAGAGAATTTGGAAAAATAAATAATCGTATTTTTTTTAATTTAGGGAAAAATTATCTGTATCAGAACGAAGGTCCTCAAGGGCATCTACTCTGCGTATGCTTCTTTGAACTCCTAGCACTGAGTATAGTGCCTGGTGTGGTACAGGTACATAGTAAGTGACTGTGTGTTTGAGGATGTTTGTTGTGGTCCAAATTACTTACAGAAATCAGTGTCAAAATCAGATGGGTAATGAATATTCCATTTTTAGGGGGGAAAAAACCCCTCGTTTTGTTTCTGTTTGAAACTAAAAGATCTTAAACAAAATGACAGAAAATTGAAATGTTCTAGGACGTTGTTAACGCCGTTTTATCACTTATGTGGTACGTTAGTTTCTAATGTTAAAATGCTCTTTGCTTGCATTCACTGCCTGCATTTCTTATCTTGGCCTTTTGGTGTCATTCTGAGATTAATCTGAAAAGCATATTAAGCAAGTGTGAAATTATTTCCCTGACTTTGTGTCGTTTTTGGTCTCTGACTTGAAGCAAAGATTATACCTATAGTGAAGCCTACTAATCTAACTTTTTCAATGTTATCTTAACTGTATGCTTTATAGCTGACATGTGATTGAGGAGTTTTCAACATATAGAGACCCAGTGTTAGTAATATATGCCTTTATTTTTATGGGTAATCTGGAAAGAGAGTTTTGTGAAATACTTTTGTTACTATACATGGGACTTTTAGTGAAAGCAAAACCAAGGTTCTTAAGCCACACCAGGATCTGATTCACTCTCAGTGATCTGTAAGATAAAGGTAACTGCTCTCTGTGAGGGCTGCAGAGAGATGATGAACTACTTAAAGTTCCATTTTTCTGTCCTGTAGGTGGGGTCATCACTTAGGAGCAAGGATGAAAATCCTTGGACTTGGAGCATATCACCACTCCCACTGCCAGCCATGTATTTGCTCTTCCCCTTCAATTTATAAAGGATTTCATGTGTCTCAGCAACTTTTCTTTTTTTTCACCACTAATTATGTTTTTCCTCTATTAGCCATTTTATGGACTTTTTGGTGCTTTAATAAATAAGTGAATAAACTAGCAAAAATTAATATTGACTCCTAGTTTCCAAGTGAGAAGCAACGGTCATTAATTCACTGTATTTGGTTGATGCTATGTACTGTGTGTGAGTGTGAGTGAGTGTGTGTGTGTGGTGTGTGTGTGTGTGTGTGTGTGTGTGCATGCATATGTATACAGACATATATATGCACTGGGGGTTCTCAGATACTTATTTTTCATCTTTTAGACTATGGGGGAAAGGAACTGTGCTTGTCTCCTGGATCCTTAAATAGCATCACTATCTGAGACAATCAGTGTACTTTTTGAGTTGGAATCTCACTCTGTCTCCCAGGCTTGGAGTACAGTGGCACGCTCACGGCCACCGCAGCTTCGACCTGCTGGGCTTAGGTGATCCTTCTGCCCCAGCCTTCCAAGTACCCGGAACTACCGATGCATGCCACCATGCCCAGTTAATTTTTGTGTGTGTGTGATTTATTGTAGAGATGAGTTCTTACCAAGTTGCCCAGCTGGTCTTGAACCCCTGGACTCAGGCAATTGTCTTGCTCTGCCTCCCAAAGTGCTGGGATTACAGACTGAGCCACGGTGCCTGGCCAAATCAGTGTATTAATTCTATGACCGTGGTATGTCTGCCACTTGCTTGGGACTTCGGTGGTTCAGATTCAGATTTTTATGGTCAGAAGAACACTGCCGATCCATTTCTCAAACTATTTCAGTTTAATTCTGGTCTTATCCTAGCAGAATAGCAAAGTAAAGTTTTAAAGTAAACTTTCTTAGAAAATGATTGTTCCAATATGGGCCAAATTAAAATTCTGTTCTGCAGTAGACGATTTTTCATGAGGTGAGGTCAATGGGGTTCATTACGAACTTTGAGGGGGCTGAGATCTCTACCATACTTACAAGCTAACAGGTTGACCTGCTACATGTCATGGATGCTGGCACAAACTATGAGACTGCTAGATCAGAGACAAAGGACTTCATTCATAGCACAGCAAGCAACATGAACATCATCATTATGTTGGCTCTTCATGTCCCTTAGTCCTATGGGCAGGATACAGAAGGGCCTAGATTTTCGCCTACACAATCAGTGGGTTGGAACCCTGTATTAAGGGAACCTAAATCCTAAGTAACAAGCAGTAAACATGCTTGCCCTTTGCTCCAGAGGGAAACATTATTCTTCAAGGTTGTTTTTCTATGCAGATATCCTTTCAGAGCTGCCCCACCTAATGGGGAGAAAGCTGAAGGTGTCTCCTCCAGTTCATATCCTTCCCATTCATTCTGGGATGAGTGTTATTCCAGAAGCACTAACTCTTTAGCACCTCCAGCCCCGCATAATACATTGCTAGAGAGAAATCCAGAGAGGAGGTTGGCAGTTGCATATGCTTATAGCAGGTACAGAGTGCCATGCTGGACTGTGTGTGGTGTGGACAGCAAGTGCCTGGGGTCACTGGAGTGACACTGATTCTATCTGCTACACTTCCCAGTTTTAGCCATGTTTTTTCCCAATATTGCCAATATCTTTTTGCCTTTTCAATCTACGGTTGAGTTGTTTGAACTACTTGAAGCACCCATGGGCTTTAAGTGGCCAGTGGTGAAACTTTCAAATATTTTCTTCACGTCATTCCTCTTAACCAACTCACTGGGTAGCTGCATACCTGTTAGAGGGTAAGCAAGGGAAGGAGCAAAACACAAAATGCAAAGAAGTCAATTTAGCTACTTATTAACGTCTTTGGAAATATCGAGAGGAAAAGGTGGGAACTAATTGCTCAAATTTGTGTTTTAAAAGAACTGTGTCTTTTGTTCCCGATCTCTGTGACCCCAGCCTTAGAAAATCAAGACTTGGTTCTCAATCAAAGAGTGTGTCAACGATTATTTTAAGAACAAATTGAGGAAATGTAAGCACAAGTCTTTCATCACCTTTTCACCACGATTAGATTTATTTGCTCCCCCTCTGACAGCTCCCTTCTCTTTCAAGCTCTCAACTGCTTTAGAATCAAGGGTGAAAAATGAAACCTAGTTCCTGCTTTTAAGAAAATGAGAGAATTCACATATGCCATATTAACAGGTGCATTTCCTGGGAGCATAAAAGTATTGAGGATTTTGAGAAAAGAACTGTACAACCTTGGCCAGAAAGAAATTCACTAATTTGGAATCTGGGATACACTTAAAATGCTGGTGAAGTGCCTTGATATATTAGAGCTAGAAGTGGGGGAAGGGATTGCCAAGCAAATTAAAAGTATAAACAAGGGAAAATTTTTAGTCTTCATAAGGCTGGAGGCCAACTAATGTTTCTAAACACTTGTAAAACCATTTTGTATTTAAATACTTTTCTGAATCCATGAATATTCTAATTCCTAATGGCTTAAAAAAAATCTATTATTGAAACCCTAAAAAAATTCTCTAAGAAATTTTGCTCTTTTTCTTCCTGGTGTTCTGTCATGCTTGTTACCATAAGAACTGGAAATTAAGCTGAATTTTATGAAATTGTTTCTCTACTTCAGACTTTTCCAAAACTTTCTGCCCAATTAGGGAAAATTAATGAGGTTTACTGCACTTTGTGTTGATATTTAGTCACCAGCAGACAGCCAGGCTTTGTTCTCCCAAGTTAGTGTTTGAAAGGAGAGAGCTGTTTTCGTAACTTTCCCCCAAAGTTTAGAAAAACACAAATGTAGCAAGATTTTCCTTATTATTTCAAACGTCCACCACTTTCTGTCTTTAGTTTGCTTTTTTCCTACTTTCCTGATGGGTTTCATGTCTTGCATTCTATCATTTATTCTCTCACAGTATTTATACAGTCATTAAAGATGGCAGCCTATGGTGATCTGTAAGCGGTCCTTGGGATTTAAATACAATTTAACTTAGAGCTGAAGAAATAGAGGTCGCAGAGGTAAAGAAACTCATCCACAGCATTGCTGCTTATCCAGAAGCAGAACCCATGAATGCCTTACTTCTACATTGGTGCTTTATCTCAGCATGATATGCTGCCTCCTGGATAAAAGGGAAGGAGGGAGGAAAGGAAGAAGGGAGAGGGAGAAAGGGGGAGGGGGGAGAGAGAGAGAGAGAGAGAGAGAGAGAGAGAGAGAGAGAGAGAGAGAGAGAGACAATTAGACTCTGACTGAAGGTTTTATCAGTATTGTGCTATTATTTGAAACTTTCTTTAGGTTTAAAATTTGTCAAAATAAAAAAGCTTAAAAATATATAAAAGTCACAGTCATATTTTAAAAACTTGATGTAGCGCAGAAGAAATGAACCCATGACGTTGTCAGCTGCTGTATATCTCTGTTGTCACTAGAAGGTATATTTATTTAAAAAAAGTAGATATTATCAGAACATCACACTATACTCCAGAAATATGTATGATCATTATGTGTCAATTTTAAAATGTTGACATTAGCTTATAGTTAGAATTCATGCAGGAGCAATATTTTTATCTCCTGATATTTTTTCTTTTTTATATCCTTATGAAGTTTATTTTGAATCACAGAACATTATTCAAGAATATTGTAAATATAAATTTTTTTCCTCACATGAAGTTTTGAGGCAGCAAAATTGGCATTATACATTTCATTCTTTCTATCTAGAATATTAAGAATTTGTAAGTTAGCCTTTTCTTTAAAAACTCATAACTAAGTGAAATAACTAAAAACTAAATACAGTCCTTAATAGATATTTTACTTAATGCTGTAAAACCAAGAATACCAAAAAATTGCACACAGATTATAATTGAAATATACAGCCTGTAAGCCCAGCACTTTGGGAGACCAAAGCGAGTGGATTGCCTAAGCCTGTGGGTTCAAGACTAGCCTGGGCAACTTGGTGAG
The DNA here is from genome assembly GCA_027257055.1 of Cephalopachus bancanus. Classification (NCBI taxonomy): domain Eukaryota; kingdom Metazoa; phylum Chordata; class Mammalia; order Primates; family Tarsiidae; genus Cephalopachus; species Cephalopachus bancanus. The sequence continues at coordinate 2,117,781 of JAPVLO010000260.1, read as the reverse complement.
ATCTCGTCTCTAGAGTAAATCTAAAATTAGCTGGGTTACTTGAAAGACTGAGGTGAAAGGATCACTGGAGCCCAGCAGGTCGACACTGGGGGTGGCTGCGAGTATGCCATTGCACTCCAGCCTGGGTCATGGAGTAAGACTCTAACCCCCCCCCCAAAAAATATATATATTCTAATTTCTGTATCCTGACTCTCATTGCTATTTACATTCTTATAAACATTTGTTAGCTTAAAAATATTATCTACCATGTTAACTAATTGTATCATGAGTCTTCACCTGTCCCCATTAACTTAACTATAGTGCACCCTTAATAATTACTTAATATAAGATAAAACATTTAATACACAAATATTAATAGCGTTTAGTGCTGTCATAATAAATATTCATTTATCCTTAAACTGATAGATAGAATTTTGACATATAAAGCCTAGAAGGAATTTTTTTTCTACCCATCTTTGAAAGTAAATTTTGGGGTATTGAATCCAAATCCAAATGGCATGGCATGTTGATGATGAATTGTAACACTGGTTAGGTAGGCTGCAAATGACCACAATCACAAGTTCATGCATCACGGACTTAGGGATACTAGCAATGTCATCGTAGACATACTATAGGTAGCTATCTTATCTTCTAATGACTGAATAGAAGATTTTAGTTGAATGCCAAGGCCAAATCCCAATTTTGATGCCTTCTTAACTGAGGTACATAGCCATACATTAAAATAGGCCATACTAGCCTCCTTAAAAAATCTATTAAAAACCACTAGAAAATGCAATGGAAAAATATTACACTTGGGATAGCAGTAAACTAAAAATTATCTAGAAATAAAATTCTTAATACATGTTTAATGCTTATGGAAGAAGAGCTTGAAAGCTTCATTAAAGAGCATTTAAAAAAGACTAGTATAAATAGAGAACATAACTTGTCACTGGATTAGAAGACTCAGTATTATTTAAGTTTAAAGGTGCCTGGAAAAACAAATATATGAGAATAGTCATGAAATTCTAAAAAAAAATGAGAGAGATTTGGGGAGAGATTGGGAGGAGTGCCAATCTACCACATATTGAATGTTTTCTTGCACTACCCACAATATCAAAACAGTTGGACAGGAATAAAAGCAGGCATATCAATTGCACAGAATGTTCCAGAAACAACTTAATATTTATAAAAGGAACATTATATATTATATGAATAAACTAAAGATAATTCAATAAATCATGTTAATCCATCTTACTACTCATTTGGATAAAAATCTTTCACTCCCAATATCAAAAAGTTTCAGTGAGATAAATTATTTAACCATAAAATTATTATATCACTAATACATAAATATATACGTAGAGAGAGAGAGAAAGAAAGAGAGATAGTCAGCCCTTTCTGTATCCATGGGTTTCACATCCATGGATTCAACCAATTGCTGATCAAAAGTGTTTGGAAAATAATTGTGTCTTGTGGGAGTTTTGGCAAGATGATGACGGAACAGGTCAGACTGTGAGAGTCTCTGCAAAGCAAGTGTCCATAAGACTCTCTGTGTGAGTGAGTGTGTGCTGGTGAGTGAGTGAAAGTTCGTTTGAGGGGAGACTCGGGTTCATTCACCCAGGGCTCTTCTCTTTTCCAGAGGTGACTGTGACCCCCACTGCCTTGAGATTGGAGCCCCCAGCAGGCAGGATTGTCTGCTGTTCTCAGAGTTCTCCTGAGAAAAGGCAGCAGAAAGCAGCTGATCCTCATCACCTAGCACCCAGCCCACACCATCACCTGTGACAACAGAGTGGCACAATCCCCAGGATCCATGAAGAGGGCAGAAGAAAGCCGAAAAGGAGCCCTGCCTCTGTTGAGGAAACTCCAACTGGCACCATTTTCTCAGTCCTGGGACCAGGCATTACTACACCCAGCTCTGCTCAGCCCTCAACCTGGGACCTAGAGGCCATCTCCTCATCACACTTGGAGGGACAGACGTCTCTCCCCACACTGGAACTGCATAGACATGTCAGATCTGAGTGGGAGACTTGACAGCAGCAGCAGCTAGCCAGGTGAGTCCAGATTTAATCCATGCTCCTCTCACAGTAATCTGTGGGACATCTGACCAATGTTGAGAGCAACCCTATTAGCCTTCGCAGAGAGCTGAGGAGAGGGGCTGGAGACCAGGGCTAAAAGGAAGTTGGAATTACAGGAACAATCTTATAGTGTGTTTTGTTTTTCTGTTTTGTTTTGTTTTTTGTTTTAGTTTTTTTCTCTTCTCTCTTTCTTTCTGCTTTTGATTACATTTTTGTACTTGCTTTGTTTCTGCTATTTTTGTGCTTTTTTTAGACTTACTGTTTGTGTATGGGTATTTTTGAGGGAGAGTACATCAATGGGGGGGTTGTTGGTTTGTGTGTTTGTATGATTGTCTGTACTTTAAAAAAAATCTTTTCTGTTTTTGTGTCTCTTTGTATTTATTTGGTATGCCTGTCTGTTTTCCCTGTTCTCTTTCTCCACATTCCACTTGTCCTCCTCCTCCCTTTTTCCATTCTTTTCCTTTTCCTTACCTAATTTTGCTTTCAGGTGACAAATCTATACCGCTACTGCATGGGCAAATTGCAAGGAAGTGGGAAGTGGATTCCAGGGAGCCCATAGATCTGTCAGCAGTTAATGAGATCTGCAGACAATTTCTGAATCACAGCTCTTCCTTCAATTAAATCTCAAAACTGCTAAAAGTACAGCCCTCCACCCACAGTCCAGCTTCAGAATTGAACAAAGCCAGAAGATCCACATAAGGAAGAATAGGAGATTGAGCAAACGGAAGTAAAAACCACCCCCATCCCTGAACAACAGAATTAAAGGAAAGGTAAAAAAATGGGGAGGAAAATATGCACAAATGAAGAAAAACCAAAGGAAGAATGTGGGTCTCACACAGACCCCTAGAAAGTTCAACCACTGAGAATACAGACTTCAGAACACAAACAATGAACAGCCCCCAGAATGACTGGTTTCAAATCACAAACTCAGATCTCAAGATATTGATATCTTGATCAGATATCAAGAATAAATAGAAATGAGTAGAGACAAGAGGAAAGAATGAAGGAATTGATAACTGAGATAACAGCAATAAAGAATGCAGTGAATGAAATAAATAAACTGATCAGTATGGAAATCAGAGTTAACTAAGCAGAAGAAAGAATCTCAGAGCTTGAGGACCAAAATATGAAACTAACCCAAACTGTTAAAAACATAGAAAAGAAGTTTTAAAAGACAGAACAAAACCTCCAAGAGATGAGTAATTATTTCAAGAGGCTGAACCTAAGATAAATTGGAATCCCTGAGGCAGATAGATAGATAGAGACCATCCTGGAACAGACATTCCATGAAATTATCGAAGAAAACTTCTATCATCTTGTCAGTGATACAACCATTCAAACATAAGCGATTCAGAGAACCCCTGCAAGACAACAAATGAGAAGGCCAACTTCTAGAAACATAGTAATTCGACTACACAAAGTAGGTGTAAAAGAAAAAATCCTAAAGGCAGCAAGAGAGAAAAGTCAGACTACCTATCAAGGAAGACCAACTAGAATAACAGCAGACTTATTTACAGAAACACTTCAGGCTAGGAGAGCTTGAAGCTCAATCTTCAAAGTTCTCAAAGATAAAAAATTTCAATGAAGAATTACCTACCCCGCTCAGCTAAGCTTCATCAGCGATGGAGCATTAAAATCCTTCCCAGACATTCAATCCCTAAGAGTTCACACTGCCTCCAGACGAGCGCTACAGTAAACATTTAAGAAGGTATTAAACACAGAAGAAAGGGAAAAAAAGCATGACAATGCCCTTCTCAAGAATGCAGAAAAAAGATTGAAAACACATGAATCCACCCAAAAAACAACAAACAGATGAACAAACAGCAGCATCAACAACAAACTCTTTAAGAATCTCATGACAGAGATAAACTCTCACATCTCAATAATTAGCCCGAATGTGATTGGACTAAATGCACCACTGAAAAGACATAGAATGGCAAAATGGATGGAATATAATGAGGCAACAATATGTTGTCTCCAAGAGATTCATCTCAGCAGAAAGGTCACTCAAAGACTCCAAGGAAGAGGATGGGAAACAAAATTTCAGGTGAACGGAACACTAAAGAAAACAGGAGTCACGATCTTAATATCAGAAAAAATGCCCTTTAAGCTATCAAAAATTTAAAAAGATATGGAATGTCACTAGATAATGCTAAAAAGGTTCAATCCATCAACAAGAAAAAAAAGCCCTGGACCAGATGGCTTTCCAGCAGAATTCTACAAAACATACAAGGAGGAATGATACCAATCCTACTGAAAGTATTCCAGGTGATTGAGAACTCTTCCCAAATCATTTTATGAAGCTAACATCACATTGATACCCAAACCAGGTAAAGATCCAACAAAGAAAGAGAATTATAGGCCCCTGATAAACATAGATGCTAAAATTCTCAGTGAGATCCCAGCAAACCAGATCCAACAGCACATCTTAAAAATCATCCACCATGACCAAGTAGGCTTCATTCCCAGGATTCAGGGCTGGTTCAACACCTGCAAGCTCATAAACATAATTAAATACATCAACAGTTGTAAAAACAAAAACCACATGATTATATCATTAGACATGGAAAAGGCTTTTGATGGAATCCAGCATCCCTTCTATGTTTTTTTTTTTTTTTTGAGTTGGAGTCTCCCTTTGTTGCCCAGACTGGAGTGCAGTGGCATGCTGCTCACAGTCACTGCAGCCTTGATCCGTTGGGCTCAGGTGATCCATCCTCCTCAGCCATCCAAGTAACTGGAACAACAGTCACATGTCACCATGCCTGGCAAATTTTTGTGATTTATTGTACAGATGAGGTCTCACAAAGTTTCCTAGGCTGGTCTTGAACTCCCAGGCTCAAGCAATCCATTCGCTTCGGCCTCCCAAAGTGCTGGGATTACAGGCTGAGCCACTGCGCCTGGTCTAGTACCCCTTCTTGACAAAAACTCTTGAACATCTAGGCATAGATGGAACATAGTTCAAAATAGTAAGAGTCATCTACGAGAAACCCACAGACAGCGTATGGCTAAACAGATAGAAATTGGAACCATTTCCCCTGAAAACCAGAACAAGAAATGTATGCCCATTCTCACCCTTCCTTTTCAACATAGTTTTGAAAGTCCTAGCTAGAGCAATCAGACAAGAGAAGGAGATCAGGGGTATCCAAATAGGAAAAAAGGAAGTCAAGTTATCCCTCTTGAAGATGACATGATTCTAAACCTCGAAAACCCAAAATAATCTGTCAAAAACCTCCTTGCACTGTTAAAAGACTTTGGTAAAGTCTCAGGGTAAAAAATAAATGTGCAAAAGACAGTCACATTTCTATACAACAACAATAAACAAACAGAAACCCAAATAAAAAGCACAATCCAATTCACAATAGACACACACACACACACACACACACACACACACACACACACACACACACACACGAAATACCTTGGCATCTTCCTAACCAGAGATGTGAAAGACATTTACAATGAAAATTACAAAAATACTGCTCAAAGAAATCAAAGATGACACAAACAAATGGAAAAATATTCCATGCTCATGGACTGGAAGAATCAACATTGTTAAGATGTCCGTCCTACCCAAAGTAATTTATAGATTTAACGCAATGCCCATTAAATTACCAGCAGCATTCCTCTTAGACCTGGAAATGACAGTACAGGATTTCATATGGAAACATAAATGACTATGAATAACCAAAACAATTCTCAACAAAAAACAAAACAAAAACAAAGCAGGAGGTATCACACTCCCAGGTTTTGAACTTTATTATAAAGCTACAATAATCAAGAAGAGGCATATAGACACATGGGACAGGATAGAGATTTCAGGAGCAAAACCTCAATTTCTCAACCAACTCATCTTCGTCAAAGCCTCCGCCACCAACCACTGGGGTGAGGAGAACCTACTCAGTAAATGGTGCTGGGAAAACTGGCTGACCACATGCAGAAGATGAAAACAAGACCCCTACCTATCACCATACACAAAAATCAACTCTAAATGGATCAAAGACCTAAGGATAAAACCTCAAACTATAAGAACCTTAGAAAATGCAGGAGACACCCTTATGGAAATTGCGACTGAAAATCAATTCCTGATCAAAACCCCAAGTGCTCAGGTCATAAGGCATAAGATAGACAAGTAAGACCTCATCAAACTGAAACACTTCTGCAAAGTCAAAGAAATCATCAAGAAAACAGGGAGACAGCCCACAGACTGGGAAAAAATTCTTGCCAACTATATGTCTGACAAAGGCTTAACATCTAGGATATACAAGGAATTCAAATGTGCCGAAAAGAAAAAAAACAAATAGCCCTATTACAAAGTGGGCAAAAGATATAAATAGACACTTCTCAAAAGAAAACCTACTAAGCAGCCAACAGGTACATGAAAAAATGAACCTCACTAGTCATCAAAGAAACGCAAATTAAAATAACACTGACATACCACCTAACTCCAGTCAGGATGACCATTATCAATAACTCAAAAAACAACAGATGCTGGGGAGGATGTGGGGAAAAGTGAACGCTTCTACACTGTTGGTGGGAGTGTAAACTAATACAACCTCTGTGGAAAATAGTGTGGCAATTCCTAAAAGATCTAAAAATTGACCTTCCATATGACCCTACAATCTCTTTACTGGGAATATAGCCGGAGGAACTCAAATCACTCTATGAAAAAGATACCTGCACAGATATGTTTATTGCAGCATTGTTCACAATAGCAAAAACATGGAACCAACCATGCTGCCCACTGGAAAAGGACTGGATAAAAAATGTGGTACATGTAAATGGTGGAATATTATGCAGCCACAAAGAAGGACAAAATTATGAACTTCACAGCAACTTGGTTGGACTTAGAGTCTATAACACTGAGTGATCTATCACAGAAACAAAGTACTGAGTATCACATGTTCTCACTCATAAGTGGACCTTGAACAATTATTGTAATGTGATAAGAAAAGAATTGACAGTGTGGGAAACTGCCAGGGGAGGGGGCAGGGGGAGGCAGGAATGGCAGCAGTGGGAATCTGCTGGGGATGGGGGGCGTGCCTCATCAATAAAGGTACCTGCATAATGAACATTTGTATACCTAATCCTGAATTTTGCCCCACATCTTTGAAGTAAAAAATTATAAAAAAAAATTGTGTCTCTACTGAAGTAGTACTGACTTTTGCACTATCGCTATTTCCTAAGTAATACAGTATAACAACTACTTACATTGCCTTTACATTGTATTAGGTATTATAAATAATCTATAGATGACTTAAAGTATACTTGAGGATATGCATAGGTTATATGCAAATACTATGCCATTTTATATCAAGGACTTGGGCATTAGCCAATTTGAGTATACACAGGAGGTCCTGGAACAAATACCCCAGGAATACTGAAGATGACTATATATATTTGGAAAAGATGAAGAATTTGTAAGCCTAGCACAACGATCAGAGCTAAAATAAGGGAAAGTTTAGTGATTTTAATTATTAAAAGTTGACAACTTCTGCATAACAAAAATTTCATAAATAAAACCAAAAGACAAATGATGAACTAGCAAGAACATTCTCAAATACATAGGATAAAGGGTGAATTTCATTGACATATAAAATGTTTACAAACCAATTTAAAATAAAAATGCAAGCAATCTATAGAAAAATGAAAAGGTAAATGGTTAATAAACAAAATGATTCAACACCTCTCAGAATTGAGAAACTCAAATTTAAACAAGATGCTGTTTTTAAAAAAATCTATCAGATATTCATGACAAAAATGAATTTGAAATTGCCTTGTATGATGGCCCTTGTATGTCCATTGGGAATGTGATGGAGTTTCCTCTTTGCAGGGCAACAAAAAACTGTGCATTCCTTTACAAAAGCTTTAGAATAGCAGTAAAATAAATACAAATGACCACAGTCACAGGCTTATGGATCATGGACATGTTTAAGGATACCAGCAATGACATCATAGGCATACTGTACAAAACTATCTGATCTTGTGATGACTGAGTAAAAAATTTTAGTTGAATGCCAAGGCCAAACCCCAATGAGCCAACAACAAACTGTATTCCTTTACAAAAGCCTCCTGCATTCATACTCAGCCTCGTACACCAAGTGGTGTGTTGAAAATTGTTTATTGCACCATTTCTTGTGAAAGCAAACAGTTAAAGTATCTTAAGTGTCCCAGGTGGAAGGAGGAGGCTAAATAAATCATTCCAAAGCCAGGTAATGAGGGAAAACTACGTGCCCCAGGGGTTGGAGAGACTGTGCAGCTTATGGCTGTCAAGTGAAATCCAGAATGAAGCCACATGTGCAATATAATCTCATGGTGGAAGGATCCCCAAGCCTGTCTTTGATAGTTATTTTTGGGGTAGATCTAAGTTTTGGAGGTAGAGTGAGAGACTTGATTTTATTGCTCTATCAGTTAGGCTTCACTTGTAGGTATCAGGGTGGCATAGTGACTCTGACTCTAGCTATTTTAAGCAGAAATTGATTTAATACAGTTATTTCTTCTGTAACACAGTATATATGTTCCCGAGAAACCCTGTGCTCTTCAAAATTAATAACAGAACATAGAGATTTGGTGCAGACTACTTGAAGCCTACATCGCTTTGCAACTACAGCACCAGCAAACATAATGTTTGAAACCTCAGGGGACACTTGAGCAATGAAAGCAAGCAACTGAGCACAGTTGAAGTTGGCACCAAGGATATTAAAAGCAAGCAAACAAACAAACAATAAGTGAAAATGCTGGCTTGTGGACCTAAAAAATGCAGATAGAAACTGAGCACAGAAGAAAGAGCAGGTGGTCCCTAGCAAGAACTTTGCAAGGCTAGGGGTACCACTTGTTGGGAGTAGGGAGCTCTGGTGTGAGGATCATGTTGAGTTTTCCTGGGATAGAGCTGGGAAGTGTTTTGTAGTCAAGTGGATGATTTTTCTTTTTCTGCTCCTCCTGGTAAGAAAAGTTTCATATGAACCAACACAATTGTCATGTTAAAGGGACTTCATCTTCCAATTCCCAGTTCTATATGAGTTATTTTGAGTTTTTGAAAGATGCCTTGTAGCACAACAAACTATACTGGGTATGAGGAACCTACATAATTGTTGCAAGGCCTGGGGCCACTGGAGGGCTCCAAGTACAAGTCTGGGTCATCTTAGAGAAGGCACTATCTTAGGCAGGATGGGAGGAGGAGGCTACCAAGGGAATTATTGAGTTAAAATATAAACTATTAATTTATCTGAAAGTAATATGAAGTGATAGATACAGTGGATATGTGATAAAGCAAAATATGACACAAGTTTAACAATTGTGGAATCTAGACGGTGGGTATATAGGAATTTACTAGAAGATATTTTAAACTATCAAGTATGCTGGAAAAGATTCTTAGTTAAAAAACAAAACAAAGTAAAAGAGCTTTGTAGCCTCTCTCTGTTGCTGCTGCACTGACTCCGTCTCAGCATGTACAAGGTGAGGACTAGACACTGGGCTGGTAAGTGTGGTCCCCCATGGGCCCAGCTGTCCTAGCCACTGGGGTGGAGATGGAGCTGGAGGAGCGTTCTTCCTGTCTTTCACCACTCTCCCTGCCATCAGCAACTTTCCAAGTCCTGGGAAAGTGACTGCCACCTCTGTCCCTGGTTGCTTCTCCTTTGCAAATATTTCATGAATGCATCTAATTTGAAGATGACAGTTTGACTTTTTGATTCAAGGGAGTCTGAGAAATGCGGTTATTAGCTTCCTAGTATCTGAAGTTTGGAAGACAAGAATATGGTCACCACGAATGTCAAGTGTTTATTCTCTTTATCTTCTACCATCTTATACTCTTTTAGACTGTTTCATTTCTTCTTTTTATTTTTTTTTATAAATGGAGTATAATTTTCAAACATTAAAGTGCATAGTTTGATAAGTTTTGATAAATATATTTACCTGCATATTCATCATACCAGTCAGGATGTAGAACATTTCTGTGACTTCAGAAGTCCCTTTGTGCCACCCCAACAGTAACTACTGTTCTGATTTCTAGCCCTATAACTTAGTTTGCTTGCTTTTTTACTCCAGAGAAATGAAAAAAAAATCCACTAAAATGATTTGTACAAGAATATTGATAGCAGCATAATTCACAATAGTTCCAAAACCAGAAATGTCCTAAATGTCTGTCAACAGGAGAATCAATAATCAGACTGTAGTATATTCATATGATGGGATACTGCTCATTAATAGAAAGGAATAATTTATTGATATACACAACATGGATGAAGAGCAAATACAATGCAAATTAATTTTATAATTAGTAAAAGAAGTTTCAGTACATTTTAATTCTGGGACAACTTTAACTTTTCCTTTATGTATTTCTGTAGTGGTTAAGCTATAACAACCACATATTAATTTAAAAAGTTTAAATGTGAAATATAGTAAGCATTGTGATGAAATGTTGGTAGACTTTATAGTAATATTATAATAACTCTATTAAATGAAATATTTTAATTATATTTAAATATAAATTATTTGCATTTTAAGTTTAAAAGCAAGATAATAAACATATCATTTATTTGAAAATGAATGGTATCAGAACTTGCACTCCAAAATATGCTGTGTTGGCATATTGATTATTTTGAGTTGAAGGCAATTAGGAAACAGTAGATGTAGGAAGAGCTCTCTGCTCTTGTTTCTGCCTAAAAGCTGGGTATAAATTTCCTGTGAGAAAGGTGCCCTCCTGGCACCAGGAATAGAGAATGTTTTTATCATCAGAGACAGGGAGATGATGTCAAGATGAGTCTGCATAAATAATCCTTACTAAAAAAATCTTATGTTCTATTGATTTCTCCCATATATTACCTTATCACTTTTCTACAATTTACAGTCTCTAGAAGCTCAAACTCCTTTATTTTGTCATTTCTCCACAAATTTATCATCCTTTGTTAAAATGGTATATAAGCCCCCAAGTCTAATTGCTTCTTTCAGGTTTTCACTTTTCAATAAAGCCTTCTGTGTCTTGCAAAAATATTAACATCAATAAATCTGTGTGCTTTTCTCCTGCTAATCAGTCTTCCATTAGTTTAATTTGCAGGCCTCTGCTGCAGAACTTAAGAAGATTGAAAAAAGTTCTCCTTCCTTAGAGAAGCAAAGAAGGAGACAAGATTGGGTCAAAATTTCAAGTCACTAATTGTTCTTTTGGGTGACTTTGAGAACTAAGGCCGTACTTAGAGTTAGTAATTCATTTAGTCACCAAACACTCAAATTTTATTTTCAGAATTAAGAAAAATTGTCATTTGACTTTGCTTCATCACTATTATCAGTTGGGATGCATTTGAAGTAATAGAAAATTTGTTGACAGTGGCTTAAGTCATCAGAACACTTATTTACATTACAAAAAGTCTGGAAGTAGATGATCCTTCCTACATCTACTGTTTCTTGAGTTAACAACGACATCAGACTCCTAAACGTTTTTCTTCATCATTCTGATATCCTTAGCACGTGACCAATGCTCCCTGCCTTACATTCATGTTCACAAGATGGCTGCCCCGCTCCAACCACTATGTCCTCACATGGAGGTATTCCAGCCAGCAGGAGGAACTGCTACAAAAGGGCTTTCTCTTCCACATGTCTCATCTGTCAGGACTTCCCAGAAGTCTAGAATAGGCTTTTTTTCATGTCTTTGGCCAGAACAGGTCGCATGGCAACCACTACACCCATAACTGGCTGAGACAATTGAAGTTGCTGTGATTCACTTAGAGCCACTAACTCATCCAGATGTCACAGTATTGCTTAAACAAAATCAGGATCCTGTAGGTCAGAAAGTGGCTAGCCCAAGACATTTTCAGTGTCTATATAGATCACAATATATGGGATATTTCAATAATATTCTGCCTTATTAATGCTTAAAGTAGAGGCCCTTTATCCAGAAGAAATGGCAGAACAGAGAAAAGGATAAATTTTGACTTTAAATCCCACAAACTCTGTGTCCTTGAGCAAGTGACTTTACTTTTCTGAAAGTCAGTTTTCTTATTTGTGAAATGGGAATAATAATAATCCTTGGCATGTAGGATTTGGGGAGGAATATCAGAAATAATACAGGGAGAACACTTGACATAGTGTCTGGTGCATAGTAAAGGCTTAATAAAATTATAGGTAACATTACTCTCACAAAGAATAGATGGAGCTGGGCTCGGTGGCTCAGCTTGTAATCTTACGCCTTTGGGAGGCTGAGGTGAGTGGATTGCCTGAGCCTGCAGGTTCGAGACCTGCCTGGGCAACTTGGCGAGACCTCATCTCTACAATAAATCAAAAAAATTAGCCGGGCGTGGTAATGCGCGCCTGTAGTTCCAGCTACTTGGAAGGCTGAACGGAAGGATCGCTGGAGCCCAGTGGGTCGAGGCTGCAGTGGCCGGGAGCGGCCACTGCACTCTAGTCTGGGCGACAGAGTGAGACTCCAACTCAAAAATAAAAAAAAAAAGAATAGATGGACTTAACCATGGCTTATGTCAATGAATCACTGCACATTTCTGTAGTAATTCCCTTGAATGACTTATAGAGTATAAGTCTGAAGTGCCTCATGGGGTTGCTGTGAGGGGTGAATGAGGTTCAAGTAAAGGCATTTGGAGTATTTAGCACACTAGTCTAGGTTGGTGCTCAGTGAATTCTCTTTGGAGGCCAAAGAGAACAGAGAACACATTCTTTGGGAATGTGATTGTTCTTTTCATGACGAACACAGGAGCATGATGACTATGATGACAAGGATGCTGAGAATGGGCACTCCTCCCCTCTCCCCCTGCTGGACTTAGCTCGCTCTGCCTTTCCTCCTGTGTGTTGAATTGGCCAGGTCTGGTGTCAAAGGTTGGGATCTGTGAGGGGAAGGTAAACCAGGGGACAACAGGCAAGGAATTAATGCTGACATCTTATAAAGCTCCAGGATGTTTTCTTTTTCTTTTACTTTTTTGGAATTGGTGTCTCACTCCATTGCCCAGGCTGGAGTGCAGTGGTATGCTCACAGTCATGCCAGCGTCAACCTACTGGACTCCAGCAATCTTTCTACCTCAGCCTTCCAAGTAGCCAGAACTACAGGCGCATGCTACCATGTCCAGTTAATTTTAAAAAAATTATTATTATAGAGATGAGGTCTCACCAAGTTGCCTAGGCTGATAGGATGTTTTCTTCACTAGATTTTGAGCCTTATTTTTGGCATTTTGACTTTTCCCTTTTGTTTTATATTAATAATTTGGTCTTGATGTCACTAAGCAGGCAAATCATTAGGAAAGAAGCTAACTGGATGCAGTTGTGTGTTTGCCCAACTACTGTCACTCATGCTATCACTTTTGAGCCCACACAAAAAAAGTGGGTCTTGTTGCCACTTTTCTATATATGAGCAAAATAAAGTTCATAGATTCACATGACCTTGCAAATGTTACTTATTTAGTACTTTATTAGGAGTTGAAATTACAATTCTGATCTGAGTCCCTAATTTACTCAGGAGACAGAGCTTTGACTAACATACATCAGAAACATCTTTCGTTTTTTTTTTGCAAATTTCTAAAAACTCATACTTTTTCGTTATCATACATGACCAAAAAATTAAGACAAGCTTTATGATATCACATAATTATCTAGCCTCCCAATTTGTGAATTACAGGGCAAAAGATCATCCTCAAGACTTTCCTTTTCGATAGTAAAAGCAATCGTTGGTATGGCTTGGAGACCTTTCCAATTTTAGAGACTTCTGAAGCTTTTAAAGTTATAAAACAAAAGTTAATTCACACCACCTACATGGGTCAAATGAATATTTATGTTTATAATTTATAATGACAGATTAAACTATAATCTGTTTTGTTTTTACTCCCTCTGAAGTTTTCTAATAAGATCTTTTTTGGTTTCCTTGGAAGTTAAAAGTTGGGGTGAGAGTGGGTGGAGTCTGAGGAAAGAGATAGGAGAAGGGACTCTGGAGTTAAGGATTTAACTCAGAGTCCTGTTCTTTGAGTGGTGCCATAGTTAGCCTTAACTCAGATAGTGTGGGGTGAGGGCTAGGGTCCTGGAGGAAGACACAATGAGAGGCAAGGTGAGACGCAGGCCTTGAAACTCCACAGGGCAGCCTGTCCCCTGGTTGACAGGATGCTCTAAGCAGCGCCTAGGGTCATTGGGTTTTGTCTGCCAGCTCCAAACCTACCTAAAAAGAGTGATCTCATTCCTGGAGCACAGGCCTTGAATGACAGAATAAGCGTGTTTGAACTTGAATCTTAGAAATCTCTTGAGAAGGAAGGTGTGTATTTCCCTGGGATTCCCAAGAGCAGATTTTAAGGCAGATCCTGTGATCTGTGAGTACAGTGGAGTATGTAGGGTGACTTGATGAGAAAGGGAAGGAAAATAGCACAAGGGACCCTCAAGCAATGGAAAAGGTGCCTGGGATGGAGTCCTTGGCCTTCTCCAGAGTGAATCTACCTGCCTGGTTCCCGCTCCCACCATGCAGAAGGCCCAACCTTGCCCAGTGGAGCAAGCAATGGGGTGTGTCACCTAGAATCCAGTTTGCCACTCACTAGTCCTGAGCACCTGGCATGAATGAGGCCATGTGTTCTGCTCACTGGAAGGTCTGGTAGGTGGCAGTATTGTTATTTTTTCCACCTTCATTATTGCCTTGGACCCTCTTTAGCCCACTGGGCTCCTTTACCTCTTCCTGGCAATAAGGTGCCAAGTCTGCTTATGTTCCCTCTCCAATGTCTCCTGTTACTACCCAAATTCAGGGGCCTTTGCTCTCACCCAAAGGATGCCAGATTCCTTGGCATGGCGTTCCATGTCTCAACCCTCTGACCTGGGACAGCCTTTGCTCTGCCTCCTTTCTTGGCAGAGCTTCCATCTGAACTCCTTCCAGCTACAGTCAAGTTCCTGAATATCCCTGAGGTTCCAGACTCTGTCTTTGCTTGTGTGATTGGATACCAGAAGTGTCTTTTTGTCTGTGGGTTCCACCCAGAAGTGCATTCCATCCCTGCCTCCTGGCTTCAAAACTCAGACTCTTCCAGGAAACATTTTCTGAGTCTCTGCCAGGTTGAACTGGCCGCTCTGTCTTTGTGACCCGTGTGGACTCTCGTATGCTGATAGCACTGTCCCTAAAACCCTTTAAGTATTTGTGCATCTGTCTGGCGCAGCTGAACATGCACTTTGCAGGTATATTCTATTTACTTTTGAATCCCCAGTACCCTGGCTCAGGGCCTGGCACACAGCAGGCTCATTGTAAGGTTCATGGAACAAATGCAGGAACCACCTTGGCCATTACCTTCACCTCCTATAGCAGCCCTGTTATCTCACCTGCCCCTTACTTCATGCTGTTACTCTCCAGTTGAGGCATTTAAAATCGTCCTCCCCTTCTCCTCTCTAGGCTTGAACTGATGGAACATGAACCAAACTAGCAGTTCAATCAGCACTCTGTGGTGCTAACCAGCTTCCTGTTTTTTTCTCTTTATTGAAGACACCTGGTCTACAGGTTGGTTCACACCTGGAAAGGACTTAGGCGGTTGCAGCAGCTCTGCTGAAGGGTCCTGAAGAGGAGGCTTTTATGGGCGATGTCAGAGTCTGCTGGGTCCTTCTTCTAGTCTCTGAGATAGTTGTGAGAAAGCAAAAAAAAAAAAAAAAAAGCCACAGCAGAGCCTTGACTCAGTAATTCCACCCAACAGAGCAATCTGGTCCTCTGGCAAAACACAATCAGCCATCCCGAGTGGTCCTTCAGAAATATGGACGTGATCAGTTTCTCCCCTTGCTTAAAAGGCCGAGGGATTCCCTCCTGGAAGGTGCAGGGCTTGCAGAGAGGAAGGCACCTTTGTCTGAAGAAAAGATTTCCCTTAATTCTGATGCCTGTGACCCCAGGCCAGGGCATGTGGTTTGGGGAGGGCACACAGCCTGGATTCAGCCTGCTGCCTAGGGCAGTATAACCTGCCCAGCTACAGCCCAGACCCAGATGGTAGCCCTGTCCTCTGCGGGATGCAGAGACAGCACAACAGGATTCCAGAGCCCCTTCCTAATCACCCCATCCCTCCCCTTCCCTTGCAGCCTGGATTCTCCACCTCCACAGCATACTCTACACTCTCTTGTCACAATGCACTGAAAATGTCTGTTTATGTGCCCATTTTCCAAATAGGCTCTTTTAATTTTTTATAAAAAGTATTATAGTATCTGTGCATGTGGTAAGGCATTTATTTTAAGGGCACATTTAATCTTCACAATAACCCAGTGAGGTAGAGATTGCTGCAATCTCATTGTATATTTGTGGGCAAGGGCTACATAATTCCCTCTTTTGTCCCTAGAATCCAGGACAATATTTGGCACAAAGCAGACTCTGGATAATGGAGTGAGTGTGTGGATGAGCCCTGTTTCCTGGAGAAGGGGATACTCTGTGTCTACCAAGCATAAGGAACCAGATTCTTCTCTCTGTCCTTCCCTACTTCCTTCTTGACTGTCACTTCTCTCTCTTGTTCCCTTATTTTTCCCAATCCTTCCTCTACCACCTCAAAGACACAGTTTTAAACCAGCTAATGTAAAATATCCATTAAAAAAACAAAGTCTCTTAATTTGCTAAAATTACATTTTTTCTCTTGGCTTTCTGTGGTTTGGTGAACAAACAGATTGGTGTTATCGTCTGTTTGGAAAATGCCCTTTGAGAACAGGGACAGTTAATGGCTGTTTCCAGATTGAGTCCAATAGATGGTGCCAAGTACCCTGCGGGCACAGAGAAAGTATTAATTGATGTTTCCTTGCTTATGATTTAAATATGCTAAATGGCCCCTGAGAAGATTCCAAAGAGTTAATATGTTACCCAAAATATGACTTATCCAGGGAGTACTTTGCTAATTGAGGGCTCAGTGGCTCTGTTTGTGATGCTTATTCATTTGATAAATTTGACAAATGTACACAGGAAGACATGGAATAAGATTTGGTTATAAAATGAAAGAAAATACTGCTTATTTCAAGCTAAAGTTGACTTGAATACTAAGTTGCTTGTGTATACCAGACGTGCATGAATCCTTATGGATTTGAAAATTTAATGACATCTCTTTTTCCCAATATCATAAAACATAAACTGCTTAAAAATTAAAATATTCTAAACTTAATTGCTTCTCCTTTTTATCCACTTTCAGAGCATCTCAGCATAAATGTAAAATATTAGATGATCCTATATTTTTGGTGCTTGAATTGTTGGGAAATAATTTTCTTTCAAAACCAAATCACAGAAACTTATTGTTATTCATTTTAAAATAGGAAACATTATAGAGATATCAACATCTCATTTTTTCAAGTCAGGGTTTTCACTCTGTTGCCCAGGCTGGAGTGCAGTAGCATGATCACAGCTCATGTCAACCTCAACCTCCTGTGCTCAGGAGACCTTTCCACCTCAGCAACCCAAGCAGCAGGGACTACAGTCGTGTGCCATCACGCCTGACTAATTTTTCAATTTTTTTTTTTTGAGTTGAGTTTTTGCTGTATTTTCAGACTGGTCTTGAACTCCTGAACCACTGCACCCTGCCAAGTATCATATATTCTTGAGAGACCCCAGGATAAATTAGACAGATGAGTGTTTAAAGTGGTATACGTTGGATTCACCTGTTATCACAACTGTAGCCCTAGCTCCTGAGTATATCTCTGTGGATTCCCAACAAGTTATCAACAACCAGGAAGAGTGGTTTCCCTTGATTTTGCTAGGAGGTTGTTAAGCGATTAATGCTAATTTTATGGTCTGATCCAATAAATTGACTGTTTCCCTTGTGACCAATCAAAGACGAGAGGCAGAGAGCTGGGGAAAAATTAGGTTTATTCTATAATCAGGTTGTAGGGAGACGAGTTGGCATCATTACCAAAAAATCCACTCAAAGCAACACAAACTCATCCCAGTATTTATACCCAAGATTCATGGCCCTTCACCCATCCTGAGTTTGAAGTCTGTGTGCAGTTTTAGCATGACTTAAGATCTATGTCAACATTTTCTGATATGTGACAACTGGTATGACACAAAGTCTCCTGGTTATGCTGACATTTTAGATAACATTTTGGAATTTACAACATGTTCTTTTACAGTTTTTTTTTTTAAGGGGCAGACAATTGTGGCATTTGGAAGGAAGGAAAAGTCACAACATTTTAAAACATGATGGTAACAATCTTCTATTCCCAGGGTCCTGGCCTATAACAGTTTGATGTCCTCATACTCTCAGATGAAGGGGAGGTGGACAATGCCCACACAAGGCTTTCAGACACACTCCTGCAGGCCTTGGATCATTCTCCATGTCTTGCTAGATAAAATTGGTCTTCCACACCAGTTGGGCAAGTATATGCTAGTAGAGGAATAGAAGGGGAAAGGGAAAATGTGCCCTTTTAAAATCAAGTGGCTTTTATGCTCAGCCCAACTCAACTACAAAGAAAATTTCTTAATATAAGCTTTTAAGTGTTTTCTAAATGACTGTTCTAATATAACCAAAATGGCCTCTTGTCAGCCTGTAACACCAAGGGCTACCCAAATTCAGTCTATATGTGGCTTTTGATGACGGGGAACAGCACAGCAAAGGGATTTTGATGCTGTTATTAGAGCATGATAACACTATGCAGTGAAATAAGACAGAATACAGGCCTACAACCCATCTCTTGAATCCTTGAGTCAGACAAGTTGTAAAATTTGGAGGTTTTCAGATTTTGGAAAGTAATAGGACATCTGTATCACACATTTTATATTAACCCTAGTAGGGTTTGCTGCATCACTTTATAATCAACACTGCTAATATTTCTTTAACCTAATGGATCAACATTCTAATTAGAGAGATAAGGACTATAATTAATCATATGTCATTTTAGGACAGGTTTTGCATTCAAAAGAGTTAGCACAAATATTTCAGTTTTCAGAAATTTTTGGATCTTGACATTGTCATAAAGGATTATGGATATTCATAATTGCAGTTCATAATATTCCTGTTACCCACAGAAACTGCAAGGGCAAGTCGAATCAGAAAACCACAGGATGTTTGATAAAATGCCACACAATTCTAAGATGAAATTTGTACTTGCGGACACAACTGGCCAAACTGTTTGGAATTTATCCCCAGAATTAATGGTCAATCTTCATTTGTTGTCTTGGAACTTAATTATATTAAATCTTCATTTTTATTTAAGTAATATACTGGTAGAAAATTTAAAAATTGATACTCAAACAGAACAAATTTTTTCATGTTTTTGTTTAGACTTTGTATGTGTGTTTACTCAGTGTAGAATTTTTTTGGCTTTTTTTCCTTAAAATCATAGCAAGTTTTTTTCTATGTATTTTACTTTTTCTATAACTATAATTTAAAATGAACTCCTCTGAAGCAGTATTTACCGTAGCACTTTACTACTACCTTGAAAGAAGGAGGCAAAAATACAAAGAAAACAACAAAAATTATTCATTATATCTCAGTGGTTAAACACAGTTGTTAATAAAAGAGGCAAACTACTTGTCAAGGTGTTAATCAGGTACACATGTGCTGGGATGAATACAGTTTTATGGAGTAAAATAATGGCATCAAAATGAATATCATTTAGGTAGTGAATTATTTAACAAATGACTGTGGGATCTAATACAAGTCATATAATCCTACAAAGGACTTGATATTTTCTTATCTGTAAAATAAGAAATTTATGAAACTTCCAAGCCCCTGATAATTTGTTAAATAGCTTTAAAAATTTCTTTCTTTGTTAAATATAAAATGTTGCTGGTGACATTTAACATCGTTTGCTTGAAAATATATAGTATCATTAGGATTTATTGATTATGTTATTATTTGTAATTAACAAAGTTTCCAGTGATATAATTTCTGTTAGAGCTGAGCTAGCAAGTTTGTTTTGAAGTCTTGGAGCACATGTTAATTTGTCCACATACTTTTCATGTGCTTTTAAAAAATTGTCAGCTACTGAATTAATGGTGAAAGAAGATAAGCAACAAAATGGCAATGTAGGGAAAGTGAAGTGAACTGAGATGTAACTTCATTCAAGAAGGAAGGTGATGTCACGCTGGCAAAATGCTAAAGTCTTCTCTTCAGCCACAAATCTGACATCTTTGGGCTTATGTCGAAATTTAAAAAATGTAGCTAGAGACTTGCACAGAGTGATGTCATAAGCGTATATAAGTGATATCTTTTTAAAGCAGCTAAGGAGAATTCTATCACTGGAATGGATAACCTGTGAGCTAAATCTATGTGACATTAATGGAATCATGTATCTAGTAAATATCTGAATTTCTAACATACCTTGGAGATGTCTTTCTTATTTATTTTACTACCTTTTATTTTGTTTCTTGCACAGAGCTACAGTTTCGTTGTGCTTTCCTCATCACTAGAGCAACATCATCGACTCTACTCTAGAATTTGCTTGGGTTTTCCTCTTGTGTGAGATGCTTTGAGACTTGAGCCACACTGACTTTCAGATGATGTGCTGCTCTAGAGCACGTCATGCGTATTCTTGTTTTCCATGTTGACAATGGCCATCCTCTTAGTGATGGAGGAAGGATCGCTAACTTCCTTCTCACATTTTGACTGACCGGGGAAAATAGGACAGAGTCCACTATTGAAATGGAAGCACCAAGCCTATAATAACAAGGCCAAGCAGCTTACAGCAATCTTGGCGTTGCTCTGGAACTTTCTGTCTTTGTGGCTGCTCTTACTTCTCAAAGGACATTTATGGAACATTCACTCTTCTAGTGTGGTGCTAGACTGTGGTGTTATTGAAGTAAAAAAGATCTTCCCCTTTATGAAGCTTAGAGTTTACTCTAAAAATTAAAAGTATTAATCAGACAAATAGATTAAATAAACTGGTAAAAAGGTAGATAAACAGATAAATAGCTAGATACAATAGATGATGAGGTACATAGACAAAAATAAGCATAAGTAGGAGGCATGCAAGTAGAGAATGTCTTCCTGAAGAAGAAATACTGAAGCTGAGATGTGAGCCAAGGTCTGGTTGCTCAGGGACTTTCTGGAGGACGGAAGGAGAGTCTTCCTCCTTATTTAACTCTGAAAAGGGAAGCACTCCACACTAGGAATCGGATGAATTTTTGTTAACACTCACCAGGTTTTCTCTGGAAAATTTCCAGAGCAAAAGCTATTGAGCATGCTTCCCAAATATTATTCCTGCCAAAGTCCTTCTTTTATTGCTCTAAGTGCTAACTTATTTGTTCCTTTTTGGGGGACTGATAATGGAATAGGCTACTGTTTAATTTCAGAAGAAAAATAAGACTAAATTTCTAGGCCTATAATCTTATCTTCCTCTACTAATTTTTCTACTCAGAAGATACTTTGGCATAAGAAATAAGTTGCCTTAGACAAAGGAATAGTGGAGATTGAGTTGGGAGGGAATCTTGAAAAGGTGGCTATTTGAAGCTTGGTTTTAGTGGTTCGGACGTAGCTTGCATCTGTGTACACCATAATGAAATGTCTTCGAAAAAATGCCTGAAAATCAGAAGACTTATAGATTAAGATCCATAGCAAATCTGACCATTATGGTTTCTCAATTACCACATAAAACAAATAACTTCAAATTGGTGGTGTGGGGAGACCTGAACTCTCTCCCATTTTGCCGTCGACTACCCTTGAAATCTTTTGGAAATCATGCCATTTCTTTGGATAAAACAATTTCAGATTCATATATAAAATGAAGCTGGAGAGTTAGATAACCACTAAGACATGTTATACAACTCTCAATTTCTAAGATTCTGATGAATGTCTTGAACATTTTTTTAAAAGAGCAAGAAACGAGTAGAGCTTAAACATGTCTACTGACACCTTGAAAACCCGCTATTTCTTTTCAGTTTTATGTTACGCTGCAGATTGCAGTGCCCTGCAAGTATTGCCTGTCACACATTCACTTGGTTTCAGACATTTCACTGGTGTCATAGGCAGTGGTATTAGTCATCTTATTTTTGTATGAGATATCAGAAATACTTTTAAATTTGAAACTTCATTTCAACAGGGAAGCCTATCGAATATGCACTAGAATTCGTCTTTGCGCAATAAAAGATGATTGTCTTAGTGCAATAAAAAAAGTTTTTATTTTGTAGAAGACAAACTTTGTGACATATGAATGAGTGAAAAATGATAATAGGAACAATTGGACAAATGCTTATTTTCTCTGCAAAATTGGGATTTCTTCTGAAAATTCAAGAGCAGCAGTTTCACCCTTGAAGCTGAACAACATTCCCCAAAAGGCTTTGTTTGCCCTAATATTCCATAATGTTATGCTTTTACAGTCAATAAGCCATTAGTAATCAAGAGATGTATAATTTATTAATTACACTCCATATTAATATTTAATCTTTTTGGTTGCTGAGCATATTTCTAAATCTACTTTTTAATTACATTTTAGGGACATAAATCTTCCAGGCAACCATTAGAAAAGTAATTTTTCTGCACATTATGATGCCAATTACTTTAAAGCAGCTGGTTGTGAACTCTTGCGATGATACTTGGTAAAGTGGCAATCTTGATGCTTAGAATCTTTTCACTCATTTGAAAGCTAATTGAACAGTAGTGAGAAAGGAGCGTTATAAAGAATTTACAAAGACATAGAGTAGCTGGTGGAGACAAAGAAAAAAAACCAATATATATCCGAAAGCATGTCACCTGCAGCAGCCCCCATAACCTCTCCACTTGCTCAGGGAGCACCAACAGGTCAATGGTGAACATCTTCTTAGTTCTAAGCACACCTTGGACTTTGACTCTGATGTTTACAGTTCATCAGTGTTTTTCTGTTAGGACTCTTATCTAAGTAATGGCATTTTTAAAGCCATAAATAGAACTTCCTTTCTTTTCCCCAATAGTGGTGTCAGGTGCCAGTGGTATTGATTTTGTCTTTCTGTCTTCTTGAAACTTGGTAGAGCTGCCTACTAACATTGTTTTGGCTGATAAAACAAACAACAAAAACAAAAACCCCCAAACCAGATTCCCCATGCTTTTTAAAACTTTGGTCTAGATATTTTGCTCATTTATGTTTCTTTTACCTGTCTGGTGCTTTGCATATTTAAAAATTACCTTTATGCTGGGACAGTTTTTGATAGTGAGCCCTAAATTCTCCCATATACTCAAGCTTTGGTGGTGGTTTAGCAGGAAGTAAATTGAGGTGCTGAATTATATTTGGGGAAGATATTTGCTTATTTATAAAAGGGCATCATCTCTGAAAACTCTGCCTTTCCAAAACCATTTCCTCCATGGGTTTTCTACTGGATCTGAGGTTTTCATCAGAAAAATCACTTCTTGAGACCGAATAAAATATGAAAGCTGTCGTTCTGAAAAGACTATTCCTA
Source organism: Cephalopachus bancanus (assembly GCA_027257055.1). NCBI lineage: Eukaryota > Metazoa > Chordata > Mammalia > Primates > Tarsiidae > Cephalopachus > Cephalopachus bancanus. The sequence continues at coordinate 2,094,456 of JAPVLO010000260.1, read as the reverse complement.
AAATGCCTGCTGGTTACCTAGAAGAAGAAGGTGCATACCCATGCTGCTCTACTCTTATGTTATTTGCATGGGTTAATTATTTAACCCCTGAAGCTCCTACTTAACTATATTGCAAATCATTTATTTTTATTTGAAAAAAATTTTTATTTTAAAGATGTGGGGTACAATTCAGGGTTAGGTATACAAATATTCATTATGTAGTTGCCCTTGTTGATGAGGTGTGTCCCTCCTCCACTTGCAGTTTCTCATTTTCTTACTGCCAATCCCTTTCTTATAGTATTATGATAATTGTTCAAGGTCAGCTTATGAGTGAGAACATGTGGTACTCAGTTCTTTGTTTCTGTGATAGATCACTCAGTATTATAGACTCTAAGTCCATCCAAGTTGCTGCAAAGTTCATAATTTTGTTCTTCTTTATGGCTGCATAATATTCCATTGTGCATAGGTACTGCATTTTAAAAATCTAGCCATCTTTCCATGGGCAGGACAGTTGGTTCCATGTTTTGCTATTGTGAATAATGCTGCAATAAACATGTGGGTACAGGTGATTTTTAAAGAGTGATTTGAGTTCTTCCAGGTATATTCCCAGGAGGGAGAATTGCAGGGTCGTATGGAAGGTCAATTTTTAGATCTTTTAGGAATCGTCACACTGTTTTCCACAGAGGCTGTACTAGTTTACACTCCCACCAACAGTGTAGAAGTTTCCCTTTTTGCCACATCCTTTCCAGTATCTGTTGTTTTTGAAGTTATTGATGATGCCATCTTGACTGGAGTTAGGTGGTATCTCAGTATGATTTTAATTTGCATTTGTTAGATGACTAGTGATGCTGAGCATTTTTTCATGTATCTGTTGGTGCTCATATGTCTTCTTTCGAGAAATGTCTATTTATGTCTTTTGCCCATTTTGTAATGGGGCTGTTTGTTTTTTCTTTTCAGCATGTATAGGTTCTTCTTCCCTACTAGCATATAAACTTCATGAATCAAGAGCCATCTCATGTTAATGATGTATCCCCCAGACCTTGGCACTGCTAGTACCTCATAGGTCTTCCAAAAATAGCTGTTGAGGAAATCACTGAATAAATGGGGATGTTCCTTTTATTCACCACATGAAGAGTCTGTGGGAAGAAAATTTAAAGAAATTTTGGAGGGGGAGATAAGACACAGTTACCTCTCAAGGAATATATGAAGTTAGTTAAGTGTGAGGGTGACATTTTTTATCTTCATATAAGATATAGGGTATGATTGGTTTTTGTTATGGTTTAAGGCCTTGTTTACTTTTCATGAGCATTATTTGAATTATGGTATCAATTTCTTTTCTTTTTTTTCCAGAGTTCTATTTAGGTAAGAAAATTTTAGTTGAAACTAGAAATTATAACTCCTTTCTGAGACTGGAATGCATGATATTCAAGGACCCCAGGAACCTTTTCCTTTCTATAAAAGTCAACTTCTGTCTTTAATAATCAAAAAAGTAATAGTTTAAAAATAACCTTGATAAGTCCAAATAGATTGTTCACATTTGCCAAATTCTACCTTTAAATTGTGTAGGTAATCCATGAACAACTGTCTACCTAACAATCTACTGGTCAACAACACTAAATTCAGGGAATATGAAACTTCTCCAGGGGATTATTATTTGAGGGCAGTTGTGTTTAGTATACCTGAGTGATGGTGTTTAAAAGAACCTCTTCTCCTAATTAGTGTGGTAGTCCGTACAAAATAGTCGTTTTTGGCTTCTGAGAATTTCCAGTATAGAGCATGCATTTAAGTTATTGATATAGATCTTGTTCCCATGACACTGACTCCTTTCAACCAGGCAATTGGGTCATTGAGAGGAAGACTGTAGGCAGCTCAATTGAAGTTCTGTAACAGATGTTGGGTTCTGAGCTGTTCTGAGAGGGGGCCAGGGGGGTGGTGGTGGTGGTTAGGAGGGAGGATTAAAATTGGGACAGAAAGATGAGAGAAAGGTAGCAAAGTTTTTAAAAAAGTGGTCATGGCATCCGAGCAACCAACAGACACATGAAAAAATGTTCAACCTCACTAATCATCAGGGAGATGCAAATCAAAACCACACTGAGATACCACCTAACTCAGTCAGAATGGCAATTATCAATAACTCAAAAAATAACAGTTGCCGGAGAGGGTGTGGCAAAAAGGAAACACTCCTACACTGTTGGTTGGAGTGCAAACTAGTGCAACCTCTGTGGAAAGCAGTGTGGCGATTCCAAAAAGCTCTAAATATCAGCCTCCCATATGACCCTGCAATCTCCCTACTGGGAGTATACCCTGAAGAACTCAAATCACTCTGTCAAAAAGATACTTGCACACAAATATTTATTGCAGCATTGTTCACAATAGCAAGAACCTGGAACCAACCATGCTGTCCATCAAAAGAGGACTGGATTAAAAAAATGTGGTACATATACATGATGGAATACTATGCAGCCATAAAAAAGAACAAAATCATGAATTTCGCAGCAACCTGGATGGAACTAGAGTCTATAATACTGAGTGACCTCGCACAGAAACAAAGATCTGAGTATCACATGTTCTCGCTCATATAGTGGACCTTGAACATCCAACGTAATACTATAAAAAAATGACTGACAGTGGTGGGAAACTATGGGAGGAGGGGAAGGGAGATGGGATTAACGGTAGTAAACATCTGTTTGGGGATGGGGAGACACCTCTTATCAACAAGGGTGCCTGAACGAAGCATATCTGTGTACCTAACCCTTAACTGTACCCCACAATATCATAATTAAAAATATTGACTATAAAAAAAAAGTGGTCATGGGGCCTGTCACACAGGAGGGTAAAAAAATGGCATAAGCAATCATGACAGATATAAAGAAAAAAAATTAAGTAACTTTTTGATAATTACTCTAAGAAAGCCAATTCTCTTCTCAGGAATTCATCTTAGGAGACAGAGGCAACTTCAAAAGTCATGTGTTTGAGCCCAGTGTGGTAGCTCACATCTGTATTCCCAAGGACCTTGAGAGGTCAAAGTGGCAGAATTGCTTGATCCCAGGAGTTTGAGACCAGTGTAGGCAATTTAGCAAAATATCATCTCTTAAAAACATAAAACAAATTAGCTGAGCATGCTGGCACTCTCCTGTAGTTCCAACTATTCCAGAGGCTGAGGCGAAAAGATCACCTGAGCCCAGGAAGATGAGGCTGTGGTGAACTGTGGTTGTGCCACTGCACTCCAGCCTGGGTGACAGAGTGAGACCCCAACTCAAAAAACAAAAACAAAAACAAAAACAAAAAATATGTGTTTGAAAACAATGCCTTCAGGAGGATAAAAGTTTATATTTCCATCTACCTCCGTGAGGTTGAGAGGAACACTCTACCCCTGTCTCTTGTCCTGTGGCAACTAAGTTACAAACCTAAACAGCCCTTGGAATGTAATGTGCTATTTTATTTTTTAAAATTGGAAGAAGCTTGGCTTGGTGGCTCAGTCCGTAATCTCAGCACTTTGGGAGACCGAGGTGAATGGATTGCCTGAGCCCACAGGTTTGAGACCAACCCAGGAAACTTGGCAAGACCTCGTCTCTACCATAAATAAAAAATGAGCCGGGTGGTAGCACATGTCTGTAGTTCCAGCTACTTGGAAGGCTGAGGTGGAAGGATCACCAGCAGGTTGATGCTGGGGTGGCCGTGAGCGTGCCACTGCACTCCAGCCTGGGCAACGGAGTGAGACTCCAACTCAAAAAAAAAAAAAAAGGGAAGAAAAGCCATAGCATTAGAATTTCCCTTTTCTGTTTTAGAGGACTTCAGTGTCTGTGGGCAGATTTCTTTGTTATTCATATCTTCCTATAACTGGATGCACAAAATAATAAATCATGCTGGCTCAGTTTCCATTTTATTTCTACCACAATTATTCCCCACGGAATGTCTACTATTGATTTGCTTTCTCCCTGGAAGAAACTCTCCTTCTCTCTTCTTTATTCTTTTTTCTCCTCTTTCAGTTTTCATCTGTATTCTTTTCTCAAATCATAGGAATTTTGACGTTCTTCTCTATCTAATTTTTGTTTTGTTTATTCCATTAAGCGTTTACCTAAGAATGGACTCATCACTGACAGACAAGGAATATCAGAGATACTGTATTTATAAGTTGAACCACACAGGTGAGAATGAGGTGTTTCCCTGGAAGGATTTCTCCTCAGCAGTGATATTTGTGTGGAAACATTATACCATTCTCTGCATTTTCAGTTTCTCTTGTCTGGATTTCCTCATTGGCTGTTTGAAGTTAAGAATACATGTGGATTTAATTCAAGGAATTCCAACAAAAGTTTGAGTGGCACTAGCAAGGGGGAGAAGAGTTCACTAAAGATCTTAAGGGTTAACATTACCAACGGCTGCATTCCCTGCCTTCATGCAGTGACTCATTCTGCGGATAGGCTTGCTAAAAGAATAACAGTGATAGAACAAAAACAATGATAACAGCTATTATATATCATAGCAAATGCCTGCTTTATGCCAAACACTTTACAGACATTATCTCTAATCATTACAAATGTACTACTGGTGGGTGTTATTATCTCAGTTTGGAAATAAAAATCTTGGCTCAGAGAGGTTCGATAACAGTCTCAGGATTACCCAGGTAGGAAGTGGTTTAGTCTGGATTTATATCCAAGTTCTCCTTGACCAAGTGCTCTTTGCTTTACATTTTACTAGGATTTTGGAGGAGGATTTGCTTCAGGAGCCATTCCAGGGAATAGAGGTAGCCATCTTGCCATTTGGATGACCATAGACATAAAAGAACATGTTGATTCTTAACACTGGACCTTCATGGATCTAGGTTTTATATTCTTAAAGTTCAAATTCTTGGCCGGGCTTGGTGGCTCAGCCTGTAATCCCAGCACTTTGGGAGGCTGAGGTGAGTGGATTGCCTGAATCTATGGGTTTGAGACCAGTCCGGGCAACTTTTCGAGACCTTGTCTCTACAATAAATAAAAAATTAGTCAGGTGTGGTAGTGAGTGCCTGTAGTTCCAGCTACTTGGAAGGCTGAGGCAGAAAGGATCTCCAGAGTCCAGCAGGTCAATGCCGGGGTGGCAATGAATGTGCTACTGCATTCCAACCTGGGCAACCGAGTGAGACTCCAACTCTAAAACAAACAAACAAACAAATAAGTAAATAAAAAGTTCAAATCTCATATATTTATATTTTTCTGTTTTTATACAAAATACTTTGAAGCTAAATATTTCTTAGCAAAGGACAATAGAGATAATAGTCTGATGATATGTAACAATAATAATAGTAGTGTTATGAGCATAGATTCTGAAGTCAAACTATTTCAGTTCTTCATTACAACTCTGAATATATTGGGGGCAAGTTGCTTACTGATTCTGTGCCTCAGTTTCCTCCTTTTATAATAGGAATAAATATAATACTTATTTTATAGATTGTTGAGATAAAGTGAGTTATATGTAAAGCTTTTGGAAAGTGCATATCATACACAGAAAATGAAGTGTTAGCTATTATTTTAATATTGATGACATTTAAAAATATATAACAGGGGTATAAAATCATAGCTGGTGACTTCAATACACTAGATGGAAATCAAGCATCACTTTTAGGAAGATTCAAAGAAAAATTCAGCTTTTATGCATCAGAAACAGTTGGTCAAATTAAAGTGAAGTAAGAAACTCAGTGTCAGTCAATTTACTGTGCAGTAAAGTTGATGTGGAATCTGTTACTTAAACAAGTCCTCAGACTGGAGTCTTGCAAAGTGGGTGGGGAATGACCTACAGAAACAATAGACTCTAAAGTTTGGCGAAGTCAGATTAAATGTACACTTCAAGGGAGAGCAATTCTGTCCTATTGTTAACTTATTTTTAGATTGCTTTGAGCCAATGTTTAGTGTTAATGTCTGGCAACTTTCAAACAGGGAAAAACATAGGGGCTTATCTTTCATATTATATATGATTAAAATTAAAGTTGATTAGTCCATTAAGCAGAGCAGTAGCAGGTTTCCTGACTTTTCATAAGGCATTAGAGAAGTGATGGATATCAAGAAGACGTCCTATTTCAAAAGAACACTAATCAATGCTGAGAACATTTGCTATAAATTATTCACATTTGTTATAAACGACTCCATCCCTTTAAAAATTAACAGTACATAACCTATAATCTAGGAACAAAAGTAGAGTGGCCTCACCTTGAAAAGTTTGCCTATGAGGGGCTGATTACGATAAAAGAACAAATAGGATGCTAAGACTTGAGCTCTGTGTATTGTGAGGAATAAATCACTGAGCAGCCTCACATCTGATCAAACATGATCCCTGCTCCTTGTTGCGTGCTCTTTCACCACACATTAATATTTCATGCAACCATTTCAAAATAAAGTCATAATGTGAGTCATAAATCACAAAACAGTGGTAATAAACCACTTTGGTTTATATTAGCTGTATACGGATAATACTTAAGTATTTTCACCATTAACATGGGCTATTTGAGCTCTCTGTGTACCACATTTGCTCTATTTCTTCCATTTTAAGTGGTAGAAATATGGAGAACAATGCTAAATCCATTCATTAATGATAAAACAGTGCTATTTGTTCTCATAATTGATTTCATCTCAACTTGGACCTGTGAAAATGATAGCACTGTTGAAAACGACAATATTATTGACCTTGTTTTATCAAAGAACATGCCTTTCCAATAAAGCCAGCTGAGGGGTAAAGGCACATCATACAAAAATAAACTATTAAAAGAAGAAGTAGAACAATGAATTGAAGATTAGAATGATTTAATGTATAAATATGGTTTATGCTTATTAATAAATGGCTTATTCCTTATATAAGCTCCTAACATGATGCTATTATAATGCATCATCTTGGTTTTATTATTATTTTTATTTTTGATCATGTAGTATCTATTCCACTTTAATGTGCCGTGTTCTTGAAGTTGTTAATGTAATTATTATAATTGCTAATATCTAAAGAGATGGGATAAGATTATATCTGGAAATATATATATAAACATATATATATATTCATTCGGTATATGAATAAAAAGTCCATGTGTTGGGACACCCTAAATTCAGAAAAAACTAAACTCCCACCAAATTAGGCAAACTGACCGAGACATAAACACATACATATATTAGAGTCTTGTAAATATTTGAAGATGCTGCTGCTAGTGGTTTGTGTTTAACCGCACTTCCTAATCTTCAGGATAAGGGTACTGTTTGTGGATCAACAGTTGGGTTGGTCCATGACCCTACAGCCCTTGAGTCATAAAGCTCAAGTGAGGTTGGCACTCAATGCCTTGGATGGATGCTCACGGTTTCTCTCAGATGCCAAGTATGCAAAGCAACTGACCCTATTTCGTCATTGTAGAAGAAACTAGATCACTGGATTGGCAGATGTTTGGAATGAGGATATTGAGAGAACGTACACAAAAGCATGCTGAAAAATTAGGACATTTTGTGAGTAAAAATTTGTTGATTTATTTTGTCCATTAAATAATTTACTGATTTATAAAAAACTTTATTGATCAGGGATTGAAAACGCAAATCCCCTGAGGGGTTGCATAGGTTATGTGTTCAAGAGAAGTGGGCTTGGATTCTGAAAACCTGGATAGCACACACCAAATCTGAGGAGTATGATGTCTGCTCTGAGAATACAGTCACTGTTGGGAATGTGGTCACTTTCTGGGAATATGGTCAATGCTGTCAGGTCATTGGATTTTCAAGTGTTGGTGATCAAATTGATTAAAAAAATAAGCAGGTCTGTGTGGGCTAAGCCAAATACATTTGCCAGTCTGATTTCTTCCACCAGCCACCAGCTTGAGACTTTTGTGTTGATAACAAGGCAGGAATTGGAACATCAGGTCCACATTGCCTTTTGTAAAAAGAATGCATGTTGTTTTTTAGGTTCTCTAGTTAATCCTTATTGCACCTTTGAAAGTATTCAGGTGTTGGGTCACTCCTTCAGGTCCCCTCCCACTGTGGGAGCTTTTTCGTTTTCTCAGTAAATCCTACTTTCTCACACACACACACACACACACACACACAGAAAAGTACTCAGGTGTTTTTCTTCAGCTGTAATCTCCAGGACACCCCACATTTGTGTTGAATATATATTTTCTTAAAGAAGATTTAGGTAGATGATATTAGTATGTCGTGTGTCTGGATTTTCAGGGAATGTAAACTTAAGAAATGCATATACAGTTGGTTCTCCATGTGTGTGAATTCTGCGCCTGCAGATTCAACTAACTGAAGATCAAAAATATTCAGGAAAAATAGCAATACAACAACTAAAAAGTAAAAAATATGAAATATAGTATAACAACTATTTACATAACATTTATATTGTATTAGGTACTATAAATGATGTAGAGATAATTTAAGGTATAGTCATGCCTCCCATAACTACTTTCTGGTCAACAACAAACTGAATATAAAATGGTGGTCCCGTAAGATTGTAATAATCTATTTTTATTGTATATTTTCTATACACAAATACCATTGTGCTACAATTGCCTACAGTACTCAGGACAGTAACATGCTATACAAGTTTGTAGTCTAGGAAGGATAGGTTACACCATATAACCTAGGCTGTACCATTTAGGTTTGTGTAAGCGCATTCTGATGTTTGCGCAATGATGGAATCTCCTAATGATGACTTTCCCAGAAGCATCCCTGCTGTTAAGTGACTGTGTACGAAAGAGAAAGAATGTGTGTAGGTTACGTGCAAATACAATGCCATTTTATATAAGGGACTTGAGCATCTGCAGATAATCCTCGGGGTCCCTGGAACAAATCTCCCATGGATACCGGGAGACGACTGTATCTGTCATCTTAGAAAGTTAAAGTAAGGCTAGACCAGAAAAAGGCAAGCCCTTCTCTAGAGCATTTCTGCAGCTCTGAAACAGCAAAGGGCTATTATCATGCAGCACACTTTAGCGCACACAGTTTGCTTTCATGGGGGGCAGAAGATTGCTGTATATTAGGTCACTGTGGGCAAGAAGAAAGCTGAGCTTTGACCTCAGACAGGAATTGGTCCAGATTTCAAGGAGGCATTTAAAACAGTAAGTCAACACTTTGAAGTACCTAAATGGATAGTGGAAACTATGAGAAAACCACAGGTAGTGCTTGCTCAAAAAGAAAGTGCTGGGAGGTGTGTGAAGGTAAGCAAGGGAAGAGAGAGGAGCCCCGAAGCTGGTGGAAGGGCACACAAGTGCTCCAGAATTGCAATACGTAACACCATGAGGGATCTTTGAGAGGAGGAGGGTGACAACGGAAAACAGGTTGCAGCAAGAGAAGAACATGTTAAAAGATTCATGCGTGCAAAGCCTTGGGAGGATGTTCATGTCTTGTCAAGGTAAAACCATCATTCTTTGAGAGCAAGACTTCAGAGGTGTAGCCGACTTCTGAACATGGAGGTCCCTTTCTTGTACTACCCAGTTAGTACCTACTAAGTGACTGCCACCCACTTCCATGTCAATGCAGGATCCCCTGGCTCCATTAGCTCTGTGGGGAACCATAAAAAGTACCCCAGACAAGTCTGTTGCCTTCTGGGATGCACAGTGTTCCGGGTTTTAGATGGGTCATTGAAGTTTGGGGTGGGTTCCATCTGTACCTTTGAAATGCCATGTGTGCCCCTTGCCAATGTCCCCTATCCCGGTGGCAGAAAGAGCATTTCCCTGTGAGCCTAGACGAATGGAGGAAGGTCTGGGAGTGTTTACCTGTCTTAGCCTATTACTTATCATGCAGTGTGGTCCGTGTCACCCCCAGTCTGGCCTTGCAGGACATGGCTAATTGCTCATTGGCCTGCCACTGGGGTCCACCCATCTCAGGTCTCACACTGCTATTCATTTTCTTGTTATTTCTCCTCTGAAATATACTGAGACATAACTCCATGTCATAATAGAGACAAAGAGGAACTCACAAACTAATTACTGGAATTGCTTTTAACTGTACAGTGATATTGAAATGTGGGTAATCTTGGTTGCTTCCCATTGGAAACTTGACTAGTTGTGGTATACTTTCTAGAAATTTTGTCTTTCTCCATTTTTGTAAATATAACTAACCCCAGAAATAACACTCTCATAAGTGTTTTCCATAAAAATAGCTCTTTTCTTAAATTTAAACACAATTGAACTGAAGGATTCATCTCCACTTGAGCATTTTTAAAAATGTCTTAATTAATGGGCACTATGATCTAATCTATTTAGTGTAGGTTTAGCTAATGAAGAATTGGGAATGCCGTCAATAAGTTTTCACCCTCTGAAATGGAAATGCCATTCCTGTTGTAGTTAGCTACTGAAAAACAATTTTAAAAATGCGTGTAAACTGTGAAGTGTCTGAAGTCAGGTATTATCCTTTCTTTTTTTATTTTAATATAGTGTCTCCTACTTTTCTCTCTTTAGTATGGGTGTCCTCATAATAATGTTTCTGGCATTTTCAAAATGTAAACTCCAAGCCTTTTTCCCAAGTTAATATTAGAAAAGGTCAAGGTCAAAGTCAAATGCAGTACATCTGTCTCCATTTCAAAGACAAAAAGACTAAAGCCACTTTTGACATAATTTATATCTCACAAAATTGTAAAATACATTGCAATTACTTATTTATTAGATTAGGCCAGGGAACCATTAAAGTTCTTTAAAAATGTAAACAGTGAGGTATTGATTAAATCAGCCATGAGTGCAGTTGACTCCACAAAAACGCCGAAGCTTCTTATAAACTCAGATCAGCACAATCCAATTCCTTTTATCCTCACCTTCTTTTAAAATTGTTTAAGCAATGTTACTACATAATTGCTAACCCATCTGTAGCAGGAAACAATTATTCTGAATAAGCCCAAGTACTGCTCTGGTTTTCCAGCAGATTATTTAAAAACAATATTTCCTTAAGATAACAATTTTGATAATGATGCAGGAAGGAAATATATTTGCAATTAAACGAACATGCTTTAGCACAACAAGCAATAAAAAGCTTAACACTGAGCCTTTGTGAATTAAATGCCTTAAATGCCGGAACAACATTGGACAAAAGTCATGGTTTTGCTGACACATTTATTTCTCAGTAAATGAAGACTGTTTAGGTTTAATGCATTTGTGGTTAGCAATAGTTTAAAAGATCAATGTGAATTCGTTCTGAACTAGTAAATAAGGCTTTAATGAAACTTCTAACAGCATGCTCTCACACCTCATGTCTCTTCATCATTTTGAGGTGACGCAGCAGGATTCTCCTTGAGTTTGATGACACGCACACAACGTTATGAAGTGTTTGACAGATTTTATTTGATGCTTATTTGATTTATGGGGTTGATATTGGATTTCAACATCTCCTTATCAGCCTTTTGTTCACGCTTAGTCCTCAGTGCTTATGAAGACAGTTTCTTCTAAATGTGTTTATTAGTATAATATATATACTATTAATGAAATGCAGTTTAGTACTGGGATCATTAAGCATTTCCACTTCACTAAATGAGGTAATGTATGAGAAAGCACTTTGCAAACTGTAAAGCCATATACAGATGTTAGTTATCATAATTATTGTTGTTACAGGAAACCCGGGTTTTATATATTATTATTCTGTTTTCCTTTAACACTTAATTCAAAGAGTAAATACAGACAACCAATTTCCTTAAAAACCTGCTGCAGCTTTTTAAAACAGTTCTGAACTTTTCATTAGGGTTTTATGGTAAATCATGCATGATGCTATTAATTTAGTTTAGCCTTAAAAAAAAAATCTACTGACATAATAAACATGACTCATTACAATATACTTTGCTGCATGAAACTTTCTTAAGAGGGTGCCTGAGAATTTCTCCTTGGGCCTGGATTCTGCTACAAAAAGCACATTAAAAAGTTGTTCTTGAGGCAGAAAGATGCCTTCTGTTCCTTTTCTAGTCTTCTCTGCTAATTTGCCTTTTCTGTCCTTCACAGATGATGACCTTTGTGAGTTATTTTTTGTTGAGAGGAAGCAATGAAAGGGTTTTTTTTTTTCTTTTTCTTTTTTGACCTGGCCTAGGAGACTTTGGGACTGGAGGACATTCAAGAGCTTGTGAACAAAAGTCAAGATTACTGTTTACCTCCAAACTTTACAATATGATCATACTTTTTTTTCGTTTTGGTTCAATCATGTAATGAACAGTAAATAAATTACAATGATTTATTTGGTATTTAAACAAATCAAGTAAAAATTAAGAAAATATTTTAAACACATAAAAGGAACTTATTTCTCTGTTTTGGGTTTTGGGATATGAAAAATGTTCTTACCTGATATGCATCTAAGAAGGAAACTTAAGTGCTAAGAGACAAATGAGCAGCAAGCACTTCTTCTCATTGGCAAATCATATCTAACAGTGCTCAAAATATAGAGTTTGTTAGTAGATTCTGTAGCATGGTGCATCCATCTGGGCGAGTAAAACAAACAGTTATAAATGATTAAAAAATAAGAAAGTAAAAATAACTCAGGAAAAAATACTGCAGAAAAATAGGGTAGGTGTTAATTAAACTGTACAGTCCAGTAACTCCAGACCAAGTTTCTTACAACTAATATTTAAAGGTAACCTGACTATGGGATCTATTGGCTCATTTAGAGAGTGTATTCTGACCCAGGAGAGCTACCCAGATTTCTGAAGGGACAAAAGGGGCTTAATGTCATGAATATCAGTGTACAGGTCCTATTCTCTGACCATGTTGAAAGTTTCGATTGTCTTAGCTGTGTTCATATTTGAGATTTTTTTTCCTATTTTCTAATTTATGTAATGAATAGCCTTCTAGTAAGTTCTGTAATAAAATTCATATAATTCTAAGGGTTTTTTTTTTTAGTAATTTACTTGTGTCTTTCATAACAGTTACTATTTCCTGAGCATTTGCAAGATGCTAGGCACAGGCAGTGTGCTTTAGTTATATTTATCTCATGGAACTTTCAGAATAATCCTTTGTGATCATTATTACTGTCCTCATTTTCGGATTAGGTAATTGAGGCTAAGAGAGGTCAAACTCAAGGTCACACAGTTAGGTAGTCACACGGTTGGGATTGATTTCAACATCTGCCCGACACTACTGCCTACTTATTTAAATGAACTACATGACAACAAAATTATTGTTACCGACAATAAAAGCAATAACATTATTTTCTCCCTCTTTCTGTGGGTTCAATATAATTACAGTTTTCCAAGTGAGTGAATGAATATGTAAGTTCACGTAAAGTAGTCGGTAGTTATTACTCACAGAGACACTGGGAAAGCATGATTAGAAATTACTTCCTGGCCCGGAATCTTTATTTCGCTTCATAATCCTAAATACCTGAGTTGGAAGGAGCTTAATGGCCACCAAGCCTGATGCCCGCATCTTTTGTGTGATGTCTCCATCAGGTTCTTCTATAGTTTCTGCCTGAGCAGCTTTAGGTGGGGAGGGGCATGGTGGTGGTGACACAAAGCTCAAATCTACCACATCTTTGCAGCTCCTTTTATTGCAAGACCAATTTCATGCTGAAAAGCTCTCCTTTCTTGAGAACGAAATCACCCTCATTGTTGCTTTATCCCATTGCTACTAGCGGTTTGGCTTCTTGGAGTCTTTCTCGCAACTCTGACATTTTGCATAGGGTTTCCACTTGTTTGTGTAAACAAGGCTGTCACAATCTCACCCCTCATTCCTCAGGTTGTCTCCTCCCTGAGCTACACAGTTCTAGTTCATCTTTACTTTGCAAGCCCACCAGTTCTGGTTCCTTGCCTTCTGAGACATCCCTGATGTGCGCAGATAGTGATGCCCCTAGAGAACTTGAACTAGTACTTCCCTGCTCCAGATCTGCTATTTCTGCTGTTGCAGCCTACAACAATGTCTGCTTTTACTGATTATGACATTTTATGATGCTCGACATACCAGATGCTCAATGAAAGGATTAGAATGGCCAAATGAATTAATGAAAAAAAATCAGACTACTAACTTAGTTCTGTGTCCATTTGAAAATGGTCAAAGTTAAAGTTGTAAAGACAACAGGGGAATCAAAATCAAAATTACATGAATACAGTGGCCTGACACATTATCCTGCGAATGTTCTCTCTTGAATGGTAAAAGAATATCAGTTTTAGTCTCTTCAGCTGCTTGATAATAACTTGAATATCAATGAAATGCATTTGTAATAAAAATTGATGTTAAGCACCCTTGTTTCAGGTATCACTTAGGACAGGTAATGGTACAGCCAACACATCTGCATCTCAGAGTAGAATATAAAACTTGGGTTTTTTCTCTTAAAATTTTATTGTGTGTTTGTTTTCTGGATTTACAAATAGCAACATAACAGACATTGAACCTGCTTACATTTTTTATTACTCAAGGAATATTGTCAACGAATGAATTGAATATAACTTAATTCAGTATTACATTTTGCTTGTTTACCACATAAATTATATGTATTGAAGTTCTATTTTCCTACTGTTTAGGTAATATTTAAGTTAAAGTATCTCTTTGGCTCTGAAAGCATTTAACTATTAGAAGTACAATAATCATCCAAATATGATTTTTTTCTGGTTAAAAATAGAAACTTTTCTAAAAGAAAAATGAGCAATCCCAATTTGTAAACAAATAATTTGGCCCCTGTAAATCAGTAATAGCCAGTCCTGATTTTGTGAACCACTAAAGTGCATTGAGTTTTCTGGAAGAATGACATAAACTTTCAAGTCTTAAAATGTGTTTCAATTTGTTTCAGAAATAAATATGTTAACAATAAAAAATAAATGTGTTAACATTAGGGCACTGAAACTATAAAACGTTAAGAATACTGGCAATGCATGTAACATAAAATGGGAAACAGAGAAAAAATTGCTTAAAAAGTGAAAAATAATTTTTCTAAAGCCAACACAACTGTTTTATTTTTTAGTAAGCATAAGATAATATTTTAATATATGAAACATTGAGAAGTGAACTTACCAACTTAAAACATTGTCACATAAAATCAATTATTAAAGCAAATAAGTTTGCCATTTTGATCATAATGGTCCAGCTAGGAGAGTCTAGGAAGAACAATCCTATTTTGCAAAAACATTTTTGCCTTAGAAAGAAAAAGGAAGATATGTTAAGATACAGGTAAACATCTACCATGGAATCTATATCTATTTTTGACCAATAGAAAATATTTCTATACTACACTGCTTTAAAAAAATATTCTTGCAAGATCCAGGTAAGTATCTGATTTCAGGGCACCAATTATAATAATGACTTAAAGAGCATGCATGTGTTTAAATTAATAATTGAAACTAAATAGTTATATTTCTCAGGGGAGTACAAAGTTTTAGATCTTGGCTTTTGAACTATATGTAATATTGCAAAGACCTGCCAAAATAATCATTTTTATTATTCCAAAAATACTGACCTTAAACCAATAAATTTCACCCTGTTAATGTCAATCAATCTAAGTAAAGAAACAATAAACTATTGATATGTGTGGAGGTGCAGAGTTGCTAGAAACAATATCAAGTTAACAATGCCAGAAAACAATTGAAGGGTGTTTCTTGTGCTGTTTTGCAAACACAGGCCACATTTCCCCGTGGAAGTACCAAAATGAAGTAGGAAGAAGAAGGAGAAATAATTGTTCAGTTTGGTTTTAGCAAGGTTTAGCTAAAGGCAAATAAAATAAATCTCAAATATCAGTTACTGTAGCTGATTGAGAAGTGGCAAGATGAAAACAATTGTGTCCAGTCTGGGGGTTGATAAGTCAGAGGTTTTGAAAGAAACTTACTGTGAAAACTAATGTTAATTATGATTCAGCTGTTGCCTGCTGAGAAAACACTATTTATATAGAATCAGTTTATTGCCAACGGGAGAATGTATTAGGAATAATTATATTATAATAATGACTTACGTTTTCTAAACTTAGTTGTGATCTCTGCCTCAAAAGTGACATCTGCTTGCAAGAAAAACTTTAAACATCTTCCTGGATTTACAAAAAAAGTCATTTAGGAAAAAAAAAATGAATGAAACTTTGTGGTGTACATTCTGTACAATTTTTTTTCTTTTTTTTGAGTAGGAGTCTCTCCAGATTCCCAAGATTGGAGTGCAGTGGCACAATCACGGCTCACTGCAGCTTCAAACTCCTGGACTCAGGTGATCCTTCCTCCTAACCTCTGGAATAGCTGGGACTATAGGCTCATGCCACCAGGCTTGGCTTATTTTTTGATTTTTGTAGAGATGAGTAGTCACTATGTTGCCCAGGTTGGTCTCTACTACCTGGGCTCAGGCAATCCTCGAGCCTTGGTCTCCCAAAGTGCTGGGATTACAGGAGTGAGTCAATGCATCCAGATATTCTGTTCAATTTTAGATGTGTGGCCTTTTCCTGTTTTCAGTTAAAGCCTGAATAATTGCTTTACTCACATCTTCCTCTGTTAGTGAATAATGAAAAGAAAGGACAGAACTGGCTGAGGAAATTTTGCCTTTACTGTGTCATATGTGCCCATTTATTCCCTATAGAAATGTGTGCTGCATGCCAGGAAACCCACAATATCTCTTTAAGTATGTTCTTGAAGCTAGTGAGTTTTAATGCGTGTTAAGAGTACCTTATTAACTTGCTGTTGCCTGCTGAGAAAACACTTTATATAGAATTGGCTTATTGCTGGCAAGTGAATATATTAAAGTGTAGCATGGGCAAGACATAATATGAACATTCTTTTTCTAACTGTTCTCCTTCAGTTCTTTCTCACTTCAGTTGATGACATTAAAGCAGGGTCAGACTTGTAGTCACTCAATCCTTTAGTTACTGGAAAATGCAAACAGATTTTATGAAGATTAGAAAATTTTCCCCACCCTATTTGTCTCTTCCCCGCTAGTGTCTCACCCGTCACCCCATTCGAACTATGAGATGTTAAATAGTTCAAATGTTTCCCTCTTCCTGTAATAATCATGCATACGCCTAGCTTGTGTATCTACCCTACCTCATGAATTTGCAGAGTGGCCCCTGCTAGACTCCCTCTTGTCTTGGGGACTGTTGCCAAACCTGATCCAAGGAGAGACAAATTGTGGAAAGAAGGTTCACTTTATTTAGCAAAGCTCCCACCCCTCTAAGAGTCTGTAGCTTTTGAACTTGTCCCCTCTTCCTCACTTTGCAACATGAGTCCTGACCATTGGCTGACCCAGAGGGAAGGGCCTCATGTAGAACTGATGGGCGCCCCGTTCTTTACATAGCTGTAGCGCCTGCTCTGCCAAGGTGGCGGTGGATACTACTGGGTAACAGGCAGAACTGATTTCCAGTCTCCCTTTTTTATTTTCTAGGATCCAAGTGAATTCTAGTGGGCAAGAGGAAAAGAAGAGGAACTAGGATATCATTATCTTACAGCTGGGAGCAGCAGGTTGTGGACTGCAGCCTGCCATGTGTCAAATGTGCTGTGAGACCCCCAAGACCCTCCCAATGCCCACCTGTACATTCACAGGAGCACTTTGGGATTCCTCCAGGAGGCAGTTGCTGGCCTAGACTCTTCAGGAGGGAGGTTCTCCCCGGAAAAGCTGATCTACATTTCTGCTGGGATCGAAGCCGTGGAGACTGCATAAATTGGTGAGTAGTTAAGCAGCTAGTTTCGTCGCAGCTGACAATAATTATGGATTGGGGCGCTCAGAACAAGAACGAGCAAATGGTCTGGAGAAAAATCGGCAGCGAAACTCTACATTTTTTGTAACATCTAAATCAGCAAAGAGAAAAGCAGCAGAATAAAGGCTCAGGAGTCCAAGAGAATATGAGGGCTCCAGGCAGGTTAATATACAGATATTCTCTCAACGTCCTACATTTAGCACCTGAACTTCTTCTAGGAGGCCCCTTGCCTGCTCCCTGATCCTCCTAACTTCCTTGCTCTGCCCTCCCTGCTTTTTGGTTCTATTGGTGTTTTCAGCCCCATTTCCACGTTTCCTCTCCCGCTTCCATGCCCCTCAGTGGTCCCAACTCTGCATTTCAGAAATCCCCTGTCATGGCATGCTGAGGGTGGCTGAAATCTAGTTTCCTTCAGAAAATAAATCACATTGTAATCATTGTCATCTATGAAGATGACCAAAAATCACCTATGGAATTTAATTTCTCCTGTGAGTCTCCATAAAAAACACAAAAATTAAAGGACAGGGAATTCATGGTAGCTCAAATCCTATCTTTTAGACCTACATGACTGGCCTCTCTCAAATAGGCTGTTCCTACCATTCTCTTCTGTGATTCTGTCTCCAAGATTTTCTTCATAGTACTGATTACTATGAAAAGTGGAAACAGGAAATGAACAAGAGCACAAAGAAATAAATACTATTCCATGAGCCTCAAGCAAAGCTATATGTATCATAAACATTGACTTGATGACTGAGTAATTTATTTTCCACTGCCATAGTGTGCTGTACCTAGCATCCATAGTTTAACCAACAAATAGTATTTTCTTTATAAGAGAAAAGGTATTGGAGACACTTATTTTCTGATACTGACAATTTGCCCCAATCTTTTGCTATGTTTTAGGCCTATTTCAACAGATTCTTGATAGGACACCATGAAATCCTCATATTAAGGGTTTGACTGAATTCAGAATCAAATGAGACTGGAAAAATGGTCTTCTTGATAGTTAATGAGTATGCTTTTTGGTTGCTTGGGACATTGTGTGGTTTTATCCAGCCAAATCACTCTTTGGGCTACACTCCTATTACCCCACAGGGGTAAGTCTGTTCACACAAAAGCCCTCTGTGTTGTGACTGTTTCAATGCTTGTCATCTCCACTTGGAACAAGGGGAGTGTTGTTGAGTTTTGTGGCATGAGTTGTCTCAGAAGTGGCGCCACCCTGTTGCCAAGTAGCACAATGATAGAGCATTCTGAGGTGCTCAGGGTTAGATGAGTTCAGCAGTGTTCGCCCAGTTGGTGTGCACATACTGTAGGGGTCAAAATTGTAGGTTTGATGACTTTTCGGGATGGTGAATTCTGTTTTTTGTTCCATGACTACTCTTAGACATGTCAATTGTGGG
This sequence comes from Cephalopachus bancanus, assembly GCA_027257055.1. Classification (NCBI taxonomy): domain Eukaryota; kingdom Metazoa; phylum Chordata; class Mammalia; order Primates; family Tarsiidae; genus Cephalopachus; species Cephalopachus bancanus. The sequence goes on along the minus strand of JAPVLO010000260.1, from coordinate 2,075,525 downwards.
CATTAGAGCATCTGATGTGAGTCTGATGGAAGTTGAATCAGCACAAATGAGTCATTCTTACTTAAAAAACTGAAACAAAAAGCGAGCTAAAACCAATAATCAAAATGGTAGTCTTCGGTAAACTTGCAGGCAAAATAGCAGTCTCTGTGTGTGTGTGTGTGTGTGTGTGTGTGTGTGTGTGTGTGTGTGAATGAGCAAATGGTCTAGAGAAAAATCAGCAGTGAAAGTCTACATTTTTTTGATGACATCTAAATCAGTGAAGAGAAAAGCAGCAGAATAAAGGTTCAGGAGTCTGAGAGAATATGAGGAGGGCTCTGGGCAGGTCAACGTACAGATATTCTCTCAACGTCCTACATTTTTGCACCTGAACTTCTCCTAGGAGGCCCCTTGCCTGTTCCCTGACCCTCCTACCTTCCTTGCTCTGCCCTCACTGCTTTGGTTTTCAGCCCTATTCCCATTCTCCCCCACCATATGTATATATGATCACTAGTAAACGGACTCAGTGACAATCTAATATATTGTTTCCATCCAGCGAAGTGACTTTAAGAAGATACAATTTATGAAGTACCTACTGTGTGACCACTAATGGGCACTGTAAAGGAAGGCCAGCATCTCTCTTTTATTCCTCTTTTGTGGCTGACCCCATAGGTGTCTCATGGACCTTGGCATTGACCCCTTGTTTATGTTGCTGACTCCCTGGTTAACAAAATGCTGTTTTCCAACTAATGAATTTGCCCTGGAGGCACAGGAAAAGGATTGGTTCCACCATTTTCAGAAGGCAGGCAACAATAAATTTCACAGGATTTTGTTGACGTTAATTGGGTTTGCATTGGTGTGAGACATTCTTGCTCCTTGCTCATTTGTCTTCTGGATCATTTGAATCGCCCAGTACCTAGGCCAGCCAGTCATTCAACCATGTGATTCCAGGCTTAACAATATCTCGGAGTCACTGGTAACTCAATCACACTTTCGTTTATTGCTCAATAAAATAATAATAACAATAAGTTCAGACATTTAACTATGCTGCTTTTCTCCAGGGGCAAAATAAAGCTTTTCAGCTTAAAGGAGTGTGTGCTTTCACTCTTTTTTTTTTCTTTCCAAAGAAATAAGACAAAATGCTTTGGTATTAACATGACTCTTTCCAGAGGTGTAGCTGCTAACACCTGGAAAAATGTTAAGAACTAGTTATAGAACTGAAGACAAAATGGAGAAGACATCAGGGCGATTACTATTTGTATGATAGAGACACATACACACTCACATGCACAAATACAAATTGTTTTCTCTTATAACACAAATTACTTCCTAACTCTCATGTTATTATAAAACTATGCTTTGTGAATGTGCCTGTTGAAATAGTCTTGCTCTAAGGCCAGGTGGTAAGAATATGTGAATAATACATTTTTGCTTTGTTTTTATTGTAGTATTAGCTTACGCAATGTGCCTCTGTTCATAAGGAGTTTTTTACATAAGTTTTGTGTGAGTTAATTCATATATGAAGCTGATTTGCAAATAACCCTTTATATCTGCAAATTGGTTACTAGACCATTGCCATCTGGGATGAAGAGCTGTTAAAAATTTTAAATCTGTTGAAAACTGATGTTTTTGTAAAATTTTAGAAAGTGGGTCATGCGTTAGACTCTTATGACAATATTATATTGCTATGAAACTTTCTATGCTAGAAGACTAATGCACAATCCGCTGTGCGACAGAGCCTTCTGGTTGTTGCTATAAAACTTTCTAAGTATTTCACTTCCAATGTCTGTGATTTTCTTGATGTAGACTGGTTACAAAGAGTTACTTGATCTCACTGGCCACTAATTCCTCTTTCCGTAGCTCCATTCTGGACTGCTCAAAGAGTGGAGAAAGTTCTATTACAGGCTTTAAATAAATGAGATATCTTTTTAAAAAATAACATCGGGGTAAAAAAACCAAACTATTGCAAATGAATAATCTTATAAATTGTCAACTTAGTAAAGGTCTTTTAAAATGCTTTTATTTTTTTTAACAGCTCACTATTCTGGAATACAGAAAAGTGTTTTCAAATTGAATTCATTGTTTGTTCAGCACTAATCTAACACTTTTTTGAATCCTGTCAATGTCAGTGTGCAGATGGTTAGAACATTTGCAAATGGGCTGTTTTCTGTAAACTTGCTTTACCATTTCATACCAAAATATTATTATAAAATTCCTTCTGAACTGCTGAAAAAACAATGTGCTCTTTTATGTCACTTCATTAATGAACTATATTTTATGGGTTACATATAACTGTATATTGTTTTTATGACCAAGGTGTATCTTTATGCAATGATGACAGAGCTCAGGGGACATTGGCCTGTCCCCACCCTGAGAAGAAGGCAGTCAATATCTCACTCTGTTTTTAGTAATGGATCAAAAAAATCAGGATTTCAAAAGTGTGTAGCCTGAATGTTTAGACATAATGTCAGTTTATGCTCTGATATGCTTTTAATGCTTGTGTGTATACTCAGACATCCATGTGTGCATAGATGTTTCTGATGAATAGTTTGGTTCATATATTAATAAGGATATAAGTTTGCTCTTATGACTAGCAACAGTCTTCCAAACCAGACAGCAGTGCAAAAGTTCGAGCTGTCATGGCACATTTGCTCAGTGAGGTCAGTGGGGCCCAGACTCCTTCTGTCTGTTTCTCTATCCATGCAGTTCCCATCTGTGTGATCCATGGTGGTTCACAGCCCAGATGCATTCTAGCCAACAAGAAGAGGGGTGTGGCGATGCAGGGAAGAACACCCCCTTTTCCTTTCAGGGCACAATCTGCAAGTTGTATACATTCCTTCCTTTCATATCCTATGGGGCCATTTGTGCCAAAGATAAGCGTAGAAGTTGAGTCAAGTACTTAAAACGCTTTTATAGCCATATGACATTTCCATGGCATCTAAATACATGTTCATTTCCTTACTTGCAAATATAAAGGCCCATTTGTAAATTAGCCACCTAGCTGCAGAGCAGAAAAGTGCTTGCTTTCGGGACTACCACATGCCCATCTAAATATAGCATTACTGTGGGGAGAGGAGATAGATGTTGGGGCTATCAAGTGGCTTTCCACCTCCCTGGTCTTGGTCAACTTAGGTTCCCAAATAGTGTTAATTATTCACCTTATCATGATTTGCTGAGATGTGAGACTGATGTACATGATGGATCTACCAGGAATTCCTTCCCGCCATTTTTGCTTCTTCTCAATGCCACCTTACTGCATGTGGATAACTTCTAGCTATTTGACCTCAGTGTTGAAGAAAGATTCACTCAGGATCTAAAGCATAAGAATTTGTGATGGAACATTACAGAAAGTTAAAATGTCTTAAAACAAATGCTAAGAGGTAAGTGAACAAAACTTGGCTTTGTATGGCCTGTGTAGAACATGCAGGGCTGGAACATATGTAGAATTCAGGAAACTAAGGGTCAAATGCAAATGTGTACAGCTTTGAGTCATGGCAATAATTACCCAGTGATCAAATCTCTACAGGGTGGCCTTTCTGGAAAGAATTCTAGGAGACCCCTGGACAGTGAACTCATAATTTGATTTTGCAATTCAGCTGCTTAACCTTCACCAGTGGAAATACCCTAAAAATGAGGATAAGGAACAGGCCTTCCCATGCTTTCTCCAGCCTCCGTGGCTATTGAAAAGATTTGAGGCCCTCTTCTTACCCCCACCCTAACTCTGACATGGCCTGTCCTTTTGTATAGCACCCTGAAACCCATTACTCTTTCTCCTCTCATTTCTTTCCCTTCTTTCCTCTTTTGTTTAAAGAAGTCTGGGCCATAGCTGTTGAGAGGCAAGGCCTTCAACTAAACAGAAATGCTGAAATCACCTGCTCTATTGGACTGGTCACCTGAGCATGAATAATGGGCAGCATTTTTCCTGCTTGCCGTGATAGAGACTTGGGTGTTGTTGTGATGGATACAGGCTCTCTGTTTTATGGAAACTGTCTCTAAGTGGGAGGGATAACCAGGTGGGAGCCATGGATTGAGGGGTTTTAGACAGTGAGAAGCAGCTGTGTTTCTGTGTTCTGGCCAGGGACACAATATTAAAACCCTCACAAGGGGAGGGAAAAGCGAAATGACCACCCTCATCAAGGGTCAACAAGTGCAGCCAGCAGTAAGGGAATCCCCTCAGAGCACCAGACTGCTAAAGTAGAAGCCATCCGGGAGAATTTGCTAAATGGCTTCAGTAGGGGAGAGGCCAGTGCAGTGAAGTCTTTATTTTTATTTTTGTTTTAGGCTTGTTTGTTTTTTAATTTTAAAGTCTAATATCTGAGTGTCTCTCAGGAAGAGCTCTGTCTTGACTTAGAAAGTTACCCTTACAGATTATTTGGGGCTGAGAGATAGGACTCAAAGGGAAGGGGTTGTCTTGCAGACAAGACAACCAAAAAGTTGCAAAAGAGGTAAGTTGAATCTAAAGTTTATAGAGATAAAGAGTAGGGAGAGGAGAAGAAAACTGGAGTCCAATATGCCAGAAATTATTCAGGAAGTTAAGAACAAGTGTGTCTCACCATTGAACTATACCAACAGTATACCAGTTGTATACTTCAAACAGTTGAATTTCATGATATGTAAATTTTATATTTCAATAAAACTTCTAAAAAAGAAAGCACAGGTGTGTATCCAACACTCAATTTCAAGCTGCTTGCATTGCTGCAGTACAATCTCCAAATGCCTCCTCAGAATTGAGCAAAGGCATAAACATGCCTTGTGAGAGGGTTTCTTTGTTGAGTTATTTGGTTTGGTTTCGCAGCAATCGAGAAATGGAGTGGCACTACAGTCACATGGGTTGGAAGGAGACAGTATACACTGGAGGGAAGGATGGTCCATAGATTCTGAGCTCTGTGGAACCTGGATGTGAGATCAGAAGTGTTCAGAAGTATATAAGATCCCAATAATTTGCATACATCTTGGGAACAGCATTAGATTCTTCTTACCATGTATACTGAATATTTTGGATATTGTGGTGCCTCTGGTGACAATGAGTTTATCTTAAGTACAGTAGAATGTTTCTAGTACAATCCTCGATGTTTACTTTTCTGGAATGTTCACCCTTCTGGCTACAGTTATACTCTGCTAATTTGGCTTTTTCAAAAGTGCATTCCTGGGAGTAATAATTCCAGAAGATTTGCAGTAAGAAAAAAGATTATATGGCCGAGTAAGTTTTAGAAAACTGCAAATTCTATGCCCTCTCGGAGAGTCGCAACGTAACATATCAAAGTCTCTTAGAAGGTCCACAGTAACAGCCATGTTTGTCTAGCCTGGTATTTCCCATACCTACTTGACTGCAGACCTCTTTTCCAACAGCAAATTAATAGGGAAAGTCCTGGGAAATGTTGTTCCACGTGAAGGTTGTTTTAAGTTTAAGTAAAGACCTATGTCTGGAGCCTAGATGGAGCTCTGCACCTGTCTATGCTTGATATCTTTTCATTCATTCCTTCGTTCTTTCATGTGGCCTCTTCTCCTAGCGTGTTTGGAGGTATTTTTGGTTGGCTCTAATAAGGTCTGTGCAACTGACCCTGTCAGGCCTGGGAAGCCTGTGCTGCTTTGTATTTGTCAAAAGCAGCAAACTGTTGAACAATCATCATTCAGCAACCACAAAATGTATCCTGGGAATTGGTGCTGTCAGATTTGGATATTAGTCTTTGGTGGCCTAACGGTAGTAATTAACACATAATAATAATACAAATGCAAATGAAATTAGCAATGTGATTTGGTTTATATGCAATTAATATTGCTTAGACATATTATTACCAGCCTACTGCTGCCAGCGAAAGTCTTCGCTGAAGTCCGCCTCTCTTCGTGATACTCAGAAACACTGTGAGTCACCATTTCCAGCTGAACTCCCTGCCTTACGATCAAATATAACTGCAACATGCTGCTATGTAATTTTGTTTTATAACTTCTGAATAATTGTCACAAATATAGCAAATGCTTCCAACCCACTAGATGAATGCTGAGTATCAGACAGGAGGGGAGAAAATAAACATAGTAGATTAGAACTCAAAAGCAGAAAATACAGTGAGGTATAAACTAGTGGAACAGCCATGCAATATTAATATGCTAGTCATGATAATAGACAATTCACTTCTACACAACCACACAGTGACAAAGTCTAGATCTCTCTAATGCTGTTCCTATAAACAGCTGTTCATTTCTACCTTTCAATGGGTTCTGATAGCATTTTCTTAATATATTAGGAGAACATTGCTTTGTGTTGTGAACCTCTCTGTGATTCAGAAGTGGAGTGGGGGCAAATTCAAAGGGCAAAGGGTTGGCTGCAGACAAAATGTGCTGCCCATGGTGACAACTGCAGCCATGTCTTTGTCTTTTAATAACTGGTGGCTTGAGGGAGCATTCTTTAGCCGCTTCCCATTCTTCCCCCCAGTTCTCCCGCATTTAAAAATCTTTCTAACTTTTCTCCTAAACTTTTGTCTTTTCTTCCAGCTTCTTAGTGCTCTCCACTTATTCCCTGCCTCATGACCCACTCTCTGTGGGTGGACTCAGTTTTGGTAGAATTTTGAGTGATTGTCTCATATTTGGGTGTTAGTGAAGTCATTTGTGCAAATCTTAGATAACATGATTTAATCTTGAAGAATGTTGTCTTTGATGTGAAAGGAGAGAGATATAACAGAGTGGAGTCATTGGGTTAGCAACAAGAAGGAGCTATCACATAATGGGTTATGTAATGGAGCCGTTTAATAAAAATAGGTACCAAATACTAGTGTAATTAGATGAAAAGGTCTTAGAAATCGTCAATTTAGATGGAGGTGATATGAGAAATAGGACTTAAAACTTCCAGGAAACTATCTCCTGGAGATTATTTGAACCACAAAAAGTGTTTTGCATTTCCAGCTTAATAGCCAAAGGCACAATGCCATCTGTGGCCCAGTGCAGGAAAGATCTCAGCAGAGCTTCCCTAACTGGAAGTGTGCAGGGATGTCTCATGCGTTATATGATGCTGGAAAAAATAGAACTGTTGGAGCATCCGCTCCACAAAAGGGACCAATGTACTCCTTGACTACTGTTACAAGATTCTTTACAGTATGATGGTGGTCAATTTCTCTGAAGGAAAAATGAAGAACTTTCTGATTACTGAAGGAAAAAAGGAAATAACTTCAATTAGGATTTATCAAATTATATCTCTGAGACATATGAATTTTGCCTCATGACAGTTTCCCATTTTTGTCTTCCTATGCAACATTCTTCCTCTTTTGCCTCTCTGTCACATGCGTCCACATCTAAGGTGAATTTAAAGCTTAAAGCCGGTTTCCTCTTGAAGTGACCCCCCCAATCTTCCCAGATACACCTTTGGCTGATGTTCTTGCTGTTTGAGATGTGCTTTGACTCTCCTGGTGGACAGACTGTTGGCAACCGTGTGGTAGGTTTCCCTCATTTTCATCTCTGTGGTCTCAGTTTCTTCCATCTCACCTTTTTTGTGCCTGGCCGGGTGCTTGCTCAGGTGTGTACCCAATAGATATGTATGAATGAAAAAAACAAATGAAAGGAGGAGGGAGCTATCCTTCTGAGAGCTTGGCAGGAAGGGTATGCATGATGCCTGTCCCCTGTGGTAGCAAGAAGAGAGCCTTTCTCGAAGAACAGATGAGCTCTTCTGTCTTCAGGAATCCAGCACTTGGCACAGGCAAAATTCCCTTGTGATGTTAAAACTTCTAGTAACGAATACCACCAGATTCTAGCGAAATGTTTCTCCACCTCTCATCTTCTGCTCCAAGCAAAATATAATGGAGTCCAAATGCCATGGGACTATCATTGACAAATAAAATACAGGGCATCTAGTTAAATTAGAATCCCAGATAAACATATATTTAATACAAGTATATCCCAAGTATATTTTAGTTTATCTGTCAACACTATGCGGGTCTTGCTACTGCTGCTGAAGATGGGCACAGCTGAGGAGAGAAAGGAGAAAAGAAAACGTTAAGAGAAAAAATACATTAATGTGCTTATCCAGCTTTCTTTCGATATAGTGATAATCTATTCTTGCAGAATGAGTTATCATTTTCCAATAGTTCCAAATATCCGTATTCTTGTTTTTCTTTGTGTTTCAATTTGTGGTTGGGGTGTATGCATGAATCAGTAAATTAGCTCGGTGTTCTCAATAGGTGAGCTCATAGCACTTGAGAAATATTTTGCAACATTACACAATTGCTATTATTTTTTAATATATAGGTAGGTTTGAGGTAACATGCATTAAGCATGATGATGACTTTTCACATATTCTTAGATATTTACTGATTACTTAGATATTACTTTTAGAAATAGTAGAAATAGTAATATGTGACAGCAATCTATGGAATGAAGCCAAAATATTTTGTAATATTTTAAATTTGAAGATGATATGTAAAATTCATGTATTGATTCCACATTTAAGTACTACTTTAAAACTGCTTTTGATAATTCTGTTCACTTCTGCCTGAACAGAGCAAAGTTTTCATTTAAAATTTTAATAACTGGTACTTACTTTCCTGTCACTTTCTCTCAGTCAGGTATGGAGATGCCTGTATTAGTCTATAAGTACCACAGACTAGGCTGCTTAAACATTAAAAATTTATTGTCTCACAGTTTTGGAGGTCAGAAGTCTAAAATCAAGGTATTGTCAAGGTTGGCTCTTTCTGAGACTTTGAGGGAATGATCTGTTCTTGGATTCTCCTCTAACTTCTTCTGGTTTGTTGGTAGTCTTTGGTGTTCCCTGGCCTGTGAATGCATCACCCTAGTTTCAGCATTTGGCATTCTCCCTGTGTGTATGTCTCTGTGTTCCAATTTCCCTTTGTCATAAGGACATCAGTCATACTGGATTAGGGGCTCTTACTAGTGACCCCATCTTAGCCTAAATAATTACATTTGCAATGACTCAATTTCTAAATAATGTCACATTTTGAGGTCCTGGGAATTGGGACTTCAACATATAAATTTTGAGGGGGTATAACTCAACCCATAACAGCACTCAGTTTTGTCTACTGGTGAAAACAGGACTTTAAATGAGGCTCTTTGGAATTGAGATGAAGGCATGGGGTTGAAGATGGGAAATGAGAGAAGGATGAAGGTCAGACATGGAAGGAAGTTGTTTAATTCATACATATTTGGTAATTGAACAAAACTAAAGTTTTTATTTTATTTTCATTTTTGGTGAAGGTTAGTGATGGGGTAGGAGTCTGTCCATAGTTTCCTGCATACAAATATTCCTGGTACCCAAGGAAAGTACCACCTTGCCAAATCTAAAGTTGGACACATATTTCACTTGCTACTTTTTGGGCAAAAATCATAAATTTTCCTTTCAGTGGAAGAGTTAGGGGAGAGGAAGATATATGCATTTATGTAAGGATGCATTTATTTAAAATTTAATTGTATTTAGTTTAGGTCACATTAATACAAAACATAAAAATTAGCACATTCATTAAACAAGTCATTGTTTCTTAGATTAGATAGATGAGATAAATATATCTAGGTTTGGGAAGGTATCAGAGTCAATGCTATTGATTATGCTTTGTTAAATATCAAAATCATGTAAAAGATTTTGAAAAAGGAAGCCCTAAGTTAAAACATCCAGATACTCAGCTTTTTAAAGATCTGGCAGTGAACGGAAAATGCCCATAATACAAGGGCAGGCAGAGCCAACTTGGCCCTTGGTGGGTTGTAAATAAATATTTTTGAAATGGAGAAATATAAGCTAAACATCATAATTACCTATGTTTGCAATACTTCAATCTGCACATTTCAAGGTATTATTGTACCTAATCAGGTAAGTAGTACCACAGTTATGCTGTGATCATCCTGCTGCTTTGATCAGGATGAGAACTTTCCAGAGTAATATGGTGGCTTGTGAGATTCACCTCATTACATCTGCTTGAGATTTTTTTCATGGTTTCCATCATTACCTGTGTGTGGGCATAACCTCTGAGTACATAGTCATGATCTTCTTGAATTACTATTTTTTTTTGGTAGGTGGTGAGTGATAAATATCACACTGTCTTTGGCAAAACTCCCATCTGTGCACCTGGAAAATATACACCTTTTAGACTACCAATTGTCTCCTCTCACAAGGAGATGGAAAAACTCCTTGGGAATGGAGGTCATAGTGTTAGAATCAGATTTGAATACAATTTCTATGGACATTTTTAGTTGTGCATTGTTGAGTCTAAAGTTAAGATGTGTTTGTTTTTTAATCTGCATGATGGGAAGGATGATGCCAACTGCAGTGACTGATGATGAAGTGAGATCATGGCTTTGGGACAATTCCCAGCAGGTGGTAAATGCTTTTGGAGAGACAGTTCTCCAAGGTCTCTCATGTTTCTGCATGTCTTATGAGAAGAACACTAACTGCCCTTTTTTCTAGACTATCTTTTCAAGGATGTTTGTAAAGTGCATGTTGTTGGATGATTGAGACAGTGTTTTATTTCTACTAGAGCAAAGGGTCAGGCAGGTTTACTTCGGTCCTTATGAGTATTCATTTGGGTTTCCACACCTGAGGTTCCTCAGCTGTGAAGCAACCTCACTGTGTGTGCAGCATCTACATGGACCCCTCCTTATCACCTCTGTAGGACTTCAGGTGCAAGGGGAACTAAAGTGAATGTGAGTGCAGCATGCGGTGAGTAATGAAGTCCTTTGTCTCTGACCCAGGAGTCTCCTATCTTCTGCCAGAGTCCATGAAGTTGTGGCAGACCTACTTGTTAACTTGCAAATAGGAGAAAATTTCAGACCCTTCATAGTTCTTGACAATGCTTAACACATAAGTTCCTCTTTTTTTCACACTAAATGGCAAGCTTTTTGAAGGCAGGGACTATGTTGTCCATTTTAGCATCTCCAATCCAGATATAGTGCATGCTTGTTGGATGAACTAAATTGCACTGACTAGTCTTCAGTTTATTGTTTTTTTCCTCAATGAACTCAAACTCGACACTACCTACATTAGGATCAGTCAGTGAAGAGGCAGTATGGAGGAAGGCAGACTGATGGGGAGGACGAGGAAAAGCCCAAACATTTGGATTCTTTTGTCATGTTGTACCCATGGTCCCCTTTATAACCATTTATTTTCATGATAAAGCATCTCTAAACCTATATCTTCTTCAGAAATGCATGACAAAAATGACCAGCAATCAGTGCATATGATACAGAGTAATTATGCTCCAGTGTGTGTGGACATGGGGCATAACTAGCAAAAAGTCCCAGTATAAGATCTACCAGGAGACTCCTGAAGATGGTGATGGCATAGGTGGATCCGTGAGACTCTCTGAATGTGAGTTCCCAAACAGACGCTTACTTTTCTTCCTGCAGCCCCCTGCCCACCACCAGCCACACTGGTACGAGGCCCAAGGACCTTTGGTCCCACGTAGGGCCAGATATTGCGGCCCGGCTGTCGCTGCTCCACTATATGTGACTCTGGCCGGCTGGGGAATCCCGGATCCCAGCTCCCTCCCTGGCTATATCTTCACAACCAGCACCCAGCACTAAGCTGCTGGTCACCCAGGGAGGCTCTGGGCACCCACCCCTCAGAGATACTGGTCCCATTTCTGGCTGAAGTGCCCTGTGAGGGACCCAGAGCCACCACCTGCCCTCTGCAGCTTTGGAGATCTGGAGCCCCGGGCCCACCCTGGCTGAGGCACTCAGCGTGCGACTGCAAGCTTGTATAAGGGAGCAGAACCCCAAGCTTGTATAAGGTGCTGATTGGAGGTTTCCAGCTCCAGAGGAGGGAACCCCTGACCCTCTCCTCCACCCCAGCCTGCTGGTGGCACCCCGGATCCAGCACCCAGCTGTGCAGCTGGTCCCACCTAGAGACCAACACAAGCATCCCTAAAAGTGAAAGTAAAACTACCACCTCTGCCATTTTCAAGGCAGATTTGCATCGCCCTGCCCACCTATCAGAGCCTCCACCTCAGTTTCCACAGTGACATTGTTAAACAGGAGACAAAGCCCCTCCCCTACACTGAACAGAGACAAAAGTCACAGATCTCCCAGTCAGCAGGCTACCTGCCTGCAACAAAAACAGAGGGGAAAGGCTGGAGATTAGAGCTCAAGGGACTTTAGCCACTAAGGGATGAGAGAAAAATCTACACAAATGAAGAAAAACCAAAGAAGAATATGGGTCTCTCCCAGACTCCTAGAAGGGCAGACACTGAGAAAACTGACTTTGGAATGCAAACAATGAAGAGCCCCCAGATTGACTGGTCTCAAGCTACAAACTTAGATATCAAAACATTAATGGAGAGATTAAAAAGAATTGAGGAGACTCAAGAAGAAACTAGAAAGGAGCTGATATCTGAGATAACAGTAATAAAGAATACTGTGAATGAAATAAATAAACTGATAAGCATGGAAAGCAGAATTACCCAAGCAGAAGAAAGAATCTCAGAGCTTGAGGACCAAAATATAGAAATAACCCAAACTCCCCAAAACATAGAAAACAAGCTCAAAAAGACAGAAAAAAACCTTCAAGAGAGGAGCGATTACTTCAAGAGACAGAACCTAAGAGTAATTGTCCTTCCTGAGGCAGAAAGAGAGACAGAGACCACACTGGAACAAACCTTCAATGAGATCATTCAAGAAAACTTCCCGTATCTAATCAATGATGCAAAAACTCAAACACAAGAGATTCAGAGAACCCCTGCAAGACAACAAATGAGAAAACCAACTCCTAGACACATAATAATTTGCCTAAACAAAGTAGGCATAAAAGAAAAATTCCTAAAGGCAGCAAGAGAAAAAGGCCAGATCACCTACAGTGGAAAAACTATTAGAATAGCAGCATATTTATCTACAGAAACCCTGCAGGCTAGGAGAGCTTGGAGCCCTATCTTCAAAGACCTAAAAGATAAACAATTTCAACCAAGAATAACCTACCCAACCAGATTAAGCTTCATCAGCAAGGGAGAATTAAAATATTTCCCAGATATCCAATCCATAAGAACTTACACTGCCACCAAACCACCTCTACATGAAATACTTAAGAAAGTACTAAACACAGAAGTAAAGGGGAAAAAAAGAACAACGTTCTTCACAAGAGTACAGGGAAAAGAATAAAATACACAGGAACCAACCCCCAAAATAAAGAAAGACAATAAACCAAGTGGAAGAACAACTCTATAAGAACTCTATGATAGGGATGAACTCTCACATTTCAATAATTAGCCTGAACGTGAATGGACTAAATGCACCACTGAAAAGACATAGAATGGCAAAATGGATAAAATATCACCAGGCAACAATATACCGCTTTCAAGAGACCCATCTCACTAGAACGGACATGCACAGACTCAAAATATGAGGATGGAAAACAAATTTTCAGGTGAATGGAACACAAAAGAAAGGAGGAGTCACGATCCTAATTTCAGACAAAACCATTTAAGCTATCAAAAATTAAAAAAGATACAGAGGGCCACTACACAATGATAAAAGGTTCACTCCATCAACAAGAAATATCTATCCTAAACATATATGCACCTAACATAGGTGCACCAACTTTTATAAAGCAACTCCTAGAAAAACTAAAGAAAGATATTGACTCTAACACCATCATAACTGGGGACTTCAATACCCCACTCACAACCCTAGACAGATCATTGGGACAAAAAAATCAGCAATGAGATCCGGAACCTCAATGTGACTCTGGATCAAATGTACTTAATTGATACCTATAGAACACTTGATACCAACGACCAGAGAATACACATTCTACTCATCATTGCATGGAACGTATTCCAAGATTGACCACATAATTGGCCATAAATCAAGCATAAGCAAATTTAAAAGGACCGAAATTCTACTATGCACAGTGGAATAAAAATAAACATTAACACCAACAAGGTCCCCCCAAAACCCACAAAGACATCGTCACTAAACAGCATGATACTAAACATCTCCTGGGTCAATGATGAAATCAAAACAGAGATCAAAAGATACCTGGAAACAAATGAAAATGAAGAAACATCTTACCAAAACCACTGGGATGCCTTAAAAGCTGTAGTAAGAGGGGAATTTATATCCCTACAAACACACATGAAGAAAATGGAAGGAGCACAAATTAACAGCCTAACAAGCCACCTAAGGAAGCTGGAAAAGCAAGACCACAAAAACCCTAATTTCAGCAGAAGAATCCAGACCACCAAAATAAAAGCCCAAATCCAGGACAAGGAAGCCAAAAAGACAATACAAAAAATCAATGACACAAAAAGCTGGTTCTTTGAAATGATAAACAAGATCGATGGTCCCCTAGCTAGACTGACCAAGAAAAAGAAAGAAAAAACCCAAATAAGCACAATCAGAAACACAAAAGTTGAAGTCATATCTGACCCTGAAGAAATACAAAAGATCATCAGAGACTACTATGTACACTTGCATGGAAACAAACTTGAAAACCTCAAGGAAATAGAGGACTTTCTGTCATCACACAACCTACCTAGGTTGAAACAAGAAGAAATTGAAACCCTAAATAGACCAATAACAATCAAGGAAATTGACTATGTAATAAGAAAACTACCTACAAAAAAGCCCTGGACCACATGGCTTTCCAGCAGAATTCTACAAGACTTTTAAGGAGGAACTGATTCCAATCCTACTGAAGCTATTTCAGGCGATTGAGAAAGATGGAACCCTCCCCAAATCATTTTATGAAGCTAACATCACATTGATACCCAAACCAGGTAATGATTCAACAAAAAAAGAGAACTACAGGCCAATATCTTTGATGAATATAGACGCTAGCAAATCCAACAAGATCCTAGCAAACCAGATTCAACAACACATCTCAAAAATCATCCATTATGACCAAGTAGGCTTCAACCCTGGGATGCAAGGCTGGTTCAACATTCGTAAAACAATAAATGTAATTAAATACATCAACAGATGTCAAAACAAAAACCACATGATTATATCATTAGATGCAGAAAAAGCTTTTGATAAAATCCAGCACCCCTTCTTGATAAAAACCCTCGAACATCTAGGGATACAGGGAACATACTTCAAAGTAGTTAAAGCCATCTACGAGAAACCCACAGCCAGCATACTTCTAAATGGAAAAAAATTGGAACCATTTCCCCTGAAAACTGGAACAAGACAAGGATGCCCACTCTCACCCTCCTATTCAATATAGTATTGGAAGTCCTGGCTAGAGCAATCAGAGAAGAGAAGGCAGTCAGGGGTATCCAAATAGGAAAAGAGGAAGTCAAATTATCTCTCTTTGCAGATGACATGATCGTGTACCTTGAAAACCCAAGAGAATCTGTCAAAAACCTCCTTATACTGATAAAGGCCTTCGGCAAAGTCTCAGGATATAAAATAAATGTGCAAAAGACAATCACATTTCTTTACACCAATAATAGACAAACAGAAACCCAAATAAGAAGCACAATTCCATTCACAATAACCACAAAAACAATGAAATACCTTGGCATCTTCCTAACCAGAGATGTGAAAGACCTTTACAATGAAAACTACAAAACTCTGCTCAAAGAAATCAAAGATGACACAAACAAGTGGAAAAATATCCCATGCTCATGGATTGGAAGAATCAACATTGTGAAGATGTCCATCTTACCTAAGGCAATCTACAGATTCAATGCAATACGTCAAATTACCAGCAACATTCTTCTCAGACCTAGAAAAAACAACACAGGAATTCATATGGAAAAACAAACGACCAAGAATAGCCAGAACAATCCTCAGCAAAAAACAAAAACAAAAACAAAAACAAAGCAGGTGGTATCACATCACCAGACTTCAAACTTTACTATAAAGCTACAATCATCAAAACAGCTTGGTATTGGTATAGGAACAGGCATATAGATCAATGGAATAGAATTGAGATTCCAGAAGCAAAAACCTCAATTTCTCAACCAACTCATCTTCGACAAAGCCTCCACCACCTATCACTGGGGAGAGGAGAACCTATTCAGTAAATGGTGCTGGGAAAACTGGCTGACCACATGCAAAAGGTTGAAACAGGACCCCTATCTATCCCCATACACAAAAATTAACTCCAAATGGATCAGAGACCTAAATGTAAAACCTCAAGCCATAAGAACCTTAGAAAATAAAGGAATACCATCATGGAAATTGGAACTGGCATCCATTTCCTGAACAAAACTCGAAACCCACAGGCCATAAGAGATAAGATAGACAAGTGGGACCTCATTAAACTGACAAGCTTCTGCAAAGCCAAAGAAACCATCGAGAGAGCAGGGAGACAGCCTACAGACTGGGAAAAAGTATTTGCCAACTCCAGGTCTGACAAAGGCTTAACATCTTGGATCTACAAGGAACTCAAACATGCTGAAAAGAAAAAAACAAACAACCCCATTATAAAATGGGCAAAAGATATGAACAGACACTTCACAAAGGAAGACATCCGAGCAGCCAACAGACACATGAAGAAATGCTTAACCTCACTAATCATCAGGGAGATGCAAGTCAAAACCACACTGAGATACCACCTAACTCCAATCAGAATGGCAATTATTAATAACTCAGAAAACAATAGTTGTTGGAGAGGATGTGGTGAAAAGGGAACACTCCTACACTGTTGCTGGGAGTGTAAACTAGTGCAACCTCTGTGGAAAGCAGTGTGGCGATTCCTAAAAGCTCTAAATACCAACCTCCCATATGACCCCACAATCCTCCTACTGGGAATATACCCTGAAGAACTCAAATCACTCTGTCAAAAAGATTCCTGCACACGAATGTTTATCGCAGCATTGTTCACAATAGCAAGAACCTGGAACCAACCACCTTGTCCATCAAAAGAGGACTGGATTTAAAAAAAGTGGTACATATACACAATGGAATACTACGCAGCCATAAAAAAGAACAAAATCATGAATTTCACAGCAACCTGGATGGAACTGGAGTCTATAATACTGAGTGTCCTCTCACAGAAACAAAGATCTGAGTATCACAAGTTCTCACTCATATAGTGGACCTTGATCATCCAATGCACTACCATAAGAAAATGACTGACAGTGATGGGAAACTATGGGGGGATGGGACTAATGGTAGTAAACATCTGTCTGGGGACGGGGAGACACCTGTTATCAACAACGGGGCCTGAATGAAGCATATTTGTATACCTAACCCTTAACTGTACCCCACAATATCAAAATAAAAAATATTGATAAAAAAAGAAGACATTTTGCAAGATATAACAAAGAGCACATCAATGGGATAACCATGTAGCTTCCCAAGGTGACTTGGAATTAGAAAATTCACTTGTACAACAGATTTTTTTCTCAAAGAAAATCTATATCATTACTGTGACTGGTAATTGCATGTGTCACCTTGGCTAGGCTATGGTTTTCTTCCTAAAATCACATCATATTTATGTATATCATGCCATATAAATAGTACATCCATTATTCAATAATGCACATATTTTGGCCTTCAGTAACATGTAACACTTTTCCCATCAACACACTCTCACAAGAGTCCTAACAAAAATGTCTTAGGAAAGAGATTTGGGCTGTTTTTCTATGACCATGGCTCAGACTTGGTCTCCATGATTCACCATGGCCTCAAAGTGACTTGGATGCAACTTTTCCTCACAACAGCTTGCACTAAGTAGATATCTAGGTCATATTCATGGGACAATTGGATGATTGTCTCACTTTTTCATATTTTCAAAATATTTTGCTGTTTCTTTTAGCCCTGATGTGATCATTCCCTCAGACTCCGAGCATATGCAATTTCATGGCCGGAAAACTGGTGGAGTGGGCTTGTTGCTGCAGCAGCGTGCTTGGTTACCGTTATTTTGGAAAGCTTTTGGATGAGCAAGTTGATGTGAAAGGCTGTTGCTCAGAGAATTTGGTGGGTGCCTTCAGGCTGCGTACTGCCTGGAACATGATAGCCAACGGGGGACGTGAGGATTTTGAATCTTATACCTTATCATGTCCAGTGAATGAATGACTTTATCATATAAACAAAGATTGCCAGAGAGTCCTGTTAAATGGACCAGCCCTAAAATGCATCTTCTTGATTAGGGCTCCTTGGAGGCAGGGCTATATATGTCAATCTTGGTATTCCCAAGAAATGCACACACATATGTGCATGCACGTACTGCATGTGATCACACACACAGGTGCATACGTCTACCACATCTGAACTCACACACATACACACACACGTGCATGTGTGTACTGCTTCTGAACACACACACGTGCATGCATCTACTACATCTAAGCACACACACGTGCAAGTGTCTACTGCATCTGAGTGCACACACACATCATACGTCTACTGCATCTGAACACAAACATGCATGCATCTACCATATCTGAGCACACACACACATGTATGTGTTGTATCTGAGCACACATATACACACAGAAAGAATGAGCCCATCTCTCAAACAGAAGTAAAAATTTGTGTTGATTTTTAAACTTAGAGTTCCAGAATATCCAACTATTCCTCTACAATTGAATTACATACACATAGTAAATATGTCTAAATATAGGTGGATGTGAGCATCCAGGTTTACAAGCATTTCTTCAGGTTAGAAGGCTGGCAAGTCAGTAAACACGATTCAGAGATACACGAGGATACATTTTGATTTTGGGCGCAAGAGCTGACCTTTTGGGTAAAGAAACATATTTTCTAATTTGTTTCTGGATGCAAATGAGAAACAAGGGGAATTCCTTAAACATGATTGCTTGAATCTTTCTCTGGGGAGTCCCGGGCTCATTTCTGTCTTTTGATATCACCCACTGGTTTCCCCAGAGTACATTGATGTTGACAGAGAAAGACCAAAGGAACCTTTGTGACTTCATCCAAATGTCATGACCAGCGTAAGGCTCAGCTTCTGAGGGATCGACTTTCAAGCAGGAATGGGTGGTTTTGGAAACTTAGCTAATGATGCTGTTATTATCTCTCACGAGTGACTGGGCTGATGGATCAATCCCACTGTTGTTTAGTGAAGCCTCACGGACGTGAGCAGGAATCCCGTCAGGATAGGAGATATGTGGCCCCTGAGGTTACCGGAGCTCTCTTCTCTGCAAGAAAAATGATGGCCATCATTAATAAAACAAACAACAACAGATGCTGATGAGGATGCAGAGAAAAAGGAACGCTTCTACACTGCTGGTGGGAATGCAAACTAGTGCAACCTTTCAGAAGACAGTGTGGCGATTTCTGAAAGAACTAGAAATTGACTTTCCATTTGACCCAGCAATTCCTCTATTGGCAACATACCCAGAGGAACTCAGATCATTCTATAAAAAAGATACCTGCACAGGAATGTTTGTTGCAGCTCTATTCACAATAGCAAAAACATGGAACCAACCATGCTGCCCATCAAAGGTGAACTGGATAAAAAAATGTGGTACATATATACAATGGAATATTATGCAGCCATAAAGAAGGACAAACATATGGACTTCACAGCAAGTTAGATGAATTTAGAGTCAATCATACTCAGTGATCTATCGCAGAAACAAAGAACAGAGTACCATATGTTCTCACTTATAAGTGGACCTTGAACAATTATCATAATACTCTAAGAAAGGGATTGACAGTAGTGGGAAACTGCCATGGAATGGGGGATGGGATTGGCAGTTGAGGGAAACTGCTAGGGGAGGGAGAGGCACACCTCATCACCTAGGGTAACTGCATAATCAACATTTGTATACTTAACCCTGAATTGTACCCCACATCTTAAAAATAAAAAGAAAGAAAAATGTAAAAAAAAAAAAGATCTACCAACATCCTTCCCCCTGCAAAGCAGAAAGAATTCCAATTCCTCCCATAGGCAGGGAGATGTAGAGATGACGAAGGCAGAATCAGGGAGAGATTCTGTAGCAGCAGAAGAAAAATGGTCAAAGAACTCACTCCTCAACCTTGGGAAGGGATTTCTGCCACCCTAGTTGCTGTTCTGGGGTCTTCAGCAACAGTTCAAAGCAACGAAGGAATGGAGGCCAGCTCTGTGTCACCAGATAGTCCTGCAGGCTGTGTAGACCAAAGAGTAGCTGCGGTCATCTTCTTTGCCCCAGCTCTAGCTCAGCATGACTTTTTGCTGTCCCTCAGACCCAATTGTACCCCTCTCCGCCACAACCCTGGAATAAGCTCCTATGCATCCCTCAGAACCCAAGTCTCTGGGCAACAACCTGGCTGAGTCTGTGGAGCTGTGCCCTTGGGCAGAAGGCAGAGTGTGTTGTTTCTTTGATTGGTGTGCCCATCATTTCTCAAATAGTGCTTCAGTGACCAGGCATTGGTATTAACTACGTTTTCTTATTTTCTGTATTCTTGATGCATTGGTATCTGGGGGCTACTTGTCAGGAGGGATTGTCTATGGGAAGAAGGTTACCTAATTCCTAAAGATAACAATCATTTCAACTGAGAGTGCACCTTTCATATGCAAACCAATAAATCCAAAGCCAATACATACCTCCCCAACCAGCTCTGGGCCCCTAATCTCTTCCCTAATCATGCCAGAGTCAGATAGTAGGCAACTCAGGACAGCCCCTTAACCCTAGAGGCCACTGAAATGATTAAACTGTTCAATTCTGAGCCTGCTTCCTAACCTCGTTCATTACTTCCCATGGAAAACCATAAAAACCACAGAAGCCATAATAAAGAGTCTTGCCCTCAGTTTCCCTCTCTCCCTCTGCCTCCCTGAGGTTTCTCTGTACGGTCTGCTTGGCATAGCATGGGTCCCTTCTCTGGGAACTGTGAATAACAAGCTATCTTTTCAATGGCCGTCATCTCCTGATCAGTTGCCCTCATAGTACTTAAATACTAATGAAACCTCCATATCAAAATAGCACTGTCCTCTGGCCTGAATGTACGACAAGCTTGTTAGGACTCAAGGAAGAACTTTTCTTGTTTTTTTTTGTTAAAGAAAATATATTTAAGACTTGAGTAAGCATTCTTTGTTTTGATTTTCAGTAGAGAATCATAGGAATAGAGCAGGACAGTTTCAATAAGTTTTGCTTGTCCATAGAGTAATGGTTGGAAAAATTATGAAACTTTCATACGGTGGAATATTGCACAGCTATTAGAAAGACTGAGTCAGAGCTATAGGGACTGACATGGAGGGAATTTCCGAAGTTCTTTTTGAGAGAGAAAAGAAAGATGTAAAGAAGTGTTTGGAATATGAGTCTATTTTTGTAGAAAACAATGACAGAAATGATGTATCTATGTAGATCTTTGCATGTGTGTCTGCAAAAATTATAAAAGCTTGAGGAAGAACATGGAAGGATGCAAGCTATAATGTAAATATGATTTAATCTGGGCAGGTGAGCTGAAGTGGAAGGAGCAAGGAGAAGAGAGAAGTCAAGAAAGAATAAGGAGAAAAAACCTGCACTTAAAATCCCATACTACATAATCACACTTAAATGTTTATATTAAATTATTTGTATTAATATAAATGAATAAAATCCGAAAGCTCTATAATTCAGTGATTCTTTTTTTAGTAGAATTTTACTCTGTGACTCAAGATATTTTAATAACATTCTTATGTAATTTGCTTTTAAAGGGAGATGAAGATACGTTTGCCCACCATCTGCCTGTTGAGCTCAGGCAAACCGACACTGGGTTTTGATGTTCTCCTGCCAGGCAGATGTGGGCTAGACTTGAATCACCACCTCCCCAGTCGGATCTCTGATGTGTAGGACAAGCAGCGTGGGAAGAGGCAGCCTTTTCTGCAGAAGGGAGGCCTGTCTCTCCAGACAGAATGGAGTGTTTCTGTCCGTGGGGTTACAGACCACCACAGACTCACCAACTCCGTCCCCTGCGGTCACTTGGCCAGACAAAAGCAAGTTTTTTTTCTCACAGCACAGGGCCTCCTGTCCAGCAAACTTAGCCTTCTCTGTTGGGTGTTACTAAGCTGTGAGTCTAAATATGGCACATGGCCGTTTGATGGAAATCATTTCCAGTAAAAGAGGATGTTTCCTCAGCAGTTTTCAAGCTGGCGCTGACTCAATCATCCTCGAGGGAGCCCATTTAACTGGTCATTAGGGAGACAGCAAAAAGGCATTGAGGAATTCTGTAACAAGATGCGTATCCTGTGTGGAAGCCCCCCGGGACTCTGACCATCAGCTCCCTATGCTTGTTGGAGAGGTTTTATTGATGCTACTGAAAAGTAGTTCACTGCAGCAAATCTGTTATTTGTGTATGGGTTTAAAGATGTTGTGTTGTACCTGTTCCAGCTTTGTGAGGAATGGCACCAAAGGTGAGATGTGGTACTCACACAGTAATTAGATGTTTAAGGGTGATTGATACCCTAATCACTATATCCTCAGACGTAGAGGAACAAATTGAGGACTTGAAAGGAGGGATGAAAATTTGTGCTGAGCGTTTTGGGCAAAATATTTACACTGTCCTAACATTATACTTATAAGTATACATATACTTATGTATAAACTTAAAATTTTAAAAACCAGCACGTGTTAAGCAAAGAGTTTTTTTTTTGGCAGGGATTGTGCAGTGCAAAAACGGTACTTTTTTGGTACTTAGGGTCTGTCTGCTATGGAGAAAATGACTTTTACGAGAGTACTGTGTTACAGACTTTCAAGGCTAGTACTTGTAGACCGACAAGGATGTAGCTGCTGAGTGATAGAACCAATGATCTGAGTTCAAATAGGACCTTTAGGATCTGGGATCATTTGACACCTATCAGAAGCTCTGGTGGCAGATCCCGGAGAGCAGGGGTCAAATTTTTTAAAAGGAAGCATGGGCGCATAGAATCTTCAGAGCCAGACCCTATTCCACTAGGGTTTATTCCTGTTCCCAAACAGTTATTTTTTTCAGCATTGTGGGTGTAGATCTTTAGGGAAGCATTTCAAAGTATTTGAATGGCAAATATATTTTAAAAATGGAAGATATGCTAAAAATGTATTTTTTTAAGGGATCCGAACAAAACCACAGTTACTTAACCAAGGAACGATACGACTAACCACAGCCGCATAGTTCTCAGAGTATTTATGAGTGTGTGTCGTCAAGGAATGTGTCCTGGGCATGGACCGTGGGGTCAGAATCTTTTATTTATTTATTTTAGTCTAGAACTTTCTTCCTTATAAATAGGAATCTGTAAATTTTAGTAATCTGAGGTTTTTATATTTTTTAAGGGTTATTTGAAATATTTTTAGGAGCAATCAATTGCCCTTGACAATGGAAATGTTGCTTGGTGTATCTTTTAGGCCAGTTTCTCTTTTCTTTTCACACTTTGGTCTTTCAATCTCTGTTGTGTTCTTAAAGGGATGGACATTTATTCTTGGGATGTTTCTCAATGCCTTTCCAGTGGGAGGTCAAGGTCAAGGTTCCTTGAGGTGACACTGAGTTGACGCTTTCTGCATATAATTCTGAAACCCCTAGTGATGTGGAGTCCTGGAAGAAGATGCACCTGGTAGAAGGAAAGGGCTGGTGAACCCATCCAGTTAGAGGGAGTCCAGCCCTAGAGACCAGGCTCCAAGCTTAGAGTTTCCATGAGTTTACTGCTCCAGAGTCTCAGCAGGGCATTAGCTGTGGGCACTGTAGGCGGAGGGAGTCAGCTGCCTTTGTGACAGTGACAGTCCTGGATATGACACTCTATGGGTCTATATTAAATGATTCCTGTGGATAAGGCAGGAAGGCTAGCAGGAGACATTGACAAAGGAAGACCTGCCTATGTTTCTATCGGCTGGAGCTTTGTATAAAGCAGTAGAACAGGGAGCAGTAGGATTCTCCTCTTTTGTTCTAGCAGAAGGCTTACTTTTGTGATGACACTTTTATGAATATGGAAAAAAAAAACCACGGGAAAGCCTTGTAAACTGAATCATCTAGTTACATTTTCTCAACTTCCCTAGGTGTTAAAATATCAGGCAGAAAATGGTAAGTTTAGTCTGTTGTCTAAGTACATGACTTTTTAATTGTTGACTCAATTGTTTTGGGGTAAAGTACAAGGTATAGTCCAGTC
Source organism: Cephalopachus bancanus (assembly GCA_027257055.1). Classification (NCBI taxonomy): domain Eukaryota; kingdom Metazoa; phylum Chordata; class Mammalia; order Primates; family Tarsiidae; genus Cephalopachus; species Cephalopachus bancanus. The sequence continues at coordinate 2,051,620 of JAPVLO010000260.1, read as the reverse complement.
CCCCTTTCCCTCCTCCTCCTCATGCTCTTCTCTCTCCTCTTCTTCCTCTTTTTTTTTGAGTTGGTGTCTTATTCTGCTGCCCAGACTGGAGTGCTGTGGCTGCTCCCGGTCACTGCAGCCTCGACCTGCTGGGCACCCGATCCTTCCACCTCAGCCTTCTGAGTAGCTGGAATTACAGGCACGCGCTACCATGCCCAGCTGATTTTTTTATTTATTGTAGAGATGAGGTCTCACCAAGTTATCCAGGTGGGTCTCGAACCCGCGGGCTCAGGCAATCCACTCACCTCGGCCTCCCAAAGCACGGGATTACAGTCTGAGCCACCGAGCCTGGCTTCTTCTTCCTCTTCCTCTTCTCTCTTCTACTTCTCTTCTTTCTCTTCCTCCTCCATCTCTTCCCCTTTCTCTTCTTCTCCTTTTTCTTCTTCGTGTCTTGCTCTCTGTTTCTGTTCATGAGGGAAGACCAGGGAATGCGTGACCCTCAGCCTCAAGCCCTCATTGAGCAGTGGGCACACTCCATCAGGAGAAACTTCTTGAGTGTCTCCATGTGTCATGTACTGTTCCAGGCACAAGGATTTAGCAGTGGATAAAACAGACTAGTTCTTGCTTTCCATGTGTCTGGGACTTCAGTAAGGGAGCCAGACTTATGACTGGGGTTAGGTACCGGAGACCAGCTCCAGCCAGGTTCAGGGTACCTCAAAGGTGGAGACGGCATTGGCGATTGGGGAGAAGAAGAGAGAAAGAGAGAGAGAGAGAGAAAGAAAGAAAGAGACTGGACTCCAGTCTAGTGCAGAAGCGATGTGTGTTATTGGGAATTACAATGGGTCTTTTAAACACAAAGTCAGATGTAGGAGGGGCGTTCCCCACCCACCAGAAACCTTAATCCATGAAAACTTAATCAATGATTGCCTTTAAACCGTTTTCATATGATAATCTTAAAATCCCATAACAAAGGATAACCTAATCTGTGACTGACATATTCTATAAACATTTTTCATCTTAAACTGATTGATTTATGCCAAATTAAACAATTCTATAGAAGCTTAAGTATTTACTTTACAAACAAAAGTGGCCCATCCCAGAATGTTTGGAATGTGGCCCAGTCCAAAGTTTACAGTGGGCTACCTGCAAGTAACCCAGCCGCATTCTTTCAACAAAGTGGCTATCTTCTAAAACTATATTCTACAATTTACACCTTCAATAAATCCTAAGATCATGACCCAGAAGCCTGTGACCAATACTAAGGCTCTTAGATGTGACATGAGTTTAAATTATAAGTTGTGTGAAAGCCAAAACTGCAGTTTGTGGAAGAATGGGAGCAATGAGCTTCTAAAGTTAGCTTGTGTTCATCCCGATCTCAGAGTTTCTATGTTTTGAGCTCACAGGAGCTTAATCTGGTTAGTGCTGAGTAGAAAGGGGGGGGGGAAATGGGGTGAATAGCTCCCGAATGCATCCTAGTGGTCTCGGAGTCAATGGCCCTTCCTGATCCCTAACGCTCAGTGGGCCTCCGTGGCTGGCTCCCAACAGTTAGGCATATGAAAGGTGGGGTTAAGCACCGGAAAGATGCTTAAGAAATTGGTAATATGAGGTACAGGCAATTTTTGAAACATTAAAGATAGTTTGCCACTGGCCTTCAATAAATGTCAAAGTCATTGCTTAAGGATTGCATTCTTTGCTTTAGATGCAGTCAGAGTCCTCCCAAGACTAGTTTGTCTTATTGTCTAGTTCCCATAGGGTGATTTTCTACTATGGTGGGAAGATGTGATACATATAACTAATTTCTTCAGAACTATTAACTACACTGAAGAGGTTCAGAACACAAAAACACACAGTTCGGATTATGTTTCCTAAAAATTTCTTAAGACCAAGTGTCAGGAATGCTTGGTTTTGGTAAAAATGACAAGTGTCTTCTCTAGGTTGTGTTGTAGCACAGAGCAAAGGGGATGAAGTGGGCATGGCCTTTATGATTGAATGAGTGTCCCTTGTGAAGTCTAAGACTTTGGCTCTGTGGATGCTTTTATTTCTATCTCAGAAGTAGAGATACCTGGTCCTAGTACCTCACAGGGAAAAAGACAAAGCAATTGTTTGGTAAAACTAACATAACAACATAAAACATAACATAGCATAACGTAGCATAGCATAGCAGAGCATAAACATAACATAACATAACATTATAATGCACAGGTACTCACTTTTAAACTCTTACTACTATTGTACTTATAAACCACCAACCATTATACTATATAGTTCAGAATGCACTCAGGTCTTCAGCGTATTTTAAATGAAATACCCTCAAATCCAAGATCATTCTTCTTATTTCTCCATTAATAGCACTCACACTTTGTGGTTAATGGTACTCCACTTGACTTATCAACAAAATATATTGAAAATAAGAGAACACAGACTTAGAGGAACCAATGGAAGCACCTAAAAGAGAAGGAAGAATTCCCAGCCCTGTAAAAGCAAAGACTGGAGTTTCACATAAAGTATAGGATTTGGAACCATCTGGGTTTTCCAAGGTAAGTGTCCTCCTATGTCATTTAATTCTTTCAGTCTCAGTAATTGACCTTGCAGGGCTTGGGTCCTGCTAGTACTGCATAGAAATCTACCTGTTGTATGAAAACAGCATAGCAGAGGATTATTGTCATCTTCTAAAGTAAAATTCTAAATAGACATAGACAATAAGACCCATGATTTTGGGACTACACTTTTTAAAAGTATCTGGATTCACTCACACCACATGGATTTTTGCTCTAACATGAGCAATGGTGTCAGAATGCTGGAAGGCTGATTTGTTCCAAACCCCAAATCTTTCTGCAAAATCTATCTGCTCCAAAGATGGGTATTTCTTATGATGTTTGTCTAAAACACTGGAATTAGCCATGTAGGAAAAACTGGATCTTAGATCATACCATAGAAATCGACTAACTGCATATGTCTCATAAATGTGTCCAAAGATTTTGTGGTGACTTGACACCAATAATAACTATTCTTTAAATGAGAAGGACAATGAAAAGTTCCAAAGTATTGTGCTAGAAAGATGCCAGGTCATGTATGATGGTGGTTGAAGTCTCTGTAATGTATACTGAACATATTCCCTATACAGAAATTATAGCCTCAATTGCATAAATACAAAAGGCATTCTTTTGAAAAAATTGTTGATTTATTTTAAAATTTTTAACCAAAGTATTCTTATATAGAATGCAACTCAGCTGAAAAAAGAACTCTGTGGAGCTTTTCACTGCATATCAGTGAAAAGCATATTTATAAACTTAAAAAATGTGAATTATTAACTTCATCCCACAAATTCCACTTTAAGACATTTTAGAATGAATATTTCTAGTGGGTTGAGATGCCTACAATATGCCCCTTTTGTGTAGAGTTAATATGTTATTCCATCCAGGAAAGCCAGTTAAGGGCATAGCCATCATCATTTTAACACATCCATTCCTGGTAGAAAAATGTACCGAGGCCAGAAATGGTTCAACGCAAGAGGGGTTGTGTTCTAGAAGAAGGACTGTGCTGTCTGTTGCTCTTCTTTTCTATACAGGTCTTGAAAAAAGACATTTACAACTGTTGGTAGGAAGGCAGACCAAGCTTAAGTGCCAGTTGTTCAGGGGAGTTGCAAACCTGGGTTGACAACATTGGCTGTAAAATGGAGGCCAAATGAGAGGTTACCACTATGCCTAGCCTTTTCTGCTGGGCAAAGGGAGCCACCAGTCCAGTTAGCTCATTGTCAGATAGCACCAAGAGAGACACCACTGTTATCCAGTGGGCCATCCTTCCAATCTTTCCATGGCACCCAACTGTGAAAGTATATGAGGGCCTACATGAAAATTACATGCAGTCTCAACCTTCTGCAGAAGAAACTAAACCAATGGGACATTGTATATGCCGATTTAAAATTCTCAACTGTGAGTGCAGCTAGGTTCAAGTGAGTTGTCTGATGGAGCAGGGAAAGAAATAGAGTTGCTAGAGAGTCAGTTCAGAAGTCCCTACATGAGAAGTGACTCACTCCCTTCTTGCTATTTTTATATTTTGCAAGTTCTATGTTTTTCTAAATACAAGGTTATTTTTTCTGCTTAGTCCTTAAAAATCACAAGAGATGTGCGTTAGCTGAAAATTACGAACTTAGTAACTTGAGGGTTAATTGATCACAGGATATGGCATAAATGAGGAAAAGCTTAAAACTTATATTCTCTCTCCATATCTATATTTGTGATGGGAAATACATTTAGTTTGCTATAACAAAGAATGATATGTCCTCCAAACATTTTCTAATTTTTGACTTCCTTTTTGACCCATGGGTTATGTAGCAGTATGCTATTAATTTCCAAATATTTGGAGATTTTCTAGATGTCTCAATGCTATTGGTTTCTAATTTAATTTCATTGTCGTCAGAGAATATACTCTATTCCCAGAAGGTTACTGAGAAGTAATTTATGGCCCAAGATATGGTTCCCTTAGTGAATGTTTCATGTGCGTTTGGAAAGAATGCGTATTCTGAAGTTTTGCAATTATGGTAAATTTCTTGACAATGTTTTTTAAAACGACTCAATGCTAATCTTTTTAAACATCTAGTTGTTTTATTAGTTACTGAGCAAGGAATATTAAAATCTCCACCTATGGTTGTGGATTTATCTAGTTCTCCTTTTAATTTTTTCAGCTTTGTCTGATGAGTAACAGCCCAAAGTTCAGAAAATACTATTCTAGGAGACCAGAGAGGGAGAAATGACCTCAGTCTTCAGTTGTCTCAAGGATGATATAGAACTTGAGCCCAGCCAGCAGGCAGAGTGAGATCAGGGGAAGTTGACGGGCGAGAAAAGCCCAAATAAAGTCCAAGAACATAATATGAAAAATGGGTGAGTTAGAAATGCACATGGAATGCTCTGGGGCAGCACGTGGAACAGTGGGTAATGGAGGATTCGCTGTATTTTGTTCTTCCTTTCTTAATGAATATCAACTTGGTTTGGAGTAAATTTTTAAAATGTTTGGCTTGATCATAAATAAAGTATTTATGTATATCTGTATTTGAGTGTAAACAATGTACAAATATACAAATATTCCTCTTATAATCAAGCCTAATACTTGCACATGTAATATTGCCCTCTTTCTGTGCATACAAATGTATGTATTTTAAAGAGTTTTTTATTTTATTTTAAAGATGTGGGGCACAATTCAGGGTTAGGTATACAAATGTTCATTATGAAGGTACCCTTGCTGATGAGGTGTGTCCCTCTCCCCTGGTTGTTTCCCTCAACTGCCAATCGCACCCTCCCTTCCCCTGGCAGTTTCCCACTATTGCAAACCCCTTTCTTATAGTATTATGATAATTGTTCAAGGTCAGATTATGAGTGAAAACATATGGTACTCTGTTCTTTGTTTCTATGACAGATCACTGAGTATGATAGACTCTAAATTCATCCAAGTTGCTGCAAAGTCCATATATTTGTCTTTCTTTATGGCTGTATAATATTTCATTGTGTATATGTACCACATTTAAAAAATCTAGTCCAATTTCGATGGGCAGCATGGTTGGTTCCATGTTTTTGCTATTGTGAACAAAGCTGCAACAAACATGCATGTGCGGGTATCTTCTTTGTAGAATGATTTGAGTTCCTCCGGGTATATTCCCAATAGGGAGATTGCTGGGTCATATGGAAGGCCAATTTCTAGTTCTTTCAGAAATCGCCCATACTGTCTTACAAAGAGGTTGCACTAGTTTGCATTCCCACCAGCAGTGTGGAAGTGTTCCTTTTTCTCTGCATCCTCACCAGCATCTGTTGTTTGTTTTACTAATGATAGCCATTCTTACTGGAGTTAGGTGGTATCTCAATGTGGTTTTGATTTGCATTTCTCTGATGATGAGTGAGGCTGAGGCACTTCTTCATGTGTCTTTTGGCAGACCCTATATCTTCTTTTGGGAAGTGTCTGTTCATGTCTTTTGCCCACTTTTTAATGGGGCTGTTTGTTTTTTTCTTTTCAGCACATTTGAGTTCCTTGTAGATCCTAGATGTTAGGCCTTTGTCAGATACACAGTTGGCAAATATTTTTCCCATTCTGTGGGCTGTCTCCCTGTTCTCTTGGTGGTTTCTTTTGATTTGCAGAAGCTCATCAGTTTGATGAGGTCCCACTTGTCTTAATCTTATTTCTTATGGTATGGGCACTTAGGGTTTTGATCAGGAATTGGTTGCCAGTTCCAGTTTCCATAAGGGTGTCTCCTGCATTTTCTAAGATTCTTATAGTTTGAGGTTTTACATTTAGGTCTTTGATCCATTTAATTTTTGTGTATGGTGATAGGTAGGGGTCATGTTTCAATCTTCTGCATGTGATCAGCTAGTTTTTCCAGTATCATTTACTGAATAGGTTCTCCTCTTTCCAGTGATTGTTGTTGGAGGCTTTGTCAAAGATGAGTTGGTTGAGAAATTGAGGCTTTACTTCCGGAATCTTAAAGAGTTTTTTCTAATTCAAACTCAAATGATCTCTAAGTGTTAGGAACTGACTTGGGTACTACATTTATGTTCTTAAGAATGGCCTTAAATTTTAAAATAATTCATAAAGTGAGAGATAATTCTAGTTAATAAAAAGTTAATTCTTCTAATGGTCACTTGATGAAGGTACCTGACTCTATTTTCCAATGCTATCTTTGTAATTTCCCATTTCCTGAGAACACCCCCCATGCCTAGGGTGCCTATGGGTACAGGAGTGAGATTACAGGTGTAGTAATGGACAAGTCATAATGTGAGACTCTTGGATGTCAGATATGTTCTACAGGTCATGCACAGCACCACCTGAACATTTCTGCTCATCAAACCACTAAATTTTAAAAATATATCAGAGGAAGAATGCCAATAAATAGGCCTGAAGGTTGTTTAGACTTTATATTCAAAGCAAGAAGCATGAAGGATTTGACAGCTGTTTTCAGTTTCATTATTGATGACAAACTTGTTTAGTCACAAAATCTGTATATTTTCTTATAGAGAAATTGACACTATTACAACACTACTGAGCAACAATAGCATATTGTCTTTTTTTGTTAAGTATGTAGTATAGAGAAGCAACATTCTTTTATGGATTTTGTAAATGCAGAGATTAAAGGTTATTAGTCTGTAAATCAGCACACATGAATTTGATTAATGTAGCATTTCCATTTACCTTGGTGCTCTCAAAGGGAAAATCACCTTCTTAAACAGTACTGTGATACCAATAATAACTTTTATGATTGACACCAGCCAGAGGAAAGTTACAAGCAAAAGGTGAGAATAGTTACAGTATTGGAGGTGTCGACATTGAGAATTCCTCAAAATGATGTCAAGTCTACCTCTTACAAGCTAAGCAAGGATGATCCCAATATCCCACATTTGCCTTATTTAATTCTTGAACAATAACATTGGGAGAGAATCTTCATCATTCTCACCTTAAAGTTCATGTGCCTGAGGTTCTGAAATGTACCAGAGTGTGAACCAAAACTCACATCCACATCCAAGTCTTAGACTCTAAATCTGGTGCTCTTTGCACTAAGCTACCTCAAAATGTCATGGAATGCCAAATAAGTGATTTCGATCTCTGCCATATAGCTTATATCTCTCATTATCTCTCATTGGGGAATCACAGACATCTGCTGTCATTCAAGGTTTTGAGAACATTAATAACAGATGCAGAGCAATTGCCAAGTGATGAGTATCTTCTTTACCTACAACACATTATGCTACAATCTTGATGTAATGAAATGTTCATGGCCTGTATCCTATATGTCTAGTAGAGAACAAATAATGGCTCTTAATAGATGTTTATCCTCCTGGACTTGTCCCAGGAGCTCTCTAGTGGTGTGCTTATCAAGATGCTCAGAGAGAGAGAATGCTCCTGGCATCCCCTGGGACTTTGCGAGCTATGGTCCCAGCAGCCAGTGGAGCCAGTCAGAGGGGTTCATGGGGAAAAGTATTTGGTGAGACTCCCCAGTGATGCCCAAGGATATCAAAGAACAAAGCATTCACAGAAACTGAAAAGATACAAGGACATTTAAAAAAAATCACTTAAAGCATTAGTGTGTGAGACATCTGGCTATATGCATATGAGGGGGGTTTAAAACAAAAACCAACAGAATTATGTTTTTGTAGGGTGGGCCCCTAGTAGTACAGGCTCCCCTCACTAGGTAAGTGTTCTAGGAACCCCACTGGCATCAGTGGACCAGCTAGCATTGTCAGAAGAGGCTGCATTTGGCTTCAGTGAATTTTTTTGGATTCTTTCCACACATTTGCCCATTTCATGATATATCTGCCCACACCACACTGAGTGCTCAGTAGTTTCTCTCTCTTTTTTTTTTTAACCAAAAACAGCATGACCCCTGTGTCTCACCCTCTCTATTCACCTGGTCTTGCCCCAGTGACTTTTTGTTTTTGTTTTCCTGAATGAAAAAAGTCATCAAAGAGAAAAGTTTTGCCAACATGGAAGAGGTCAAGCAAAAAAACACTAAAAGGCATCAAAATGAACAAGTTCAAAAACTGTTTTGAGCAGTGGAAAAAAATGTCTTGATAGGTGTATTATGTCAAAAGAAGAGTATTTTGAAGATGTCTAAAGTTTAAACATGTAAGGATGAATGCACTTTTAAAATAAATACATTTCATTTTTGTGGTACCCCGATAAGTCATTTTACTTTATATGTATTAGTGTATGTTAGTGTTGATTACTAAACATGAGTTAAGATTTGGAAATAAAAACTAAAAAACTCAGTCTTGTTTATACATCTGCACTTGACCTCAGGTACAAAATGTGAGGGAATCTTCTTTGAGGGAGATGCAGTGTTTCTACCGGTCAGGAGCAAGGGCACTACTCAGACTTAAATTCTGTTCCCATGGCTAGCCTTATTTGCCATCTAACACCTCAGTTAAGTCACAGAATTTTCCTGTTCACATTTTAAAAATAAAAATAATAATAGTACCTATCTTGCAGTACCAATTTGAGGATTAAAATAGTTAATACATGTAGACAGCATGTACCATCTAAGTGTTTGCTATTATTATAATATTTTTGAGGTTACATAGGCAACCTGCCATGAAAATTTTCCATCACATATCTGGGTGCATTTAGTTAAATGGATCCACATACATCAAACATCCTCTTGCTGAGAAACAGAGAGAGAGAGAGAGAGAGAGAGAGAGAGAGAGAGAGAGAGAGAGAGAGAGAGAGATCTGATGTTAAATTAATGTGTTCCTTTCATAAAACAGAATGTGTACCTCACAAACATCAAATAACTGCAGTTATACCCAAGATGCCAAGTTCAGAATCTATTTTAATAGTGCTATCTCTGAAATCATTCTCAACTCACTGCCAGATCTCCTGACATATCTTAGGAGTTCCAGAACAGACTGTGTCACTTACCAAGGGGAAACTGACAATACTTTTTCTGTAACTTGCACTAATATTTTTTAGATATTTCCAATGCAGAAGTTTCAAAGGTTTTTTTCCCTATTGTTTGAAGCAGCTCTTCCTAAACACACAAATAAACATGCTTCATGATGTTGGGTTTTTCAAATGATGTCAACTCAAACATCCATGAATCTTTCTTGTGAGCATAACTCAGTGCTTCCTTTGAGATTTTAACATGCCATGGCCAGGGTCTGCCTCACTGCTGTGGGATGATAACCATGCTCAGACAGTTTCAAAGGTAGGAAACAGATGTTGGACATGCCAGGCTCCACAGAAATCATGGCGGGCAATGACTTCCACCCATCTGCACCAAGCAAGTTGAACTGTAGTGACAATAGCCTGCTGGATTCAGGAGGGTAGACAGATTGAGAGGCTGGGCTGCGATTAGTCACCAACTGTGTGGAATCATCCATCAAACTTCATTGTTCTATGCCTCAGTTCCTTCAACCACACATGAGGATAATGAGAGGAACTTTCTCATAGAATTGCTATGAGGATCGGGTGAGTGGATATATGTAGAACTAAAACAGTCCTTAGAAATGTGCCTGGGGTCAGGCGTGATGGCTGACAATGTAATCCCAGGACTTTGGGAGGCTGAGGTGGGAGAACTGCTTGAGACCAGGAATTGGAGACCAGCCTGGACAACATAGCTAGACTCTGTCTCTACAAAAGTAAAAATTAAAAAAATAGCTAGGCATGGTGGTACGTACCTGTAGTCCTAGCTACTCAGGCGGCTGAGGCATGAAGATCACTTGAATCCAGGGGTTTGAGACTGCAGTGAACTATGATCTCATCATATATATGCCTGGCATGTAGCAAATCTTACATAGCAAATACAAATATAAATAATATAACAATATAAAATACAATAATAATTATTATTTTATTGTTGTAGTACTGACTTAGTACCAGCTTCCAAGCTTAGTACAAGCTTCCAAGAAGCTGCCCAACGGTGGCGAGTCTTGCTGTGGGAATAAACTCTTATAGCATGCTCACAGTCAATGGCTAGATGCATTTTAAGAACACATGTAAGCACTAGCTATATTATTATTGTTATTATTATTTCTGTTATTTTTGCAGAGAAGAGCTAATGATCAAGACTAATACTTAACCAAAAAATCTGACTTTTAGTTTTCAAATAATTATAGATTCTTTTAAAGTAGTTACCACTGCTCCACACAGCTTTGAAATCTGTCTACGTGTCCATGAACTTGGGAGTCCCTCTTTTGAATTCATGATTTTCTTGGCATCAAGATGGGTGGATGAATTGAATGAGCCAATGAGGCATTATTATCATAATATCAAAAGCAAGGATAAACTCTAAAATACTGGAACTGATTTTAGAATACATTGCAAAATTGTGTCTAAAAGAGAATTCTAAAAGAAAGCTCCAAAAAAATATTTTGAACCATGGCTATGATTTTGGTATACACATTCCTAGGACCGCTTTGAAGGAAGAATAACTATTATGTTTCAGTGCTACATTTGATTTTTTTTATAGTCTTGCTACTCAAAATGTGTGTTAGAGTGCAGCTACATCAAAGCACATGGGCATACCCTGGCAACTTGCTAGAAATGCAAAGTCTCAGACCTACTGCATCAGTTTACAGTTTAATAGGAGCCTCAGGAAATTTGCATACACATTAAAATCTGAAGGACACAATTTTATAGTCTCTCTACATTAGTGTCACATCACATTAAACCCTTATTCTTACCTTTAAATGTTTGAGGTCATTACGCTTATGACAACGTGATGTAATTCACAATTGTACATGCTAATGACAATGTGATTCTTTGGCCCCATTATTTAGCCCAGGTAGATGAAATTTTAGCCAGCTCTCCAGTATCTGTCTTGTGTAACTTGTAGCACTAACCAAAGTTGACCACAGAGGTTAACACTTTACCACTATGGGAAGCCACTATCAGAATGTCCCAGTTAAGACAAATACTTGGTATTGATAACAGTCTTTGGGGTTTGGTGATGGCTTCTTGGGAATCATAAATGTCCGGATGGCTTGTGCCAAACCTCAACTAAATGAGAACATTGCTGCTGAAATATTACCACTCCTGTGGACAATTTCTAGTTTAAGCTGTCATGCTAAATAACTCAACCAAAGAAAGGAAGCAAGGTTTCAGCTCGACTCCTCTAAAATAATTTCAATGGAAGCATTTCTCCCTTCACGGAAGGAGGATGGTGCGTGTGTCATTGTTGCTGTTAACCAATCGAGGTACAAACCATTCTTTACTCCGTGGCACTGCCACAAAGTATTTGGAGACCTGCCTCCGCCCACAAGCTACTTAATGGGAAAAAAGTCATTTGCTGCCAACCCACTGTCTGATTCTGAATTTTTATGACTGTACTACTCTGCCCAGTAATCTGGATCTAAATGTGGACCCTGTTTCCCTCCTCAGTTTTTTCAGTCCTCTCAACCAAAGCACATGTGAGGTTAAACCTTCAAGCTCTTGCAACCCATGGGCCCATTTTGACAGAACAATCTACATGAATCCAGCTACACTCTGAAGATATTTCTGTATGGTTCTTAGGAGATGTCTGAGCTCGTTCTCTGAGAATTGGAATGGCTTTTTGCCACCCTGGGAGTGAATTTTTGCCTTTCTTGCTGACATTTTAAGTAGACCGCTGGGTGTGGGCTGCTATTTCATTTCCCAACATGTTCGGGGCAATTACACTAAAATATTACAAACTCTGTTTGTGGAAAGGGTGAGGGTTTTGGCTCCAGAGTCTAAACCTCTCCAGAGGATAGTGTGAGACAGAGCAGAGAACAAAAGCACTGACCTGGTGGAGGAATTGTGGGTGAGTCCTTGGAGTTCTGGTTAGCCTGGTCAATTCCTGTCAGTGCCTGGAGAGCATCGTGAGTTTCCAGGACTCTGCCCCCTGCCGAGGAGGTCCATGCCACGTGGGCAGAGTTTCCCAGAAAGAGATGGCAGGAGATATCAGGAAAGGTTGACTTTTATTTCACGGTTATGTTTTGGCAAAATTTGGCTTTGCAATGACTCTTTTTCATTCTGCCACCGTGATGTTAAGTTATAGCTGGATTTTACAATGGTTTGTTCATATCTCACCACACCCTCCCCCCTACTTGACATATGGCTGCAAAAATGAATGTCCTTGTGAGCATAGCTAACATAGATGACAAGCTCCAGCTGACTGACCCAGGGCCCAGGAACTCAAAAACTAGGTGTTGTTATGTTGAATGTGATCATCTATTTTCTTCTAACAACTTGTTTTTCATAATATTTGAATCAATTATAGTAGTATTTTCTGAGCCAGCAAGGGAAAAGCAAAGATGTAATGTGAAAGCTATGGCATCTATAATTATGGAAAAATAAATTTCTGGAAGAAGTTGCAAAGAGTTATATTTCTTGCCCTCAAATTGCTTCTACCCCAGGATATTGTTACTTAAGATAGTGTTTCCTTTCTCCCTCCCTCCCTTTCTTCCTTCCTTTCTTCTTCTTTCTTCTTTTTTTTTTTGTTTTTTTGAGTTGGAGGTCTCACTCTGTCACCCAGACTGGAGTTCAGTGGCACGATCATGACTCACTGCAGCCTTAATCTCCTGGGCTCCGGCTACCTTGCCTGGGAATTACAGACAAGCACCACCATGCTGGCTAACTTTCTAAATTTTTTGTAGAGATGAGGACTTGCTATGTTGTCCAGGCTGGTGCGGAATTCCTGGGCTCAAGCAGTTCTCCCATAGAGGACTCCCAAAGTGCTGCGATTATGGGTGTGAGCTACCATGCCTGGCTCAAGATAACTGACTCTGAGGCAAACTTGGTTACACTGAGGGAAGAAAACTTGAGACATGTGGTAAAATTTCGCCCAGGGTGCATCCCTAGCTGAGAAGGTAGAGAATGAAAAAAATCACAACCCCCAAATTACTGCATATGACAGTACAGAAATTTAATGTACTTCCATGTAGACATACTCTAAGAAAAGGACATACAGAAGAATCTTAAATTATATTCTCTACTTTTATTTTTAGTAATAGTATTATTGTTTCAAAATAATTGTATAGATTCCCATAAATATGGGAATGTGTGTGTGTGTGTGTGTGTGTGTGTGTGTGTGTGTGTGTGTGTGTTTATGACAAGGAAATAAGTAATTTTGTTAATGACATTAGAAAATCAGATTTTCATCCTGGAGACATAAAATAAAATCAACGAATCAAGTAAAAATCCTGTACTTTTTCATTTGTATTCAAAATATCATATTTAAACCCATAATTTATGTTTCCCTTTCTAAAAATATATATATTTTCTCATCTCCTTAAAATGAAAACATCCCTACATGTATCAACAGGCAAATGGAAAAACAATGTGGTGTATCCACATATTTAAATACTACTGAGTAACAAATGAATGAACTGCCAATTCACACAACAACAAGAATGGATCTCAAATATATTACACTGAGTGAAAAAAGTCAGTTACAAAAGACCACATTTTGTGTGACTCCATTCACAGGATGTTCTAGAAGAGGCAATACTGTGATGGAAAGGTTAATATGTGATTGCTGGGATGGGAGATGGGAAGGATTGAGTGTCATAAGGGAGATGGGAAGGATTGAATGTTACAAGGGAAGTTTCTGGGACAATGAAAATGTTCTAAATCATGGTACGAATGTGGGTTTCATGTGTGTATACATTTCTCAAAATTCATCAGACTATGTTTTTACAAATAGAAGGAATAAGTTCTTAGGTTTGATAGTAGAGTGGGGTCACTATAGTTAATAGCAATGTATTGAGTATTTCAAAATAGCTAGAAGAGAGGTCTTGAAATGTTCCCCACAATCCTAAATACTGGAAGTGATGGACACCCCTTGACTTGATCATTACACATCCATGCATGTAACAAAATATCACAGGTACCCCACAAATCTACATAAATATTATGCATCAAAAAAAAATTTTTTAACTTTGTTAAAATGTGTGCATTTAATGGTATGTAAATTATACCTTAACCCATGTGATTTAAACAAAGAAAGACAAGCGAATCTGATGGACAAGGCATTGGGCTAGGAGGCATATATACCAGTCTTGAGCTTTTGCTACACATCCAAGAAGCAAATTTGTCCAGTACACCCTGGGCAAATGAGCAAGGAGCCAGGCCAAGAGCAACATGCACACCCTGTCTGCCATCAAAGGTCAGGTCTGGTGAGGTCTCCTATTGCCTAAGAATGAGCAATCAGGAAAAAAGCCACACAAGGCAACAAAGGTGCCATTAAAAAAATATGCAGAAATCAGGGAAATGGAATGCCTTGTTAAAAACATATCTCTGAAAAAGATTTCCTACTGGAATTTTTTAAAATGTAGAAAAATGGTCTACTTACTGTAACAGGTGGTATGGAGATATCCTCCCCACCCACCCCAAAACAGAGTTCAGGGTACCTTACTAGCAGAATGCGTTGCCATTCCATTTTGTAGGATAAGACATATAGCTGAACCTGTCTGGGTAAGATTGTAAAGAGCTTTGATGACAAATTAAGGACTGTGGGGTTTTTTTGTGCAGGCACTGGATTCATTTATTTATTCAACTCTGGAGAATAGTGTGATTAGGCTTTTGGCTTAGTTTTTAATTGAAGAAGATTACTCTGGGTGTAGTGGGGAGGTTGGTTTAGTTGAGGGAGAGACAGAGGTGAGGTTGTTGACTGGGAGAAAGATGATTTGGTTCTGAACTGAGATGGGGTGGGAGGGATAGAAAGACAGACTGAACTTAAGGGAAATTTCTGGAGTGGCAATGAAGGAAACTCTCTGTGTAGGAGTAGATGAAATGGGAGGTGAGGGAGCTAGGAAGAATAAGAAAGAGGTGAAGAAATGGTAGAAATTAAGGTTTCTGGCATTGACACTCATAGTAAGTGGTGACTCCATGAACAGAGACTAGAAATAAAAAGGAGATGCTGATGTAAAGGGAAAAAATAAGTCCTGATTTAGAAACTTGAGTTTGATTTGTCTGTGGGATATCGAGGAGTTAGAAGCTAGTTGTATCTATTAGACTTTTACTAGTACTTTTGTTTGGGGAGATAATATTAGATCCAAGACCGTATTACAATAAGCTGTTTTATAACAGACTTCTGGAGCGTTTGCCAAAAAGTTCATTTTACACTTTGGCATTTTAAGGGTTATCTTGGTGTAACAACACTCCAGAAAGTGACTTAGCTTTTATATTTCTCAAATCTTAGAGTTTAAAATCTCAAATTCAGCTTCATGATTCAATCACTCATAAAAAGTAGTGGGTGCTCACTACATAAGGAGGAACACTCCCCCCCAATTGGAATTATTTTTAGAGGGCAGGTCCCTTGTATACAGGCTTCCCCTAGTGAGGAAGTGTTCTAGGAATCCATTGGCATTGGTGTACCATCTAGTGTTGTTGTGAAAGGCTGTGTTTGGTTTCAGTAAATTTTTTTTTCTGGAGATTCAACTCGTTTGTCCATTTCATGATGGGTGATTTGTGAGTGTACCTGCCCACACAGCACTGAGTGTTCGGCAGTTTTTGACCGAAAATGGCATGATGCCCACACCCCACTCTCCCTAATCACCTAATCTTGCTCTGAGCAAGATTTTTTGTTTCCTGGGATGAAAAAAAGTCCTCAAAGGGAAACATTTTGCCAATGTGGAAGAGGTGACCCAAAAAATGGCAGAAACACTAAAAGCCATCAAAATTGATGAGTTCAAAAACTGTTTTAAACAATGGAAAAAGTGTCTCAATAGGTATATTGCATCAAATGAAGAGTACTTTGAAGGTGATTGAAGTTTAAGCTTGTAAGAATAAATATACAATTTTTAAACAACACTTTCTATTTTGGGAGGCTCTCCCCTCATACGCAATTGACTGTGTTAAGTGCTGTAAGAAATACGGGAAGTAGAAAGACCTTGTCTAGGTGTAGAAATTAGAAAGAAGCACCCAAAGAAGACACTGCTTGGAGGAAGCAATATAGGATGCATGTCAAGTGCTGAGACCTACAAGCAAGTTGGGAGCTGAGTTGATACTTTGCACTGATTCTGAATGTGCCTTATTGAGAGAGATCTAAGGAGTAAATGGTCATCTACAGATGAGAGCAGGCACTGCAAAGAGGATGGAGAATGGTGAGAACAACCCTGTGGAATGCCAGGGTAATTTATTGAAGAGTTAATTACCTACACCCACAACTGAATGTGTCTCCTCTCTGGGCTCTTCTTTTGGCTTCCTTCCATCTCTTTGCAAACAGCTTGTGCTTGAGATCAGCAAGTAGAAACTTGCAGAAATGGTAATTAGGTGATTATTGAGGGACTATCCTTTAGACTTTATGGTATAGGACACCTCTCTTAATTGGGAAGTCCTTATTTGGGAAATCTACTCCTTCGGGATGTGGTCAGATACCTGATTTAGCCCTAATGATATTTAATGGCAGTGTCTGGAATTTAATGGAGCTGATAATTTCATGTAACTGGGGGGCCTTCAGACGAGTTAATGCTGCTGAGTGGCACTGCATTTGGGTCCCTGTCTGAGTCAAGCACATGTTTCCTGTCTGGGTCATCCCTTCTGCAGCTCTGGATGAGAGGTTCCAGGAAGCATCAGAGCTTTTGGCATCTCTGTGTTATGTGTGGCTCTCTTTCTAAGAGGATGCACCAAGACAGGTAGTCTTTCTGAGGCACCACTCAGATTTAATCTCAGAGGGTATTTTAGTCCAAATTTCCCCTTTTCTTTTAAATTTAAAAACCATAAACCGGACCATTTAGTTAACTAATTACTTACATGGGCCTAGTATAGAACTTGAAGCATATTAAGTGTGGAATGAACTAATTTTAATTGTAGTTGCTATGTCTAGATTGCTATCCAAGGTGTTACTTTTGTAAATGTGGTGATATTAAGTTGTAAGACTCAGATGGTGCAAAATGTTTTTATAACACCTTTTCTTCTTTTTTAAAAAAATGAGACCAGGTCTTACTCTGTGCTGCAGGTTGGAGTGCAGTGGCATGATCATAGCTCACTTCAATCTTTACCTCCTGGACTCAAGTGATCCTTCCACCTCAGCCTCCTGAGTAGCTAAGGCTACAGTTTAGCTGATTAAAAAAATGTTTTTGTGGAGACAGGGTCTAGCTATGTTGCTCAGGCTGGTCTTGAACTCCTGACCTCAAGCAATCCTCCTGCCTTGTCCTCCCAAAGTGCTGAGATTATAGGTATGAGCCACCATGCCCGGCTACAACACTACTTCTGACACCAAATACATGGAGTAGATTTTCCTGAACCAACCAATTTTCCAATTCTTTGGAGACAAACTGGGTGTCCTACAATCCTGTGCAATGCTGACACTAGCTACCTGAAGTTAACACAAACCCCACAGGTTAAGGGCTCAGTCCTACAAGACTGATCCTACTTTAGACACCAGTTGCAAGTCCTAGGTTTCCAGCTGTGCTTCTACCAACTGATTATAAGGCAAGGTTTCCCACAATCTCCTCCTAATATTTGATAGTTTGCTAGAATGGCTTAAAAAACTCACTGCGCTTATGATTACAAGTTTACAAGATCTGACAATTAAGTTCACAAACTTACTACCATGTGTTTATGCTGGCAGCACTGTACAAACAACTCAGTAAGGTTTCATAACCTTGGTATACCATGTGTTCATATCGACCTGTGGCAGTGTCTTGCTGAGTGGCATTTATTATTGTTGCTGTATGTTTTTGTGTACCATCTCAAGAATGTTGGAGCTTGAATTAGAGCAAAGAACAGTTCTTGTTAAACTTGGCAAGAATGGAAATGAAATTAGGGACATGCTAGTTCAAGTTTATGGGGATAATGTCATGAAGAAAACAGCAGTATACAAATGGATTAAATTTTTTTCTGAGGGGAAAGAAAGCATCACTAATGAAGAGAGGTCAAGATGGCCAGTAACGAGCAGAACTGATGAAAACATTTCAAAAATGCATCAAATTTGAAGTTAAAATTGTTGGCTAACTGTAAGAAGCATAGTAAACCAAATAAACATTGATAGATAAACAGGAAAATCTTGGTATAGGAAAGGTGCATGCAGAAAATGGTCTCAAAGGAGCTCTTGCACCATGACAATGCACCAGCTCACACAGCACTGTCTGTGAAGATGTTTTTAGCCAGTAAACAAGTAACTGTATTGGAACACCCTCCCTTCTTACCTGATCCCTTCTTCCTTCTCACATGTCCCCAATGACTTTTTTCTTTACCTGAAGATAAAGGAAATATCAAAAGGAAGACATTTTGATGACATTCAAGGGTAATACAACGACAGCTCTGACGGCCACTCCAGGAAGAGTTCCAAAATTACTTTGATGGGTGGACTAGGTGCTGGCATCAGTGCGTAGTTTCCCAAGGAGAGTACTTTGAAGGTGATCATAGTGATGTTCAGCAATGAGGTATGTAACATTTTTCTAGAATAAGTTTGCAAATCTAATTGTCAGACCTCATATGATAAAGAATACAACTCAGGAACAGCCAAATGGAAGAGATGCAAAGGCCAAAGTGTGAGACATAGAGCTTCTGTGCCCTTTCTGGGTGTGCCACCCTCCCAGCACTTCTGTATATTCACCAACCTGGAAGGTCTTCAAAAGCCGTAGTCTAGGGGGCTTACTGGAGGTCTTATTACATGAGACAAGATTGATTGAATCTTGTTCATTGGTGATTAACTTAATTTTGGACCTCCCTGGAGATGAGGGCACATTGGGATGGGGCTAAAAGTTTCAAGCTTCTAATTATGCTTTGGTCTTTCTAGTCCTTTATGCTGTCCAGGAACCCCAAGTCACCACTCATCTTGTTAGTACTTAAAAGGACACTCTTATCATTCTGGGGATTTTAAAAATCTTAGATTTCAAGGAACCAGGGACTAAGATTAAATGTTATAACAAAAGATGTTCATAAATAGTAATAATAAAAATGTATATGTATATATATGTGTGTATATATATACACACATATATATGTAATTCCTATATAATGATTCAGGAAATTCAAGGGTTTTAGGAGCTACTATGTATTGAATGCTTGTATCGCCTCTCCAAATTCATATATTTAAATCTTGACCCCTGATGACAACCATCTACAAACCGAAGAGGGTGTCCTCAGCAGACACCACATCTGCTGATACCTTGATCTTAGACTTCCTAGGTCATGGAAGTGTAAGCAAGAAAGAAATGCTTGATGTTTAATCTACTCAAGTTTTGCTAATTTTTTAATAGCAGCACGAAGTGCCTAAGATAGGAGCTCTAGGAACCAGGGATGAAGACTAGATAGATATTTCCTACTATATCACAATATCACAAACAGGTATGCAATTGATTATACATGGATGTGAATATGCTTTGGGAAATGCCATCACATTTGAAAAATAATTTTCCATGTGGATAGAGGAGACAAGAATTGATGATATCAGCCAGGCTCGGTGGCTCAGTCTGTAATCCCGCGCCTTTGGGAGGCTGAGGTGAGTGGATTGCCTGAGCCCATGGGTTCGAGACCCGCCTGGGCAGTGAGATCTCATCTCTACAATAAATCAAAAAATCAGCTGGGCGTGGTAGCGCATGCCTGTAATTCCGGCTACTTGGAAGGCTGAGGTGGAAGGATCGCTGGAGCCCAGTAGGTCCAGGCTGTGGTGGCCGGGAGCGGCCACTGCACTCCAGTCTGGGTGACAGAGTGAGACTCCAACTCAAAAAAAAAAAAGAATTGATGATATCATCAGACATTCACTGGGTTCCAATGATGTCCCAGTCCACCTACAAAGTGTTTCAAGGAGTTCATCATTTTATTTGCTGAGCAGATGTGCCTTTCACAGGGCTTGGCCAAAATCTTTGAACTCTGCTATGACTGGTTAGCAATTTGCTTGCTCTCGTTTCCTTGTGAAAAACTGTAAAACACTAGTTAAAAATGGAGCCATATTGAGTCTTTATGCTTAGATGGCAGGTCTTGCAAACTTTCATCTTCACTCAGAATCATCACTCTGTATATAAAACTGGCTCCCTCTAGGGTCTTAAACACAACCAAACTGGTGTTTCAGAATTCACTGCGAGAATCTAACTGACTCTCTGAGTCAACAAGCTCGGTGATTGTGTTGTTAACAAGTCGATATTTTACATGGATGAAATACCCTGACTGGACTACTCTATTGAGGACCATGGATGGCAGTTGTTGGTGTTAATGCACTTTCACAGGTCAAAGATCCATATGGAACAGTGAGTGATGCTAATGTCACTACAAATAATGCTCTGCACTGCTACTTGTCATCATGTGGTTTTTGGAGTTTCCTACTTCATGATGTCATAAAACCAGAAATGAGCAGGACCAAATTGACAATCTAGATTTTTTCTGGGTGTTAGTAGTGACAATATGCTTTTTTCTTTGCTTTAAGAAGACTGCATTTTAGAGTGGTTTTCCAAAATTTCTATGGGAATTATCTAGTTAATAAATGTGAGTGCCTGCTATTACTGAGTATCTGATAATGATGAATGATGATAATGGTAATGATGATGATAATGATTATAGTTATAATGACTTATTGCACCATCTTAAAGGGAATAATAACATTTGGATGAACCACAGTAACTTCCCTTGAACGTAAAATCCATTAAGGGAGGCAAGGCAAACACACTGATGTCATCAGCACAGAAATTGGGAAACTGGTGACTCACAGATGGAGGACTTTTACCTGCAAAGTGATGTGACTTATGAGGTGCTGGAAAGTCCATTCCTGGCCCCACATGTCCTGCCCTGTGTAGTTTACAAGATTCTACATTCATTAGTAATCTGACATCTAACATAAGCACTTTAGGCCAAAATGTTCTTCTCAAATTAAAAAGATAACCACACTATTGTTTCTCCAAGACTGGGTCACAGACAAGGAGCATTTTAATGGTAAGACAAGGTTCAGAATAAAGCTTTATAGTGAGGATCAGTGTAAATGGATAGCATGTATGAGAATGTTCTGGAGCCAAACAGAACTATGGAGAAGGGAGGGGAAAAGTAGCAAGGATGCACTATATAATCCATAGATATCTAACACTCCCGGGTGATTTCTGCTCAATAGGGGTTGCACGGATTTCACATGCATGATTCTGCCACTTAGTCCTCATGACAGTCTAATGAGGTGAGTACTAATCTTAGCCCCTTTTTACATATGGAATAATGTATAGAGAGGTTTAGTAATTGACTCAAGTCAATTAGCTAGTAAATGCTGGAATCAGGGTTTGTATCTGTAACCATAGCATTACCCTGACTCTTCAATGTGAAATGTGGAATAGTTGAGAGAAAGGAAACCAAGAGGAGATATGACAGACAGACACAGGAAGGTGAAAATGAGAAAAATGATCTTTGGTGAGATGAAGTCTATAATGAAGGATACCAAGAAGAGAATTAGAGGAAACATCAATGAAAGAGACAACATGGGGCTGGAAGTATCACATGGTAGGGATGAGAACTGCAGATCAAGGGGTGGGGTCATACTTGAAGATCCCTGAAAGAAGAAGGCAGCGATGGTGAATAAGAGCTCAGAGGGGTGTATGTATCATGGATGGGAAGAAATGGAATAGGAAGTCTTCATTCAGATGGAAAGAAAGAGCCAGGATTATGTTCAAAAGTGAGGGAAGAGTACATTAAACCATCCACTATAAGAGATGGGACAAAAGTAGCCTTGCTGTTTATTAAGCTCTGAGCCCTGAAGGACAATACTGGGACACACCTTAGATAGTGAGTGAGCTTACAAATCATCATACCCCTGATTGCTCACCTGTGCAAACAGAGATTGACTCACCTATGGGACTCCAAGATCCCTTCCTGTAATAACTTTCTACTTGCTGGGCACAGCCGCTCAAGCCTGTAATCCCAGCACTTTGGGAGGCCAAGGCAAGAGGATTGCCTGAGCTCAGGGGTTTGAGACCAGCCTGGGCAACTTGGTGAGACCTCGTTTCTACAATCAATCAAACAATAAGCTGGGTGTGGTAGTGCACACCTGTAGTTCCAGCTACTTGGAAGGCTGAGGAGGAAGGATTGCCTGAGCCCAACTGGTCGAGGCTGCGGCGGCCATGAATGTTGCCACTGCACTCCAGCCTGGGCAACAGAGTGAGTCTCTGACTCAAAAACAAACAAACAAACAAACAAAACTTTCACTCCTGTTGTAAAATTGCATTATTTTACACTTTTTTTAGTCACTTGTAGTTTGTAGTTTCCTTCGGATTCCTGTTGGTTTCATGAAAACAGAACTCTATACAATGTCATGATGAAGCATTTGTAGTGTTGTTTAGCTCCTAATGGTTCAAGAAGTATCACAATGCATGAAATTAAGAGCATTTCAAAAACATAATATTATATAACATTGAAAGCAAAATAGTATTTTATTCCTATGACATGCACAGACACACCGTTTAGCATTGTCCATGCAGTGTAATAGTTTTGAGATCTCCAGTGGGACTGAAAATGTTGCTATAAATTGGAACCCCCACTGAAGGTTTCAGTTATCTTATTCCTTGGCCTTTTACTGTAGGCTAGGATTTGAGCCCTGCTACCTCTGGTATCTAGAATGAGAAAGAAGAGCATGCGACTTAGTTAAGAGAGTCACGTGTACATTATGTAAGCACTAAGCATTCAAGGTCAAGGCACTTCTGTGGGAATTAATGCCTGGTTAGGAATTCAGGGATGGTCTGAAGAACAGCTGAGGGCCAGGCGTTCCCTGTTGGCCATTAACATCCAGGAAAAGCGAAAGTCTTTGCTATTATAAACAGCAAACAAATGCATGGAAGTATGCAGGGAGGGGGTTATAATTTGGAGTCTATATTATATTTTTAATAAGGGATAAAAGTGAGGATATTTTTAAACCTCTTTTAGTATTGTGTGCAGCATAATATCCTGCAGAGGAAGGAAGTTTGATAAACTTTTCTGAAACAGCAACAATAAAATGTGAAGGTTCCAGACATTGTCATTTCAAAGCCATCTAGGTATATATTACCAAGGAATCCTGAGCTTATTCTTCCAGGTAGCTTCTGCAATGATTGATTGATGGTAAATTCTGGAAAGGTTTCTTTTGGAAAACACCCATTCCAATGAACATGGATGCTCATTTGTGGGCTGACTGGGAAATAAGATGACCTTTAGGAGAGTTCCATGGTTTCAGACTGGCCATGGGTCTCTTTACTCTCATAAAAGGAATCAGAAAGGATCTAAACTTTCTGAATAAACCCAGCATGACTTGGATCTTTGGAAGGCTATTCAAATGAGAGTCAATCCTCTGAGCTTAGAGCCCCTGTTACTGTCACAAACTGAAACCAACCTCTGCTTGTCTATTTCAGGCAGTGAGTAAAGGTGAGAATACTTTCCAGCAACACTCCTCTGTTTCCTAACAGTGACTATATATTATGACACCAGGTTTAGAAAGTGCAAACCTAAAAATGGTGACATCAACGATAGCAAGTCTCTCTTCACATATCCTTAGATACCTCTGTCCTTTGAAAACTCTGCATTCTGGTCACTGACCACAATAAAGAGATGTATAAGGTGCTGTGGAAAGACACAAAGACAGATATGCAATCCAGCAATTCAGCAGCACCTATGAGGAGGCACATGAATACATATCACTTCCAGTCATAGAACACAGACGCATTTCCTGAAAGAGCAAAGCAAACTCTACGTGTCCACCTGTATTCATCACAATGCTGCTATAATCAGCAAAAGCTGTACAAGATAAAAATATTGAACAATACGGAAGTGGGGGGTGGTTAGATGATCCACAGTAGTTGACTTCCTTGAAATGGGAATGATGGATTTAGGAGGTGCTCATTCTCTAGTTACCCCTCATGGTTTGTACCATTCATGACCTATGTTGATGTCTGCTATTCGTGGGACCACTCAGTTGCTTTTAAATGTTCTGAGCAGCATTAGTCAAACATGGATAAATCATTAAAGAATTATAACCCAGTGTAATCTGTTTAGTAAGGCAGTCTGAGTGAGGTTTTAGGGGAGTAAACCTAAAGGAAATCAAGGAGTTTTGTTGAGCAAAAATCAATTAAACTAGAAAGAAATGTAAAAAATGAAGGGCCAGGGGGTTTATAAATTGGTCAGTTGGTGATATAAGTTGGTCTCACGTGTCTGGTAGCAGAAATTATAGGACAGAGGTACAAAGACTTCATGCTAAACCAAGAGGAAATAGACTCTTGGGTCCTTATTATCTTCCAACACACAAGCTTTGAATGAGACCTGACCCTGCTCCTTGGAGGCCTGGCAATGGTCAGCTGCCAGATGTTGTCCAAGAAAGGCTTAGCCCTTTACATCTATTGCCTGTTTATCTTCTTACAGGACCTACTAACACAACTATTTGAGAATGATTCTATCTTCAGAGGCCTCCTATGCTATGTATAACTCAACTTTTTTGACCTCGGGTAGATTCAAAAGGAAACTCGAAATAATTCCTTGACCAGATGGAGGGTTATTCTGCAGAAATTATGAAAGTCATGTTACAACACAAAAGTGCTTAGGTGAGAAAGATAAACACATTGGAATGTAAAAATGCATTTGGGCTGTGTGTTCAGTGATCACAGTCATATAAAATGTGTGCACATATTAAATAGGAGTAGAAAGCAATTCTGGAGTGCCAGGATGAGAAATGTTCCCTTTCCTTTTTTTTCAAAATTTTATAAAATAAAATTATATCCTTTTTCTTAAATATGAACGAGAAGGCAAACTTCCCTTCCTCAACAAGCTTTTAGTTATGCCAATGTTTCGTGATATCTCTCTCTATATATTTATATCTATATCTATAATTGTATCTCCAAGAAGTCATTTTAGACATTTTTAAAAAATGAATTTTCCCCCTCCATGAAGTTGTAATTCTATAGATATCCTGTATTTCAGTTTATGCACTATATGTGTATCTGTGGTCTAGACATAAAAAGAATGACATTCTTTTGCTCCTTCTCCAAAGAACTGTCTTTCTCTCCCTTGAGAGTCTAGAATTCAGGATACAGATGGGCATCTGAGACACGGGCACACACAACAGAATAAAGGGAGCACCGTAGAAAACCTCACAGAAGTGGAGAAACAGGGTTTCCAGACATCCGTGGAGGAGGGAATAGAACAAATTTTAGGGGTCAAATTTGAACTTTCAGTCTTTAGTTCAAAGTTCAAATCTAGGATCCACTGAGAAATATCAGTGGATTCAATATACATTTGTGTCGTTGAAAAGAAATCCCTTCACTCAAAACAAAAAGAAGCTCATTTTTAAGTAAACATTAAAGTATAACTGACCAAGGTGCCTACTGTACTGTCTTTACCACACCCCGGTTCTAGAAATGTTATGACTGCACACTGGGCCATGGACAAAGCCTTCATGCTTTGACATCTAAGAGACACTCCACCCAACAATAATTATTGACCTTGAATGTCTCACTGCAGTGTATGCAGACTAATTATACTATGCATTTGTGGATTCTTTCATCCTTTCAGTTTTAGCCAGTTTGAAAATGAGGCCCCAAGGGTGTGAGACTATCCACAAAAGAGGAGAAAATATTAATCCTTCTGACTCTTTAAACATTAACTTCTTTTGTTATAAGGAGAATTTTTGGCTTTGCATTTTCATCGATGTTCTCTTTTCTGCACGAGGACTGATGAGATGCAATGGGAGTACCGAACAAGATTTTGCAAGTCTTGTCTAAGTGTTGACATAATTTAACAGATTTATTAGATGGAACCAACTCCTGTCAGGGAGAAAATCTAATTAGATGACATTAGAATAGAACAGACACAAATCCGAATAATGAATGCACTGCATTTTTTAAAAAAGCAATAAGAACCCTGAGGTATTTCTGCAACATAGTTTTTGATTTAGTTTTCTTTATACTTTCTAGTGTTTTCAGATATATTTAAGAGGTTATCTTCTGCTCCTAAAACATTTACCAAATATAATTTCTCTTTTGCCATTCTAATGGCACCCAGTCTAATTTCCTTAGCTTTACCTGGGAAGAACATGTGTTGAAAATTGGAACATAATTTTTTAATACTTTAAATAAATTGATTATAGAATTTCTTATTTAGATTTTCTTCTAGTATCGATTTCTTTTGAAAGTTCAGTTTGCTTATTTTATCCAAATTGTAGGATATGGAGAAAAGGAAGTTTGTCATGTCTAAGCCAATGGGGAATACTTAAAATAGAGAAAGAAAAAACCAGCATAAACAAAATGATCTCTCCTTGGAGCCCGTCCAGGGTTTAATATGCAAGTTTCTCTATAACATAGATTTTTAAATTTTGAGGTGACAAAATGAGGTATCCAGGCTTAAGCTAAAACAGTCTCCATGTACAAGTTCTGACAATTAAGTTCATGAACTCATTTTAGACTATGTGCTACATACCTCATTGCAGACTATCACTCTAGTCACCTTTGAAGTACTCCCCTTAGGAAGCTGTGCACTGATGCCAGTGTCTAGTCCACCTGTCAAAGCAGTTTTAAAACTCTTTTTCTGGAATGGCCATCAAAACTGTCATCATATTACCCTTGAAGCACTGAATGTCATCAAAATGTCTTCCTTTCAATATTTCCTTTATATTCAGGCAAAGAAAAAAGCAGTTGGGTTATTGGAGGCTAGATCAGGTGAGTAGAGAGAGTGTTCTAATACAGTTATTTGTTTACCAACTAAAAACTCCCTCACAGACAAGTGCTGTGTGCGCTGGTGCATTGTCATAATGCAAGAGCTCCTTTGGTATCATTTTTGCACACACCTTTCTCAAGCCAAGATTTTCAGGTAAGATTTCCCAACTGTTTCTCTATCGATGTTTATTTGGTTTGCTATGTTTCTCACAGTTAGCTGACAATTTTGGTGCACAATTCAACAAATTTTTGCAATGTTTTCATCAGTTCTGCTCATTACGGGCCATCTTGATCTTTCTTTATCAATGATGTTTTTCTGTCCCTTAGAAAAACATTTAATCCATTTGTATACTGCCATTTTCTTCATAGCATTATCCCCATAAACTTGAACTAACATGCCCCTGATTTCACTTCTACTCTTGCCCAGTTTAACAAGAAATGTAATGTTTGATCGTTGCTTTATTTCAAGCTCTGCCATTCTCGTGACAGCATACAAAAAAAAGCAACAATAATGAATGCCACTCAGCAAAACACTGCCACGCATCGACATGAACACAGCTGTGAGACACTGATGTACCAAGGTTATGAAACTTCACTGAGTTGTTTGTACAGAGCTGCCAGCATAAGCGCACAGTGGCAAGTTCGCAAACTTAATTGTCAGACCTCATACATAATTCACAGCACAGTTCTGTAAATTGCTGTCCACTCCAGTCAAGTAGAGACTTTATTTATTAAATCTGTGCATGGAACAAAGACAGCATTTCAGGCAAGTATTATATTACTGATTACATTAGAGTTTGTGTTTATAATCTGTTTTAAAATTTATCCTTTTTGGTTTTTATTTTCATGAATCAAGGTGACAATTCAGTACAATTCATGGTAACTTAGAGGTGTATGGACCGGTATGGACCGGGTGTGTATGAGTGGCTAGCTGGCACGGATTTTGGAGAAATACACCAAGAGATAGCTAGAGGGGATCTTGGTGACTTTCATAACCACAAACAGGTTGTGTCCCAGGTACTGCAGGTAAAGACTTCTGAGACTTCTAGCGGTGAGGGTGGGGACAAGTGCACTTAGAAAGACAGACATATGATAGATATTATAAATGCATATATTTTCGCACCAACAGTGTAGAAGTATTGCTTTTTCTCTGTACCCGTGCCAGCATCTGTTGTTTTTTGATTAGTGATTACCATCTTTACTGGAGTTAGGTGGAGTATTACACAGTCATCAAGAAGGACTTCACAGCAAATTGGATGGATTTAGAATCCATCATACTCAGTGATCTATAACAGAAACAAAGAACTGTGTACTCCATGTTCTCACTCATAAGTGGGTCCTGAACATTTATCACAATGCTAGAAGAAAGGGATCAGATGTAATGGGAAACTGCCAGGGGAAGGTGTGGGCATGTAACATCACTAAGGGTACCTGATCCTTAACCAGGGGAAGTGAGGACCAGTTGGAGGCCCAGACTTCATCTGCACATAGACTACTTATGCACCTAATCCTGACTTGTACCCCATATCTTTATCAAGTTAGGAAAAAAAAAAAGCATGTACATGACACTCATCTTGATGAAGTCATAATATACTGAGAAAAACACCCACACCCTCTTTTGGTGAGGAAAAAAGTTTCACAAAATCACATTTAAAAGTTCCTAAAAAACTCATAGCAATTAAAAACTCACTTGTATAAGTATTGTGGTCAGCTCACATCACATTGTGTATGTCCACCAGTTATGAGCTCTTTTAATTCAGGCACCATGCTTTATTCACCTCTGTGACTTCAGAATTGGACTTGCTGTTTAGTCCAGCGCATGCTGTCAAACTGGCTGCTTGAATTCCAGTATGAGGCTTCACATTTATTTTGTCTTTCCAAAATGTCAGTCTTTTTTTTTTTGAACAGGCAAAGATGACTTCATTTAAAGCTATCACAATAGGAGAAACCAGAATGTAGTCTGAACTGGACTTTGCTGAAAAAAAGGGTGGGAGGACTTTCAAGTGCTAGGGTGAGAGGGAGAAGGCCTTCTGTGTTTGCTAATTGGCTTCACTCAAAGGAAAAATAAGGTTTCTCTTATCTTTGTGACAGGTGGTAGTTTTCAACTGGAGCAAGGCTCCAGCAGAAGTTAGGTTCCTAACCTCCCACACCACTGGGAAAGAATAGCACTGTCTCCCTTGATGTTTACATTTGAAAGAGGTCCTTGAGAGATATATTCTTGGGATGTAAAATTGACAAAAGACTTTTGAAAAGATTTGTATCTCAAAGGGCAGAGAAGGAATTGACTATTCCAAGTTAGTAAATGCTCTAAGAAAAGGGAGGTCAACAATCTTCATTCTTCTACTAAACTGTTCTTCCCAACTCCTAAAAGCGTGATTAGCCTGTCTTCTGTATCTTCATTCAAATGATGTTTAAATAAATAGTGCTATATTTACAAAATTCTGATAAATGCCATAGATTTGTCCTTGATAGTCTATAATATACACACAGTGAACAGAACGTACTAGAAAGCAAATATTAATACATATTTGTTCTTTTTTTCCTGTGTGAGGGTAAGGGTGGAATTATATGGAAGCTCCAAGTTCCATGTGTAGGTCAGCACACAGAACAGGAACGTAATGTGAGGGACTGTACAACCATCCTTAAATGGAATTAACATGCAAGCAGTCAGACCCTGGAGCCACAGGTGGGCATGTGAATATGAGCCCCTGGAAACTTGTAGATATCCTGGGAAAGGTACTTCCCACAATCATGGAATAAAGTTTCTAGGTAATATTTTCTAAATTGTAAGGGCTAGAGTGACTCCCAATGAGCACGTGAGTCACTAATAAAACTTAGTCGAAGAAAAAATTCATTGGTTCGTCAAACAGTTATTTGCTGAGGGCCACATACAGTGAACAAAAACAGATGTGATCCTACTTGCATGGACTCTAACGAGGGGGACAAATATAAATTCAAGGACAGACTACATAAGGAAATGTAGAATTACAATTGGGATGGGTACTGCCAAGGGAATTTGCCTAGTATTAGAGGGAACATGGACCAAGTCAGGAGGTTAGGGATTATTCTCTCTCGAGAGTGGTAATTAAACCAGATTCCAGGAAGAGAGAAGACTTCATAAGGCAGGGTTTGTTGTGGTGTAGTCAAAGGCAGCATAGCACAGGAAGAGAGAGTTCCAGAGAGAGAAATGGAAAAAGCTAGACTCTCCAGGACCTTTTAGGGCACCATAAGGATGTGGGTATTTGCCCCAAGAACAACAAAGAGACCAGTATTTTGACAAGAACATGAGGGATCCGATTTGCATATAAAAAGGGCATGCTACCCACTTGGAGAACTGACTGGTGGAGGCCAAAGTAGCTGTTGGGTGCCTCTGGGAAGCAGCTTGGGTCAGGGCAAAAGAGAGTGGAGAGACAGAGAAGCATTTATGAATTATTTGTTGGTCTAAAAATTCAGAAGGTGTTAGAAACAAGTTCTCCTCTTTCACATTTTGATTTAGGCTGGCACATTCCAGAATTCACCAATTTAGGTCTAAAAATGTAGACAGTGTAATGTTATAGAAGAAGTCAACTAGGAGTTACAAAGGTCCCTGGCCCAGTTCACTGCGTTTTACCTGTGTGACCTTGAGTGAGTCATTTCATCTCCTTGAGTCTCAACTTCCCTGTTTAGACAAAGGAGGAGGTTTCTTCTTCAAGACTTCTTTCAAACATAATACCCTCAGATGGATACATAGTCTTTTTGTACTTAAAAAAAAATATCAGACTTTCTGATTTTCTTTCAGACACTCTTTATCCCATGCCAGGGGCTAAGTATTGGAGCCATTTTTCAACTTTTCAACTTTTGGCTTTTAAAATGTAACAACTTTGCCTGTAGACGTATTGAAAACAGGGCATAAGTGGCAATTCGTGCCTAACCCTAAGTTCCAGGTGAACTTTAACTTTACTGGACACAGGACAGAGTTTTATTAGACAAAAATTTAAAGCAAAGATTCGTGATATACTTACATGCACCAAAAGACTACTATAAGCGTATTCATGGGGCACTATGTATAAATGTCAACAACTAGATCAATAGTGGATTATATAAATAAATTGTGACATCATTCATACAGCAGAATACTACCGAAAAACGAGAATGAATGAACTACTGCTACAGCAACATTGGTAACGAAGCTCACCAATGATTCCATTTGTATGAAGGTCAAAGACCTTATGTGTGGTGACCAATCAGGATATTGGCTACATCCCGGGAAAGGGGCCCAAGGGAGCTTCCTGGAGTTACTGGGAATACCATCTTCTGATCTGGCCCAGGTGTTACATCAATATGTTCACTCTGAGAAAACTCACTGAGCTATAAGCTTAAGATTTTTGCAGTTCTGTAAGGGCATGTACTTCCCTTTAAAACATTTTCTTAAAAAATCAGAGATAGGGAATTCAGTTCTCTCTGATGCCTACCCAACAAGAGTTCTCTCAATAAGAAATTTACTTGACAATGCAGCATACACAGTTATTAGATGCACCATAAAGGTGTGCCAGATACTTCATTAAAGAGGTATTAAAATACTTCTTTGTATTTTAATACAAGCACTTCTTGTGCTGTTTCCAGCCTTTGCCATCTTTTCTACATGCTTCATGTATAGGAATTTATTTGCTTCAAGTAGATATTCACTCTTATATCAACATTTTGTCCTAAATAAAAAGAAAACAGAATATATAATTAAGAACTGGTGACCCCTTTGCCCAAATCACTGCACCTACAGATGGCATTGCAATGTGACTAGGTTGAAGAAATGTTGCCAGACTTGCAGTCATCTCTCAGCTGAGAGGCCTCAGAGAACCTTCTGCAGGTTGGGGTTCTCACTCTGCCTTTTCCCTGGGTCTGCAATTCATCCCTAATGGTTGTACATAAATGGCAAGCAGAGCCCTGCCAAAAGGGGACACTCAAGAATGGTTGCCATTCTGTCCATGGTTTTGCAATTTCCAAACTGAATTCCTGACAAGTTTTAATAAAGAAATATATGGTGTCTCAGAATGATTAAAGGGATTTCTGCAAGAGGAAATGCTGTCCAAGTTCTGTGCAAGTGCAGTGGTTCTCAATCCTCGCTGCATGTTGAATTGCCTCACGGATTTCAACCAACATGGATGCCTGGTTACTACCCCCAGAAAGTCGGACTTCATTGGTTAGGGTATAGCATGGACATTGGGGTTTTTTTTTTTTTTAAAGCTCACCAGATGATGCTCATGTGCCCCAGGGTTGAGAGTCGCTGTTCTAGCCACTCTTTGTTCTGTTTCTCTTCTTGGGCTGAACAAGCCTGCTCACTGGTCCCCGCTGACCCATTTTATGACTCTCCTCCCGACTCTGGTCCAGTGACATCAACTTGGTAACTTGAAATCGGCGTAGTGGGAGTATTTACATCAGGGGAATCCACAAACCCTACAAATCAGAGCTCCCCTCCCAGAGAACTGATTGTTAAACATTTACAAACTCATTGACTGCTCCTTATTTAAGTTGGTGTTGGATGTGGTGAGGAAGCAGAGACAAAATTCATTTATTACTAAAGACAAGGGTGCCCACATAAAGCTGCCAAGTGAAACTGAGATTGCATCTCAGAGTTCTTTGTTTTTTTTTTTTTTTGAGTCAGAGTCTCACTCCGTCACCCAGGCTGGAGTGCAGTGGCACACTCATGGTCACCTCAGTGTTAACCTTCTGGGCTCAGGCGATCCTTCCGCCTCAGCTTTCCAAGTAGCCGGAACTAAGGGTAGATGCTACCATACCTGGCTAATTTTTCAATATATTGTAGAGACGAGGTCTTACCAAGTTGCCCAGGTTGGTCTCGAACCCCTGGGCTCAGGCAATCCTCTTGCCTCAGCCTCCCAAAGTGTTGGAATTCTTTATTGCTGGCTTACTTAAACCATTCAGCAAGGCGATTAATAAATTGTTTTTTCTTTTTCTTTTTTTTTCTTTTTGGAGTTGGATTCACACTCTGTCATCCAGGCTGGAGTGTCGTGGCAGGCTCACAGCCACCGCAGCCTTGACCTATTGGGCTCAGTTGATCTTCTGCCTCAGCCTTCCAAATAGCTGGAACTACAGGCACGTGCCACCATGCCTGGTTAATTTTTTAAAAAAAATTTTATTACAGAGATGAGATTTCGCCAAGTTGCCCAGGCTTGTTTTGAACCTGTAGGCTCAGGTAATCCTCTCACCTCGGCCTCCCAAAGTGCTGGGATTATAGTCGTGAGCCACCGTGTCCGGCCTGTAAATTGTTTTTTCAGTACACAATTAAAAATAAGGGACAGGGTTTCCTCAACCATAATGAGCTCAAAACAAGTCATATTGGATTATATACATAAGCTTTCTTTAATCTCTTCTCTCATTTGTTTCCTGTTAATTTTTCTACTTTTATATAAAAGGTATCAAAAAGGTAAAAGATAAAGCATTTATAGAACATGCTTTCCATTTTCCTTATGTAGAGGACAAAGGAATCATGATCCAGGAGGCCAAAGAGCATTCAGTGGCTGTGTTGTCCGGAACGTTATACTGTATGTGTAATTAAAGTTCTGCAGAACCCCTCATCCTGCTAATCAAAGGAGGAACTCAGGGCCAGCATTGTGCTGAATTCAGGAGGCTTCATGGACTCAAGAGGAAGAGAGGGCCCAGGGCTGCTCCAGGGCCACAGGACAGAAAGCCTTCCCTTCCTCAACCATTACCAGTGTCAACCAGAGCAGGACAGATGACAGTGATGACAGAACAGAATTACCTTCTTCTCTGGGCAGTCTGTACCTTAGAATAAGGGAAACTTTGCTCTTTTTGTCTTACCAGTCCTTCAGAGGTAGGGACTTGTTTTTGAGAAAGCCTGTGAATACTAGAAGGGAGAAAAAATCCCTAAAGAAGGCATCTGGGGTCCAGAGATTTCTGCAGTTTCAGTAGCAGCTGCAGAGACCATTTCCAACTACTCACAACCCAGAGATGACAGCAACAGGTAGGGGAAAACATTTCAGTGCTAAAACCAGGAAAGTCTTAGGCATACCTGGATAGGTTGGTCACTGACAGTCAAACTTGAAGTCGAAGAGTTATTTACAGTAGATAGCAAATCCCTCAATCATGTCACTCAATTACCACCACTCTGCCTTGATTATCATGGCTAAATCTCTCATCTGAATTGTAACAAAATCTTTTAGAAAGTTTGAAATTTTACATTGTGCTGTTTTCTTAACCAGTAGGCGTTTGAACCTGAAATAATATAGACGTGATAGAATTTGTAATTGCTTTGAAAAGAATGTCTGGGAACAAGGTAAAGTAAAATAAGAGAACAGATAAGAAAAGTAATAAAAACTGATCTTAGTCTGGAGGCCTGAAAAGGATAATGCAAAGCTTCTAGGTTTTTACGTTGCCTACCTTGAAACCTGTGATTGATAGTAATGGATTGGCATGATGTATGCTGTGTTCATTAAAGTGAAGAAGACCGGATAAGTCACACACGATAACTACTTTATTTATGAATGATTAAAATACTTTACATCCATCTATCATCGTAAGCTCGAATACTCAAGTGTAGTTAAAAATCAATTCAAAGTGAAGGTGAGGGGGGAGACAGCAGGAGAGAAAGATGCTTCCTCCCGGGCCTCTGGGTTTGACATCAGGGTTTTAGTCATTCTGTGTGTGTGTGTGTGTGTGTGTGTGTGTGTGTGTGTGTGTGTGTGTGTGTGCTGCGCGCGCATGTGTGTGCACGCACGCGCGTTGGTTGGTTCTTTAAATAAGCAGCCTGGTTTAGTTAGGGTTCAAGGCCAAGCTGTGCAATAACAAACCTTGACGGATTTTAATAAAGAGATATACAATGTCTTGGATGTATCTGAGGGAACTCTGATGCTGTGGTTTTGTATATGGTTATGGTAAATAACTAGCCAGCTGATTGTTGTGGTCTGGCCTTTGCTGGGAGCACTGGACCACTGGAGACTCATTTAACCTACATCACCCGCACCTACGGAGAGCCTTGCTAGGCAATCAAAACAAATAGGGTGGAGGCAGGGCTACCAGGCTGCCTGCATGCGGCTCATCTCTTGGGGGAGTTCTGCTGACTTCTCTCCCGCAGGACAGGATGGGCTGGGAGGCTGACAAGCCTGACCAGGCAGCAGAGAACTTTCTGTGTGTTGAGTTGTCACTTCGCACTTCCCCTTTCCCCATGACTGATTCTTGGAGATGCTCTCTGTAAATGAGCCCAAGTGGGAGGAGAGGCTGACTGCTGAGTCCTGAGCAGTGCTGGCTGCCCCCAGGGGGGACAGCAACCTTCACACACTGACAAGAGGCACTCAACCCGAACCAGAGCTGCAGGCACCAGTGTCCCTGTCTCAAATTAGGGCTCGCACACTGGGCTCTGAGCCTGAATATACATCTTCTTTCTTTTCCCCCCTTGGCAACTAGCTAGTATCTTATCTTTCTGTGCATAGAGGAACTTAAAAAGAAAGTAGCATTTTGAACATCAGCATCCATCAAGAGCAAAGTTGTCAAATGTAACAATGTAAGGTATCATTTTGGAGCAAATACCTAAAACTCATGGTTTTGACCCTTTTTTCCACAAAATGTAAAGGTTTGATAGTTTTTGACTTCATCTCACTGAGTAACTTGGGACTAGGACTCGTTTAATGTTGTGTTCCCTCCCTCCAGGCATGTTTAAAGGCCTGTTGACTCAAAATCGTGAATATATTGGGTTTTTTTTCTTTTAGTATACTAAAACTTTATCATACTAAATGTGGAGCCGTTGATCTGATTGCAGTCCCATCTGCTTCCAACCGAACAATTCTTAGATTTAAACAGACAAGAAAGGCATTTTCCTTCAAGTCCTTGGTTACCTTTTTATTGTCCATCCAAAAGCAAAGTAAAGATATTTTGATATCTGGAAAGAATATAGTATTCCTGAAGATGGCTTCCTAGACCTCTCTCCTTTACCCCCAGTGTCCACTGGGAAAGATGCCTTTCCAATATCACAGTAGGTTAATGACATCTTCTATGCTGACCTAATGCTGCTTCTTGGGGCATTTTGCTGTGCAGTATCCTGCCATTGGGTTCCAAAATGGAGAGTGGGGAGTGCATGGAAAGTTCTATAGAAGCATTAGACTTTCCTTTCCCCTGTTGCCAGGCACTCACTCTTTCATACAGCCATGGAGACTAAGATAGAAGTTGTGAGTTATTGATAGTGACTGAATGTTTGTGTCCCCAAATTTATATGGTGAAGTCCTAATCCCTAAAGTATTTGGTCATGGAGTTTTGGGGAGGTGATGGGCCATGAGGATGGAGCCCTCGTGAATCAGATTAGTGCCCTTATAAAAAGACACAGGAGAGAGATGATCTCTCTTCTTCATGAGAGGATATAGAGAGAGGTTGACCATCTGCAAGTCAGGAAGAGGTCCCTCATCAGGAATGGAATTGGTTGGCACCTTGATCTTCAACTTCCAGCCTCTGGAGCACATATCTGTTGTCTAAGCTGCCCGGTCTATGGTATTCTGTTATGGCAGCCTGAGATGACTGAGACAGTTATGATCTCACTATATTCACCCTGCTGGAAGGGCTCCTTAGTTTGCTGATGCTTTTTCTCAAGGATAAGAAAGAAGGAGCTGTCTCTGAAGACTAGGACCCTCTACCCTATACTTTCTCCCATTATTGTTTCCCTTGTTCCAGCGATACTACTTGTCTTAGTCCTGTTTGGGCTGCTATAACAAAAATACCACAGACTAGATGGCTTACAAATAAAAAATATATTTCTTACATTTTTGAAGGCTGGGAAGTCCAAAATCAAGATACTTGCAGATTTGGTGTCTAGTGAGAGCCCACTTCCTTACAGATGGCTGTGTTCTCACTATAGCCTCACATGACAGAAGAGCAGACAAGGTCTCTGGATGCCCCTTTTAAGGGCACAAATCTCATTCA
Organism: Cephalopachus bancanus; assembly: GCA_027257055.1. NCBI lineage: Eukaryota > Metazoa > Chordata > Mammalia > Primates > Tarsiidae > Cephalopachus > Cephalopachus bancanus. Next base: position 2,014,700 of record JAPVLO010000260.1, on the reverse strand, counting down.
TGAGGGCTTCACCCTCATGACCTAATCATCTCCCCAAAACTCCACCTCCTAGTACCATCGCATTGACACATTCAGTACATTTCACCACTTAACATTTAAAAAAAATATCCTCTGGACCATAGTTTGGGGCACACAGTTGTTTCCACTGATCAACAATCCTCAGGGAGAACAACACAGACTCCACTCAGGGAGTCATAGGGAGCCTTTTCTCAACTCAAACTCAGATTTAAGACACATAAAACTTAATTGTACCTCTCAGCTTCTATGAAGGCTTCTACTTTTTTCTAAGACCTGATCACTACCATTTTCCCTTTTGGTCTTTGGGGGGGAAAGGCCCTTTGTTTGATGTTTGGTGATGTCTGTACAAACCTGCAATCTAGCAGCTCCATGACTCAACAGCCCAGTGGATGTCTCCAAACATTGCTTTCAGAAGTCTCATTTTCTCTCTAAGGTTTCTCCCACCCTGACCCTCAGTTTTGAATTCAAAATCTGTGTCTTGGGATGTGAGCTCATTGGTAAAACTGGGTCCACAGACCTAGACACTTGTCTTATATCTGGACACTTTCTCATCACATTTCTTCTGTCTACCATCAGCTGTCTAGAACATGGAACCTCTCCCCAGAACATAAGCATCAGGGCGATTGCCCCCAAAGGAAGGTCCTCTTCTTTTCCTTCACCTGGATTACATTACTTCTTTATGGATCCAAACTCTGGTGTTCATAATGCTTTTTTCCCCCTCCCCAAGCTGATCATCTTTGTGCTGAAGATTTCCTATGATTTTTTGTTGAAACACAAACTATACTGATTTGTTAATGCTTCTATAACAAAGTTCACAGATAAGCACTAGCTTAGACAACAGAGAATTATTTTCTTATAGTCTCAAATCAAGATGTCAGCAGAGCTGGTTTCTTCTGAGACCTCTCTCCTTGCCTTGTAGATGGTATCCTCTCCCTGTGTCTTTACATTGTCTTTAATATGTATATGTCTGTCCTAATCTCCTCCCATAAGGGCACCATTTATATTGGATTAAGGACCACATTAATGACCTCCTTTTAACTTAATTATCTGTATACATACCTATTTCAACATATAGTCACATTCTAGAACTGGGGCTTAGGGCTTTTACATATGAATTTTAGGGGTACACAATTAAGCTCATAACACTATTGAACATCAAACATTTCTATGTTAAAAGTAAATGATTCATTTTCTGATAATTGGCCTTCAGTTAAGATTTTCTTTAAAGTGGGTATGATGGTTAATTTTGTGGGTCAACTTGACTGGGCTAAGAGATACCCAGATAGCTGGTAAAACATTATTTATAAATATGTCTGTGAGAGTGTTTCTGGAAGAGACTGGCATTTGAATCAGTTGACTGAGTAAAAAAGATCAGCCTTTACTAATGTGGGCAGTCATCATTCAGTTCACGGAGTTCCTGAGTAGAACAAAAGGATGGGGAAAGGGTGAATTCTCTCTGTTTGAGTTGGGACATTCATTTCCTTCTGTTCTTGGACATCAGAGCTCTTGGTTCTCAGGTTACTTAGACTGAATTAAACCATTGGCTTTCCCAGTTCTGCAACTTCAAATGGAAAATTGTGAAACTTCTTGGCCTCCGTAATTGTGTGAGTCAATTTCCATAATAAATCTCAAATGTATCTATTTCTTAGTGGTTCTGTTTCTCCGGAGATCCCTGAATTGTATAGAAAAAAATTGGGGAAATATTTTGAAAGATTTTTTGTCCTCTGATATTCTTTCTTGATGGTATTATGCACTGGGGAGAGGATTATATTATTATCTAGGTCCTGGCCACTCGATGATTCTCTTCCAATTCTTGACTTTATATACTAAGAATACTGACCATCTGAATAAAACAACATGTAAAATTTTAATTCTATTAAAATGTCTTCTGTCTTATATGAGTGAGGACCTAAAAAACATGAATTTATGTTTTGGAGGGAAGACCCTTGTAGTACAGGCTTCCCCTGTTAGGGTGAGTATTCCAGGAACCCATTGGCAGTGTACCAGTTAGCATTGTTGTGGGGTGCTGTGTTTGGTTTCAGTGAGTTTTTTTGAAGATTCTTTCAAGCATTTGCCGGTTTCATGGAGCGTGATTTGTCAGTGCACCTGCTCACACCTCGCTGAGTGTTCAGTTTTTGACCAAAAGCCACATGATCTCTGTGTTCCACTCTCCTTATTCACACAATCTTGCTCCGAATGACTTTTTTTTGTTTCCCAGGATGAAAAAAGTCTTCAAAGGGAAAAGTTTTGCCAGTGTGGTAGAGGTAAAACAAAAAACAGAGAAGCACTAAAAGGCATTAAAATGGATGAGTTCAAAAACTGTTTTGACCAGTGGAAAAGCATCTCCATAGGTGTACTGTAACAAATGGAGAGTACTTTGAAGGTGACTGAAGTTTAAACATGCAAAAATAAATACATAGTTCTTTTATAAATACATTCCAGGTTTTCTTGGGTTCCTCATTATATCTGTATTCTACTTGCTGCAATACTCTGTGGTATAAGAGATACAGCAGCCGGGCTCAATAGCTCAGCCTGTAATCCCGTGCCTTTGGGAGGCTGAGATGAGTGAATTGCCTGAGCTCGGGGGTTCAAGACCCGCCTGGGCAACTTGGTGTGACCTCATCTCTACAATAAAAATCAAAAAGTTAACCGGGTGTGGTAGTGTGTGCCCATAGTTCCAGCTACTTGGAAGGCTGAGGTGGAAGGATCGTCAGAGACCAGCAGGTCAAGGCTGCAATGGCTGGGAGCGTGCCACTGCCCTCCAGCCTGGGCGACAGAGTGAGACTCCAACTTAAAAAAAAAAGAGATACAGCAGTTGTCTCTTTGTGAAAAAAGTAGAAAGACTAAATGATTTGGGGGTGGTTTGTATTGCCTTTCTTTTTGAGTTCAGATTTGTGGCCAACTCATCCTCATGTCTACATCTTTTCCAAAAGTTTCGCTCCTTGTAGCTATAGGTGCCAAATCTGTGTGAGTTACTCCTTGTTTTTATTTCACAATGCTCAATTACACATTGATTATTAATTACCCATTTAGGCAATAAGATCAATCACTTAATTGTGAAATCCTCAACGGTAAGGACTGTGTCTTACAAGTCTTTGAATCTCCAGTACCCATCACAGACTCAGGTACCCATGGGGGCCTCAAAATGTTAGTTAGATGCATGATAGATCTATAGGTGAAAGACAATTCAGGTGCCACAGCTAAGCCAGAATTCCTGTTATTTTAATTCCCTTCTGTATTAGTCTATGCAGGCTGTCATAACAAAATGCCATGGACTGGTTGGCTTAAACAACAGAAATTTATTTTCTTACAGTTCTGGAGGCTAGAAGTCCAAGGTCAAGGTGCTGGCTGTTAGGCTCCTAGCCAGGGTTTTCTTCCTGGTTTGCAGACTGCTGCCTTCCAGCTTTGTCTTCACATGGTGAAGAGAGTGTTGTGCTGGACCCTTAAAGACCCCAAAAGGGAAATCACTGTGTTCAAGAGGCCCAAGAAATGACCTGGATTCAATGGAGGAGACATGGCTTTATTCAGGAACTTACATAGAGGGAAGGTGGCCCAGGAGCAGCTGACTGGACAGGAACAAACTGCTCCCAATTGTAGAAGGCACATAGATTATATAGCATCTTACATAGGATGGAGTGTGAGGTTCAATGTGAAAGAGGTAGGGTGTCTAGTGTGCTGGTATAATGTGAGAATGTGCTTATACACACATCCCATGTAGTCCTGGCTCTAAGGGTGGGATTTTTAGTATTATAATGAACTCACGGTGAACAAAAGGTAAGCAAAGATGATGGGTATTGCTTCAGGTGGTCCAATCTGGTTTGAACCAGCTCAGGGAGCTGACTGCCTCAAGAAGGGTATGCTAGAGCATTCACCATGGATAGCTGCAAGATGTGGCCAGCAGGCACAGAGAGCAGTTTGGCCGGGCCTTAGTGTGACTTGCATGTCCAGACATGGGGACATTCCAGAATGCCACCCTCAGGACTTTCCCTTGGGTTCCTACCTCCATTTGGGTCCATATCCAGGCTGTGTTCATGTTGTCACTGAGTGTGTATCGCCCTACAGAGTGACTTCTCTCCTGTCTCTTCTTATAAGGACACTAATCAGGGTCCCACCCTTATGACTTTATTTAACCTCAACTACCCCTGCAAATGTCCTTTCTCCAGATAAAGCCACCTTGTGGGGTTAGTGCTTCCACATATACATTTTGGGGGGAACACAAGCATTCAGTACATAACACCTCCTTCAACAAATACATTTTTTATAGGTTAGAAAATAAAACCACAGAGATGAACACAAAGATAAAAATTGAGGACTCTGATGGGCTCTTAAAACAGTCTACCACTATCTCTATCAGGGAAGATGGCATAAAGGATAACAATAATCGGTATACCATAATCAATAACAGTAATATCCCCTGCCTCAATTGCCAAAGAACAGCTGTTTCCTGACTTTTGTCATATTTCTGGGATCTCTGGGTGAGGGGCTGAGAGTATCTGTTGGGTGCTCAATACTGAGTCTAGAGCACTCGGATAAATACACTGCAAAGGTTTCTGCCAGTTCTGAAGTCAGCAAACAAACTCACTGAAGAAGTATTTCCCCTTCTGTACATCTCACTCATACAATGGGAAAACAAACATGTATATTTGAAAAATACTAGTTTATTAGAGGATGTTATTTGCAAACATGTGGTAGACTATGATTTTTTTTTTTGATTGCTGCTTCTATAATCACTGACAATATCCAGGCAGATGTTAATGTTTTACTTCGGCCCACAATTAACACCATAACAGTAAAACAATTGAATCACATTGTATGCAACCATAACCTGGAGTGTCTTTCTTTATATTCAGCGGAAAAATTGTAGCCTTCTATTTGTAATGTTGTTAATATTCAGACTTAAATGGAATTTGATGAATATCTAGAAATAAAATGGATATTGAGAAATAATAAAGCACTTGTATCTTGGCAGTTGTATTTTTCCAAACTATTTTAAAAATAAATGAAGCCAGAGTATTGCATCCTGGGAGTTTGGGTTGGACTTGGTTTCTCTTGGGTCAACTCTTCAAGAGCTGTTGGCCTGAGGAGGGGATGGCAGGTCATGGAGCTGAGAAGGCGCAGCCTCCCAGGGAGAAGTTTGATCAGAACGTCAGTGATCCAGTCACAAGTTTGGAGAACATACAGCACCTGGATAGGTGCCAATAACATGGAAACTGGACATCTTATAGAAAGGAAGACTCCAAGAGGAATTGCTGATAAGTAATTCACTGAGCTTCTTCAAACACACCAGAACAGTGTTATATGTAGTCCCTTGGGTAGCTAAACAGGTGTACCCTGTGGGACTTCTGGTATACCTAAGGCAGAAGAGTTAAATTAACAGAAGATATTAGAGACCCCATGGAAGGGCAGCAATCCTCTTAGAGTTTTCTGTTTGGTGGGAAGGACAGTAAGTATAAACTCTTAGGTTAGCATTTAGGAATACATTGCCTTAAGCTAAGGACCAGATTAGAGTCTAAGCTGCACACACATAAACACACAAATACCTATTATTAATTTGCTTTATTTAATCTATAGAGATATGTTTCACTCTTTGATAATAAATCATTTCAGTGCTGGTACATAATCAAAAAGGCAAAAAAAAAGTCATAACATTTTGCCATATGTGTCCAAGTAGATCACAGAGAATGAACTGCATCTGTTCTCTATAGCTCATTCTCCTTCCTTCCTTCCTTCCTTCCTTCCTTCCTTCCTTCCTTCCTTCCTTCCTTCCTTCCTTCCTTCCTTCCTTCTTTCTTTCAAGTTGGAGTCTCACTGTGTTGCCCAGGCTGGAGTGCAGTGGCACCGCAGCCTTGACCTACTGGGCTTAGGCAATCCTTCCACCTCAGCTTTCCAAGTAGCTGGAATTATAGGTATGCGCCACCACACCTGGTTAATTTTTTGATTTATTGTAGAGACGAGGTCTCATCAAGTTGCCCAGGCTGGTCTTGAACTCCTGAGCTCAGGGAATCCTCTCGCCTCAGCCTCCCAAAGTGCTGGGATTACATGCTGGCTTGAACCACCGCGCCTGGCCTTCTGTGGCATTTTCTAATACAAACATGTTGAAATTAGCCTAAGGAAACAACAAAACTGGTTCTTTAAATTTGATAATCCACATACTTATGATAGGATTGTATGCATTCATAAAAAGACATCATGCATAAAGTTATGTAATGATATGAAAAATTGTTCCAAGTATAAGTAAAAATAGTGTATGTTTACAGAGTTTAAATGATATATGTTGTATAAATCAATTTTATAAATACATTCATAGAAAAGTTTAGAAATGTATGCAAACATTAAGTGATTAATCTATTCAGTATATAATTTTAATTTCTTCCTATTGTTCTTACAAACAGTCATAATAATAGACAAAAAAAGCAAAACATAATTTCAAGCTCTTCAGTGCTTTCTGATAGTGGCTGCTGTCGATGACAAGTCAAATTTGCAAATTTAGCATAGCCCAGGCATTCTCAATGGGGTTGATATCGCCCCCAAGAGGAGAAAATTGGTTTTGGGTACAAAGAAATCCTGACTATTATGATGGCTTGTGACCGACCTAAGGACCACCATCCATAACCAGATACATTGATATGTGTTGCACCAAAATGTCAAGGAGGTAGAGAAGCAATCAGAAAAAAAAAATGTCTGAGAGTTTCCTTTCGGGAAGTGATAATGAAAAAAAGGACAAACCGTTGGCTTTGCATGGCCTAACTATTTTAGGAATATGGATGGTAAATTGAAGAATAGCTATGCTTTAAACAAGTGGATAAAATCAGTGGAACAAGCCAATGATTTTTATAAAAGACTTCTTTAGACGTGGTGTTCCAACCTGACCATATGGTGGCATGCCATCCTCTGGTTCCCTAGAACATGCAGGTGTGAGAGATCTGTCATCTTCCTTGTAGCTGACAGGCAGTATCAGGGCTCACACTCGCCTTTTCAGAAGGCTCTTGTGAATTGGAAGCAGTCAGTTCATCTGGCTCCTTATCAACCCTCCTAGGACACTCAGAAGTGTATTAAAAAGAATGTCCTGTGCCCCGTTGGAAACATCAAATGGAAGCATCTGCCTGATAGGTATCCCCGAGCAGCAAGCTGTCCTGGGGCTGTGCCAGTGGCACAAGATGGCAATGGAGTGGTAATTGCAGGATCCTACTTTGAACAACACTACAGCAGAGCCTGACAAAGTTTGTAACTATTTAGATAGAAATCTGAGAACACTAAACAATTTATTTACAAAGGAAGACACAGATAGGTTTCGATGTGCCTTGTAAATCCGCCCTTCTTGACCGCAAAGACAGCAGATACACAGTTCTTGGGGGAATCAATTAACTTCTTTGGATGAGCCTCCTTGGGTGTATGGCTTTCATAGGCCAAGAAGTTACCAGCACTAATACTGAACAAGCAAAGTCCTGGAGGTTCACTTTAAGAGTGGAGAGTAGGAATGGGGGTTCCTTGGGAACAGTCAGGATAGGCCAGGAAACATCCTGAGTAGATAAATTGGATAAACACCAGAATGGATCACTGGATGAAGGCTTCTCCTTACTTAGACCAGGGTATCTCAGTCTCTGCACTGTTGACATTTGGGGCTGGGTCATCCTTTGCTATGGGAGGCTGTCCTGTGTATGAGCATCCTTGCTACCCTCTACCCACTAAATGTCAGTGCACTCCTCACCCCCAGTTGTGACAACTGTCTCCAGATGTGGGCAAATATTACCCAGGAAAAGGGGAAAAAATGACCACACCCCTCCTCCTTTAGAGAACCACTGCCTTAGGCAATGACATTTCTTGGTTTTTCGGTGTAGTTTTTCTAGGGTTAATTTTTTTTTCTAAGTACAGATTGATATTTGGATATCATTGCCTTCTCTCCTCTCAGTCCTTTCTGAGTGCCCCGCTATACAATTACATATTGGCTAATTCTTCCATCTTTAACCTGAAGCTTTGAAAGGAAACAGCTTTTATCTTCTCTGTTACATGGAGGGGGGTGGGAAGGGTTTGAATATCTATTGCTTTGCATGCAAATTTTAATCCTTTAATCACCTTCCCACAGTTTCAGGGGGAGGTCTGCTGAGAATCCACTAGCCACCCCAGTTTGACCTTAGGCCTGCAAACAGACTGGCAGAAACCTAGAAGGATTATTTCCTTCCTCTAGCCATAATACCCAGGTTTTAGTTAAAGATAACTTCAGGGTTTCTCAGTCCTTTAGCTCAGTGAAGTGGGAGACTGCTCCCATGGTACCTCTGTCTTCCCTGCTGGGTCTATGGTGTGTGAATGACTTTTTTCACTAATTTACAATTTGCGTATTGTTCTCCATCCTATTGAATTACTTCTTTGTCCTGAAAAAGACAATTTTGTGGGAAGCTTTTTTGGTGGCAGTTTTGTTATTTTTTAGCCATGGTGAAATAAAAAGGGTAGGGGTGCAATATTTTGGCAAATTCAACAATAGAACAGAGCAAAGATATTCTTTTATTTTGAGTAGTAGTGAAAAAGAACTCAGACACTTGCTTTTCCTCTGCGACTTCTTAGTTGTCCAATGACAGAAAAGAATGCAGCCCCTATCCCTGTGCTGTTACGTCTATGATTTGTCTAGGGCCAGTTTCCAGAATCACTTCTTATCTGGCAGAGATGGCTTTGCGTGTTGACTCTGCTCTCTGTGAGCAAAGCACCATAAATTATATAGCTCCGTTTTTTTCTTGTTGTCTAATCATTTCTCTGGGAAACACAGTGTCCCTCTGGGTCTTGCCCTTCACAGGATGTGTAAAACCACATGTCAAACTCCAGCAAGATGGGAGGACAGTAAGCTCTCCCATTCATCTCAGACGGAGCATTCCACATCACTACAAAGATGCTTTCCAATGTTAAGTCTCTACACAAACGATTTCTACAAGTGTGTGAACGTAATATCAAAATAGACAGATATAAGGAAAACTGCAGTCATTGAAAATACAACTCTGTTGGAAAAAAAATCCCACAACACTTCTGTGCCTTTAAATATGAGAGATGGCTAGGACCTTACAGAATGACTATCTACTCCAATTGCTTTTCAGATCAAAAAACTGATATTGAAAGAAGATAAGGGAAATTGTTCCACATGGAGCTGCCGGTTAATGGCAGCATTGTGATAAGAACTTACTACAACTCTGACTCCCAAGTTCTTTCATTGCAATTCACTGTCTGTTCCCAGGAAGAAGACCACTGCATGTTCCTGCCCCAGGACCTTTGCGTGGGCTGTTCTCTGTATCTGCAATGACCCCCAAATATTAGCTTCATTCATTCCCTCATTTTATTCAGATCTCTGTCCAGATGTTCGCCCCTCCCAGACCACCCTGTCAACAACAGCAGTCCCTGCCTCTTACTTTCTTCTTACTTTGCCTTTATGATGACTGGGGAAAGACCAATGCTTGCAAAGCTGTTATTATAAAGAAGATAGAAATAGAAAATATGTCAAAAATGGGAATCTCAAATGTAATAAAATAAATATGAATAGAATGATAAGATTCCACAACCTAGTCATGATCATCCTAGTCATGATCACTAGGTAACTATATCTGCCAAGTCAATCCTTCCTCACCTCAAAGCTTTTTGTCCTCTGTGTTCCTGGGACATTACATATCCTTGATGCATGAGGCAGGGATCTCCAGAGAAACAGAGCCAATGGAATATGCATGTGTGTGTGTGTGTGTGTGTGTGTGTGTGTGTGTGTGTGTGTGTGTGTGTGTGTGTATAGAGAGAGAAGGTGAAGGAGAGAGAGAGGAATGGGCACATTTGATTGTGAAGGATGGCAAGTCTAAAATCTTCAGTGTGGTCTGGCAGGCTGGAACCCAGAGAAGAGCCAATGTTGCAGTTCAAAGTCCAAAGGCCAACTGCTGCAGAAATCCTTCCCGTTCAGTAGAGGTCAGTCGTTTTTTGTTGTTGTTAAGACCTTCAGCTGATTGGATGAGTCTCACCTTAGGGAGGGCAATCTGCTTTACTCAAAGTTCATCCATGATCATTTTAATCTCATCTTAAAACACCCTCACAGAAGCATCCAGAATAATGTTTGACCAATACTTGGGCATCATGGTTCAGCCAAGCAGACAAATAAAATTGACCATTTCACCTGGTTTTCTTCCAGTCATACTACATACTTCATCTCAGTCTCCTTAAGCAAATCCTCCTCCACCAGGATTGTTGAAATGTCCCATTTTGTATTAATTTGATACAGCAAATTAAAATACAGAATCTCCAGTTACATTTTAATTTCAGATAAATGACATTTTTTTAGCATAAGTAGGTCTCAAATATTGCATGATAAATACTTATGCTGTGAAATTATTTGTGGTTGATTTGTCATTCAAATGTAGTGGATTTGCCTGTATTTTATTTGGTATGCTATGCCAGTGGCCCTGAACGAGGCCATTTTCTCTGCTCCCTTTGAAATTCCTCTTCCTGGGCCAAGATTTCAGATTACAGAGAGACCTCATTCATCTACATTCTCAGCATGGTCCTCCATTTGTTCCATTGATGCAACAGAAATATTGATGTTCCTTACCCCACTCAGCCTTTCTCATCAGTGGAACAGGTCAGTCACCTTAGCCTCTGTTTCCTACAACCCAGTTTCCACAATTACTTCCAAAGTGTATCCTGAATCGGACGACTTCTCATCCTCTTAACGAGTCAACCTTACTCTCTCGTCACTTTCCTGGACCACGTGGCAGCCTTCCTTCAGGCCTCCCCGCCTCCATTTGAGCTGCTTATCATCTGTTTCTCTTTAGCAAGTAATTATTTTAAAATAATGTGATCTCCCTTAGCCCAGACCTCATCACTCTGTTTAACAAAATTCTCCCAAAGCGACTCCTTGTAATTCAAATCTAAACTCTCTGGGAGTCTCTGTGCCATCTGTGCCTGTACTCCAGCCTCATGGTGATCTTTATCTCAAGCCTTCTTTATCTCAAGCTCACTAACCCCTGCTGGCCTTAGATTTTGGCATCCCTCTTTCTTCTGCTGAAGAAACTCTTCCTTTAGATAAGGCTACTCTCTCTAGCCTTCCCTGAGAGGCTGTCCTTCCAGAGAGGCCCTCCCCAGGTACCTCAGAACACCAGTCTCTGTCTTCTGAATTTGTCTTCTTCAAGGCAGTACCAATGTCTCCCCATAACAGAATATAAGCATCTGGAAGGTGTGGATTTTGTATAGTTCACTCTTTTTTATACTCACTCCCATACTTTTGTCTTTGTACATGTTGTTTCTCAGCTAGAATATTAAAAAAATTCAATGATATTATAAAAAATTAGGTGGAATGGGCACTCTAAAATATTGTTGGTAAGAACTTTAATTGCTAAGGATATCTCAAAATACTTTGTCAGTCTACTTTAAGCATCTTAAAATGATCACATCTTAGTCTCGCTGATTATAAATTTAGAAACCTGTTCTCAGGACGTAATCAATAGTGTGGGCAAGGATTTGTCTCTAAAGATGCTCTTTGTAGAGAAAACTTATAAAGAAACTAAAAGTATAGCAATAGAGGAATGAATAAAAATTACAGGGTGTGCCTTTATGATAGAACATAATGCAGCTTTTACAAATGGTATTTTCTGACTCAGAGTTGATGGCACTGTCTTCTATGGCTTCCTCTTGGCACATTAAAATATTTGTCAAAACACAAAAAAAGATGTGCAAACAAGAATAAAAACTAGGAATATGTATGGATGGTTGCCAGACCCAAGGAAGAATATCCATGGGCCTATAAAGAAAATCACATCACGAAAATGAGACACTCAGCTCATAGGGTAGGACACAGAGGTGAGTCATTACTGATACCTCCTCAGGGTCTCAGGACCTCCATGGGACAAAAAAGGCACCAGTGCTTCCTAAGTCAGACTCGCTTTTTGAGATGTTCTGAACAGTTCTTTCACTCCTAGAGAGACACACCCTTCCAAATAGCTCTACATTTTAAATATTCTGTGGCTGTAGTTCCTGGGAATGCAATGAGCCTAGGACAGAGTTGAAAACTGGTGTGAGTTGTATAGAGAGGGCTGGAGTTGGGAATAGAAATGACTAGAGACAGAAAACATTGTGGCAGCTGCCAATTCTGAAAGTTGTGATGTTCACATATAACATTAGAAAGGTTGAAACAAAATATTCAAGAGAATAGCACTTTCCGATGATCAGGCCCCAAATAAGTAAAGAACATTTTGAATAAGCAAAAGCAGAAGGAGTAAAGTGACTGCAGGATATGAATGTAGAGTACACAACACATGCCTAACTCATCCTTAGTCTTTAGATCAGAGAAGATTCCTAACAGAGCCGGCTGAACTGTAAAACCACCACCACAACACAATCCAGCCTGGTGTACTGACACAATTCCCTCTACCTTGGGCAGAACCTTGATGGTCAATCACCAAATAAAACCCCAGGTGTATAAAGAAATTATGACTATAAAAGATGATAGAGTTTGTTATTTTCTAGCTCCTCCTTTACAATGTGCCACAAACTGATTGACTTAAATAGCAGATATGCATTTATTGCCTTGTAGTTGTATATAGTTCAGAAACAGATGGAGGACTTCTGGAGGCTGGAATTCTGAGATCAAAGTGTCACCAGGGCCATGCTTCCTCTGAAGGCACCAGGAAAGGATGGTTGCAGGATTTTCTTCTAACTTCTAGAAGTTTTTTGGCTTGTGGCAACAATTTTCACATGGAGGACACCAGTCATGTTGGATTAGGGACGAATATGATCTCATCTTAACTAATTAAATCTGGAGCCCTATCTCCAAATAAGGTCACATTCTGACCTTTATTAGGAGTTCAGTGTATGAATTTGGGGAGAACACAACTCAACACATAACACAGCAATAATTTATTTTATTTTATTAAAATAAAACATCTTACCACCAGAAGAAAACTTTACAAGCATATGTTTTGTGTTCTCAATATAGCACAAGACAATATGAATTTTATAACATAAAATTGAAAAATGAGACGAGAACATTGAAAGAACTTAGGCGCCAGTGACAACTCCACACCCGTTAAAGACCAAGAGATTTATTAAAGCGGTGGCTACAGGGAAAAAAGGAAAAGGGTCTGTAGCCGCGGGGTTGGGGAGGGAGAGAGAGAGTGAGAGCGCGAGAGAGGGCTGTATTTATGGGCTTGGCAGGGGCTGGCCAGTGCCGTGCTTGGGTTTCATTGGAGGAGACTATGAGGTAGTATTCCTATAGGGAGAAATTATTCGCGCACAGGTTTAAACTTCCCGTGCGCACGAAACTGTGTGGGGGAAGCCAGAGCTTAGGGTCTTTGTTGTCTTTGTTTGGTTCTATATAGTGTTTAGCGCCATCTCAGGAGACACCCTTCTGACTGTTCCCTACACCCTTCAAACATAACAGAATGAAATGAAAAGAAATATCAGTTGAAATGCCAGCCAACATGAAAGGAGAGGTGAAAAAAAAGGAATAAGATTTGCAAGGAAATGAAACATCGCAATAGTTGGATTAAAACCCATTTTAGCTATAGTAAGCTACAGAATCAACACTGTAAAAATATGAATTGATAATGCAAAATTCTGAACACTTTTTAGGACTTATGTGGAAATATAAAAAGATGAAAGAATGAAATATATATAGATGAATGGAAAGGTAGATATAAAAGACACTAAAGACATCATAGGCATTAAAGGGATAGATATCAATGGATGATAGTAGATAGGTAGGCAAATAGACAAATAGATAAATAAATGGATTAATACATCGATAGGAAAGATAAATAGGTAGCTATGAAGTCGAGGACATATATATTGATGTAAAAGAGAGATGAGTAGAAATATAAGAGAAGGAGAAAAAAAGGGAAAGATGTGGAAGAGATAAAGATGAATAGATAATGAGAATAAAAATTTTATATATTTCAAATTCAAGGTGTGAGAAGATGGATTGTTTTTTGAACACAGAATAATGTAGTCATTGAAACTGCTTTTTTTTTTTTGAGTTGGAGTCTCACTCTGTCGCCCAGACTGGCGTGCTGTGGCTGCTCCCGGCCACCGCAGCCTTGACCTGCTGGGCTCCGGCTATCCTTCCGCCTCAGCCTTCCAAGTAGCTGGAACTACAGGCACGTAGTCCCTTTCCTGGCTATTTTTGATTTATTGTAGAGACGAGGTCTTGCCAAGTTGCCCAGGTGAGTCTCAAACCCTCAGGCTCAGGCAATCCACTCGTCTCGGCCTCCCAAAGGCTGAGCCACCAATCCTGGTTCGGAACTGGTTTTAAACAATCAATCAGTGACAGTCCCATATCTGTGATGGTCAACAATTTGCAACAGGCACACTCCTTTAACATGACTTTCAGGGTTAATGGAAATTCTGGTTTCTGAAATTCTTGAAACCTATGTTTCTCAAAGCACTCTAAAGCCATTTCAAAAATAGTATGAGAATAGAGAAGTGAATATCTCCCGAACAGATTGGAAAAGATTTTTCTAAGCATAAGTTAATAGCGCAATCACCAAAAAATGAGACACGTAATAAAAATCAAAAGATATTTGAATGTCAGAAATACCATGAAGAACGTTATTAGGCACACAAACTATAAAAATTCAATTTGCTTCAAATGTAAGAGACAGATCATGAATAGCAGTTATCCTTATTAAATAATGTATACCCATTCATAAGGTATGGGTATGTAGCAAAACAGGCAGACAATATGAAGTGTTTCTCAAGCAATTGTAAATCAAAATCAAATAATCACATAAAAGAAATGCAAATGAAAGCCATAATGGCATTTTGTACATCAAATTAGCAAAGATCTGCCATGTTGAAGCCAGTGTTAGCATGGGTGTTGAGGGTGTGGACGTGCCCAGTCATTGCTAAGGGAGATAGAAATCAGAATGATTTTCCTGAAAGTTCCATGGTTTTGCAAAGCAAGAGCCTTAAAACAAAGTTCATACCCTTTACCCAGAATTCTCCTGGTAGACATCTATTTCTTGGAAGTAAAAAGAAGCATAACCCAAGTTTTCAGCACAGATATTCATTACTGAGATATTTATAATTTTGCAACATTTGGTAAGCTGTGCAACAATCATAAACATGACGACATGAATTCTGGTACATCCACATGCTGGAATATTTTTCAGTCATCTTAATGAAGTTTACAAGAAGTTTTTAGTCACATGTTAAAATGTTTGTGATACAGCAAAGTAAAAAGGATGTAAAATTGTATAAGTTTTATGATCTAAATATTAGTAAAATGTGTGCTTGTCATTCAAATTTCATCAAAATGTGTGTAGAAGAATACAATTGAAAATACAACTTCTTTCAGGGGTTATCTTAAAATAATTTGATTATAGGTGACAATTATTTTCTAAATTCTGAACATATTTTTCCTATCAGCTGTTTATAAGATCTCTATTCATTCAGAAGAGTTCTATTGTCTTCCAGATCACATTCTTTTCTTTCTTTTTTCTTTTTTCCCCTTAAAATTATGCTTTTTATTAAAGCACACAACAGAACCGTACCTGCCATGTATGGAACAGAAATACTGCATTTTAGCTGCACCCAAGGCATTCCAGCTTCCAGGACTGCGGGGCTCTTCTGGAATTCTCCTTTTTCTTGTAGCAGTGGTTCAGTGACTCATGGGTTCAGTTTCATGCACCATTCCAGTGCTGGGATGAGGAATCAGATGCTTTTATATAGCCCTTAATACACTTGCCATATGGCTTTATCGAGAAAGGTTTTCCCAAGACCCATTTTGTCATTGTTTTTATCCTGGGAGCTAGACCTTCTTCTCGGTCGTCACTGGTTTGGGCAATCACAGGCACTCTTTTTCTTGTCATCAAACTAGAAGAAAGTTATTGGCCAGACTCCTGGGAGCATGCCTCATTTTTATAATCACACACATATATACAAGCCATAAATATCATTAAACACAGAAAAAGTTCTAGAGACAGGATAAAATTGTCATAACAAAATGATATCCAAAGAAAAGAACCTAAAAGCTGTACAAATAATATGAGCTTAGTTTTTTTTTTTTTTATTTTAAAGGTTAAAAAAAAAAAACTCTGGAAGTATATATAAGCAAATGTTACTGGTGTTTCCTTTGGATTGTGGGAGTACAGGTTTTTGTTTTCTTCTTCATAGTTTCCTGTATGTCTCAAGTTTTCTGTCATGAGTCAGAAAAAGAAAGCCTGTTATTTGCAGAAAGGGGTGGAGTGGGTGGGGCAGGGGTAACAACAGCAAAGAGAATTATAGAGTAAAGTTGATCCTGGAAAAAAAATCCCCTAAATGAAGACTGATTTATATATTACATACTCTGGAGGCCAAGCCCACCCACGCCCTATATCCATCCACAGCTGTGCCTCGAAGTAAAAATTATCAGTCCCACTTTGCAATTGTGAAAACTAAGACTTACGTAGATCATGTGAGTTTCCTGCGGCTACACATCTGGTACGTGGCAGGGTGAAACATTGCTATTATCTACTCTTCCTAGGTCTCCTGGGGGAGGCGAAGGGACCACCATTGGGCTTCCCAAGTGGATCAAGATACAGAATGTGCTGGAGCACTTTCAGAAAATTTCCCAGGGGCTCATTTCTGAGCCAGCACGTCTGTGAATCCTAGGGACTTACATTTTTCCCGCCCAGGAAAATGAATGGAACCTAACTACCATGCACAACTAACGATTCTCAACATTCCTTCTTTTTTTGTTGTTTGCCACGTGCAATCATAGTCAGTTGGGGTGTGGAGTTTTCTCCTTGTCCTCAAAGCTGTCATGCGTTCTCACTCCTCCGACTGTTTTCTGTTCCCCACATGCTGGGATGCTGAGAGTGGAGTAGGGAGGTCTAGGAGGGATGAGATCACATGGTTCGGCTGATACTTACAGCATTACAACATCATTCCCCAAAGCTGTGTTCACTGGGGGCCCGCTTCCTGGAAGGGGGCAGAGTTCCCCAGGCAGCCCTATTGTGGGCCTGTTCCAGTACCCTTGGGCAAAACTGCTGGATGTCACATTCTGCAGACCGTGGCATCTTTTGTTCTCCATAAGAATTTAGTTCATTGGTCCTCAAAGGAACATTATGGGGGTTCTTGTGTTGTGGGGAGCTCAGAAATGCTGTTTCATTCAGCTTTTGAGTTCATTTCTGGCTGTGAATGAACTGCTTCTCTTAGTTTTATGACTTTTCTCCCCTTTTGTGTTTACTTCACTCAGGTGGCAGAGGACACCATAAGTCTGTCTATGCATGTTAGGTGAGGCAAGAGTTACACTTTATGAGACGCATGTTATAGTGTTTCTTTTGCTTGAAATTATCAGGTAATTTGGGGGCAGAGGTATTCTGAGGTTTCCATTCATTTTGTGCTGGAATTATCTAGGAATTGTTTCATTTGCTAAGTGTGCATCTCAGACAAAACTTTCACTAATGATAGAACTAAGTTGATTTCTTTGTCTAAAAGGAGCAATCAAAACATGGAAAAACCCAGTCTGAGTGAGGTTGATTCAGGGATGAGTTCTGGGAATGCTGTTAGACTTCTGGAAGTCTGGGCTCAACCATCGAATGAGAGTAACTAGGATTGCTAAGGAGACATCCACTGTGTCTGCTCATGTTGCTTTGACACCAGGAGGAAGGAACTGCTGTTTTAAAATACAGCCACCTGTATCTGTGTCCTTCTCAGGTATGGGACACAGAGTTTCTTATGTGTTCTCATCCCAAACCAATGTAACAAGAGGCATTCTTTCTGTTCTATAGTTGAGGCAGCTGATGCTTAGAAACAATAGTTGGACTTGCCAATGTTTCATAGCTACCAGGTGGTAGAGATTGGAACTCAGGACTGAATATGTGTAAAAACCATGACCTTTCTAAACTGCTACCCTGCCTCTTGAGTTTCATGTCTGAGATTGAAAGACTTTCATTTTCAGTGTCTTCAGTCACGGGCTCACTCCAGTGTCTCTAGTTCTTCACTTGTGGGAAAAATGAAAGGACAGATGGGAGCCATCTTGGTGACTGCCTGCCCCT
This sequence comes from Cephalopachus bancanus, assembly GCA_027257055.1. Lineage (NCBI taxonomy): Eukaryota > Metazoa > Chordata > Mammalia > Primates > Tarsiidae > Cephalopachus > Cephalopachus bancanus. The sequence goes on along the minus strand of JAPVLO010000260.1, from coordinate 1,996,695 downwards.
GGATTTTCTCCTCTATGCGACTTGCACATCAACGGAGTGAGTGCTGAGGACAGTGTTAGTGTGTTAGGAGTACTTTCTGACTTTCCAAAGCAGATTTAAGAAAATATACTATGCAACTTATGTATGTGCGCACACACATAATATACAACACACATATGTCTCACAGACCATTCCTACTGCCTGTTAGGTCTTGGTTGGGATCTCTGTAATTGGTTGGAATCTCTGGAATGACTCACAGAGGGGTGGACATAACAGTCACCAGTAAGTTCTGAAATGTCGACATGAGGGGGAACTTGAGTATTACTGCAGGTGGGGGGGATTACATCTGTGACAAAATGATTTAGTTTTTGTACAACTGAGAGTGTCGTCAACTTTGTTTTCCTCTCTACTTAGGTTAGAGTCCTCTCAAAATAGCTCTTTTAATTTATATTGTCCTTCAGGGTTCTCATACATTGAGTCATGTTCAGGAGTCTGAAGATGTGGTGTTGAACAATGGATTCCTGACTCTCGGGTTGGAAAAAACCTTAACAGTGGTGCGGGCAAGCCCCTACCCTTACCTGAATTTCAGACCTCTTCTGAAAGCCCATGCCAGATCGTAGAGTGGCTCAGGCTTGGAAATCTCCAGGCTTGGAAATCTGAGACTTGGAAATCTCCATTCCTCACTACTTCCTAAGTCAAATCAATACTATTTTTGAAAACTTCTTCTTTCAAAAATATTTTCTTTATATTGAACTGGAATGTGCCTCACTGCTTAACTTTCATCCAGGCAATATATCTCTAGGCCACAGTTTCTTTCCTTGTAAAATGAGTCAGTTGGCGATAGGACTGACTTGTCCAGCTGCACAGGCTGCGCACTGCGTAGCTCCAGGGGGCACCATTCACCCAGATTCTGAAGAGTCTGGCCTGTGGCTGGAGTTGTGCAATGCCATGGCCCTGGTTTGCCACCATGACCTTTGTGTGCCTCCAGATGGGGATATACACTGCAAAGTAGTTCAATTAGTATTAACAAGACTTCAAGGTCCTTGTCTGAGAAGGGCTATGCATGTCATCAGAGCAGCCCACCCCTTGTTAGTCACACACTATGGGACTTAATTTCATTCAAGTTCATACACACAAGTTAGATTTTTTACCCTTGGAGGCAAGACGTCATCTGTTGTTTGGCCAACTATTGTTGAATGGAGAGGAGATAATACGATGTTCTTTAAACTTTTCTTTGAGAGTGCCTTATATTTCAAAATGTGATTATGTCTTTTAAAAAGTTTTTTAAGTCTCAATGTTTCAAGTATCGATAAAAAAGTAATCTTGTTTATATTTTTCAGAATTGAAAAACACCGAGAAAAATGAATAGTATTGGTAAAGGCTTGCTTTCTGATCAACTTTTAATTTTATAATAAAAACATTGCTCTTTTTAGGGCCTCCAATACATAGTTCGTACCACTTGATCAAGGGCCAAGCCTTGGAAAATCAAATCAAGCACACATCCAGGAAATATTCAGCTTACTTCATTTTCCACACCTCTTAAAAGAATCAATCTATATCATGTGACCATTGTAAATTCTTATCTTTTGTGTGAAAGTAAATTTGTTAGAAGCTGAATTGGTACACATATGGTTAATACCTTTTCAAATAAAGCATACACTTAAGTAACAATAATAATGCAACCTTTATGTAAAATGCTATATAATTACCTTCTAATTTAATATTGACTTTTCCCCGGGAATTCCAAAGTATTGAAGATTTATTATAAGCTGAAAATTATGGATTCCTGAGGAAGGTACTGTTGCTAGAAATATAATAATTTGGCCCTTGGTGGTTGGCGTGAACAGCGCTTTCTCTGCCCAGTTGCATTTTTGGCAAAGTGGCAGTTTGAATTAAACACCTGGGCACCGTGATGATGGATGGACCCAGATGAAAAGATAGCTCTGGTTTGATGCGCAAGGCTTCAAACCCACAAGCTGAGGTCTTTATCAGTTAGAAGTTGCACCCACTTCACTCTTATTATTTGCAGAGGCCTTCCTGAAAAGAATAATGTGGGAAGAAATTGTATGGGGTAGGTTTCAGAGTCCCATAAAACTGATGCTTGCATCCCAGGGAAGCAAGAATCTTACCAAAGATGGTCCCAGGGAAAGTGAAGAGTGAGAGGAAACTCCCCAAGCTATGTATCTTGCCTAAAAAGGAGTCTCACCTCCCATAATTTAGGAGGTCAGAGGGCAAGTTTCAGTTCCCAGCCTCTGGTTGCAAGCAGCGATGGCCAGGAAAAATAATGAGGGTGTGTGTGTGTGTGTGTGTGTGTGTGTGTGTGTGTGTGTGTGTATGCGCGCGCGTGCGCGCGCGTGCGTGTACATGTGAAATACATTTAAAATACATTTACTTTTCTTTGTTTTCAAACACTTCAAAACATATTTTATTTTGCTGGCAAGAAAGATAGGGGGAATTAAAGGTTCAGCAGTTTCTATGAATAGGAATGCTGAAATGTTAAAACTAAAGAATTCAAGGTGTTTCCCCTAACCCTCCTCTCTCCAGAGACAGCTTAGGTTAATTAATAAAAAACAAGTGTGGATTGCAATGAAGCTATTTAAGGGTGGTATCTCCTTAGACCCAGCTGTACATACCAATGTCCAAAGAGAAAAAGTATCCAAAAGTGATCTCAGGCTAAAATAAAACATTGGTCCATTATTTTTCACCAAAGCTAGTGAAACAAGTGGATAAGGTGTTTGGGGCACTCTGGAACAATAGTTATTGAGTACTGTCGTGGGCATGCATTGGTTACTCTACGAGATAAAAATGAATGGAACAGTTGCTCAGGTTCTTGTCTTCAAGATATCTTCTCCATCCTGCCTACTGCACATACATGTGTTATCTCTTCTCCCCATCACTCACATGCTTTTTTTTGTTCTCTCTTGGAGACCTAATGACAAGCCACAGGGCGTGTATTAGCATACGTTAAAATAAGACGCATCACTTGGAATCTCTGCTTTAGCTGGGACCAGTCCAGCATCCTAGGGAAGCAAGAATCTGCCAAGTTTCTCTCTCCTGGAATTCAGACATTTAATCAATGACATTTGCTTTGCCAAGGTTGTAAAAATAAAACAACTCTCAAAGTACTAAACCTTCAATTTGGTCTGTAAAGAAATTCAGATTTTTCATTGGATGATCAAAATGCAAAGAATCAGAGTCCAATAGATTTGAAAAAAATTGCATCGCATGTGGGCAAGCCGGAAACATTAGTACAATGAAAAAGATATGAATATGCCCAAAGTCTCAGTGAAATTTACATTCCTGATTATTTTGAAAGTCCTATCTTATATAAAACTTCTGGCTCTAAATTTACAATAAGTGGTTTTTCTATACTTTGTACATATACTAATTAAACTATGATGATAGATGTGTATGTTCTTGCATGACAGCTTTCTTACATGGCAATTGTACTGTTTTGTACCCCAAAATAAACATGTCATTTAACATAAAGGTATCAAAACAGTGATAGCCAAGATAGCCCCCCCAAAAGAAAAACACTGTAGTGTCATAGTCAAAAACTAGACATCATCAGAATTTGCTTGGGGAGAGCACTTTTGCCTATATTTCGTGTTCAGTGTGCATGAATACAAAGAAACTTTGCTTATAGGACACCAAATCTTAATAGACTGGGCACTTTCTGTCATGATCTTTTAGTGTGTGGGATAGGCTGTTCCTTTTATTAGAAACATGGCATGGCTTTATGAAAACAGAGAACGGAAGATATAAACCCAGGGTGCACATGCTGCCCCATTTAAAAGAGAGTTCCACAGCCCCCACTAGATGTAGGAAACAGTCCAGGGCAAGTGGGACTATCCTGAAGGCGCTGAGCCCTTGGTGTTCCAGTCTCCCAGGGCTCGCGTAGGACTCTGGTTCATGGGCTCTGGGGTGCACAGCACCTGTGGGGTTCGTGTGTCCTTCAGCCCCAGGTTCTAGCCTCCAAGAGCCAGGCAGTGCAGCTGGACACAGTAATGCACTTCTAGCTCCTACTGATTGAGATTAAATAAAAGCAGGAGGCATGGATGCATTATTCATGATTTTCTTTGTAATGGAATCCAGAGTACTTCTGAAGGCTCTATGATTCAATACTTGCTCCAGACCATAAAAAAAAAAGTTTGAGAGGAGAAGAAGAGGAGTAGACATGTATTGCTACACTGCATGCCTAGCTTACTTCAGGAATTCTTTCTGTCTGAGACCAGCAGACTGGCTTGCCACCAAAGAAGCCCTGTTGTGGTTTATCAAAGGCGCAGATGCTTGTTTTAAAATTCAGGAGAATTTTTCCAGGTACAAAAAAGAAGGGCAACATATTTTAATTTGAACTAATAATAATAATAATAATAATAATAATCTTTTAGATACTGTCTTTGAAATCTATTGACCAAAAAAACAATACTAACATTTCAGTGTATCATAAGCTTTAGAGGAGAACTGAGGGCAATTCCTTTGCAAGAGAAGACTGATATACACAGTCCCCAAGTTTTATCTCTGAATTTATACACATTTTGCTTCTGTAGAAGCCAGCTACAGATTCTGTTGAGGTCCCCAGGGTTCTAGCACTGACATACCCTGCACAGAGGTGTCACTTGCACATTAGTCTTAGGCTGGCACATTAAATGCGCAATGTCACCCCATCCTTGTTGGAAGAATCCCTTCCAAGATATCAGACTGCATTTTTGTACCAAGGCTCCCATGAAGACCTGCAAAGGACTGGAAACCATTTCCCCTTTGCTGTAGAGGTTTGGCAATGTCTCCATGGAGGGACTTTGTGGATTCGTGGGAGTAAAATAAAAGGAACGGAGGATGTGTGGGAAGTTTGTGTTGGAAGAGTTTGTCTAGCCCGGTAGTGATTAAAAGATTGTAAATTGTGTTTTGTCTGAGTGACTTTCGATGTTATTCCTGTTTAAGGTTGGCTGGTGATGGTAGAGGTGGGAGGCAGAAAAGTTTCTAAGATTATGAAGCAAGTGGCTCAAATCTGAGTGGGTAGGTTGGCGTTCCTCTCTCGCCAAGTACATGTGCTTTGGGGTTGGCCTGAGTGTTTAAGGAAGGAACTTTCAGGAGATATTTCTTTGGTGGAACTTGAGGTTTTTGCCATTGCCCATGAAGGCCTGCTCCATGTGCCATGAGGATGAACAGGCATGGGTTCAGATCCACCTGTTAAATGTGGTGCATATACACAATGGAATATTACGTAACCATAAAGAACAAAATCATGAACTTCGTAGCAACTTGGATGGAATTAGAGCTTATAATACTGAATGATCTATCACAGAAACGAAGAGCTGAGTATCACATGTTCTCACTCATAAGTGGTCCTTGAATAACTACCGTGTTACTATAAGAAAAGGATTGAACGTAGCAGAAAACTGTGGAGGGAGAGGGATTGACAGTAGTCGATAACTGCCTGGGGAAGGGGGGCACACTTCATCAATAAGGGTACCTGCACAATGAATATTTGTATACCTAGCCCTGAATTATACCCCACAATTTTGAAATAAAAATTAAGAGGATAAATATAAAGAAATAAATGCATGTCAATCAACATGCAGAGCAAAGACTCTTCTTACTTGCTTATGTGTTGACTCCCAAGAACCAAACAGTTCACATAACTTTCTGAACTGGCCCTGGAGGAGCTGGGATTACCCCAAGGTATCTCTGTGACACAAAAGCTGTCTGCTGCTCTTAGGACTTCTCAGCAGTGATGGCAGCTGCTGCAATCTATGATGATGAGACCAGCAACATTCGGTCTGTAATGCAGGGGAGGAAAGCAGGAACCCCCCCCCCCCACACCCCTTGACAAGTTGGCTGAAAATCCCAAGAAGGTCATGTTCTTACATGCAGTTTCTTCATTTCTCTTCTCTCTGTCCTCCATCTATTTTCTTTATTTTTGTGGGTATAACAAGACCAGTGTAGGTTTGGATTAACTCTCATTATCTAAAAAAGGAGGCAAAACGATAATGGCAATCAAAAATATATTTTGCAGTTTGGTACTTTCTTACAAAGCTAAACCTAATCTAACCATGAGACCCAGCAAGGGTACTCCTGCATACTTACCCAAATGAGCTCAAAATCTATGTCCACACAAAAACCTGCACACAGATGTTCGTATTATCCTTATGCATAGTTGCCAAAATGAGAAAGCAACCAGAATGTCCTCCAGCAAATGAGTGGATAAACAAATTTCAGTGTATTCACGTGATCAAATATCATTCAGCAATAAAAAGAAATGAGCTATCAAGTCACAAAAAAATATATATGGAAGAACCTTGAATGCATATTGCACCAAGTCAAACAAGCCAAACTGAAAAGGCTACTTTTCAGATCATACTTTTCATACTGTATGATTCCAACTATGTGACATTCTGGAAAAGGCAAAACTATAGACACAGTGGAAAGATCAGTGGTCATCAGGGGTTTGGAGGGAGTGAATAAAACCCCAGCAGATTTTTAGGGCCATGACCCTATCCCGTGTAATCCTGTAATGGGGGATGGCATGGCATCATGCATATGTCAAAACCCATAGAATGTACAATACAAATATCAAATTCTAATGTAAACAATGGACTTTAGTTAATAATAGTGTATCAGTATTTGTTCAATCTTAATGCATGTAACACACTAATAAAAGATGTCAACAATAGGAGAAACTTGGAGCTGGGGAAGAAGTCTTTGGAAACTGCCTGTAGTTTCTGCTCGAGTCTTATGGAAACCTAAAATCTCTCTAAAAGTCTTAAAGTCTATGAATTTAAAAGGAAACCTTTTTGGAGGTGGAAGATATTTAATACAACTGGCTTTTGGGGCAAAGTGTTCTGGAGCTGTAAGATGTGAGTAGTGAGCATTGCACAAATCTTGAATAATCCAGAGTCTCTGCAAATGTGACCATTTGACAGATTTGATTTGGGTTATAGTTATTTGAATGTATTGAAGAAATTCCACTCAAATAAAAAATTAAGTATCCACCATTTCATTTTCAGTTCTTTTCTCTCTCCTCTTCTATTTTTGTTTTTGCTCACATCTATTCAACATATCAAAAGGAGTGACAAAATAGAAAAAAAATCACACTCAGCCTCCTCAAATACTTTTTGTTTATGCATGGTCTATTGAGCACTGACTTTGAATATTGGATGGCATTAGGTGCTGGGAGAGATACAAAGAGATTTAACCTGGCATATTCTTTCCTGGTTTTTTATGTTCTAATGGGGAGATCAGAAACTCACCCACAGAAAAACCATGATTACGCTACCATGTGATACTGGCCATCTGTCAAATACACTAGGTGAACTGCTCTATGTTGTGGAAAATCAAGTTCGTTCATTTATTCATTTATTTTTCTTGCATTCAAGATATCTCAATGCCTTCTTTGGTGAAATAACCACACTTGTTTCTTGTCCCTGAAGAGCTTAAACTTCACTAGAAAAGGTAAACTTTAAATCACAGGTAATACCACAGAAGTGGACACATTGTTAAACTTGATTGGTAACTGTCTCTACCCCACTCATTGGGATGCCATGAAAGAGTAGAGACCTGGGAGAAACAGAGAGACCAGGTCAAATGTCTTGGGAAGGGGAGGGAATTTGGGTGGTACCACAAAGATTTCAAAGACTTTGTACAGTACCAGAAAAATAATGTAACATATCTGATTAATTATTTTTATATGGACTAAAGGTTAAAATGATGATACATGGGATATATTGGGTCAGAAATATTTTGTTAAAATCAATTCCAACTGTTTCTCTTTTATTTTTTAATAAATATGGTGTATTAGTTTGTTTGACCTGTTATAATAAAATACCACAGACTGGGCAGTTTAAACAACAGAAATTTATTGTCTCACAGTTCTGGAGGCTGGAAGAACAAGATCAAGTTGTCTGCACCAAGCTCGATCCCTGAGGCCCTGAGCAGTGGCAGTCTGGCTCGCTGAGATGAGGAGGAGATACTTTGCAGCCCGAGTCTAACAATTTAATTTCCTGCTGGCACCTAGTTACAGATGAACCTTACTTGCCTTACTCACTAGGGCCTAGGGATTGGATTTGGAAGTATGAGAGTTTCCCTTTTCCCCTTGGTGTCCTTTTCACGTGTGACCCTAATTGCTAAATGAACGGGTTGAGAATTTGCATAAGCTATGCCTGCCCACAGGGAATCTCGGCCTCGGTGGTTCCATGGGCCCAGTAGCAGGTCTCATATGGAGTCCCTTCCTCTCCTCCCTGGGGACTGGGTGTGTGTTTGTCTTACTGGCCAGTCATTCATTTCCTAGGCACTGTGCTGACGCAGGCTGGTTGGGACTTGATCTCACCACTGATGAGTTTCAGCTTTCTTCCTGTGAAATGGTACCCTCATGCTTGCCTTTTCTTGCTTCACAAGGACATGGTGAGGCCAAATCAAACAAGGGCTACTGAGTATCTGGTGACTCAGAGAGACACACGTGGCCTAATTCAGTAAAGTAGAATTGTATAGTTATGCCAACAACCCAGCCACAGCCAAATCATGCCCCCAGAAATGGAAATGCCCCAAAAGCCTCTGTTTCATGCTTTAGGCCTCATCTTTAAATAGCAATGATAGAAGCTCCTGCTGCCAGAATTCCTACATGGAGACAAGAAGGAACTGAAACCAGAGTTCTAGGTTCATTTAGATAACAGCACTTTACGGAAAAATCAACTCTCTTTTAGGTCACAGGGAAAGGGGCCACTCTAGTAACTCATGGGGAACCCTGTTAAGGGCCTCTATAAAGACACAGGCAGAAATGGGGTGTGGGTATGTACTTGGAGTGGAGAGGAAGGTGTATGTATGTGTGTCAGTCTCCCAGGACTGCTATTACAAATTACTACAAACTGGGTGGCTTAAGACAATAGAAATGTATGCTCTCACAATTCTGGAGGCTGTAAGTCTAAAATCAAGGTGTTGGTAGAGCCAGACTCCCTATGAAGTTTCTAAAAGAGGGTCCTTTCTTGCCTCTTTCTTGGCTGGTAGCTGTATTACCCTAATCTCTGCATCTGTCAGCACATGACAGTTACCTGGGTCTCCTCTATATCTCTGTATTCAGATCTCCCCTGTTTTCTCTTATAAAAATACTGGTTGGTCAGACTCAGTGACTCGGCCTGTAATTCCAGCACTTTGGGAGGCCGAGAGGAGTGGATTGCCTGAGCCTGCAGGTTTGAGACCAGCCCGGGCAACCTGGTGAGACCTCCTTTCTACAATAAATAAAAAATTAGCTGGGTATGGTAGCACGTACCTGCAGTCCCGGCTACTTGGAAGGCTGAGGTGGAAGGATTGCTGGAGTCTAGCAAGTCGACACTGGGGTGGTCATGAGCTTGCCACTGTACTCTAGCCAGGGTTACGGAGTGAGACTCCAACTAAAAAAAAAATAATACTGGTCATTGGATTTAGGGCCCACCTCAGGGATGACCTCATTTTAACTTTATCATATTTGCAAAGACCCTGTTTCCAAATTAGGTCATATCATACCTGGGGGGGGGGCAGGACTTGAGCATACCTTTTTGTGGAGATAGGTTCAGTCCACTACAGTATGTAAAGGCAGGGATGGAAGATTAGGTAAGAAGAAATTTAGGGACCAAATGAGCTAGATGTTGCTTTGTACACAGTAGAGATGGAAAGCAAAGGATCTGTGGAAAAGTTTGTGATTACACTTTTAGAATCCTAACCCCTGGCAGCAGGATGTAAGACAGGGGGACTGAGAAGGACTACAGGCTGACTAGCTGTTGGAGGTTATTGCATTAGTCTAACAGACAGAGGCATGTCCTACCAATGTTTATGAAAATGGTAGATCCATGGGGGAGGCATCATGCAGGTGAACCCAGCCACTTGGCCATTGATAGAATGTTGGGTAGAAGATAAGGATGAAGAAGAGGAGGAGAGGTGGAATGGAGAGGGAGAGAGAGAGAGAGAGAGAGAGAAAATCAGGGAGAAAAAAAGGAAGAAATTAGTTTTTTCAGCATTTGAACCATGCTTCAGGAACTCAAAATCTAATCCACAAAGACTGATTAATCAGAATGTTGGAGATTTCCAAATAGAATTTGAGCATGAAACATAGATCATAAGATCATTTGCTACAAGAAAAAAAGAATTTTATAGCTTGTTCTAGGTTTATTGTTTCCCTCTCCCCCACCTTTTAAAAAAAATTAGTTAGGAAGGTGAGGTGAGGAAGATATGGAGAGAGGAAAGGGCTAAATACTTCAGATTACTATTTCTAAAAATCTAGGGATTGAAACAGATGAGATAAACTGGGACTAGAAAATCAGGCTATGAAAATCTCAGCGGCAACATAGAGTATTGAAATATTGCTGTGGGAATCACTACAGTCACACAAAATGGAGGCACCAGTTCCATTTCACATTTATTCACTGATGCTTCCCTGTAACATTAAGAAGGGTGAATAATCCTACTCAGGTTTGAGTTGCCTATGTGTTTAGCTCAATGTGAACGAGTCAAATAATGAAAGGGGGGAGGGGAAGAAAAGAGAAGTAGAGGGAGAGGGAGAGAAGAGAGTTTCTTTACATGTTTTTTAAAAGAAGAAGTTCCTGTGTATTGCCATTCATTGATATTCATCTACGTTCTGATGAGTTCAGTGTATTTATGGAAGCTTGCCTGTGGAATAGTTTGGAGGTCATTTCTAGAAACACTGGAAGCCCAGAGGTAAAAACATAAGGGGAACAAATCAGGAGAATGGGTCAACTACAAAGCTCAAGTGAGAATTGTTCTTCCCTTCATTTTCACCCTATCAATGGCATGCAGAGATCAATTCAGTAAATTTATTGTTAAATTAGTTATAAAGGAGTATATTTGCATTTTCTACATTGGGGCTAGTAAAAATAGGGAGTGATGATGGTTAACTTTGAGAAAAAATAATCTGAACTAAAGAAAAGTGACTGTAAATATGTACTATTTGTATTCGATGATCAGGCCCATTATTTCTTCTTCATTACTCCAAAGGGTGGCCTCTGAGTGTCTTAGCTTTTATAAAAATGTTAATGGAAGTTCCATGTTCTTCAAACACTCTTGAATTCATGTGGAATACAAGGTGACGGCTGTCTTGAAAGTAATATTTCTTATGAATATTTGAACAAAACTTGATATTTTTTGTTTCTTTTGGAGCTTTTCTTTTGGATTGAGAATGGTACTTAGTTTTCAGGGTAATTAAAATTAAGATTTACAAGTGAAAATTTACAAAAATAAATGAGATTCTGCTTCAGGAGCTCAAAATCTAAATTTTTTAATTTAAAAAACAGTCCAACATCTATACAAATAATTACAATCAGGACTTGTTACCTAATTTGTGAGACTCACTACACAATGAAAATGTGGGGCCCTTGGTCAAAAACGAAGAATTTCAAGATGGTGACCACATACCACTAAACCAAGTTGGGAGGCCATTTGGAATGAGGAACTCTGTGTGGCTGTAAGTTTGTCGGTCCATAGTGACCCTAATTACAATATTAGCTGGATACTTCAATAAAAGACAGCTTTGAAGAAGTGTATGTATAAACTGGGACCTGATACTTCTGGATTTCATTTCCTTGAATTTCTTGTTATATGTTTGAGATGAAAATCTTGACACCTCAGGATTTTTGCCCTTGATGTTTCCTCTGCCTAGAATATTTCTACCTGGCTTAAATCTTTGTAGAAGTCTCTGCTCAAATATTGCTTAAGAAGGACCTTTTATGACCACTCTAAACACCAATTCCTATCACTGTCTTTTTACTTGTCTAAGAAATTTCTTTTTAGGTGACCAGATGTCTGTGTGATTAGTGTTTTCTGATGGTCTCCCTCAGACAGAATGGAGGCTGTGTGTGTAGGGACTTTGCTTTGTTTATAACAATATCCTCAGAACCTAAAATAAGACTGACACAAATTCGGAATTCAAGAAATAATTAAATGAATGGATAAATAAATGAAGAAATGTTGTTGCCAGAGCCATTATTTCTGCTAGGGGAACAGAGCAGTTCCCAACTGGTTCTGGCCTTTGATGAGTGAGTTAAACTTCAGTGGCAGGTGATACATGAAGGATAGCCCATAGTTACAAAGGAACAGATATGTAAAAGCATGACATTTTAGAAATGTTCTTGTATATTCTACTCTCCTAGAACCACCCTAGGAGATCCTAATTTTATCTCATGCATGTTTTATGAGATCTGCCCAGTTTACACACACTATCCAATGTCTTAACAAATTCACCTGTATTCACATCTGGTGGCATGTTTCAGAGTGTCTGCTTCATTCACAGACCTGTTTCTTAAAGACTTATGGCCATAATCCCTGCTGGAGGAGTTGACCCAGATGGCCATGCTTTAGTGATATTACCCCACCATATTTGCCATAGGTGATTGAAGTAGAAGTAGACACCTGACTCAATGCTAACCAATCAGCTTGCTAGCCAATGACCAATCAGCTTTTCTCTCAAAAATTTGAACAGAGATACAGACTCTGTCCAACTGAAGATATTGCACCTAATAGACTTGGGACTGATGTCCACATAGAACTCATTGAAGAGACAGAAGAGGCAAAAAGGAAAAAACCCAAGAGACACTGAGAAATAGAGAAAGAAGGAAGAATGTGGGGCTATTGAGTAATGAAGAGACTTTTTCAAGAGAGTTTCCCGGTTGTGTGAACCAGTTGTGTTTCTGGTTTCTTGCTCTACTTATGAGATCACTTTCTATCTTTATAATAATCCTTTAGGCATTAACACCCTCACCCTCTGAAATTCAACCAAAAATTAACCAGAAAAGCACAATTTCTGGAAAACACATTTTTCTGGCTATTCAAATACTTTTCTCAACAGTATTTAATATACTATAATGTGTAATTATACACTATCATAGATATTAAAAAATATTTTTAAAAAGTAGAAAGTAATCAAACTCATTCTCTTGAGAAATATAAGTTTTATTGGGAAAACAGATAATACACATGACACAAACCACTGGCAAGTTCCTAGGAATTATAGAGATCGGTGTAGACAGTGTTGGGAAGAAGAATAGATAAGATGCAGAAATTTATTTCAGGTGAGACAAATTGAATAAAGATATTAAGAAAATGGCGGAAGGGACATAAGACTATCCTTTAGAGTACAGAGTTCACATGACTGAATATGATCACTAAGGCTGTTTGGATGAAAATTCTTCTGGAATGTTAAACCTGTTGATATCCTGCATGAGGATTTGGGCTTTATTTAGGAGTCAGTGAAGAATCACTGAAAGTCTTTGAGGAGAGTAGTCACATTTAACAATTATTACATTGAGAGATTAATTTGTTGGATCAATAGATCAGAGGTGTAATAAATGTTTTTGTGCCCAGCAACATGAACACTGATCCCTCTCTGATTTCAGCCGCAGTTGGAATGAACAGCTCCTGGGCATGCTGTCAGAATCCCACCTCAAGGGCAACCTTCAGTATCTCTGAATTTTCTTTCAGGGTTTCCTCTGAAGCCAAAAATGTCATGATTCAGCACAGAGCAGCCCAGAAATGTGGGGGAGCTACACTTTCCAAGGTACTCTGCATACTACTGAGGGATCAGAGTTGGGGTAAATGCTTCAGTCTCCCATCCTTTGAAGAGATAAGCTAGGCACATTCTGGAAGCTTTCTTATAGGGTCTTCAGTAGCCAACAGTACTGTCTAGCTCAATAAGGTTCTCCACTGGCTTTTCCTCTTTCCTTGTCTTGTTCTCCCATTCCTGTAACTCCCAAATAAACTACCAGCACTCAACAAAACCATAAAATAATTCACATGGCTTCCCAGTTTTCCAAGAACTGTAATTCACTTTGTCGAACAAAATTCAGGTACAGATATTCTGTAATAAGTACATAAATGATTTGTTTCTTGATATGAAATTGCCGTGTCACTTGTCAACTGTCTTTTTTCCATAAATGTAATATTTTGTGCATTTTTCTTCTTGCTAGTGTAACAGAAAAATAGGAACCTATTGTGTTTGAATTTAATTTTGACGTACTGAAAGCTTTCACTCTGTACATAGTGTAGGCCAATGAGGTGCACCTATTATGTGCTAGTCAAGGTGGGGTGTGGTTGGTGGGTGGGGTCAAGGTAATCAGTTCTTGTGGTGAGATCATGTTGAATTTCTGTACTCTGTGTGAACTTGAGCTAGATAGTGAGTGTCCTAGTCTGCTAGGGCTTCCAAAAAAAAAAAAATCAGAGATTGGGTGGCCTAAACAACAGAAATTTATTTCTTACAGCTCTGGCAGTTGGAAGACCAAGATCAGGATGTCAGCATGATTGGATTCTGTTAAGGTCTCTCTTCCTGGTTTGCAGATGACCACTTTCTCACTGTGTCTTCACATGGTAGATGTAGGAGAACACAGTCCACTCCCTTCTTCTTATAAAGCCTCTAATCCTATCATGAGGGCCCACTCTCATGACCAAATGTATCCTAATTATCTCCGAAATGTCCCATCTTCAGATACCATTACATCAGGGGTGAGGGCTTTAACATATGAATTTTGGGACCATATCAACAATCACATGCAAAATTAAAATGCAAGACCTTTTATCCAAAAATATTAAAGGTTTCAAGATGGCAACAGCAGAGCATTGGACCAAGTACAAGGCTTTCCTGAGCACAGGCCCCTGTCAGGTTCCTTTGTCAATGGCAACCCTGATTTCTGGTCTCCTTCTTGATATAAAGAGGTCTGGACTCCTCTGGGATGGGGTATTGGTTCCATGTCTTACAAGTGGTGTGACCCGTGTCATGTTTTTTTACTTTTCTGAGCTCCGGTTGTTTACCTACAGTGTGAATATAGTAACAGCTACATCATAAGGATGTTCTCAGGATCAAATTAAGTGGAATGATGTGTAAGGCACCCATCCAGTGTCTGCACTTGGAATAAGCACATGCTTGTCCAAGGCTGACAAGATTCCCTTTTTCTAGGTTTCTCCACCTGCTAAGTTATACAGAGCAAATCTCCAAGTACTTACAATGTGCAGTTTTACATACATCCCTGGCAACATGTCTGTGGTATGTGGTAGTGGCTCAACTTGAAGTGTGTTAGGAGAATAATCCATTAAAGAGGAGAAAAAATCAATAACACAATTAGGAACCATTCCGTCCTATAATGACGCCAGCTGCCATAAGGGCCACTGCTACCAAGGGCTTCCTCTAATGGTACATGAAGCCTGCTGCCCGAGCCAGGCTCTCTTCCTTCCCAGGATATAATGTCTTCTTAAGCCACCAAGGATAGAAAATACAGCAGATACAAGGCATAAATATCCTGCCTTAATCAACAATACAACACAACAGCAATTTGTTAAGGGACTAAACATACCCTACTCCCTCAGCTAAACACAATCAACAATGCAGTTTTGCTTTTGTGCAAATATTCTATTTGATTCTCTTGTTTTCCATTCCTATACAAAAGTTTTAAAGCATCAGGACTAAGCTGATTTTGCTTTAGCAAGAAAGAAGGAAGAACTACATGAAACTTTCTTGAAAATTTTTGTATTAGGAATGACCTGCATACAGTATCCATTGCCTAGATGTCTAAGAAACATTTTAGTTATGTCTAGAAATAGTTTGGTTTTCTACCTTTGTCTTTGATAATCTCTGTCCTTCACAATCATTTGTTCTGTATTCAGTATCCATGATACATTGAACTTGGTGTGGTGAGTTGTGAAGTTCATTCAAAATAAAGTCTCCTTTGGCCGGGCTTGGTGGCTCAGCCTATAATAACTCACTTTGGGAGGCCAAGGTGAGTGGATTGCTTGAGCCCACGGGTTCGAGATCAGTCTGAGCAACTTGGTGAGACCTCATCTCTACAATAAATAATAAAAAAAAAAATTAACCAGGCGTGGTAGCGCACGCCTGTAGTTCCAGCTACTTGGAAGGCTGAGGCAGAAGGATCGCTGGAACCCAGCAGGTCAACGCTGGGGTGGCCGTGACTATGCCATTGCACTCCATCCTGGGTGACAGAGTGAGACCCCAACTCAAAAAATAAGATAAAATAAAATAAAATAAAGGCTGTTGACCTACATAAGGCCATTTACTCAAATGAAAGTCCAATCTCAAGATCAGCCATAAGCACTCTTTTTAAGGTCATGTGAAATTTGAGAAGTTATTTTAGTTCTGTTTGGAGGTAAAATAATTAAGACCAGAAAATAATGTAAGCTTTTAGCAATAGAAATGTTCCCTATACATTTTAATGTAATTAAAATGTGTGCATTTTACAGTTGAAAAAGAAAAATAACCCAACAAAATAGAGTAGACGCAGAAAATCAATTTGAGAATACTGGTTTGATCCTTTAATTAAGCATCCCCAAAGCCTCCCTCTGACATATGAGTAAGTCCCATGTGCAGGTCTCATTTGGGGTTGAGTGTTCAATTTGCCCTTGAGCCTTTCTTCTTGTTTCCCTAACATCACTCAGATACCCAGGGACATGCAATCATTTTTTAAATGACTCCTGGAGGCTAACCACCAGCCTCCGCCTCCAACACAAGCACACTTTTCTCTTTCTCTCCATCTCATGTTCTCAAGGGGCAAAAGCACTTAAAAGTCGATCTTTCAGGGGTTCGACCCACATGCCCCTTTCTCATTTTCTAATGCTCAAGAGGAACAAGAAAACACTTGCATGGAATATGATGTCAGTGCTCCCTGCTTGGTGCCTCGTTCCCTTACTCCCGACATGCTTCCTTTTGCTCTTGAGGCTCTGGGCCAGCAGAATGTCCACTTCCTCAGGTCTCTGATAAAGCATGCAGGAATGCTAGAAGCCCACCTCTCCACTGTGTGCCCCAACCACTTCCTTTTCCTGACATTCACAGAGGAAGCTGATGGATGAGATGCATTTTGAAAGGGGGGGCTACCCCACCATTCATCATCATGAAGCAGCAGGGCATCAGCCACTGGTGGTGTCAAACTGGAGACCTATGCCTCCAAACTGGGATTTGAGTCACATATCCCAGTGGCTGGTCATTTTGCTTTTGCTGTGTGTTGAGTAGGGGCTATCATGCCTAGGAATCCCGGCTCAGTAAATAAATAAAGGTAATTAAGTCTAATGCTTGACCAAAGACAAATGCTCAGCATGGAGGTCAGGGAAGCGTATCAGTTCTCGCATCAGAATTACATTATTGCAAGTGATATGGTTGGGGTGTTTCCCCTTCCTAATTTTCATGCATTAACTATCACTCGAGACAGGATGTGGCACGCACTGAGTATCCATTACTATGCAGGTCCCTGAATTGCATTTGGTCTAAGAGTTTTACTTCTAGTTTCATACAGCTTTATTAAACTTATTGCTCTGGATTAAGTTTTCTTTTCAGAAGAGATTTTGAAAAAAGAGAAACATTTATGTCTAGTGTTCATTGGCAGGGAAAAAGCACAAAATGTTATCTTCCAGGCCATTTGTTAGTTAACTTATTTTCACAACAGAGATGGTTTAACGATGCTTTAATACAAATTGCTTGTCACTTTAGGACGTAAAATACCCCGAATTTTAAAATCAGTGTTACTTTTATGCATATATTGTGTAATTATATTAACTAATTACTTTCAGGTTTTTTATTTTTTAACTAAAATTCTAGTAATCCACGTGATTTGATAACCAATATCAATAAATGTTTTATAAAAGGGGCAACTTCCTGTCCTCCCTCCAAACCTTTTTTCTGTCTTTTCCTCTTAACCTGTCTTTCTGAGCAAAAACTCTGAGAATTCTTCATTTCTGGACATACCTGCAGCTGAATGCTTCTGGTGTTTCCCACCATTGTGACTCTGGGCAGTAAGTAGCTGTGCTTTAGACAGACCACCCAGTACAACCAGTGGCCAACAGGAGCCCCTACCAATAAGCTCCACAATCTAGATCTGGATACAAAGGTCCTATCTTTTTATACTCAAGCTTTATATAAAGGGGTCTGAAGTGATTCATTGCGTGATTTTTGCCTTGACATCCCTTACCTTGGTCTAGTTTTGCACTCAGTCCAAATGAGGAATACTTAACAATTGAGGAGGAAGGAGGTACTCTTTTTTCAAGGCCCAGGGACATGAGTTGCTCAAGGTTATTTTATTATTTATTTTTTTGTCAGTGCTTGAAGACAAAAGGGAAAAGATTAAGCATATAAATGGTTAGTAACATTTGTTTCTGGTACCCAAAATATATATGTTCAAAGTATGAAACAGAAAATTCAAAAAAGAAAAAAATTTTTTTTTGTTTATGTCCTTTTACATTCCCACACAACTTTTAGTTACATATGTACCTTCTTACAAAAGAAGAGGATTTTATTCTACCACCTTTTTTTTGCCCCGTGTGTGATGTACCTTATGAAATATTGGGAACATCTTCTCCTGACATAAGTATAACAGCTGCTGCATGTCTCCCCTTACGGATGTGTCAAAATTTACTTTGCCAATGTTCTCCTGCTGGAAATTTATGCTGTTTTTCTTCCATAGGCATAATATGCATTTCTATCTCATGGCAATTTTTTCCTTCAACTGCATTTATTTCTGAAAGACAAATTCCCGAAAATGGAATTGTAGGATCAAATGTTATGCACTTTTTTTTTTACAGCTGTTAATACCTATTGTCCAGACAAAAATACCATTTTGTACTCACATAAACAACCAGGGCACTAATTTTTGCACTCTCATGATAAACACTGATGGTACAACATAAAATGTGCCAGGCAATATTTTAAGGGTTTTATATGAATTTTTTCACTTAATCTAATAATCATTCTCTGAAACGGTATTGCTACTATTTGTATTTTGCAAATGTGTAAAATGAAGCTTAGCGAGTTTGAGTTCATTTGACCAGAATCCCATTACTCTGGTTTTGACTCTGAAGCCTGACTCTTAGTTGCCACAGCATATCATATATGTGTCATTTATTGGACATCTACTATGTGCAAGGAGGGGCACAAAGGAGAAGCAAGTATATTCCAGGACCCTCTAATCCAATAGGGGGAAGATAATAGATGCGTTCATGAGTACAATACAAATTATGGTTGGGTCAAGTTATGTCATAATGACAGCAAGAAAATAATTTGGGTTGCAAAGGACTGGAACAACCAGACAAGAGGCTTGGAAAATGCTTTGAAAGAAAAGAAATTATTTGACCTGACATTTAAGGCACAAAAAATACATACATGTAGAGACAGATATTGAGCATTTCTAGCAGAAGGACAATCTTTAGGTCATGGCTATAGGAGAGCACAAGATGGCCATGAGAAAGAACTTGATGGTAGTGAAGGGGGTTACAGGACATAGGACTGCAAGCCAAATTTTAGAGACCTTTGCTAAATTAAGGAGCTATGATTTGATTTGATAAACAACCATGGCGTCATTGAATATTTTTAATAAAGAGACATGATTCATGTGTTCAAAGATTAGTCTTAGAATAATTTGAAATATGATTAGAGCAGAAGAGACTAGAGATGGGGACACAGTTAAATAATGTGGCAAGAAAAGGATACATACTTTTAGGTAGAATCAAGATCTGACATCTAGTTGGATATAGAGGCCAGAAGTGAAGGAGTTCAGGATTTCTACAAGGCTTTAGATCTGGCTGATTCACTAGCCAGCTTACCATTAGCAAAAAGCAGAACGGACATTAGGAGAAAGAATTTATCAGGGAGAGGATGGAATAAAATTTGAAATGGACTAAGCCTCAAGTACAAGTAGATACCAGAGATACTTGCTGACAATCTGCCTTTGACCTTCAGAAGGAATACAAAACTTCAGAAATAAACCTCAGCTTTATCCTAAGGGAAGCAATAGCTGAAATCAAGAACTTGTATATCCTGTGAGTGAAAAAGAATAGAGGAAAAAAAGAGATCAGACTGAGTATACTAACACTTTGAAAATGGAAACACGAAGAGAAATGAGTAAAAGAAAATGTGGAGCAAGTTCAAAGAGAAAGGAAGACAGACCACACTGTTCTGAGCTTAGAAGACCAACGAAGTTGCTTTCAAAAGCAAGAGTTGATGAATAGTTGGAAGATGATGGCTTTGCAATGCTGGGGAGAAAATGTTTCAGAGGGTTCCAAGGGGAATGATGACTTGAAATTGGTCCTGAGATTTAGCAAATGCTACAGGTACAGTTATCTCAATAGAATTCTAGAAAAGGGAGCCAAGGCATGATGGAATTTGCACTTGGTTGGAAAACGAGGAAGCAACAAGAAGAACAGAAGATAACTTGAGGGTTTGAATATATACAAATACACGCAGAAACACACACATCTATAATGCATCTGAAATATACACACAATGTGGAGAAGACTAAGGGTGCTTGTAAGTCAAAGACAAGGATCCAGTAGAAGCATCAGCATCAGACATAGAATGGAGTTGTAGGGTAAGAGACAGTAATTGCTGGGCAAAGGTCCAGAATAGATGGGAGGGATAAAATCAAGGACTCAGATGAAGGTTTTATCTAATGAAATGTTTTATCTTATGGAGGAGGAGGGGATGGATAGGTAATTAACATTAATTTAGAGGTGGAGAGAAACACAAATGAGGCAGTTGTTCTTGACACATTCTGATTTTTAGTAAAGAGGGAGATGTGGTCCTCTGAGAAGCACATGGCCAGGGAGAGAGTCATTGAGGCCTAAGGAGGGTGTGTGGGGGAAGATATAGCAATGAACGCATCATAGTCTGCCTTTTGTTTCCTCCTGACAGAACCAGCAATGAGGAACACTCTTCCCCTAAAAATCCTAGCTTAACTTTTTTCCCATAAAAACGTTCTGTTGTGGGGATGTTAAGGAAAGCAGAGGAAAAAGGCAGACTAAAAACTGAGACACGGGTGTTTTTACACATATACAATCTGTCAGTGTTTGACATAAATTGAGGATTCCTCTTCAACCCCAATTCCCTTGCAGTGAACAAGTGATGGGGTATGATTTTGCTTCCTAAAATGGTATAAGAAGATCTAGCAAATCTTTTATGTATTATACATTCTAAACTTACTATGACTAGATTTGCACAAAGACTGAAACTAGAAGGAAGATGCACAGTGAAAAATAATATGAGAATGATTATTTTTTATATAAATTCTTTTTTATAGTTACACATCACATGTAATGCTGCTTGCTCTATAGTATTTTTAACATAGAGGATACTTCAAAAATTAGTCTTTTCATTACAACATTTTCTCTCTTTCCGAACATACAGGGTCTAGTCTCAATGTGGATTTTCAGATACTTGTGAGTCTCATGGCAGCATAGTGACCCTTTTCTTTTAGTACTGTGCTAATTCTGTGGAGGCTTTTGACTCAACTGCTCATGACCTATTCCAGGAAATGCATTATGAAGGAGCCGGCAGATAACAGATCTCCAACTTAGGAAGAATTGCTTCTGGAAACTGCAGGGCATGAGATAAGGTTTACTCCATGGGAGCTGACTTTATCCAACCTCACACTTGAATGATGTAGTGAGCTCTGAGTAAGCTTTGTACACAGAACTGATAAACTCTGCACTAAATTAATTAGGAATTCTGTCGCTTTAATAGCTTGTCTTCCAAGATCAGTGACTAACACCACAATTTATTCTCTGCACAGCAAAAAAAACGAGGCTATGTAAATTTTATAATGGTTGCTCTAAGGTCGTATTAAATCATCTCCAGACTTGTTGATATTTCTGATATCTAAGCTACACTATATAGAATTACTGGATCATAGAGATTCAAAGATTCTCTCATAAACAGAATATCTTGCCACTGAGGTTAAAGTTGCATTATTTGAGTCTCACAATGTCCCTGGAAGGAGACACGACTAGTCCAAATGTATAGATGTAGATACTGGTTCATTAAGATTGCAGGTCCTGTTCATGGAAACTCAGCTCCTAAGTGGCATAGCTGGGATTTGAACACCAGACTTTACTGACACAGAGGCTATGTAACTACACTACTAGTTAGTAATGAAATCAGAACTAAGTCTGGACCCCACACTCTGTCTAGGGCTATCCCACCATATCTCTTGGAATGGAGAAACAGGATTAAAGTTGGAGCTTCGAAGAGCCACACCATGATAATTCCCACCTGTGATTTATTCATCTTTATGTACCAATGTGAAAAACATACATACACAGAAAGGCTAGGGCAGGATGGGAACATAATATCATAAGACAGGGACAACTGCCCTACATTATCAGTCCTGTCATCCGTCGGCTCTGCTTCCTACAATGGATCTTGAGGACTGCGGTATCATCTAATTCCATGTTCCTCCTCCTGACTGTAATAGATGTTGCTGGTAGAATGCTGGATTATATACATATTTAGCTCTGTTCTCATATGATTCTTTCAGGAATCAGATGTCTTCAGCTCCAGACATGGAAGGGTATCCTCAAAGTCGGAATCTTCTTTGCCTAGAAGTTGTGCTAATGCCTATTACTACACGTAAAAAAAATCATTCCTCAAGTGTTTGCAGAGTTTGCAATTAGAAAATGATACCACAAGGAAAATCATCACTTGTATCCGCTGATGCAAGTCTTGGCACTTCTCTATGCTATGTTCCTACAAGCAGTGTGGCTCATGTGAAGGTTGTTGACATTTTCAACTTAACAAGAGAATGGACAACTTGCTCTCCGTATCTTGGTTATCCCAATTAAAGTCAAGTTATTGGGCAGAACTGCCCAAGATTTCTGGTTTTCCATGATTGTTGTCATCATAGACACCTGTTCACTGTTTCCTCTGTAAAGTCTAAGCACTTTACATATATTAACTCACAATAATTCCAGGCAAAAATCCTGCTTTGAAGATGAGGAAGCTGAGGCACACAAAGTTTATATGATTTGCTCCTGGTCAGGAAGTTTATGAGTGAAGCTGGAATTAGATGCCTGGCAATCTTACCTCTTAGTCTGCCCTCTTAACCATTACTGCAGATTGCTTCTCTTAACATTTGCTATTAAAAGTATTAACTTTGATGAAACAGGTGTAAAATAGTCTTATGTTGTTTTAATTTGTATTTACCTGATTTCTAGTATATATAAATGAGAATGAGCATCTTTCTGTGTGTTTATTGTCTACCCGTGGTTCTTCTTTGTCAAGCTTCTTGTTGAATTAATTGTCTTTTTCTTTTTGACATTGGATAGTGTGTCAGTTATGTATTGCCACACAATAAATTATCCCAACTTAGTAGCTTCAAACAACACCAACAACTTTGCTATTACCTCTTGGTCCTGTGGATTGACTGGACTCTACCAGGCTGCTCACATGGGGTCTTCTCTGCAGGTGCAGTCAGATGGTGGCTAGGGCTGGGGTTAGCTTAAAGCTCAATCACTTACTCACTCACATGTCTGGAAGCTGTTGCTGGTGGTTGACTGGGACCTCAACTGAGCCAACAACTGGGAGATTTATACATGGTCTCTCCAAATGGCTTGGGCTCCCTTGAAGTATGGTGATGAGTGCCTAAAGCAAGTTTCACAGGAGGTCAAAGCAGAAGTGAATGATTTTTTTGCAACTCAGCCCCAGAACTGGTGTAGTCTTGCTTTCAGTGTACTCTATTGGTTAAGGTAGACTGGAAGTTTCAGCCAGGTTCAAACTTCCAGTCAGGTTCAAAGGTTGGGGATACAAACTTTGTGACGCTATAGGAGGAGTGTTAACCTCACACTGTAAGGACATTTGAGATAAGATATAATATGTCATGGCAGCCATCTTTGGAAAATTCAGCCACAAAGAGTAATAATTAATGCCTCCAAGTCTTTGTTTATTTCAAGTTTTTAATGGTCTCTCTTGATACACAGGGGCTATAATTATAATAGAGTCAATTGTAACAATTGTTTTCTTTTTGGTTTGTGCTCTTTTCTCAGTTTTCTAAGACATCATTACCCTATCCTGCTATTTTAGCCATATATATAATTTACATATATAAAAATATTATGTGTGCTTATGAAAATACACATATTTATGCATACATATTCATACTATATATCTTTTTATATATTTAAGATTCTAATTTATATGAGACAAATTTTTATATATAGCTCAGGATGGGAGATTGATTTTCTCTATTTTTCCATGTGGACAGTTGTTAAAACTTGTGACGTGTGACTTACACTTTTTCTTTTTTAAAAGTTAATTTTCATACTTTCATTGGACTGAGTTTTATTTATTCCCTAACACTTCGTTTATCCCTTTTCTTGCTTTGGGAAGCATGCATTTTATTTCCATATTTAGTGGTTATTCTTTATATTTTTTTAAACAAGTGAACTTAACATAGCAAAGCTTAAATTTTATTTGCATCTCAACCTTTTTCTTCCCAAATATAAAGACCTTAGGAGGTTATAATTGTAGAAACCCCAAATAGTCTATGTTGTTATAAACTAATATTTTATATTTTCTTGCTTTCATATAAATAAAAAGGTCACTTGTTATTGTATTCATAGTTCATGTTTATGAGAGATAACTGTATGTTTACAAATGCCTTTGCTCACCATTGTTTTTGTAATTCCACTACATTCTTCTCGGTTCAGTTTCTTTTTCATAAAAAGCATATTTTAACAATTATTTCAGTGTAGGTCTAGGAGTATAAACTCTCTCAATTATTTTGTCTGCAGATATCACTTAGTCATTTAAAGACATTATTCTATTCTCTTCTTGTTTCTTGCTGTCAATAAATTGTTTACAACATTACTACTGTTAGTTTGTAGATATTTTTAAAAATAATTTTATTTTTTTAATTTTAAAATTGTGGTGTACAGTTAAGGGTTATGTACACAAATATTCATTGTGCGGTTACCCTTGTTGATGAGGTGTGCCCCCCTTTACCCAGACAGATATAAAAAAACAGTTTCAAAAAATATACACTCTTTGTCTTTGTTCCGCAGTTCCACTTTGTTTAAATGTGAATTTTTTTCAGCTTAGAATCATTATTAATTTAATCTTAGAACTCATGGATTTATCCACTCTGAAAAATTCTTCAATTCTGAAAAATTCTTCACCATTGTCTCTTCACATATTACTTCTCTTACATTCTATTTGCTCCTTCTGGAATTCCTGTTAGAGTCATGTTAGCTGTTCTCATTCTATCTACCACATCTCTTAATATATCATTTAAAAAAACTCTTATGCTTCTAATTCATTCTGTGTAATTTCTTCAGCATTGACTTTCAGATTATTAATTCTTTCTTCATCTTTGTTTAATTTGTTAATTAATTAATCTATCCATTGAGCTTTAATTTTAGTATCTTATTCTATAATTTCTAGAAGTTCTGTTTTGTTCTTGTGAAATGTGTACATTTTTGTCCATGGAATCTTATTTTTACCTACTGAGCTTTGTTTTTCCTTTCATATCTTTATTTTGGCGTCTTGAATTTACAACTCTCTTAAGAGTTTTTTCTCCTTGTGTCTTTAGGTGTCAAATATTTCTGTCGTTTTTAGTTTATAATGAAGTATTTGTTGGTGCATTTTAATATTCTTTACTATGCCCTTATTTTCAGTGAGAATTATATATTTTGTGAACTGGGTGAAGGTAGGTCTCTTTGAAGTAGTTTTGCACTTGCTAATGTGATTACTCCAGCCTCTCATTAGGATAGGACAAACTTTATAGTAAGTTATCATCCCGAAGATTTGCATACCACAGAGGGAGTACAATGGCAGTCTCTCAGACTATGCGTTGTGCTGGTTTAGGGTTTCCATTTTCCATGTGGATCTCTTTTTTTAACTTCCATGAAGATCTCTGAGCATAGATAATCTTCTTTGCAATTTTGACTACTTGGATAGGGAAGAATTGGGGTGCGGTCATTTGCAAACCCTAAGTTTATGCAAATGTCTCAGTGTCAACTTCCCAACTTCAGTGAGTCAAAAATTTGGTCCTCAAACCCTGGGAGTCTCACTTCCCAAGCCATCAGAGTCTCCCTCCTCTCAAATCCTTTCCCCTAGCTAGTTTCTGTTTCAGTGCTTACAGACACTGCTTTCAGTTCCTTCTACATTTCTGGAATCTGTGATTTTACTTTCTTTCTTGTGTACAGCATACAGTTATATTTTAAATTTTTATTATTATTTTATCTAGCATTGTTATTGCTTAACAGTATTAGGGTTTCCACAATACCTTGGTCTACTATGTTGCTAGAACTAGAAGTATCTGAAAGGATCCCCAAACTAACCTTGAACGAAGCTCCCATATACTCAGGAGCTAACCCAGTCAGTCAGAAGGTTATTCTCTAGGTTCAAGTCCCAGGATCACTCATGGGGGATAATACCTCTTTCAACTGTCAACTTTTGATGGTATCCAAGAGGGTCCTGACATTTCACTGCATTTTATACTCTAGAGCAATGTTTCTTGGATTGTGTTTGTGGGATATTAATACTTTAAAAATATTTTGTGTTGACATGAGTCTGGAAAATGATGGGTTAAACCAATTTAAACAATTTTCTGTACTTCAGGATTTCTCAGCAAGGAAGAGGGAGGTAGCTGCCTTTAGCATCACTCTTGAATATAAAAGGAAGTAGAAGAAGATCGTGTTTGAGCATGTGTAGTTGATGGTGACATGGGAACCTTCTGAACCAGAAGGTCAGAGCATCTCTGAATCCAAAACCAGAAAGAAGCAGCAGAGTTGATTTTTAGAGCGACTTTTTAGGGCTGTCTCATCAGTTTGGTCCCAAGAGTGTGACTATCTTTCAAGCAGAGACTCTCTTTCACCTAGATATAATTTAAAAAAACAAAACAAAAAACACTTCTCTGATCTACATGATAGTAACTTATTGACTTATACAATCAATCCACCTTTTAAATTTTGGATTCATCTTGGACCAGATACTCTATGCTATGAGAGAAGAGATGCATAATAAACATTTTCCTCTGCAATTGTCTGGATGATCTCATTTATGATAATAGCTAAGTTTTTCTGAGCACTGACTACCATCCAGGTGCAAGGCTCAGCTCTTAACAGGATCTGTAAAACTCACAACAATCTGTGAATTTGGTTCTGTAGTTAGCCCCATTTTACAGATGAAAAACTGAGACACAGAGCTACCAAGAACCACTCCCCTCTCTACTGTTTCATTTCAATTGATTTTCATGATGCAAATGAAGTTTTAACAAGATAAATGCTGATTTGCTTGGCTCTAAATCTAATTTTTGTTTTCAGTCTTGAGTAGAGAGCAGATGGTAGCAGTCATATAACTGCAGTAGGTTAGTAAGACGCGTATTCCTCTAAGGTCTAGACGTCCTAGGCTCAAAACTTTGGCTACACATCATGGTGGATCTAGATGTCCTAGACTTTAAACTTTGACTACCACGTAATGGTGGGTAAACCATTTCACCTTCTTGAATCCAGTTTCCTCATGTAATTAACAGGGATACATAATATCTGGCAGTCTGCTTCATAAGATTGCCATGGTCATTAAGTGAAATAAAACATTTGGAAGCTCATTGTGAACTATGTTATGTAAAACGTAAGACACTATTTTTGCTAATAGAGTACAGCATTTTTTTCTTCTACTTCAGATGCAAATCTGAAGTGAAGGCCATGATTCTGGTGAGAACAGTGAACCTGGTGTCTGGGGTAAAGATACGAAGCAGCTGCTGGCTTTCAGGTGGTGTGGGTGTTAGTGAAGTGATGGAACATTCCATGCCCCCTTCACTCCCGAGCAAGCATTGGGAGCTATCTTCAGGGAAGCTGCTCTTGCCTGGATTTGCTGCTTATACTTTGAAAGTAAATACTAATATCTTTTGTTCCAGAATGTTTTCATGAGAATTTGTGAGTCAACAGAAAGGTATGTTTCAAAGAATGCTACTATTTTTATTGTTTTTCCTCTACCAGACAATCTCAAGATTCTTTATAATTAAAAAAGTATGTTTGAAGAAGCATATTGTACTTAACTCTATTTATAAATGGGGACCTAAACAAGTCAGCTTGTTCTAAATCTGCCTAACAACTCAGACAATAAATATTTCTGTATTTGTTTGTGGAGCCCATCTGAGTCGTCAAGCGTGTTTGATTTAGGCTTAGTTCCCTTGGAACAAATGATGTCTGTATTTCCTTTTCCTTTTACCACTATCATGTTTTTCCAAGAACACCAGCTTTCTCAGTGAGGGTTTCCCCGCCCCCAGTATGAGCTTGTTCACGTCTCTAGGAAGCATTATGTCCCATGTTAACACAACAGATAGGAAAAGCTGGGGTTATGAGAAAAGACAAATTTTGCCCTGAGCAGTGTTGGTCAATTCATCCACTCATTTTGTGATGCAGACATTTAGTAAATACATACATAGTACTTACTACAGTTCAGTTGTGAATGAGAGGCAGAGTCTCTGCTGTCATTAACCTTATTTCCAGTGAGAAGGAAGACATTAAGCTGATGAATGCTTGCATCATTTATTTCTTTATTAGGAAACTTCTTAATGTCATTAGCAGTTTCAGTTGTATGTAATTCCTTAGGAAGAAATGTAAAACAACTGAATATTTACTGGATACTTTATATTGGGAGCTAATGTGTGAAGTTAAGGATCATTTATGATTTAGGGAGTTGTTCTATTTGTAGAGGCCAAAGTGCTGTGGTTATTTTGTGGGTGAAGAGTAAGAAAACTCAATTATGGTTGAGTTTGAATAAAGAAACCAGAAGTGGAAAATACCTGTATTTTTCTACTGAGAGTCGGGTGAAAAAAAAGGAGATTAAATTTCAGAAAGGATTGACTTAAACCTCTGGTTAGAATATCTAGATATTGTGAGACATTTTAGACCTCCATCAAAGGAGGTGTTGAGAATAATACCCTGCAGACAGATCATGGGATTTGATGGGAGGACTTTGCTGAGAGTAAGGAGCCCGGTGCCAAGTCCCGAGTTTCTCTGACTTTCTTAGGCCATTATTTCAAGTTCCCACTGTTCTGCCATTAGAACATGTTTAAATATATGTCTTGAGCTTCATCTGGTTGCGACACTCACTTCCTTTGACATTGACCACAGCTGAATCTTGCGTTTTGTCTTTCTTAGAAGTATTTGATTTTTTTCACATTTTCCATTTTTATCTATTATGATCTATCTCTTCCTGTCATAGCCGGAAACATGATACTAGGATTAGGCAACTCTCCAGTCTCTTTCTCTTGGGTAAAGTCTGAAACAAAATAGCCCCAAACCCATCTGTTATCTCTGCAACATTTTCTCATTTTCTTTATTATCACTTTCTAATTTTGTGGGGAAAAAGAATCCATTCCTTTTTAAAATGAATGTGCTTATTTGAAGTTTCTTTGCATTGTACCCGTTTCTTCAGGTCTTTACAGGATGATAGACTGTCTGCATGATTCGTTGGCACTTTTGGCTTTAATTTCTTTTGTTTGATTAGTTTGGTATCCCTCAATTTTTTAATGAGGGGGGGTGGTATAGTTACTGGCTTTGTTTCTAAAGTTCTGTTTATTCCAGTAACGTTAATTTTCTGTTTAAAGTACTAAATTTAAAAAAATTAGTGAATTTGAATTTTATTTTTAGGAGCCTGTAGAATATAATGAATTATCTGAACAATGAAAAATCAAACCAAAGTGGGATGTTTACTGAAGTTGTGTATAAGAAAGGCCCTTCTTAAAGAAGAAAGGCTTACACTGGGAACTTCTTTTTTAGAAAGCAATAAAGAAGGCCAACATTTCGGAAAGTATGCATTTAGGACAGTGCTGTTATTGTCACATCCCTGTTGTTGATGTGGTGACTAAGATGGAGAACTTGAATGCTCATCACATGTCTCTTAAATCATCGAGCAGCCCAACTTCCTCAAAGAGCTTGAGAAATAATCTTCATTTCAGAAATTAAAAAAAAAATTGAAAATGAGTCCTGCCTGGATAGGAAAAGCCAACCTACTGTGTTCTCGTTGACCCTCTCACCCCCACCAGCACTTCTAACTTATTGTAGGTCATTGTAATAAGTTGAGCATGCTTTTGAATGCTAATAAGTGAGATGACTTTTGATAACTGGTCATCCAATTTGAGGACAACTAGGTGAGGCAGAGATCTTGGTTTACTTGACCATTTTCTGCGCAGTGTATCCTGGCAATACAAGCTACGAAATAGAAAAATACTTTTTTGTAGGTTACTCAATTTCTAGAAGTTACTAGAAGAAAATTGTCTTTGGGAAATAATATCAAAAGAAATCTCTCCTATGTTGCATTTATTTATTTCAGTTGCATTCTTCATTTTAACTCAGATTTTAACTAGAGTAAATATATTGTGTAAAATATCCTTTGTGTATTCTTTCCGGTGTTACAAACAACTAAAGAAAAAAAAAGTTCTAGTATGTGTTTGATAAGTAACTTGAATTTATAGATGCGATTTAGCAGGTAAAGGGTCACATTTAGGTTGTTCCCTTTTTGGAATCCTGGTTGTACAAAAGTCAGAAAAATACTTTATATCTGCTAGAATTCTTATATCAAAGTCACAAAATATAACTTTGGAAAGTATAAGGTACTATAGTTGATTTTTGTGCATGAACTCAAAATTTCAGGATTTTTTTCCCCTCTGATTCTAGTAATTAACATTATAAAATTGTAGATTGTAGGGAGATTTTTAAAAACAATACTTACTATGCATTTTGAGATCTTTTAAATTTCCAGAAGGACTGACCATCGTGTCATTCTGATGAGAGAACAGTGCCATAGACTTAGGGGAGATAACTACCCCAGCACAGAGAAGCAGGCCTTGGTCCCTTGTGAATTCAGATGCCTGATAGATAGAACTTTTTTTAAGAAATAAAAAGTCAGTTTTAACCACCTGCACATCTTCAGAAATTGTGAAATGCTAGAATATGTAAAAATTGACTTCCCATCCTGGTTTCTAGGAAATGTTTTTCTTCTCATCAAAATAAGATTTTATGATCTCAGCCTCTCTCTCTTCCACTTTCTCTTCCTCAATTGCCTTTTCCCTCTGAAACTACACTGGACTCTAAAGTTATATGACTCTTCTCATAGTAATTTATATTACTTCTGCAACATTTTTCACTATTATATTGCATTAGCCTTTGAGGTTCTATTTAGAAGTGCAATGCTTACAGGTACAGTTCCAATGAAAGTATTTGGGACTTTCCAACTATTCTTCCCTGTTGGCAGTTTCAGGGCAAAGAACTGGAGGAGTTGCGATGAGGGATAATAATTTGCTTGTTTCACTTATTGTTAGATAAAGCATTGTTTCTTTGTAGGCAAATTTATTTGTTTATTTTCCAGGGCATTCATTCTTATATGTATCTGGAACATAGCTAAGGGACAGAATGGCTAGGGAAGGAATAAAAGAATTTTAAGGATTGGCTGTGGCAAGCACTCTTCTTGTTGTTTAATGTACCAGGATAGTATAACTTCTCAATTCTGTTCATATGGGTGGTTGGAAGAAACATAGGAAATGAAATGAAAATGTTTATGTTAGGAAATTTGGCAGGTAGTTGTTTTCCTCTTAAACACTATACTTCTATTTTAGGGGTGTGTATGTGAGAGAAAGAAGGAGGGGGAGAGAGAGAGAGAGAGACTGAGAGAGAAGGAGACAGAGAAAGAGAAAGATTAAGAGAGAGGCAAAAGCCAGGCTCGGTGGCTCAGCCTGTAATCCCGCGCCTTTGGGAGGCTGAGGTGAGTGGATTGCCTGAGCCCGCGGGTTCGAGACGCGCCTGGGCAGCGAGACCTCATCTCTACAATAAATAAAAAAAAATCAGCCAGGCATGGCAGCCCATGCCTGTAATTCCG
The DNA here is from genome assembly GCA_027257055.1 of Cephalopachus bancanus. Classification (NCBI taxonomy): domain Eukaryota; kingdom Metazoa; phylum Chordata; class Mammalia; order Primates; family Tarsiidae; genus Cephalopachus; species Cephalopachus bancanus. The sequence continues at coordinate 1,965,101 of JAPVLO010000260.1, read as the reverse complement.
GCTACTCGTCAGACTGAGGCGGAAGGATCGCCGGAGCCCAGCAGGCGAGGCTGCGGTGGTTGGTAGCGGCCACTGCACTCCAGTCTGGGCGACAGAGTGAGGACTCCAACTCAAAAAAAAAAAAAGAGAGAGAGGCAAAGAATGGAAGAAATAATAAGAAAGACATAGGATAGAAAAATCAGAGGAGAAAACAGAGAAGAATGAATCCTTGTTTCATTTCAGGAACAGAAATTGCTTTCAAAGTGGGGTATATATATGTATATGTATGTATATATATATTTCACATATATATACACACACATACATACATCATATATATAGGTATAGGGAATAATTGGTTTAGACTAAAATAGTGTAGGGATAACAGGATCTCAATTCAGAGACTGCATTTATAATCATGCTCTAGGCAAGGAAAGGGAGATGGATGTCGTTTAATGTGGCCAGTGGACTGATGCAACTAAGTGGCAATAATCGTTTCTTACTTAATAGGATGCAAAACTAGTATGATTGTCTATGAAATCGATGGGAGCATCAATACTCTGTGAACACTCTCTTTTTTTTTTTTTTTTTTTGAGTTGGAGTCTCACTCTGTTGCCCAGACTAGAGTGCAGTGGCCGCTCCTGGCCACCACAGCCTCGACCTGCTGGGCTCCGGCCTTCCTTCCACCTCAGCCTTCCAAATAGCTGGAACTACAGGTGTGCGCCACCACACCCGGCTAACTTTTTTGATTTATTGTAGAGATGAGGTCTCACCAAGTTGCCCAGGCGGGTCTTGAACCCGCGGGCTCAGGCAATCCACTCACCTCAGCCTCCCAAGGCTCGGGATTACAGACTGAGCCACCGAGCCCGGCGAACACTCTCTTCTTATGGTGATGATCAGAGCTAATATTTATTGAGCATACTGGATATGATGCACTTGGTACCAGTTGACTCATCTGAACCTTGCAGCATCCCTAGCCAGGTAGCTATTGGCCTTTTCTTTGATTTAAAGATGAGGAAACGGAGGCACAGAGAGGTTCATTAACTTACCCTGACTTAATCAACTGGGAGAAGTTGAGGCAAGATTCAAACCCAGTCAGGCTCCAGAATCGAGTCCTGCCCACTCAGCTATGCTGCCATGAACTCTGAATTCTTATCCCAGTTTTGCTATTTGTAGGAATCCAAGACTTTGATTGTCCTTGACAATAGTTTTTCATTTACACCTGTTAAGTTAAGCTTACCCAAAACTGCCTCTTTGCATATTTTGAATTCGACCCAGAGGTTTCTGCATAACCTTTCACATAGTGAATAGTGACCTAACTGAATGTGTAAACCCACTAACCTACTTCTGTGACAATCACTGAGGTTTGACCAATCAGAGGGGGCCAACTATTTAAACCAGGTTCAAATAAGGCAAACTCTGAGCTGTAAGCAATTCTCTGTTTCCGCCCCACACGTCTGTTTTCTGCAGGTTGCATTCCTTTTTCTATCCATAAATCTTCTGCCATCATGTGATTATGCCGGCGTCTTTCTGAACCTACTCTGGTTTGGGGCTGCCAGATTCGTGAATAGTTCTTTGCTCAATTGAACTGTATTAAATTTAGTATACCATAGTTTTTTTATTTTAATAGATCAAAACATGACTGGTGTTTGAGAAGAAATAATTTTATGAGGACACCAGGTAAACCTGTTAAGACATTGCTGCCACTTAATGATAAAAGCAGATCCTGTCATTAGTCAGTAACAAATAGAAACTTGTATTTACTATTTTAGGTCAGAAGAGAGGAGTGGAAAAGTGTCAGAGATAGAAAGACTATGTTCAAATGCAAAGGAGGATTTTGTGGCATTAAATGTCACGCTTGGTCCAGATGAGGTTACAGGACCAAGAGTGCAGGGGAGGAAAGGCTGGCATGGACTAGTGGGTCCTGCCCCCTGGGCACATTCTCCTTGGCCCCCAAGAGGCAACCTTTTTAAAAGGCTCTACATTTAACTATCAAGCTTGATCTTTCCCTGTTCAATGCCAAGCTCAGAAATTGGGGAAGAATAAGAAGAAACCCTTGAAAAAAATGTGGTACATATACACAATGGTCATAAAGAAGGACAAACATATGGACTTTGCAGCGACTTGGATGGATTTAGAGTCTATCATACTCACTGATTTATCACAGAAACAAAGAACAGAGTACCACATGTTCTCACTCATAAGTGGACCCTGAACATTTATAACACTATGAGAAAGGAAATGACAGCAGCGGGATACTGCTAGGGTGGGAATGAGGGGGACACAACATCACCTGATCTGAAACCAGGCAAAGTGGGGATCAAAGGGAGGCTCAGACTTTACCTGTACAACGACCACTTGTATACCTTACCCTGAATTGTACCCCACATCTTTAAAATAAAAAATAATAATAATAAAGGAGAGAGGGAGGAAACTTTGGTAGATGATCGCCATGTTGATGGCTTTGGTAGTTTTGTGGCTTATTCCCAACTCATTGAGACTTATACATTCAATATGTCATTTTTTATATATGTCAATCATACCTTGATAAAGTGGTATAAAAAATAAAGTAACAACACAGACTTCTCAAGTTGTACCTCAAAAATGTCAGAGATTGGATCTTTGAAGTAGTATTTCCCTATTCAGATACATTGTCCTCTGCCCCTTTCACAGAGAATTTGACACACAGACATTTATTTTACATTTTGTTTTAGAGATGCAACGTACATGTGAGAATTTGCTGCATAAGTAAATTGCATGCAGGTGGGCTTCTCGTGAGTCCTCTCTCCCCCGGTAGTGGACATGTAAACAATGGGTGGTTGTGTGCTTCCTGTACTCCATCCCTTCCTTCCTCCGCTACTAGTGCTCAGTGTCAGTGGTTCCCACCCTTGTGTTCACGTGCCCGATGTTTAGGGTCTGCTTATGAGTAAGAACAAGTGGTATTTGGTTTTTTATTTCTGTGATAGTTCACTTAGAATGAGGATCTCCAGTTGCATCCACGTTCCTGCAAAAGACACGATTTTATTCTTCTTTATGGTTGTGTAGTGTTGTGTGTATGTACCATATTTTCTTTATCCAGCCCACTTTTGATAGACAGCTAGGTTGGTTCCATGTTTTCGCTGTTGTGAAAGTGCTGCAATGAACATACGTGTGCAGGTGTCTTATTGTTAGAGCAATTTATGTTTCTCTGAGTATATTCCCAGAAGTGGGATTGCTGATTCATATGATAGCTCCATTTTTAGTTCTTTGGGAAAACGTCACACTGCTTTCCACAGAGGATGAACTAGCTTACATTCCCAAAAACAATGTAGAAGTATTCCCTTTTCTCTGTAGCCTCACCAACACCTGTTGTTTTTTGGCTTTTTAATGATAGCCATTCTTAGCAGCGTAGTTTTGATTTGTACTTCATCATAGCTTTGATTTGGATTTCTCTGATGATTAGGGTAGCTGAGCATTTTTTCATATGTTTGTTGGTTGCTTCAATATCTTCCTTTGGGAAATGTCTGTTCATGCCCTTTGCTCACTTTTTAACGGAGTTAATTGTTTTTTGTCTTTTCCTGTTGACTTGTTTGGGTTCCTTGTAGATCCTGGAGGTTAGGCCTTTGTCAGATGCACAGCTTACAAATATTTTTTTTCATTCTGTGGGTTGTCTCTTTACTCTCTTGATGGTTTCTGTACCTTTTCATAAACTATTTAGCTTGATAAAGTCCCATCTGTCAATCTTAGCTTTTGCTGCATTTGCTTTTGAGGACTTGGCCATGAATTCATTGCTTATTCCAGTGTCAGGGAGGGTGTTCTGTAAGGCTTCTTCTAAGATTTTTATAGTTTGAGGTTTCACATTGAAGTCCTTGATCCACTTTGAGTTCATTTTTATGTGGTGATAGGTAGGAGTCCAGTTTGATTCTTCTTCATGTGGTTAGCCAGTTTTCCCAGCATCATTTGCTAAATATGGTCTCCTTTCCCTGATGTTTGTTATTGACGGCTTTGTCTAAGATGAATGGGTTGAAGGTCAAAGATGACAGACACTTATTTAAAACCTTTTGAAATAGTTTTCATGCAAATCTGGGATTTCCAAACTTGAAGAACACACAATGTTTACTAAACTTAAAATATTTGTAATACTTTGTAACCCATAAGAGCAACTTTTGATAGTGCAAAGGAAGATATTACGGACTTTTGAAAAATTTCAACCAGGGTAAGTCATTATCTCATATGGCAATGGAGTGATTAAAAACAGAAATCAAAGTATTTATTTTATGTATTTAGAAGAAAGAATACAACCTCTGCAAATTTCTGGTATTTTATTTTATTTTATTTTTTTGAGTTGGAGTCTCACTTGGTCACCCAGACTGGAGTGCAGTGGCCGCTCCTGGCCCGCAGCCTCGACCTGCTGGGTTCCGGCGATCCTTCCAAGTAGCCGGAATTACAGGCATGCGCTACCATGCCCAGCTGACTTTTTGATTATTGTAGAGATGAGGTCTCACTGCCTAGGCAGATCTCGAACCCGCGGGCTCAGGCAATCCACTCACCTCAGCCTCCCAAAGGTGCAGGATTGCAGGCTGAGCCACCGAGCCCGGCAAATTTCTGGTATTTTAATGGGAAGAATATACTTTGAAAATCAAAAGAAAACGAACACTTTATATTTTAGAGACATTTCATGTGTGCAGAATGAGAGGTTTTCATTGCCAATGCAGAGTTCATTAAGAACAGCTACAGCATTACTGCTTTGGGGTAGTGGTTAAAATGCAAGATCCCTATTAGGTTTACAAACTTTTCTTTGATTTGGTGTCATAAGAGCCACCTCTCATTGGTCATTCCTATGACATCTGGGAACCACTGATTTGGAAAGCAGTTCCATGTATGATAGTTAAACTGGAAAAGGGATTTGTAGAATAGCATTGCTCATAGCTAGGGTTACCAAATATTGCATGGGACATACAGTAAACATATATCCTTTGTTTATCTAAAGTTTCAAATGTAACTGGCTGTACTGTACTTTTATTTGCTAAATGTGTCAGCTATGCTCTCTGGAAAAAGGAAATACCGTAGTCACACCTTAAGAGAACAAGGGTTTTGAGAATACTCATTTCCCACTGTTAATACAACATCACCTGCATGAGAAGGATGATTCTTGCACTCCATTGTCTGTTGAAGTGCTCTGGGTCACTATGCCCTGCCAGGAGATGCCCTGTCTTTTCATCTGTCAGTGTTTGGAAAAGAGTTGGGAATATAGCACTTGTAGTTGAGCCCATAACTCCAGGGTTAGGGCAGCTCAGGACTTCTATCTTGTTATGCCTTCAAAGGTTCTATACACAGAGGCCCAACACCAGAGCCCTCCACATACTTACACACCCCTGCAGATACACTGACATCCCCTTGGCTAGTTTCATAGATGTGTGTTTACACAACACCTATTGATTAGACACAGAGAAAATATGCTTTTCTTATATCATCTTATTTGATCTTACATCAGCCTTATGAGGACAATAATATTCACTCTTTACTATTTGAAAGAAGGAATTTTAAGATTTAGAATGATTAAGTGACTTGGTTATAGTCCATAAAGATTCAAACCGAAAATCTACCCCACAGTTCAAGTTCTTATCTTGTCTATACTACCTGTCTGTCTGTCTCTATTTCCCACTCTCTCTACACACTTTCCCATTTCACATTTCATGTAAGTAAAAAAGGGATCTTCTTTGTAGAATAATTTAAGTTCCTCCAGGTATATTCCCAATAGAGGAATTGCTGGGTCATATGGAAGGTCAATTTCTAGTTCTTTCAGAAATCTCCAGACTGTTTTCCAGAGAGGTTGTACAAGTTTGCATTCCCACCAGCAGTGTAGTAGGGTTCCTTTTTCTCCACATCCTTGCCAGTATCTGTTGTTGTTTGTTTTATTAATGATGGCCATTCTTTCAATGTGGCTTTGATTTGCATTTTTCTGATGATGTGTGAGGCTGAGCACCTTTTCATGTGTCTGTTGGCTGCCTGTATATCTTCTTTTGAGAAATGTCTATTCGTGTCTTTTGCCCACTTTTTAAAGGGGTTGTTTGTTTTTTTCCCTTCTGTGCATTTTAGTTTCTTGTAGATCTTAGGTGTTAGGCCTTTGTCAATATACAGTTAGCAAATATTTTTTCACATTCTGTGGGCTGTCTCCCTGAGGGAAACTGCTAGGGCAGGGAGGGGCATACCTCATTAACAGGGGTACCTGCATGATCAATGTTTGTATACCTAACCCTGAATTGTATCCCATATCTTTACATTAAAAATAAAAAATTTTTAAAAATTTAAAAAGGGATTATGGTGACTTGTAATGAAATAAAGAGATGAATTTTGATGTCAGCCTATCGTTGTGAACTGTATTATTGGGGGCAAGTTATTTAATCTCTCTGGGACTCAGTTTCCTTAATCTGTGAAACTGAGATACAAATATTGACTGCACACATGTATTGGAATGATTAAATGAGTTAACTTTGTAATATAAAACACCTGGCATATAGTTGGTCTTCAAATCTAGGATGTTCACTGTGTAGACAATGGAATACATAACAGGAAGACAGTGTTGTGTTACAAAGAACTGTACACAAAAGACAAGTGAAACACAAATGAAGAACCAGAAGAGGGAATAGAAAAAAAAAGGAGAAGAATATTGGGGTTTGGGGGTAAGGAGGGTGCTGTCCCAGGAAATTGGATAAGGGATATTAAATTTGAGCCTGATATTTTAGTGTGAGTTTTTTGGAAGCCAGGGAGAGGCAGCTTAGCATAAGCAGCAGTGATACCTTTGGATTCACTGGGTTTTTATCTATAGAAGCTGTTTGTGCAGCAGACTTTGTGGCTCTTAATTCACCATGGGAAGAGGAAGGTCAAGGCTCAGAATTTCTTGAGAATTCCTGAGAATTACTTGAAAATCTCTGGCTCATGAATGAGAAATATTTATGTTCTTCATTGAATATACAGTTGCTTTTCTGGGCTTCCCTTGGGAAAAAACAGTCTACATCAGTTACTTTTAATTTTTTCTGAAAAACAAAACAAAGCAAATCTGAGCCAATACTTGAAGGCAAAGGATTCTGGGCTCAAATAACATGTTTAGTTATTACTGCTCTCTGAGTAACCATGGCTGGGTCACATCACCTCTCTGGGTCTTTCTTCCTCTGTATAAAAAATAGATTAACTGAGGAATTCCAGCATCTGTCCAGCATCTGCTTTAGGCCTTGGCCTATGCTAGGCATCTAGTTCACAGGGCAGTCCAGCCCTCCTCATGATGGTGTTCACAGTGGTGGCTATAGGGGCAAGAATCACATAACCCTGGAAACATTGATAGCATGACATCAGATGGGATCACACACTGTGGAGAAAATTATGTCAGGTATTGGAGTAATGTATGGTTGGGCTGAACAGCCAGGGAGCAGGGCAATACACTGTCACTGTTAAATGCAGCTTTTCTGAGGGGGTGATTGTTGAGCAGATATTTGTCACAGTGAAGGACCCAGCCATGGGAATTGGCAGCAGTCATGTTTCAGGTAGCTCTTCAGAGAGTCACTGCAGCAAAATGCTAGGAAAGAAGTCAAATCAGGAAGGAATTTCTATTTAGTTGAAAAATGTGGAAGCAACAAGAAGATGCTTCTCTTTGTGCCTTAACTTCAGCTTATGAACAAACGCCTTTGGTCTTCTCCACATTCTATTATAGCAAACTGTGTGTGTGTGTGTGTGTGTGTGTGTGTGTGTGTGTGTGTGTTTATGTATATCTCCACACCCTCAAGATAATTGTACCTGGAACAGGCAAATGTACCCTAGAATTTTCTCCATCATTGAAAGGTCTTGTGGGCCATATCCACCATCACTACCCACTCTTACTGATGCCAACACCACCAATCCATCATGGTGACCTCCTCCACTGGACCCTTCTCTCAACACTGTATGGAGACAGACTTCCCGATGGATGGCGTTAGCAGGAGAATTGAAATCTATTGGCTATTGTGAGCCAGTGCTTCAGCCTCCATTATTTTAGTCTTATAATTTGTGTTTTGTGACATAGACAAGAACATTAAAATGGACATCATGGACCATAACAGAGTGAGCATCAAAGGATTGTGATGTCATCTAGTTAGAGGAGTGATTACAAAACAATCACTTAGTGCATACAAAGGGTGTGGATATGTAGGCTGGACTAGTGACAGCATTCTGAGGAGATTGAAGGCACAATCAGACAATAGCTTGAGAGAGGGGCTATGGAGACTTCAGGTGAAAAAAGTCTTTATGCTGAAAATTACAGAGTATTCCAGGCCAGTAAGGAAATACCCCATAGTAAAATAAAACCATCAGAAAGGATGAAGGAAGAACTGATGGGTAAAAGGTAAGAGAAAAGAACTATGGTCCCAGAGAGAACAACGTGAAAGGTACAGAGGGACAAGGGTCAAGGATCTGGGAAGAGTATTTGCCCTCCCATAGCATTCCCTTGCATTCCTGGTATTTTATGTGTAGGCTGTAACCTGGCATGTGATATTCGGTGGGAATGGGTGCTTTTCCTTGGGTGAGTGTGCTGGCTCTTGGATTTGCCTCACCTGCAGCATCATTTACTCCAAGGTATGCTTGGAGCCCCTGCTTGCCTGACAATCACACTCTGCAGCTGTGTACAGGCTGCACATGGCTTTCATCAAGGAGAGGTTTACCCAGAATACATCACAGCTCTGTGTGTTTGCAAAAATCTACACAAAACACTTGAAGACTTGGAGTTTAGGACAGATGACAAAAAAGTCCTATTAATTCAGCAATGGCATTGACTTGCTGTGGCTCATCCAGGACACCGTGCAGAATACTCATTTTGAAGTGTTTTGTGTGTGTGTGTGTATGTGTGTGTGTATTTTTTGGTAGGATAAAAGTTAAAGTGGTGACCACAAGAAAAGGACAGCTAAACCAGCGACACTCACATTTATGCAAAGTAAATGAGTGACTTGCCATATTTTTGGTGCTCTGCTCTGTTTTAAGTTGAATTCCCTTTAGGGTAATAAAAATACCAAACTAGTGATATGAATGGTAGGAGAGGGTATAGAGAGGTTCAATCAAATTGATTGATACTGACAAGATTATTTATGAAAATGCAAGCAATATTGTGTAACACTTTGCCAAAGGCCAGGCTAGTTATCGTTTCCTTAGCCTTGATGACCTTTCATTTGGGATTTTCTGCCAAGTTGGGTTTATTTTTCTTTCATCTGCTAAGAGTATAGTTTCAGTGAAATTTTAAAGTTGCATCTTTGTTGTACCTCAGGAGCAAGAAGAAACATGACAACAATGATTTCAAGATGATTTAGTAGAGGTATAAGAAATAAGATTGTGTCACAGTGCTGATCTTAGCATGGGCATTTCCATCCACTCCTTCCTTTCCACTGGCATCTCAGTTTTCATCCCTACTCCCATTTCTTTGTAGGCAAGTTATGTGAACAATCTAGTGTGGGAGCTTCCATATGCTTTATACACTTTGATAATTTTAATACAAAACTATATAATTTTCACATACAAAGCGGACCCCCAAATTGGAATTTATTTATTAAAAATTGTGTATTTTTCTTATATGTCTAAACATCATTCACCTTCAAAGTATGCTGCATTTGACACTGTACACCTATTGAGGCAGACGTTTTTTTCTACTGCTCAAAACAGTTTTTGAACTTGTTGGCTTTTTAGTACTTTTGTTGTTTTTCATTTCACTTCTTCCACATGGACAAAATGTTGCCCTTTGAGGATTTTTTCATCTAGGGAAACAACAAAAAGTTGCTCAGGGTGAGATCAGGTGGATAGGGAGGGTGGGGCGTGGGGGTCACACCATTTTGGGTCAAAAACTGCTGAACACTCAACACAGTGTGGCCAGGTGCCTTGCCATGGTGGAAGAAACTGTTTGCCACAACTCAAGGCATTTATTCCACAAACCATGATGCAACTTTCTCAAAACTTTCAGATAAAAACTTTGGTCTACCGTTCAATCTGGAGGAACAAATTCCAAGTGGACAACAAGGGGCCCACCCTCTAAAACATAATTCTGGTTTTTTTTTAGGGGATCCCCCTCATACAAGAGACTGTCTCAACCTCAGCATTACTGACATTTTGAACCAGATGAGTCTTTGTGGTGGAGGGTGTCCTGTGCGTTGTAGAATGTTTAGCAGCATCCCTGGCCTCCACCCTCGCGCTTCCAGTAGCACTCTCTCCCTTGTGTTGACAACTAAAAATATCTTCAGACACTGCCAAGTGTCCCATAGCAGGTGATATCACTCCTGGTTGAGGATAATTTGATATGAAGGCTTAATTTTACAATATCTAAAAAAAAATAAAGGAACCATTTTGTACCATTTTCTACATATTGCTTTTGACAAAATTATTTCACATGTAATATGATATTATTTAATTACTCTTAATGACTGCTTCATAGTCTCTTTGTATTGGAGTCTTACTCTGAGTAGCTGGGACTATAGGCATGCACCACCATGCACAGTTAATTTTTTTGATTTGTTGTAGAGATGAGGTCTTGCCATGTTGCCCTGGCTGGTCTTGAACTCCTGGGCTAAGGCAGACCTCTCACCTTGGCTTCCCAAAATGCTGGGATTAGAGGTGTGAGCCATCACACCTAGCAGACTGCTTCATATTCTATTGATTGGTATAGCATTGTCCCATAGGCTTATTCCCACCATTCTTTCATCTACAGACATTAACACAGTTTCTAGTTCTTGATCTCAGAAAGCTGTGTTGCAATGAACATTGTGGTGCATGTGCTTTCACAAATTCTCAGAAGTGAAATTTTGGCACACATATTTTTAATTTTAGCAGATTTCACCAGATTTTCTGATGATGACATCTGGAAAAAATTTAAAAACATAAATTGTATGATATTATTCTGAAATCTTAATGGATGAGTCTAGATAGAAGATATTATTTGTGTCTTTTAACATGAAGAAATACCAATATATTTAAAGTATGGCTCTTGTTTTTGTCCGAAAAATTATAACTTTTTTTGGAGGAGAAAGTTTGCATTAGCAGTTTAATTATCAGATATATCACATTTTTGGTTTGTCAGGGTTTTCAAGTGAAAACACCAATTAATATGAATAAACAGTGAAATAAAGCTTCTGTGTTCACAGTGTTATTTTTTCCTTAATCATTATAACCCATGTAAATATTTTAGAGTCAGAAGTGAAAAAGAAGTGAGGGACTGGGTTAAAGTTGTATTAAGTGATGGGATAGTAAAAATATACCTTGTGAGTTTCCTTAGCATTAATGGATACCTGATACTCTGCAACTTGACCTCATTACCCAAGTCTGCACAGTCTGAGTAATATGTCAAGATCAAATGATTGATGAAAATGGCTCTGCTTGATACTTTGGATTATTTTAAAATACTCTTTTAATCCACAGTCAACAGCCTAGGATAACTTTTAAACATCAAGATTTCATTTGTTATATTGCTTTTCCTTTTTTAGAGTTCTCCATTGAAAGAAAAAAAGTTTAACTTGGCATTTGAATTCCAAGATCACACTGTACAGTGATAAGAAAATTAAGATTTTTTTGAATATGTGAATGACTCAGCGGGTGTGATATTGGGAGATGTTATTTCTGATGAATGTTGTGTATATACTTAGTTGTCTTCTGTAAGTAGAGGCTGCTGGGCTCTTCCCTGGACTTGTCGTGTATCAGGGAGAAAGGTAGAACTAATTTAAAACTAAGCAAAAATATTTTTCTACTCTTTACTGAGTTTGTTTTTTTTTAAAAAATAGACAAATAATGCATGTATGCGGTGAACCTTAAGTTTTGTAATAACTTTCCAATTACAATGCAACAAGGCTTATGTTTTCCAGGTTGTTGGGAATAGAAGTGTCAGTTCCAAATCTCACCAATATTTTGGGCTTTGCTTGAAGCCTTTTGATAATATAGGAAGACTTTGTGCTATCAGTTTCGCCCTTGCAATGTACCTGAACTTCTCTAATTTTCTCTTAGGTTGCTTCTCCTAATAAGAGAGATTCTCTTTAGGCCCCTTTAATATTTTGGTTACATGCCACTTGCAATGAAATGATCCCATTTTCTGTATTTTGGTTTCTATCTTGCATGGAATTCATAAATAGTTTCCATTTAAAATTATGACTTTTGTCTCAACATCATGAAGTTTTAAGGGAAAAAGACATTTTAAAAAACTATTCCACCAATAATTTAGCATAGTAACTGTTACTGTTTTGTTACCAACTTCATTTGCATTTTTTTCATTTTACACGTATGATTTGAAGTTCTAACTTTAAATTGCTTATTTCTTAATATGTAATACCTGCATATGGGGCAAAATTTTTAAAACTCCAAAAGTGGTTAAGTGAAATATGTGGATCTCTTCTTCCCTCCTTTGCCTCTTGACAACTAGTTCCCTTTTTAGGACACATCTGAGGCTTCTGGTTTTCTAATTTGCTGGAACTTTTAGATTGTTTACATTGTTTATAATATGTTACTATGTTAAACCAATGCTTTAATGAACATCTTTATGCACATGTCATCTCTCATGTGTGAGCGTTTGGACTAAAGGAAAAGGCTTCCACTAAATATTCAAAGCAAAAATGTCACTTTATTGTTTGCTAAACAAGTGACAGCAGTGCTTGTAGAACACTTCTGTCAAAACGAAGCAAAGTTGATTTTATATAGAGGGCTTGGGGAAGCATTGTGTTTAGGAATTAAAATGCTGTGAGAGGCAAGAGTGTTTAGGGATTGGTTGACCTTTAGCCGTAGAAGCTTGGCAATTGGAGTCTGCCTGTAGCTGGCTTTCAGATGTGAGGGCTGCTACCGATTGGCAGCTTTCAGATGTGAGGACTCTTACTGATTGGCAGGTTTCATAAGTGGGGGTGCTATTGATTGGCAGCTTTCAGAAGTGTGTTACTAAAGCAGATTTTTTCACTGATCAATTTTGTTAACTTTAAAACTGGCTGTGTTGCTGACTTGTTTGTGCCTTGAGATATGGCCAGAGAACAATTATTCTTTTCCTCTTTTGTAATTGGAGTATATAAACTTTAAATTCTCAACTTCATGAAAATTCATGAGAAATGAAAGTGCTGGGTCAGAGTATGTGTATTGCATATTTTGATTGGCTTCCATAGAGATTTACCAATGCACACTCACACCAGCAATGAATGGCAGTGCTCATTTCCCTGTAACATAGTTTGTCATCAAAATTAAAAAAAAAATTTGTTAATATAATAGGTAAAATATAGTATCTCCTTGAAGTTTTAAGTTGGCTATTTCTTAGAATGAGTAAAGTTGAGGAACTATGTAGATGATGAAAAGTGATATTTTACTTTTATACATTCTTCTGTCATTTACCCATTTTCAATTGAATTTTTAAAACATTGACTATTAAGGACTCTATATATTAATTATTCATTTACATTAAAAGTTGTAAATATTTTCCCCGCTCTGTTCTTTTGATTTTGTTTTTGATGCTAGGGCATATAAAAAGATGCTTTGACTCAGTTGAATTAGTCCATTTTAAAAATAGTCTTCTGGGCTTTATGCTATAATTGAAAGACTTTCATTCTGAGATTATAATGTTTTTCTATGTTTTCTCCTAGTTCTTTTATGATTTGATTTTCACTCATTTTTCAGGTATCTATACTAGTATCATAAAAGGGAGGAATATGACTTCTTTAGGTAGCTATGGTGACCCAGTACTGTTTCTTGGAGAATACATTATTTTCACACTAATTTAAATTTTAATCTTTGCTTAAAACTACAGTTTCATAAATATGCCAATTCATTTCTGGTTTTTCTCCTCTGGTCTATTTATTATTATGTTGGCTTTTTATTTATCATGATACACACGCATGTTAATGTCTAATTGGGTTTCTTGCTAATCACTGTGGTATTCAAATTAAGTGAATATTCTATAATTTACTCAATGACTCTCTGTTTTGTTGTTCATCACTTAACATTTGAAGATTTTTGGCTACAAATCAACAAATCACTTTCCAAAACTTTATCTCTGTTTATTTCATAAACCACCGGTAGTTCTGGAGTGAGGCTTAGTCACCTCTATTTTAACAAGTACCCCAGGTGATTCCAGCAAAAGCTGAAGTTCTGTTGAACACCACTCATTGGTGTTAAATCTGATCACTTTTGGGTAATATCACACAACTCAATTAGTGGTGGTAAGCAATTAATTTTCAGGTGATGGTTTGAATTTTACCAGCTTTGTATGTATACTCTTATATGTATATAAATGCATGAAAACATATAGCATATGAATACTGTTATAAAGGGGTGAATTTGGTGTGATTATTTAGCAAAAAAAAAAAAAAAAAAAGGAAGTTATTGAGATTTGATGAGAGTCCATTTAAAATTTCTAGTTTTCCTAGAGAAATCAGGGGCTCCTGAATAGTCCACCTTAAGACCGAAAAGGGCAAAAGTACAGAATGAAGGCCAAACAATGATTTCATTATACAAATGAAATGGGAAAACGCAGTGAAATTCCATCCATCCCTGAGGACTGACTCCATTTAGAGGTTAGAAGAGCAGTCTGGAGTGATCTCACACTTATGGGCTCTATAACCGTCACTCCAGAGCAACTGTAGAAGGGTGATGTCTAAGGATGAAGGAATCGGCACATAAAGTTTTTAGTTTTAACTACCCTTCTGTTGGGTACTTAGGAAATAAAATAGATAATAGATCCAGATGGCCTGTCCCCTGGTGAAGAGTGAGCAAAGAGTATCTAAATAGGTGAGTGCAGTCTACAACAAAAACCAAATCAGAGCATCTGTCCTGAGTTTCAGTACAGTTTTAGAGGCAGACTGTTAAGTACATTAGGTGATGTCATAGACTATTTTTGATAAAGGAGATATTGGAAGGAACTGGCTCAGGAACGTCCTAAATGCAAAAGGATGAATTGCTTCCATTTTCATGGTCCACTGCTGTTTATAGGGACTTCGCACGTTAAAACAGGCTTAGTGATACCCGGATTATGGATGAGGGAATTGAGTCTCATTGAGGTGAAATGACACCCAGCTGACTACTGCCAAAGTCTTTCAGACAGCGCTAGCTCCACATCTCATTCACACTCTTCAACTCAACTCACGTTTATGGAGGGCCTGCCTCACGTTTTGCATAGTTTCAGGGAGATCAAGGTATGTGATTTACATCCAACAATAAGGAGTATGTGCTCTTGTAGGGTGAGGGGACTTTATTCACCTTTAATGTGCTTGAATTGTCCTGTAGGCTTCAAAGTCTGTGATGAATGCAATGAAAAAAAAAAGCAGACTTTGAACTTAACTTCAAATTTTAATCATTAAAATTAAATCATTGACATAAATTAGACAATACCCTTGAAAGCTAACATTTTTCCTAGCTGGAACTCCCTGGGAACTCACTTTACAGATGGAACTGATGTAATACACAACAAACCATTGTTGGATGCACAATACATTGCTAATTACACATGGAAACAGACTTTTTGAACAAGAATGGAACATTTTAATTGCCTCTTAGTAAGATGGTTTGTCTTTTTCCTCCCCCACCTAGATCCCATCAGCACTTACCCCAGTGCTGGCCTGAGTTGTAATAGACTTGTAATAGACACGTTATATATTAATAATAATAATAAATGTAAATTATGTCTGCAAGTGCCTCCCCCTACATTTTGTCTCCATAACAACCCTGGGGAGTATGTAGGCAAGTATTATTATCTCTACTTTATTGATAATGAAACCTAGTCATGATATAGCCAGGATATTCTCTGAAGTTTCATGGGTGAATCAGGATGCAAGTCCTGGTTTTGTTTATTCAACAACATCCTGTTTTGTGTGTAATAAATTTGCTGTGCTAACGACATGAAACTCATAGCACTAAGACTCGGCAACTTGAGTGGATTCTGACCCTACCAGCTGTGTGTTCTTAACCTCTCAGACAGTTTACTCATCCTTCAAATGGCAGAAATAGCAGTTATTTCTATCTACAAAGTTTTAAAGGAAGCCAATTGGGATAATGCATGAGGAATTACTTTGAACTATATACATAGTGTGTTCCTCACCTAGAGTCCTTGAATGGGTTGCAGTGGATCTGTAAGATATGTAAATTAATGCAAAAATGTGATGCTTACTTGTATATAATGCATTTTTTGGGGGGGAGAATGCTAAACATTTTATAAGATTTTCAAATATTTTTCTGTGACTTAAAAAAGAATAAGAATTACACAAAACATTCTGCAAGTTACTGGTACTGGTATTATTCTGCCATGATGCCTTTTCTAATATTATAGCATATTTCTTTTAGAAAATGTAGGCAATACAAAACATACCATTTAAAGAGAACCCATATAGCCATGCTGCAATTTTGGCTGATGTCACATTGCAGCTTTTTTTTGTATAAATAAAAAATTATGTTTCAGGCTAGCACAAATACATTTTATATATATATATATTTTTTTTCTTTCTTTCTTTTTTTTTTTTTTTTTTAGTTGGAGTCTCACTCTGTCGCCCAGACTGGAGTGCGGTGGCATGCTCCCGGCCACCGCAACCTCGACCTGCTGGGCTCCGGCTATCCTTCCGCCTCAGCTTTCCAAGCAGCTGGAACTACAGGCGCGCACTACCATGCCCGGCTAATTTTTTGATTTACTGTAGAGATGAGGTCTCGCCAAGTTGCCTGGGCGGGTCTCGAACCCAAGGGCATTTTATGTATTATATATAGTTTATATGCATACATATTTGTAGGATTGGGATCATTCTAAATATGTAAATATTGATCTAGTGGTGTAATATTTTTCTACATGTTTAACACCTGCCTTAAAATCTCTATATGACTCTTCTGTAATTTCTATACCTAATATTCTATGGCACTTTCAGATTTTTTCCATTTTTGCCATATTTTACTAATATTGTAATATATATGCTGGATTGGGTACAGTGACTCATGCCTGTACTCCTAGCACTTTGGGAGGCTGAGATAAGAGAATTCCTTGAGTCTAGGAGTTCGAGATTGACTTAGGCAACATGATGAGACTTCGTCTCTACAGAAAAAAAAAAAAAAAAAAGCCTGGCATGGATGCACAAGCTTATAGTCCTAGTTACTTGGGAAACTGAAGCAGAAGTTTTGCTCGAGCCCAGAAAGTTGAGACTGCCATAAGCAATGATCATGCCACTGCACTTCAGCTTGGGTAGCAGAGTAAGACCCCAACTTTAAAAAAAAAAAAATATATATATATATATATATGATTCTACATATAATTATACTACATATTCATGAATTTTGTATATTTCCTAAAATGTCTGTTTCTTTTTTCTTTTTTGCTGAATGGTCAATTAGTAAGTATTCTATTCTCCGTGTTTTCAAAAATCTTGGTTGGGCATGGTGGCTCAGCCTGTAATCCCAGCACTTTGGGAGGCTGAGGCGAGAGGATTGCCCGAACCCGTGGGTTTGAGACCAGACTGGGCAACTTGGTGAGACCTCGTCTCTACAATAAGTCACAAAAACTAGCCAGATGTGGTGGTGTGCGCCTGTAGTTCCAGCTACTTGAAAGATTGAGATGGAAGGATCACCTAAGTTCAGCAGGTGGAGGCTGCGGTGTCTGTGAGCGTGCCGCTGCACTCCAGCCTGGCGACAAGAGTGAGACTCCAATTCAAAAAAAAAAAAAAAAATCTTACCAGGATTGAAATAAAACTAATTATTCCTATTAATCATTTGGGAGAAATTTTGACTTTTACATTTTTTTCTTAAAATATGATTAGTCTCTTCTTTATTCAAGGTCTTCTTTTATATTCCTTGGTTAAATGTATTTTTTAGGCGAGCTCAGTGGCTCAGCCTGTAATCCCGCGCCTTTGGGAGGCTGAGGTGTGTGGATTGCCTGAGCCCGTGGGTAGCGAGACCCGCCTGGGCAGCGAGACCTCATCTCTACACCAAATAAAAAAATCAGCCGGGGGTGGAAGCCCATGCCTGTAATTCCAGCTACTTGGAAGGCTGAGGCAGAAGGATCGCCGGAGCCCAGCAGGTCGAGGCTGCGGTGGCCGGGAGCGGCCACTGTACTCCAGTCTGGGCGACCGAGTGAGACTCCAACTCAAAAAAAAAAAAAAAAAAAAAAAGTTGTATTTTTGTTACTTCTAATAACGACTCTTTCTTTACAGTATTTATGGATTGTCATTTGCCTTTAAAACTTTTTTTGCACTTCCAGAACTTTTAGAATAATTTTTTGAAATGGTTACTATAGCAGGTATCACATGTCCTTTTCAAACATTAATATGGATAGATCCAGTGTTTCAACATTAAAGATTGTTGGCTGAAAGTGAGTAATAGTGGTCTTTATCATCTTAAGATATATTGATGTCTACTCCTAACTTATTAAAAATCTTTGAGAAAGTCAGTATTAGATGCTAAATACATATGAAATACAATTTGGCCCCTACAAAGTTAATATTCTTGTGCTTCTTCTCTTTTCACCCAATGCTGTGAATTATCATGGAATTTCCATAGTAAATCATTTTGCAATCTTATAATAAATTCTTCTTGATCATGATGCCATATTTTTAGACTACGCTTCCAAATTAAATTGCCAATATGTGATTTAGAATTTTTGAATCTATAATCATGAGGGACATTAGTCTCTAGTTTTTCACTATTTAAAAATAGTCTCTGAGCTTTTTCACTATTTAAAATATCAGTATAAAGATTGGCATTAAAAAATTGAAGTCTCCCATCATTCTTGACAGAAAATTTCATACAACTGTAAAATTGTCTTCCCTAGTTATTTCTTCATTCAACTTTTTGATATCTTTTATATTTTCTTTAACAATCATCTATTTTAATTAGTTTTAAAAATTATTAGATGGGACTTTACACAATGTTTACTTATGTCTTTGGCAGATTCATTTTTATTTTTAGCTTTATTTATTTGTATTGTCTCTCTTTTCTATTTGGTTAGATGTGCTAAGTGTTTGACCAGTAATTTTTTTCTACAAATAAACAGATTTTAGACTATTTGTTCTATAATTTGCTTTTTAATTTGCTATTTTCTACTTCTATTTTTTCCTCCTTTTGTTTTACTTATGTTTCCTTTGTACTTGTTTTTTTTTTTCTTTTTTTTTTTTGGAGTTGGAGTCTCACTCTGTCGCCCAGACTGGAGTGCAGTGGCCGCTCCCGGCCACCGCAGCCTCGACCTGCTGGGCTCTGGCCATCCTTCCGCCTCAGTCTTCCAAGTAGCTGGAACTACAGGCGTGTGCTACCACACCCGGCTGATTTTTGATTTATTGTAGAGATGAGATTTCGCCAAGTTGCCCGGGCGGGTCTCGAACCCGCGGGCTCAGGCAATCCATTCACTTCTTTTTTTCATTTTTAAACCACTCACATGAGTGCTTATCAAACTATCCTCGTAAACTTGAACACTTAGTAACTTTCATTTTGTCTGATGGTCTAATCAAAGGTCTGCAAGCTATAGACTTACTTTAGTGTATAATTTTATCAGTATTCCAGATATGTTGACAAATTTGTTTTCACTCTCATTAATTTCTACATAATTGTTAATGGTTTGCTTGATTTATTTTTCAAAGAATCATGTGTGTTTTAAGAAATTTGACCTATTGTTTTTCCATTTTTTGAGTTTATAAAAGTAAATGGCATACTCTGTAATTACTATTTGTCAAAGTTGTTCATAAGCTTGATAAGAAATATAGTCTCCTGTTCTGCATAAGGCACAGCATTTGCTGTAAATCTTATTATTTAGAATGTCTTTCTCTATGCCTCACCCAATACTTCAATTGTAAAAGACAGAGGAAAGTGTGGTCAAGTCTCCCATTACCTCAGTGTTTCTGTTAACTTCTCTTTGTGCCTCTGATAATTTGTGATTACTATGTTTTGAACAATATTATTTCCCTGACAACTTAAAAAAATACCGATTGCATTTTCTTCTCTAGCAATTCTGTTTTGAATTCTACTAGTAATTGACCTTAAGTTATTAAAGCGCTCACATGAATGCTTATCGAACTATCCTCATAAAAAGTATGACACTCAATACTGACCAACCTCTGTGTAAAATGATGACATTGATAGTAGTACTACAGGAACCTGTGAACATATTCTCTTACCTGGCAAAGGAGAATAAAGGTTGCAGATAGAATTGAGGTGGTTAAAAAAATAACCTCAAGACAGGAAGATTATCTGAGACTATTTTCTGAATCCAATATCATCATAAGGGTCCTTAAAAGTAAGTGAGACAGGGAAACAGGAGAGGGCAAAGTAATGATATATGAAGAGACTCGACTCACCATTGCTGGCTTTGAAGTTGGAAGAAGGGACCATAAGCCAAGGAATGTGAGCAGCCTCTAGAAGGTAGAAGCCTCTGCCGACACCTTGATCTTAGCTTGGAGAGATCCACTTCACACTTCTGACCTTAAGGATTATAAGATAAGAAATTTATGTTGTTTCAAGACACTAAGTTTGGGGATAATTTTTTACAGTAGTAATAGGAAATGAATACACATATAGTATAACATTTTTCATGGGAAAAGGTCCACGTCATGAAAAACTGCCATTTCCATATCTTGCCCCACATACCCCTTCATCTGACTGTTCATCTCTATCCTTTATAAAATCCTTATGGTAAACTGGTATGCAGAAGTAAAGCATTTCCCTGCTAGTAAGCCATCCTAGCAAATTATCAAACACAAGAAGGGGATCCCTGGGGAATGCTGATTTGCAACTGGTAGGTCAGAAGCACAGGTTGCACCTGGAGTTTGTGACTGGCATGTGAAGTGAGGCAGTCTGTGGGACTGAGCCCCCAACCTGTGGGGTCTGACACTATCTCCAGGTAGACAGTGTGACACTGTTCTGACACATGGTGTTAGAAATGGTGAGAGTGTAGAGAAACAGAATGTGCTTTTTTCAGAATGGTGTAAGAATAGAGTGGGAGGGTCTATTCCACCAGGAGAAAAAATAATGCTATTGTACATTTTTAAAGATTTCCAGTTAACTATTAGGGAAGCAATGGATTCTGGGAAATGCTCACTAATGCTGTTTTTAGCATCATTTTAATCGGTGTACCCTTCATTCTTGCATTGTCAGAAAAGAATCTCGAAGCTTTAGAAACATGGGAAGGGCTCCTTAGTCACGCACATCACAGGTATAAAGAGGAGACCTGGACTCTGACTGTGAACCAGTCTTCAGTCTTGCTGAGTTTATCATTTTTATGGGTCTTATTTGACAAGGTAAACATCAATCTGATTCTTGAGACTCAAGAGAGAGGCATTCTGGTTCCAAGGACATGCTAGAAGTTAGGGAATTGGGGAAGCTGGGTCCCAGGCTGACTCTGTTAGTGGCCTGCTGTATAAATTCCTTTTACCTTCCATCTGTTAAATGACAATTGTAAAGTAAATGAGCCCTGGCGGCTCATTTGTTGTAAATATATGAATAAATTTGTGATAAGACTGTAAATAATACATATCTAAATGGTAAAGTATTGGCAGCAATTAATAATGATGACAGCTAACATTTGCTAAACACTGATTCTTTGCCAGGTGTACTAGGTCCCTGAAGTCTCACAACCACATGGTGATATCTATTATACAGACAAGGAAACCAAGATTCCAGAGCTTTGGTTTTTATCCAGTCACATAACCTGCTTCTGGTTTCAGATTGTGTTCCTTAGGAACTGTGACTCAATATACTCAATTGCTCCACTTTGCTACCCTCACCTTAGTGCAGTTATTAGGAGTATGAACAATCTGGGGTTGAGATCATGGGTATCTAGGTTTCAGGAATATAAGTCAATGGGTAAACCTGAGATTGTTCATGAACAAACGAGGAAAGCTGTGATTACTCTTGCGATTGGCATGTGAAGTGGAGTAAGTCTGTGACCTTATTTGGAAATAGAATTAAGAGTATGCTGTCAATGATTGAGTTAAGATGACAGGATTAGGGTGGGTCCTAATCCAATATGACTGGTGTCCTTATTAAAAGGGGAACTTTGGATACAGAAACAGGCATATTTAAATTAATGATGATATGAAAACACAGGAAGGATGCCATCTACAAGCCAAAGAACACCTCAAGCTATCAGAAGACAGAATCATGGAACAGATTCTTCCTGACAGCCTCCAAGAGGAACTAACCCTACCAACCTTGATCTTGGACTTCTCAGCTTCAGAACAATAAAACAATAAATGTCTGTTGGTGGTACTTGTTATGACATCTTTAGCAAACCAATACAGCTATTTAATTTCCAGTTTAGTCTGTTTGGGTTGAAAATTGTAGCAATGGTAGTTATCAAAAGTTTCCAAGCTAAGCAACTGAGTCACTTATCTAAATAGACACCCTGAGATGATAACACTAAACTGCACTGCTGATAAATTCTTATAGGGGTGAATATCCAGATGGTTTCCTTCTGCTAATGCTGATAGGGATTCTGACACTTCACTCCATTATAGACCATGATGTCCCCTATGTACTTTATTATGAAATTGAATAGTACCACTACTGCCTCGCAAACACATGATACACTCTTGACCTTACTGTCTCTAATTTTCCCATAGTATTATGTGTGAAAATCAACAAGGATTTTACCTTGTGGTCTACTTAACAAAAGAACAATATGCTATTTTTAATTATGCTCTGTTCAGACAGGGTTTTGTTTCAGAATAAATTCATGAAAGCTTATGGAACATCTGTCTTGTACGCCCACGGGTTCCACCAGCTCCTCTCTTTGTTGAGAGAGTTTCCAAGTCTTGATTTTACAATTGGCACATGTGCTCAAAGGAATCCGAGGGGGCATTATCCAGTTTTTTTGGGGTTTGCTGAAATCCTGGCTATATTCCATAAGAGTGAATTAAATACCTAAAATTGAATGAAAGAAGGAACAAAAAAGAGAGAAGGAAAAGGGAAGAAGAGAGAAAGAGAGGACAGAGGGATGGTGAAAGAGAAAAGAAGAGAACATTTGAAAGGAAGAAAAAGAGAAAGAGAAAGAGAAAAATAAGATAACAAGAGTGACATTCTAAAGGACACCCATAATTTTTTTGTGCCTCTGTAATAGGCAAGATATCTATCTTAGAGCACACTACACCCATTCTCTTTACAGGGAGACTAAGATTATACACCACTGTGGATATTTCAGTTTTAAAAGTGCGATGAGACCTGATAGTGATACCACATTAAACACATCTCCTATTGATTCTTTCTAACCTTGCAAAACGAGCTGCGTGAGTTAAGTACTTTTTACTCGAGCCTGGCTGATGGGACCACAGATGTTAACTGCAGGGCTAAATTTCCTAGGAGATCAGCAGACAGGGCAAGTGGGAGGTGACTGAGGGAGCAACCTGTGACCAAGGGACTATTTACCTTTGCTGCCCTCAAATACAGCTTGAGGACAAATAGCTGGACACGTCTGATTCCTGAAGAAGTTAAATCAAGCCTTACTGCATTGTGGCCTGCCATGTAACCGGCCCCACAAAAGTCTGTGGCTCTATTAAAGCCAAGAGTCCCTCATAACACAAGGATGTAATTCGTAGTTTGTGTGGCAGATGTCATCTTTTTTACAAAGCCTGTTTACTATCAGTTAAGGTTTTGTTTCAAGTGATAAAAATAAGCAAATAAAAATAACACTTACTTCATCTGCGTATCTCAAATGTCTGCCTTAACGCCTTTGTCCTATTCTCCCTGTGTAGCTGATGGCAGACAGGGAGAAAGTGGAGAAGAGATGTCTGCCATTTATTTGAGTGGCATTGGTGTTGCCTCGGACCCTAGAGTCAAGGGAGATTCGTTTGAATTTAGAGGAGGGGCTTTACGTGCTGAAGTGAAAGGAAGCAGCCACTGGTGTTAGTTACCTGGATTGAAACCCCCGTCACCATCTTCATGATCTTGGCTTACTATTCTATTTTCTCACCTGGAAAATGAGTTGATAATATCTGGGGTAAGAATTACCAGCTAAAATATGTAGTGCATAGTTTGTCTTCATGAATAAATGATCATTATTTTTTGTTGCTATTATTGCTAATGCTATAATAGCTTGAATTTTTTGGATTTTATTTTTATGTTTTGAGACATGGTGTTTCTTGCCCTGTCACCCTGGCTGGAGTGCAGTGGTACAATCACAATTTGCTGCAGTCTCGAACTCCTGGGCTCAAGTGATCCTCCTACCTCAGTCTTCCTAGTAGCTGGAACTACAGGTGCTTGCCAACACACCTGGCTTTTTTTTTGTAGAGATGAGGTGGCGGGGGTTCTCACTATGTTGCCCAGGTTGGTCGTGAACTCCTGTCCTTAAGCAATCCTACTGCCTCAGCCTCCCAAAGTACTAGGATCTGTAATCCTAGTACTACATGAGTCACCGCACCTAGTCAAGAATTTTAATTTTTGTCTGCTAGTTTGGGTGGTTTCCCTACATGTGAAGAAAAACCTGGAGTTGCAACAGGGGCTATAAGAAGGGAGAAAGAGGCTGCTGCTCATTCCATGGGATTTGAAGCATTCTAGGAGGAAACTCAGGTACCCCCTGTCCAGGCTGGCCATTGTTCATCAGTACCTAGCTTATTGAATGAATAAATGAATGAATGAAGGTCAAAGTCATCTTGTCATTCACTTTTCCCCCTCAATATGCTTAGTTTAAGGTTTTGTGTAGAAAAAGATCTATAACTACTTGCTGCATTTTTAAAAGTCAAATGGAAAATATTTGGACTAAAATTTAAAACAGAATTCATATAGAACTTGGTTTACAAAGAGTAGCTAAGTCAAATTGGAGTGGGAGGAAAATATAGAGATGTCTAGGGTGGAGGAAACCTCTTGGATGAGCACTTTGGGAAAGGTTTTGGGCCAACCAGGAGGAAAACTGGAAAATAAGGACAAAGGGTAGGGGGGAAGAGGAGAAGGATGGGGGAAGTATCTCAAGAGCAAGGTGGTAGCAGCAGGGAGCTTGGAATCTGTAAAAGGGCAGGTGTGATGTGGGTGGGGGGGACACGTGTGTTGCAGATGGACCATGCAAGTGACATGCAGGTGGAGTGTGTGTGTGTGTGTGTGTGTGTGTGTGTGTGTGTGTGTGTACACATGCATGTGTGGGGAGTGGGAGTGAGGAGTGTGTTGTGTAACCATGCAGTGTTTATGTGTGGTATATATGTGAGTGTCTGCCTGCATATGGGGGTGGATGTATGACATGTGGGTTAAAGATGTGTGGTGCAGGTACCTCGTGTGCATTGTGGCACAGATGTGTGTATGGATGAGAGTCTTTAATGTAGATGTGTGGTATTTGTGTGCATAATCCCTGTGTGTATTACCTATGAGTGGTGCGAGTGCTCAGTATGTTTCTGGGGTGCACATGTGCAGGCCATGTGTATGTGATGGGTATGCCTGTGATATCTATGTGAGGTGCAGGCACATGGTGTGCCTGTGTGGTGCAAGTGTGCCCGGTATAGACAGAAGCAGATGCATCCTGGCTGCCATAGGCACGAGTGTAAAGCATTGTGCACCAATGTCACAGGCAAGTAATTCTCAAGTGTGGTCCCTACACCCAAAGCATCAGCTCCCTGTAACTTGCTATAATGCAAAATCACAAACCACTACCCCAGACCCACTGAATCAGAGATTCTGGGGGTGGGCTTGCAATCTGGGACTTCACAAGCCAGAATCTCTACAGGATGCCTGCTCAGGTCTGAGCACCCTTGCCATTTATCCATGTCCAACATGCTTTTCACCATCATAGATGGTAGATTTCTCTTCTCCCCTCCTAGTGATGAGATCTTACCAGCTACTCCCAACTTGACAGAGGAGGGGCTAGAAATCACATGCCCTATGCTAGTGGCTTCGTCTTTCTTTTAAATGGGACACTCATTGCTTTTGAACTGTAGAGCACTAAACTGGACAATAATAGATGATTTCTCCAGATAGTATCTAAATTTAGAAGCTAGCTGATATTTTAAAGAATTTTTTTTCATAAATAATTGTTTCTGAGAATTTAAATTCAATTGTAATGCAGAGAATATGCTTTCCATTTTAGAGTAAGCGGGTCTGTGTATGACTGGTGTAGTGCAAAGCATGCTTACAAAGAGGCAGGGTTCCTAGTGGGCTCTGGAACCTCCCACCTGGGCTTGGATTCTGCCCATGTGATAAGGGGTCCGTTTTCAACCTTTATGTTCTTCACTATCATAATTTTCAACAAGGAGAACAGTACCATCTTCATAAAGTAATGGTAGGAATCAACCAAAAAGTATATAGATTACGTGCCACAGATTTCAGGAGTATAGGTTAACTTTAGTATTGAATGAAAATCTTTGTAATGTATCACAGAGGATTATTTTGCACTTTTATCAAGCAAATCATAGTTAAGTCAAAATAAAAATGTAGGTAAATGGAGACTTTGTCTTATGCAAAGATGTTACTGACAGCTTTGCCTCTTGGCCCTTGGCATGACTTCTGTGTGTTTCTCTACTGAACTAGCCATAGGAGAGCAGATTTTGCAAAAGTTTTCCCTTCCAGGAGCACCATCCATTGACTCTTGAAAGACATTGAATTAAATTTGAGATTCTTAGTGGTTGGTCTTCTTTTTAAACCTTAGTTCCTCTTGGGATTCTTCCTGTTTACATTCTGTTCCCCATCACCCATCTCTTGCTGGCTCACTGCTCAATAATTTCTATGAATGTCATTAAATGGCCTTATATAAAAATTATGATGAGATATATCCACACAATGAAATATTACTCAACTTTGAAAAAGGAATGAAATTCTGACGCATGCTGAAGTATGGATGAACCTTGAAAACATTATTGTTAAGTAAAAGAATTCAGTCACCTAGGACAAATACCATATGATCCCACTGATATGAGACCCTAGATTAGTCAAATTCATAGAGGCAGAAATTAGAGTGGTGGTTACCAAGGATTAGGGAAAGAGAGGAACTGGGAGTCAGTTTTTAATGGTACAGAATTTCAGTTTAAGATGACAAAAATTTCTGGAGATGGATGATGGTGATGGTTGCATAACAATATGAATATACTAAATATCACTGAATTGTACACTGATGTGGTTAATACGATCAATTTTATCACAAATAAAATATTGTAATGAGATGAATTCTTTCTGTACTCCAGGACCTTATAATTGGTGACATCTCCTGCATGATGTTAAATTTCAGTCATATGCATGTGTGAATAAATTAATCCAAAATAAAAGATTGAGGTAGTAATCCTTCCTATGAATGGTTTTGCTACTTGCTAAACTCATGGCTACTAAGGCTGCAAGATGCAGCCTGGAGGTCTAATCTTTGCTTTTAACTTCTGGCATTCCCATCAGTTAATCTAGGTTTATAGAGTCCATACTTGTTTCTTGTTATTTTGATCTTCAATTAAGTTTGTAAAACTGTCAGTGGTGGATGAAATGTGTCCATTTCAGAGCCTCTCTCCTAGAAGAATCCAGGTCTGCTGAGAGACAACTCAAAGACAACTGATAGTTCTCGAATGTGCCCAGAAGCTTCCAGTTTCACATGAGGATTTAGCTAATAGTGCTAATTCATGACCTCTGTCTTCTGTAAGATAAAATTGTGTCCATTTCAGAGTATCTCTTCTAGAAGAACCCAAGTGTCCTGACACAACTGGAAAGGGCAAGAGGTGCGCAAGCAAATCAGGGAAGTGAGTCAGGGGCATGTTTTTGGAGATCCATCTGTCTACTGGACAACATGTTTGACTTTGGGGAAATATCAGGGAACAAGATGGACAGTGTGTTTGTTGTCATCATAGAGCATACCAGGAAGAGAAATCTTGAAATACAAAATATGACAAATGGATAAATCATGCTATGAGTAATAAATGCTACTTTAAAAAAGGAAAAGGAGGACAGGATGCTAGAAAGGTACATGCAGAGTGATCATATTTGGTTTAAGGGTCAAAACCAACTTGTTTGAGAAAGACATGGCTAAACCCATATGTGAAAAATAGATAGGAGTTACCCAGAGGATAGGGTGAGGGTGGGAGAAAAAAGACTGAGTTCTAGGCATAAGGAACAATGTGCCCAATACTATAGAGATAAATTATTCTCTATAGCATGTTTTCTGCAGCAAAATAGAGCTGATAGGTGCACAGCAATAACAAGGCTATCATTCCAGCTCTGCTGCTAAAAGTGTGATTTGGGACAAATCACTTAATCTCTCTGAGGTCTTCTTTCTTCATTTGCAAGACTGGTTTATGATGACAGCAAGCCATGATGAATGTAGAACACCTATTGAATGCCCAGAATACAATAGGAACTTGGTAATTATTGAAGACACCACCCCTCTGCCCAGCCTTGGTACCAGAGCCCAGAGCACAAATGCCTTTGCAAATAACACCCAGCTTGGGAGTGCCTAGGGTTCGGATTTGGGTTTGGCCTAATGTGGAAGGGGGCTTTCCCCAGTTTTTCCCACCCTAACCTGATGGCTCTGATGCAGCATTCCTTTAACATCATGCATGCAGATGAGGGGCCTGGAAGGCAACTGACAGCAGAGTTAAGTAAAGTTTTGCATCTGAGGAAACAGAAACCCAGAGAGGCAGGCAATTTAGTGCTGATTACACGCCTCACTCACAGCAGAGATAAGGATCCATTTTCCAACTCTTTAAGCCAATGACTCCTCACTTTTCTACTCTTCCACAAGGTCTCATTGAAGTATCAAGAAAATATTACTGGTTGGCCCTGGAAAAGCTTGGGGCAAGCCATTGCTTCTCTCTGGGTTTGTTTCCTTATTTATGACATAAGGATTAGAGCTGTTCATGCACAGTTGAAATTCCAGGAAATTGGGCCAGGAAGAACTGTTCCAACAGTTGGTTCTGATGATCAATAGACTAAGCACACTCTCTTCTGTGTTGTTCTGTCTTTCCAGTTCGACTTCTCTGTTATTTCCAAGTCAAATTCTTAGGTCTATGTGCCTGAAAAGCACCTATCAAAAGTTTTAAAGAATTTTGTTATTTTTTTTTTAAGTATTGAAAGCCTTGACTACTCCTCTAATAATGATCTTTCTTGGTAGGTATTCTAATTGATTTTGAAGTTTGAAGATATCCTTTGTTATAGCAGCTATGGGGAAACATGTATTCTTATGCATTCTGGTGGAATAATGGTAGAGCCCCTATGGAAGGATATTATATCTTAACAATATTATATCTCTATTTCCCTGTTAACCAACAATCTCATTTCTAAGAATCCAGCCAAAAGATATACCAGCTAAGCATTTTTTTTAAAGAAATGAATGCAAAACCCACCCATTGTGGCACTAATTGCAGTGGAGAAAGAGTGACAAGAACCTAAATGTTCATCAGGAGGAGACTGATTAAATAAACTAGGCTACATCTACACAATGGAGCACTGGATAGCTACTAAAAGAGATAAGACTTGCTTATATACCGATAAGGAATAATCTTTGGAATATATTGTTAAATGCAAAAAAGTAAGGTAAATCAACCCCCTTGAGTCCCCTCCTGCTGCGAGTGGTTTTCTGTCCTCTCAATAAATTCTGCTTCCCCCCACCCCCCAAAAAGTAAGATAAAGACTAAAATGTGTAAAATGCTACTTTTTGT
Organism: Cephalopachus bancanus; assembly: GCA_027257055.1. Classification (NCBI taxonomy): domain Eukaryota; kingdom Metazoa; phylum Chordata; class Mammalia; order Primates; family Tarsiidae; genus Cephalopachus; species Cephalopachus bancanus. The sequence goes on along the minus strand of JAPVLO010000260.1, from coordinate 1,935,621 downwards.
CTAAGAAAAGTGAGTATGCATTTAAAACTTAACTCACTAAACAAAAGGATAATAAACAAAAATTAATAAAAGTAGTTCAATTGAGAAGGGAGGAAACAGTGAAAGCAACAGTTTTCAAAGCTAGATTTATAGAAAAATCTACATTTCCTAAATGTACTTTGTTTTGTACATTTGGAAACATGCAAATATTTTCAAATTATAAAAGAAAATGTAAAGAAATCAATCCCTTAATTCAAAAGCAAAATTAATGGATTTAACTAAGAATTAACTGTATAGAGAGGAATTATTTGAAGTGGTGTTTAACTTTTGTTTATTTGGTTATCTACCTGCAATGGGATACATTCTAAGGACAAAAAGAACAGCAAATAAAACATTAAATGTTCTTCAGTGATTATATCGCTAATAATATGTTCTTGGTATGGGTATTTTTACATTTTTCTTATATAAACTAGGACAAAGCACATAATAATTATACTAATGTCTTAAAGAACCAAGTTTTTTTCTTTCAAAAAAGAACCAAATAGAAAAACAAGAAAGTTAAATAAATAAAACTGTAAACCTCAAATTGAATTGTAAATATCAGTATGAACTTTAGATGTATTTCTCTTTAAAAATATTATCTGTCTTTGTCCAACCAAAAGGCCTAGAAGCAATGACTAATCCAAGAGCAAGGAACTCCAGGAATCCATACTGTAGTCTTCAAATTCCTTTCTTACTGAAAGAAACTGGGGTTCTTTGGAAAAAAAATGGTTGATTCCAGGCTGGGGCAGGAAATGATCAAGGTATGCTTGTGACATCTTGCCAAATTAGAGAGCAAGGAAGCTATCAAAAACAACTTAGGCTGTGCAAAAGATTCAAAACACACCGGAACCAACATGTAAAGCCACCTACTGGTCAAATATGAAACAATCATATTCAAAGATGGATATAAAAGGAATAATATTTATAGTGTATTGAAATATATAGAATATGACAGAATCCATGCATTCATAGCAATATTTTTAAAAAGCTTATACACACCTTTTATAGGATGCTTGGGGGTCAACTCATTATTCTGAAAACTGGTAAATAAAGGCAAAGAACCAAACATTTGTACTCCCCTTTGCAAGTAGAGCTATACCTTGAGATAGCCAAACGGTTGAGGAGGCAAACTTTTTATTTTTAAAAGAATTTATAAGAAGAAGGCATTAGAAAGAGTTAGGATCTTACCACTTTGTAACCACTAGTGAAACAATGGGTCTAGGCAGTGATTTTCCATGATTTCTGAAACCATTAGACAAATAGCTGAAGGGGATCTTTGTAATGAATGGCTAAAGTTGGCATAAGCTACTCAATGGTTAATACCAACATCATAAAAAGAGAGGGAAGTAGAGATCATGTGCCTCCTGGTAAGATGTAGTGGGAAGAACACAGCACATCTCCTAAGGTAGTATCACCAAAACCTTCTAACCCAAATCTAGATAGCCTCATAACTACCAGGCTATAGAAAACACAAGGGGAAATAAATCTATTAAGGATCACCTTGGAGATGCATTCATAAGCATCCAGAATGTAGGAAGCATGACACTGGTTGTTCAACAAACAAATTTCAAGAAATAAAAGAGGGAGGGATAATGCATATATAAACAAACAAGAGATGTGGTCCCACATGCAACAGAAGGGCCTTGCTTGCTTTCTGATTCAAACACACAATGGTAGCAACAACCTTGGTATATGTTTGAAATTTTCCAAAGTAAATAGATTTTGACTGCTTGCATGATTATATATTTTATATTTAGGCATTACTACGGACCCTTTAGTAGCTGCTGGTGGGGAATATGTGTTGAAATGTATACATTTCTAAGCTTAGATTCTGAAAGAGTGTAAATTGGTACAATACATTTATATTTCTACTCTACATGATTATGCAATTTTCTTTACATCCTCTTTCAATTTAAAAGGTCTTGGAGGGCAAGGACTAAATTAATTGCTTTCTTTTAAAGCAATTCTTGAAAAGTGATGTGTTGAATAACCGCTTTGGGTTTATAGGTGGAAGCCTAGTAGTGGTTGACATTCTGCCAAACTCAAAAATCTGGTAAAAATTAGTCTTCATCAAGGTTAGACTCTATTTTAGGTGTTTTTCTCCTCTATCCGTGATATTCTCTTCAGTCTTATCAAAATCTTCTGCAGAAAAGATGCCCCATTAACCATTTAAAATTAAGTGTGAGATTGTTAGTGCAACCTTTCTCACAGGCAATTGTTTTGTGATTGCTATCAATAATTGTGAAATTAAATGCTGTTGTCTTCTATTATGGAAATTACAAAGAACAAGAAGAAGTGGTAGATTTGAGGTGGTAGACCTACCCAGCATGCCATTGTGTCAACTTACCTTCTGCAACTACTTATGAAGCTAATTCTTACGCCAAGGCAGAGGTGCAGAAATTCACTGGCTTCTGGGAATGCAATAGTCGTGGGTGCCTGCTTAACTTTTTCTACTTATAATAAGCCTAATTCCTGGATGCTTTCTCAGTTGTGACATACTGCATCCATGTGACTGAGTGCAAAGTGTTCCAAGACTCATTGTAATGTAAAATAAAACTACCCTTATTAAATCTTAAAACATACTAAATTAATTTGGACATATTTTACAGACCTGTGCAACTTGTGGAAGAGGAAAGAAAAAAACTTTATCTCCTTATATTCAGTAACTGGGGGTTGGAGATCAAACTAGCAAGAGACAGATAAACTGGGAAAAAGGCATCTACATCTTATTGATGTTAATATTTTTATGCACACAGGAGTTTCACAGAAAAAAGTAAAAACATAAAGTAGAAATTAGACTCTGGATCTTATATACCATTTTAACAAAGGGTGATTAATTGTGAAGTAGTGACTAGATGAAAGAGAGATTGGACTCCTAGACTAAAAAAATTGTGGAAAAGTGACTAAGGAATTTTAAAAGGGAACCTAATGAAAAGTAAGGGCTTTTAAGTAAGATTTGTTTATGCAGACTCTTCTTAGTGGCATTTCTCTGTCTAGATGATAAAAGTTGCTCTTCTTTTCTGGGTACAGAAAGGAGTGGAAATGTACACCACTTTCACAAATGGAAATTTATGTCCTATTTTTAGATAGACAAGGAGAGGGAAGAGAATTTTTTTCTGCAACTGTTAACTCACAGTTGCCTTCAGCTCAGAATAATCTTTATACCAAAGTGGCATATTTTGGGGTGGCATATTCTAGATTCCTTTACCTACATCCAATGATCAGGAATAGAAAAGATCTTCTTATATTGAGGAGAGACTCTTTTCTCTGAAAAACTCCATTCCCTTGATGGTATATTTACCAAACTAAGATGGCATTTAGGTTTTAGTGCTACTCTATGCATCTTCCCCTGTAATTTTCACTCTGAAAAACAACTTCTAAATCATCATATTTAGAGTATGCAGTACATCAGGGATACCAGGGCTGATGCTGGCCCCAAGAATGCTAACCCAACTGTCTCCACCATTTCAGCTACTCTGTACTTGGTACAGTGCAGGCTCCTTTTAGAGGAATTGGTGCAAATATGTTATTATAATTATCTTGCTTTCTTTCAAAACTTTGGGAACAAATTGAGTACATGGCTATCCCACCCACAGTCTTCAGTAATAATCCTTTTCTGCCTATTTTTATTTTTCTGAGGCTTCTGGGAGACTTAAAAAGGTGGCTTCTTAAACTTGATATGATTAGCAGCTGGAATTAAAAAAAAAAAAAGATGAGTAGATGTTGGTTGTGGGCATGGTAACTGTTTTACTCTCTGCCAGGCTTTATTTCTGCTGTTGTAACAGACAAGAAAATTAGCAAGCCACTTGTTCTAGTGATTTTAGGTTGTTGCATGAGAACTAAACACTGGGTCTTCCATGATTTCTTTTTTCACTGTAAAATGTTCTGTTTTGTTCTAAAGATCATGGTCAATTGATAGCAGTATCAATGTACTATTTAATGCAAAAGTAGGCATCAAAAAATTTTTGTGGCTTATTAGGCTTTTATATTTTTTCCTCATTTTTATTTTATTGCCCTTTTAACACAGGCTTGAATTCGTTCCTTTTCCATGAATGTAATGTGCCTTTTACTGCATGTTGGCCCTACTCCTTGTTATCTGTGTTTCCCATTTGAGTGAAATCATTGGTTCTTAGAGTTTTTGTTCATTTACATTCTGTTCTTAGAAGGTGAAAGCTTACCTTTTAACTGTATATTTTTTAAAATTTATTAACTTAAGTTTTTTTAAACTTATGTCATTTTATAATTAAGTACTTTCAATATTTACAGATAGCTATTTGTCTGTTTTAGTTTTACACCATTCATTATGGTAATGGGGAGAGGCATTTGCAAATTTAACTGAAACATCCTCCACCCCTCATATTAAAAACCTTTTTTATAATTGTAAGAAGCTTTCATGCCAGAGGAAGTAGGACTGTTTTGATTTTGCACTTAATTTTCTGGGTTCTGGTAAGAGAATAAAATAGGTTGACTATAGACTCAGGTACACATGAGAAATAAGATAAGTTTAGGTACAAAGAAAGGAAGGAAGGAAAGAAGGAGAAAGAAAGAAAAAGAAAGAAAAAAGGGAGGAAGAAAGAAAAGAAAGAGAAAAAGAAAGGAGAAAAAAACCAAATACAAATAACTTAGGAAGAAAAGGCTATTGTTCTTTTAGTGAACTCCATCAAACTCTATTTCATTTAGAAGAATATATTTGTCTTTAAAAATTGTTTTTCAGGAAATGGAGGCAGAAGAAAGTGATCACTGGCTTCACTGACTTTGTTGGGATAAGATGTTTCTGCTCTTTATTTCCAGCCGATGTGAAGAGCTAACTACAAAAAGAAGACAGAAGGAAAAGCTTAAAACAATTCAATGTAGATCTTGTTTCTGATAAGCAAGAGTTTAGGAGTAAACCAGATGGGTAAAATTAATGGTTCTTCTTCTTGTAAAATTTTGAGACCACAAAACCATAAACTGTGATAGTTTTAAAAATATAACCTGCATTTGTGAACCAGCAAATAAACTATAAACTGCATCAGGTAAAGAAAGGACACCAACATTTGAGGCACTCTTGGTGGCTATATTTGAACCTCAGTGAGGAAGTGATGTTGCCATACATTGAAAAGTAGATTGAAGTAGATTATCATCTCTGATCCTTATGAAAATGACTAATTCAAAAGTAACAATTAGAATTAGTAATTTTAATGTTCTTAATAAAACCATTATTTACTAGGATCTTAGGCTGTTGTTTCTTTAAAAGTGTTGAGTGTGTTTATGTAACTAAAATCCTTTCAAGAATTTCAGAAATTGCCAGTATACAATGACATATCTGTCTCTCAGTATACCTTTACCTAGTGCTCAGTTTACAAATAAGCCATATGGAAGCATTATATAATTTGTTTTTTAATCTAGAGTCTCTGTAATAGGATTATCAAATAAAATATAGAATGCCAAGTTAAATTTGAATTTCTGATATGCTTCAAATAATTTTTTGGTATAAGTGTGTGTCCAAATATTGCTTAAAACATGCCAAAGAAATTGCCCATTACTGCTCTACAATTTTACTTTAACTGATTGCCCTGCTTTTTTATTTACTAAATTTGGTAATCCTATTCTGGAAAAATAAGTGGGATATTAGTGTTTTAGTCCTTTGGAAAACACTTGTTCTTTTAAAATTTACTGTGGCCCCACATCTGTGAATTCTGTTTTGGTAATTTTAATCATGCTGTGATAACTCCTAGTCTATTCATCTTCCTTGCTTGGGTGACATGTTTGTGTGTAACAAGTCTTCTCAAAATTTTAATGTGTGTGCAAGTTACTCAGGCATCTTGTGGCTCTAGGGTGGGGTCTGAGATTCTGCATTTTAACAGCTTCCATGCAATGCAGATGCCACTGATTTTTGGACCACACTTTGAGTAAAGTTTTTAGGCCCAAGTTCTCATTTTCAGCTAAGCATAAATAAAACGATAAAACCATCATAAAAATGTTTTTTTACATTTGCTTCTTTCAGTTTTGTGAATTCCTTATGCTTTTTTTTTCTTGCCAGAGAAAATGCTAAATGTTATGCCTTTTGTTAATGGAAGAAAACTGTAGTAGGCTGTGAGAAAGTTCTGGAAAAGCACATGTGATTCCAATTCCAGGAATTGGTCATTAGATTGTTCATGCTTTCATATTTCTGGAAGGACCAGAAACGTCATTATAGAAATCACATGATTGTACTTGGTGAACAGGCCATCCCAGGAGCCAAATCCTAAAACGTGTCTGTTACTAAGCATGAAAACCCTGCTCAAAGTAATGTTTTTTATAACACTGAACCCTGTTAGGGAAGAGCATGTTGAAATGATTTCAGCATATGCCTAAAAGGGTTCAAAAAGTCTTTTAAAAATGAAAATCCCAGATTAATTGCTGAAGACTTTTGTTGCCGGGTATTTTGAGCCTTAAAGAGGCAAAACCCCAGTGAAGGAGGGGGTGACGCACTTGTCACTCAGAAGAGCACTTATTCTCTAACCAATGCTCCTGCCTAATTCCCATCACCTGTCCCACAAGCAGCCGGCTTCTCGCCTTCACTAGATGAAATGCCATGGGATTAAATCGTCCCCTTATGAGAAGCATCTTGTCTGCTGGTGACCCCCTGCGACTACTGTGCTAAGAGTCAGGCAGTGAAGATGTGTTGACAGGGTGTGTGTCTGCCTTTTCTCCCAGTGTCTGATGTGGCTTTGGTGTCAGACATGGGGCAGACAGGGAGGAGGAGGAAGCTGGCACGGAGGAGCAAGGAACTGGGAAAAACTGCTAGACAACTTTTCTGGCAGAAGCTTAACTGTTCAAACTTTTGCTGTTGGAGGGAATTTTAAGAAATGAAGTCAGCTAAATGATCAGTTGAAAATGTGCTTCCTTTGAAAGGGTTGAATGCCTTCTCATTAAAGAGTCTTTAGACTGGGATTTAGATAGTTTGGGGTCCTCCCTTCTTCCTATTGGGAATCTCCTAAAACCCATCTAGGAGTAAGGGGTTTATCTTTTATGGCCTTGAATATACAGAAACCCATGGAGTAGGAGAAAATGTGCAAAAGAGATGATAATATTGTATCAGTGATCATTTCTTGATTTTGATAAATGTCCTAAGTTTATGTAAGAGCATATCCTTCTTGGGAAACGCACACTGAAGTGTTTAGTAAAGACTCATCTTGTCTGTCATTTACTCTTAAGTGATTCATAAGATAGAAAATGACAAAGCAAAATTGATAACATGTTAATTGTTGGGAAATCTGGTGAAGATACAAAGGCGTTTTTTTGCGGTATTTTTGTAAGTTTGAAATTATTTCCAAACAAAAGTTTTTATTTTTACTTTTAAGTAATAATCCTCCCAGAATATTGTTTCCTGCCTAGCTCAGTCCCTTGTACATCTTCCTGGAATTCCCAGAGCATGTGCTTCTTGCCTTCCCAGTCAACACTGAACTGAAGCTGCCCCATTCATCCTCAGGGCTTCGTGTCATAGATCCTGGGCTGGCTGGGAAGACCCAGGAGGCACTATCTTTTGGAGTCTCAGAACCTAGCACAAAGGAAGCAATCAGTAAGAATTCCATTTTTAAAAAAATGATAATCGGCCTTTATTTACTTGAGATTCACTTATGGGAAGGGGAAATCTCTAGCAACATATGACTAATAGAATGATCTAAATTAATATGTATATGCTTACTGGAGTACAGTACACACTGTCACATGGGGAGTTAATTCCCACCTCTCTTTGTCAGGGCTCCCTTACTCCTAGAATGTACACCATCTTCCTGGGCGAAAAGACAGCACTTAACAAGTTTGATTTCACAAAGGAGAGCTCAGAATCACCAAGAGGATAAATGACTGGTTGATATGCAACATAAAGGAACAGAAAAGGAATTAATGCTTCATTTTTACCAATTTGGTACATTCCAGTTCCATGATCTCCAAGAGAGATACGTTTGTTTAATCCCCTCCTCTACTCATGCATAATTCTTGAAAATTCTTACTTTCAGCTTACCACCAAATTAACTTTTTCCTTTAAATGCTAAAAAGCATACACTGTTTTTTAAGTCTATAAAATTAGCAATTTAAGATATTTTTGAAGTGATTTCAGGCCAAGCACAGTGGCTGTTGCCTGTAGCCCCAGCACTTTGAGAGGCTGAGGCAGGAGGATTGCTTGAGGTCAGAAGTTCAAGACAAATCTAGGCAATATAGTGAGACCTTGTCTCTACAAAAGAATTAAAAAATTAGCGGGGCATGGTGGCACGTGCTTATAGTCCCAACTATTTGGGAGACAGAGGCAGGAGTTTGAACCAGGAGTTAGAGGCTCCAGTGAGCCGTGATTATGCTACCACACTCCAGCCTAAGTGACAGAGCAAGACCTTGTGTGAAAACAAAAAACAACAACAAAAACAACAAAAAACAAAGTAGTGATTTTAATGAAGGGCAAATACTCACCATGCACACTAACTTGAACATTCCAGTTTTCTTCCTTTCTCACCAAAATTGCATGGTCAAAATCAATAATTTTGTGAACCTTTAACCTCAGAGATCCCTAGGAGCATATAAATTATCCAAGAAGAGCATCTGTCCTTTCTTTAGGGTAGAAACTTTTGGTTTGGGTTAGAGTGTATTATTGTATTATTTTTAATTGCTGAGATGTCTGTTTAGAAAACTCAAATTTTCCTTTAGAATATATTATTATTTTTAACAATAGTGATTCATAATTTTGCTTTACAGCTTCTTAACTTGCTGTTACTTATATCTGTCTTGAATTGCAGGTTATCATTTTTAAGACGCTCTGTTTACACTTTCAGAGATTTAACATGAATTCTTAGTTCCTCTTGTATTTCATTAAGAAAGAGCCATTTGGTACCTGGAGCTCATCTGCAGTTCCACATCTCCACAGTTCCATGGCTGCATTCTGGGAGATGGGAGATGGGAGGCCAGGGCAGCCTTGAGGGCTGATACTGTGGAGTCTTCTTGTTAGGAAACAAGACAACAAGGAAAGGCAGGAGAAGAGTAGGGAGGGGCTGGAGGATCATGGAGCATTAAATAGCTCTCTGAGTGAGAACAATTAGTGATGTAAGTGTATTCTTGAAAATGAACTGCTTTGGGGCGAGATTACTTACAAGCACCATCATCCCTGCTAAAATCTCCATAAAGAGTTCCGCAGTTCTGAGAAGTCATCTTTAGAGACGATACTTATTGGAATTCATAGATAGTGTTTCATTTTGTACTCTCTGAAATTAGCTAATGTTCTGGTCACTCCAGAGCCTTTAAAAATGGCCCCAATCCCCAGGGCTTTCACAGAGGGAAAGTCTGGCAATGCATAGTCTACAAATATGTGGCTATTTGTGATTATTTATTTTAAGACAGTATCATCATCAGAATCTTTTTTTCCTCTAAATTGGACATACATTTGCCTTTTCTTCATTATCAAGAAATGAGCAATGTTTTCAAAACAGCAAAAGTACATCTGTTTGATTTTTTACTACTAATTTTAAAATATAAAATTTAACTTTTTAAAATAAGCATTTTCAAAAATTGAATCCATTTAATTTATCTAATTTTATTTTAACAAACCCAGGAGAGTAGAAAGATGACTGATGTCTTCTGATAGCATTGACACAGTAGCCACCACAGTTCTGACGGTGTTATTTTTACTTGTTGACATACAGGAAATATACTGTTAACTCATGAAATATAAATTGGGATGGGATGGATTCCTGAGTTTTGAGGAAAAAAATCATATTTTCTAAAGTTCTGACACGTAATTTTAATGTGGCTTTTACTTTTAATTTTAATTATATTTAAATAAGGTATTTTATTTAAATAAGGTAAATAAAATAATGCTAGACACATTTTTCTAGATGTTTCAATGACTTGATACTTTACATTGAAAGACTTTCCAGTACTTTCAACTTGTTGGAAATGTGCACAACTGTTGATGATTCAGTGACCATCTGAAAGAACTAAAACAGCCCTGTGATTTACCAGGTGTTTCAGGTAGTATGAGGATCAAAAATCTTTACGAATCAGTCCATAAAGTACAACATCTAAAGCATGTCTAGAGTGCTTGTTTAAATTCTCCCATAATTGAGATATTTTTGAATATTATTATGTTAATTTCACTTTTTTAATAGCATTGCTTTAATTTTTGCTTTACTAGTAGTTTAATACCTTATTACAAATTGGCTAGTAGGTGACTATCTGTTATACAACTTTGTACCTTTCAAAAAAAGTCATGGCTCCATATGAACAAAGTTATGCCAGTGCTTAAATTCATCCCTGTGTCCTGAGGCATGGACAGCTTTGATTGTCTAGACTCCTGTCAGGGCCCGCAGGAAAGCATGAGAGGGGTTAGTCTCAGCTAACATGCTTGGTCTGAGGGTGGGTGATATGTCATTTCCAAAGGAAAATAGTTTTACTATAATGACAACAATCGGGAAAGGTGTTGAGTAGGCAAAGTCAATTGATATCTACTTGGTCAGAAATAGTTTTGTCACACTTTACCTAACATTTGCTGACCATCAAATAAGTGCACATTTTAAAGATTTTTGTGCATTTCTCTTGAGTGTGCTTTGGAGTATCAATGACATTTTTCCTTTACCAAACTGGAAACCAAAAGATGAAAAGAATTGTCTGAGCCAGACAGAATCTCCAGCCAAAACAGGACTGGTTTTGCAGGGTTGCTCTGGGCTTTGTGTCTCCAAGGACTGTGTGTTTCCTTTGAGCTTTTAGTCTTGCAAAATTCAACACCTCACCTTTTTTGCCCTTTATTGCTTCTTGTCCTATGGTCTTGCCCTGCTTACCAAGTAAGGTCCTTCAAAGCGGAAACTGTGTATTGAGTTTCTTTCTTCTCCATTACACATTGCTTGGCATATAAAAGACAGCAAATAAATTCTTGGTTACATAATTTTTGCAAATTGGAATAACATATTCTCTAACACACTAGTGAAAGTTGTAATACAAGAGACAAGATTGCACAATGTTCTCCCATCTCATAAAGTAGCTCAGACTGAGGTGCTAAGGACAGCAAGTCTTTATTATTAATTTAAAGATGTTCATATTGTTATCTAATACAAGATATTTTAAGTGTCTCATTTCAACAAAAAATACTGCACTGGTTTCTTAGTATAAGTTTAATAAACAATGTCAGAAGTTGAATGAGAAAACAAGAACAACTTCCTGTGGAAGCTGTTTGTACATCCAAATCCCACAGTAAAGCATAGGTTGTTGGAGAAATGGCTAGTTTCTATTATCACTGCTACTGATCCCATTATCTCTGTCATCAGCATCCTCAATAATACATATTTCTTGAGTTTCTGCTATATAGTGAGCTTATAAAGATATGTAAATCTTTGCCTGGGAAGTTTACAATGTAAGTAAAGAAAAAGTCAAGCAAAGGGCATCTACCGTGTCCCCAATAAGTGAAAAATAGACTTTCTTCCTTGGTTGTGAAAAACAAAGTATGCTCCTCAAGGGAAAGATTCAGAAAAGACGTGTATACATATGTGTACATGTGTTTACTTAGCATATAATCTTGGGGCTTTTTCTCAAATTCCTAGTTTAAGGGTGTCACTTCTGTCCTCATTGGGAATAGTAGTTTTCACACATTTTTGGCCATTGAGCCCTTTTATCACACAAAATTTTGCACACATGTGAGTGGGGACTCTAACATGGGCCTTTGTCTATCCCTCTACATTTGAATTCTTTGTGCCTCAGTTTCCTCAACTCTAAAATAGGGGTAATATTGCACTCAATTCACAGTGTTAAGACAAAAACCATTGAGTCAATGTACGTAGAGTGTTTTGAACAGTGACTGTCACGTGGAGCTTCTGGCTAGAGGTAGACGAGGGTAAGTTCTCAGCAATTCAGGCAGACTCCCTTCTTCTAGAAGTGTCCTTGAAAGAATATTTCGAATGAGACCCTTCTGGGGTGACTCCTTGTCATTTCTGCTGAAGGATGGGGAAGGGTCAGCTGGGATCTCATGAAAGAATATTGTGCCAATGTTTCATTACTGGAACAATACCTTCCTTTTATGCTTCTCGTTTCTAAGACATTGACTTCCTTGGGGAATCACTCCACACCTCCAGGTGGGCAGAATGCTTGCTGTGTGGGTAAGCCAATGCTGCATGACACCAGGGTCTGCCTGCTGTGGCCATTGTCACTCTCAGTCTCATACTCTCCCACTTTCCCTATCTACCTTCAAGGGACATGTATGCAAAGATCTTGGTGCTTAAAAATCCCAGTGACCAAGATCAAGAGATCATCTTTCTCATATACTGTCATGAAATGAATCTTTATGGAAGGCAATTTAACAATGTCCATTAGGTTTTTAAATGTACATACCCTCTGAGCAGCAGAAGTTCACTTTGAGGAATGTGTACAACAGAAATATTCATGCTAAAGCACACATATAAAATTATATTTATGTATGTATGTAACACTGTTTATGATAAAACAACAAGGGGAAAGGTCTATGAATCAGAAGCTGTTTATATAAATTATTGTATGGCCAAACTGTGGATCATGGAATACTGTGTCACCTTGGCTAGGCAATATGCCCAGTGTTTGGTCAAACACCAGTCTAGGTGACATTGTGAAAATATCTTTTAGATATGACTAAAATTTAAATTGTAGACTTTCAGTAAAACAGATTACCCTTCATAACATGGGTGGGCCTCTTTAATCAGTTGAAGGCCTTAAGAGAAAAAGACTGAGATCCCTTAAAGGAGGAGAAATCTGCCTCTAGACTGCCTTTGTACTCGAGCTACAACATCAGCTCTACCTTGAGACCCAGGTTACCAACCTGCCCTGTGGAGTAAGGAGTTGCCAGGACCTAAAATCTTGTGACCCAATTCCTTAAAATAAATCTTTCTCTTTTTCTTTACTTATCATCTATCTATCTGTCTATCTGTCTGTCTATCTATCTATCTATCTGTCTATCTATCTATCTAATCTATCATCTATCTATCATCTAATCTATCTATCATCTATATCTATCTATCTATCTTCATCCAGTCTACTGGTTCTGTTTCCCTGGAGAACCTTGATTAATACTATTACCATGCTGTAGCCTTAAATAAAATGAAACGGTGTCATATTTTCTGGCACAAAATTTTTCTTGAATATATTGCTAAGATGAAAAAAGCTGGTTGAGGCTGGCTGTTGACTTTATATTATATACCGTGTGTGCGCGTGCGTGCGTGCGTGCGTGTGTGTGTGTGTATGTGTGTGTGTATAAGATGTTCCTAGTACCTTCTGTGTCTGTCTTTCAGTTGTCGGCCCACGTCCTTCCTTGGACTTGAGGTTGGCTTCATCTTTTTCAGCTTTGCTTGATCTGTGGATCACACACTTATCCTTCACTTGCTATTTATGTGGGCTTGACCATGACGTCTTGTTTTGATCCCTGTCCCTTCATGGTTTGGCAAATAGCTATCTCTGTCACTCTACCTGTGTCCAGTCTTCCAAATCCACTTTGATCTCTGACTCAAGTGCCCTGTCCCCTTCCCCATGCTTCTGAAATATTCCTGTGCCTGTGCTCTGCTTAGCAGATTCCCAAGCCACTTCTGCTCCCATAATCTGCTGCTATCTATGACTATGGCTTAGAAGAACATTCAGAAAGAAAGCAATTGTATCTGAGGCAGAACTGATATAGTCTTCTTTTAAGATTATCACAGTTTATTGACGATAGTAACGAGGCTGCCATTGCTATGAAGGTCAGGATTAAAGTGAGGCAACAGAGGTTAGTCATGCAAGTTCAGAGCTGGTCCAATCTTTATTTAAAATTTTAATATTTTGCTTATCACAATTGTTTTGCATTAATTTTGATTTTTAAAAATATTGCATTCATATTTATCTTAATTCATGAGTTTTGCACCTTTAAATTTTGCACCTCAGGCAAGTGCCTCAATCTCAGCCTTGGTTACTATAAACATTTCTTGTCAAGTGAAAAATATAGCAAAATGCTCTTCATAACAAACTATTTCAAAAATAGAAAAAATAATGGAATATTCAGCTTGAATTGGATAGCTAAGCATACTGTTTACACTTAAGAAAACTGTAGAAAATTTGTGTATACTCTCTTTTCTTATTTGACTTCATTTTGATCAAAGGATTTCTGAAACAAATATCGGTTTTCCAGTTTCTAGCATTTGGACAATGTGGCTTCCAGGGGCTTATTAAAGCATGGATTGTTGGTACCCTCCACATAGTTTTTGATTCAGTAGCTCTGGAGTGGAGCCCAATAATTCATTTTTCTATCAAGTTCCCAGGTGACGAGGAAGCTGTCGGCCCAGGGACCATGCTTGGGCAACCACTGCTGTATTCCGACCTTACCTTTTCAGAGGGACTTAGTCATTTTCAAGTTACTCTGGAGCCTGGGGTAGAGGTATGGTTAGAGGGAGGTCACTCTTCTGTTCACTCATGAAGTACAGACATCTTGAGTTTTTGTTTGCTTAGGGTTTTTTTTTTTACAGGCACTGACCTATATATTTATTATTTATTATTTATCTTAGGCTCCCAATGACATCTTAGAGAATGTCTTGTAAGTAGTAACTGCATATATACACAATAAACATGTTTAATGGAGGATTTAAAAATATCGTCCCAAGGATTGAAAAAAATTCACCATGCTTAAAAAAAATATGACAAGTTTCCTAAATTGTAGTGCATGTAATCTTCACACACTTAAGATTGAGGGAGTATTTTCCTTATATTTAGCTTGCCTATTGTTTTTCCTTTTTATATTTTTATTACTTGTAGAGATAGGTTCTCATTATGTTGCCCAGGCTGGTCTCCAACTCCTGGCCTACAGCGATTCTCCCACCCCATCTTGAGTTTTTAAAGATTCAGAAAGGTTTTGAGACTGCAGATAAGAAGTGAACCTTTTGTTATTTTTTAAAACAAGTATGCAGATAACAAGTGTATGCAAGAATCACAAAATTTTCTTTTAGTTTATATTATTCTAGGCCATCCTACTGACTTTTCCTTGATTTGTTTTAGCTGAAAACTTATTGAGTGCAACAGAAAATTCAGTGCCCATGAGCTCAAACAGCAGGACACACTTACATGAGATGTGCTCATGTCTACAAAATGGAGTCATCGCTTTATGAATTACTTGGATGCTCTTTTATTTACTTAAGGATTAAACTTGAATAGAGAACCTTCTAATCAGATGAGCTTATGACTTAACCAGTTTATCTGATGTTTCAGGTAAGGAAATATCATCAGTTTTAGGGAGAGAATGGCTGTGACCTATGTGGTGGGAAGGAAAAACACTCCAATGTTATTTTACACTGTAGAACAGCAACGTTTATCTAGGCAGGCCCAGAAGGCAGTTGAGAGGTAAGATTGTTAGGCTGGGTGACAGTTCACGTTGTGAAACTGTCTTTATCTCATCCTTGACAGATGTTTCAGATGGATGTGATGAGATAAGCAAGTTGCTAAGATGCAACCAAGGTAACACCTCTCTGTAACGCATAAAGATGTTCTGATAAAAAAAAGATAGAACAGGAAAGGTGACCAGGCATGCTCAGAATCACAGAGACGTCTATGAGGATAACAAAAGCTTCTGGTTGAGACTAGTTTATGTACTTGGTGAAGCTTAGAGGTTGGGATTATAGCTCAGATTTTATCTCTGGGGCAATTAGGATCAGAGATGGAATAGAAATGATACATGTGACAACCTACAAGACAGAGCAGAGGACTGAAGACAGGGAAGTAGATAATAGGATGTCCTGCACCAAAGTCTTACCTGGCCCCATTGGACATATGGTAGGCGAGGCCTGGGCTGCCTGTGGTGAGAGAATGGCCTATACGATGGAACAAAAGGAGATTAAGCACACGGTATGTGTGTATGTAGGATTGACCCAATTGGAATGTCACTTTCAAGTGTGAAAAATGGATGCAGTGTCAAAGAACATGTTGCTTGACCGGGCACGGTGGCTCAAGCTTGTAATCCCAGCACTTTGGGAGGCTGAGGTGATGAGATTACCTGAGCCCATGGGTACAAAAACAGCCTGGACAACTTGGTGAGACCTCATCTCTATGATAAATAAAAAAGTTAGCCGGATGTGGTAGTGCACACCTGTAATTCTGGCTACTTGTAAGGCTGAGGCAGAGGGATTTCCTGAGCCCAGCAGGTTGATGCTGGGGTGGCTGTGAGCATGTCACTGCACTCCAGCCTGGGCGACAGAGTGAGATTTCAATTTTTTTTTAAAAAAAGAACATGTTGCTCATAAGAATACGCATGAGTGTATTTTCTTTTCATTGTTTACTTGAAAAATAGAGATTCCTAAGCCCACTCAGACTTTCTATATCAGGATCTGGGTTCCTGGAATTTGCATTATTTAAAAGCATCTTAGGGGATTCTGATACAGCCTATTAAAGGGCAAGGTTTGGAAATCAAAGCTCTAGTGGACGATTAAAATGTGTTCTAAAACATCAGAAATGACATATTAATATATTTGTATTGATTAATCAAGGACTCTCAGCAACACTTGCTGTGCTGTTTCATGATAGATGCACTCAATTTGCACAAGCATCATTTTCAAACTTTTTATTTGAAAATAATTTCAAACTTGAATACAAGTTGCAAAAATAAAAATAATACAAAGAGCACATATATACCATTTACTACACATTTTTTTAAAGTTAGAAAATATAGTTTATTTAAAAGTAAATTAGAGCCGGGCTCGGTGGCTCAGCCTGCAATCCCGCGCTTTGGGAGGCTGAAGTGAGTGGATTGCCTGAGCCCACAGATTCGAGACACGCCTGGGTAACTTGGTGAGACCTCATCTCTACAATAAATCAAAAAATTAGCCGGATGTGGTAGCGTGCGCCTGTAGTTCCAGCTGCTTGGAAGGCTGAGGCGAAGGATCGCCAGAGCCCAGCAGGTCGAGGCTGCAGTGGCCAGAAGCATCCACTGCACTCCAGTCTGGGCGACAGATTGGGACTCCAACTCAAAAAAAAAGTAAATTAGAGAAAGAGAGAAGATTCACCTCCCCAAGATGGGGGAGGGAACCAAAGCCAGGAAGCATGGCAACAGCCATAGCTCAAAGAACACACGGCACACCAGGGTCTAGGCAAGGCCTACTACACATATTTTTACCATTTGCTTTGTCTTTTGTGTTTTCTCTCTCTCTTTCTCCACACATATATACATGCACATACACACACATACAGAGGGTGCCAAAAATATATATACATGTCTTAAGAAAGGAAAGAAACTATATTAAAATTGTAATACTCAGTAAGATGAATACAAGTCATGTTTGACTTCTGCAATTACAAGAGGTGTTCAAAGTGGTTACCATCAGCATCCAGACACTTCTGATTATGGTGAACATCTCTTAACATTGCTTAAATTGTGTATGCATCTTTTTGGCACCCCTGGTATATGCACACAGTGAGAGTGCACACACATATATCCTTTTTCCTGAAGTATTTGAGGTAAGTTACAGACATCATGGCCTTTTATGTCTACGTTCCTTATGGGATATTTCTTAAGAATAAGGATATTATTTTATGGAACCATGGCACAGTTATCAACCTGAGTAATTGTAACATGGATAAAATGTTTTATCTAATCTGCCATTTGTGTTCCTACTTTGTTACAGTAAAGGATTCCTCGAGTATTAGGAGTTAATTTAATTGTCCTGTCTCTTTAGTCTCCCTATTTAATGTGGAATATTTCCACAGACTTTGTGTTTTAGAAAAGCACAGTTAACCCACACCCCTACTTATTTAATAGAACATTTCTCACCTGGGCTTTTCTCATGTTCTCTTGGATCAGGTACTTCACACTGAAACACTGTATAGGGATGACATGTCCTTCTAAGAGTACCATGTCTGGTGACACTTGATGGATATCTAGCCCTCTTTGGCGATGTTAATATTGATCACCCAGTTAAAGTGGTGTTTGATATCTTTACTGTTTAATTACTATTTTTCTCTTCCTTGTCACTAATAAGCAGACATTATAAGACCTTGCCAATATCTCGATCCTCACCAAAAATTCCCCCTAGTTTTAGCATCCATTGACAATTCTTGCCTGGTCTAGTCTTTACTATGATTATTGCAAATGTTGATTTTCCAGGTAAGTCACTCCCACAATATCTACCAGTCAGACCCTGGCATTTTACAGTAGAATCCATCCCTCTCTGCCAATTTGTTATCAGTATGTATTCATGATTTCCCATTTATCAAGAGTTCATTATTCTACTTCATTATTTTGGTGTTCCAATTGACCTCAATTCAGCCAGTGAGAGCTCCCTCAGATGGCTCGTGTCCATATGACATGTTCCAATCATTTTTTTTTAGCACTTTCTTACTTTCTAGCTCATCTCAACCTTACTTTGCCCCAACCCTGGAATCAGTTTCTCTGAAGAGTCCTGGTTCCTTTTGTTGGGGAGTGGTGTTTGAAATCAAGATCTTAGTACTAGGTGTGCTCATCGCTACTGGAATGTTGTTGTTTCTTGGCTTCTTTGATGGTCAAAGAAGAAATATCTACGTGTATACACATCTATATGTACGTAGAAAGCAAATATACATATAAATATACCTACATGAGCACACATATTTTAGAAATCACAACTTCATGCCAACACCTCTAATTTGAATCAATCCCACAGAGTTCCTTCTTGCTTTCCTCCATTACGTATTTGTAAATTCCCTTTTCCACAGCAAGAACCCTTGTTTCACCAGCACCAGCACACGCACACACTTGCTCAATCCTTCAATACATCTAAAATTGTCACTTTTTTTTGTCCACACACTACAAGAAATTAACCTATTAAAACATGGTCAGAATTTGTTTACAATTCTCGTGCTCCCCCACCTTATCCAAAACTGAGATTATGTAGTCAAATATTGTGCTCATAATTTTCTTAGATTTTTCTTCCTTCAAATTTACTTGCGTTTTTCATACTCTCCCTCTCTTCTCTCCATTTCCTCTTTCTCATCTTCTTCCTTTTTTCCATTTTTCTTTTAGATTTTGGGGTACATGTACAAGTTCATTACATGGACATATTGTGTAATGGTGGGGATTGGGTCTCAGGTGGCTCATTCCTCATATAGTGAACATTGTACTCAATAGGTAATTTCTGAACCTTAACTTCCTCCCTACCTCCCCCCTTAATGGTGTCCCCAGTGTCTATTATTTTTGTCTTTGTGGTCATTTAGCTCCCACATATAAATGAGAACATGTGGTGTTTGGTTTTCTGTTTCTGCATCAACTCACTTAGGATGATGATATCCAATTCTATCCATGTTGCTGTAAAAGATATGATTTCATTTTTTTATGGTTGCATAGTATTCCATGGTGTATATATACCATATTTTTTTATCCAGTCAGTTGTTGGTGGACACATAGGTTGATTCCATGATTTTGCTATTGTGAATAGTGCTGCAAGGAACACGTGAGTACAGATATCCTTTTTATATATTGATTTCTTTTTCCTTTGGGTAGATCCCTAGGGGTGGAATTGCTGAGTCAAGTGGTAGTTCAATTTTTAGTTCTTTGAGAAATCTTCATACTGTTTTCCATAGAGATTGAACTATTTTATTGCCCTACCAACAGTGAATGAGCATTCCTTTTTCTTTGCAATCTTGCCAACATCTGTTCTTTCACTTTATATTATAATAGCAATTCTGACTGGTGTAAGGTGATATCTCATTGTGGTTTTAATTTACATTTCTCTGATGATTAGTGATGTTGAGCATTTTTTTCACATTTGTTGGTCACTTGTGTGTCTTTTTTGGAAAAGTATCTCTTCATGTTGTTTTTCCACTTTTTGATGAGTTTTTTTCCATATGGAGTTGCATTCCTTGAGACTCTGTATATAAACCCTTTATCTGAGGTGTAATTTACAAATATTTTATCCCATTCAATAGGTTTTATGTTTGTTCTATTGCTTCTTTATTTGTGTTATGTGGAAGTTTTTTAGTTTAATTAAATTTCATTTGTCTTTTGTTGTTTTTGTTGCAATTGCTTTTGAGGTCTTCATTATAAATTATTTATCTAGGCCAATGTCCAGAAGAGTGTTCCCAAGGAACACTCTAGAATTGTTATAATTTCAGGTCTTACATTTAAGTCTTTAATCCATTCTGAGTTAATTTTTGTGTGTGGTGAGAGATAGGAGTCCAGTGTCATTCTTCAAATATGAGTAGTCAATTTTCCCAGCACCATTTTTGATTGGATGTCCTTTCCCCATTGTTTATTTTTGCAGGCTTTTTCAAGGACCAGTTGGTTGTAGATATGTGATTTTATTTCTGGGTTCTCTATTCTGTTTAAATTGATCTATCTGTCTATTATTATACCAGTGCCATGCTGATATATGGCTTCAATAAACTCTCAAGATACAAACCAATGTATAAAAATCTGTAGCATTCTTATACACCAACAATGCTCAAGCTAAGAACCAAATCAAGAACTCAGGCCCATTCACACTAGTCACATACACACACAGAAATACCCAGGAATACCACCTAAGGAGATTAAAAAAAAAACTCTATAAGGAGAACTACATGATGGTGAAAGAAATCATAGACGACACAAACAAATAGAAGAACATCCCACATTCATGGATTGGAAGAATCAATGTTGTTAAAATGATCATACTGTCTAAAGCCATCTATAGTTTCGATGCAATTTCAATCAAATTACCAACTTCATTCTTCACAGAGCTAGAAAAAAAATCTTAAAAATCAAAAAAGAGCCTGAAAAGCCAAAGCACTTCTAAGCAAAAAGAACAATTGCAGAGATATCACTCTGCCAGACCTCAAATTATACTATAAGGTTATAGTAACTAAAACAGCATTTTCTTTTTTCTTTATTTCTCCTTTATCGTGGTCTACTGTTCATTTGAAATACAATTATCTCCACTTCTTCAGTCTGCTTTTGATTTTAGTTTTTTTTCTCCCCTTTCTTACTGATTACCTATTTTTTAATATGTAGAGTATTAACATCTCCAAAAGTCAAAGTATAACAAGAGATTCACTCATGAAAGCATCACTTTCTCCTCCCGCCTCACCTTCCCTACTGGATAACCTGATCTTATTGTTTCCTGATGTTTTTCCTTCCTGTGTTTGGGGGATTTTCTGGTAAAAGTTAGTTGATATACATATTTTTATATTTTTCCTTTTTCTTGCACAAAAAGCAGCTCAAGATTGATACTCCTTAACACTTTGTTGGAATCCCTGAGACTTGCATTTTAGCCCATGTCCTTCCACAGATGGACTGTGTGATCTCAGCTAAGGAATTGACATTCCTCAGAACTCACTTTCTTCATTTGCTGAAGAGCACCTTCTAAAAAGCCTGTTTCTCTTATCTCTTACCACAGAATTATTGGTCATGAAATGAATTTGGTTTTCCTCTTCTTACTAATTATAAAATTAGAAATGTGTATTCAGAGTTTTAAAAAAAAGCCTCAAATGGACATGTTGGAGAAGATGGGATTGCACCAGGGCTGAGATAAGTGCTTTTGCAGGACAGTAAGCCTTTCTGACACTTTCCATATCCAGACACTGCTTTCTTTGTCAATTCAAAGGGGCTTCTACTCAACAGTCTGCCCTAGGACTCAGCTCTCTTCTGCTTTCTAAAGGAGCCCACACAATGCACTTGAGTTGGAATTTCATCCAGTTTGTAATTTGGTCCCTAATGCCTCAAGTTCAAGGTTCTGTCATAGAGTCTAGGGTCCACACTCCACCCATCCTGATCATGCAAACCTGAAACACCAAAAAATGATCTTGCTTAAATGGCATGTGACTATAGCAAGGTGTCTTCCCTCCAGATTTAGGTACCTGAGAAATCTCTAATGGTATTTCACAAATGGGAAATGCAAAACCTCACAGGGAGTGTAGAATGAAGAAGAATGGACTTTTGGAAGGCCCTAAAGCATGTTATCTTCCTTAAAACATTAAAGATGCTATTGGTGACATTTTCTGCATGCTAAAGTTATCTTCATTCATGATCCCTTGTTCTAGAGGGTCTTGTCAAGTCTGCCTTTTCTTACAGTTTCAGGGAGATGACTGTAAAGTTGCACTGCATTGTTGCCCAGAGACCACCCAGCTCATGGCATTTAGCATCCCCATGTCTGATTCTCCAATCCAATATGACCAGTGCCTTCCTGATTTTGTTACTCAGAGCAGATCATTGCTGGTTTCCAGCTTCAGTTACGGACCCAAAGAGCTAGAGCAGCTTGCATCTATCCTAGCTAAAAGAGAGGAGAAAAAAAGACTTGAATTCACGTTTAGTTGACCATTATAGGGTAGCTGATAGTAATTTCTTGAGTTTCCTTGGTTAGGTTGTTAGCTGATAGTTGTTTCTTTTTTTTTTTTTTTTGAGTTGGAATTTCACTCTGTCACCCAGACTGGAGTGCAGTGGCCACTCCGGGCCACCGCAGCCTCAACCTGTTAGTTGTTTCTTAAGCTCCCACCACATATCTAGGGCTGGTGGAGTTACCAGGTCCCGCGCATGCCCAGCAGCGCTGCTCCTACTTCCCCCAACTAATGGACAGAGGCCGGGGGTGCAGGTCTCAGCACTGATGCCTCTTTTCTAAGCTTCTTGTCTTTTTCCCAAGATGGCTTCACACCAGAATCTTTCCTCCGCCCTGACATTCATGCCACATCTCCTTCTGACCCCATGATCCTTCTTTTTCTTATTCTTCTCAGTGGGAGATGCTTGGAATTCATGGGCATTACAAATGAAGCTAGGAAGGTAAATGACGCCAGTCTGCTTGTTCAAATCGCTACACTGTTCAGGAACAAAGCCTCTCGTTCTTTTTGTTGTTCTTGTTGTTACAAAGACAATGCTCTAAAGAGGCACTGCAGCCATTTTGCTGCAGGTGAGATCCAAGGAGAGAATGTTAGGCACGGCACCGAAGGAAAAAAGCACAAGTCTTGGGATGAACAAAAGCAGCAAGTAGCAAGCAGTGGCCAAGAGCCTGTGTTCAGGATTCATAGCCCCAGGCTAGCCTGTGATCCTGGGCTTCACTTCTTGGCCTCAGTTTACTCATCTGTAAAATGGGAAAAGCAGTAATCTTCCTTGTGGAGGTAGTTATGACTTAAATATAAATTATTAAATAACTTAAAAATGAATTATTTAGAACAGCACCTGGCACAAGATAAGAATGAGTGAGGCAAAGTAGATCCTCCTCCCCCCTTTACTGTCTCACTTACAGACATCTCTCCTCAACCAGTCCTGCATCTCTGCAACAGACAGATAATCAGCATCTGACAGGATTACACAAGATCAGGCAAGAAAGCTCCTGCACATGAAGGATTTTAAGAAAGTGGGCTTACTTCCATTGTAAATGTCAGGGTGAGTGAAGTTTCTTTTCCCAGAGACCCTGACAATATGTGTATTTGCAGCATTCTGTGTCTGCCCTGCACCAACTATAAGGTTTATTCTGCATTCACCAGGAATGATTCTCATCCCTTCCTGTGGCACCGTATGATAAAGCTGACAATACAAAACTGGTAACATTTCCCCAACACCAGTCATATGTCCAATCTAGTAATATGTACTTTAGTTGCATCATTGATTTTAATTCACTAGGAATCCTTGGAGATGGGCACGATGGATTTATTTTATGGGTATGTTAATTAGCTTTATTTAATCATTTCATCATGTATATCAAAACATCATTTTTCAAAAAATTTCTTAAAACTCAATTTTTATTCTGGAGTTGAAACATACAAAACAAAGTTTGATAGAGAAGTTCAACCTCAGATTTTTTAAAAAAGATGTGTGGTACAATGGATTTAATTCACATGTCATACTTGAGGAAATGAAGCCCAGGAGAATTGATCTGTCTGCACAAGTTGAGCTGGGCTCTAACCAACCAAGGTCTACCAGGTTGCCCAGATGAGGAAGGTGGTATTGCTTCTGGGAAGCCCAATAATAGATGCAACTGGGCACCAATCAGGGAACTAGAACAAGGGCAAGGCACTGATTCATGCAGAACTGTTGAAATGGCTTTCAGTTGAACAGAGAAATCAGTCTATGCTATTTGTGAAGTTCAAAATGCTAAATTAGGTTGCCAGGTGTTCAGTGCTTCAGTTATAGTAATTATAAGTACTGGGATGGGCCAGAGTTCTAGTTTTTTACTTTTGTGTATGTGTATGTGTGTGAGTGTGAGTGTATTTATCTAGTTATTTAAAGAGCCAATGATGAAAGTCTATTTTTTAATCAAGTATTGCATTTTGATAAATATGATCAAAGAGGTTTAATTATACATTTTTAAGATTGTTGCCTTAAACAATCTTATATATATAAAACATATATATGTATATGATTTATAACTTAATCATATATATGATATAACTTAAAAATGAATTACAATACACATACATATATAATAATATATAATAATTCATTTTTAAGTTACATCATCTATATGTGATTTTTTTAAAAGCCATGGTGGATTCCCAAACTCAATTTTTAAAAGATTTCTTAAATTCAATATTTAGATAGAAAGCTTTGATGTTTATATAGAAGAATGAAAGAATCTAAAAGTCAAAAGAAGAAGGAGAAGAAAACAGAGGGAGAAGAAGAGAAAAGAGAGGGGGAAGGGAAGAAGAAAAGGAGGGAAGGAAGGAAAGAAGAAGGAGGGAGGGCAGAGAAAAAGAAGAAAGAGGAGGGAGGGAGGGGAGGCGAGGGGAAAGAAGGAAGGAAGGAAAGAAGGAAGGAGGGAAGGAAGGAAGGAAAGCCCTCTCTACTCAGTGACTTCTGTCTATAAATTGGAAAGTATGCTTTATGTTGCATAATCGGTTGTTGATGAGAGACTCTTCATAGGCTACATTCAGGAAACGACTAATGAAAGTTCCTTAGGGGAGCTAATCTTCAATGATGTATGGTGAATGAAATACAGAAAGGTTGACTGGTTAATTGGCCTCAGACAATCCCTTCAGAGCCTCGTGTGCCGGGCAGCTTTTTGTTCTGTTCAGTTTTGTTTTCAGTTTTTGTTGCAACAGCCTTTATTGGACTACTAAAGAATTGGTGGGTTTGGGATCACTTCAGACCAGCTTTGTTCCCTTTCTCCTCCTCCTCCTCTTGCCTCTCCCTCCTCTCACCTCCCCCTTCTCCTCCTCTTTCTCCGTCTTTGCTCGATTTCTGATTCTATCCAGAAAGTGTCGTATTAGTGAATGGAACCTTCTTGACAAAGAAATGAGCGTCTCAATCAATTGTGTAGTTTTATAGAAAAGTATCTGATGTGTGTATCATGACGCCTTTATTCCAGGGCTTTTAAACTGGAACAATTTGGGGGTGGTAGCTACCTGTACTACTAGTGCCTAGTGGTCGAGGCTAGATATGCTGCCAAATACCCTACAGTGCATTGGGCAGCCCCCTACAACAAAGAAAGATCTGACCCCAAATGACAATAGTAGAAGAAATCCTGCTTTATTGTAACATTTTACTAATTTTTGCTATTATTTAATTGGAATAGACATTCATCAAATAGGAGTAATTTTTAGATGTAAACTCTTTTTCTTTTTTCTGATTTATTGTAAAGACGAGTTCTTGCCAATTTTCGCAGGTTGGTCTCGAACCCCTGGTCTCAGGCAATCATCTCTCCTCAGCCTCCCAAAGTTCTGGGATTACAGACTTGAGCCACCACGCCCAGCCAAATATAAACTCTTCCACATCTCAGGTGACTGCTGTGTCTTAAGCCTAGATCCAGGCAGAGACACTACAGACACAACAAAAGGGTCCAGTTTGCAAGTGCTTGTGGCCTGGTAGTCAATTAATGAATTAACTTTTTACAGGTGCAAAAGACAGTGAGGGAACAAGAGAAGAATGACAAATTAATCTTTATTTTACTTCAGGAAAAATACATGCAAATTAGGAAATCAATCTGGACAATATATGTTGATTTGTACCACTCCCCCTCTCCCTCCATATTTTTAGTTTGATTCAAAGAGGTGAATGTGTTTCTATATGAATATTTGCTGTGATAGGAAAGTCCAGTGTTTTTGTTTTCATCTATGCCAGTTTTTCAACATGCGGGTGTAAAACCTACTGCCTCTTGCCAGCACACTGCTGGAAGCAAAGGTTGATTGGACTCCCTGTCTTCTCAACAATCTGAGCACTGCTACAGTTGCTTGTAGCAATTACAGCTTGTTGTGTGGAAAGACTAGAGTGTTGGCTGAGCCAATTAAAAGATCAATTAGTGCAGAGCAAGTGCTTAGAGAAGGAGTTTTCTGTGACATGGAGCAGGTTTTCCATCAGTATATAGAGCTACAAGCTTAACCAACATTTAGGAGTATGTATGTAGTCTTGGTTCTTATCTCTTTTTCTTTTAAAATGTCCTGTATATTGTTAAACATTCAGTGGAAGCTATTAGTCAATGGGCTAATATGACAAGAGTGGCTTTTCTTGCAATAAAACTCCTATTTACAGTAATTAAGTGATCATAATTAGGTAAAAATGATAAAATAATACTTAGTTTATGCAAATGCTTCATTTTGTTTCTGGCTATGATACGATTAATTCAAAAAAGTAATTTTCCTCTCAGTTGTTTATATATGATTTGGTCTTTATATCACCATTTTTTTCTTTATTTTATTTTATTCAATTTGTGGGGTACAATTCAGGATTGACATACAAGTGGACATTGTACAGGTAAAGTTTGGGCCTCCCTTTGGTCCCCACTGTGCCTGATTTGAGATCAGGTAGCCTTATTGATGTTGTGTCCTCACCTCCACCCTGGCAGTATTCTGCTACTGCCAATCCCTTTTTTATAGTATTATGGTACATGTTCAGGGTCCGCTTATGAGTGAGAACATATGGTACTCAGTTCTTTGTTTCTGTGATAGATCACTGAGTATGATAGACTCTAAACCCATCCAAGTTGCTGCAAAGTCCATATGTTTGTCCTTTATGACTATGTAATTCCATCATGTATATGTGCCACAATTTTTTTATCCAGTCCAGTTTTGATAGGCAGCATGGTTGGTTCCATGGTTTTGCTATTGTGACTAGTGCTGTAATAAATATGTGTGTGAGGGAATCTTTCTGTAAAACGATTTGAGTTCTTCTTGGTATATACCCAGTTGGGAGATTGTTAGGTCATATGAAAGGTCAATTCTAGAAATTACCACACTGTTTTCCATAGAAGTTGAACTAGTTTGCATTCCCACCAGCAGTGTAGAAGCATTCCCTTTTCTCTGCATTCTCCACCATCTGTTGTTTTCTTACTGGGGTTAGATGGTACCTCAATGTGGTTTTGATTTGCATTTCTCTGATGATTAGTGAGGCTGAGCACTTTTTCATGTGTCTGTTGACTGTCTGTATATCTTCTTTTGAGAAGCATCTATTCATGTCTTTTGCCCATTTTTTAATGGGGCTGTTTGTTTTTTTCCTTTTGGCACATTTGAGTTCGTTGTAGATCCTGGATGTTAGACCTTTGTCAGATATGCAGTTGGCAAATACTTTTTCCCTTTCTATGGGCTGTCTTCCTGTCCTCTTGATGGTTTCTTTTGCTTTGCAGAAGTTTTTCTGTTTAATGAGGTCCCATTTGTCTATTTTATCTCTTATGGCATGGACATCTGGGGTTTTGATCAGAAATTGATTGTCTACTCCAATTTCTGTATGGGCGTCTCCTGCATTTTCTAAGATTCTTATAGTTTGAGGCTTTATGTTTAGGTCTTTGGTCCATTTAGAATTGATTTTTGCATATAGTAATAGTTAGGGGTCCTGTTTCAATCTTCTGCATGTGGTCAACCAGTTCTCCCAGCGCCATGTACTGTATAGGTTCTCCTCTCCCCAGTGGTTATTGGTGGAGGCTTTGTTGAAGATGAGTTGGTTGAGAAATTGAGGTTTTGCTTCCGGAATCTCTATCCTGTTCCATTGGTCCACATGCCTGTTCTTGTTACCAATAACAGGCTGTTTTGATTATTGTAGCCTTATAGTAAAGTTTAAAGTCTAGAAATGTGGTACCTACTGCTTTATTTTTATTTTTACTAATGATTGTTTTGGCTGTTCATGGTCATTTATGTTTCCATATGTGTTTCTGTATTGTCATTTCCAGGTCTGAGAAGAATGATGTTGGTATTTTAATGGGTGTTGCATCTGTAGATTGTTTTTGGTTGGATGGACATCTTAACAATGTTGATTCTTCCTATCCATGAGTATGGAATATTTTTCCATTTTTTGTGTCTTCTTGGATTTCTTTGAGTAGTGTTTTGTAGTTTTCATTACAAAGGGATTTTTCACTTCTCTGGTTTGGAAGACGTGGAGATATTTTGTGTGTGTGTGTGTGTGTGTGTGTGTGTGTGTGTGTGTGTGTGTGTGTGTCTATTGTGAAGGAGATTGTGCTCATTATTTGGTTCTCTATTTGTTGTTGGTGTATAAGAATGTGACTGTCTTTTGCACATTTATTTTGTACCAGAGACTTTGCCAAAGTTCTTTATCAGTGAAAGGAGGTTTTTGACAGATTCTCTTGGATTTTTGAGGTATGGGAGCATATCGTCAGCAAAGAGAGATAACTTAATTTCCTCTTTTCCTTTTTGGAAACCCATGATTTCCTTCTCTTGTCTAATTGCTCTAGCT
This sequence comes from Cephalopachus bancanus, assembly GCA_027257055.1. Taxonomy (NCBI): domain Eukaryota; kingdom Metazoa; phylum Chordata; class Mammalia; order Primates; family Tarsiidae; genus Cephalopachus; species Cephalopachus bancanus. The sequence goes on along the minus strand of JAPVLO010000260.1, from coordinate 1,907,072 downwards.
AGAACTTCCAACACAATGTTGAACAGGAGGGGTGAGAATGGGCAGCCTTGTCTTGTTCTGTATATCACCATATGTATAACTCAAAAATATCCAGTTGGCTTTTAGTTTTTTGTTCTGTGTTGGGATCTCAGCATATGTATACCAAGCTGAATTTCCAGATTTCTACAGGCATAACTTCATTGGGGTCTTCTCACCAGGTAAGAAATAAAAATTGACTCTATACAACATTTTCAAGGTGTAAACCCTTAGAGAGACTGAAACTCAATAAGAAGAGAAGCAGGTAAAATCACTGCTGTATTAGGTCTGGACTTTGGTGTTAAACCTGTCTAAGGAAGTTCTATCCTTAGTGAATTAAATTTTACTAGAGGGGACCCAGGAGAACTTCCTTTGCCTGGACAGAGGCAGCACAACACCTTCCTTAGGGACCATCTCCTTTGGGTCATTTCCCCTTTCCTATTTTGCTCTACTTATTCTGGAGACCCCTTCCAAATGGAGGGAATCTCCATGCTCTTCTTACTACCTAGCCATATGGATTGTTGGGGGAGACAGTTTAGAAAGGAATCCAAGAGAAGAACTAAAAAGCAGGTTCCCTCCAGGAGGGTACTTCAGTTCATGTCCTAGTGCTTGCTTGTTCCTTTCCCTCCAAGATCTCAGCTCAGCTACTAAGACCCAATGACATCCTTGGCATGGGACAATTCCAGGGTTCCTCCTTGTGGACATGAAAGTAGAAAGATCTATAAGCATCTCCTGGGGGCTGGAGCATCTGTCCAATAAAGGATTTACAGGAAAGAGTTATAATGTGAGGTGGTATTTGATGAAGTACCAAAATGAGTGAAAGCATTGTTGTATATACCTCAGTTCTTAGTTATGGACAGAAGAATTCAGTCTAGCTAATTTAAGCCATGTATGCTATATGGTATCAGGTAGTTTATGGAGAGATTTAGAGAACTGTGCTTGCATGCCACACAGGAGGAGAAACACTCATCCACACCATGTAATTGTTCTAGCAGAGACCTCTTGTCTGCCACCTGCTACTGCCACAGCTGACAAGAAGATCAACTGGGGCTGCTCCTGGGGAGACCACTTCCAAGTCTCCCTGGACTCAACTGCCCAAAGAACACAGCTCATGATTAGAAAGATCTGAGCTTCTAATGAGTCTGGAAAACACCATGTTCACCTGCTTTGCAGATAAAGACACATTGGAAGGGACAGGAGTAGACAATGAGTAAGATGATTTATATCTGCAAAATTGTGCAGGACTTGGGTGAAGGTGGAAATAAATGGAGGCCGAAGTGGTTGGATAAGACCTTAAGGAAGAACAGTGCTCAAGTTGAAATAAAAGGACTTGAATTGAATAGAGACAGGGCAAAAGTAGAGCAAAGAGGTGACATTGAAGATGTATGCCAGTTCTACAGGGTGTACTCTAAAAAGTGCAATGACAGGAGGATTGGGAGATTTAGAGTAGATGAGGCCAAACAGAAGTGGGGGCAAGTTTTTGATAGTATTTGGATACCAGAAGGAGATTTGGAGCTTAATCCCATGTTTACTGAGGAGCAACCAAGCTTTATATGAGAAAGAGGCTGTAATAACCCATGTCTTTAAAGAGTCGTGTGGTTCTAGTATGTAGAATGGCATGAATGAAGATAGCTGGAGACAGAGAAACCAGTAAAGGGACAAATAATCTGGGTGGCAGGTAATGACACTCTTGGTTATGATGTCAGCATTGAGAAAACACACAGGCATGCATGCCCACGTGCACACACACACACACACACACACACACACACACACACACACGCACACACACAATATTTTAAAAAGTTTTTAAACAGAAGACACAGCATGGAGATAGAGACCCAACTTCAAGATCCAGAATTTGTCACTGACTAATAGTGTGAGTTGGGCCATTCTTGGCATTGCTGAGTTGGTCTTTGCATCTATAATAAAGGTAATTCTTTATACCACGTCAATGCACTAAGTAATGATGATGATCTAATAATGTTTAGAAGAGCACTTTTTAAACCCAGGAAGCATCACATAACCTAAGTTATTGTTATTATGAGAGGAAGAATCATCATGATTTGGTGACTGAGAATGAAAGAAGAAAGGAAATTGTCTAAAATGGCTCTTGACTTTCTACTGAGAACAGGGCAGAAACAGGTGAGCTCCAGAGAGAAAAAAAAAGAACTCCAGGAGATTTGGGGAAAGTATACGCAGTCTGGATTTGAACCTGGTTATGCCATACACATGTGAAAACATGCAGAAAAGGCCTGCTGAATCAGGTCTGAGGCTCCATCTAGGTCCAGGTGGGATGAAATTAGAGAATTATTGATTTCAGAAATACAACAGAGAAAGGGTAATTACTTAATTTTCTATGTAGCTCATATTTTTGTTTGTGTGTTTTAGGGATACTATCTAGTTAAATTCTACTTAGCTACAAGCCAAGAATGTTATGTCTATTTGTTGACTAAACTATATTATGCAAAGAGTAAATTAACAGTAGGGGATCATCTGGGTCTGCCTGATTCAGGGGTTCTTAAGACATGGAACTCCAGAGTGAAAACTGGGAAAGTCCAGGGTAAATCAGGAGGCAATACATGGTCGCCCCAATAGGCTGAGAAGAAATAAGAGGAAGTGGTCAGACTCAGTGGCTCATGCCTATAATCCCAGCACTTTGGGAGGCTGAGGCAGGAAGATCACTTGAGGCCAGAAGTTCAAGATCAGCCTGGGGAACACACAAAGACCTCATCTCTCTAAGAAAATAAAAGTTAAAAGTTAGCTTAGCATAGTGGCATGTGCCTGTAGTCCCAGCTATTTAGGAGACTCAGAGAGGAGGATCGCTGCTTGAGCCCAGAAGTTGGAGGCCAGCCTGGGCAACATAGCAAGATCCTCATATCTACAAGAAAAGGAAGTACAGCTTACATATATTCTACTTTAGTAAGAGAAACTTTAGAGAGTTACAGGGTCTTTCTGTTTTAGGAAACAGCCAGAAACATCTCTCTCCAGAGAGGAGAAGAACACTGGCTTGCTCAAAACCCCAAACACAGTGGAGTTTATGCTCTCAAGTTGGGAGAATACCTGGAAAAATTATGTGGAGATGTTCAAAGTTATTGTTGATAATGACACATGCATACTTTAGGAGTTGCAAATTTTGTAAAGTTACTCTATAGAAATATTTTTCCCCTGTGTATTTCCCTGAGTTTACATTCACCCGGTTCAAGAAAGACTCATCTTTTAGATTTTTAACAAAGACCTGCAGATAAAAAGTTCAGCATTGACGTGAGGCAGGGTTGGCTCAGAATGCTCCCATGTAGCTTCCCATTAAGCTCCATGTAGCTTAAATTTGTGTTTAAATATAACTCCATTGAAGGAGCAGGTCCAAGAAGTCCCATGATCCATATTCTGAACTGTCTGGACAAAGCAGCTCTGTGAGGTTCGACTGCTATGGCTGCAGACATCCTTGCTTGGCTTCTGTGGGTGACCCAGACCCTAATGCACTCCCAAAAACTGAGGGAGGCAAGAGTCATGGGAGAAATCAACAGCCCCAATAGGTTATTCTCGGGTTTTTAAAAATTAGATTAGGCACGCCCTTTAAAATATTCATTTGATTGTTATAGATTGAAATGTGCCTCCGCCCATTCATATGTCGAAATCCTAATCCCTAGTATCTCAGAATATGACCTTATTTGGAGAATAGAACTGCTGCAGAAGTAATTAGTTAAGATGAGGTCATTAGAGTGAGCCCTAATCTAATATGATTGGTATGTCCTTATAAAAAGGAGAAATATATACACATAAGGAGATGAAGGCAGAGATGGAGTGATGATCCTACAAGTCAAGGGACACCAAAGATTGCCAGCAGCCACCGTAAGCTGGGAGAGAGTCTTGGAACAGATTCTCCCTCATAGACATAGAAGGAACCAACCCTGCTGATGCCTTGGCTATGGACTTCTAACCTCCAGAACTGGGAGACAATAAACGCCTGTTGGTTAAGCTGCTAGGTTTGTGGTTCTTTGTTATAGCGGCCCCAGGAAACTGATTTTCCCATCTAAAAAATACAATGCCACTTTACCACATCTCATTTACCTTTGGGCGAATAGGAAAGAAATAATGGTTTAGAGATTACTTCTCAACAAACTGAAAGCCATTATACTAACTAGGAGAAACCAGAAATGTTTATATTCATTCACATTGAGTAACATCTTTTCAAAAGTCATGATTGACAACCACCTACTTGTTTACCAGTAGAATTTTTTCCCACCTCCTAGCACACATCATTTATGAAACTAAATATTAGTTAAGGGCCTTAGAAATTTCCAATAAAACTGCTGAAAGATTCTTTTGATCTCTAGACAGCTCTGAAGACAGATACGACTTCATTCTTTCTGGAAAATGCTTTGTTCTTTGACTCCACTTAAGGAGGTAATAGAAAATCATATAATACATCAGTCTTTCTTTCTTTGCAGAGCAAAGTTAATCCATGTCCTTATCGTATGAAACTGCACAGGGATATAATCTTTTAGAAGACATAAATAATTCTCCATAATACATTTGGAAATACTTTGATCTTTCTGTATACTTCTCCATAGCAAAAGAGTTCTGCAAACCTTATTTTCCTTGTTTAGAGGATAGTTAATTGAAATTATGGTAGTGATATTAGAGTTTTAAATTTGTGTTTTAAATATAAATTACCAAAGAGACAAAGGTAATTTTACTAGGCCCAAAAAAATTCTGAACGATTTGCCAGACCATCCCCTTTCATTCCAATGCCAACACTGTGGATTTACTTTTCATGTATTTACTTTTTTCCCATTTTATTAACTCTGCTAATGGACTCCAAAGGATTCTTTAAAACCCCATTCCCTCTTGAAAATGTTAATATTCAAGTGGATGGTGCTTTCTCTTAGCATTCCTGCTATACTGGTTCTAATCTTCCCTCCACCTCATTCTCACTATGTATTAGACTGATTAGGGATTAGTGAAAAAGGACTCTGGAGAGAAAGGCAAAAATCTTAAAAGGTCACATGTTCCATGATAAAGATCTGAGGTTCCTTTGATGGGGGATGAGAAACTGCTGAAGAATTTTAAGCAAAGGAATGAAGTCATCAGGTCTGCATCTTGGAAAACCATTCTGGAAGCAACTTAGCAACTTAGTGAATGACCTTGGATGCGAGGATGAGACTAGAAGCAAAGAGGTTTAATGGAGAGGTCCTTAAAATAGTAAAACATGGTGGCATTGTGGGTGTGGAGGATAGGTAAGAAGTAGACAGATCCAATAAGGCTATGTCAACTGACTAGTGCTTTATGGTAGTCACTTCCCTACTAAAAACACAGATATTATTGATTCCTTGATTTGTTCCTTTAAAGTTTAGTGGTTGGTACTATTTAATAAGCAATAAAAGAAACTCAGGTTATCATTTGTTCTACATGTTTCCATCTCAACTATGTTAGTCTCATTCTAGTTAACTTAAACAATCTAGGTCAACAGCCCTGGTCTTGCACACTTGTAGAATTTCCTGGGTGAGTCCAAGGGGTCAGCTGAACAACTGTATTTTTTTGCTGTGTTGGTCCTCCAAATAACTGAGTGGTGGTTGGTGGTAGTGGTGGTGGAGATATTCTTTTCTGATATGATCAGGGCATGTACAGAAAACAAGAGATTAATTCATCCCAGACTCCCAGCTATGTCCAGGTGGGGCCAGTAAGCATTTGCTCAGTAGCCTGTGCCCCTTTGCTGTGAATTCTGACCTATCTTAAGGTCTTAGGAGCAGTTGAGGGGAGTGGTCTGTTATCTTTTAGAATTGGGCACCTGTTGTAGCATCAGAGAGAGCCTTGCCATTTTTGAGGGGTATACCCCGTCTTAGCCAGCCACCTGAGAAAGGATCAGATTGGGTTGCTTGCAGTTTGCAAAGAGATGGCGTCTTTCCTAAGTCCAGGGCCAGGTAAAATCTTGCTACCAGGTATGATCAAGTCTATTTCATAAGAAAGGCCAATAGGTGGCAGAGCAATCTTTCCAACTCTCCAAAGTCAGAATGCATAGGGAAATCACCATCGGCAGAACTCCCTTGCTAAGCTTCAGTAATTACATACCATAACACTTTAATAACCAGATAGTTTTAGAATTTCACACATTTTATTTGTTTGCATATGCTTATGCTGAATGTTGTCTAAAATATTTCTAATTAATGAAAACTTCAAGCCCTAGAACAATTACCAAAATATTAATAGGCATAATCTATTTACTTGAATCTTATCTTTCTATGGTTAGAAAATGTTTTCATTTTAGAGAATATTTCCTCTTTTTGGCATGTAGAAACAAAAGTGAAAATAATGATAGTTTCACGCCATTTAAAAATAATCATTCTTCATCGATTTAAAAGCAGAATATGTAGTGAAGGTTGGTCTCTGTGAGTTCAGAAAGTCAAGTGCCTTATAACAGGTTCACAGATACTCTAGAATCTTGGAAGCTGACAGATGGAAAAATTTGTCTGTTTGGAAACTTAAAATTTTGCAATTGAACTGGAAGAGCAAATATGAATAGGCTATTGTCTTAGAAGCCCTCTTCCATATCATTATAGCTACATGCATTCTGTGTATAGTTGTTTTTTTTGCTTTGCTTTCCTGCATGAAAAAGTGAATACTTTTAGAACTAATTTGGGAACACCCCAATGGGAAGATTTTAGAAACAATCACAGGTGTCTTGGTGGCTGTTGCACATCAGGATGTCTCTAAAATAAAGTGGTCTCTGGGATTCCACCTGCCCTGAACACTCACCTGTGGGCTTTCCTTTAATTGTATCTTTTGCTTTTCTTCCCTAGTGTCAGGGTGAGAATTAGTGTGAGGCCAGTGAGGTACTTGAATCAGGCATATCATTTAAGGAGGCACAACCCCCCCCCATAATCAGGAAAAAATAATATTTTAAATAATAAAATAATATTTTAATAGAATATATACCTTCAAAACCAAACCAAATGCAGAAAAGTCCACGATGAACAAAATATCAAAGTCTAAATAATGGCAGAATAAGTAACAGTGCTGAGCTGAGTCCTGTCTGAGCCTGAGGCACAGGGACACTTATCACATATTTATTTTATTTTAATTTTAAGATTGTAGGGTATAAGTGAAGATTTACTACATAAGTAAATTGCATGCAGGTGAAGTTTGAGCTTCTAGTGGGCCCTCTCTCCCCCTGATGTGGACTAGTAACACTGTGTTACTAAATGCCACCCCACCTCGTTCCCTCCCTTCCCTGTCAGTGTCTTATATCTGCTGATCTCACCCCTGTGCTCGTGTGACCAGTGATCAGAGCCTGCTTACGAGTGAGAACATGTGGTATTCAGTTCTTTGTTTCTGTGATAGTTCACTTAGTATGATGATCTCCAACTGCATCCATGTTGCTGCAAAGGTCATGTATTTGTTCTTCTTTATGGTTGCATAATATTCCATCATGTATGTACCACATTTTCTTTATTCATTCTACTTTCAATGGGCATCAGGGTTGGTAACATGTCTTTGCTATTGTCTAGTGTTGCAATGAACTTACGTGTGCAGGTATCTTTTTGTTAGAGGGATTTATGTTCCTCTGGGTATATTCCTAGAAAAGAGATTGCTGTGAACACACCTGTAGGAGAAGGACACAGCCCCTTCTTACCCCTTACTCCCTCTCAGATAAAAAAATATTTACTTCACAGTCTTGCCTCTCATTATAAACACAGAACAAGGAAGGAAAGGTTAAGCATGGATACAAATTGGAAAAGTATAAATTTGAGACCCAGTGTCCTTGGGGAGCATGCTGTGAATGGGTAATTTAAGTCCCACTTGGGCTAATGACATCTATGTGTATTTGTTTTTTGGCTCACAGGACAATAACTGATATTTAGATCTTTTTTAAAGGCAGATTTTAAAAAATATTTAAGTTAAAATACTTCAAAGAGAAAGAAATTTTTCTGCTTAGAATCAGGCTTTAGTTATTCAAACGTTATCTAATCTACAGTAACTCTCTGAACATTCCAGACCTAGAAAATGTCATTCTTAATATGTCAATTTCAAATTGCTTGTTATTTTTGAAAGAAATAACACAATGTTTTTACTTTTATGAGTATTAAATAATTTATATTTTGGGGGTTATATATTTTTCTCATCTTTAAGCAATTCTGTGACAATCAGAGCAAAATAAAATGGCATACTTAATGATTTGGTTCAGCTATTTTTCTTCTTCCAAACATGTTTAAACTCATGTTGGAAAGAAAGTTGGATGACTTACTTCGTAAGTATATAAATGTATATCCTGTCTTTTCCTGAATACACAAGAAAACTGGGTTAAGCCATTTTTTTCCTTGAAAATTATTCTTGGCAACTCTTTGGGAAAATCTGTTAGCTTGTCAAGATAAATTTTACAAGCAGTATCCCAGGTTATGGAAACCATTGCAAAATATCTGAGAGATAAAGGACCTTTGCAGAACTAGGGTTACAAATGTGTTTATATTATATATATATAATTTTTTGGTACTGTGAGTACTCAAAATATTTGCAGTGTTGTGGAAGCTAGAGACAGCTTTCATTATTTTATTTTATTTTTAAAGTAAGAGATACTGTAGTGAAATGATTTTAAACGTTAAGGGAGCACCTGGTGAAAATGAATACTCTCAAATTTTTTGAAAAGCAATACAGTGTTCTGTCCAGAATATTTTCTGTGGATGACTGTGTAGTGTGTTGGGCTTGTTGTTAATGTTTAGTGAGTGTTATAGATGAGAACAAGACCTCACACCAACCAAATGTGTTTCATTCTATTATTTAGAATTTTCCATCATGTTGGCCATAAGGCCTTTCATCTTTTGCTTTATTGAAATATGCACAACTGTGCTTTTAAAAATATTTCCATAGGTTGCCATATACCCACCCCCAGCTTCTGTTTTTGATAGGCAGATGCTTGCTTTCCTTCTACTTCTGGCATAGAATGCCACTGTCATACTACTGGAAAGAAAGGTCACATAAAGAAACTATGGCCCGGCCACTATGAAGCTTATTTTTGTAGGATTGTAACTAATGGAGATTTAGGCTGTTCTAACTCAAAAGCACAGGTTCTGGAGTTAGATGAGTCTGAGCTAAAACCCAAAACCCACTTACTGGCTGTGTGACACTGGACGAGTTATTACCCACTCTGAACTGAACTCTTTCCTTGCCCATTTCATAAAACTACTATGAGAATTAAATGAGACAAGGTCCACAAAGTTCTTAACATGGCATCAGCACACTGAGGATGGTCAATAAATATTGTTAGTTTAGTATTGCTATTATTATTATTATTATTATTAAATTGCAGGATCCTACATAGAGGCAAGGTGGTGTATAGAATATTAGAAAGAAAGCAAAAGCCAAGATGGTTTTTGGGGAAGAGGGTGATGGGCATGGGTATTGTGGGAATGGGAGATTAGGAAATTAAGTAAGAACCATCATGTTGAGTTGGCGAGGACGCTTTGCCCAGACCACAGTCCAAGGCAATGAAGTGCACCTTTTTTTTTTTTTTTTGAGTTGGAGTCTCACTGTCGCCCAGACTGGAGTGCAGTGGCCGCTCCCCGCCACCGCAGCCTCGACCTGCTGGGCTCCAGCAATCCTTCCGCCTCAGCCTTCCAAGTAGCTGGAACTACAGGTGCACGCTACCACGCCCGGCTAATTTTTTGATTTATTGTAGAGATGAGGTCTAGCCTGCCCAGGCGGGTCTCGAACCCGCGGGCTCAGGCAATCCACTCATCTCAGCCTCCCAAAGGCGCGGGATTACAGACTGGGCCACCAAGCCCAGCGAAGTGCATCTTCTAAGAGAGAGTGCAGTCTTTATTTTCATCAATCCACAGTCCGGTGCAGAGTTAAGAGTGTTCCATCATTCTCTATAATGCCTAGGCAAACCAAATTGTAAAGTTAGACTCTTAAAAATCCTCTCCCTCAGATTTCTCAAATAACTAAAAGTAGATCTTCCATTTGATCCAGCAATCCCACTGCTAGGTATCTTCCCAAAAGAAAATAAACCATTAGATCAAAAGGACACCTGTATTCATGTTTGTTGCAGCACAATTGCGAATATACGGAATCAACCCAAATGCTCATCAACCAATGAGTGAATAAAGAAAATGTGATATATAAATCTATCTATCTATCTATCTATCTATCTATCTATATATATATATACAAAAAGTACTACTCAGTCATAATAGATAATTAAATTATGTCTTTTACAACAACTTGGATGGAACTGGAACCCATTATCCTAAGTGAAATACTGCAGGCATCAAAAATCAAATACCACATGTTCTCACTTATAAGCAGGAGTTAAGCTATGGATCTGCAAAGGTGTACAGAGTGGTATAATGGACATTCGAGACTCAAAACAGGAGAAAATGGGACAGGGGTGCGGGATGAAAAATTACCTATGGGGTACAATGTTCACCATTCGGGTGATGGGTACACTAAAAGTCGAGACTCTACCACTAGGCAATATTCATATGTAACCAGAAAGTCCTTGTACCCCTAAAGCCACTGAATTTTTTTTTGAATTAAAAAAAGTCCTCTCCCTCTAAAAAGGTGAAATTGAGAGGCTCCTTCTTTCTCAGTCCTGAGCATGCCAGCCCTCTATGTTGTCTCCATTCCCAGAGCCTTCCCCCCTGATGCGTCATCTGGGCCCTCACTGGTGGTCGGGCTCCAAGTGAATGACCTTGGGCATAAAGTTTCCTCTCCTCTCCTGTGGTTTAGCTGGTATTCTCTGCATCTTACCTTGGTTTTCCCTCCACTTGCCTTGGTGGTCTCTTTGTCTTATTTAGGTCTGCCCTGAACTGCCATGGGGCTCAGGGAAAATGCCGGAAGCTTCTTCTGCTTGCTTAATGGATGTTGCTCTTCTGACCTGACACACTCTCATCTTGCCAGGGTATGTAACTCTAGAACTTTCTTCTCTTCCCAACTTTCAAAGCCTAAGATGATTACTAGGATCCAGGCTATTTTTCACTCTTACTGATTTATATTGATTTCTCTAATCCACCAATGTATGACATGAGTCAGCAAGACTCAATATGTATTTAATAGAAAAATTTTTTTGAGTATTTAAAAATATTTTTGAAAGGAAATAGAATTTATTTGAAAATTGAAGGACATTGACTTAATTAGAATTAATTTTGAATAAGGCTGAGGTTAAGGGTCTGAGTAAAATGTCCTCGGCTATAATCAAAGGAGTACAGCAATCTAATATTCTATTTACTTTACTTATTCATCTTTTCCTCTTTTAGAAATTGTGAATGTCACACTTTGTAATATTTATTATTTTTACTATTTCTAAAAATATTGGCAATAGTCTGTGGCATTAAACATATTCAAACAGCTGTATACTCTTCACCACTATCTATACCCAAGACTTTTTCATTACACTCAGCAGAAACTCTGTACATATTAAACAATAGCCACCCATCTCCCACAACCCCTGGTAACCGTTATTTATTCATCTTTTTAGCCATTAAGAAGTGAACTCAGATAGCTTACTGTGTATACTAGTTTTCTATTGCCTCAACAAGTTGCAGCAAACGTAGTGTCTTCTAACCACCTCCCTATATCTATTATCTCACAGTTGGTGTAGATAAGATGTCCAGGCAGATGTGGCATGACTTCTGCTCAGGGTTTCAGGGATGCAATTAAGATGGTGGTGGTGCTACATTTCTCATTTGAGGTTCACAGTCCTTTTCCGAGTTCACTGTTTGTTGGTGGAATTCACCTCCTTGTGGTTATATGACAGAGATCCTTATTTCCTTGCTAGATGTTGGGTCAGGAAGGTTCTCGGCTTCTTGAAGCTGCCTGCAGTTCTCTGCCTTGAACACCCTTAGGTGTTTCACAATATGGTAGTTGCTTTGTCCAGGTCAATGATGGCATAGCTTTCTGACTTTCTTCTGCAACTAGCTGGAAAAATAGCTCTTAAAGACCCCATCTGATGAGTCAAATTTACCCCCAAAGAATCCCCCCTTTTTGCCATATAACATCATATAATCCCAAGATTGATGCTCATCATATTCACAGGTTCTGCCCATATTCAAAGAAAGGTATCTTGGGACCCATCTTAGAAATCTGCCACCATACTCTAGTACGGCCTAGAATCTTCGGCCCAAATGCTCTATAATAATTCTTTCTGTGCTTAATTTTTACCAAGCTATTTATGGTGTTCTGCTTTTTAAGACTATGTAAACTGGTTACAAAGACACAGAATGTAAGTCCCCACCTCTAATTCATATGAACTTGATTAAGTCCTTTTAATTTATGGACCATTTAATATGTGTCTGTACACCTGGAAGCTCAGTAAAGGCTGAAAAATCTTTGATGTGATGGGCAATCATGTATTCACTCAATAAACACTCACTAAGCATTTACCATATGCCAAGTCCTGAACTGGGGACTGGAGTGCTGTGATTTCTTTCGGTTGCAGATGTCTACTCTAAGATCTCCTTAGTCATTGTCTTAGTCCATTTTCTGTTGCTTATGACAGAATACCTGAAACTTATGTATAAATAAAAGGAATTTGTTTCTCATAATTATGGAGGCTGAGAAGTCCAAGTTTGAGGGGCCATATCTGGGGAGGCCCTTCTTACTGGTGGGAATGCTCTGCATTCCCAAATAGTACAGGGTATCTCATCACAAGGGGGTCAAATGTACTCATGCACTCACTGTGATCTCTCTTACTCTTCTTATAAAACCACACATCCTACTCCTGTGATAAGCCATTAATCCATTAACCCATGAATCCATTAATCCATGAATGGATTAATCTATTCATGAGGGCAGAACCTTTGTGACCCAATCACCTCTTAAAAGCCCCACCTCTTAATACTGGCACATTAGGGATTAAGTTTCAACATGAGTTTTGGGGTGGACAAATATTCAAACATAGCAGTCATTTATCACTGAGGATACAATTAGAGATCAAAGAGCCAAAAAGGTCTTACCTTCATGAAGCTGGCATCAGTGTCAAGGAAACAGAAAGTAAATATCACACATATATAAAATATATGGTGTATGGAGATAAAATGTTCCGGGGAAGGAGTGCTGGGTGCTAGGCTGGGAAGAGAGTTGTAATTTCTAAGGTGGTCTTTAGTAATACAGAAAGTCTTAGAAATATCAGCCAGGTGATATTCTGGAGTCATTTATTGAAAATAATCATTATGGCAGAGGCCTTTACAAAACACCCAGCTCCATGGTATAGTATGCAGCATGCTGTTGAATTTCACATCCGTGGTCCCACCCTCATGGAGTGAACAATTTCAAAACAGAATGATAAAATGAAGCCAATGGAGACGAAAAGTTCATGCCCTAGATATGCTGAGACCTAGTTCTCTTCAAGGTGTTTTTGTTTTATTTTGTTCGAGCAAGGGTCTCACTCTATTGTTGCCCAGCCTGGAGTGCAGTGGCACGATCACAGCTTCCTGCAGCCTTCACCTCCTGGGTTCAGGCAATCCTTTAGCCTCAGCCTCCCGAGTAACTAGGACTATAGGTGCATGCCACCATGCCTGGTAATTTTTAAATTTTTTATCTGTAGAGATAAGGTCTCACTATGTTATCCAGGCTAATCTCGAACTCCTGGGTTCAAGCCATCCTCCCACCTTGGCCTCCCAAAGTTCTGGGATTACAGATGTAAGCCACTGTGACCAACCTCTTCTAATGTTTGAAAGGCTTTGGAGACTGTTTGGGGGAACTCTAGCCTTCCATTTGGGCATCCTCTGCTTTAGCAATGTCCCTGGGACAAGCATAGAGCCATGCAAATAGTAGAGCTAGAGGGGCTTCATTCAAACCTTTAGGAACCTTTTATCTGACACCTCACAATCTGTAGCTCCAAGAAGTAGTGACTTCCCAAGGTCTCCCAGAAAATAGAAAAGCTGGAACTAAGCCCAGCCTTTTTGACTGCTCACGCAGTATTCTTTTTTTTGAGTTGGAGTCTCACTCAGTCGCCCAGACTGGAATGCAGTGGCCACTCCCGGTCACCACAGCCTCGCCTGCTGGGCTCCAGCGATCCTTCCGCCTCAGCCTTCCGAGTAGCCGGAATTACAGGCATGTGCTGCCATGCCCGGCTGATTTTTTCTGGTTTATTGTAGAGATGAGGTCTCGCTACCCAGGCGGGTCTCGAACCCGCGGGCCCAGGAAATCCACTCACCTCAGCCTCCCAAAGGCGCAGGATTACAGGCTGAGCCACCGAGCCCGGCTTCACGCAGTATTCTTTCCAGGATACCAGAAATGACCATCAGGATCTCCCCCTCACACTCCTGCACACTCACACCGATTCCATGAAGCTGACCTTGCCCTCCAGTCCAGGTCAGAGTTCTCCTGGCTCTCTCCAGCCCATAAGTGCCTGAGGGGAGGAACCATATTTGTTGCTGGATTATTTTCCTAGGGTTGCCATATCAAAGTACTCTGGCTTGGAGGTTTAAACAAAAATGTATAGTCTGGAAGTCAGAAGTCTGAGGTGAAGGTGTCAGATTCCCTCTGAGGGCTGAGGGAGAATCTGTTCTAGGCTTCAATCTTTGGCATCCCTCAGCTTGTAGAAGGATCAACTCATCTTTATCTTCATCTTTATATGGTGTTCTGTGTGTGCGTGTTCAAATTTCTCCTTTATATAAGGATACCAGGCATATTGGTTTAAAGGCCCACCCTAAGACCTCATCTGAACTAATTACATCTGTAATGGCTGCATTTAGATCACGTTCTGAGGTACCAGGGGTTAGAACATCAACATACAAATTTTATTGAACCTGTAACAATTTAGCCCATAACAGACGCTATAGCACCAGCATCCAGAATAAAAGAAGGGCTCAATTTAAAATGTGGTAAGTGAATGCATGCACCTTGTCTGCCCAAGGCTTTACATTGTCATCATTTGTCTCCTTGATGATGTATTTACCTTTCCCAACTCTTAGCACCGCTAAGGCTACTATCTACCCTTCAGTTATGGGATCTAGTCAAGGGATATGGGCCAATGAGAGAGAGCCACACGTCTTCTCCCAGCTCCCCAGAGGTTGCCTTAGGAATGGAGCGCTTTACCTCAAAGGAAACATTGATTGGCGGGCATCTAACAACAGGAAGAAAGACCTGCCGTTAGATGGATATTCCAACTCCAGCAGTCAACCAGTGGAGTCTCTTGGTCGGGTTCCTCCATGTACCTCGTTCTAATTAAATCTCATCATAAATATTTTAGAACTGCAGAAACAGAGGGAGAACCTAGGATGTATATTTCAAGGCTCAGCACTCCAAGATTTTTTTTCAACCAAAAGGGACGTCTCTCTCTCTGAATTTCTGTAGCAAATATGATATCATCATGCTCAAAAGCCTTGTGTCAAAATTCATTGTATCCTAATTGTTGGCCAAGAGACTTAATATAAAAGTAAATTACAGAGTGGTCCAGAGATGGCCTTACACGTTAGCAGAGTACGTTTTCAAGTTCAAAGACGCTGGGAAATTTCTCCTCTGTCTTAAATAACTCTTTCTTCCCATTCTGATACCAGAAATTCCTTTTGATGGTGGAAGGTGACGTACAACACAGTTATCAAGACAAGACATCTGTTTCGGTTTATACTAAGGTGTTAATGACTAATATCGCATCTTTATTTGAGATAAAATTTCGATTAAAGATAAGGGAGCATGGCAGTACTAAGAGTGCTAGAAAGAAAGAAGAAAGAAGTAGTAGGGAAACAGAACCAACACATAAGGAAAGGGCCTAGAGGGAGGAGTCAGGACCCACTGGAAGTCAATTTTACTTACAATTTTGTTTGTAGCCATCTCTGAATCTCTGGGTCCTTTAGTTCCCAGTATAATAATTTTATTATCTTGACTCTTGGGCTGCTATATCTTGCCTTTTCAATATAAAAATTTTCTACACAAAAAAATATGAATGTCTAGACAGCTAGGAAATATGCCAAAAACTGATTACCTTTTATCCTTGAACCTAGTCTTATGCTACAACTGACAACATAGTTGCAAATATCCTAGATGACACACAGAAAAAAAGAGTCACAACTTAAACATTAGTATTTTGGTGAAATGGCTGTGAAAAAAGTAGACCAACTTATTGAAACCAACCGGAGAGACTGAGTTTAGTAAGTTTGGTTGTCCAAGCTAGAGTCAAGCTAGAGCTCCCAGGACAGCTGCCTGATAGATGAAGGTTCCCTCTCCAGGAAAATTTAAAACATGTCTCATCAGACTGGCAAATGTGCTAGTGATAGGTGAAGACCCGTTTCTTATCTGTGGGAGATGGAAGTTTATTATATTCAACCAGCTGATAGTCAAAGTCCTGATGAAGGATGTGTCTTCAATTATGTCTGTCTTCATGCTGAAGCATGCCAAAAATTTTGAAGGGAAAGCTCCACTAGACACAAGCCAAAGATCTGTCTTGCATCTATAAGGCAGAACTTAAGCTGAGTTACTGGAACATGCACACATTCACAGTATTAAATAGAAAGGGGGAGAAGGGGTGGTCAGCTGTTGCAACGCCAGGATGAAATGCCAGACCCTGCCCGCTTGGCTGTGTCCTCACGTATGTTCATTCATGGGCAGGCAGCCGAGACGGGCCCGTTCTTCGGCCCAGGCCAGACTGAATGCTCCATTACCTTGCCCACCTCAACACAGGATGTAATGTTGAGCACTGAGCAGTCATCGCTGGCTGTAGAAGTCAACATAAATTACTGCATGTTTAATACTTGGATGTTTTTCCAAAGTATGATCCAAGTCCGTATTCTGAAAATAATTTGGTAAGGTACCTAACAAACCATGGATCTTTGCTCTTAAGTGAATTTAATCGTGTAAATATTTTTGTATTATGACAATTTCCATGTAGTATGCAAAATACAAGTAAAATAAAGCTGTGATTTTCCTTATTGAGCCTGTGCCTTTTTTAGTTACTGAGTTTTGAAACCAAAAAAAAGACCAATTTTATATGCGTTTGTTAAGTATTTATCTTATGTTTAGTTTTCATTATATTTTTAACTTTGAATCTTATGATTATTATAGAATCATATAAATTGCAAAATTCTACTAAGAACCCTTATTATAATTTCTTATTTTCAAATTTCAAAAGTGAATCTGTCCTTATTCCAAAGACCATTTTAGCCAAAAAGGAAGGAAGAAATCTAAATATTATTTGGAAGAAATAGAAAGTTTGAGCTCACAATTTAAGGCTCAAAAAATAATGAGCGTTGACTGATCAAAGTGGAACTCTGTTGCAACTTGTTGCATGACATTTTGCCTTTTTCTGTCTGTTCACAGAATATTTAGAAAGTATTGACAAATTTTGACGAAAGTCACACACTATTAAATAATAGTCTATACTTTAATGTTGATTCATCTTCTTGACCAAACAAAAAGTGCCAAATGAGGTTTTTGAAGTCGTTTTCAGTGGACTTAAGATGATAGAACTAACAATATGATCACACTGGATGAAAATTTGTGTTTTATAAATTCTACTATGCCAAATGAATTGTCTCTGTGTGCAAACCTGCGCAAGTCTATTTGATTGTCAAATGAGTACTGTCATTAGTTGTGCATGAGATATTAATGTATTTCTATATATTCTTACTGTTTGTTTTCTGCCATTTTGCAAGAAAACATTGGTTAAATTTTTTTCTTAAAAATTTTTTAAAATGTTGTGTATCTTTATTATGTTAAGTGGAGTTGTTTTACTTATGCAGTTATACTTAAAAAGCTGACACAGTTTTGAATGTTAGAATTTAAGTAGTCTTGAACATGTTGGCCAATCTCCCCAATGCAAACAACAACAACAACAACAAACTCAGAGTTCTTTGTTGTCCTGCCAGAGTCATACAACAATTGGTGGTCTCCTGCTGGTTCTCTGAATCTGTGGTGTTTCCACTGTACACTAAGGCACTGTCTTTTCTGAGGTCAGTACTATAACCGTATGGTATTTCAGGAAATCTAAGTCTTTCTGAGAAGTTCTGTCTGTTCTCAGTTCCTTGTAGTTGCAAAATAATATTCCTGATCTATGATGGGGGTGGGGAGGGACATTTTCTGTGAAACTTACATTCATAAAGAAACTCAACATTTAAACTTTTGACAAAAATCTTTAGTCGACAAGATGTTAGGCCTGTGTATCTATATAAAAACATCAATTTGTTCAACATAAAATTTTTAAAAATGCAAATTCTGTAACCATGTTTTAATATTTTATTTATTGGATGATGCAATAATAAAAATAACTGAGTTCTCTCAACATTGACAGGTCTTGTTAATAGTAATGACTCAAAGAACTCATGTTCTCCCTGTCTTCTTTAGAATTGTTGGAAGAAATATGGTGGGCTTTTTTTTTTCTTCCAGCCAAAAAGTATAATGGAATCCTGGCTCCATCTCAACCTGCTCAAATTCTACAAATTCTTCAAGAAAACTTTCCTTGATTTTCTGATACAAGAGTCACTGGGTCTTTTTCCACTTTCAGTACACTAAAACTTTGTTTTTCGTTTTCTGTGCCTGTGTCTCATCCCATTCATTAAATGATAAGGTCTTTGATTGCAGAACCGGGGTCTCATCATTTCATTTTTTTCCCATTGCAATGGGAGCCTGATGGTAGTAATGTGTCTACCCTATTTGGAGATTACTGAGGTGTTCAGTCTTATCCCACAACTGGCATGTGGAGGAATGTAGGGAGAGGGCCAAGGGATGGAGGTTGGGCTTTGTTTTGTTAAGAGGTTTAGGTTTTATTCCTAGGATAGTAGGAAGCCATCAAGAAATGTTGCCTATGAAAGAGCATATTTAGTAGAATACACTTCTAGAAACTTTGCAACACATCAGACAACTGGTAATCTTGGTTTGATCTTATTGGTAGTAGAAGGAAACGTGAGAATTGGAATTATTATGAGAGTAATATTGATTAGGAATTGGCATGGAATTGATTAGATCACAGGACTACATTAAAAACGACCTTATAGACTGCCCTGTCATGTCCTACTCTTGAATCTTGCCTGGAATATAGGTGGCAGGTGGCCAGCCAGGATCTGATGCCATCAGGGATTCTCACCACTTCCGAATGCAGCCATTACCAGCTTTGGATAATATTAATATTTTCCCACAGAGTGAGCCAAAATCTTCCCCATCATTCCCATCTATGAGTCTTGGTTCTGCCTTATGGGCTAGTGCCAAATATATCTACATGACAGTTCTTCAAATATTTAAAGAGAGCCATTCTATCTCTTTATGGTAAGTTTTCTGTTTCATAGATCCTAGTCCAGCCCTTTGACATGTGACATGACCAAGTTTCTTTGCCATCATGGTTGTTTTCCTTGGACGATCTCCAGGTTGTCTCCGTTCCACACAAAGTGCAACCCCCAAAACTTCTAGCTTCACTGAGCCAGGGCCTTAGCTACAAACTCAAGAGAAACTGAACAAATAGAAACAAGTGTAGATCCTTCACTAGTCAAGTCTTGACCCACAGGATACGTGATAAAAGTAAGTGTTGGGTTAAGCTACTAAGTTTTGGAGTAAGTTTTTATACATCAGTAGATGACTAATACACATGTTGCTTACTACCACTAAGCCAGAAGAAGAGAGATGGAGATGACAGAAAGTTTCCCAGCTTAGCATGGTGGTTTTTGAAGCAGATTGGAAAAGTGGCTGGGGCCACAGCACTATTGATGGCAGAAGATTCCAAAAAGTTACAGAAATACCACAAAGGCAAGGAAGGCATTGCTGCAAAGAAGGTAGAGTCTAATGTGTTCATGAACTCAGTGAAGCTCCCCAAAAACCTACTAAACTAAAGTCATGAACTGGAAGAAGTAATTTGGGTTTTAGTGATTTTGCCATTTCATCTGATACAAACTGTATTTGTATTGCTTTTTTTTTTTTTTTTTTTTTTTGAGTTGGAGTCTCACTCTGTCGCCCAGACTGGAGTGCAGTGGCCGCTCCCGGCCACCGCAGCCTCAACCTGCTGGGCTCCGGCGATCCTTCCGCCTCAGCCTTCCAAGTAGCCGGAATTACAGGCATGCGCTACCACACCCGGCTGATTTTTTGATTTATTGTAGAGATGAGGTCTTGCTGCCCAGGCGGGTCTCGAACCCGCGGGCTCAGGCAATCCACTCACCTCAGCCTCCCAAAGGCGCGGGATTACAGGCTGAGCCACCAAGTCCGGCTTGTATTGCTTTTATTGGCTCCCTTTATGTCTCTGGACTGGGAATTCCTTGATTTTTGACTATATACCTTAAACCTAGCCTATACCAGAAGAAGCAGAGTAGAAATGGATTAAGCTAAAGAGAGAAAATCTCAATACCCAAATTAAGTTGGATAATAATGAAAGGTGGAAAACTTTTAGAAATAATATTTACTCTTATCCATTAACTTATTTTACTACCGTGTGATAAACACTCATTCTATATAATAATATTCCAGAGCTTAATAATCATATTGTCTTTGGAATACCATATATAAAAACCACCAAAGCACAGATAGCATAATGAAATAGATTATATAGAGATACACTGTACCATCTTAGCTAAACCATCCTATTAGCACATAATAAATGTAAATTCTCATGAAAGTGTAAATATTTTTAATGTGTGTTTGATACGTCTCTCTACTCTTGCTTCCATTATATTGTAGAACTCATTTTTTTTCTATCTTATTGGATTTTACCAATCATATCTGCCTATTGAGAAATTTCCTGGGAAAATAGTAATAATAATAAATATAATAAAATAATAATTATCACATTAATAGACTCTTTAAGCACTTACTATTTATCAAGAACTATATTAAGTGTTTCATATATTAGAGCCTCCAATCTTATGAAAACCTTGAGCGGACATGTACTATTTTTCTCAATTTAAGGCAGGGGAAATTTTAGAGTGAAGAGTTTTATCTTTTTCAAAATCACATTGTTATTTAGTGATTGAGCCAGAAGTAAGGCAGCATATTGCATTAGTCTCACTGCCTTGCAGTCATGACTCTACCATTCTGATAAACCTTATGAAGTATATAAATTATTAACAAAATGTTAAATAATATGTACAGTTGTAACCATTATGAATTAATGAGTTTTAGACATAGCTACTGACTCATAAAAATAAAAAAAAGAAAAGATATGAAGCAACTATTTTTAGGTATTCAACTCTACAGATAACGTAAGACTGGATTCCTCAAAAGAAGGGAAACACACTAAGTGAACCCCACATTCCTCAGTCTTTTGCTTGGGGGCACTTTCCAGCCTGTGAACACGGAAGTGGAGCTGGCACTGGGCAAAGGAAACAGAGATGGGAGCCTGGGGCAGCTTCAGTACCTAGATTTGTTCATCAGAGTACTAAAGAGAAGAAAACTTCACAGAGCTCTATATATCAGCATAGGAATTTTCTGGAGTTTTTGGTTAAATACTAAGCTCTGTATGGGCAAGCAAGTCTCCATGGGGCCTGGCAGAATGTTGTGACTGGGGACTGTGAGAGTAATGACCACACTAGAGGACATGTAGTATTAAGAGATGTTGGAGTTCTAGTGAATGAACTTTGAAGTTCCTATTTTAAAGAAAAATATGGACATAATGAATGAATCGATTTGGTGCTATGAGCTGATAAATGAAAACTATCAAAAAGACAAAATAGAATTTCTGTAACTGAAAAATAAAATATCAGAAATAGAAATTTCTCTGGATAGGCTTAGCAGCAGATTGGAAAATGTAGGAAAAAAAGAAGTGAATTCATATAATGGTCCATACATTTCTCAATACTCTGTGTCCTCTAGAATGGTCATTATTCTCACAGTCCCCAGTAACTATATGCTGCCAGCTTCATGGAGGCTTGTTTGCCCATACAGACTTAGTGTTGAACCAAAAACTCCAGAAAATCCCTATGCTGGTATATAGAATCAGAACACTGAAATTAAGGAGGAAGAGCAGACGAGAAAATGTGAAGAGAATGTCCATGACTTGTGGTACAATATCAAGTGGTCTAATATATCTGTAATTGAAATCTTAAAAAAAAAAGGAGTGAGATTAGAGTAGTAAAGGAAAAAAGAAAGGTAGGAAGGAGAGAAGGAAAGGATGGAGGGAGGGAGAAAGGAGAGATAAAAGATCAAATTCTTTCTAAATTTGATTTAAAATGGCAACCTGGAGATTTGAGAAGCTCAACAAACCCAGACAGAATAAATACAAAGAAAAATCATTCTTAAAAGCATCATAAGCTGGGCTCAGTGGCTCAGCCTGTAATCCCGCGCCTTTGGGAGGCTGAGGTGAGTGGATTGCCTGATCCCGCAGGTTCGAGACCCACCTAGGCAGCGAGACCTCATCTCTACAATAAATCAAAAAATCAGCCAGGCGTGGTAGTGCATGCTTGTAATTCTGGCTACTCGGAAGGCTGAGCCGGAGGCCAGCAGGTCGAGCCTGTGGTGGCCATGAGCGGCCACTGCACTCCAGTCTGGGCGACAGAGTGAGACTCCAACTCAAACAACAACAACAACAACAAAAAATCATAATAAAATTGCTAAAATTAAAGATAAAGATAAAATTTTAGGCAGCCGGGGGGTGGGAGTGGGCAGGGAATAGGCAATTTAGATACATAGAAATAATGATAGCAATTACTTTAGACTTCTTGCAAAGACATTATAACCAGGAGACAGTGAAGTTATATCTCTATAATGCTAAAATAACAACAAGATCAACTTAACATTTTATATCCAACAAATATATTCTATGAAATAAAAACAAGATAAGGACATGCTTTAGATAACAAAAATGGAGAGAATGTATCACTAGCAGACCTATGTTACAAATAATGATAATGAAAATTATGTAGACAGAAGAAAAATGTTACCAGATAGAAATCTGGATATTCAAGAAGTAATGAAGAATACCATAACTTACAAATATATGAAAAAATATGTAAGCCTTTCTTTCCTTAATTTTTAATTTTTTTAAAGCAAGAATAATAAAAATGTATTGTGGAATTTATAATATATTTAGAAAAAAATGTATGACAATAATTACAGAAAGAATCAGAGTAGGTTAATGGGATTATATTTTTGTTATTTTCTTATATGTATTATATTATTAATTCAAGCTAGATCATACTGTGTTAAAGATATGTATTGTAATCCCTAGAGCAACTACTTTAGAACAACTAAGATGTTCTAAAATTCCAGCAGCAAAGAAAAGATAGAATATTATAAAATACAAAATGAACCCAAAAGGAGATGGGATAAAGGGAAGAGAAGGAACAATGAACTCCTGAGACAAAAGAAAACAAATAGTAGGATGGTAGACTCAACCATTCAATCATTTTATTAAACATAAAGGCATTTACTTAAAAGGCAAATATTTTAAGACTTGATTTTTAAAAAACAAAGACTCAAATACATGTTGTCTATAAGAGGTATATTGTAAATGCAGAGACATGGCGAGGCTAAACAAAAAATAGACAAGTTAAAACATGCAAATTGTAATCACAAAAAATAGGAGTGGTTATATAAATATCAACAAAACAGACTTAAAGACAACCAATAAGATACATGAAATATTTAGCATGACAGATCACATTTTAGGCCCTAAACTAATTCTCCATAAATTCCGAATAATTGAAATTATAGAAAGTACGCTCTCTGACCACATTCCAATTATATTAGAAATCACTAACAAGATATTTGAAAAATGTCTACATACTTGGACATTGAGCTACATACTAGTAAATTACTCATGAGTCAAATTTGGAAACAGTTTAAACTAAATGATATTGAAAAAATAACATATACAAATGTATGAGATGTATCCAAAGTAGTGTTTACAGGAAAACTGATAGCTTGAAATGCTTATATTAGAAAGGAAAAAAATAAATGATATAAACTTCAATCATAAGAAGCTAAAACAATAAAAACAAATTGAATTCAAATGAAGAAAAGAAAGTATTTTTTTAAGAAGTGCTATACACAAAATAGAAAACAAAAAAAAAAAACGGAGAAAATTAATAGCACTTAAACTTGTTTCTTTAAAAATTAATAAAATAATTCTCTAGGGAGAAGTATCACAAAAACAAATAATAAAAATTACTATGGTAGGAATAAAAGTAAGATTAGAGAGCCTTAAAAATAATAAAATATTACAAACAATTTTTATACTAAGGTAAATTAAAATAAATAAGCAGGTTATTTACAAAATACAAATGAGTAGGATACTAAAGAGAAATAAATATTCTCAATAGCTTTATATTGAAATAAAATTTGCAATTAAAAATCTTCCTACAAAAAGGCTCCAGTTCCATTTAACTTTAGTTATGAACTATCTAAAATATTTAAAGAGGAAATAATAGTAACCTTACATAAATTTTTTAAAGAAAATCAAAGAGATGGATTACTTCCCAAGAGTCCAGCATAACACTGATATCAAAACCTGAGAAAGACAATTCAATCAAATCTTCATAAAAAGTAGTGAAGAAAATTAAGATATTAACAAATTGAATCCATAATATGTAGAAAAGGATACTATATCATTTTTTTGTGTTTTTTCCCCCCAAAGAATATAATACTGAGTAAACATTTTAAAATCAATCTGCACAATTTAAGGAATAAAGAGCAAGCATCTTGTTTTCATCTCAGTAAGTGAGGAAAAACATTTGAGAAATAGAAGAAAATGTTCTCAGACTAATAAAGGGCATCTAAAAAAATCTATAACCTACATAAGGCTTAATGGAGAAAATAGATGCTTATCTTCAAGTCTATGAAAATAAAGAAATAATGTCCACTCTCATTTTAAATCAACATTATGCTGGAGGGTCTAGCTTATAACTTAAAGCTAGAAAATAAATATTAGTTGTATTAATATACAGCATGACTGTGTGTTAGAAAATCCTAAAAAATCATGAACCAACTGCTAGAACCAAAAAGAGAATTTAGCAAGGCTGCAGAATACAGGGTAAATTAAAAAACAAAACAAAATTAAACAAAAACCAAAAACCTCAAAAGTGTATCTCTGTATAATAGAAACAACAATTGGAAAATGAGGTTTAAACTGTACTATTTACATTATCAAAATAAACTATATAAAAGAACTCTACACTGAATATTCAAATCACTGCTGAGAAAAATTAAAGAAATCCTAAGTAGAATGAAGATGTATATATATATGTGTATAGATTCACAACTCAGTATTAAAATTTATATTCTCCCCAAAATGATCTATAGTTTCAATGCAATCCCAGCTAAAATCTCTCAGACCTTTTTGTAGAATCTTCAAGACGATTTAAAAAATTTTGTGAAAATGAACAGGATCTAGAATACTCAACCATCTAGAAAAATAACAGGGAAGCTATATACTACCATTTGTAAGACTGCCTCTAAAGAAGTAACCAAGAAAAGGGGCCTAGGGTTCAGAGGAATAGATAAGTGGATCAAACTAGAGAGTTCAGAATTGACTCATAATTATGCCACTGATAAATAAACCATGGATTATTCTCATAATAAAATACAGTGTGGAACTTGAATGAGAACAGTAATTCATAATAATCTGGAACACTGAAGTAGTTGTGAAAGTCTATCTATGGAAATGTCCCTTGTCTTTAACCAATCAAGCCCTTCCCTGACTATCCAGGATGTCTAATCGTTTGCATTTCTGTAGCCCATTTACAGCACACTGAATTAGAAACTGTGAACTAGGCTATCTGTATCGAAATGGATGAATCTCAAAAAGAGAAAATGCAACTTATTGAAGAATATATACAATCTCACAACATTTATGTAAAAAATTATAAACTGGAAAGCAATACATTCAAATATTTACAGATATATTACCATATATCTCTATGAATGACAAATAAATACTTAATTCATGACAGTGATCACCTTTGGGGAATGTACAAGGGGGTTCCCCCCCAAAACAGAATATTTTTTGGAGGGCAGGCCCTGGTAGTACAGGC
Source organism: Cephalopachus bancanus (assembly GCA_027257055.1). Classification (NCBI taxonomy): domain Eukaryota; kingdom Metazoa; phylum Chordata; class Mammalia; order Primates; family Tarsiidae; genus Cephalopachus; species Cephalopachus bancanus. The sequence goes on along the minus strand of JAPVLO010000260.1, from coordinate 1,881,180 downwards.
TTCCCCCACTAGGTAAGTGTTCTAGGAACCCATTGACATCAGTGTATCAACTAGCATTGTTGTGAGAGGCTGTGTTCAGCCTCAGTGATTTCTAAAGATTCTTTCAATGCGTTTACCCATTTCATAGTGGGTGATTTACATGAACAATGTGTAAACCATGCTGAGTGTTCAGCAGTTTTTGACTAAAAACAGCATGTCCCCTGTGCCCCACTCTCCATATTCACCCAATCTCGTCCTGAGCAACTTTTGAAAAATTTCTTAAAGGAAAATGTTACGCTGATGTAGAAGAGGTGAAACAAAAAATGGCAGAAGCACTAGAAGTCATCAAAATGGATGAGTTCAAAAACTGTTTTGAGCAGTGGAAAAAGCATCCCGATAGGTGTATTGCATCAAATGGAGGCTATTTTTAAGGTGACTGAAGTTTAAACATGTAAGAATAAATACACAGCTTTTTATAAATAAATTCTGGTTTTTTGGTGGGGGTGGTGGTGGTGGGATACTCTCTTGTAATAGCTTGCAAGAATTGTCTTCACGAAGTACTACAGACTGAGAGGCTTAAACAACAGAAATTTATTTTCTCACAGTTCTGTCTCTTTTTCATTATGACCATCTGCTATGACCCTATTTTCTTTTTTAATGATAAAGATGTGGGGTACAATTCAAGATTAGATCTACAAATATTCATTTATTTGCAAGATTCCAGCTTTTCAACTCATCCAAGCTGTCCAAAATAGTTTCAGCTCTTCTCAAATAAAATGTTATGATGCACGGCGTCGAGGTCCATACACTAGGAATGACAAGTAAGGCCAAGAGACATCTTGATGAGGATGTTATATGTGAACTTAAACATCAGCAGCCAGCCCTAAAATTCCTCCCCACTGTGAAGCTTTGTGCTTCTGCAGCAATCTCTTGACTATGTCCTTCCTTTGTAAACTTATGGTGGAAAAAACCAGAAATGAAGTAAGGCTGACATATTCTGTTTTTGAAGAACCTGTGCTGCTCCTCGCAATCTATATCGCAACTGATTTTTGAATCACGCTAGAAATGACTACTTTGCAGAATTGACCTTGTTTTTCTTTTTTGAAAATTGAAACGTGTATTCTTCATAGGTCTCATTTTTTTTCCTATTCTTCGTATGTCCTCAGAGATCACTCATGATTCAGTGGTCATGCCTGTAAACCGTCCCAGTCCTGGAGGTGGCTTTATAGAGAACAGACTTGATAAGTGGCATCATGTCATGGATAATTCCTTGGTTCAGCCACTTGATAACTGAGTGCTATGAGCATCCTGTGGAGTCTCAGTTCCTCCATCTGAAAACATAACTTTCTAGTTCAGAGAGTGGTTGTGAGGATTCAATGAGATGCATATGACACAGTAAGTACTTGGCCAATGCCTACTATCACCTAGCTTAGAAATTTGTTTTATCATAGCACTAAGTCTTCTTAGGCCAATGGGGATTCTCAACAGAAGAGATGGAGGGAATGCAGGTAGTTCCAATTTATTTATTTATTTTTTTTGAGTTGGAGTCTTACTCTGTCACCCAGACTGGAGTGCAGTGGCCGCTCCCGGCCACTGCAGCCTCGATCTGTTGGGCTCCGGCGATCCTTCCGCCTCAGCCTTCCAAGTAGCTGGAACTATAGGAGTACGCTACCACGCCTGGCTAATTTTTTGATTTATTGTAGAGATGAGGTCTCGCCACGTTGCCCAGGCGGGTCTCGAACCCACGGGCTCAGGCAATCCACTCACCTCAGCCTCCCAAAGGCGCGGGATTACAGGCTGAGCCACCAAGCCCGGCTTCCAATTTCTTTCCATTGCCTATGGCATACATTGTTTTCCTTCTCAGTGCGGTACAACACTGAAATCTAGCCCTTCCTTTTGGACCTTGGACATTTTTTAAAGACTTGGACTTCCAGACTTTGCCAATAATCTCATTACATAATGATGTTACTGGTTATTGGTCCCTCTCTCTTCTGTTATTCATGTCTTTGAATAGCCCCAGTCCACTGGATGACACTTGGATAATTTTTCTCACCCTTGTTGATATTGCTCCTTGATTTTTGTTAATTTCTGCAAGATTCCCTTCCTTCTTGAAATAATGTCTTTTCGTTTATTGTAATAGGGAAAAAAATACCTATCTAATACAGTCTTGGAACATGGTAGGTGTTAAATGAAACTTTTGCTTTCCTTAATTCTTTTGCAGTCATTACAACCTCTAAAATAACAGTTTCTTCCAAGATTTCTTTTCTTCTTATTCCAGCCATCCGCTTGGATTCAGGGTATCAATTCTCTGTATCTCTCTAAGAGATGAAACTAATTCTGAGAGTTGGAGTGTAAATGAGAAGGAGGAGTTAGAGGTGGTTCTCAGTTTCATGGCTTGGGGGCCTGGGAATTGGTAATGGCTTTCACAGAAATAAGGGAGAGTGGAATGGGTTTTATGGAGGAAGGGAGGGAAAAGATGTTTGCCTTTTATTATGTTATATTTAACTTGCTGGTGTGATATGCTGGCATACCAGGTTCTGTTCAGCAGATGGTTTATGAAAGATACTGAGGCTGGCCCTCTACATTTGGGAGTTACCCATGGAAAAGATGGGGATAATGGGAGTTTTGGTCATGTGGGAATCCCAAGGGAAAATAGTGTAGGAAGGAAGGGGTGAAAATCAGCTAAGTACATTCCTAATGGCCGACTACATTTTGGCCAGGGAGGATTTGGATCTTCTAAAGACAGAAGAAGAGCCATCAGAGATAAGAGTCGGATTATATGAGCAATTGTCATGAAAGAGGAGGAAGGAGAATATTTAGATACTTTAAGCAATTTTGAAATAAATGGTGCTGAGAACTTAAAGATGAAAACTGAGAAAGATTATGAGATTTTGTCCCTCAGCACAATAATAATAAAAACACAACATCCAGCCCTACTGACCACTTACAATGGGACCAGTATGGTGCTAAGCATTTGTGTCACTTATTAGATAACTCTATGAGATATTGAAATTTATTATAGCCTCATTTTAAGATAAAGAAAAAGAAATCATGCAGGTAGTTTAAAAGACTCAATAGCATTAGCCTTTGGGAGAACTGGGGCTTCAACTCTTGGTATTTGACTCCCAGGCAGGAATTCCTTAATATTTAATTTCTACAGAAAATGTATTTCTAGTGTAAGTCTGAAAGACAGGTTGTAAAAAGATCAAGAAACTCTCTGGTGATGAGGAAGTAATGATAGGAGGTATCAATTACTCTTTCAAATAATTTAGCAGAGATAAGAAGGGTACAGAAAGTAGAGTAAACTCAAGTGTGGTTGAGAAATGTTTAGAGTTTTACTTTTGTTTCTGAGGATGGAGAAGACAGGTTGTAGGAAGACAAGATGGAATCAACAGACGCTAAAAGAGAAGGCAGGATTTTGTAACTTCATCTAGAAAGGTATGGTAGACTGGGTCTGTATATTACTAAGATGGGTGTGGGAACAGACTAAAAAACCTAACTAATCAGAAAAACTCCAAGTCCTGAACAGGGAGTTCTGCAAAAGGTAAAGTATCTCCGAAGAAGGATGGAGACTGGGTTAGAGGGAGGAGAGAAGATGAGACTTGTGTCAGAAGAGAAGAATGTATTGAGAAGACAGCTAAAGAGAAACTGAGAAATGTTACTTCAACTAAGAGTGGCTGAACAAAAGTGTGCCCCCAAAGTGTGCCCCAAACTTCTGGTGGGAAAAATGACTAGTAATGCCTGTCTATGTCATCAGGTATATTTTAGACTTGTCATTCTATAGTGCAATCAACCCAGAAGGGTGGTGGAGGATGGAACTTGACTTTGCAGTATATTGGACATTCTGTCAACTATAAGTGGCTGAATTTGAGTTTCACTTGGTGGTATTGTATGGAATTGTGCAGGTCAAACCGATTTTAATTTCAAATATTAACATAACTAGAAGTTCCTTGTGTCTTAATTAGGGGTCATCAACTCCCTTGTAAAGTGGTCCCTGTCAGGACTGCCTGTGGTGATTTGGGGAGTTCAGTGAAGCTTAAAATGAAGGATTTGATAGTCAGTGTTTTTAGTCACATTGTTTTGTTCTTCAGCAAATAATGGGTAGCTCAGACTCCAATTAGAGCAGTATTCAAATAATTTCACATTTGCATATTTGAACTGACCAGGAAGGAGAGGCCAGGCCATGCAGCTCTCCAATTATTTAGAGCAATTAGAAGAGATGATCAGACACTTCTGAGGTCTCATTAGCAAGCATGTTGCCTGCTCCGACATCTCCGAGATCACAGCAGCGGCAACTGGGCCTGGCGGCCCACATTCTCTTTCAGGAGAGTTCTGCAGACAGTGACTCTCTGTGAGTTCAACAAAAATAGCTGTTTTCACAGCTGATTTCTACTTTCCTTCTGAAAAGTCATCATTACTGCATTTTCTTTAAAATATACATTATAAACTCCAATGTCCCTTTCTATTGAAAAGTTCTCTCATTTTAGTTTTAGATCTAAACCCATCATCATCTTGGTACTTAATACCAGGACATAATGATTTTCCAGCTATAAAACCTGGTGCCTAGAAAACTAATATTTAGGAAATGTGGTATAAAAGCATTTTAAGTTTCGGTGCATTAAACTATAATCACCTTTTTCACTGACAAGCACTTTAAGAATAGATCAAAGTTTAGGTAGTAGAAAGTCCTCCAATTGGCAGAAGTGAGATCTTGACTCTGTTTTTGATTGCGTTTGGTATCACAGTTTCCAAATGAGGGTTTTCCTCTGTTGTGAGGTCCAAGACTCCCATCTGGCATAGTCGCAAAGCCACCCCCAAGTCACTGAGCAAATTCAGAGTGATGGTTTCTCTTAGCTTATATACAACTTCACCAAGGAGAGCCCTACCTCAGTCTCCTTGTAATAGCGGACTTAAAAACATTCTTGCATTCCAAAATCCAATCTTAAATAAGAGCAAAACAGTCATTCTTAACATTTTCTGGGTTTCAATTTTAGTTGTCGTATTGAGCATACAGAGAATGGAAAAAGAATATGTCTTAGATCGGTAGATTTAGTGTTACTAATTTACTAATTTGGATCAGTGATGGCATTACCTCTCTTGCTTAATCTTTTCATGTGTAAAAATAGCAATAATAATACTTAATACTTGCCCCTGGTACCACATCTAGTTGCTTTAAGATCTAAAGGAGATGATGTTTGTAAAATAGTTTTTTAAAACAATGAATAGATTACATGCTTTCTCACATGTGCAAAGAATTCTTGATTTGTTCCCCAAATTCTACCATAGATGAATTCAAGGTTGCCCATTTAGTAGTTCAGAGCATGGATTCTGGAGCCTGCCTGTCTGGGTTTCAATCCTGGCTTCATCATGTACTAGCTTTGTGGCTTTGAAATTTTATTTAACCCATCTAACCCTCCATTTCCCTCTCTGTAGCATTAGAATAACAGTAGGGTCTGCATTACAGGGTTTTATGAAACTTAGACAAATAAAAGATACAAAGTCATGGGCACTGTAAATGCAATAAAAATATTAGTACATTTTTAAAAAATGTTTCTCGAGAGGCCTGAGAAAATTGGGTCGGAAGCCTAGGGTTTAGTGTTAGTTTCTCCAAGGTTTTCTCAGGCATCTTTTTAAACCAGGTCCCAGCTCTGCCATGTTTTTGTGCTCATCGGTTAATTTGAAGCCAGAGGCTTTGTTAGAGTGACCCGACTCTAGATGTAAATCCAGACGAATCTGGCATATTTCATTTTAAGAGTGTATGAGGCATAGGCCTTGGGCAAGTAAAGTAGGGCCTCTCTAAACTTCCAGTTGAGCATGCCTTTGGGAGTTGGAAAGACAAGGAATGGGAAGAACTTTTTAAAAAATGACTTTTAATTATTCATTTATTAAGCATACTATCACATTTTTAGGCGTATTTTATTTTATTTTGTATTTTTATTGATATGTAAGAATTGTTCCTGTTTCGGGCAGTACACAAGATATTTTGATACCTATATACAATGTGTAATGGTCCAAATCACAGCAAGTGAGTTATCCATAACCATAAATATTTATGCTTTCTTTGTGTTGGGAACATTATACAATTCTTGCTGTTTTGAAATATATAACTCATCTTTGACAAAGTCTCCAACAACAACCACTGGGGAGAGGAGAATCTATTCAGTAAATGGTGCTGGGAAAACTGGCTGATCACATGCAGAAGATTAAAACAGGACCCCTACCTATTACCATACACAAAAAATTAGCTTTAAATGGATCAAAGACCTAAATGTAAAACCTCAAGCTATAAGAATCTTAGAAAACGCAGGAGACAACCTTACGGAAATCGGAACTGGCAACCAGTTCCTATTCAGAGCCCTAAATGCCCATACCTTAAGAAATAAAATAGACAAGTGAGACCTTATCAAACTAATGAGCTTCTGCAAAACAAAAGAAATCATCAAGAGAGCAGGGAGACAACTCACAGAATGGGAAAAAATATTTGCCAAAGGCCTAACATCTAGGATCTACAAGGAACTCAAATGTGTCAAAAGGAAAAAAACAAACAGCCCCATTAAAAAGTGGGCAAAGGACATGAATAGACACTTCTCAAAAGAAGATATAGGGGCAGCCAACAGACACCTGAAAAAGTGCTCAGCCTCATTCATCATCAGAGAAATGCAAATCAAAACCACATTGAGATACCACTTAACCCCGGTAAGAATGGCCATCATTAATAAAACAAACAACAACAGATGCTGACAAGGATGCGGAGAAAAACAAACGCTTCTACAATGCTGGTGGGAATGCAAACTAGTGCAACCTCTTTAGAAGACAGCATGGCGATTTCTGAAAGAACTAGAAATTGACTTTCCATATGACCCAGCAATTCCCTATTGGGAATATATCCAGACGAACTCGAATCATTCTACAAAAAAGATGCCTGCACATGTATATTTGTTGCAGCTCTATTCACAATAGCAAAAACATGCAACCAACCATGTTGTCCATTGAAGTTGGACTGGATTTAAAAAAATGTGGTACATATACACAATGCAATATTATGCAACCATAAAGAAGGACAAATATATGGACTTTGCAGCAACTTGGCTGGATTTAGAGTCGATCATACTCAGTGATCTATCTCAGAAACAAAGAACAGAGTACCATATGTTTTCACTCATAAGTGGATCTTGAACAAGTATAATACTGTAAGAAAGGGATTGGCAGTAGTGGGAAACTGTCAGGGAAGGAGTTGGGATTGGCAGTTGAGGGAAACTGCTAGGGGAGGGAGGGGCATACCTCATCAACAAGGGTACCTGCATAGTGAACATTTGTATACCTAACCCTGAATTGTACCCCACATCTTTATAATAAAAATAAATAAATAAAAGAAATATAGAATGAATTATTAACTATAATTTCCCTACTGTACTATCAAATAGTAGAATGTGTTCCTTCTATGTCTTTGTACTCATTAACCAATTACCTTTTTTTTTTGAGAAAGTAGTATTTATTAAGAAGACAGAAAAACTCCACAGTGAGAGGGAACCTGAAAGAAGTTTGCCCTTATCAACTTTTTTACTTCCCATATATGAGTGAGAACATGAGACATTTATCTTTCTGTGTCTGGTTTATTTTACTTAACATAATGACCTCCAGTTCCATTCATGCTGTTGTAAATGTCAGGATTTCATTTTATTTTGACTGAATAATATTACATTGCGTATATATACCACATTTTCTTTATCCATTTATTCACTGATGAGCTCTTAGGTGATTTGAAATGGGAAGGATTTTTAAGCCTAGAAGTCACTTTTAAAATGTTTCAATGCTTCTCAGAGACATAATCCAGTTATATTACTATTCTGGTACAACTAAGTAATGCCTGACAAGCCTTTGACCTAGATTGTAGCCTCAAAATGAATCATCATTTAACTAGAATAATAATATTGTTGCCATGTAAAATACAGGATGCCCAGTTAAATGTGTATTTCAGATAAATGACAAACAATTTTTTTTGTAGTTATGCCTCAAATATTGCATATATAACTTATATTAAAAATTATTCATTGTATATCTGAAATATAGATTTAACTGGGCATCCTGTATTTTTATTTGCTAAATCTGACAATTTTTCATAAAAAGACTACCTCAGAGGGTTTGAAATTAAAGTTATTATGTAGGTGGAATGCTCAGCAAAGCCTTAGCATATAACAAATTTTTATTCAGTCAAGGCATATCTTAAGTAAATGGAAAACAATTTGTAAGTTATATAATAATTGCTAGAGGATGACTATGTTTGATTTTGCATATTCAAAATAATTAAACATTCAGCTGAATAATTCCCCACTTCTATCTTTTCATTAACTCCTGTCAAGTTTTTCAAGTCTTTTAAGAATGTTTATAATTTCATTGTGATCTCAATTTTTATATTATGTCATGGATGCTTAGTGATTTTTAAAATAATTAGTCTGTATTAAACTTGGAAGAAACATTCAATCCAATTTTATCACTCTTTTTTTTTAACTGAAAACATGGCTTATTAAAATTTGAAATATCTCTCATTTCTAATCAATAGCCCTTACCCTCTCAATTTCTTTTACAATGGTTAATCTAGCTTTTCATACAACCAGACCTACTATAAGAAATGATCCTAACACCAGACACCTTATAAACAGGAATTTTCACAGTGAATAAGTGGCATTAGGTATAGTTTGGATCTACTCTGGATGCAAAAATGGTCATGAATTTGTCTTTTCACGGGGGAGGAGCTTTTCATCAAAAGACTATGGCCCAAATACAGAGACTCAGCAGTTTCTCTGTGCCTCTTTGGGAGGGCCAAAGATCTCATGGAAAATGACCAAGGGCTGCAGTCTCAAACAGCTAACCTGTTTCTAAAGGAGAGATCACACTGTTTGTTGATAATTGGGGACTTTCCTCCTAAGAATGGGAAATCTGTGTGTAAAATCCGGGTCTACTGCATGACTCTATTCCAGCCTTAGGGACTTACCAAAGAACAATAACAAGGACAAGACTAGAGATGTGGCTGCTGTGCATTGGTCTGGTCCTTTGTCTCCATGATTAAGTCTTTATTGTTCATTGTAATTATCTCATTATCATCTTTCCCCATTGATGTGTTCTCTTTTGCTCTCCTTTTCATTTGTCCCTCCATGCAAGACTATAAAACAAGATACAAAAATGACTGGTGTGAAAAGCACTCCTGAGAGCAGAGTCCCTGGGAAGCAAGTCTCTGCCATATAATACAGTTGCCATTACTAGACAAACAGCTCCCATAATGTTGCTTTAATTAAGCTGGCTCTTAACATATCAGCTTCAATTTTTAGAAGTTTTCATGGAAGTTTGACTGCTCTTGCATTTTTTTCTACTGCTGAATAATTTCTCATGTTCTTTGAGCAGAGAACAGGCAGTTTGATAACAACAAAAATTTCATTTTAAGCAAATGTGATCTTTAGAAGAAGATCTAGGGCTTTCTTAAGTTAATGAAACATAAAACTATCAACTTTTATAATGGTAATTACTCCGGTTTTTTGTTGTATTGTTTCCTTATCCGTTTCCAATCATTCCTTTTTTTTTTTTTTTTTGAGTTGTAGTCTCACTCTGTCGCCCAGACTGGAGTGCAGTGGCCGCTCCCGGCCACTGCAGCCTCGACCTGCTGGGGCTCTGGTGATCCTTCCACCTCAGCCTTCCAAGTAGCTGGAATTACAGGCATGCGCTACCACGCTTGGCTGATTTTTTGATATATTGTAGAGATGAGGTCTTCCTGCCCAGGCGGGTCTCAAACCTGCGGGATCAGACAATCCACTCACCTTAGCCTCCCAAAGGTGCGGGATTACAGACTGAGCCACCGAGCCCGGCTTGTTTCCAATCATTCTACTACCCTATAGTCATTTTCTTCCTGGAAAAAGACTTCCAAAAGCCATATTGGCCACCTGGCCCCAGAGATCTCCCAAATTTGTACCCAGTGGATATGAGTGAGAACATAGCATTTGGATTTCTAAGTGTATGAGCTGCAGCAGCTCATGGAAAAAATTGTGTAATGAAAATTGTATAAATGGATCACCTTTTGATATTTACAGTGTTTGACAATGAGAGAAAGCTCACTGATGAAAGATATGAGTTATGGAATGTAGGGTTTTTTTTTTGCATTAGCTTGTATGCATCCTTAAGCAGAACTTCTGTTTCATACTGAACCTCTCTTGCAAATATTTTCTCACCTTGTCAGACAAGACAAGCCTACCACAAAATATTTTATGAATTCCTTATTTATGAACCTAGCTAAATGATTTTGTACAGAGTAAAAATTTAAGAAATTTATTGTCAAAGGTTGTATTTTTTTATTGGCATCAATTGTCAGAGGTGTAATAATTGCAAGCATCCGTATCACAGGAAATTCCAAGGAAGTGAGAAAGACTTAGAATAATAGAATTTTGAAACGGGGAGGAAGTTTAGAGGTCATTTGGGCTGTGCACTGCATCGCCATAGAGGAGCACAAAATGTAGGACAGCTGAGATGATACAAGAAGTTGGGGAGGAGCAGGAGAACTGGGACCAACCTAGAAGTCTGCTGTCCCCGTCCCAAGCTCTTCAGATGTTGCTCTGGAGAAATGTATGTGTTTTCTGTTTCCACCGAGTTGTATGTCTGAATGAATTCCATCTCATTTGCAAATAATGCCAAGATAAATATTAAGTTCATTTTTAAAATTTCAAGAATTAAAAATGTTTGTTACAGAGAAGAACGCCCTTTTAAGAACATGTTAAACAGGGCCTCAGGAAGGTCTTTGAGGGATTAATAAGTGAATTTCATATGAAGCTAACTATCACATGTGATAGTATTATATTTTAAATTTTATATCTTCGAAACTCAACTATAATTTAAGCCACTGATTATAGTTGTAAGTAAATAGTCCTTCTGACATTGCCTTCACTCCACTTAGAATATTTGTTACACTGTACTAAATCTTATAGCTAAATCTTGTAATTCTGATAAAAAGTTAAACATTCAAATTCCTATTTATAAAATGAAAGGGGACTATTTATTTATTTTTTTTTATTTTTTTTTGAGTTGGAGTCTCACTCTGTTATCCAGACTGGAGTGCAGTGGCCGCTCCCAGCCACCGCAGCCTCGCCTGCTGGGCTCCAGCAATCCTTCTGCCTCAGCCTTCCAAGTAGCTGGAACCACAAGCGCGCACTACCACACCCGGTTAATTTTTTTGATTTATTGTAGAGATGAGGTCTCGCCAAGTTGCCCAGGTGGGTCTCGAACCCGCAGGCTCAGGCAATCCACTCACCTCAACCTCCCAAAGGCACGGGATTACAGACTGAGCCACCGAGCCCGGCTATTTGTATTATATAATAATAAAAAATGGAAACAATAAAATAAAAGCAGGGAAATCCAAAATTTGACTTTCTTGTTATTTTGACCTTTAAGGAAATCTGTTGTTTATGAATTGTGGTCTCTGAAATAATCCTTTTCTTTTTGCTACCAATATCAAATTTCAGTGTTAATCTTTTAGAGTTCACTTGTCATCCTTCCCATTGAAGTCACTACAGGCACTTACAAAGTAATTTCAATTCCATCCACCAGCAAAGAAAAGAAATTCTTATTCATGAAATACTTCGAAACTGTTAGAAAAATATAGAAATAGCTGGCATTGAGGGGGGGGTGGATGTTGGAATCCATGTTATGAGTAAAGAAATATGAAATTGGAAGCAAGTGCTGGAGAAATCTGTGAAGAATAAAGAAAAAAATAAAAATAGAAGCAATCTCACTTCTGGGTATTTATCCAAAATAATTGAAACTAAGATGAAAGAGATATTTGCACTCTCATGTTCATTACATCACTACTCACAACAGCCAATTTGTAGAAACAATATAAATGTCTTTGGCATATAAATGGATCCAAAAAATGTGGCATATACATACAATGAAATATTATTCTGCCTTTAAAAAAGGAAATTCTGAAGTATGTGACAACATGGATGAACTCGGGGGATATTGTGCTAAGTGAAATAAGCCAGTCACAGAAAGACAAATACTGAATGAAGCATCTGAAGTAGTCATACTCATAGAAGCAGAGAGTAGAATGATGCTTGTCAGGGGCTTAAGGGAAGGGAAAATGAGGAGTTCCTCTTCAATGGGTATAAGGTCTCAGTTAGGCCAGTTAGGCAAAATGAGTAAGTTCTAGAGATTCGCTATACAATATTATTTTTATAGTATTGTTAATAATGCTGTATTGTACATGGGAGTTTTTAAAGAGGACAGATCTCGTGTTAGGTATTCTTATCATTTTTTTTAAAAGTACGACATGACACTTTGGGAGGCCAAGATGAGGGGGATTGCCTGAGCTCATGGATTCGAGAACAGCCTGGGCAACTCGGCAAGACCTCAACTCTACAATAAATAAAAAAATTAGCCGGGCATGGTAGTGTGAGCCTGTAGTTCCAGTTACTTGTAAGGCTGAGGTGGAAAGATCGCCTGAGCCCAGCAGGACGATGCTGAGGTAGCTGTGAGCATGCCACTGCACTCAAGCCTGGGCAACAGAGTAAGACTCCAACTCAACAACAACAACAAAAACAGAGTGGCATGAAGAAACCAACATACCTTGGGTACTGATTATGTAGTAGCCACTGGAGAATGCCACTGACCTGTTTTATGCCTTTGACCCCAGCAACATCTCTCTGTCATAGATGTCATTTACAATGAAAAAGGTAAGCACCAGAATGATCAAGTACTTTGTCCCAAATCATGCAACTTAAAGCATTAGACTTTGTATTATATGAGCTAACTATGAGGTCATCCCTGGGAGTGAAGGGCAAGGAGATTTTCCATCCACAGGGGATGGTTAACCATCTGAATTTTCTTCCCAGTCTTTTAAAGTCAAAAAAAGTTTAGTGGCTGTCTGGTCAAAGACTGACTCCACGGGGAGGGGGGGGGAAATCTCTTAGAGCAATCTATACTGGATGAAGTAACTCCAGAAATATACAACTCACACACCAGGAGGAGCACCGCTGAGAGCCCAGGAGGCATCCAGGAGTGACAGGACATTGTCCAAATAGAAGACCAACTTTCCCTTACATAGATATGTATGGATCAGATTTCATAAAATTTACTTCTTTCAGCAATCCAGTATCTGTAATAGGAAGGGAAGTCTTCCTCCTATTCTAAAATAATTAGTAGTCACTATTAAGAATGTCAAGATAAGTTAGTGTTCCTGCTGTCTAGATTTATCTCCAGGAATCAAAAGTATAACCCTAACTAGAAGAGGTTTCTGTTGCTATTGTGGGATTGTCTTTCATTCCTTGTCTAAATAGGTGTAATTCTTAGAGTTTCCATATATAAGACTTTTCCAGTATTCAATGATAATTGCTTCTTTTAAAAAAAACTGCCCCGGGGGGGGCACATAACATCAATAAGGCTACCCACACTTTACCGGTATGATGACCACATATGTACCTAAAAGTCATTTGTACACCACTTTTAAAAAATAAAATAATTAAACATAGCAATTTCTGATTTTGAAACTTGATAAACATCTGAAGTAATGATTTGATCATGTTTACCTAATTCTTATTCATTGATGAGTGTCTAAAAGAAATCATTATTAAACCTAGCTCACTGATTGCTTTCACTAAGTGTTAAATAATAAATAATTCATTTCTACTTCAATTAATCTACTTAGACATCTCACAGGCCGAATGCTTTGGTGGATATGTTCTAATCTACAGAATCAATCCCCAGCGTGACTCTGCCTCTTGACATTTTGAGCTCCCTAACACAGAATTCAATTCCAGATGTGAGGTAAGTGGATAATTCAGATGACCGTGTTTTGCCATTGTGCCCACACTGATAAGTAAGATGAGTGCCGTGATGACAACTCACCAACCTACTCAAGGCAGAGTTTGGAATGAATTGCCCATCCATGATACATTTTTTCTTACTTTTATATGCTTGTATGTTTTTCACCTTAATAGGGAAATTCGCAAGTGTCCAAGACTTTTGAAGAAGTGATATGTATATTGTTTCCTTACCATGGAGTTTAATAAATGATCCAAAGTCTACTGTTATATTAGAAATGTTGAAAAATTATTAACAGAAAATCTTAGGGCTCAAGATAACAAAAAAGTATCTATATAATTTTTACTGTTATTTGGTGTATTCCCTTCTGATTCTTGTGTGTTACATAAATATTTTATATGGGTGAGGTCATTAGTGTACATGCCATTTTCCAACTCTTTTTAGTATAAATTATTATATTGAAAATATTTCTTCATGACAAGAGATTTCATAATTATAAATGCTAATGTTAATTATAACGCTAAAACCCATCTAAAAATGAAGCATGATTTAACTCTCCTATTGCATCCACATTTTTTTATAAATAATGCTGAAATGAACATCTTTGTGCATAGAAGTGTTTTTTTTTTCTTTTTAATTCCTTATCTTCAGGATCGAGGGTCTAAAGAGATGTAATCCAATTGCCATATGTGAGCATATAGGTTCACCAGATTCTTCCCAGGATTAGACAAGATCATTTTGTAAAATATGTGGCAATGTTTATTGCATTACAAATAACTATACTTTGTGTTTGTGTGTGTGTGTGTGTGTGTATGTGTGTTTTTTTCTTAAGTGAGAAAGTAGGATTTATTGAGAAGACAGAAAAGCTCCCACAGTGGGAGGGGACCCGAAGGGGTTGCCCTTAACTGTATATTTCAATTTAAGAGTGAGATTGAGCTTTTCCCATTTCTGTGTTTACTATGTTTCATCTTGTGCTTCTGCATTCCAATAGGGTATATATCTATTGGGATCACTGTTTTTTCATTCTAGGTGATTTCTCCCGTATTTTTCAAGGATTTGTAACCACATCTACAAGAGGAGTGGAGGACTAAAGGCAATAAATCAAAAGTAGAGGTAATTAGTGTGAATTTCACATGCTGCTAATCTCAAGAAGCTAAAAACATATATCCTTTTTGAAATAGGAGATAGAAAGTCCCCCTCAGGCAACACATTTGTTCCATACTTTGCACAGCATTGTTCCTGGAGGGCCTTCCATAGATTATTGTGAAGTTGACTCAGATACCTTTCTCCATGTCACCCTGAGCACCCACCCTATCCAAATATTATGCTCTTTGTCATCTTTGAGAATGTCAGACATCACTTTTTCTTGATTGAATGTTTAGGTCCTAGTTTGTGCTGCATCTCTTTCTGCACATGCCTCTGTTGTTGTGGCTCTCATCACCTTGTAATGATTTATTTACCCCTTGGTCTTCACAATGGGCTATGAGTCCCTGTGAGAGGACAGTGGAGGCTGTGCATTTTTGTTTCTGAGTCCTCAGTATATGGAATGGTGCCAGGAAGAGGTAGGGTGCTCAATAAATGCTTGTAGGCACTCAACCCATGTAGGTAAATGTTTGTGGCCGATAAATGAATGTTTGAAGGATTCGATTTCATGTCAATATTATTTCTGAAATCCTATAGCATCATCTTCTTTATATGGTCAGAATAAACCTTAGTTATGAAGGGCTGGATGCAGACATGAACTTCTTAGGGCTTTTGGCAATTTCCTATGGAGGCCAGCACTTCCCCAATCTGCTTTGGCCAAGGAGGCTACTTCCACTCTATATGGGATGAGCTTAGGGCTACCTCTCTCTCCCCAGGCTCTCAAAATGTAGACCAAGCTCCATTTCTTTGTCTTTGAGCCCCACTTTGACATGATTGGAGTGACTGACAGTACTGGCCAATTAAAACAAATTCACCCCTGCTGCTCTTTTTCTCTGTTGTTTTATCACATGTATTCATCTAGAAGGTGTTTCACAGTCCTCTACTCCACTGTCAGTTTCCTAAAGTCATGTCATAGTACTGTGAAACACTTGGAAATATGCATGTACATCACATAGAACTTACCTACCTTTAGAATGAAAGATACATATGCCTATTTTTCTGTGGGCAATCAAGGTTAAAAACTCAAATACATTCCTGTCTTTCTTCCCCCCACGTCAATATATTTTTCAGTATTCAATTAGACACTAGAAAGCAGGGTCTAGTGTGTTGGTAGAAAAACTATGAGTTCATGAGGTTTGTGAAGACTAAGGTTTTCTGTATTGTTTAGTGAAAACTAAACTGATACCTTGAAAGAAATCAAGATATTCTTGTTTATATTTTTCTTTGGTATCATGATTACTGATAGGATGATTGCTCGAGGACAGGATTCTTTAAATAGGCAATCTAAAGTACCTCAGTGGAGCATTTACTGGAATAAGGGAAGTTTGAAGAGCAAAGGCATAGCTATAACTTACTTTCAAAATTGCATAACAATGGCATTTAGAACTATTCATCTTTTGAAAACATTTATAATTGTGATCTAAAGACATGATTGTGACTTTGACAGTGGGGTAAATAACAAAGTCAATATCATCCCAGCCAGAAAGTCTAGAAGTAGGCCACTTTGTCTTTATATCTAAGTGCTCTCCTCTGCATCCAGTTCAGTAAGTAGTGATGACAAGTCTTGCCCCAACTTACCTCCATTAGAATAAACACATGAAGAAACTAAAGATGCAATGTAAACTCAGTGGATTTGTCTCATCTCTTTTAACATCTTCAGGGGGATGGATAGAATTTCCCACTGGCTCTTCCCACAAACCTCTCATTAAGTAAGGGAGTGAGGTTATCTGAATATGTAAGATACATACAGTGTTTTTGAACAACAGGTTCTTACGAATACATGGTAAATACACCTCATTAAGCAGGTGACTTTTACAGCAGGGGAGCTAGTGTTTCATGTGGGAAACCACAAATGGATTGAGTATCCTAACAGGACAGTGAGAAGTCCCCTGTCCTGTGCCTTCTGTAATTGCATATCAAGAAGCCATTACTGATAGATAAAAGTGCTGCGGCTTGTGGTGACAAAGGGTAGCCACACTGTGGAAATAAGAAAAAAAAAAAAAGAGCTGGGTATGGTGGCTCACGCTTGTAATTCCCAGCACTTTGGGAGGCTGAAGACGGTAGGACTGCTTCAGCCCAGGAGTTCAAGACCAGCCTAGGCACCACAGCCAGATCTCATCTCTTAAAAAATAATAAAAATTAGCCAGAAATGGTGGCACACACCTGTAGTTCCAGCTACTTCGGGAGCCTGAAGTGGGAGTATCACGTGAATCCAGGAGGTCGCAGCTGCAGTGAGCTGTGATCGTGCCACTGCACTCTAGCCTAGGCAATAGAGCAAGACCTCAGCTCAAGGGGAAAAAAAATCAATGTGCAAGGTAAGACTTCTTTTTAAAAAATTGAACTTAAATTTATACTCATTTATGAGAGAATCAAATGCTATGTCAAGTTCATCTTAGAAGAAATTCATTTGTTTCTTAGTGCTCAGACAGGCAAAAATAAATTCTGGACCATCTGCTGAAGTCTCCAAGTGGCCCCTCTGACCCAGGGTTTCTAAACAACAGTACTATCAACATCTTGGTCCAGATCATTTGTTGTGGGGCTGGTCTGTAGCAGAATCCCTGGCCCCTGGGGGCCAATATCACCTTCGGTTAAGAACCACTGCTCTTGGGGATGGGGTGGTGAAAAAACAAACAAAAAGAACCACTGCTGTAGCTGTAACCCAAACCAAAACAAACAAATATTGGACGAGAAATCTGGGAACCTGGCTTTAGTTTTGACTTTGTTGCTTCTTCACAGAGCAAGCCCTTCATCATTGTTGTCCCTTTCCACACCTGTGAAATGGGCACAATGCCATCGGCTTCATTCATCCTATAGACTACGTTAGAATCATTAAAGCAGTGCCTGGCACATTGGAAATACTCTAATGAATAGATGATGAATGAGCGGATGAATGAATTTATGGCACTATTTGGAGATCTCTAAGGAAGAGAGTTTCCTCCTTTCATAGTTCCCCTTGTAGCCTAGAGGCCTCTCAGAGTTTGTTTATGTCACTGTTCCCACAGTGTGGAGGAAGGTAGGGGATATGCCCACACTCTTGTAAGTCTGTTTTTCTTAAACACTAGATCTGTATTGCATAACTAATAGATTTGTCCCCTAATAGGATAATCCCAGTAGTGTATGTATGTGTTTTTGTTGTTGTTGGCTATTTTTTGTTGTTTGTTTTTTATTATCGAAATGTCAGATGGCAAACTAGACTCATGACAAAGCTCGTGCAAAAACAGCATAATGCCATTGTATTACTTTTTTCTACCACCACCCAAAGTTTATATCCTTTCTTTTTATTCCAAGTGGGATTCATCCTGTTTCTTTAAAGTTTCCTCCCCTCCATCCTTACCCTCCACCCACAACAAACAAAAGGTCTTTCTCAGCTAGCGTGTTGTAAGTGACTGAGTTAAACCACAAAATAAACCACTGTAAAAATAAAATGAAATAAATACTACAAGCTTTGCATACATGTTTACTGTAGGAAAAAATGACAAGTTGCTATGAGGGAATAAGAAAATTAATTCATATTGATTTAACAACCAGCCCTAGAATTATGGACTTTGTTTTCTGGACACTTATAGAAAATAACTTTGAATTATAGCAACTCCTTTTTGGCTTCTCCAAACTCTCTCCTATAAAATCTTTATAAACACATTTCTTTTTAAAATGATTCCATGTGAAAGCTATTATGGCCTTTCTTCTTCAATGTATTAAATATACGTCACCACAGGAAATGATGCAAATATGGAGGTGAGAAAATGTAAGTTTCCCCTAAGTTTTGCAGACTTTTCAAACAGCTTATTTTTCAGATTGACTTTATTTTGTTACTCTGCGTAATATGGCATATAGCTATGTGAAACGACATTTGGTATAAATAAATAAATAGTGTATTCTTTTGTGATTATTTTGATGATTGCGTGAATAACATTATGCAGTTCAATTATATTACATTTACACAGCTAAGAATACAGAATAATATTCCTGAAGTCAAAAGAAAATATTGTTGGCAGCCACAGCAGTAGTATCAGAGATGCTGAAAAATTAAGGGATTGATAATAATGACATAAAATTTAAATTTTACTTTCAAAATATAATTTAGTATGTTGAATGTTGACTCAACTAGTAAATGACTGAAGCAAAAGTCATAAACTCTAAATACAGACAGGTTAAGATGTTAAAATTCTAGGTCTGGTAGCATCTCACCTTGGGGCAGTCAGGCTTCTTCTGTCTCTTAGGACACACTTCTTAGGACACTTCTTCTGTCTCTTAGAACCATCCATCCATTCTCCATTCTACAGCAAAAGTGACTTTGTTTCTTATAAAGAGACAAGAGTCAACTTATGAGTGAGAACAGGTGGTATTTAGTTATTTGTTTCTGTGATAAACCACTGAGTGTGATGGACTCTAAATCCACCCAAGTTGCCACGAAGTTCATAATTTTGTCCTTCTTTATAGCTATGTAATATTCCATCATGACCATGTACCACGTGTTTTTTATTTATGTACCTAACTCTGAATTATACCCCACATCTTTTTTAAAATTTAATTTTTTATTTTAAAGATGTGGGGTACAATTCACGGTTAGGTATACAAACGGTTGATTATGCAGGTACCCTTGTTGATGAGGTGTGCCCCTCCCTCTCCTAGCAGTCTCCTTCAACTGCCAATCCCACCCTCTGACCCCTAGCAGTTTCCCACGACTGCCAATTCCTTTCTTATAGTATTATGATAATTGTTCAAGGTCCACCATAAGCTGTTCTTTTTTTTTTTTTTTTTTTTAGTTGGAGTCTCACTCAGTCGCCCAGACTGGAGTGCAGTGGCCGCTCCCGGCCACCGCAGCCTCGACCTGCTGGGCTCCGGCGATCCTTCCGCCTCAGCCTTCCAAGTAGCCGGAATTACAGGCATGCGCTACCACGCCCGGCTGATTTTTTGATTTATTGTAGAGATGAGGTCTCGCTGCCCAGACGGGTCTCGAACCCGCGGTCTCAGGCGATCCACTCACCTCAGCCTCCCAAAGGTGGGGGATTACAGGCTGAGCCACCGAGCCCGGCTGGCTGTTCTTAAAGAATATTTTATGAAGGCAACAAGATGACTTGCTGGGAAATAATAAGTTATATACTATTATTAAAATTAATTTTGTCTTTTGTATATCCAACAACATATTATTCAATACTGTACTCTAAAGTTGTGATTCCAAGATGAAGCGTTTCTAGCTGAAGAATCTGATGAGAAATAATTGTTCTGTTCAGATTAAACATGTCTCCCTTTTTCCTAATCTTTATCAGTTGTTACATTTTGTTAGGTGTGCACTACCAATATTCTAATTTTTTGTCATTTTGAGCTAGGTATTTATAACCCATATCTTAAAAAAAAAAAAGGAGAGAGAGAGACATGAGTCTTGCTTTGTCACTTAAGCTGGAGTGCAGTGGTGCTATCTTGGCTCACTGCAGCATCAAACTCCTGGGCTCAGTTTCCAAAACAGCTAGGATTACTGGTGCACACCACCATGCCTGTCTAATTTTTAAAAATTTTTGTGGAGACAGGGTTTTGCTATGTTATCCAGGCTGATCTTGAACTCCTAGCCTTAAAAGATCTTCCTTCCTTGGCCTCCCAAAGTGCTGAGATTACAGAAGACAGCCACTGTGCCCAGCCCAAGGTGACTTTTTTAAAGTACAAATGTGACCAAGTTACCATACTTTTACCTCTCAAAAAAATGCCTCGCCAGCATCTGCCAAGAGCCTTCATGATGTATTATCCTGGTGAAAGGCAGAGTCGCAAAAGAGTGACCAGAACAAGCAAGATATTGAACTTGAGGGCTGGAGCCCTCTCATAATGGACATTGAATCTTCTCATAATGGACATTGAATCTATACATGAAGGTGTAGTTCTCATGACATAAACACCTCCCAGCTGGCCCCACCTCGCAACACTGTTGCATTGAAGATCAAGTTTCCAGCACATGCTTTTTGGGGTACACATTCAAACCAGAACAACATCTTTAATGATTTCCCCTTTTTTCCCTAAAATAAGACAAAATTCCTAAACATGACCTACAAGTACTCTTTTACTCTTTCCTAGTTTTTCTATTTCTGCACACTGGAATTTCTAATTTCTGGATTTGTTTTTACATCCTGAACCTTATCATGGCTTGCTTCCCCTCCTACTTTGATCTCATCTCAAGTGTGTTTTTTCGTAGGGAAAGTTCTCTGAACCCTACTCCAGATCAGCCTTACAGTCCATCCACTGCCCCACAACAGCACACTCTGTGGTTCTGCACTGATGCCCAGAATCCTCCTTGCCTTCACCAGAACATTATCAGATCCAAGATGGCATGTGCCTTGTCTATCTTAGCTTACCATAGTATTTCCAGCATCTTGCATGATGCCCAGTATGGAGTTAGTAATCATTTGTGGAATTAGTGAATACATAGGGATTACACCTATACCTCCTCTCCTTACTTGTTCCTGTTGATAAGGCAACTGCTGAGGCAGCTCCATTAGACAATCATGACTTTTGCTTTGTCACTGGGAACTGAAACACCCCCCAGCTGATGTCCGCATACTGGTCCTGACCTGCCTCTTCAGGGTGGTACCGATCAAGCATTCATCCTTTTCCACACTTGAAGCAGTTGGCTTCTCTAGTTCATTTTCTTCAACCATTCCTCATACATATCTTCATTTTCATTCCAACCAGAGTATTATTTGCTGCTTATCAGCTTGCAGAAGGTTGTCCCTGAGCTAGACAGCTTTCTGGGTTAGTTTTCTCATCGATCACTAACTATTTCAATTCTAATTGTGTCAGAGGCCAGCAGAATAAGTATCCTGTGGCAGGCTTATATAAATTAAAATTTCTACAATATCACAGCAGAGTCTGTGCTAGTCATAACCAAAATAGAAAAGAACATGCACTAGTTTATAAATTGTCATTCCATTTGTATTTCTACCCCTAAAGCAACATTTGAAAAATAATTAGCTTCTCGCCTTTTTTCTTAAAAATGAGTAGAGACCTCAACTGACCTTAATTTAGAAATAATGTGTATATATTTCAGCAATTATATTTAAATTGTATAAGCCCTAAACTTCTCAGTTCCAGAGACACCTTTGGAGAAATAAGGCATAAGAGAGAATGAGACTGGAAGAATAACCTGGATGGAGCCAACCCCTCTCCTTTCCAGAGGCTTCTTGTCCATGTCAGCTGGATGCGGGTAGGCACAGTAGGAGATGCCACTGGTTGAGCAAACATTGCGAAAGCCATTTCAGCACAATGATGAACACGATGTTGATTTAGATTTTTCCTCGAAGTAGATACTTCGAGCCCAGGCTGTCAAGGACTCTGAAGATAATTTAATACATATCTTATTAGGTCCACCGATGGAAAGTGCTACAGAAGTATGACATAGAATCATAATTGTTATTTATTATTGTTATTGAAAGTGCAGCAGATCATCTTGATAGTGAGACCTAATGTGGGGTGGGTATTGACAAAATCGTCCCCTGATTTAATAATCTTCCTGGCCATTTTTATTTATAAATGAATCTTCTGTCAACATCAAATTCTCATTAGCATCATTAGCATTCTACACTCTCCTTGGTAGGATCATGTAAAATTGATGGGCTCAAATTTCTATTAAATGCAGTGCATGTTTCTGGGTTGTTATTTACTCTGAGTATTCTGGAAGCCTGGGATCATACTATCTTGTAAATAAACATTACATTCAGTGATATCACCTTTCATTTTAAAAGGGTCTTTAGAAAGCTTTTAAATGGCATAGGGATGGAGCACTCATTATAAAGATTGGAAGGAATGGTGCAATCATTTTATGTGTATGGAATTTCTGGGTAATAAGTATAATAAGTGCAAATTAATATTACAGAGAAATTGATGTGAACAGAGTACATCTAACTTGAGATAAGATCATCAGATTAAAAGAAAATTTTGTTTCATTTATTTATTTGCCCACAGGTTTTCCTTCATTATAAAGAGTTTTCCATGTTGGTCATCAGTCATAATGAAACAAAACTCTGGGTACTGAATACTGGTCAAAGGATGAAACATTTTTTTCAAAGACTCAGGAACAGCTGCTGCTTATTGCATTACCAACACCACTTCCTGAAGAATGTGATTTTGTTTCAAAGATAGCCAAGTACTGACCAGGCTGTCTCAGCTTAGCTTGAGCTATGATAACGTGGCATGTTGTTGTCATATTATTATTAGGTACACTTCAGAAAGTGATTCCAGCTCTTTCTCTCTTTTACTTAGGAAGGGGAGGCTTTATTGACTTTTGGAAACTATAAACAGAAATGGCACTTTTATGTTTGAGAGATAGACATCAGTTAGAGCATTTATAGGATGTTTTAGAAAAATTCGAAAATTTCATACATTCAAAAGAAAGAAAGATTCATGGTGTAGACTCTGGATTGCAAAATGCATGAAAGCTTACTGGAATCTGTGAACTTCTTAGGGTTACAAGAAAGATGCTGACTTGCTTGCCAAACCCTACTCCTATGGGATTAAATTTAAGGCCGACTTTCAAAGTATTTCTTGTGCTGCAAGATTTTGGAATGTCTCTTCAGTGAGACAGTTAAAATACCCTTGGTACTTTTAGCTCGCTCAACTTATCTCCACCCTGCATTTTCAAACTATTTTTTTCTGTGAAACAATGTAAATATAGAGAAAATTTTTGTACCTAACTTAAGATGTAGCATCTTCATCATAATCCCCTTTCAGGTAAAAAATAAACACTTTGTCATTAAAAAGATTCTTGGTCTGTGATGAAATTATCTTTCAAATTGAATTGTGAAAATTAGAAAAGAATGCAAAATATTCATGCAAGTCCATACAAGATGATCCTAGTGAATAAATATTGTCTTCAAATAATTTATTCTAAGGAAACAAATGAAGATAATCAATAATACTTGGCAAAAATAATATTCCTTGAAGAATTGTTTATAATAGCAAAATGGTTTTTTATATAGAGTAAATACTAACAGATAGTAATATTCTTTTGGAAAATTACAGTTATATCTTGTTAAGATGCTTATTTAACTGTGTTAAGAGTGGTGTAATTATGGGTTGGTTTTTATTTTTGATAATTAATATTTTCCTATTTTTAAAAATTAAATATATATAATTGATATAACCCAGAGCACATTCTAAAAAAATTATCAGACTATTTCCCTCAGAAGATTTTTTATTGTTTTCAAGACTTTGAGCACTAGACTGACACTATTGACTTAATACAGAGTTACTACAAGAATGTGTTGAATCATTTCCCAGGAAAATTTTCTTTAAACTGATCACTTTTCTATTCATATGCTGCCAATTAAAAAGGGAGATTTATAGCAGCTTCTGATATGAAGCCTACACTTGAAAAAAACGTGCTATATCCAAACAACTTTCAGATGAAATCTATTTTTTCAAAGGACTTCATACGTTTCAAGTCAAAGAACTCGATGAATTCTTAAAAACCTACTTCGTTAGTATGCTGGACAGTTATGACTTAATTTTTGTGTTTGTTAAATAAAGTAGGTACTACACAGGACAGTTCTAGAGTAATGTTACTTTGAGGCTTATGTTCTTAAGTTGAGGAGGACTTAAAAGCTATTAATTGGAGTACAGTACCTGGAACATAGCAGTCTATGAGTGATTGTGGAATGTGTGTGTGCATTTATGTAAGTGTAACCCTGAAGATACTTGGCAATGTTTTTATCATTCATTCATTTAAAAACATTAAGCATCTACTATATGTGAAGTGCTGGGACACAGGTGTGAAAAAACATTGTAATGAAGGAGTTTGTAGTCTAGCATGAGTCTGCCCAGACCAGCTCATCCTAATATAAATCAAATCATCCTACTATAACTTTAGGAAGAAAAATTTGAGAAGGATATGTGTAGGAAATTACAAGAACACTGAGAAAGGTAGGATAGCTAATTTGTCCCCATTTCCCCAAGACTTTCTTGGTTTTGCGTTAAAATTCCTGCATCTCGGGAACTCCCTCTCAGTTCCAGGAAGACCAGGATAGTTGGTCAATCTAGAAAGGACGTTAAGCCCAGCTAAAACTTTCTGGAGGAGGTGAATCCAGACTTCTGGGCTGAGTCCCCAAGTTAAGAAGGATTATCATGGTGAGAATAGGTTGTATGTGTGGGTGGGGGTGTTAGGGTGGGAGTGGTGGAGAGATTCCAGGCAGAGGAGGCTGCCTAGATAAACAGCACAGTGTATGTGAGGAACCACAGGGCAGTTCTAATGTCACTTGAGCACTGGTTGACTTGATTGGAGATAGAAAAGATGAGTTCTCAGGTGAGTAAGACCTGATCTAGCAGGGCAAGAGGTTTGCATCAGTTTGTGAGGGTTGCTGTAACAAAGCATTACAAACTGGATGACTTAAAGAACAGAAATTTATTCTCTCTTGGGTCTCGAGGCCAGAAGTACAAGATCAATATGCTGGCACGGTTGGTTCCTCCTGAGTCTGTGAGGGAGGATCTGGTCCATGACTGTCTCCTAGATTCTGATGGTTTGCTGGCAAGTCTTGGCCTTTCTTGGCTTGTAGAAGCATCACCCTTAACTCCACTTTCATCTTTACATGGTGTTCTCCTTGTGTGGGTATCTGTGTCCAAATCCCCCCTTTTTATAAGGACATCATTCACGCGGGATTAGGGACCCACCTTCTTCCACTATGACCTCATCTTAACTAAATTACAACTGCAACACTCTGTTCCCAAACAAAGTCACATTCTGAGGTTCTAGGGTTTCAACATGAATTTCTGGGGCTATAACTCAACCCCTAACAGTGGAAGTGGATGAAGGAGGTTCAAAAAGAATAAAGAGACCTGGTTACCTTGTAGTCTGCGAGTGGGCTGCCCTCATTGGCTCATGGTAACAGAAATCCCTACAATTTGAGGAAAGATCTCACTTCAGTTCAACAGACACACACTAAAGAATATTGGGAAGGGAGCCTGAAGTCAACCAACCCTCCAGCTACGGATATGAGAGAGGTCCGACCATCCTCACGTGGGCAGCAAGAGAAGCAAGAGGCAAGGGACACCTCCTCATGTCAGCAAACACTCCATCTATCAAGATCTCTTTTCGGTCAAGAATAAACAAGATAAAACACAATCTACTAAAAATTACTCTAAATCTAAAGGCAAGAAATGTTTCTCTGAGGAATACCATTCAGAGGAAGGCTTCTAAACATTAAGATTTACCAAGGTAATCAGAAGAAAATAATTTGACAATTAGGATGCAAAACTAAATAGTCTCTCTGGAATAGCCACAGAAAACTGTGAAGAGATGGCAGTGACAGAGGAAGGTTCAAAAAGAAACCAAACATCAAGAACCAAAGCCTTCATAACACACTGTTAACTGCAGAACTGATGTCGAAGAAAATAACATTGACATTTAGGGCTCTCCCAGGACACAGAAGTAAAGGACAAAAAGGTAAGAAAAATGAAAGAACACATGGAAGACAAAAGCACCAAAAAAAAAAAAAATAGATTTTACATGAAATTATGGCTATTTCCATAAAAGGCCAGATTGATTGAAAAAGAAGACAGTTGAAGAAAACATTCTTGATCTGAAAAATACATTTAGCTGTGCCTACATTTAGGCATTTTTTCATTTATTATGATTATACATTTAATTTTCACAAATTTATAATTGTATTTTATATATAGACTATTGCTTCATTTTTCATCCTTTAACATTATACTGTGAGCATTTCTCATGTTATTGGACTCATTACATAAAAGATTTTTAATGAATGTATGTTATTTTATTATATGACTATAACAATTTAAAGATTGAATAATTTTATTTTGAAATTTTGCTCTTTACAAATAGTGCTACAGTGTATATTTTTGTTTGTAGATTGTTTCTTATACACACATTATTTCCAGAGAACAATTTCCTAGAAACTGAATTACTAGGTCAAAGGACATGTAAACCAGAGATTCCCAGACTCTAGGATTCCACAGACCAAGAAATTTAAAAATAAAATAAAATTAAGTAAAATAAATAAAGGATCAAAATAAAGTTGTCTGTCTTGTAATTTTGTCAAGTAAGTACATTAAGAAAAAATCCTAAGGGATAGCATGGTTATTCATAATAGAGACTATATCTGATATAAAAAAATTGAGGGGCTATAATCTCACAACACAGGACTATCTTTAAGTGGAATAATTTAATTAGTTCCATAAAAAACTCCATACATTGGATTTTTAAAAATTTACTCTATACTAGTAACAATTTTATCAGGAATGGACAGTGGCATTTTGGTTGGCACATTGAAGCCATCAAGTAGACCACCCTGCTTCTGAAATATGCAATGCATTGTTCACTATTTTGAAGATAAAACCCTAATGTTTTACTTTTGCATTGCCACACATTCTGTAGATGGGTGAATTTAAGGAGAATACATCATTTAAAATTTTTTTCATAGTTCTGAGGGCATCAATACCTTTGTCAGTAGGCAAGATTGGCCCTTTCTGCATTGCTAAAAAGCATCTGTGTCTTTTGGGTGAAATATGGGGAAAAGTCCATGCTCTGGAACAGACGATGAAGACACAGGCTCTGCATCAGCTTGATCTGGAATCAAATCTTGAATCCACCACTGTTTTGCAACTTGGCAGGCATAAAGGGACATGACATGGGCAAGCCTGAATTTCCTCATCTACAAAATTGAGGCTGATATTATTACCTACTTCATAAGGTGATCATATTTTAAAAACTGACCATATCACTTAGTGCAGTGCCCGACATATTCTAAGGGCCTTAATATAAGTTTCCTAGTCTTTCTACAAATTACCATTTGTTTTCAAACACTGTAGATCAAGATGCAGCAAACATTTTCTCCATGGGGCAGATAGTAAATATTTTAGACTCTGAAGGCCCTATAGTCTCTGTTGCAATTACTTAACTTGACTGTAGTAGCTTGAAATCTCCCACAGTCAACATATAAATGAATAAATGTAGTAGTTTTCCAATAAAACTTTATTTATAAGCATGAAAATATAAATTTCATATGATTTTTTAATATTTTATGTGCCATAAACTATTCCTCTTCTTCTGACTTCTTTTGTCCAATCATATACAAATATAAAAACTATTCTTAGCTCAAGAGCCATATAGAAACAATGGGCCCTAGAAGTCATACTTTGATATAAGCCATAAGGAAAAGTTAGAAAAATTGTATTCAGTAGTACTTTGTGAATAACACATTTTCTTGTAACTAAGATTGAAAATAGTTATTTTGAAAGGAATGTTTTTAAAAACATTGCCCAGACGTATGGCAAGAGGAATTGTAGGATTGCTATAGAAATCTCTGGTTCCACCTCCTAATTCGCGGAATGGGAGAACTGAGACCCACTAGGCCAAGTGGGCTTCCTCAAGATCTCACTAGGAGTTTGCCGGGGTGAGAGTGAGGACTGACATGGAACATTCCTGCATCACGGCCCAGTGTGCTTTCCATGGCACAGAATCACATGATTTTATATTGCACACTTCGTAGTTAACGAGACACTGAGATTTTTATTCGTCAGTGAAAAGCTTATTCAAAACTTTGTTCCCCTGAGAAGAAAAGATAAACAATAATTTCACATGGTAATTTTCCAAATTTCTGTACCATATCTACATATCCAAACACAGCTGTATGAAGGCATATGTTGGCTCCAGGCAAAAAATCAGCCTGCTTACTCTTGTTTTCAAAGGC
The DNA here is from genome assembly GCA_027257055.1 of Cephalopachus bancanus. Lineage (NCBI taxonomy): Eukaryota > Metazoa > Chordata > Mammalia > Primates > Tarsiidae > Cephalopachus > Cephalopachus bancanus. Next base: position 1,852,573 of record JAPVLO010000260.1, on the reverse strand, counting down.
AAAGCATGTTATTTGTTCAATCAAATGTACTACAGGGCCCCCGCCCCAACCAAAATAAAACAATAAACCAAAACCAAAAGACAATTGTTGACAATATCCCCACTGACTCTCCATGTAGATAGTAAGAAACCAGAGAGAACAAGAGAGAATGAGAGAAAGATTGATTTCATGTTTCAGACCAACAAACAAACAAACAAATAGAGTCTCCCTCTAAACTTCCTGAAGTCTTGAGTTTTCCTTTGGAGGCTCTGTATATACACACTTATTATTGGTTGGTGAAGGCTCTTACCTTACAATGAGAATTTTAACTGATAACATCTTAGGAAGCACTCTCAGGTCTATGAGATTTTTGGCTTTTTTGTTTGGCTTTTGTTTGAAAAATGACAGTTTTAATTATTTTGTCTTTTTTAAAAAAACACTTTATTGAAGTATAATTAATGCACAAATGTTGCACATGTTAAGGTCTACAACTTAATGAAGACTATAGGTGTTTTATTAAAATATATTTATAATATATATTTATTCCTGGAGGTTCAGAACTATTCTTGTACTAAAATACTAAAATAGGACTATGGGTGATTTAAAATTTTTCGTTGTATTTTCTATTGTTTTATAATGTGTGTGTGTAGGCATATAACTCTACCAATATTTAAAATAGTAAGAAGACTAAGAGCAATGCATATGTATATTGTATGCAATATATATTTTTTTAAGATTCTCCTTTTTTTTTTTTAAAGATTCTTATACTTTGGGACTGTGGATAATGTGATCACTACGCACATTGAAATATGGCTGATCTGAATGGTGATGTGCTCTGAGTGTGAACTGCACACTGGATTTCAAAATCTTCGTGGGAAAAAAATGGAAAATATCTCATTAATAGTTCAGAATGTTACATGTTGAAATAGCATTTTGCCTATTTGGGGAAAATAAAATAAAACATTAAATTTAATGTTACCTGCTTCATTTTACTTTCAAAAATGCAGCTACTAGAGAATGTTCAATTGCAAACATGGACTGCATTTTAGTCCCACTGGACAGCACTGTGATGGCTCTTCAGCTGTTGCAGAATATGTCTGGGATGATTCTCAAAACACGTTCCCACTAGTTAAGTCTAGAGAAATGAACTATACTGGGAGGCTTGAGGCTGTTTCCTGATGTATTTTAGTTCATTTATTCAAAGTACTACTGAATAAAATTTTTTTAACTTTTCCTTATGGCTTATATCAAAGTATGACATCTAGAGCCAACTGGTAAAAGATGAGGGAGACTCATCTTTTACCATTTATCCTCTTGTGCCTTTTACATTTTTTCCCACATGCATATATTACCTATTTAGAAACCAAATAATATTTAAAATAATAAAAAGTAAAATAAGTGAAATTCTTAATGAAAACTCTACAATGAAATTATTTTTATTGTTGATAAATTTTTTTTAAATTTACTGTTCAAGAAAAAGAGTTATCAGGGCATGGCATGTTTTATTGCTACTAAGTTTGTTGTGTACGTGTATATGCACCTGTGTGTATTTGTGCATGACAAGGTGTGTATATTTACCTCCCATATGACCCCACAATCCTCCTACTGGGAATATGCCTGGAGGAACTCAAATCACTCTATGAAAATGATATCTCCACATGCATGTTTATTGCAGCATTGTTCACAATAACAAAAACATGGAACCAACTGTGCTGCCCATTGAAAGAGGACTAGATGTTAAAAATGTGATACATATACATGATGGAATATTATGCAGCCATAAAGAACAAAATTATGAACTACACAGCAACTGAAATGGACTTTGAGGCTATAATACTGAGTGATCTATCACAGAAACAAAGAACCGAGTATCACATGTTCTCACTCATTAGTGGACCTTGAACAACTATCATAATACTATAAGAAAGGGATTGGCAGTAGTGGGAAACTGCCAGGGGGACTGGCAATAGTAGGAAACAGCCAAGGGAGGGGAGAGCACACCTCATCAACAAGGGTACCTGCATAATGAACATTTGTATACCTAACCCTGAATTGTACCCCATATACTTAAAATTTAAAAATTGAAAAATAACAAAATATTTTCTTGTGGGCAGAATTAGATTTGATTGGCTCAGGGCCTTATCTTCCAATATATTAGGGAAAGTATAGCTTTTATAAATTTTTAGTTAGAGAAAGAAATTTTTTGTGGGAAAAATTAAAATACATTCTCAAAATATCTTGTATTAAGAGAGAGAGAGAGACAGTAAATAAATTTTAAAACCCTGGTCTGGGATCCATCTTCCACAAAGGATGTAACTTAATGATCCTGTGATTACTTAAAACAACAAAAGTTTTTTTCCAATTGACATAAAAATACAATTGTTTACTTTTAACATAAATTCAATGTGCTTTTCTCTTCAAAAGGAATCAATTGCAAGGCAATACTCTTGAAATTAAATACTTTTTTTTTAACTAAAATTTAATTATCTTGTATGAAAAATGTTCCCCTGAAATATAGGCAAAAATCGAATTGTTAATTTCATAATTACCAGTCTTACTACTAGTGCTCTGCTTTATCATACTCTTAAAAAACAATTAAATTCTTAAAAGCTACTCTAAGGACTAATTTGTGTTCAGTTAATAGCTTATGTTTCTAATACTATAAAATGTGATAAATTACATAAAACATGTTAATAATCTAATTACAGCAAAATCATTGTTCATTGTTCCATCATTAGGTTAAATCATATGAAACTGTTCTTACAAGATCTGTTTTGCCTTACCAAAATGTCAGTTTCATAAGATTCAACCCAATACCTCCTGAAGTTTTACTACGTGCCCTTTAGCATCTATTGGAAAATTACCTGTGTTCTAAGAAACATGGATCACTGTTTCCTGATGTATTTTAACTCATTTATTTAGCCATATTTCACAGTCATTTACTTTATAATTAAACAAAAATTGGTGCCCTCTTTTAGAAAGTACATTCTTTCTATAAATGGGCTTTCAAGCTGTTGTACAATGTTGACCTCTCATCACGTGGTCTTTGGAAAAATTGAGACCACTGTTGAAATAGTGTAGCCAATTAGCAACTTTTCTCCCCAGATTCTCAGTATAAAATTCATTATTATCAATTTTAAGATATTGGTAACAGAATAGTCCCACTGTCTTCAACTGCTCAAGTTGCCATAACAAAATATTATACATTGGATGGCTGAAACAACAACATTTTATTTTCTCACGGTTCCAAAGACTGGCAATTCCAAGATCAAGATACTTCCTGATTTTGTTCCTAGTAAGGGCTCTTCTCCTGGATTATAGTCACCTTCTTGCTGTGTCCTTAAATGTTAGAGCCAAAGAGAGAGAGCGAGCAAGTTCTTTGGTGTCTCTTCTCATAAGGACATGAATCCTCTCATGAAAGGCCTACCTTGTGATCTCATCTAACTCAAATTACTTCCCAAGTTCCCATGTCCCAAAATCACCACATTGGGGGCTAGGATTTTGACATATGAATTTTGGGGAGACATAACTATACCTAACAAAAAAGAGCTATCTTTTTAATACTATTAAGCATTCTTTTTTAAGTATTTCCAAAAGGGAAGAATATTTTTCGAAAAGGCATTTATTTACAAAATATTTAAGTTATAGTCTGGCTCCAACTTATCTTTCCTGGAACCTATTATCTTTTTTTGTATTCATTGCATCCTTAACTCCTGTCTCAAAGGAATATTTACTTGTCTTTGCATTAGGCCTCTGGGCTCTCCATCAGGATGCATAAAATGTTCTTCCACATTTGTTTGCCCACTAACCTTACGTGTCAGGTGTCTTCTTGTTTATGTTTTAAGGTCCAACTCAAACAGTAGCTCTTCTATGAAGATCACTCCATATCCCTGGGCAAAACTAGCCCTCTCTGTCTCACACTCTGCATGATGTCTCAATATCCCCTTTTATGTTAGGTTCTGTGGTTTTGTTGACTTTTCTTCTTCCCCATTAGACTACATACTCCCTTTGGTAAAGGATGGTGTCTAGCACAGTGTATTACATATGGTAGAAGCTCATTGAATGCAGATAGAATGAATGGTAGCAGTTGTTACAGCTATGAAGGACCATGGCTCACTCATGTGGGCTCAAGGGCTCACCATGCAGAAGGCAAAAAATTTCTTAACTGTACTGTGATCCTTTGAGGGTGGAAGATGAAGGCTTCTGGAAGCCTCTGAAGAACCCATCCAATGAATCTGTAGTTGTAGATAAATCCAAGCATTTCACAGGAAGGAAAGCTTGCTTCAGCGTAAGGTCAGACTCAGGGTTATTGTTGATACTAGATTTAGGCAGATATATGAGAGATCTCTGCTCCAGACTGGGGTCCTGATATCCACAGGCTTTGTCTTTTGTAAATTTTCTTACCACTCTACCTCCCACATCTCCATTTGTCTTTCTCGTCTGTTGGGTCAACACCTTCTAGAATTATATCAGTCTTATCATAATTTTATGAGCTTTCCTGGGAAAGAATTTCCACACAGAATGTGAGTAGTTTTTCTCTCAGTTGTGGGCACATAGCTATGATTTTAGGAAAATTAATGGGGTAATTCTATTTTTTTCCAAGCCAGCCTTGCTGGAATACATATATGTATTATATTATGGCTAGAAGAGGAATATTTGTGTTGAAAGAGAAACACCATGCTTAACACTAGAAAATCAGCAAATGTAGAAATGAAACAATCAAGTCTGTCACAGGTAAGGAAAAGTGCATCTGATTGAAGGCAGATGGAAAATGAATATTTACCCAAATGCAATACTAATAGTAAGTCAGGCCTGCTCAACAATTTGAACTTGAAAAGCTTTGAAGGGTGCGTTTTAGGGATAAAAAGATTCTGAATTCCCTCCCCTTGCTTAGAGGAAAAATCTCATAATTCCTTAATGTTCAGCTTCCAGGATTTGCAGGCTACATTGAAATGATAGTTTTTTATGCATTAATGTTTACACAACTGCTATTTTTGCAGACATTTAAATTACAGAGAACAGCAATTGTTGAGGGGAAAAAAAACAAGTATAAATAAATAGAAGCTAAAATTTTTCCCCTTCAGAGGTAAGTGTGCTATTCCTAGCAAAGAATACTTAGGCTATTTGTGTGAGATTGTTCTTCAAGCCAGTAAAAACTAGTTTCTCCTCAAATAAAAATGCCACTTGGAAGAATACATATGATAGCCTAATAAAGCATTTAAAAAAAATTTCCAAAAGTGGTAAATGAACAATGTGCTTTTTATAGGTATGTTGGCTCACATTAGTTATCTCTGTCATTTTCAGGGGTGAAAAAGCCAAGAAAAATGAATAATTAGAGTAAGCATCACATTATATATCCATAGCTTGAGCATAACGTATATCACATGTTACTTGGTAGCTTGGGATTTCATATCACAAAATACATGTTTGGAGATATGATATACTATTTGTGAATTCCCAGGTGGGAGTAACCAAGATAATGTCTGGGCCTTCGGGAGAGGGAGTGGACTTGGGGTGAGGTGTGGAAGTGAGTTGTGGTAGGTGAGGTGAACACACATGTCTTTGCCCAGACAATCCCTAATTTGGGCCAGTTGTCAGTGGGGTCACTGTGCATATCTTCCCTTTTGCTCTCAAAAATGTCCCAGTTTATTGGATGAAGAATTGTGTGTTATCTTTTGTTTGGAACACATAGCAAAGATGGAGGGGAAGCAATGAAATTAAGCCTCCTGTAAACACAAGAGGACCTCTTAAGCTACCTCAGGGAAGGGCAATAATAATATTCTTTAGTATGGACTATTAATGCTTTCTGGGTCTATATAAAATTTGAATAGCTCCTTTAAAAAGACAGTTATTTTTATTGCTCTGTATTTTAAGTTATAAGGGAAAATATTGTGTTTGGCACAAATAGAGCCGTTGACAAACTCCTCTATCCCCTGTTTATTGCCTGCCCAGACCCACTTCTGCTCACTTCTGCCCCCAGGCTGGCTTGGAAAAAAATAGAATTAACCCATTAAACAACAACACAAATGCTCCTCAATCTTCACTTTCAATAGTTACCCTGGAAAGGTAAGCAACTCCTGTATCCATTAACAGACAGATGAGTATATAAAACATGGTCTGTCTAGGGCCGTATTGCTCAGTTATAGAAAAGAATAAGCGCTGACACAAGCTACCATATGGGTAAAACTTGAGAACATTTTTCTGAGTGAAAGAAGACAGACCCAAGGAGACAAATAGCTAATGATCCCACTTATATGAGTATCATGATGTATCAAATTTATAAAGACAGAACATAGAATGGTGGATGCCAGGGCCTAGGGGGAGGGGAAATTGGGAGTTAGTGTTTAATGGGTACAAAGTTTCTGTTTGGTTATTGTTAATAAGTTTAAAAAAATAACAGCAAAAGCACATGTTGGTGAGGTTGCAGAGAAGAGGGAATGCTTACACAAAGCTAGTTCAGCCCCTGTGGAAAGCATTTCTCAGAGAACTAAAAATAGAATTACCATTCAATTCAACAATCCTATTACTGGGCATGTACCTGAAGGAGCACAAATTGTTCTACCAAAAAGACACCTGCAGTCCTACCTTTATCACAGCACTATGCACAAGAACAAGAACATGGAAACAACCTAGATGTCCATCAACAGTGGACTGGATAAAGAAAATGTGGCACATGCCCAATATGGAATACCATGCAGCCATAAAAAAGAATTAAATCATGTTCTTTGCAGCAATGTGGATGCAAGTGGAGGGCATTATTCTAAGTGAATTAATGCAGAAACAGAAAACAAAATATTGCGGGTTCTCACTTATAAGTGGAAGCTAAACACTGGGACACATGGACATAAGAATGGGATCAACAGTCTGGGGTTTCGTAAAGGGGGAGGAATGGAGGGAGGTGAGGGTTGAAAAACTATCTACTGGTTATCATGTTCACTATTTGGGCTCAGTAGAAACCCAAACCTCATCATCACAAAATATAGCCATATAACAAAACTGCACTTATCCTCCTTGAATCTAAAATAGAAAAAATAATAAACAGTTTGCTTTGGAAGATGATAAAATTATGGAGATGGACGGTGGTGATGGTTGTACAACATTGTGAATGTACTAAATACCACTGAACTGTATACTTAAAAACAGTTAAGATCGTAAGTCTTATATTGCAAATATTTTACTACAATTAAAATACTTTGAAAATGAGAGGGCATTAGGACAAGGATATGATCGTGATTCAGTGTTTCCTGCTTGGCATATTAGATTCCTAGGACTGCTTTAATAAAGTACTATATACCAGTTGCCTCAAAACAACAGAAATGTATCCTCTCACAGTTCTGGAAACCAGAAGTTCAAAATCAAGTTTCCAGTTGTTTCCTTCTGGAAGTCTTGAGGGAGAATTTGTTTGTTGCCCCTTCCCAGTTCCTGGTGGTGGCTGGCAATTCTTGCCATTCCTTAGCTTCCAGATGCGTCTTCCCATTCTCTGCCTCCCACTTCCCACAACTCTATATGTTGGGTGTCAAATCTCCCTTTGTCTTCTTTTTATAAGAATACTTATCATTGGATTTAAGGCCCACCCTAAATCTAGGATGATCTTGATATCCTTAACTTAATTACATGTGCAAAGTTTCTTTTCCCCAAAAAAAGCCCCATTCACAGGCTGTAAGTCGATGTATCTTTTGGAATTGGGCCACAACTCAACCCATTCCATTTGGGAAGAGCTGGCTTTTCTCAGAATTATGAAGCAATGCAAACTTGTTACTGGTGAGTTGCACCCACCCCTTCCAGTAGATGCATAAAAAACTCCTTCCAGTTTCCTGGCTGCCTGCTATAACCTCCTTCACTGTCCTCACCTGTCTTGAAAGATGCCTAAGCTCAGGACCTGCACAGGTGAATTTTAAATTCACCTGTTATGTATCATTTCCACACTAGATGAGAGAACAAGGAGACTGATATAACAGGGGTAGGGAATAAAAGCTCTGTTTTACTCCTTTCAGCCATAGATTTTTATTTAATGAGCCTGCTTAGGTAATACAGTGACTTTGGGTAATACAATGGTGGAAAGAGTATATAAAACAGTTCAGCAGAACTTTTAAACTATCCTCAGAGGCATGCTGTATCAACACCCGCCCCTTTGCCAAGCCCGGGTGTCTGCTTGCTACTCCTGTCTATGCCTTTTCTTGGCCAAACAAACTTCTTCCAGGTCCCTTTGATCATTTTCTCTTTCCATGCCAAAAATAAACCTTGTTATCCACTGTGTCTGGAACATCCTCCCACTTTCCAAACCATATTGTTTTTCATTTTTGCATTGATTTCTGTCTCTCTCCTTCAGGTGGGGTAAAGGGATGTCATGACATCATTGCTCATATACTTTGTGAAGATGGTGGTTTTTAAAAACAAATACTTTTTCTTGAATATGCTGAAGGGCCAAGTGGTTGTCTGTTTTACTGTAACCGTGCATTGAACCAGGCTGCATAAAAGACACCTACAGAGATCACTGGATCATCTTTATCAGAATGGTTTTGGACAAGTTAACCTATCTTGATTTGTAGAAGAAGTATTGGGGACCTGGGCAAAGTTTATCTCTCATGCATTAAACAAGCAAAATGTCATAGGGTTCATTGCCCCAGAATATGGGAAAGTATGAAATGCATTAACTGTGTTTTCTTTCTTAACTTCAATACTCTCATATTTCATTTGAATTATTAAAAAAAATGCTCAGTTCATTGGATAGTTTAAGTCAGAATTCTCTACTTACATGGTGAAAATAAATATCAAGAGAATAATTGTACATGCCAAGTGTGTCCAGTGAAGCAATATGTGTAGGCAGCTTTGGAAACAGTGACACAGTGATTATCTGTGCATAACTTGGTCATAATATCATCCCTGTCTAGACTACTAGACAATTAGCATCCAGACATACTATAGCTCAGATTTAAGAAGGCCATTAAAAAAAATGAAAGAGAGAATAGCCCTTTAAATGAAAGGAAGACCCAGTTCATTCTTCTCTAGAAAGATATTTCTTGAGATTTGACTTTGGATTGAAATATACTTTCATACTCAACATTCTTTTATGACTCTCTGATTGGTTCCCATTTTCATAAATGTAGCTAATAAGCTATTTATTCCTATCATCTGGTTTAATAATTTTATATGTATTTGGCACAAGACATATCTGTTTGATGTGATAATTCTCCTCAGATTCCACCTCGTTTTACCCTTCTCCTTCTATATTGGTTAAAAGACACACTAGTATTTAAAGAAATAACAGTGTTATAATAGAAGTCCCTATGTAAAAGTTATTCTCTGTTGAATCCTCAGAGATTAGCAAAATCTAAACAAGGATATCTGTGGGCAGCATGCATCTTGCAAGCCATTTCATCCTTTTTTATCTACTAGAAATTTGGTATGACATCAATTCATAGAGTGACAGAAGCTGTTCTGTGTTCACAGATCCCCAGTTCTTTCCCTTCCTGCTACAACAGCTAGACCACATTTCCCAGCCTCCTTTGCAAATGGGTGGGGTCAAGTGACTGAGTTTTGACCAGTGACATATGGGGAGAAGTAATTCATTCCATTTCTAGGTCTGGCACCTAAAAGCCACCCACCAAATTTACCATGCTTTCTTCTCCCGTCTGTGCACTAATAGGGATGATAACTATAAACCAATGTGGTCCCTGTAGAGCATCCATTAGCTTCCAATGCCCAAACTCCATAGAATATGCATGTCTTTTAATACAACATATTTGGTAAATTTCTTAAAGGGCTGACAGTGTTTTATTCATCTTCTGTCTCCAGATTTCCACAGTCTGCACATACACACCTGCACACACCAATGCTTGAGCACAAGGCCTAGCACGGAGGAAAATTTTATAAACACTGGTGCTTGGGAAGAAGCATCACTGAAGGGTAGTTGGAGAAAAAAAAAAGTCAGCAGCAGAGAATGTTGGATTTTCTGCCCAGGACAGAGTTCTTGAATGATAGCTGTCCAGAATTTGAGGCAAGACGCTTGAAGCAACATCAATCTAGTCAAACTGGTGTGAAGCAAAGAGTCACACATGTGTGAAAACTCCCACAGAAAACCAAGAAAACAGGGGGCGATGCATTTTCCCCTGACTTCATTTTGTCTTAAACATCCCTTGGCTCTCAAGCTGTTGAAAGAGTTAACATTTTATTTTTGTCCCTGCAATGAAAACATCACACCAGAGATATGAAAAGCCTGACTTTCAAAGGCAGATGCTGAAATAACAAAGTTGCTTTTAAAATGAGTACTTAAGAAAATGGCCATTTGAACTGGCATGGTACCAACGGGGTTCCAGCAGTATTTATTTTTCTATGGAATGTGTGAGCATGTTGTGGGTTGTAAGTGGAACCCTGGCCAATCCCAGTCAGGCATAAAGGAATCATTTAGGTTCCCTTCAAAATCATTAGGACTATTAGTCCTGACTTGAAATGAGTGAAATATACAAACTCGTGCCAAAGAGGGAACCAGTGAGTTCTGCTATGTTTCAAAGTCATCAAAGCCAGCTTCTCCAGCATGAAACATTTCAGAGCAGAGTGCCTTCCTGTGCAACTGTCAGCGACACATCACATATATACCAGGCTGGAACTTTTGCTGTCTTGTAGCCCTACACCCTGGTTCATGAAGAAACTGTCATTGGCCATCCTCCTAGTGCCCAGCAAGTATCCTTCATGAGGCATTAAAAACACCTGCGATACCTGGGGGTGGAGGGCATGTGCACCCTGAAGCCATTCCTCCTGAGGAAGTTAGCCCTCAATCCCAAGGAGCTCTTCCTGTATGCGGTCATGACCTCAGCTTTCCAGTCCTTGAAGTTAGCCCCCTTTTACAATACACTGAGGACTGTTTATGTTACTGTTGATTAAATAGAGGATCACATGACACCTGCAATACTGAAATCATTTCAAAACATGCTGACATGCATGTGGTTTGGAAGAGGACTTCTGGATAGATGAAATGAGTTTTCATTTTTCAATGAGTATACATACCCACCTCGTTCCAAACAATCACATGTACTACAAATTTGGACAAGTCCCTTAACCTTGCAATGGAGGAATCGGCCTTGGCCAGAGATTTTTAAACTGTGGGTTGTGAAATCAATTTAATGGGTTGCAACTGGCATTGAACAACAAAGAACAGAATAGAATAAAATCAGAATTTTTGTTTGCTTGATTTTTGCAAGCAGTTAAGTGTAAGTATGTGTTCTCTATGTTGTGATGGAAAGTGTATTTTGAATTCTGAAATCCACTGGCAGAGTGGATACACTGGGCCCCTTACTATCAAGTACGAGCTTGTTATTTGGTACTGTCTTCACTTGCCTTGCCAGCTTGCTTCTCCATCTTTCTCCATGTTGCCTCCTGTCCTTGGGGGATAATCTCTGAGGACTGCTTCAGTGAGCCCTCATGCTCTCTGGTCCCCAGTTGGCCTCAGCTAACGGGAAGCCCAGCAGGATGTGGACAGAGAGTGGGAACTGAAATTAGGCTTCATTCCCCAGTGCCCATTCTATGGGGTCACTTGGAGCAAGCTGTGTTTCTCCACTGAGAAATACACCCTGCCCTTGTTGTATTCTCCTCAGATCATCCTAGTTCAAATGTACCCTGTGATCTCTCTGGAGTTGAGACAGATCAGTGAGGTAGCCTTCTATTACAGTAGTATATAGGCTTTATCCAAAATATTCTTATACGTAAATTAAAGTTCCTAAGGAGAAGGTAAGGAATCATTGTGTCCTATAAAGTGCTCATTTGGTGGTAGGGAGGTTATTACATTAAAAAACAAAATAAAGGTGGTAGGTTTGAGTCTTTGATAGAATCAGTACAAATATATTCCAGAGAATAGCTAGAATCCTATTTTCTTGACTGAGTGCATTCACAGATCATCGTTAGACCATTTAGAAGACTAACTATAGAAAAAATTCTAAGTGAATACTTTTCAGTATATCATAGTTGACTGAAGTGCATTGTTCAATTTAATTCACATGAGAGTGAAATGAAATTTCATCTGAATGCTACTATTTGCATGACATTGTTTTATGTGTTTGAGAGGCATCAGAAAACAAAACAAACATCCCTGTCCTCATGGAACTTGCATTCTAGCAAGAGATAGAAATTAAACATTTATTGTCAATAAATGCATTATATTAAAGTTGCTAAGTGCCATGAAATAAAGCAGGTCAGAGTAAGAAGGTTTAGGATTTCTGGGGACTGAGGGACAAATTACAATATTCCATAGAAAGGTTGGATGAAGCCTCACAAATATGATATAGAGAGTGGAGTAATAGGCATGGGAAACTCAGAAGAATGAGGGAGATAAGGGATGAGAAATTCCTTAATGGGTACAAGGTACACTATTCGGATGATTTCTACATCAGAAGCCCAGACTTCACCACGATGCGATATATCCATGTAAAAAAAACTGAATTGTATCCCCTAAATCTATACAAAATAAAAAAATGAAATTTAAGCCAGCACATGAAGGGGTGTGGTACTTGGCTTAGAGGGTGTCTGACAGAAGAGCTTTTCAGCCAGAGGGAACACCCCTGTGTCCAGGACCTTGACTGAAGGACGCTGGATCAACCAGAGGCCAGTGTGTCTGGTGCCCAGTGGGGGAGGGAGAGAGGATATAGTTGAGGAAATGAGGGACCCTCTACAAACTTTGGCTGCTATGCTATAGAAAAGGGAAAACCACTAAAGGGTCTGTGCATAAAAGTGGATTGAGCCCATATAAGTGATAAAACTCTCCAGTTGATACATTGTGAATAGACCATGTAGGGCAAAATTCGCCCCCCCCCCCACAATGGCTTAGCTGATGGAAGGAGCAATAAGTGGCAAGAGGTGACTGGATTCTGGTTACCTTTTGAAGGAGAGCCAAGAAGACTGTAGAGAGTTGAAGAAAAGAGTTCAAGGATGACTCCAAGATTTTTAACCTGATTGATTTTTTTTTAAATGCCATTCATTAGGCTGATATCTAGGAAACTGTGGCTCTGTGAATCAGTAGTAATGCTCTTCGCAAGCAATGTGACACATCGCCTTGCCAAGATTTCTTTTCCAAAGAACTCCCTGTTAACTATGAAGTTAGATACCTCAAACAGAACACCAGTGGTAATGATCTAGCCCAACTTTCTGCCTTCCTATGCTGATTACTTCATACACTTTTTGGGAGGAGGTTATCACTTACATGGTTGGCCTTGAAAGATTTTTGAATGAGCCAAATTGCAAGCTTGGTGCCAGATTTCAAATTGATTCCATTTGGGTGACCAGCATCCTATGAAAATAACATTTTGTACCTTATTTTCATGTGCACGTAACTGTGGCTCCACACACAAGCAATTAACTACTGATGTGTGTACTCTTTTTCCAGCTAGTGCTAAAAAAAGGACATATTCAATGCTTTTTTAAGATTTGAATATTTTATAGTGCTGATTGAGCAGTAACTGTAGAAAAAGGGAAGAATATGAAAAGGCTGCCATATACTGTTATTAATCCCAGAGAGTGGCTCTTTGATATAATCCAGAACATAAGAACTCCTTATAAGATACAGAATTTGTAGCCAAAAGGGTTATGTAAACCATAGAGCCCAAATCCTGGCATTCAACTGACGAGGAAAATGGCGCTGAACTTGTTAAGCTGAAAGTAGCTGAGCCAAGAGCATCCAGCTGGTTAAGAAAAGAGGTACCCAGATTTAAACACAGGAGGATGGACTCTTGGTTGGTTCTGGCTCACCATTCATGAGTCAATAGAATGCCCAGGAAATGTGAAGACCCAGAGTTCCTGGGGCAGAGAGACCCTTCAGAAGAGCCCCTGACAATTCTGTTTGCTTGTTTGTTTGTTTGCTTGTTTATTTAGAGACAGAGACTCACTCACTGACCCAGTCTGGAGTGCAGTGGTGTGATCATAGCTCACTATAGCCTTGAACTCCTGGGCTCAAGAGATCCTCCTGCCTCAACCTCCCAAGTAGCTGGGACTATAGACACATACCACCACACCCAGCTAATTTTTTTTTTAAATTGTGGAGATGGATTCTTGCTATATTGCCTAGTCTGGTCTTGAGCTCCTGGCCTCAAGCAACCCTCCTGTCTCAGTCTCCCAAGTAGCTAGGAACACTTACTAATTTTGCATGAACTCCTATTCTCTTAGTTTCTGCTTCGTTTCTCTCTTGAGGTCATGGGTGGTTCACCTTCAAGCACCTTACCCTTTTGATACTGAGCCTTGATGATAGTCTCTCATCAAGATGTCACCCAACCACAGCCTCCCCCATCAATCCTCAGACCTGGTCTGCGGAAGGCCCTGCTTTCCTCACTCTCATCCTCTTTCAACATTTCCTGGATCAGCTTCCAGTGATGGGAAAATGGTAAATGCCCTGCTACTCACATCACAACTGCCACTCCACATGGGATTTGGGACACAACAGCCACACTTAGCATATCAGTGGGCTATTGCCACCTATGGAGTAGTCTCACCAGTGGCAACTACCTACTGACCCAGCCACCAATATTATGCTTCATCTGGTTTTGAATTTTCTGCTGAAGGACTTACAGCTGTAGGAAGGAAGGGAGTCAGTTTCTGCAGATAAGCCTGTGTCCCTAGCCCCAAGCTGCCCTGGCTTATGGATCTTTTGCCAGATTCCACCCTTTCTTACTTATCTTCTACACATTGTTGCAATGTCACCAATTAACTTGTCTAAGATAGTTCCAGAACAACTGTAATTTCTTGTAATGAAAAGAAGCTAAGAGAACAGAGTTCCGGGGGAGAGGAATAATAACTTTGCCCATGGACTTGCCCTACAGAGGTGCCCTTAGCAGCCAATGAGGCACTAAGCAGGTGTGGGACAAAGCTATACTGCCTTTCACTTGTGAGGATGATTCCACTGAGGAGCCTTAGTTCCCCCCCCCCATTTATTCAACACTCAGTAATGTTTTTCAGATGTTTATGGTGGGCAGAATTTTAAAATGACCCCTGAGTTTTCTGCTTATCTGTGTGCAGTCTAGCATGAATCTAGCTGCTGTGGTATAGGGAGTCTATAGATGTCATTAATTTCCCAAACTGGTTGGTTTCTAGAAAGGGAAATTATGCTCCGTGGGCCATGCCTGATCAGGTGAGCCTTTAATACGCAGAGCTTTAATATGCCTGATCAGGTGAGCCTTTAATATACATGCCTGATCAGGTGAGCCTTTAATACTTTGAGAGACTCAAAGTATGAGAGAATTCAACATGGATTATGCTTTTCCAGGTCTAGAGTATCAGAAATTATAATTTTGGCTATTATATTGCTGCTCCATTTTTATACAACGTCATAAGATTTTTTAATGAGTACAGTACATGAAAGCATCAGAGTGAACTTTCTTTAATTTCCTCTCATCTTTATAATCCTCTTGGGTATTTTTTTTTTTGTTCCTTGCTGTTCCTCACTTGCTTTATTCACTTTATTGATTTAGTAAAATGTTCCTCAACTTGACAGGAAAAGAAACTGGTCAAAAAATGGTGAACCCATCTTGTTCCCCTGAAAAATCAAAAAATGAGGGTAGTGCATCTGAAAGTTTTTCAGGTTGCCATGTTGGGTAAATTACTGTTTGCTCTATACTCCAGCAGGCGTGCCTGCTAGGTTATAACCTTCTTGTTCCTCTGTTTCCCCACCTATAAAAAGAGACAACAATTATGCTTATCTCATGATGATATCAGGATTATACCTACCTACAGTGATGGGGATCAGAATATGACACCCTAAATAAACCACTTTGGTATAAGGGTTATTTTGAGTTAAAGGCAATTGAGAAAATGCACGAAGAATTCTCTGACCTACTGTTACCTGCCTAAAGCAGGGCATTAATTTTCAATTTCAATTTTAATTTTAATTAATTTTAATTTTCAATTTCCTTTTGAGGAATACTGCAGGGGATCAAGACCTTACTAAAGTATTCTTTATCTTCCATGAATTTCCCCATAAATTTCTTAATCACTTTCCCACTGTTTATCAGCTCTTCACCCAAACTCTCCCCCCTTTGTTGAAAGGGTATATACACTCCTGAATCTATTTCCTTGAATTTCACTCCTTTCCTGTGAACTCCTGTGCAGATAAATATTAATAAAAGTTGTGTGCCCTTTCTCCTCTTAATCTGCCTTTTGTTAGTTTAATTCACTGGCCCTTGATTACTGAACATGAGAAGGTAAGTTTTTTCTCCCTGACAATTGACTATAAAAAAAAAATCTTAGCTTAAAATCTGGCATATAACTAGACAAATGTTAGCTAACACCATTATTATTTTTCCATCTCAATTCCTTCCAACTTTTCAAAAACAGAACATTCACGGAGGGAGTCTGGTAGCATGTTTCTATAATCCCAACTTTTGGGAGGCTAAGGTGGGAGGACTGCTTGAGCCTAGGAGCTCTAGGCTGCAGTGAGCCATGATCATGCTACTGCACTCCGGCCTGGGTGACAGAACAACATTGTGTCAAGAAAAAAAAAGGAAGAATGAAAAAGAAAAGAACACAATGGAATATTACTCAGCCATAAAGAAGGACAAAAATCTGCCTGAGCCCGCAGGTTCGAGACCTACCTGGGCAACTTGGCAAGACTTCATCTCTACAATACATAAAAAATCAACCGGGCATAGTAGCATGCGCCTGTAGTTCCAGCTACTTGAAAGGCTGAGGCGGAAGGATCGCCGGAGCCCAGCAGGTCGAGGCTGCGGTGGCCGGGAGTGGCCACTGCACTCCAGTCAAAAAAAAAAGAAGGACAAAATCATAAACTTTGCAGCAACTTGGATGGACTTAGAGGCTATGATACTGAATGATCTCTCACAGAAACAAAGAACTGAGTATCACATGTTCTCACTCATACGTGGATCTTGAACAACAATTGCAATACTATAAGAAAGGGATTGGCAGTAGTGGGAAACTGCCAAAGTAGCAGGGGCACACCTCATCAACAAGGGTACCTGCATAATGAACATTTGTATACCTAACCCTGAATTGTACCCCATATATTTAAAATAAAAGATTAAAAGAAAAGAAAAGAAAAACCAAGAGCAATCACATTCTGTGTTTTTCACTCAGCCTCCTCTGTCCTGCAACTCCTGCCTCTCAAGGACAAGCTCCGCCACCTCTAATTCTAGGGGAACTGGCTTGTGCCCCTCCTAACATTGATTGCATACCACTTCACATCAATACAGCTTTATCAAATCTTTCTTAGTGAACTACACAGTTTTGAGGACAAGAAATCTGGTTAAGGTCTCTATCTGCCCTGGCATCTAAGTCAGAAACTAATACCTGATATGAAAGCATGGGGAGACTTTCTCCATGACCTCTATCTGTGCTAGGGTTTCATCCTTGTTTTTGGAAGCATACCGTATTTGTCATCTAAAATGAATTTCTGGCTTGCCGTCTTCATCATTTGCTTTTCAGAGCTGGAAATGATGCTCATTTTAGCTCCTGTTTTAAATGGCAAATGCTATTTTTGGTAATTTCTTTTCTTTTCTTCTTCTTTCTCTTCTTTTTACTTTTTTTTTACTAATATTAAAAACCTTTCAGAATTCGGGCACACACTTACCTATTAAATAGATCTATTTTTTCTTTGACCGTATATGTACATGCACATTCTCTCTCCATTTTTTTTTGACAGTTAAAGCCATCTGTTAGCATATCTTCTTCTCTTCTTTTTCTTTGATTTTTCTAAATTTTATCATTTTTCTATAATATCCAATCTAGTATTTGATAAACTCAATTATATTCTATGCCTCTATTTTTAAACGTATTTTCAAGTCTTGAATATTGAGCAAGGTTTTTAATACTCTAAAGGGCAAAGGCACTTTTTATGTTGGTACAGTAGTTTTATGTCTTCTTTAACTCCTAGGCAGAAATACTTACAAGGTTGTATACAAAGTAAGAATTCACAAATATTTTGTATATTTTAATCTAGTTGAAATAAGTTACCCTTGTTAATGTTCAGATACTTACTCTAACAAAGAACAAAAAAGACATAAGGAAGTCAAATATCTTTTAACATTTAGGAAAACAGTAGATGAAATATTGGTACCCTAAATGTAATATTAATAGATCCTAATTCCTGGAACCTGTAAACATTACCTTACAGTGAAAAGGGATTTTACATATGTGATTAAGTTTATGATTTTGACATGAGGGATTATCCTGGATTATCCAGATGGATCCTAAATCCAATCACAAGAGAGAGGCTGAGAGATATTAGACACACAGAATAGAACCCATTGTAGAAAACAGAAACAGAGATTGGAATGATGTAGACACAAGCCAAGGACACCAGGACCACCAGAAACTGGAAGAGGCGAGAAAATATCTTCTAGAGCCTTGGAGAGAGTGCAGCCCTGCTGACACCTTGATTTTGGTCTAGTGAAGCTGTTACATTTCTAGCTTCCATAGTTATGGAAAAATAATTGTCTGCTGTTTAAAGTCACCATGTTTGTGGTAATTTGCTACAGCAGCCTCAGGAAACAAATATAATGTATAAATTTGAACATTTTCCCACATATATTTTTATATTTAATAAAAATGGCATTATGCAATGCATATTATTTTTGTAACACGCTTTTAAATATTCAAAGTTGCTTCCTGGAGAGTATTTTAGTGGCCACATGGAAATTGTATTGATGCCACAATTAATTTAATCAATGTCCTACTGCTACAGATCATAAAATTTGCCATTAAATAGCAATCATTTTATAATTGATATTTCATATTACTATGTATAGTTTTATATTATTGTTATTAGATTTTATTTAAATAAAATTTTTTTCACATTCATGAATTTTTTAGAATAAAAATTTTAAAAAACATTTAGCTAAATATATAAAGTTTAGAAAACTTTTAACTCGCATCTGATATGTCTAGATATCACCTTTATTCTATATTTAAACTTTAATAGCTTAAGCATCCACCTGCATGACAGTTATAAACTCCCACCCAGACATCCAAAATATGGCTAGTATTTTTCATGGTCCTTGCATATGTTGTCTTAACTGTTTTTTCTCCCCACCTGGCGACCACCACCCCCATACCACTTTGAGTAGCTCTTGTGTCTTCTATTGCTGGAACCCATTTTAGGACACCAGTGTTCATTTTTAGGCTACTGCTTCCAGAAGCTTCCAAGGCTTCCAATGCTCAACATGCCCGAGCCATGCTGGATTTCACACTCGTGCTCATTATTCATTATAGAAGGCGAATGGCCTCCTCCCCAAGGGCATTCCACATTTGGACAAGGAAGCCACCTTGTAGTTCTTATGCTCGGAGATTGTCCCTCAAACAGTTATGTCAACAACTGGTCATCTTTTCTCTAATCCGTGGGTCTCAAGACCAAATGCAAACCAGACCAAGCCTGTGAATCAGAGTGGAGCAGGCTGGGTGTGACCTCAAGGAAGTGGTAGGGAGATGGCGCCAAGGCCAGCTGGAGAAGTCATCTGTGTCTCTCCTCCACACCTGCTCTTGTTTACTTGTGGGAGTGATGGTGAGGGCCTGGTATGGCCAGACCTTCAGGGTTGCCAAAAGGAATCTAAAATTCATGTCTCTATGTAAAATACCTGTATTCTTAAGTGCTGAAAAGTTATTCAGTATATCTTAATGCTGCCTATCAGCAGCTGAATCTAGCCTGGGGCTCCAGGGTAGAAGCTCTGCAGTTGCCCATGCCAAACTTCCCCTCTTCCCACTGCTAAGCTGTCTCCCCATTCACCTTTTTTGCTCCTTAGAACTAAGTCCAAACATCTCTGTATTAGCTGGCCCTTTTCTTTACCTTCGCATAACTCAAAAATCTCTTTATGGTACTTTGAAGGGGTTTTCCCCTGTCCTGTGCCCACAATCCTCCAAGTCAGGAGTTATTTTTCCTAAGCTCAATTTCAACACACTGATATGTGTTTAATACAAAAATGTTTGAAACTTTGAAAGCCCTGAGGATTTTGTGTGTTTGTTTGTTTGTGTTTTTTAGCTTCTACTTTCTCCTAAGATGCTGTATGCATTAATGCCAATTTTATGACGAAGGCAGGCTGTGTGCTTCTGTGCTTTTCTTTCTTCTAAACTCTCTGTAGGGAGGAAGCTGACACTTCCTGTTAAGGACAATCTACTTTCCCAACATCTGGCATTTCACAGCGTAGGCCCTGTAAAAGAGAGGTCTCTCTTCACCTGAATGCTCCATTGAAGCTTATCTTCAACTCCACTGTTCCACTTTCTGTCCATCACCCTATCCACAGTGAATTAGCCTGGAAACTTCTGCAGCTTTGCTCATTTTGAGCTGCAGGAAGGCAGGCTTGTCATGTAAGTTAGTGATGAGGCCTCTTAGCTGCTGAAAGTTTTCACATTCCTGATGTTGAATATATTTTTTTAAATGTTTGCCTTAGGAAAGGACATTGAGATTTCTTTAAATAATTTTAAAAATATTTTTGCTCTTGTGGGAGATAATGCACATGATGGAACATAAAACTTCCAGAATGTACTTCTTATTAGCTGATCTTCTAAAGTATTTGATGGTTGGAGCCTTCTGATTCCTGAATTGCTTAATCCCCACCATTGTCTGGAATATTATCTCACCATCATGTTCTTAAACACACCCAAAATGCTTAGAGAAAACCTCCCAAAAGCATCAAAAGAATTTAGTTCTGTTTCAATTGAAATTATCTGGAAAATTTAATTTAATAAGGTAGGCTTGACTTCTCCCTTCCTTTATTTCCTATGACCAGTCAGTTTTCCTGCTTTCAGTACTTATTACTTTTCTATTGCCCTTTGAATCTTTTCTCTACATTTTGTTTTTGTTGCTACTGCCTTGGTTACATCCTTGTTCAGTTCTCAGAGATCACTGCATCTATCTGTTACTCCTGGAGAGATCTTTATAGACTTCAGTCCTGCCTGCTCATAGTCACATGCACCTGATGTTATTATCCTGACTCACATCTTTCCCTGGTTCCCCGAGGCTGCCAGTGGAAAGGCTCACCCACAGCACAGTGCAGAGTAAGCCCTCTAAGACCTGGCCCTTGGCTCCGGGCTCAGTTCTCATCACTTACCTCTCCAGTGTTTTTCCCACTCCAGAATAATTAGAAATCCTCAAGGAATTAAAAGTAAGACCACTCTCTGAGAGTTAAGTAATAAATTCAACGTCTAAAGGATTAAGATAGAAATCATCGAAGTCACCC
The DNA here is from genome assembly GCA_027257055.1 of Cephalopachus bancanus. Taxonomy (NCBI): domain Eukaryota; kingdom Metazoa; phylum Chordata; class Mammalia; order Primates; family Tarsiidae; genus Cephalopachus; species Cephalopachus bancanus. The sequence continues at coordinate 1,831,436 of JAPVLO010000260.1, read as the reverse complement.
TGAGGAGATAGGCTGGGTAGTCAGAGGGTGAGCTTCCTTTGCAAAACATTTGAGTCTCATAACACATTGAGAACATTTGTCAGTCAGAAAGGAATTGGCCACTCTTCATCTAAAAAATAAAGATAAAGGGTCCCAGAGGGAAAAGAGCTCATAGCTAGTGGATTTAACGTATTCTAGTTTTGCCAACAGCAAGTAATTTTTTTCATCTTTATTTTAGACTCGGGATACATATACATGTTCATTTCATGGATATATTGTGTAGTGGTAAGGATTGGGTCTCAGGTGGCCCATTTACCAGTTAGTGAACATTGTACCCCATAGGTAATTTCTGAACCCTTAACCCCCCTCCTACCCCTTAGCACTGATCCCCACAGCCACACCCAATGGGAAAGGCAGAGGCATGAAGGGCACCTGCACTAAGTGCTATTATTTCTATCTTTGTGACCATTTAGTTCCTGCATGTGAATAAGAACATGCAGTGTTTTGTTTTCTGTTTCTGAGTCAGTTCACTTAGGATGATGATCTCCAGTTCCATCCAGGTTGTTGCAAAGAACATGAATTCATTCTTTATTATGGCTGCATAGTATTCCATTCCATTTGGTGTATAGCGGTCCCTTTCCTCCACAACAGCACCAACATTTATTGTTCTTTGACTTTCTAATAACAGCCATTATGATTGGTGTGAGATGATATCCCAGTGTGGTTTTAATTTGCATTTCTCTGATGATTAGTGATGCTGAGCATTTTTACATATGCTTGTTGGTCACTTGTGTGTTTTCTGTTGAGAAGTGTCTATTCATATCCTTTGCCTACTTTCTGATGGGATTATTTGTGGTTTTATTCACATGCAGTTGTTTGAATTCTTTGAAGGTTATGGATATTAGCTCTTTGAGTTTTAATTTTCAATTATTTTATCCCACTCAGTAGGTTTTCTGTTCACTCTTGATTACTTCTTTTGCTGTGCAGAAGCTTCTTAGTTTAATTAAGTCCCATTTGTATATTTTAGTTTTTGCTGCAACAGCAAGTTATTTTTATAGTAATCATGAATCCTTCAGGCCATCTTAGCCCAGAGATGTGAACTCTAAGGTTCACCTACCAGTGCTCTCAATCAGGCATGATTTAGCTCTGCCTACAGGACATTTGAGAGTACTTAGGAATGATTTAATTTGTCACAATGACTGAGGGGCACTTACTGATTTTTTTTCAGTAGCAGATTCAGGGTAGCTAATGGTCCAGCAGCACACAGAATGGTGACCACACCATAAGGAACCCCATTCCATGCCAGTTGCACCACCACTGAGAACACAGAATCTTCATTCTGATCTCAGCTTCCTATTTTGGATCTGCTTACAATAAGCGTTTGAGGGAGCTCTGGATTCATGGACATCTAGTCTAATTAACTTGCTGGCAAAGTCACCCAAATGACTAGACAATTCGCCCAATTCCAATTACAAAGTTCCAAGAAACAACTCCGATTGAAGTCATTTAGTGCAGGTGACCTTCATGCCTCTACCTTTCCCATTGGGTGTGGTTGTGGGGATCAGTGCTATGATCGACTCAGTTGGGGTTGTAAGCCCACCTCTATGACTATAACCAGGGTATATCTCAGAAGAAAGGGTGAAGCAGGTGGGGCACTATGTAGACACAAACAGTAGCCACCACAGCTATTTTGTTTCTCAGTAAAATTTGTGTAAAATTTATATTCTGAGCTGACCAGTGGCTCACATCCCCCATTGTTCCAAGGAACTAAATGACTCAACATTAGTCTTCTATCCAACTTCAAAGATTCAAAACAAGTGCACTAGGTTCCTAGGATTGCTGTAAAAAAACACACCACAAATTTGGTATCTTCAAACAATAGAGATTTGTTCTCTCACAATTGTGGGGGCCAGAAATCTGAAACCAATGTGTCAGCAGAATTGGTTCCTTCTGAGGCTCTGGAGAGGATCTGGTCCACGCAATTCTCCCAGTTTCTGATGCCTACTGGTACTCTTTGGTACTCTTTGACTTGAGACTGAATGACTCTATCTTCAGCTCTGTGTTCACTTGGCTTTCTCTTTTGTGTCCCTGTGTCTCAAATCTCCCTATTCTCTTTGAAGGACACTTGTCATTAGATTTAGGGTCCTAATCCAAGAAGATTTCATCCTGAGACCCTTAACTTAATAATTACATCTTAAAAGACCTTGTTTCCAAATAAGATCATATTCATAGGTACCAGGGGTTAAGAAATGGACACATCTTTTGTGGGGACACTATTTAACCTACTACACTTAGTGATATGGTATCTCCAGGAAGCAAAAGTAGCTTTTCCTATCCTGGGTGACTTTGTTCTCCAAATGCATAATCTATACCCATAGAACATGAATCATTCATAACAAGCACACTTTCCAAAAGCAAAGTTATGGAACAAATGTGTGGATAGAGAAAATGAACCCCAATTAAGGTCCCTTTGTGATAGGCCTCTTAGAAAAGCATTAACACTAATCTTCAGTGAAAAGCATTGTAAAATTGAGATTGAATGGGAAGATGTTGTTTGAAATGGCCTGGGTTCCCTTTAATGGAATGAAGAGAGGCAGAATTTACTGTGATTATGACATGCTTTTAGCCATATGAGGAGTCAGGGTCAGAGAATTAAGTGAAACCAACAAAAACTGTTCCAACTGTGGTTTCTGTTTTCAGGAGAATTTGTGAATTACAATGATCAATGGGCGGTAGAAACATTTTCTTTCCATTCACGATAGTGTCAGAGCTCGTGTGAACTAGGTTCTTTCTAACTTCCAGAATAGCTTCTTTTTTTTCATCTGCATTTTAAAGTTGTTCTTCTTTCATTATTAGAGTTTAGAGAAATGATGTCTTTAACTGGCACCGATGACAAGAACTCTCTTTGGTCAAGTTAAGAAATTAGCACATAATTAATTTTATTATTTAAAAAAGTCATAATGTTCCCTTGTCAATTGTCAATCATACATGGCTCAAAGGTAATGTTCTTACAGAGCACTTTCCTCTACCTGAAGCACCCCCCTTCTCCCCTTCTGCCCTCCACCTGTATATCCTCCCCTTCTCCCACACTGTAGTAACTCTTTGCCTCTACTTTATTTTTCTTCATGGTTCTGTTGATGCTTTATTGAAGATATATTTATTTGGCTGTGGTCTGTTTCATTTCTAGACTGTAAGCTCCAGGAGGACACTGACTTGATTGTCTTATATCTCCAAGAACAATGCATGGCCCACAAGAGACCTTCAATCAGTATTTGTCAAATCAGTGGATATGTCCACTTGTGAATTCATTTGCTGTGTGCCATGTCACCTGACTCGTTTTCTTCTCAGAAAAATACTGTGACACAGATGCCGGTGTGAGTCAGAATGATTCTCACTTGGGAAACATTCTTACTTTTTGGGTACCCATATTTGCTCTGCCACCTCCTATATGGTTGCTAGACCTTTGTTTCTATGAAATGTAATGATAATTGTACCTATCTTGTAGAGTTGTTATAATTAGAATTAAATGGCATTGCATTTGCTGAGAATAGAACCTGGCACACCAGTAAGTACTCAATAAATATTCATTATTAGTGTACCCTATTACAAATGAGGAAGCTAGACCCAGAGTTAGATAACTTAAGCAAAAATGCATTGATGCAGGTGGAGGAAACAGAATCTGAGCCTGGATCTGACGCTTCTAGAATCCAAGTCAAGTCTTGACCACCACATTAATTTACTTGATGAATTTGAAGAATAGACTTGAAAGAAATTGGACTGATGTCAAGGAGGTGCTATGCCAATCTGAAGACTGGAATATCTAATACCACAAATGGCACTGGTGCCAGATGGATCACCACAAGGACATTGGTCATTCTGGGGAAACGATATTGGCGAATGTGGAAAAATATTTCATGGCTATGCAAAACCAAGTCTGATAAGTTTCATTTTGACTTCTTAGAGTTGGTGATACAAGAGGAGCAGGCCAACCTATACCGATTTACCAATAAGCAAAGTTCATCAGATCTACTTCAAAAGTTAAGTTTAGTTCAAGCTGTGGCATTGCATGACAAAAAAGCAACCAGGTGACTCACCAAGGGGCCAACCCTACTGAACTGCAACTGCTGTAACTCCAGATCCCTATCTTGCCTTTACCACAACATGTTTGCTGTTGCTTCTTGACTATCTGCTTCTTAGTGCATGGATCAATCAAGTCCGTGGACAATCCAAAATACAGACACATTGTTCTGTCTTTTCAACCTCATCTTACTTTCCTTAAGATATTCAAACACAGAACTTGCAATGTGCATGGAAAGAGGCATTAGTTAGGGGAAAATGCAAACTGATGTCTTATTAATATGGAATTTCACTGTACTTTAGGGTATAATATTTGGCAACAATTATTGTAATTTTATATTATTGGAACCCAAACCAGTTGCACAATTTTAGGACATTCTTGGGCATATGTTGGAAAAGGGGATGAGATTTTAAATTTTTCCCATGGACAACATGCAGCTCAATTGTGAATCAGAACTAAGAACTCTGCGTGTCATAGTTTTGCTTCATTTATTAGGTATCTGGGTCATCAAGACTTCGGGACATCTGAAATATTGCCAATAGAGTCTTGAAATCCAAGCCAAAATGCTGAATCTGTTGACCTTCTTTTCTTATGTGCATCTTTTAGAAATAAAATCTGTTGAAGGCAATTGACCAGTTCAGCTACTTAGCTGCAACAGGAAAAGCTAAAAATAATATGCTCAAATAATTATTTACTTAGCTAATCACAGGCAATTCTGGCAAGTAGATTACTTTCTTCTTATTGGCAACATTGCTCCAATACATTCAGTGTAATCATAACAACTTGAATGTGCTGATTTCTCAAGTGTTGATTTCCTGATATTCTGTAGCAAAATTAATGAATTTCCATGATTACTTATTTTTATTTGATTTATCTCTGGATTTAGGGTCTCCAGAGAATATTCACATGGTTTTATTTTGAACTTTGCTCACCAGAAAAAGAATCACCTATTCTATTCTACCGTGGTTGTTGAGAATTAACATTATAGCCTTAAATACAGTGAAATTCTGCATAAATAAAATATCAGTTTACATTGTTTCCTAACTTATACCTCTTTTCTATACACATTGCATGTCCTATGCTAAGCATATCTTAAATTACTACAGTGTGCACTGTACTTAGATAACTTTGTCTTTTAAAGTATCCAATAAATTACCTACCACTTCATTTTTGTACTGTGCCATATAGAATATAGCAGATGGAGGTTCTTGTCAAAACTCCTAGTGATCACTTAAGCACATCCTTGAGAGACATAGAGTCCTCCTCCAGAAAGCCCATGGTGGGGTTTCCTGTACCAAGTGTTAAATGCTTAACATCTTCAGTGAGACCTCCTGGGCTGTTGCCCAAACCAACGGTGAATACTGAACTTTCTGTTAGAAAGCTCTTTGTTTCCCAGGAATGATAAAATCCATATCGACTATTTTATTCTGCTCTTTTGATATGTTTTGTTATTGTTGAGGGCAAAGGACAGGAAGCGCCATGTGTTAGTTTCCTTCAGTCTCCTCTTTCCCAAAGTCTGTAAAATCATGCTTTCGTTGGTCAAGGGGATTTTCTGACTCTGATAGATATTTTGTGCTCTGGATTTTTGTATGCAAGGAAGAAGGTGTTCATGTTCAAATATCCAGAAGGAAAAAAAAGACTCAATTTTGAAAAGGATTAAGAGAAGATACGTAAAAGTAATAGCTCTCTGTCTCTCTCTTTCTCTTTCTCAATCTCTCTCTCTCTCTCTCTCTCTCACACACACAACACACACACACACACACACACACACAAATAAAAGAGTGTATTATACCCACATTATGTCAGAATTTCAAAATAACTTCTCAGGTTATTTAAGAAGTAACTTTCTAAATCATATAAAATTACTGTGATAGCGACTAAGGTACTTTCTAATTAAAAGATGTTTGTCTTGTAATAATTGGGCATAGGTGACCCCAAACTCTCTAGACCATAGATTATGTCTAATGCAGTCTTCTTCATGCTACTGATACTTGGACCTGGATAATTCTTTATTGAGAGAGGCTGTCTAGTGCTTTGTAGAATGTTTAGCAGCATCTGTGATCTCTTCTCATTAAATGCCAGTAACACATTTGCTTCCTCATTCGTGACAACAAAAATGTCTCCAGACGTTGTCAAATGTCTCCTGGGAAGGAAAATCATCCTCTCTCTCTTGAGAAACATTTCTATAGTACAAAGATAGCAAGGAGGTTTAACTTGCTCATTGGTAGGTCATGGATATCTGGAGGACTGAGTTGAGGAAGATTCTGAAGGCTCAACTGGAAAGAATGTCTTGATAAATTATCAAGGTCTTCCATGAGGGTGTTTGGCAATGGGAGATGGTGCTGTATTAGTCAGGGGCTCTCCAGAAAACCAAGAAAGGGAGAGGGAGACAGAGAGAGAGAGAGAGAGAGAGAGAGAGAGGAAGAAAAAGAGGAAGAGGGAGATAGAGATTAATTTTAAGAAATTGGTCCACGGAACAGTAGAGGTCAGCAAGTCCAAAATATACAGGCTAGGGTGGTAGACTGGAGACCCCTAGAAGAGTTACAGTTTGAATCCAAAGGCAGTGTGCTGGCAAAATTCCTTCTTGCTTTGGTGAGGTCAATCTTTTTCTGTTAAGATTTTCAACTGATTGGATGACGGTCACCTGTATTATGAAGGAAAGTCTGCCTTACTTAAAGTTTACTTATTTAAATGATAATCTCATCTAAAAATACTTTCACAGAAATATCTGGAATAACGTTTGACCAAATATCTGGGTACTGTGGCCAAGTCAAGTTGACACATAAAATTAACTACCACAAATGTCTATCTCTCTAGCAAAGCACTTTAGACTGAACATCAACCATGTCCATTAGGTGGATCCTGGGGGGAGGAATTAACCTGCACATCCTAGTGGCAGCCCACTATGTCTCTGCTGTTCTACTCAGGTTGACATGTCTAAGTTGGCAAAGGAAAGAGATCAGAAAATGACAGTGAAATGTAAGGTACAAATAAGAAGAGAAGAGGTGGTGTATTGGCCAGAAAAATTGAGGCACATGTACTCCAGATTGAGGGGACAGGAGGTAGATTTGAAAATGTAAAGAGCAATACATGCTGCAACAGATGAATCTCACTTACATGAGCTTGAGGGAAAGGAGCTATACTCTGGAAGATTCCATTTCTATCAAATCAAAAATAGAAAAAAAATCTAGGGCATTATACGTCAGGAAGATTGTTGCCCAGGGCTTTTGGGTGCTGCTGATGTTCTTCTCTTAAGCTGGGTACTGGATACATGAGTGGGTTCTTTTGGACAACTCCTCAGGCTATGCTCATGATATATACACTTATCAGCATGTGTATTATACATGAGTAAAGATGTAAAAGGAAAAGGCACAAGTAGCAAGGAAATGAGAGTGAGGGTGAAAGAAAAAGAGAAAGTAAAAAAAGGAAGAAAGAAAGGAAGGAAAGAAAGAGGGAGGCAGAAACAACAGTGGAATGGTTAAATTCTTAAATCGTAGGCTAGTCATGCTCTTTTTACAATCATTTAATACTAATTATGCAAGCATTAATAAATTATTATTTTTCATTAAACAAAGAGTTTTTTTAAAGACTGAAAATATCCATTTTTGATGATTGGGTAACAAGACCACATGACCACAGGAGGGCATGAACTATACAACCCTTCCTATGATAGGTACATAAATTCTTCACAAAATTCCAGAAGAACTCAGCTAAGCTAGATAGATTTTTTTTTAAAGAAACAAGATCTTGCTCTGTCACTCAGGTTGGAGTGCAGTAGTTCAATCACAGCTCATTGTAGCCTCAAACTTCTGGGCTCAAGAGATCCTCCTACCTTTGTGTGCCAGGCAGTTAGGACTACAGGCATGCACCACCATGACCAACTAATTTATTTATTTATTTATTTTTGTAGAAATGGGGTCTTGCTATGTTGCCCAGGCTGGTATTGAAACCCTGGTCTTGCATAATTCTACTTCAGCCTCCCAAAGTGCTAGGACTACAAGCATGAACCACTCTGCCCAGAAGGTAGTTTCTTTTTTTTCAAGTGGAAGAATCAACATGAGTGAAGTACTCTACTAGCAAGAATACAAAATGGGGGCTGAAGGTTGCTGGGTTTTTCATGAAGACTCAACAGTGAGAGACTCAATTTCCACCTGGGATTGACTAGAAGACCTCAAAGGCCTTCTTGGCTCATCATATTCTAAAATTTTGATATCCCACCTTTTTGGCTTATCATAGTCCATAATTTCTATATTCCACCATAATGTATGAAATACCCACTCAAACCATCACTATAATATAGTTTTCTAACTTAGCACTTTTCTTTCATTCTCAGCTTCCCCTTTAACAAGGGAAACAGAGCCCTTGATGCTCATAAGCAAACCACTGTTTTGTTTGGTCTCGAGTCAGATGGGAGGCCTCCAAGGAAAACTCCCTTTTAGCATTTTCCAATTAGAAAGTGCTGCACACTGCACTAAGAAACCATGTTCTTTCCCACTTTCCATTTACTTTTATTGCTGTTATTTATCTGAGAGGATCATATTTCAAGAAAGACTTTTTCTCTAACCAAAGAACAAACATACATTTTTTTCCCCAAAATTAAAAAAGAAAGAAAGAAAGAAATACAATCCAGCAAACCCAGATTTGATAGGATGTCTATCATTTTGGTGCTGTGACATTTTTTAAGGAGTTTTAAATAAGTGGATATTAAGGAGAGCAGTAGCTTATAAAAGCAATTCTCTAGATAAAGACCTATTTGGAAAGGCTTTTAGAAAGTGCATTATTTACCCATTGGAGCTGTCAGGTTACTGTGTTTACTCAAGGGAAGGTGGATTTTCTTTTTTTAAAATCTGTCCTAAGTTTTTCTTAAAACAGGTTATTGACTGGAATTAATGGGGAGAGTAGCCTAAAAAGACGCGGACAGCCTGGCCTTGCTGGAACCCAAAAAATTGTCCGTCCAAGGTCATGCCTTCCATTGGGATGGAAGCTGTTTTTGAGTGGCGTATATTGAATGTGAACTATCAAAACATAGCTTCAGAAACATCTTTGGGATGAGAAGCCACTCCAAGAAGCCCCCTGAATCCACCAGGCTTCTCTCCAGAAAGTACTTAAGGGGACAGGAGCACATTTTGAAAGTCCACTGTCACAGACTTTGATTATTAAAACACTTGTGATTGCAATTTTATTTATGTTAGTAACTGTTTATACAATTTAGGCAACATTTAATATGAAATATAATCAATCTGTGCTCTACTCTTTTCCTCCTTAATTAATAGGCTTTTATTTGGGCAGACCATTGCTGTCATCAGCGACTTGCTCTCCTCCCAGAACTGTCTAAAAGATAGTCTGTAGTGTGTTATGTAACTTGCAGCCTTGTTTCTTAGTGGATGTGCTATTTAGAGTAAACCTGACTATGTTCTGTAACAAACACGCCCACAATCTCAGCGGCTTAATACCACAAAGGTTTATCTCTCACTCAGGTGAAGTCTGCCATGGCTTTGGGAAACTCTTCAAGGTAGATGTCCTCTATGTAGCAACCTAGTGACATGGGCTGCTTCCCTCTTGGGGTTTGGCCGTGTCAACACAAGGCCTTTTTTGTAACAACTGCGGCAAGTATTTGGAGGGATGCAGCACCTGTTTCTCACTTCTCAAGACTAGTCATCTCCAACCCATTGGAAATGGCAGGAAAGTAGAATTCAGCATGTGTCTGAAAAGGCAAGAGAATCCTAGAAGTTTTACTACCACGAGAAAAAGGAAGCATTCTAATTATTCACCTTTTAGAAGGAGGGGGAGCTGGTAGTTTGAATGCTCATGGTGGCCTGATAGAAAATTCTGGATGGGATATCTGGTGGTATTTGTTTCCCATCCTTTGACTTGACTGTTTCGTCCACCACTGTACTCCCAGCTCCTGGCATGATGCTTGGTATATAGCATATGCTTAATACATAGTAGTTTATAAAAGAAGGGAAGAATGGATGGATCTCAGTTGACAGGTCTGTGAGGTTTGATTATGGCAGGTGAAGAGGCAGATCATGAGAATGACTGCGCCTGCCAGTCACATGGACTCTCAGCCTGCTATCTCAGGAAACAGTGGAACACAAGTAAGGAGGAATGACTTCCACAAGCTCCAGCGGTCTGAACAGACTAAAATTCAGAGACATGGAAGAGGGGTGAGAGAATTGAGGATACTCCACAGGATATGACAAAAACTGTGACCTAGTTGGAATTAGACTTGGGTCTTTGTGCTGAAGAAACTCAGGAGCTTAAGTTAACTGTGGCTGGTTTCAAACTCGGATCCCTGAGACCCCTCCAGCCCCTGATCCCCACTAAACATAGAACAGGAATTTAAATCTGGCTTTACAGTACCCAAGAATGTAAAGGAAAAAAAGATGTTAATTTAAATCAACTTTAATTCAAATGCTAAATCTGTCATAAATTATTTTAGGAAGGTTTTTGTGAAATTACTAGACACGGTGTTTTATTGTGGTAGGCCCCCCCAAATAGGTGCAGGGAACATTGATCCTGTGAAACAAAACTATCACATGCTTTGTGATTTATTGAGATATAATTCACATTTCATGCATTCCATAAATTCACCCTTTTAAGGAATACAATTCAGTGGGGTTTTTTTTTTTTTTTCAAAGAGACGAGGTCTCACCAAGTTGCCCAGTCTGGTCTCAAACCCACAGGTTCAGGCAATTCACTCGCCTTGGCCTCCCAAAGTGCTGGGATTACAGGTTGAGCCACCGAGCCTGGCCTCAGTGGGGTTTTTCAAAACATATTTTAAAAGTTTTTCAACCATCAAAACTATTTAATTCCAGATTATTTTTGTCATTCCAGTACAGACTCTGTAACCCTTAGTAGTCACTCCCTGCTCTTCCTCCAATTCACCACTGGCAACCATTAATCTACTTCCTGTCTTTATAGATTTGTCTGTGCTGGACACTTCTTATGGATGGACTTATATAATATGGGTGTTTTGTGTCTAGTTTCTTTCACTTAGCATTGTGTTTTCCAGGTTCATCCGTGTTATAGCATGAACTTGCCCTACATTCCTTTTTTTACTAAATAATATTTAATTGCATTGATCCACCATATTTTTTATCCATTCATTAATTGATGGACATTTGAAAATCAGATGCTTTTTTTCACATATATTCCATCTGTCTCTAACCTGCTAGCTTCATTTCAGCATGTTTCGACAGCTCTAGAAGCACCCTCTGTTGGATCAGGGTTTGTGGGAGCTCTTGGGGTGTAAGTACCAGAATGGTGGTCTGGTTTCTAATTTTGCTTCTTCTAGGATGAAAATTTGCCAGCAGACATCTTATAAAGGTATGAGAATGGTTACTATAATACCTAGGCCCTGAAAGTCCCACTTGCATGGAGGTATTTCTCTCACTACCTAGGCAAGTCGCTATCTACATTCTTGTTTGACTGTATTTCTCCCAGATGCTGTGATAGAGAATAACGTCTGAGATGCCTATGGGTTTAGAAAAACCCTCCCTGAAAGTACATGCTACCACCTTCCCGAAGACTGTGTGTTGGATGGGTGCGTGGTCTCTGCCCAGCATAGATCATGCTCAAGTTGATAGGGAGAATGGGGCAGGCCTGCCCAGGCTAGCCAGAGTAAGATATGACAGAGAACTGACCTTAGAAAGGTTATGGCATGATGTAGCAAGGACTTAGGCTCAGGGCACTGAAATGGGCACCAGGAGGTTTAGCCTGGAGGACTGCCAGGTCAATTCAGATATGATAGGAGTGTACAGCAAGAAACTACAATGTCCCAATTCTTAACTGTAGCTTTATAACCCACTTTTGTGATTTAAATACTGAGACCCCTCCTGCCCCTGACGCCCACTAAGCTAGAGCAGGAATTTGAATCTGGTCTTACAATACCCAGGAAAACAAACAAACAAAAAAGGATATCCATTTCAGTCATCTTTAATTCACATGCTAAATCTGTCATAAAAAATGTTTAGGAATTTTTAGGTGTGCACGAGTGTACCTATGAACAAGCAAATGATAAAATGTACAATGCTCATTCCCAATTTTAAGAGATATTGAGGAAAAAAAGACATCCCAGAGTGTAAAGGGATTTTTTCCCCTGTTCTCTTGGCCTGAGATTAAGACCAGTTTCCCCAGGCCTCAACACTGATGATGACAGCTGCATATTTTCCTTCTATTGGTAAAGGTCTCTTGTTAGGAAACTCCCCCTGGCCACTAAGGGATGGGGAAAGTATAAGCATCTTAGCTTGGGGCTGTCTCTCTTTGCTTCCTGCAGGTGGTCCTAGTCTTAGACTCAGAAGGTAGGTCAAAGGGCAACCGGTAAGGTGACCCATTGCACCACGAACTAGTTATGATGTGAAGATCACACGTGCACAGGCGATCCTGCACTTCCGCCCCAGCCACCCTTTTATGGGATCTTGGATACTCAGGGCTGTTTGTGTAATTGCTTCTTGTAAATGAGCTCCTACTCTGTAACACTTTACAGTAAACCACTCTCCTTTGCCATCTGGTATCCAGTTGTTTTAACTGGGTTTCCAGTATTTGCATCCATCATTTACAAGAACCTTTTTAACCTTTACAAAATGAAATAATGGAAGTCTATCCTTTCAACTTCATGTTTGCTTCAGAAAGGCTTTGAAATCAGGGGGCTGAAAGTATGGGGAGATGGAGAGAAAAGAACTTGGCTCTTTCCCTCGGAGATGATCAGAGGTATTGCCTTGGAGGTGAGAGGTCCCGAGGCTGGAGGGGGTTACTGCCTGCATTATGGGCTCATCCGTATGAAAAAATTCTCCTGTCATGGTGAAATAAGAGGCTGATGAGCTGGGTAAGGGGGTGCCCTTTCTTAGCTCAGGGTCTGGGATCTGCAAATTCTCCCTGGATGTAAACTGCTCTCAGATGCCTGTCCTGCCCTGCACATTGTTCTTCATTTCTCACCCCTTTCTCTGTCCTGCTTGAACCATGAGTTCCCTGCCTTGCTCAGAGGGAGAGGAAGAGAAATCCACGCATATGCATGGTGCTACTTCTCTTTAGCAGTGCCTGTGTTACTAAGGAAATTAGAACAATGGATGGGATAGGTGAAATTTATCTACATTCTAAAAGAAGCCCAGAATATAAAACACGTCCATTGCAGATAAGAATCCAGTTCAAAAGAATTCGGCTCTTTGACTATGTGACCACCTCATGTTTTTTTCTCCAGGCCTAATTACTTTAGATGACGTGGAAGCTTCCAGAGGCCTAGGTAAAGGGTACCTTTAATTAAAAAGAAACTCTCCATTTGCTTCTCTTACTCCACTCTTCCTCTACAGGATTTTCCAACTCTGCTCTCCCCACCTCCTCAGTGGTCCTCTCTCCTACCTACCTCATATCCACCCCCTCTTCTTTTTTCTTACTAGAAACAACTTGGGAGTGGACCATTGGCCCTCTCCCCACTCCACATGATAAGGGTCTCATGGCTAGCTCAGCAGATCAAAAATCCTACCTCCTTAGAAGGCCGGGGTAGGGGTAGTGATACAGCCACTTATAACTGAATATCTTCGACTCAGTGGAAGGCAGCAGGACCAAGACGAAGATCTGCTCACTAGGGGAATGGAGTCCAGTGGGTTGCCTCCAGTACTTTATTCAGAGTATTTATGGCCATGTCCTCATTTCTTTGAGACTTTAATTTAGCATTACCCCTCTATCTTGCTCAGTGCCTGATGGACCACTTATAAACCTCATTGTATTAGATGAGAGATAAGTACAGTCTTCCTAGAAAACTTTGGTCTTCCATTTCTTTCTATACTTCCTGGCTTTCAATGTCTTTGTTTGTCTTATTTATTTTTCCTAGCTTCTTTAAATCACACCAGAAAATTTGTCTTTTTGCAACTGAAGAGAAACATTGGGATAAAAATTATTGATAGGCTTGAATAAGAGTTTGTGTTGTCATTGCTGTTTTCTGTTAATATAAGTAGACAGTGCTTCGCTTTTAGTTTGTCCTAACAGTATCCCCTAAACCAAGGAGGCAGAGAGACTGGTTCTTAAGTTTAAAACCGTGGCCTCCATGGATGGAGTCTTTCTGAGTTTTAAGCACTGCAGAATTTTATTTTAAAGAAAAGGTGGACTTTATGTAGGAAGTGAATTCCACCACTGAAGCAAACATGGTGAGGATCCACCCAGGAGGAGGATCAAGTGCCCTCGAAGACTAGTTGAAGCCAATGGTCTCTGACAAACACTTTCCTCAAAAATGAGTTTCATTCACGTCAGTGCCAAAAACACAATAGTAATATAGTCATTGAACCTCTGGAGAAAGGGCCTATGGCGTTCATCAACTCATCAAGGGGTCTGTAAGAATGATTATAATGCAAAAGGGTTTCATCAGTTTTCAGTTTGAATCACATCATCATAAAGTGGCTTCAGGAAAAACTAGTATTAGTGGCACTGATGACAAGTCTGCTTTAGAAAAACTGCTCTGTGAAGGAAAGTGGTGGAATTTGACAGTATATTTATCCAGCACTTTTGGAGGATGCAATATCTTTCTTCAGTCAAGTACCTAATAGGTTATAGTTGCTTGCTTATGTGAGGAAGTTGCTTTCTGTGGGGACACTTGGTGGTTTGCCTGCTGGGGCATCTTCCTGCTATAGGCTGGGTGAGTCCCCTTTAAGGAGGGAACATATCCGACATGAATCGGAGCCTGTACTAAAGCCGATGTCCAGTGTAAGCAGAGCAGGCCTGGATTTTTACCACTTGGTGTTCCAAGGCAACGTTTTGCTGAGAAATATTAAGTGTAACCAAATATTACAGGGAACACACTGTTCCTGCTATATTTCCAGGGCATCTGATCAATGGGAAAAATGAGAAGTAGAAATAAACAGAAGGGACAGAGAACTGAGCAGGCAATTGGGCTCAAAGGAAAACCGAGTAAAACAGAGGAAATGATTTTCAAAGTAAATACAGATAACTGGAGAAAAAGAGACTAATGCTAAGCAGAGAAGAAATGTCTGACTGTCTTGCTCGCGGCCTGGGTCAGGCCAGGAAGCGTGGTGGGGCCGTGCTGAGAATTTTCATCTGGGGCCTGGTCTCTCAATAAGTCCAGCTGTCAGAGGCAATGCCAGGAACAGACGAGATGAAACCCAGTCAAGGGAAGGAGGTGCAACCTTTAGGAGAAAACAACCCAGCAAAACGGGAGCTGTGGAACCCCTGCCAGCAGGGCAGGCAGTCATGTTGCCTTGCAGGATTTTATTTGGAAGAAAACACAGGGTTCATGGAAGGCGTAGATCTTATCATTGAAACAAACTCAAAGATCCACCCAAGAGGATCGTGGTCCTCTTGGAGACTCTGCAGTTTAAGCCAACCATCTCTGCCATGGGAGTTTCAAGGAACACTCAGAATAGCCTATGATATGAGCTGTTCATGTGGGTCAAACAGCCCACTCCATAAAGCAGAGCTTCTCAGTCTCAGTACTATCGATATTTGTAGCCAGGTCATTCTTTTGGTACGGACTCTGTTGTTCATTGTAGGTTGTTGAGCAACATTCCTGGTTTTCTCTCACTAGATGTAGGAGCACTCCCCCAACCTCCAGTTATGTCAACTCAAGCTGTGTCCAGACATTGCCAAATGTGCTCTGGTGGGTACAATCACTTCCTGTTGGGAAATACCACTATAGAGCAAGAAACGAAAACCCAGAGAGTCTATGTGGCACATCTGGGCTTGCACAAGTAATTGATGCAAAGCCAGACCTGGAACCTGCTCACTGTGGAACTTTGAAGGTATCTTGGCCTTTTCTATAACTGCAGTCTCAACTGAAGAGGAACACCTATGTACAGTCTGGTCTTGGGAGTCAGATTCCTGGTTCAAATCTGGGCTCCACACTTTGTGTACTGACTATGTGAGCTTAGCTATACTCCATTTCTTTGGGTCTCAGTGTCTTCATCTGTAAAGCAGCTTTGATGATAACAATATCCACCTTACAGGATATGAGATGAGTTAAACAAGACAGACCACGCAAAAAGCACAGTACAAAGCCTTATTGCTACAAAACAAGTCCTTTATAATGGCTTGTTTGGCCCCTTCTTGTCTACCTACAATTACTGTGATAAACTGCTTTTAGTTTCCTTTGCTTCTGTTGTTCCCTCTATGTGAAATATTTTTTGCTAACTTCATGTGACTAACTCTTTCCTGCTCATCAAGAAATAGTTTAAGTTTCATTTCCACAAAGAAGGTTAAGGGCTACCATAGCAGCACTCAAAGCACTGTATGAGTTGAAACGTCTGTGTTTGTGTCTGGACTTCCCAACAAGACCTACTATGAGCAAGTAGGTCAGGGAGCTTGTGTAATTAACTTACATTTCCCTGTAGTACTCTATAAATGGGTAGAATTTTTATAGGTAGAAATGGGGAGTGGCCTGCTGGGTGGAGAGTCTTAAGAGGAAAATGGTGGTGATATTAGAGAGCAGAAAGGTTGTTTGGAGAATGCCTGGAGCTCGGTTGAAGGCATGAGTCTCTGGTTGAGACCCCTAGAGAGACCTTGCTCAAGTCAACTTACCAGTCATGTGCCTTTGATGGGGGTAAGGAATGCGAATAGGTTGGGAAGTGGCTTGATCAGAACTATGCCTTGGAGAGACCAGACTAACACTAGTTTGCAGTATCAGTTGGACCAGACAAAATCTGGAGGCAAAAAATGATTAGCTCAGCAACTACAGCAGAGAGGTCATGAGGCAAAAGCATAAACACAACTGTAAAATGTCTTCAAGTTAATAAAAGTGCTAATATTAGAGGAATGGTGACAAACGATCCATCACTGATTGTTTGAAGGAGATAGAAGAGCCCTTGGAAGATGTATGAGTGTTTTGAGGTATAAGAAGTTTGTTCTGTCAGTGAGGATTATTGCATAGGGAACTGAGGATAGTAAAAGTTCCTGAGTCTTCCCTGGAGATCTCTGAACATAGAGGTACCCTCCCTCCAAGTCAGGGGTGGTCAAGTGCCCCAACTGAAGGTAGAGGGAATGGGGTGTGCAGGGGCTAGGGATGGAAAGGGTGGCAGAGATGGAATGAATGCACCTGTGTCTTTATCCTGGTATGGAAATCATTTTTCACAATTTAAATCAGAAATCCTGGATAAAGTCTCAGCCCAGTTAGGTCTTATTTTTAAGGAAACATTTTGAATATAAAAAGAGATGTTTGAGGACTTCTGGGAGAAACAAGACTCAATTGTAGAAGAAAGAACAATACACAAGACCGAGCACCTTGAATCATTTCACAAGGAAGAGGGTTTAAATACCTACTAAGGTAGATCCCTGCAATAGTGAAACTTAAACATATCCTAGATGTAAAACTATATCTCTGTCTTCCTCTAGACTCCATACATCAATAAAAATATAGCTCATGCTTTAATTTTTGGCTCTCTTAAGTCACAGTTATGTTTTTATCTTTGAGTCTCTCATAAACATTGGTCAGATGAAAGAATAAATTCAAAGTTCCCTTACCTGGTCTGGCTAAGAAAGCCTGAGTCTGAGGCTGAGATCGGAGCCTTCTCTGGGTAGCATGCTGCTGCTCAGAATGGGCAGAGAGGCCTTACCCCAGATGTGGACTCTGGCATTCTCACAGATTAAGGGAAGCTGGTAAGTAGCTAAAGAGAGAAAACAAAGGCAGAGCTCAACTTCAAAGTCAATGCTCACTGTCTTCTCCTCTCCAAGTGCGGCTGAGGTCTGGCCAGCCAGGAGCCTTGTGTGATCTCCGCGGAGTCTTGCAGAAGAGAGTAAATGAGTTTCTGCCCTGGTGCTAAGCCCTTTGCCCTCACCTGGCTTTCAGAAAGGGAGCCAGTGTCCTGAATTATTGATGCCTGCCTAAGTAAATAGTTGTAGAAAATAGGAGGAACCCCCTCCTCTCCCCTCCCATCACTATCAGTAAAAAAGACAAAGAGGGAAGCACTTCTATCAGGGAATGTAGCAAACCTAAACAGATCACTCATGGAAGACCTGGGCCAAATGCATCTTGCACATGGAGTCTCTTTTCCAGCTTCTCTGTGTAGAGACCCTCTCAATTTTGCTCCTGAAATTAAGACTGTGACTAATGGACTGGAAGACATCACAAATTAAGATAGCCTGAGCTAATGCCAAAATAGACATAATGCTAATATTTGTAAATGAAGTGCGTGAAAAGCCTTTATGAGAGGAAAAAAAAAAAGAAGAAAAGGGAAAGAACAACTCATGATGTTCTCTTGCCTGGTCAGACGATGGAGGAAGAGGAGCTCCTTGCCAGGACCCCAATACATGGGATAAGGGCAAGGCAAAGGATGAATGAAGGCAACAGAGAAGAAACGGTGGCTTTACATGGTGGTCAGTGATAGGTGATATGGAAACAATTCATCATATTTATCTTTACATTTTCACCTACTTGCTATACGCTTTTTTTAACACGTAATTTGGGTCAGAGTAGGCCGTAAAATGGTAGTGCTACTTTCTTCATAGTAGTGAGGCCTGCCTGCCAGGGGACCTCCTAACTATAGAGTGAGCTACCACCAGGAGACTTATTCCTGTCCACGGCCCAGAGCTCTTAGGATTTTTTGTCCTTTCAACCAACATGTCTGGAGAGCCTACTGTGCACCAGGCACATGTCATACTGCATGTGCTGAGATGAATAAACCATGTTGAAGGAGTTCGCAGTCTGGTCATAAGAGCAATTGAGAATATACGACTGTTGGCTTAAATACCTCCATTTACTTTGAGTAACGAAAGTTAATTGAACACTTTTCTCACTTCCCCACAGCTCTTACCAAGCCTTTGGAGGTTTCAGACCATTGTTGCTGCCAAGTGCAGCCCACCAGGGACAGATCCTATGTTTAAAAGAATAGTTTTGTATTTCCTCTATAGAGTTGGTTAGGAAATGATATTCAAAGAAGAGGGGTTATGCACATAAAAATAAGATGTTAAATAAAGCGAAAGATACACATCAGTGAAGACAGAGACAGTCAGTCCTTTTTTCCTTGAACAAATATTTTTGAGTGCACACATCTAAGATAGCGGACTAGGTGCTAAGCCTGAAATAGGGTACAGGAAGATGCTGAGGAGGCCTGAGTCATCTAGGGGTTCTCCAGACAGCGAAGAAGACCAAGCTCAGTGTTCAGGTAGTGAACTGAATACTGCGTGGGCAGATGGCGTAGACAGTCAGTGCTGTAATGTTTGCATGCATGGGAAAATTATATCCAGCTACTACAATCAGGAAAGACTTTGTCAAGGGGAAGGAAAACCTGAGGGTATTGAAAGATAAATGGAATTTTGAAAGAAAAAATAAGCTGAGGAGGGAGAGGTGGAGATAGAGGTGGGAAGAACAGGAAGGGCGGTGGGGATAGCCTAGGGAAGGCTAAATTCAGTTTGACTGACACATAGCAGGGTGTGGCCACAACTCCATGCCCACAGTCCCCAGACTGCTCCAAAACAGGACTTCCAACATCTCTGCTGGATGCTGCAGGAGACTGTTGGAGAATTCCCTACTTCTGCTTGTGCTACCTGCTTCCCCATCCCATTGCAGTCTCTGCAGTGTAGCCTGAGTGGTCTTATTTAAACAAACATCAGATGCCATCATGCACCACTAAAAAAGAGCTTCCCCCCACCTCTTAAAATGCCAGCTCACCTCTCTCTCTCACCCGCTGATTCTACTCCAGCCTTGGTGGTTTACTTTCAGCTATTCATACTGACCAATCTCACTACCACTTTAAGAGTTTCAGAGTCCATTTGCCAGCAATGCCTTCCCACAACGCTTTGAATATCTACCTCCTTTTCATCGATTCATCCGACAATTACTTATTGAGTGCCTTTTTAGATACCACCCACTGTGACAGATTCTGGGGAGAGGGGTTTAGGGAGCTTCATGTCATAACTGGAGTGTCTCTTTCTCAGAGACACTGATTCTAGCTACTCTATAGGAAACAGCTGCTTCAGGTCTTTCCCACCATGTTTCTTTCCTTCATAATGTTTTCCCAGCTGTAATTATTGGGTGGACCAATTTGCTTGTTGCTTTATTGTGTTCCCTGGTAGAAGCGAGCTCTGTAAGGATAGGAATTATGTCTTATTTTTCATCTTCAGTATCTAGCAGAGCACCTGGCACATCAAAGGCACTCAGTAAATATAAATATATGTTTAATGAATGAATAAATAATGAGAAACAAAGCCCGGCAAAGTTGATGAGGACCATATTTTGAAGAGCTGTACTTTAGGAAAGATCTTGATTATATCCATTTATTTGCTGGGCTCTCTCTAGGTGCTTAGCACACTAAATAAGACAGAGAAGAGGCCTGATGTCCTGGGGCTTATGTTTTAGACCAGCATTGTCCAATGTCACCATCTGTGATGATGGAAATAATCCACATCTGCTCTGTCTTATATGATAACATGAGCCACATGTGGCTTCTGAGTACTTGAAATGCGACTGGTACCACTGAGGTATTGAATCTTTAATTTTATTTAGCTTTAGTTCATTTAAATCCAAATAGTCACATGTAGCTATGGGCTGTTATTTGAGTGGCATAATTCTAGATGACCACAACTGCTTGATGCTGCACCTCAGTATCTTTTATTTAAAAAATGGTCTGACTTCGGATTAATGTCACCTCTTTTGGACAAAAGCCAAATTTACCAAAGTCTTTCTTCAAATATTGCTTTCTCCCTTCCCCTATGACCAGCCAAGTTTTCCTTTCCAAGATGGCAAACGAACACAGCGGGTGGCCTATGTTGTCACCAGGGCAATGGTGGGGTGAGGTCCTCATACCCAGATACAGGTGCTGCTCTTTTCTGGATCCTCTTGGCTCCTTGGATGTGTCCATACCCACTTGGTCACGGGAAGCTCTCCTGCTACTAATTGTTGATGTCCACGGCTGACAAAGCCTATAGCCGGGTGTCCCAAGCATGGATACAGTGACCTTGCTTGGAGTTCCCTCCACTGGATCTCACTGGCAATTCCACCCTGCTGCTCCTCAGTCCACGGCCATCCTGTCCCTGCCCTAGGATGTCCCCCCGCCGTGTAACCTTACCCACAGGGTGCCATTGCCTCGACATGGTGGTTTCTCCTGAGTCCCCCAACTGTGAACATGAGGCACATCACATAGAAATCAAGGGTTATTGGGAGCTCTATCTACTCTGGGCTTAACCTTAAATCCCATGTCCCTTCTGGTCACCACCTGCATAGAATGATAGGGACTTCCTCCAGCAGACACTAGTGGATTTATGCCATGAACATGTACCAGCTTGTAACATGGCGAGTTTGAGCTACTGTATAGTTCTGTATATTTCTGCAGAAGCTTTCATTTCTGTAGCATCATCACCTCCACTTTTGGAAGCTCAGGAGTGTTAGGAACAGCTGGCCAAAGGTCGAAGTGTCCCCAGAGGGCAGCTCACACTGGTCTCAGCACTGGTCTTACAATATGGGTGGGTCTCATTTCTGCTGGGTGACGCACAGGTATCGGGCAGTCTGTTCCCAATGGACAGGCCTTTTGGCAGTGCCACGTTTGCCAGTGTGGTTCTTCCCGCACTGTGATGTGCTCATAATGGTCTGGAATCACTAGACTTCCACATGGATTTTGGCTGCATGAGGCAGCTAATGACCTAAAATAATATAACCCACTGCCAGGCTTAGGAGGGACATGGGATTTAAGGTTAATAGATTTTCTGATGAAATCTATTAATGGGCTTGCTTTTAGTCATCTATTAACTACTCTTGCAGACTCTTAGTCCTGCTAGGATTTGCTTCTTAAACCCTGCAAACTCCATGAATTTGTTTTCTATAAATAGATTGCCCACAAGCTCTAGTAACTAGAGAAATAATGGGATGGGAGTGGTCCAGACCACCTCAGAAGCGCACAGGGATGTCTTCTGCAGAGTCTGTGCCATTAAATGACCAAGAGTACTGCACACAGAGTCAGGGAAGGCTGAGGACCACAGGATACTTCTAGGATGAGGAGTATCCAAGATACCTAGAGTCACCTAGAGTCCTAGGATGATGGCTGCCAAGGTGATCTTGGGAAATGGCTGGAGGGGGGAATCCCATAACAAAGCCTGGCAGTGGGTTATATCAACATGCATCGTGTCATTCTAGAATCATAATCCCAGATGGAAGAACATCCCAGATTCCACTGAAGTTATGCTCTCACCCCTCTTTGACGTATGTTTCTCTGAGTCAGCTGGGTTGATAAGATAACAAAATATCCTCCTAAGGAGTCAGCAGCAAATGTTTGCCATTAATGTTGGTTCTGCTGAATTTCAAAATGTTGAGGGTGGGCAGCAGGAACTAGCATATTTTGGAAAATAGCATCCAGAATGCACACTCATGGTGTGGTTTCTTCTGATGTCTTTGCTTCCTTCAGACCATCACCCCTTCCCCAACACTGTGCAGTGAGTGCTTCCCCCTAACTGCATTTAAAGCCTAGCACCCTGGGAATGAGGTTCTTGGTCTCAAGCCTGAGACACCCCCAGTACTGCTTGTTGCTGCCTTATCTACACCTTTCTGGACAACTCTTGTTCCTGGGCTATACCCAAACTTCTAGGCTTCTAGAAGTTCACAAACGAGCTGGACTGGGCCCTGATGGCTATGCTTCTACCTGTGGATGTGTGTGGTGCTGCTGTCTGTAATGCCTCCAGGCTGTGCCTCTCTGGGAGCTCTGCTTGGTCTGGAAATAATTCCTCTGACCCAACCATCCCAACCAAAGACCATCCCTCCAACAAAGTGCCATAAACCAAGGCAAAGAAACAAGAAACACATAGCTGTGTATTCTTGTGCCATTTTCATATAAAAAGAGTTGAGAACACCTTCCTTGAGTATTTTACACAAGTAGGAAAGGACAGATTTTTCAGTTGCAGGTGGATTCTGAAGTTGTAAGGAACAAGAGCCATATCCCAGATTTGCTAAGTTCCATTGCTTCTGTGAATCTCAGTTTCCTTATTTGTAATATAATGATGATAATACCTTCTTTCTGGGCTCTGCTGGAGACGCACATCCCTTGGTAAAGTGCCCTTCTGTGGTAGGTGCTGACAGATATGTGCTGCTACTAGTTTTCTGGCAAGCTTGCCATTCTCAGCACCCTGGGATCTCTGAAGGATGGGAAAGGCATGACCCGAGTCTCCCTCTCTTTACCATTTACTACAAGGCTATCAGAAAGATGCTGATAACACACAGTGGCCAGCCAATAAATGGAAATACAGTGGCTAAAGTTTCCTAAACCTCTGTATTCCTGTCCTTCTGACTGTCTTCCATCTGTCTCATGGTCATTGACTTGGTGGAAGCACTTGAGTTCACCTTTCTTACTGGTCTCTGTAGCCAGTTTCCCCCTAGCCTCAAGCATGGCTAGCAACTTCAGACATTCTGAAAGCTCTCTGTATATGTCTTAATTTTCTGATTTCATTTCATATCTGCCTCTCATACTCACAGCCTTAGTGACTTTTTTTTTTTTTTTTGAGTCAGAGTCTCACTCTGTCACCCAGGTTGGAGTGCAGTGGCACTCTCACAGCCACCCCAGAGTCGACCTGCTGAACTCAGGCTATCCTTCCACCTCAACTTTCCAAGTAGCTCAGTCACTTTTAAGAGATGCTATCTTTGTGTGTTTTATCAATCAATGTTGCGCCACCTCATCTCTTTCTCTGTATCTGAGATGTATTTCTAGAGAATAACCCTCGGAATTTTTATCTCCCTAATGTGGTTCTTCCCTTTCTCTGGTGTTGCTTCTGTCACCCCTGCTTGTGCAAGTTAAGGACAGGCTATTAAATTTTATATTAACAATGTTTCATTGCAGCCATCTCATCCTTGTTATCAGTTATCTTGCACCAGCAATTCAATGGAAATTACTTACTGAAAATGACATTTTGTGTCCCTGAAAAGGGAGTGCTAAGTGTGTTGGGAAACAACAGCTCATACTCTTCTGAGAGATAAACAGTTTCTGCTGATTGGCCCCTAATGTGGCAAAGCAATTCGACCAGGGAGTTGGAGTGGATTCCCAGTGAGAGCTAAAGTATAAAATCATTCCAACCAGGAGCTTGAGAGTAAACCCAGGAGATATCCGCTTGCTGAAACTTAAAACATAGCATTGTTTCAGATTAAGACAGCATCAGTGCCAGTGCATTGCAAACATCCTGTGTGTTTCTTACCACCTAGAAGTAATGAGACAGATGTCTAACAAATTGTTCTTGTCTAAGAGTCAAAACCATCAGGAAATGACAAATATTTCAACAAAATGTTCTACCTTGTATCTGAGTAAGTTTCAACAGTACCACACTAAAATTTGATGAGAGATAATATTTGATAAACTTTGTTTCATCAGCTTAGAACATAATGTCTGAATAATTAAGATAAAACCCCAGAGGATCCCAAGAGTGAAGCCCAGTTTAAACTATGGATTTTGTGTGTTAATGATATATCAAGGCAAATTCATCAGTTGTAGCAAATGTACCACTGTGGTAGGGGATATTGACAAAGCGGGGTGCTGTGCATGTGTGGGGGTAGGAAGTGTATGAATAATCTTATTTTTCCCTCAATTTTGCTATGAACCTAAAAATGCTCTATTAAAAAATTCCAAGGGGCAGAAACTTTAAGTGTAGTTTTTATTATAATTGATAAACAAAGAAAATTTTAAGAATTAAGAATTGATAAGTCTTATCTCTTATGGCCTGTGCATTTCGGGTTTTGCTCAGGTATTGGTTGCCAGTTTCAACTTCCATAAGCATGTCTCCTGCATTTTTAAAGGTTCTTATGGTTTGAGGTTTTACATTTAGTTCTCTCATCCATTTAGAGTTAATTTTTGTGTATGGGGATAAATAGGGGTCCTGTTTGAATCTTCTGCATGTGGTCAGCCAGTTTTCCTAGCACCATCTACTGAATAGGTTCTCATCTTCCTAGTGGTGGGTGGTGGAGGCTTTGTTGAAGATGAGTTGGTTGAGAAATTAAGGTTTTGCTTCTGGAATCTCAATTCTATTCCATTGGTCTATATACCTATTCTTGTACAAATACCAGGCTGTTTTGATTATTGTAGATGTATAGTAAAGTTTAAAGTCTGGTAGTGTGATACCTCCTGTTTTGGTGTTTGTTTGTTTGTTTGCTGAGGATTGTTCTGGCTATTCTTGGTAGTTTATGCTTCCATATGAATTCCTGTATTATTGTTTCTAGGAACATTATTGTTTCTAGGAACATTCTGAGAAGAATGTTGCTGGTAATGGGATGGGTATTGTGTTAAATCTGTAGATTGCCTTAGGTACAATGGACATCTTAACAATGGTGATTCTTCCAATCCATGAGCATGTAATATTTTTCCACTTGTTTATGTCATCTTTGATTTCTTTGAGCAGTGCTTTGTAGTTTTCATTGTAAAAGTGTTTTATATCTCTGGTTAGGAAGATGTCAAGGTGTTTCTTTTTTCTGTGGCTATTGTGAATGGGATTGTACTTTTTATTTGGGTTTCTGTATGTTTATTATTGGTGTAAAGAAATGTGATCATCTGTTGCACATTTATTTCATATCCTGAAACTTTATCAAAGTCCTTTATCAGTGCAAGGAGGTTTTTGACAGATTCTCTTGGGTTTTCAAGGTTTACAATCATGTTGTCTACAAAGAGAGATAAATTGACTTCCTCTTTTGCTATTTGGATACCCCTGACAGCCTTCTCTTTTCTGAATGCTCTATCCAGGACTTCCGAAACTATATTGAACAGGAGGGGTAAGAGTGGGCATCCTTGTCTTGTTCCAGTTTTCAGGGGAAATAGCTCCAATTTTTGTCTGTTTAGGAGTACGCTGGCTGTGGGTTTCTCATAGACGGCTTTTACTATTTTGAGGTATGTTCCACCTATGCCTAGGTGTTCGAGGGATAGACAAGTGGGACCTCATTAAACTGACAAGCTTCTGAAAAGCCAGAGAAACCATCAAGAGATCAGGGAGACAGTCCACAGACTGGGAAAAAATATTTAACAACTCTATGTCTGACAAAGGCATCTACATCAAGGATCTACAAGGAACTCAAATGTGCTGAAAAGAAAAAATCTAACAGCCCCATTACAAATGGGCAAAAGATATGAATAGACACTTCCCAAAAGAAGATATACAGAAGACAACAGATACATGAAAAAAATGTTCAGTCTCACTAGTCATCAAGGAGATAAAAATTAAAACTACATTGAGATACCACCTAACTCCAATCAGAACGGCCATCATCAATAACTCAAAAAATAACAGATGCTGGAGAGGATGTAGCAAAAAGGGAACACTTCTAGACTGTTGGTGGGAGTGTAAACTAGTATAGCCTCTGTGGAAATCAGTGTGGCAATTCCTAAAAGTTCTAAAAATCGACCTTCCATATGACCCCACTATCCCCTTGCTGGGAATATACCCAGAAGAACTCAGATCACTCTATAAAAAAGATACCTGCACACGTACGTTTATCACAGCATTGTTCACAATAACAAGATCATGGAACCAACTGTGCTGTCCATCAAAAGAGGACTGAATTTAAAAACGTGGTACATATACACAATGGAATATTATACAACCATAAAGAACAAAATCATGAATTTTGCAGCAACCTGGGTGGAATTAGAGTTTATAATATTGAGTGATCTTTCACAGAAACAAAGATCTGAGTATCACATGTTCTCACTCACAAGTGGACCTTGAACAATACCATAATACTATAAGAAAAGGATTGACAGTGGGGGAAACTATGGGAGGGAGGAGCAGAGAGGGGTAGGGAGGTGGGATTAACGGTAGTCAATATCTGCCTGGGGAAGGAGGGGAGCACACCTCATCAAGAAGGGTAACTGCACAATGAATATTTGTATACCTGATCCTTAATTGTACCCCACAATTTTAAAATAAATAAATATATATATATAATTTTTAAAAGAGAAACAAAAAAATTGATAAGTAAAAAGTATTTTGATGGATGGTTGTAAGAATAGTGGACTACTTACAAAATAAAACGTGAAGAGTCGGTCCCACTAACACCTACCCCAGAGAGTTAAGCAAGAATTCTGTCTGATCCCACAAATGTCCCTAGGGATAACTTTTGTGGGAATTGATGTGTTGTACAAGGTAGCCCTTGGTCACAGCAAATTGGACCAGGGAGTAAAAATTTGGGCCCAGTTTCAGTCAGTCATGTTCTCTAAGAGGGTATCCTGAGGTACCTCTGACCCAGGTGCAGAGAAAAGCAAAGAAAGCCAGTCTGCAGACAGAAAGAAATTAATGAAGAGCATACAGAAACCCAGAAGCAAAATTCCACGTGCTGCTAGGGAAATGCAAGGAGTAACTTGTGTTGTTGATAGCTTTATAGTTTGTGGTTTCTGTCCCTAGAAGACCTGGTTGTACCTTTCTCCTGGGATTCAGATTCTTGAGATGCATCCAAATACTTCCAATTATATTGCCTAACTCTTTGTAATTCAAGATAGTTTCTCCTCCTTTCGAAGGAAAAAAGGACCATGTAAGTTTCCTTTGAGTCTCTTTTATTGTCTGTCTTAGGACAAGTATCACTTGTTACTGTAACAACAAAACCTCATGCACAAAGGTTAACTCCAAATGAATCAGAGACCTAAATGTAAAATCTCAAACCATAAGAATCTTAGAAAATGAAGGAAATACCCTCATGGAAATCGGAACTGGCATCCAATTCCTGAACAAAACCCGAAACCCACAGGTCATAAGAGAGAAGACAGACAAGTGGGACCTTATTAAACAGACAAGCTTCTGCAAGGCCAAAGAAACCATCAAGAGAGCAGGGAGACAGCCTACAGACTGGGAAAAATATTTGCCAACACCAGGTTGACAAAGGCTTAACATCCTGGATCTACAAGGAACTAAAATGTGCTGAAAAGAAAAAAACAAACAACTCCATTATAAAATGGGCAAAAGATATGAACAGACACTTCACAAAAGAGGACATCCGAGCAGCCAACAAACACATGAAGAAATGTTCAACCTCACTAGTCATCAGGGAGATGCAAATCAAAACCACACTGAGATACCACCTAACTCCAGTCAGAATGGCAATTATCAACAACTCAAAAAATAACAGCTGCTGGAGAGGGTGTGGTGAAAAGGGAACACTTCTACACTGTTGGTGGGGGTGTAAACTAGTGCAACCTCTGTGGAAAGCAGTGTGGCGATTCCTAAAAGCTCTAAATATCAACCTCCCATATGACCCCACAATCCCCCTACTGGGAATATACCCTGAAGAACTCAAATCACTTTATAAAAAAGATACCTGCACACGTATGTTTATCACAGCGTTGTTCACAATAGCAAGAACCTGGAAACAACCATGCTGCCCATCAAAAGAGGACTGGATTAAAAAAATGTGGTACATATACACGATGGAATACTATGCAGCCATAAAAAAGAACAAAATCGTGAATTTCGCAGCAACCTAGATGGAACTAGAGTCTATAATACTGAATGACCTCTCACAGAAACAAAGATCCAAGTATCACATGTTCTCACTCATATAATGGACCTTGAACATCCAATGTAATACTATAAGAAAATGACTGATGGTACTGGGAAACTATGGGGTGGAGGGGGATGGGATTAACAGTAGCAAATATCTGTCTGGGGATGGGGAAACACCTCTTATCAACAGGGCGCCTGAATGAAATGTAGTTGTACACCTAACCCTTAACTGTACCCCACAAAACCATAATAAAAAATATTGATTAAAAAAATCTCAGTGATTCAACGTATTAAAAACATACTTCCTGCTCAAACAACAGATGTGGATGTTCAGTGAATGATTGTAGCTGTACATGAAATGACACAGTACCCTTCCAAATTGTGGCTCCTCGTTCTTTAGAATCTCCATCCTCTTCATTTCTTTTTTGTGGTCTAGCTGGCAGACCAAGACCGAGAATGTGTAGAGGAGCACAGAGAAGTTTTCATAGGCCAAGTCTACAAATGTCTTGAGTCATTTCTGTTCATATTTCTTCAGCCAGGAGGCAGTCACATGATCACACCTCACCACTTGGGGGGAGTGGATGTTTTAGATTTAGTAATAATAATAACGCTATTAAGTGGTAAGTCATGTTGTGAGCTTGTGTCCCAGATGTGTTGTGATGAAAAGGCACTTCATCTCTGTGACATTCTTCCCCAAGACCCATAGCCCCAATCTAATTATGAGAAAAACATTAGACACATCAGTATAGGGATGGTCTACAAACACTCTTCAAAACTGTCAAGGTCATGATCAAAGAACATCTGAGAAAGTAATGGACCACAAAAGACTAAGGAGAAATGATGAAAAAATGTAATGTGGAATGGCATCCTGGAACAGAAAGGGGATGTTAGGAGAAAGGTAATGAAGAAATGAAAACCGAACTAAACATGTGACTCAGTTAATAAGAATTACTAATGGTGCATTTTTAGTTGTGACAAATGTACCAGTTATGTAAGATACTGTCAATAGAAGAAAATGCGTGAGGGGTACACAGAGAGGGGAAACTCTGGCTATCTTTGCAACTTTTCTAAGAATCTAAAACTATTCTCAAATTAAAAATTGATTATTTAGAAAGTATGCATTCATGGTCGTTAACAAGCAGAGCAGGTCATTTGAATCCTCTGGAGCAATGTAAGTTGACATCGTTGAATGGGTTTTGTCTGTATGATCCTGTTATGCTCAGTCTGTCTGTTGCATATAGTGAATGGTGAATTATTTCCTGTTATTTGGCAATTTGAGCTATTGCATAACTTGAAATTATTTGCAATATCACTTTGAGAGCACTTATATTTGAGTGATCTGAGCTTGAAATTAATATTTATAGCCTCTTCAAATCTTCATATTGCATATAAAATGATTTGCTAGATTTGTTTAGATTGTTTCTTTCTTTCCAAATGAAATAGTAAATATTTTAGTTTCCTTCTACCATGACCTCGGAATAGGTAGGGTAAACTGTTAGAACATAAGTGAAACCTAATGATGTTCACTGATTATTTTTTTAAAACCTGGATCCACATGTTGAAAATTCATGGATTTCAGCTTTAAAAATACCATTTTACTATAGCCCACTATTTAAGTATGTGCATCTTCTTTTAGATCAATGGTCCTCAACCTTTATGGCATCAGGGACGGATTGTGGGAAGACAATGTTTTCACAGATTTGTGGAGGGGTGGGGGTGGGAATCTTCAGGCATTAGATTTATATAAGGAGCATGCAACCTAGAACCCTTGCATGCCCAGTTCACAATAGGGTTCATGCTCCTATGAGAATCTAATGCTGCAACTGATCTGACAGCAGACAGAGCTCCACTCACCCACCACTCAACTCCTGCTGTGCAGACCATTCCTAACAGGTCATAGGCTGGTACCAGTTCGTGGCTCTGGGGCTTGGGGACCCCTGTTTTATATGATGGAAATGATTGTCTTCTAACATTAAATACAGAGCATTACAACAAAAATAAAATATTTACAGGGTTTTAATACAAAGAAAATATTTACATGGTTATTCTACATAAAATTTTACAATTAAGCAAGGATCTTGGAATTTTTCTAGGTCTGACTAGGTTGCTAGGATAAAGACTTATATAATTAGTATTGTCTGAATACAATTATCTTCTAAACTTTCAGCTCTAAAAAAAACTTTGAGTCATTTTACCAGGATAGAAGGGTAAAATCTCATTCTTGCTGTACTCTCTGGACATTTCTGTTGACTCAGAGTAACACAAATGAAGCCTTATTTTGTGCCTGGAACTGAACTAGATCAGTTGTGTTCCATGCAATTCTCACATCAACATCCCAAGATAGGTTTATTATCTTGTTCGTAAATGGGTAAACAGAGGCTCAAGAGTTATTTTCCCATAACCACACAGCTAAGAGCTAGCTGTGCCTTGATTTGCATTCAAAAGTATCTGTTTCCAAAGTTCATGCTGTTTCCTGATAAATGACAAAAATGGCTCTCACTGTGCTTCTCAGGAGTCCATCTATTTTAGGTCACAACCCTCGGCCAGAGGCCTAGACCAGAACCAGTTATCCCCTGTATCCCCTTGTGTGGACTGGGCAACTTGGGAGTGAGATGAGCAGGAAGTGAAGACTCCCAGAGAAAACCTGGCCTTAGCCCAGCCCAGGAAAGAACAATTCCTCTTATTTAAAGGAATTTAAAGAATTGCTTAAAATGGGTCCAAGTGTCCCAGCTGCCAAGGTTTTTCATTTTTATTGTTATATGTTTGCTTGTTTTTGCTTATTTTTATTGAATTTCATTCAAAATGTACTGTTCTAGGCTCTTTATTAAATGCTGGGGATCCAAAAACAAGTATGACATTATTTCTCAAATGCATATGACATATCTATTGGGATGGAAAGTATAGCCCTTCCAACAGAAACAAACCTGAACAAATTCTTAACTGTCACCATATTCTTTGGAATGATTAATGCTAGCTACCACAGACAATAATCCCCAAATCCTACTGACTTAACAACAAAATTTATGTCTTGTCATTCAAAATTCAACATGGATGGATAATGGCTGCTCTCCATGTGGCGATTCAGGGATCCAAGCTTCCTTTATTTTGTACCAGTATCTTCCTGCACGGCTTATGTGGGTGGCAGGATAAGGGCCTTGAAAGATATCCACACCCTCATTCCTGGAGCCAGTCAGTGCATAACAGACTTTGCAAGTAAATATTTAGATGGTAACCATCCTGGCTTATCCATGTGCACCCAATCTAATGATATGAATCCTGAAAAATAGATAACCTTTCCCAGCTGAGTAGACATCAACAACTGTAGAAGAAGGGTCAGAGAGATGTGATGCAAAGAGTACTTGCTCTGCCATTGCTGGCTTTGAAGATAAAGGAAGCGGCCACAAACCAAGAAATGTAGACGTCCTCTAGGAACTGAAAAAAAAAAAATCAAAGAAACAGATTCTCCTCTGGGACTCCGGAAGGAATGCAGCCCTGCAGACACCTTGATTTTATCTCAGGGAGGCCCACATTAAACTCCTGACCTTCAGATCTGTAAGAGAACATGTTTGTATTGTTTAAGACACTAAGTTGGTAATGACTTGGTACAGCAGCAATAGAAAAGTAATGGAATTTTCAGCAGGGAAATTAAGGACAGAAGAGAGGCACACCAAATATTAAGTGCCCCAGAACACAAGTTCTCACATTCCCTTTTGTCAGACCTTGAAGAATCAGGCATTTCAAGGAAAAGTGGAACTACTGGGAAATATGGAGGAGTCAAGGATATTCAGTGGACACCATTGATCCCTGCCAAAAGCATTCTAATGCCATTTTTGGCACTTGGTGGACATTAATATTAAATACGAGAGTAAACAGCTATAAAATTTCAATTGCTTAAATTTACCTGGAGGAGCTTATTCACATTAGGAATACTGTGCATGCACATGCGCACACACACACACATTTTTGTGTGTTTGTTTGCTTTTCTTCAATCCTAGGTCTGGAGTAACTATGGGAGGAATGTATGATTAGGTTTGCAGCCATGTACCTATTCCTCAAGCCTACTATTTTTCTGACCCCTAATATTTTCTACCCTCTGAGACCAAATTTAAACTATTCATTATTTAAACACTGTAATTTAGATAAATGATGATTCTAGAATGTGATTATTTGAAGTATACATATGTATAAGTTGCTGGCTTAGACTTGGCCTGAAAGATATCTAACAATTGACTATATAATTGAATTTCCTTGAACTTGACTTTGCACTAAGTAAAATGGGAAAACAAAAATATAACTGTGTTAATGGAGTAGACTGAAGAAGTCCATTTAAAAGTTTCAGGGGAAAGTATAAGAATCCACTTTGGAAAAATACCTTCTGGCATCTAGATGTGCCTGGTTAATGCTCACAAATAACTCATATATTCTTTGATCTACTATAACTACAGGTTCTGAATCAATTCATTCAAACTTCTCTACAACTTGGTATTTGCTGTTACCCATTTCAGAAAAATTGAATGACAAAAGAGCATATGTATTAACATGAATAAATTAGGTTTTCCTTTTAAGTTTTAAATTGTTAAGACTCAAAGTTTTCAAACTTATACCTGAAAAGTTTTATTATAACATTTAATATTTCCCTTCACTTCTCTTTTTCAATTTTTTATGTCTCCTTTTTCTTGGAAGTTGGCCAATGCAATATCTGATTTGTGTTCATTTTACAGAATCCTTTCCTGTTATACTCTGAAATATTGATTTGTTCATCATCCCAAATTTAAAATCTGTAATGCAGTTTGTCTTTGCTACTTATACATGTCCCAGGATATTTGCTAAAGATAAAAATAAGATCTTGTTTTTAAGTGAAATTTAGTAACAGATTCAGGTTTTTTAGAACCCAAAGTTTAAATTGTTAAAGGACTTCATTATTATTTCATAGTCTGGGCAGGAGAAGGGTCTTGCCAACATTAGAATGGGCCTAAGATTTGAAGATTTTATTCTCTGAACCACATTTAAAACTCTGTATTCAAGTTCATTTATTCTTGGCAAAAGTCAACTTCCTGTTTTTGACAAAATTGGAATTGAAAGACTCAGAAGTCTTATGAATATCAAGCAACTCTTTACAAAAAAAATTTTGCTGAGTAAAGTGAAAATGAATAATAAATGCATGGATCTTCATAAGAATAAATGAAAAGAATCTAAGGGAAGAAATGTTTTGTAAAAAGCTTTTGAATTTAATCAGATATTTGGTGACTAGTCTGATGGGGGCAACTATTAATCCATCCTTTATTTTTATTCTGATTTTGATTGTAATCAGATTTTGGTTAGTTTGATCTTTACATTAATAATATCCCCCAGAGTAAGAACTTTGCTTAATGAATATTTAGGCAAAAATAGGCTCTATAAAAAGTAACTGCTACCCATTTTTTTTTTTTTTTTTTTTTAGTTGGAGTCTCACTCGGTCGCCCAGACTGGGGTGCAGTGGCCACTCCTGGCCACCACAGCCTCGCCTGCTGGGCTCCAGCGATCCTTCCGCCTCAGCCTTCCAAGAAGCTGGAACTACAGGCATGGGCCACCACGTCCAGCTGATTTTTTGATTTATTGTAGAGATGAGGTCTCGCTGCCCAGGCGGGTCTTGAACCCGTGGGCTCAGGCAATCCACTCACCTCAGCCTCCCAAAGGCGCGGGATAACAGGTTGAGCCACCGAGCCCGGCTTTCTACCCACATTTTTAACATAAAATCCATGTATATAGTATGACAAGTTTTGACCAGAGTTAAATGTATTTTCTTTTTCTTTTTCTTTTTTTTTTTTGAGTTGGAGTCTCATTTTGTCACCCAGACAGGAGTGCAGTGGCCGCTCCCGGCCACCGCAGCCTCGACCTGCTGGACTCCGGCGATCCTTCCGCCTCAGCCTTCCAAGTAGCTGGAACTACAGGCGTGAGCTACCACGCCCGGCTAATTTTTGATTTATTGTTGAGACGAGGTCTCAGCAAGTTGCCCAGGCGGGTCTCGAACCCGCGGTCTCAGGCAATCCACTCACCTCAGCCTCCCAAAGGCGCGGGATTACAGGCTGAGACACCAAGCCCGGCTTAAATGTATTTTCATTGCTGCATTTTTTTCCTATAAGGAGAATTGCACTAAGTATACAGAATATAATATTTATATTAATGTGATAAAATCTATTGACCCATTTAAAATACAGACTATTAATAACAGGCATATAGCATCACTAAAAAAATTTCGGAGACTTTCTTCTTTCCTTAATTAATTCAATCATGCCCTAAAAATGTGTTAAACATTTGCTATATGCCCAACCCTTCTCCACAAAATATATTCACCTTCAATCCTTGAATCTGGGTGAGTTCTGTGACTTGCTTGGCCGCTAGGATGTGGCAAAAGTGAGTGACACAGTGTACTTCCCATGTGAAGTTATAAAAACCTTGCAGCTTCTACCTTGCTGTTTCAAAAATCTTACTCTTAAAACCCTGAGCCACCATATAAGAAGGTATATTCAGACTGCAGTTGCCATGCTGTGAGATACCTAAACCATAGGGGTGGCAGGATTAAAAAATGTGGTACATATACACAATGGAATATTATGCAGCCATAAAGAAGGACAAACATATGGAGTTTGCAGCAACCTGGATGGATTTAGAGTCGATCATGCTCAGTGATCTAACACAGAAACAAAGAACAGAGTACCATATGTTCTCACTCATAAGCAGACCTTGAACAATTATAATACTATAAGAAAGGAATTGGCAGTAGTGGGAAAATATCAGGGGAAGAGGATGGGATTGGCAGTTGAGGGAAACTGCTAGGGGAAGGAGGGGCATACCCCATCAACAAGGGTACCTACATAATGAACATTTGTATACTTAACCTTGAATTGTACCTCACATCTTTAAAATAAAGAAAAAAAGAAAGAAAAGACTATATACCTTATTCTACATTTTTTTTAATATTTGGAAAATGAACTGATGAATTTGTCTAAAAGTCTGCAGAAGTATCACCTCAGACACTTGAGAATAAATCCTGTAATTCTTACTTTACATCTCCAGCACCAAGCTTCACCCCTCTCCCTGGAGAAGTTGAGAATCATGACCCAGGAAATCTACATAAAACTACAAAATGTTAATAGAAATGTAATAAATACTAATCCTATGCTCTCCCCACCTCCTCTCTATTATTTCCATGAGGGTGTCAACTGTTAAACAGGTTGACCTCACTTTAGACTTCATTGCATGTTGATTTAAGAAACATGTTGGATGAAATCACCCTTTCTAATAAAATGTAGAAGGACTTTTAAATGATTTGAGTGCTAAACTTCATTTGTATATGCTGTATGTTTCATTACATCAAATACTGAAAATGTGTTATAACCGAAGTTCCTAAGGGCCCTTCCAGCTTGTGAAATTCTAAGTTACCAGAATCCTCTTCCAGTGCTTTCCTCCATGACAATGTTTCCATGAATAGTCACACAGGCATGTAGAACCTAACACTCACACATACATTTTGGAGGCTGTGCACACTTCTGATATTGTAGGGTAACCAAACAAAATGGGGATAAGGGTAAAGAGTCACAGGGTGCAGGTAATTGAGCAGAGCAATGTGGGCAGCACCTTTACTCACTGTGATTGTAACCACCATGTAGCAAGTTGAATAATCAAGATCTCAAAGTCCAAAGTTCAGAAAATAGACAGTCCATGGGCAATGCCATGTGTGCCTTCTGGGGAGCTATCTCAACACCCCAAATAACACCATGAGACTGATCAAAATGGAGGCACACCTTGGCTGATGGGTCAATTTTGGCAGGTTATTTATTCCATTGAACTCATCCATAGGGCTGCTTTTCTTTTGCCTCTTTAACCACTTAATGAACTTGCTTAACTATGAAACTGTCTGCTTTACTCTCAAGGTGAAGATTCTTTCTTCACCAACCGGCCGCCATAGGTGCCTTCTGTAAGTTCTAATAAACAAATATTATTACTGGACCTCCGGGTGACTTCTTTGGATAAAGAAATTTATGCGTAAGCCCTCTCAGATTTGGTGCTATGTGTTACAGTTAGGTTTGGGGCAATAAGTAATTGTTAAGAAGAAAGTATAGAAGAGAATTGGCAAGACTTGTCCCAGGTACCTGGCCAAGTACCTGGGTTTATTCTAGGAACTGACTCACAAGGAGTTACACGGAGGAGACTGAACAAGTTTAAAAACCAAAGGAAACTATGTTTAAACTGCCTTATAGAATTTTTTTATGTCTTTTGAATAGGAATTCCTTTTGTAGCTAAACAAAAATCTTTTGGACTCAACATAAACATTTATGGTGTTCCTGCTCTATGAGCTGGCAAAGTAGTGGAAGGTGAAGATCCCCATCTCTCTTCACACTTTGACCAGATACCAGCTGAGAGCGTTATCCAGGAAGCTGTGGCCAAGATCCCAAAGTCCAAGGTTCAGAAAATAGACAGTCCATGGGCAATGCCGTGTGTGCCCAGTTCCCTTCTGGGGAGCTATCTTAACACCCCAAACAACACTATGAGATTGATCAAAATGGAGGCACACCTTGGCTGATGGGTCAATTTTGGCAGGTTATTTATTCCATTGAACTCATTCATAGGGCTGCTTTTCTTTTGCCTCTTTAACCACTTAATTGTTGACTCTGTTATTCTTTCTTTCCCTGGACTTCGGACTCATTCAGTAGAGGAACATGTTGATTTTTGCAGTCTAGTTCTGTTTTCCCAAGGTCAGCCATGGGGTTACAATATTATTAATTCCTTGCTTTTCTCTTTTTGATGAAGGCAAAAAGAACCTCTCATTTTCTTTTTTGCTGGTCATTTAAATATAATAACACTGTAGGACTAGTTATGGAAAATATTTTTCTACAGATAATGTTTTCTTACATTCTCAATTCTGAACTCAGACATGGAAATTAAGAAAAACTCTATAAGTTCTATGAAAATTGGGGAAGGTTGTACTCTCAGAATCTCTCTGAGTGGCTGTTACCAAGGAAAGCATAGCAAGAGGACATTTGTTCTTAGAGTCCAAAGTGACAGCAACAATAAAATCAGTATGATTTGGGGTTCTCTGTATTATTGTGTGACTATTTTTAAATAATTAACTAAAATATTTGATCTAGAAATTTGCTTTTTACTTTCCTATATTGCTTGATGAATAAATTGCTGACAATTTTGCTTTTTGGGACATTAACACATGTGACAATGAATTGAGCAAGTGTGTATTTTTATTGTTTTTAATTAAGCAAAGCCAAAAATACTCATTGGAATTTTGTATAGTTTAGCCACTTTTTTCAAAATTACTTAATGTTATTATTTGCATAGGAGTAAAATATGTGACAACTGAGGCAAAAGCTCTTCCACACCCATTGTTCTTTTCTTTTTTGCCCCTAGTTGCAAACACGGGAGAGATTGAGTTTTGGGGAGGGGAGGTTTGGCTGGCTTTTTTTTTGAGTCGGAGTCTCACTCTGTTGCCCAGGCTGGAGGACAGTGGCATGCTCACGGCCACCCCAGTGTCGACCTGCTGGGCTCAGGCAATTCTTTTGCCTCTTTCTTCCAAGTAGCCGGAACTATAGGCATGCACTACCACATCCAGTTAATTTTTTTATTTAGTGTAGAGATGAGATCTCTCCAAGTTTGCCTGGCGGTTCTCGAACCCGTGGGCTCAGGCAATCCCCTCACCTCAGCCTCCCAAAGTGCTAGGACTATAGGCTTGAGCCACCGAACCCAGCCAGATTTGAGTTTTAAAATGTCGGTGACATATATTTTTGCATGCCAATCATATCTCCATAAAGTGGTTTAGAAAGAAATCAGTGGTCTTAGTCACATATATTGGTTGGTGAAGTGATTACCCAATTGCTGCTTGCACTCATTTGCTATCTCCACGCATCTTCTGACATTGCCCTTAGTTTTGGTAATTTAGCAAATTCTTCTTTGTTGTCACCAATGAGAAGGATTAGAAGAAAAGTAGGAGAGAGTAATTCCATGAAAATATGTTGATCTGCATTAGTTATGTGTGGCTACTTAACAAATCATACCCAAACTGAATGTCCTAATGCATCAGTGTTCATTGTCTCTGAGTTTTTGCAAGTCAGGAATCCAAGTGCCTTAATGGGGTGCCTCTGGCTGAGTCTCTCACAAGAATGCAAAAAGATATCAGTAGGAGCAGTAGTTGTCTAAAGGTTCAGCTAGGGAAGTGTCCATTTTTTTATTGGTAGGAG
The DNA here is from genome assembly GCA_027257055.1 of Cephalopachus bancanus. Lineage (NCBI taxonomy): Eukaryota > Metazoa > Chordata > Mammalia > Primates > Tarsiidae > Cephalopachus > Cephalopachus bancanus. The sequence continues at coordinate 1,792,769 of JAPVLO010000260.1, read as the reverse complement.
GCTACCCACCCTTTCCTGACATGTGGGCCTCTCATTTGGGTAGCTCACAACATGGCAGCTGAACGGGTAGAGTAAGTGAAAAACAAGAAAGGGTGTCCAAGATGGGAGCTGCAGTCTTTTTGTAGCCTAATCTCAGAGATAATGCCCATCAAATGTTCTGCATTCTATTTCTTTAGGAGCAAGTCACTAGGGTCAGTGTACAATAAAGGGAAGAAAATTACATAAGGGTGTGAATCAGAAGGCAGAGGTCACTTGGAGTTACTTCAGAAGCTACCTTCCAAAAAAAGAAAATTCAAATTACATCATTACCTACAAGGCTGGGACTGTATTTTCTCTTGCATCCATGGACATTTAACTCAAAAGTTGTGAGAAATGTAAAGGGAAAAAAAGTGGGAGGCTGGGAACTTACTTGATGACAAACCCTGTGATAAGTCTTTACACAATATCCAACCTCCACAGTAGGACTGAGAAGTATGTCCTTATTACCATCACAAATAAGAAAACTGAGGCTCAAAGAAGCAGACTGTAGGTGTAGAATTTTATGGCTCAGTACTATACTTCTACAACTATACATTAGAAGCATAATTCTATGGTTTTTCCTTTATAGTTTTCTTTCTTTCAGTCACTATTCAATTTGATACTAGAGCTGAATATTAAAAAAATCTTATCTCATTTGCTTAAGTTATTAAAAGAATGCATGCTTATTTTAGAAAATTAAGAAATCATTGAGAAAGAGAAGCCCAGAAAAAGACATACCACATTGTAGCCTTTAAATGTGTTAGCCCGAGTCGGGCTCGGTGGCTCAGCCTGTAATCCAATGCCTTGGGAGGCTGAGGTGAGTGGATTGCCTGAGCCCGCAGGTTCAAGACCCACCTAGACAACTTGGTGAGACCTCATCTCTACAATAAAACAAAAACTTAGCAGGGTGTGGTAGCACTTGCCTATAGTTCCAGCAACTTGGAAGGCTGATGCGGAAGGATCGCCGGAGCCCAGTAGGTCAAGGCTGCGGTGGCCGGGAGCAGCCACTGCACTCCAGTCTGGGCAACAGAGTGAGACTCCAACTCAAAAGAAAAAAAAGAAAATGTGTTAGCCCTAGTGTTCTCAGAGCGAGGCTTGATCAGAGGCATCAAGGCAGAAGCTGATTTCCATGGTTACAGACACCAAAGAAACAGGAAGGCAGCAGATCTTACAAGGCTCAAGGGACCAGATGGATCTTACTGATCTAGGAAGATTCCATTTAACAAATTTTTGGGTAGCATGTGGCAGCAGCACAGGTGAAAAGGACATTAAGGTGTGGCCAATAGCCCAGGGTTAATAGTTCATTCCTTTTAATTCAATGGTTTCTATAACTATTTAGGGAAAGTTTCTTATAAACTGTGTGTAGCCCTAAACTAACAAGTGCACACTTATAAGCAGTTGTGTAGTTAGAAATACGAAAGTAGACATGTTCTAGAAATGGTTGACGTCTTTGGGTTGATAAATGCGAGAGACCCAAAATGATAGCCACTTGGAGTACAGGGACCTCAGCTGTTTATGTTTGATAATAGATAACATTTTTAAATAAAATCAACTGAGCATCTAATACGTGCCAGATACTATGCAAAGAATGTGACATACATCTGCTTGTGGAATCCTCAAATTCAATAGGGAAGTACTATTGCTAGTTTTATTGTTTGCATTTTGCACAGATGGAGATTCAGAGACTAAGAGTAATAATTTCCTGGGGCTACTATACTGTAGCACACATTGGGTGCCTGGGTACCTCAAAGTACCATAAACTGGATGACTAAAAACAACAGAAATTTATTCTCTCATAATTCTAGAAGATAGATATTTGAAGGTAAGGTGTCATCAAAGTCATCCTCCCTCTGAGAATTTGGATAAAATCTTCCTAGCTTCTGGGTATGGCCAGCAATCCATGGCCTTCCTTGGGCTGAGCTGTTATCACTCCAGGCTCTGCCTCTGTGGTCACAATACTTTCTGGACATCCATCATTTTGAATAGGGCCTACTCCGATGACCTCATCTTAATTTGGTTACATTTGCAAAGATTTTATTTCCAAATAAAGTAACATTCACAGGTACTGTATGTTAGGACTACAACATCTCATTTGGGAAGACACATTTAACCCATAACAGTTGCACAGGAAGTAAGTGACCAAGCAAGAATGCATACCCACCCACATTTGTTTGACTTACTAGCCCAGCCTTTGTGCTAACCACTATGCTATCTTATCCTAATTCGATTTAAGCCAGGGTATGATTTGTAATTTTGACATATCCTCTTTGGTAAGAATCTTAGCTGAACTGAGAGAGAACATAACATGAATGAACTGCCAAATGATGAGAAGGAAATTAAAAGTATTATTAAAGGATTTACCATTTTTAAAGAGTTGCTAAAAAACCAATTGTCTTATTTATTTACCAATTGTCTTATATGTTCTCATCTAATATCCATTGGGAACCAGAGTACCTCAAAGTACCACAACCTGGATGACTAAAAACAACAGAAGCTTATCTTCTCATAATGCTAGAAGCTAGATGTCTGAAGGTAAGAGGTCAGCAAGGCATAGATGTCACCTACAATGTTGCAGGTAAGAACATAACACAGATACACATGACCAGATTAGGTCAAGTTGTGAGCTCACTAGTAATTCTTTGATAGAATAAAGAATCATTTATTTTTTTCTAGAATAATCTACAAACTTGAATTCATAATTAAGTAATTCTAAACAAGATTAGAGGTGAATTACTTGATATTATAGTACTATCCTTTATAATTATGCATTTCTTTGTGATTTTTTAATTGCAAATGTGAATATAAATAAAACTTCCTAAAGATGCCAGGAATAACTGAGGAAACCCTGGAAGCAGAAGAAGAAGGAACAAAGAGATAGCTAAGCTGCTCTCTGCTGGATGTGAATGGGAATTTAGGGACATGAAGGAGAAGGCAGAAGAGAGGAGAGTGGAAAGGGAAAGGGAGAGAGCATGGAAGAACATCACAAAAAGCCTGAAGGACTTTTATGAACAAGAACCTAACATTTAAATTTAAGTATTCATAGTGTGTAATAAAATACCCTTCAACTTCCCACAAAGTAATATTGGTTGTATACAAGGATGTTATATAAAGATTCTGCTTGTGTAAATGCTTGAGGTGTGTATGTGACAGAGAAAAGAGAGGTGAGCATGTGTGTATATATATGTAAAAGAGAGAAAGGGTTGAGCATGTGTGTCCATGTCTGAGTCAGCTCAGGCTATTATTTTAAAATATACCATAAACTGGGTGGCTTAAACAATATACATTCATTTTTCACAGTTCTGGAGACTGGAAAGTCCAAGATCAAGGCACTGGCATCTTTGGTGCTTGGTGAATGCCCAATTCCTGATTCGTAGACAGCCATCTTTTTGCTGTGTCCTCACATGGTAGAGAGAGGAAGTAAGCTCTTTCAGGACTCTTACAAAAACAAAATTGCCAATCAGGAGGGCTCTACCCTAATGATCTCATCTAATCCTAATTACCTCTCAAAGATCCCACCTCCAAATACCATCACATGAGTAGATATTCAACATATGGGTTTAAGGCGGTCACAAGCATTCAGTTCATAAGAGTCTCTCTCTCTCTCTCTCTCTCTCTCCTCTCTCTCTCTCTCTGTGTGTGTGTGTGTGTGTGTGTGTGTGTGTGTGTGTGTGTGTGTGAGAGAGAGAGAGAGAGAGAGAGAGAAAGGGGGTGGGGGGAAGAGGTTAAGGGCTAGGTTAATAAGACCTAATGTTCTCTAATGTTCTCTGTCTGGGTTCAAGGAACATGAAAGAAAAACATATAACCCATAAATGTTTCAGCAAAAGCAGGAGATTAGAAATCAGCAAAGACCTTGGGTCTTGACCTCCTGCCTAAGAGCTCCCCTTCTACCCTGTTCCTACCCCTCCTAAGGCATAAGCATTTAAAACATTCAATGAGAATGGGTCTATTCTACTTTATACATGTCACAGAAATGGCATTTGAGCTCTTCTAATGAATCTTCAGTCACAAAAGTCCAGCAGTTATCAAAGTTGAATACAAAAATTAATCTAGACCCTAAGCTTTTCAGTAGAATAAAATAATCATTTGTGCCTGCAGTAGCTGTTCATGTATAACAAGCAAAAGCATTATTCAAATGTGGGAACAGGCAGCCTGACATACTCATATGGTTTTGGGTTTGTCAACCATGAAGGTTATATAAGCCCATATGCTAGATCCCAGGAACTAGGTAAAATATATGGACCAACTAGCAACAATTCCTAGCAATCTGTACATTAATACTATTGGCTAGTGAAGTTCTTTCATTATTTGAAACACATGGTATATAAATCAGGTTTCTCCAGAGAAACAGAACCAGTGGAAGATATATATATATGAAGGGAAATTTATATGAAGAATTGGTTCACATGTTTGTGGAGACTAGAAGACCCATGATCTGCCATCTACAAGCTGAAGACCAAGGAAAGCTGGTGGTGTGATTTAGATCAAGCTTGAGGGCCTGAGAAACAGGGAAGCTGATAATATAAATCTCAGTCCAAGAGTAGAAAGAGGATGAGACGAAATATAGCAGCTTAATCAGACGGGCAGGAAGCAACGATGCGAATTCCTCCTTCCTCTGCCTTTTGTTTTATTAAGTCCTTCAGTGGGTTGCATGATGCCCACCCACCTTGGGGAAGGAAATTTTCTTTACTGAACCCATCAGTTCAACTGCTAATATTATCATTAAACACTCTTACAGACACACCCAGAAATAATGTTTAATCTGGGCACCCAGTAGCCCATCAAGGTGACACCCAAAACTCTCACTTTACTCTCCTGGTAAAATTGTGGTGACCTCAACAAGGCAGATTGTTTATCCTTAACCAGGCAAGTAAAGTGATTGAGTACCTGTCATGCAGCTACAGTGGGAATGTCTAGACCCTAACTTATGTGCATTTGTTTCTGAAGTGTTTTGTTGCTGCTGGGTCACTGATTTCTCTTAAGTAATCCTGTGGAGATTAGAGGGTCTCATTGTAGCAGAGTGACTGAACATTTGAACTTCAGTATGAAACAGACCTATCATCTGCCATGTCTTAGCTTTTGGAACATTGTAATATTAATCTTGACAAGCTTCAAGATCTTCTATAAAATGGAAATTAAAATACTACCTTATTAGAGTTGCTATAGGGAACCCAGGAGATAATATATGTGCTTATGAAGATATCTGGCATATTAATAGTATTTTTTAAACGTTGGCTATAATTATTAGCATCAGCTGCAAATAAAAACATTTGGGGAAGGGGTAAACATTTGATGGCACACACCTGTCTCCCAGATAAGAATTAGTATTCTGAAACCAGGACTTAACTCCATTCACCTGTGTCTTGTGTTTGGGTTTGTTGCCTTTATAAATCTTGGCTGATAGATGGGCCAGTTGGGAGTTTCCAGATACGCCATTCAAAAGGTAAAAAGCCCCATAGGTGTTCTCACTTTCTACTTATTAAAATCACCCTCACTCATCCAAGCCAATCAGTTCTCTTTATAGTCACTATCACTCCATCTGAGCTGATCAGTGATGAAACCAATTTGGGTTTGGTTGGAGAAATGGAAACTGTGGGGCGGCAGCTCCCTCTGTACTGTGACTGATTTGCCCTCGCTCACTGGCACTGATAAGGAGATAGGAATATAATGAGATGCCAGGTTGGGAGAGAGTGAAAGACAATAGAACCCAGGTTCAAAACAAAGCTAGATGCCCTGTGTTGATAGCAGGGCCCAGGGCCAGTGTCTGGCAACATGACAGTAAAGGCTTTTTAAAAAAGAAAACAGATTTTAAAAGCAGAGCTTCAGCCGTTTTGCCACCTAGTAATTGGACACAAGAAAACTTACTACTGGCACCTGGCCGTGGAGGTAATTACCCTTCTTCTCCAGGAGCATAATAACCGCATTGTTTGACGGGTGAGTCGTACAGACGTGCAATCAGAAAGGGAGAGAAGGCAGACTAAGAGCATGAAAAGAAGGAAAGGTGTGGCCTTTGATGTGTTTCCAGACCTGGGTCAAGGACCTGAGCTGTGAGAAATCAGCATGTCAGAGATCTTTGTCTTCTCACCTGTGAAGACACTTTTAACATTGCAAATCCTCGCCTTTATCTGCACAGAATCCATTAAATTAACTCGGCACAGCTGTCATCAGCTGAGACTTGAAACCAAAGCACACACTTGAGTTTGACTTTATTGACATGCCGCACTAGCAAACACGAGATGGGGTAACTTTAGGCTGAGATAATTCAGGTAGAGCCGGTGGTTGTGTGTTGTTTCTTACCTTGGCTTATCAGACGCTTTCCAGACAAGCTCTTCTGGTGCAAACGAAACAATACTGAACATTTTTTGATGTAGAGGATGCCAAGCACATTATGCTCAAAGGCCTGAGTTCCAAGAAACAGCGGCATCCATTTATCCAACTGTCCCACAAATATTCCCTGGGTGTTTACTCTTATTGATACAGGGAAGTGTTGAAGATCCCCAAAAGTGGACTTTAATATCAAGAAATGCATCACCTGGTCTGCAAATGGAATCACCTACATACAACAATATGACTATGTAGAAATAGTGCATACCACAAAGTAAATGAAAGTTTTTTTTTTTTTTAAATGTGTTTTCTTTTTCTTGGATGGAAATGGGATCAGGCTCAATGACGCAGCCTGTAATTCCAGCATGTTGGGAGGCCGAGGCGAGTGGATTGCCTGAGCCCATGGTTTGAGACCAGCTTGAACAACTTGACAAGACCTTGTCTCTATTTAAAAAAAAAAAATAGCCAGGGGTTGTAGCGTGCACCTGTAGTTGCAGCTAGTTGGAAGACTGAGGATTGCTGGAGCCAAGCAGGTCAATGCTGGGGTGGCCATGAGATGCCACTGCACTCCAGCCAGGGTGACAAAGTGAGACTCCAACTCAAGAAAAAAAAAAAAAGGAAATGGGGAAGACCAAATGAGTCACAAAGAGGGAAGAACCATAGAAATGGGCCTTGAAAAATGGAATGGAGTTAAAAATTCTAACAGAGGTAAATATCATCAACGATAAAAGTACACAACTTTTGCTTTTCCTTTATTGAGTTATCATTCAAGTTTATTATTTTAATTATAATAGAACATTCTAGATTGTAGCACTCTGGAAGCTTTCATAATTGGAGGCTAGGGAAAAATTCTTTTTCATTTATCCATTTGGGCATTAGTACATATAGCTATATAACATGATCAACATTTTAAATTATTTTTAAATTTTAATATTATTAATTGCTTATTACATTTTAACCCTTCAGCTACTAAACACTGCATTTGATACTGAGAGATGAACAGAACAATATGTAAATATAAGAGAAAACTTAGGGAACTAATAGGTAGCTAAAAAATCTAAGTGTTAATTTTGACACTTCAAAATTAGGTGGAGGAGGAGAAATTTCAATTTGCTAGGCCACAGGTTTTCTTCACTTCAATTTGCTTTTGAGTTCTTTGTTACATCTCCTACTGCACATGTTACACAATATTTCAAGTTTATTTTCCCACTGAATAGAGTTTACTTATCAGGCAGGTTTACATGTGTGCTGGTTAAATACAAAAACTACAGTATGCTGCCCAGGCCACAGAAAACCACATTACTTTTGTCTTAATTGTTTCATGTTCAATATGATTAAATTCAATAGACATCAGTGTGCTGATTAAAAGTCTTTTAAAAGTCACAAGTACTATAACTTCACAATTGATTGTGTAATTTGAATGCAAACTTTTATACTCCATCATTGTATATTAAATACACTACTCTTGTTTCTTCGCTTTCAACCCCTTATCTGAAATAGGTGGTAGGAAGCAAAACCCAGATGCTGCCATTTTGGTGACCGACTGGTTACACAAAGAAATTGGTTATACAAAGATATAGGTAACAACTGATGAATATGATGGTACAGTACATATGGAAGTTAAATAACTCCATTCGACAGGTCCTTTTTTTCAAATAAACTTTTAAATTTGAAGTAATTTTATGAAAAAATTTCAAAGATAGTTCAGAGACTTTTTGTATACCATTTACCTAGATTTCTCTATTGTCTATTCTCTATGTTACTATCATACATTTGTTACAACTAAGAAATCAACTTTGGTACATTACTTTCCACTAAACTCCAGATCCTATTGGTACTTCAACAGTTTTCCATTATATCTTATTTCTATTCTGAGATCTGATCCAAGGTACCACACTGCATTTCATTGTCATGTCTCTCCAGTCTCCTAGGCTCTATGACAGTTTCTTAGTCTTTCCTTGCTTTTCATGACCTTAAGAGTCTTGAGTCCTGGCCAGGTATCCTGTAGAATGACCCCGGGTCTGTAATTATCTGTTGTTCACCTCATGGGGGTCATGAGATTTTGAAAATAATAGGACAGAAGTTAAGTGCTTTTCTCACATTTTATTAGAAGGTATATGGCATCACAGGTGATTTTAACCTTCATCACTTGATCAAAGTGTTTGCTAGGTCTCTCTACTGTAAAAAATTATTAAATTGTTAATAATATCTGCTTTTCCTTACTCTGTTATTTGAAAGTGAGTCATTAAATCTAGCCCATCCTCAGATTGAGTAAAGTGGTAATTGAGACCTCCTCCCCTTGGAAGGGGAAGTATCTTCACTTATTATTTGATGCTAGTCTGTAAAGAAGATTTGCTCTTTTTCCTCCATCAATTTGTTTATTTAATCATGTATTTATGTCATTATGGACTTGTGGATTTTTAAAATTTATGTCAGTATGTTCTCATGGATGTTTATTTTATTCTTTAAGTTATTGATTTTGTTGCTTAAATTGTATCAGCTATAGCCTTTTAGAGACACCCTGTCTCCACAAAAATATCAAAAAATTATCTGGGAGTGGTGGCACGTGCCTAAAATGTAAGAAAAGCACTTAACTTCTGTCCTATTCTTTCCAAAATCGCATGACCCCCATGAGGTGAACAACAGATAATTACAGACCCGGGGTCATTCTACAGGATACCTGGCCAGGACTCCTCAAGACTCTTAAGGTCATGAAAAGCAAGGAAAGACTAAGAAACTGTCATAGACCCTAGGAGACTGGAGAGACTCCTGACTACTTGGGAGGCTAAGGTAGAAGGATAACCTGAGCCCAGGAGGCCAAGACTGCGGTGAGCACTGTGATCATGCCACTGCACTCCAGCCTGAGCAACTCAGTAAGACGATGACTCAATAAAATAAAATAAAAGTCATTGGGAACATTTTTAGGTTTGTTCTTTATTCCTTTGATATGACCCCATTCATTTGTTTTCTTATTTAATCACTTTTGTCATTATGAACTCTTAAGTGTTCATCTTATTTTTTAGATTATAATCCAGTCATATGTTATTTATTTTGTTGCTCAAACTATATCAGATATGGTCATTGGGAGCCTTTTCAGATTTGCTCCTTTTCCCTTTGATATGTCGTCTTTCATCTATCCATTTATTTACTTCCTTACTCTTGGGTACTGCAAAACACTCCTGCCACACACCTTGTGGTTTTCCTGCTTCAGCCCTAAATTCGGCAATTTCCCCAAGATGCTCTGAGTCTTTTAAACATATTAACAAAAAGAAAAATAAATTCTCCTTTCAATAAATATAGTGTATCACCTGATAGACATATTCTTATTCTTATTTTCTGGGGGTTAGAGTCTCACTCCGTCGCCCAGGCTGAATTGCAGTAGCATGCACACAGCCACCCCAGTGTCGAGCTGCTGGGCCCTGGCAATCCTTCCACCACAGCCTTCCACGTAGCTGGAACTACAGGTGCGCGCTACCATGCCCGGCTAATTTTTTCATTTATTGTAGAAACAAGGTTTCACCATGTTGCCCAGGCTGTTCTGGAACCAGCAGGCTCAGGCAATCCTCTCACCTCGGCCTCCCAAAGTGCTGGATTTATAGGCTTGAGTCACCATACCCAACCTAGGAATATGATTTTAAAACTATATATTAACTAAAGGACTTTCAAAAATTTGTAAAGGTAATTTTGCATTTGCTAAGGTACTATAAAATTTTATGAATACCAAAATTTATTAGGCAATAATGATTCAAAATCTAAAGATTTTTATTAACTTTTGGAGGGTTTTTTTTACAGTAAGTTCTTCAAAATAATTTACAAGACTATGTATAAGAGATTTGACTTACTAAATTTCAGTTTCTGTACGCTTTCCTGAACACATCTATTTCAAAAGGTTAATGTACAGTCAGAATGTATCAGTCAGGTTACACTGCAGTAACAGAAAACCCCAAATCCCACTGGCTTTAGACAATTGTTCCCTCTTACTCACTCTCCATGTTCACATTGAGTGAGCAAGAGTCTCTGCTCCATGTTGTGCCCACTCAGGGCTTCAGACTGAACAGGCCTGTAGTCTCTGGATTAAGATGTCATCTTGCCAGAAAGAAGAAAAAGTGATATTTTCTCACATATCATTGGCCAAAGCAAGTCACGTAGCCATCCCTGACTTTAAGGATTGCAATCTTGTTGGTTGTCCTGGTTCTAGAAGTATGGATGATGCTTTGTAGATTAACACACTCAAGCATGTGTCTACTGCTAGGAAGTCTGACTTTCCCAAGTTTCCCAACCTTCAGATGGCTCTTTCATTTAATGTACAAATAATATTCATTAGTGCTTCTATATTGCAAGATGCAAAGGCATCCCAAATGTTTTCCTAGCATTTCTAAAGCCATCCAAGAAGTCTCTGAGGGATCTCTTCAACTCCAAAACCACTGTCTGCTTTTGAAATTACCACCAATACAATGGTCTCTAATTTGTCCCAAGTCTAAACACTGACCAGACCCTAATTTGTCACAGTAAACCTATGACTGGCCTAAGGTGACTTTCAGGGTTTACTGAAGTTATGAGACACACTTGATAGAAGGTAAAATTAGAAACCCATCTTTTTAAATTACCCATGATTCTTCCAATCAGAGACAAGCACTATTAACATTCTACTGTATTTTCTTTCTATATTTCTTCCCTTAGAACTTATTTTGATCAGATTCTACTTTTTATCTTAACACTAAAATATTTTGTTATTATGTAATTTTGAAAAATCTCCCTTGCATAGTATTTTATCAGGTTCCACAATTTATCTAAGTAGTTTCAAAAGTGAGCATATCCCTATAGTGTCAATTTCTAATTAGTATACTATAATAAAGTACTCCGTGTGTTTTATAGTATTTTTTTTTTATTTTTTTTTTTTTTAGTTGGAGTCTCACTCTGTCGCCCAGACTGGAGTGCAGCGGCCGCTTCCGGCCACCGCAGCCTCGCCTGCTGGGCTCCGGCGATCCTTCTGCCTCCGCCTTCCGAGTAGCCGGAATTACAGGCATGCGCCACCACGCCCGGCTGATTTTTTTTTTTGATTTATTGTAGAGATGAGGTCTCGCTGCCCAGGCGGGTCTCGAACCCGCAGGCTCAGGCAATCCACTCACCTCAGCCTCCCAAAGGCGTGGGATTACAGGCTGAGCCAACGAGCCCGGCTATAGTATCTTTTTTATATGTACCTCTGATTAATTCTATATCATAAATTCCTGAAAGAACAACTACTGAGTCAAAGAGGATCAACTGCTTTATGCTCTTAATACTTACTATTAAATTGTGTATCAAAGAGATTGATTTCCATTTATGCTCTCAGCAGCAGAATATTAAATTAAATGTTATTAAGAAAATAATTTCAGTCATCTTTTGTATAACAAATTAATAAGACTTATTAAGAGAAATAAAATATATAAAGAAGAATAAATCAATATATCACCATATATTTTAATCAGAGAACAAAAGGACATCATTTTGAGTGATCCATAATTATAATTAAATGTTACACTATATAAATATATATAAATAGTGATAATCAAAATTTGATTGTAATAGACCCAATGCCAAAATAGTAGCCTTTGATTGTGAACTTGTAATCTCATCTCGTGTTCACTGACTTGCTAGTTTTAACACGTACTTTCTCTCACTTATGCAAAATGTCTTATTTATGTGGTTTTATTTATTTCTATAGGAGGTTATACTTTTATGAAATTAAAAACTGAGAAACAACAAAATAAGAACAACATATGTCAGCAATTTAGAGACTGATTAAATGTTTTAGATTTGGAAAAATAAAATTTGAGATAATGAAACTGTACTTATAAATTTCCTAGAAAAAATGTATTCTTATGAATAAATTTAAAAACCTAAGAGTTAATGTAGAAGAGTTAAATTTTATGCTTTCTATGGGAGAGAGAAATTCTGTTCTCCAGTTGCCATCAAATGAACTATCTCTAAAAATTATGATAAGGATTGTATTCTCTGCATATGAGACTTGGAAACAATTTCAAGTTCCTATAAATGGTTGTGATTCACAGGACAAGATGAAAACCAGAAGTGGAAAAGACTTGTGAGGTCTTTCCACACATAGGCTAGTATCAGAGGTTTCTGTGGCTTAGTTACAGTGACCTATAACTTGTGTGAAAATCGCCTACAAATATACAAACACATATGCATACACCCACAGCTGTTAAAACAAAACTAGACAACAGAGTTTAACCACAAACTCCACAGTTGCTAAAAATCAAGACAGCTCCAATTATTTAACCACAGAAAGACAGAATCATTTAACCATAGTATACAAAGTATATAATCAGAAATATGAATAATCCAGAATAGTTCATACCATAAAAAAGGTGTTTCTTATATGCCCAACCTAGATCTCTAGAAGATTACCTAATGCATTGACCCCAGACCTGATGGACAACATTTTGCTATAGTGGTGTGTCTCTAGCCAGGTTGGTTGGTCCCTATGTCTGTTCCTCTGGGATATGACATTTTTCAAACTTGTTGCAGAAACTTTGAAACTTGTCAACAATTTTATTAAAGTGTGATAATTTAGTAAGGTGTAATAGCTACACCAAATAAGTTTGTTTTGCCATGAATATTTAATCTTGCCTAAAAAGAAATAGTTAACAGGAAAAATCTTTAAATAAGATCAATGGTATCCGTGTTGTGCTATCTCAGATTGTCACTGTGTCATTTGTTTTGTTGTCTCTAAAACAGCTACCCATAGTACGTAGGAATATCTTTCAGGCTTGTCATGTTTGTGTTGAATGCCAACAAATGATATACTGTGTCTGATGTACAATATTGTGCTTGGCATACAGTTTGCTCTTTTTTAGGGATATTATTTTATTTATTCATTTATTTTATTTTTAATTGACACAATAATTGTGCATACCTATGGGATACGACGCAGTGTTTTAAAAATTTATTTATTTATTAAAATGTTGTGAGGTAAAGTGAGGATTTTCGATATAAGTAGGCTGCATGCAGATGAACTTTGGGCTTCTAGCTAGCCCTCACTACCCCCGGTAGTGGACCAGGTACCCATTATGTTGTTATGCTCCCCTCACTCTCCTTCTTCTCTTCCTCCACTAGCAGTGCTCCTGACTGTTGATCCCACCCATGTGCGAATGTGACTAGTGTTCAGGGCCCACTTATGAATGAGAACATGCAGTATTCAGTTCTCTGTTTCTGTGATTGTTCACTTAGTATGATGGTCTCCAACTGCATCCCAAATAATATGATGTTTCAATACATGTATGCATTGTGTACTAATCAAATCAGAATAATTAGTATATCCATCACCTCAAATATTTATCATTTCTTTGTTGTAGAAATATACAAAATTATCTCTTCTAGCTATTTTGAGATATGTAATACCTTATTGTTGACTATAGTTCCCTTGCTATGTAGTAGGACACCAGAACTTACTCCTCCTTTCTAATTGTAACTTTCTACCAGTTGACCAACCTCTCTTTATTTCCTCTTGCAGTGATGAGCATGGGTTGGCCACATGACTACAATCCTCGGTCACACTTGATAGGCCCAGGGTGGTCACAAGCCCAAGAGGGCCAGAGTTGAGTCTGCTTACAACAGTGGGGGTCTGGCTAGAATGAGTGAACTGTTTCCTCAGGTCCTTTCTGGAATTTGCAGTACCACAAAGAGAATATGGCATTTGACAAGGAGAACTGATACTTAAAACGTACCATGAAGAGACATGGCAAGCTGGAGATGCAAGGAGACACAACTTATCAGTGAAATGAAGAATCAGAAATTCAATGGACAGAATCTAATACTTACTGTTTTAACAAATATTAGCCGAATGCTTAAAATGTGATGGACACCCCTGGGATTCCAACTCATTTTTCATCGATGGTAAAGGTAATGATTCCAGATAACTTACTGTCTGCACCTCATGCCTCCCATACAATAAAATGGTTGGAAACTGTGTTGGATGTTAGGGATACAAAGATAGACAGGTGCTAAGCTTCATGGAAATTAATTCCACTAAGGAAAACACAAATAAAAATGAAAATAAACTAAAACTAAAACTGCCGATACAATTTGACAAAGCAAACATATGCCTACCCAATAACCCAGTAGTTCCCTAGTTGGTATATACCCAAGAAGAGAGATGAACTCTTATGTCCACCAGAAAGATGTCTTCAGCAGTTTTATTTATGATTGCTAAAAATTGGAAACAGCCCAAATGTCTGTCAACAAAAGGATGAATAAATAAGTTGTGTTATAATCACACAGTTGAACATTACACAGTCATGAAGAAGGACACATTATTTTACACACAGCTAAGTGATGAATCTCAAAGCATTCTCCTTGGTAAAAGAAGTCACACACAACAGATTGCTTGCTGTGTGATTGATTACATTTCTATGAATTTCCGGAAAAGACAAAACTGATCAAGAATGAGAGAAGTCAGAATAGTGGTTATCTCTGAAAATGGAGGAGGAAGGCACTGTAGGAATGGACTTGGAAATGATACAGGGAAATCCTCTGGGGTTGTATTCATGTTCTTGTTCTTGATTTGAGTAATGTTTGCACAGGGATGGATATGTAATATTTCATCAAGCTGTATATTAAAATTAGCATACCTTACTGTATTGTGTTCTACTGCAATAAATGTAAAATAGACAAAAATAATCACCAATTGCGTTTTCCAAAGGAAAAAGAAGCAGGGCTGAAATTGGGAACACTGTGAAGCAATGGCCTGATTTTAGTAGCATGGTCTGCACAGAACTTCACCGAGGAACCATTTCTTCTGAAACCTAAGGGGTGTTCGGGAGCTTGTCATGGGAAGATCAAGCAGAGAGCAGTCTGGGCAGAGGGCATCATGAGTGCAAAGGCCCTGAGATCAGCATGAGCTAAACATGGAATGTGGCTTCAAATTAATGAGCAAGAAGGGGGCCTGAGTGGAGGCCAGAGAAGTTGGCAAGGATGGATCATTCAGGGCCTTGGATGCTGCATAAGAAGTTTAGGCATTACTCTAAGTGCCTGGGAAACCACAGGAGGGTGTGAAGCAGGAAAGTGAAATGAGCTCATTTGCAGTTTGAGAAGCCATCAGCCTGACTGCAGGGTGGAACATGGATGGGAGGGCAAGGGTGCAAATAAGGAGAGGAGTGTGGGGGATAGGGTCCTGTAGGGGGCAGGGCCGGGACAGATCTGAGATGGAGCCTGGGCTGTGTTAGTTAAGCATGGAGTGATGGTCTTAGCTAGAGATCATCAGCTGGCATAGCCCATGGCACAATTTTCCAAAATGTGGAAAATAGAGAAAGGGGTAGAGGTAGAGGCTGGGCAAGAAGCAATAAGGCTGCTTTGGGTATTTTAATTTGGAGACGTCTGTGTTCCAAGTGGAGGAGGAGTTGCATGCGTTAGCCAGGAGCTCAGCCAAGAACCATCACCACTAATGCATACTTGGAAATGGATGCACTCACCCATGGGTATGTGTGGAGAGAGAGAGAGGAACCAAGGCCATAACAAGAAAAGGACAAGTGGTGATTCCATCGTGACAGCGTGAACCTGCAAAATCTAGAAGGGAACTAGGACAAGCCTCTGGGCTCACTCTGGGAGGGTCCTGAGATCCAATTATTACCATGGGTGTAGCCCACCACCACTCAGTCTTCTAAGAATGCTAGTGTAATGTTTACAGTCTAATCTAGACTATATAAGGAGAGACCCAAAAAATGAAATTTATTTATTAAAAAATTGTGTATTTCTTCTTACATGTTTAGACTATAGTCACCTTTAAAATACTCTGATGCAATATACCTATCAAGACACTCTTTCCACTGCTCGAAACAGTTTTTGAACTCCTCAGTTTTGATGCTTTTTAGTGCTTCTGCTGTTATTTGTTTCACCTCTTTCACATCGGCAAACATTTCCCTTTGTTTTCATCCAGGGAAAACAAAAATAAGTCACTTGGGGCGAGATCAGGTGAATAGGGCGGGTGGACATAGGGGTCATGACAATTTTAGTCAAAAACTGCTGAATACTCAGCATGGTGTGGGCAGTGTGCTCATAAATTGTCCATCATGAAATGGGCAAATGCATTGAAAGAATCTAAAAAAAAAAAAAAAAAAAGAAGAGTTCACTGAAGCCAAACTCAGTCTTTCACAACAATGCTAGCTGATACACTATGCCGATGGGTTCCTAGAACACTTACTTAGCAGGAGAAGCCTGTACTACAAGAGACCTACCCTTCAAAAAAATAATTCCTTGTTTTGGAGGTCCTCCCTCTTATTATACAGTCTCTAAGATGGGAATGTATTATATGTGAATTTATCCTCTAAAAAGGATAACTAGTTATTCTCCATCTTCACTGAGGTTAAAAGAAGAGGAAACATCTTAAATTGTAGTAGGAAGAAACCAGTTTATACATAAAGAAGAAATTATTGACAGCATTAAATCCAGAACTGGCTATCTACAGAGGTTTTACATTTTTCTTTTTTGGGTACCTTTTAAAAATATAATAGACAGTAACTCAATATAGATGGTTTAGGTACAGCCCAGCCATTTCTTGGATGATGTCCATTTCTTGAGCAAAATGATATCCAGAGGTCAGTACTCCTCCATAATTTTGTGCTTTCCTTACCCATTTTAAAATTTGTTCCATAAATTGCTTGTCCGCTTTTAGTAAATTGCTGTATTTCTTGGAGAAAAGGTTGAATAAAGATTCTCATAAATTCAGAAAAAAATGCTAGTGTGAATGAGTTTCTCATTCTTAATATAAAAGAGACCAACTTTAAAAAATGGCCTCATTAGACACTCACTAAAGTTCTGAGATATTAACATGGCCATATAAGAAAATTGTTCTGTGTCAAATAGTTGTTCAATGGCATGACTTCAAGTTCATCTGAAAGAGTATGCACTGAACCACAGAATGGAAGCAGAATCTGGTGACAATTTGTATCACAAATTTAAAAAAGACTGTCTCCCCAAAATGGAAATACAAAAATGACCCTTGCATTGTCACAGTTGGCAAAGCATAATATCATCTCCTTAGGGAGTACAGGCAGAGTTTGTTCCAGGTAGAGGCACCCAATCTTTCCCTGAGTTAAAAGAACAGAAGGGCCTAGGAGATTGGGTGGGAGCAAAGGCAAAACCTGGCAACAAACTCCTGAAAGGAAGCAAGTCTGTAAGTGGAGATCAACTGTCTAGTTCAAGGATAAAATGGAATAAAGAGTCCCCAGAGCAACCCTTCACCAAGATTGTTTTATGGGTCACTCAGTAAGCCGTCTCTCCCACCCCTTCCTGGGACGAAATGGTGACTCACTTCAGAATCTGCCCCATGACCTATATAGGTCATTTTATGCAAATCCTTATGGTGAATAATAGAGACTTCCTCTTGTGTTGTATCCGTAACAATTATCTAAATCTATGATCATCATAAATTTCCGATTTAAAGAACTCGAAGGTTATTTAATTGAGACACTGGAATTAGAAGCAACTTTGTCAACACGAGATCCAAAGTGGAAAAACTCAGTAAGAAATCCCCCAAAACAGGTTCTTTTTTTATGAGGTTCAGTACTGTCAAATTTACTAATTACACACATGTGCACGTGCATTGTGTGACATTCTGTTTAGTAACTATGACACGTGATTAGTTCTGTTTTGTGAATCATACCACCCATTTTGATGAAACTTTATACATATGTACAGAAAGATTTGTGGGTAGTTTTCCTTGATTATGACTGTGATACCCAATTCACATGAACCATTTTCTGTATACATATTTTGAATTCTAAGAAAATCAAAGCAAGAAAGTAGGGGCATCAAAACTTCCTCTTTTTCCAGAACACATCACCTCTTTCCCATGTCACTGGTATTTCTCTTCTCCTTTTCTCTTGTACATGATCATCTTCCCACAGCATTACCCCTTCCTGCCTGAATCCCTATATGTCAGTTTCCTAGGGCTTCCGTGACAAAATACCACAAACTAGATGGCTTCCAAATAATAAAAGTTTATTCTCTTCCATTTCTAGAGGCCAGAATTCTGAAATCATTGTGTCAGCAGGGCCATGTTCCCTCTGAGACTCTGGGTAGAATTCCTCTTTGCCTCTTCCAGCTTCTGGTGGTGGTGTCAGTCTTTGGCATTCTTTGGCTTGTGACCGCATCACTGCAATCTCAGCTGCTCCTGTCTCATGGCATCTTTTCCATCTGACTGCATCCAAATGTTCTTTTCATAGGGACACTGTCATATTTGGATTAAGGCCTACCTTAAACACCTCACCTTGACTTGATCACATCTGTGAAGACCCTATTTTTAAATATAATCACATTTTAAGGTACCGAGGGTTAGTATTTCAACATATCTTTTTTTGGGAAGATACAGTTCAACCCATAACACACAAAACACACCCTGAGTCAGAGACAGAACCCAACTCAATCTTTTCTGCTGGCTTCCAGAACCCATGCTTTTAACCACTATACCATTCTGTCAACAAAATATTCACTTAAGTGTTACTTAAGTTTGGTTGTAAATCTCAAAAGAAACGTGGCTTAATTTTTTTACATGACCTACATATTGAAAGTTCTATCACTAAAATTCCCCCGAGGCCAATTAATTACAAAAACTACCCTTTCTTTTTTTTTTTTTTTTGAGTTGGAGTCTCACTCTGTCGCCCAGACTGGAGTGCAGTGGCCGCTCCTGGCCACCACAGCCTTGACCTGCTGGGCTCCGGCGATCCTTCCACCTCAGCCTTCCAAGTAGCCGGAATGACAGGCATGCTCTACCACACCCGGCTGATTTTTTGATTTATTGTGGAGATGAGGTCTCGCTGCCCAGGCGGGTCTCGAACCCGCGGGCTCAGGCAATCCACTCACCTCAGCCTCCCAAAGGCATGGGATTACATGCTGAGCCACCAAGCCCGGCTAAAAATTACCTTTTCAAAATAAAATAATATGTCAGTACTATCAAGAAAACTCAGCAAGCACACACAGGCACACATACACACACTTTCTCTCCTTTTGTTTCTTATTTAGGAATTTAATAATAAATTATTATGTTTCTTGAAGTATCATGCACATGGCATTAAGAATACATTTTATTCTGCTTTTACTCCCTTCTATTTAAAATAAAAGAAACTAATACGTCTGACCAATAAAATCAGCTACTTTGAGGTGCCCTCTTCTTATTTTCCATTTTGGTTCTCCTTTCAGCCATAACAGTCTCAAGACCAGAACTTTGTAGGTGTGAATATTTTGTTGACAGAATGGTATAGTGGTTAAAAGCATGGGTTCTGGAAGCCAGCAGAAAAGATTGAGTTGGGTTCTGTCTCTGACTCAGGGTGTGTTTTGTGTGGTTTACTTAGCCCTCCTCTAAACTGATGGATAAAATGGAATGAGGTGATACTTGGAAAATACTTAACCCAGGGTCTGGGACCTAGCAGATGTTCAACAAACATTAGCTAGTTATTAAGCCACATGTAAGTAGTGAGCTAGTTGACTACTGGTTGTAGGTTTTTTTAATGCTACTTTTTTTTTAAGTGTTTTAAATTTTGAGTAGGGAGATTTAGGAGTTTGTAAAGAAGAGTCACTGAAAATTAGAAACTTTTGTTTTGCTTTGCTTTATAAGTACACAAATTTGTAGAGCTTGATTTAGGTAAGATGTTACTGTATGTGACCCCTCTGAGTCAGGGTTTATGGAAAATATCTGATCTCACTCTGTTTTGGAGACTTCCTGTTCCCCCATGAAAGGGAAAGAAAAATCTAACTGGCCAGTATGTGTGTCCTAGTCTTGTTTGGTTTAAAATATTCGCTTTTAGATTAACTCATTCACTTTTGAATAAATGGTCAGTTTTTCAAAGATTTGAATTCAGTCCATTTGGGAATTCTTTCCAGGGCCATAAAAATCCTCAGTGAATTTATCCATCATCCCCTTATCAGAGTGGAAGTGGTGGGTACTGAAACCACTTTGAGTCCTGGGGCTGCCTTCCTAGTCCTTTCTGGCCTGTGAAATAAGCCAGACACAAAAAGCCACATATTGTGTGATTCTATTTATATGAAATACCCAGAACAGGTAAATCCATAGAGAAAATGTAGATTAGTGGTTACAAGGGGTTGAGTGAGGGGGAAATGAACAGTGACTGCTAATGGGTAGAAGGTTTTCTTTTGGAGATGATGGGAATGTTCTGGAATTAAATAGTGGTGACAGTTGTACAACTTGATAAATATAATAAAAGCTGCTGAATTGTATACTTTAAGAGAGTGAATTTTTTGGATTGTTAATTATATTTAAAATTTTAAAAATCACTCATGGTCAGATTTAAAATTGTTATATTTTACTAAGTTATTAGTTCTTTTGAGCCTATTTTTTCGCAATTTGCTTTCTGTGGAAAAATATCAGGTGCACTTATTGGTGTGGATTTATTTCTGGATACTCTATTCTGTTCTACTGTTTGTCCCTCACTGATACAGAAGTTATATAGTAAACTTTAATATCAGGTACTAATCCTTGCCACTTTATTCATTTCCGTCAAGTTTCTTTTCTGTCAACTTTTCTGGCTATTTTTAGGGCCTTTGCTTTTCCAGATAAATTTTCAATAAGTTTATCTGTGCCTACAAAACACTTTCTGGCATAACATTCTATTAACAGAAATTTCATCTGATTTATAAGTCAATTTAAAGAGAAATAATATCTTTACTATGTTGAGCCTTCCAGTTCACAAACATGGCATGTCTTTCCATTAATTTAGGTGTTGCTTGATTTATTTTTATCAGCATTTGGTAATTTTTAGCATACAGATTCTATCTATGTTTTGTTATGTTTATACCTAAGTACTTAATCTTCTTCTGTGACATAATTGTAAATGGCATTGTGTTTTAACTTCAGTTTTCACATGTCTAAGTAGATATAAATGCAGTTGACTTCTAAATGTCAACTATGTATCTGGTGACCTTGTTTAATTTACTTCTTAGTTCTAGGGATATTTTTGTTGCTGTTGTTTGATAAATTCCTTAAGCTTTTCTATGTAGACATTTATGTCATTTGCAAATAGAGACAGTTTCATTTCTTCCTTTTCAATCTGCATGCCTTTTATTAATTTTTCTTGCTTTATTGCAGTAGCTAGAGCATCTAGTATTATGTTGAGTAAGAGTGGTGAGAGTAGATATTATTTCACTAATAAATATGATGTCTTGCACTAGCCATTTTAAATCTACATCTTGGGCAGCACCATGTAGGACCTATGCCATGTTAAATATCCAAGTTTTCTCAGGAAATTGACATTTTTTTCTGGGTTTTCTAGGAAATAATAAGAGAAACAAAGCGTATTGCTTGGGAAACTTCCCTGAGATCTTTCTGGTTGTTACAAACACCATGCCTCTGCCCTTTGTCTCCACCCTGCTAGTTATTTCCTCTTTCCTTTTTGTTCCACACTCAAAGTATCAGAAATGCTTCTCTTCTTCCTGAAGCCCATAAGGAAAGGGATTTCATTTATATCACATCCTCTATGACTCTTCTAGAGCAACAGTCTTCAAAGTATGGTATGCCTACTGCTAGGCGTTTCTGAGACCACAGCCAGCCTATGAGGCACAAAACTATTTCAATAAATACTAAGACACTATCTGCCTTTTAAAAAATGTATTGACATTCTTCACTAATGTTGCAAAAACAGTGGTGGGCAAAATTGCTAGCAACTTAGTAACAATCAAGTCAGTGGTGCTAAACACTATTAATCACTGTGTCACTATGTTTTTTTAACACCATCCACTTAAAGTTAAAAAAAGTCAGTTTCATGAAAGAATGTCCTTGATGAAGCATTAAAAATTATAAATGCTGTTCAATTTCAAGCCTTTAGTACACATCTTTTCACTATCTTATGTAACAAGACAGAAGGTTTACACAGAGCACTTCTGCTACATACTGGACCACAATGGTTTTCTCAAGGAACAGAAGCACGTTGTGACTTTTCTCAGCTAGTTTCTGTTTTTTATGCAATGCCACTCTTATTTGAAAGAATGACTGACAGATAAACTATAGTTATTAAGACATATGTATTTGGGAGATATTTTCTTGAAAATGATTAAAGCAAGCCTGCCACTTCAAGAAAAACAGTTGAGAGCATTTGTTACCAATGATAACATTTGAGCTTTCAAGTGAATGTTAAAATTTTAGAAATTTTTTTCATCACTGTAAACTTACTTCCAAATACTTAAAGACATTTCTGATGAGTGGTGATATTAACAAATGTGATATTTTGATATTGAGTAATGAAATATATCAACATTTGAAAGATCAGTATAGTTTAGTGAACCAATGTTTTCCAAATGCCCAGTGCATGATGTTACAAAAGCATACATGAGTCAAAGATCTATTCAAAGCAGAAGGTGGATCAATTAAGTTTAATATAGCAAAGTATGAAAAATCACTGCTATGGTTTCAGATTCCACATTGCAACTAAACTTCAAGAAACTACCACTTGTAAGGATTTGTGTGGTATCAAAGTAGAATTCCACAATAATCTGAAATGGCTATTAATATACTTTGCCTTTTTGAAGTATATATATATGTGAAGCTGGATTTTCTTTATATGCTTCAACCAAACAGCAGACAGAAACAGACTGAATTAAGAAGCAGATATAAATCCAACTGTCTTCTATCAAACTAGACACTAAAAAGATTTGCAAAAAACCATACACAAGGAAGTCACTCTTTATATATTGTTTTGGAAAGTGTAATTATTTCACAAAAATATGTTGCTTATGTTAGCATGTAATGGCTTTAACATTGTTATTATAAAAATGAATCAATACATATTTTTAAACTTCTCAATTTTAACATATAAATATGGTAACTGTTGATAGATGTAGCCCATGTAAACAAATGAAAATACTCTGGAGCCTTGATCATGCTTAATATTGCAAAGAGTTCCTGAAATCAAAAAGTTTGGGAAACTGCTAGTTATTCCTGCAAGTTTTTTTCATTTATATTTAAAGAGAAACTTTGGGTATTTATCAAATTCTTTTCTCTCTCCACAAGCTTAACTTTCAAGACTATTGTCTCGTCTGAGCTTAACAAAGCTGATCTGCTCCTCAAAACTGAACAAAGTTGTCTTTGTTTTAGGCAGTATCTGCCTTCCCCTGAAGCAATAAATGCCTCTGATTCAATCTGCGGGGAGTCACAGGGCAAAATGATTTGCAAGAAATAAAAAAAAAAAATACATTGGTTTACCATACGAAAAATATTATCGTCATTACATGGATATTAAATAGGATTTGTATCTTTAGTCACTGGCAGCATACCTTGTAGAGAGTAGCTACACAATTCTTGTGGTTCCAATCCCCATACAAGATACAGATCTAAATTCAACAAAGTAAAAATGATAGTATTGAGGTATCCCAGTGTACAAACTATTCTATGAATTAAAAGTGGTCATTTTCTAAGTCAACCGATCAAAAAGTATTTATTAAGCAACTGAATGCACAAGGCACTTAGCTGACAAGGTGTTAGCTGGAAATACAAACACACTATTAGAACACAAGACTATTTTTTATGCTTGGGAGCAATGGTTCTCAACCTTGGTTATATGTTGGGAACATCTAGGGAGCTTTTAAAAAGTACCAATACCTGGGCTTCACTCCAAGAAATTCTGTTTTAAGTGGTCTAAGGTGTGGTCTGAACATCAGTATTTTTCAAAATTCCTCAGTGGATTTTAATGAACAACCAAGGCTGAAAACTGTGGATTAAAACTGTAGGGTTTTAAATACACTTTGCTATACTCATTCATTCCTTTGTTCATTTATTCGACGGGTATTTGTTGAGTACCTACTATCTTCCAGGTACCCTCAAGTTTCCAAGGAAATGGCAGTTAACCAAATAGGGCATCTGCTCTTATGAGGCTATGTTTTAGTAGAGGACAGACATAAACTACAAACATAATCACATGAATGCATGTTATGTCATTTGTGATAAGAACTCTGAAGAGGAGGAAAGCACAGTTAGGGAATAAAGAAGGAATGTATAGATGAAGATGCTTTTTAGGGTAAAACCATTTGAAGGACCTCTTTGCCCAAATGACTTGAAGACAGAGGCAACAGAAAAAAGTGATCAAGGAATCCATCAGCTATGTGGGGAGAGACATGCCAGGTGAAGGAAAAGTAAGTTCTGCAGTAGGAGCACACTTCTTATGTTCCAAAAATGAAAAGGAGGCCATTGCTGGAATGGTGGCTGAGACAGAAAACAGGAGATGGGCTGAGAGGGTACCTGGTGAGGACTTTGAATTTCATCTTGACCACAGGGCATTGGAGAGTTCTGAGCAGAGCAGTGACATTCTCTGACATAGGTTTTGAAAGATCACTTGAAATGCAACTGTAGGGAGCACAAAGTAAAGACAGATGCAGGGAGACCACTTAGGAGGCTATTGCAACAATCCAGGAGAGAAAGGAAGCTGTTTGGGTAAGAATGGGAGTATTGGAAGTGGTGGGAAGTAATTTCTTCCAAGACAGGCTGTGGAGGGAGAACCAGCAGAGTTCACTGATGAACTGGATTCGAAAGTGAAAGATAGCAGAAAGTCAAGATGCCTCTGACGCGTTGTTCCAGAATATGTCTGTGCCTTGCAGTAATTCAGTAAGGTAGTTAGAAAAGGTGTTTTTTTCCAATGTGTGGATGAGATACTGAGGCCAAGAGGAGGGTAAGTGACTAATACAAGACCAGAGAACTGACAAACAATACCTAGAATGATACATCACCTACCAACTTTTTAGATTCCAAGTCTAGCTATCCTCCCTTTTCAAATTTCAAGGCCACAGTAACATATAGGAACAAAGTCCACTTTCTTGAAGTAGATAATTTAGTTGTGAAGTCAGGATCTAGAGATAAACACTACTTAATGCTAAGTGCCATGTACTAGTGCTATGTGTGTTGGAGAACTCACAGTTCTTTGTGAGATCCCAAGACAGAGTGGGCAGGACAGGAAGAGATCAGAAAGGAAGGGAGAAACCATTGCTCACAGCGTAAAGGCAAGGAGGCGGATATTTGTACACGTTACGTGTTTAGACATTAAAGTATCAAGCTATTTTGTTGAAACAGAGGGTTCAAGTTCACGGGGTAGGGGGCAGAAGGGTGGAGATGGGGGAATCAGGTAGTTGAACCTGAGTTTGATAATTTGGGGCCAGATTATAGGAGACATTAAATGCCCATCTAATAGTGAGTGAGCCCATAGACTCCTAACAGAGATAATAGAGATTAGAAAAATATTAACGTGATTCCAAAGTGATAGTTAAGCTTATTAGGAAAGCAATAATAAAACCTCCATTAAAACAGGTCAAGAATATAGTTCTAATTTAATAACAAGCTGGATTAATCGGCTAGTCCTTAGAAGCAGTTTCATAATCATGAAAGCCTTTGAACTTGATGGGGGAGTTAACAGTAATTATTGTCAATAAGAACAGAGATCCCTTTGAAATAATAAAGCATTAAAATAAGGTATAAAAGCAGTTGAGTGGCTTCCATTTGCACAAAACAACAAAACAGCTTCAGGCCAAATGTATACCTGGCCTGGGAGAGGCTGGAAGCAGAGTTGTATTTGCCCACCCAGCTGGCTCTAGTGTGGTTGCCTTTGTTTTGTGGGTGTGGTCAAGACAGGACAACTGGAAAACATTTGAATGGCAAAACTCTCTCAATAATGCCTAACTGGTTTGGGGAGTTTGAAGGGTGTGTATTCAACATAAGTTGGGGGTATTTAGTTAGGCTGACAATCCCTCATAATACTAGGTGGGATACTACACAAAGAGAATTGACCAGGAAAATGTTCTAGATATTTCAGTGTGCTTCCTTACTCGCCCCCCACAAGAGGGAAAAATATTCTTAAGTCCAAGTGTAGTCTACCTGAAAAAACCCATGACTATACTGAGTATGTTTTTAAAAGGAAAAAAAAAATTGAACCAATCCTTTTTGGCCCTTAAAATGTATGAATCTATTTGCTATCGTTTCTGCGGGCTTTAGTGGAACAATGTGAGTTACAGGGTTTAGGGCTGTAAGTGTCCTTGGCAGTTTGGAAGTGCTCAGAGACAAAGAAGATGAAGTTCAATGGGTTAAAGAGTAGGTGGAGAGTGAAAAAGAACTGGTCCAACAATTGTGACACCTGCTTTTTCCAATACACTTGAGTAATATGATTGCATGTTGAGTAAGAGTACATCTTTAATTATCCAAGGAGGGTCTTGGAATTTTGAAACAACATCAGCAACAACCAACAATAGCAAAAATATAACACCCCTTGAAGGCTGTAAGTATTAATTTTCAGTAGTTATTTTTAGACCAAATAAGTACATCTGGTTAGTTTAACCAAAAATCATATAGGTAAGAGATGAAAACATCAAACAGAACCCAAAAAGAAAAAAGATTATCATCGGACTAACTAAACAGGAGACTTCATAGAAATATGTACCTGTTCATGTATGAGGCAAAGATAGGGTCAAAAGTGAATTACGTGTTTCCTGTGAATCCAGGGAGCTCCTTAGGTGAAAGAGAAGGCACAGCAGCGTTTGGACCCAAGCAGGATACATGAGAAGCGGAGTGGATCACTTTACTCTTCACCCCAGTGGAGTGTGGAACAGCCTTTCCAGATGGTTTTGAGAAAGAGTGACCAGGGAAAAATGAACTAAATTGCAGCTTTCATGGAGGAGAAAGTATAAGCAAGGAAAGGAAGCGCAGACCCACCCTACTCATCTTGTGGCTGCTGTGGAATCTGGACTGAAGACTGCTAGAAGTGGAAGAGGATCTGATTTCAAATTTAACTCTGCCACTTACTTGTGATATGATTGGGGACAAGTTACTAAATCTTCTTTTTTATTTTAGCCACTAACCCCTTATTTCTAAAATGTGAATGACAGCTATCTCACACTTGTGTGTGTTTTGCTTTGTTTTATTATTTTATAGGTGCTTAAACATTTAAGAGTGTTAAGTGAGAGCATATGAGTTAAGCCTATCGAAAATCAAGGCACTACACAGCTGGGAGGTACTGTTGTTATTACTTTTAATGACAGTGGTTTTGGTGGGTACAGCGAGGGCTAACTGTATGATCCCCAGGACTGGTTTGGCTCTAGCTGCTAGAGTTCTCCTCTTTCCTCACACCTATTCCCTAGAAATGGCTGTGAGAAGGTAGATAGGTTCTCTCTTCTGATATTTATTTCAAAAGTCAGGATACTGAAGGATGTCCAGTGAAGAAAATGTTCTACATCTTCTAGCCTCAACCACAAATTGCTCTTCACTGCATATTCTTAAAACTTATAATATGGTCATAATATAAGAGATGCATTTTATTTCCTCTCATTTCATAACAGAATAAAATGTCTAATTTACTTAAATTACATGTAAGGATTTTACTTTGCCACAAGGAATAATTTGGTGTCCTAGTGTTTTGATTGAGGACCCTGCAATGGGCTCCTGAATCAAAATCTGAGAAAGGTAATTTATCTGTCCAAGATATAATAAAGAACAGGGCAAACCCTGCCTAAGGTTAAGGACTAATTCCATCTGACTTATGCTTGTTTATTTTGTTTGGCTTATTAATTATACAATCAACATCTTTTGCAGTGTAAGTGATGCATCATTAAATTGTATCCTCAATAGAACATAATTAACTTGTTTCAGACTATAAAGTAATCTAGGACCACAGGTCACATATACGATGTGGTGGAATACACAAGCCACACACAACAGTCTCGAGGTCACCAGATCTCCATGTACCATGGCTGGAGAAAGAAACTCAGTCTATTCTCCGCTTGCCAGCATCTGCTTAAGAAAAGAGAATTTGCGCAAAGGCATGAAACAAGATCTTAGCTTTCCCAGAAACTTCCACAGATCTTCACAAATGTCTTAAATTTTATATCATGATTCCTATTCTTTATCAAACCCACAGTAGTAGAGTGAACAAAAATTTTGGTCATAATTCATCTTTCTCTGTACAGAAAGGCATCACCTGATTTATAATCTGAAAGAGCAATTGGTCACAAATGAAAACTACTCATTTAAAAAGTTGGACTAATTCTCTTAGCCTCGTTAATTAACAATCATTTTTATAACAGTATTTGTGATGATTAATTTTATGTGTCATCTTGAAGGCTATTTTTGGGTGAGATTTACACTTAAATTAGTGAACTTTGTGTAAGGCAGATTGCTCTCTATAAGGTAGATGGTACCCAGCAAATCAGCTGAATGTCTGAACAGAACGAAAAGACTGAGCTTCCTGAATAGGAGGAAATTCTCCAGCTGATGATTTTTGGGTTTCATCGGCACAGTAGGCTCCCCTTACTCTCCTGGCCCATGCTGCAGATTCTGGTCTTACCAGCCTCCATAATCATATAGGCCAATTCATTATAAAAAATCTCTTTCTCTGTCTCGCTCTCGCTCTCGTTCTGTCTCTCTTTCTCTCTCTGTCTCTTTCTCGCTCACCAGTAGAATTCTATTGGTGTTTATATATATTATATATACATCACATATATGTAAATATTTTTACATATATACACACATATATGTATATATATATATTATTGTTTCTCTTTCACTGGAAAACCCTGACTAATGTAGTGTTTCTATCTCTAACAAAACTGTCTCAGCTTTGAGAATAATCTACACTAATGAATGTAGTGATCTTGGAAGCACATGTACTCATTATAAAGGTTGTGAAAGAGTGGGGAAATAATATTTACCAAGCTTCCATGATGTAATATGATGTACAACGTATATAGTTCCTGCTTTGGCCTTCATGATAATCTGCCATGTGAATATCGAGATTCCAACACCTGAACGTAGAGCACCCATTTTCATCTGGTTTTATAGCCGAGCCTCACTGTATTGACCCAGCATTATTAATTTACCAGATTGTACCTTTCACACCTAAAATTCCTTGACTGAGTTGTCATTGTTGGGAATATCCATTGAGGCTTGTCAGTTTGGAAAGGTTGCCACTAGTTAAAAGTGTTATTTTGGTCACAGAATTTTGACTGAAAGAAAAGTAGGCAGAGGGTCCTCACTCCTGGGCATAGGCCCTGGCAACCTCTAACTGCTTTAGGACAAATCCATCTCCCAGCACTTCAAGTCTGTATTATATTTTATTCTATTCTATTTTGAGGTCTCTATTGTAGATATTTACTTTAAGAAACAAATGGGATAATGCATGGGTGAAAGCCTTAAAAAATAAATTAATAGAATGAGCTATAAAGAGCATATGAAGAAAAAGATAAAGGAATTTTAGCATGATAATTTCATAGGTTCATATAGGTTCAGAGACTTTGAAGAGACCACAGTTTAGTCCAGATTTTTTAGTGTCTAATTCCATGTTTTATTGTGCAAAATAGAATTTTGATGAGAATTTTAACGTACTGATTGATTTAGTTTATATAGCTACACATATTTATTGTGTAGCTACCATATACCTCGCGTCATGCTATTGACTGAGAGACAAAACAGTACTTGCTATCCCAGAATTTCTTATCTAGAAAGAAGACAAAATATTTAAGTTGCTATGTACCAGTCACTTTGTAAGTATTTGTATGTATTATTTCTTTTAATTCTTACTAATATCACCCCGATTTACAGGTTTCTTGTAAAAGGAGAGAAGGGGAACCTTAGATGAACTACTGAGCCCACATACATCAAGCTATTAAGGGTGCTCTAGGCTAGGCACTTCAACGCCTGAACCCTGACTCCAACCACCATAATATGTTGTTTTTGTAACCTGCAATGCCATTCATTCTAACTCCCAGCAGAGTGTGAAATAGTCTGAGATTGTGCTAAAAGCAAAACACCATAGATCCCCAAGACAGGAGAGATTCCTTACAGGAAGGAGCACTGCTGCCTTGGACAAAGGCCACACTTGAGCTGACACTTGAAGAACAAGTCATATCTTGGCATATGAATAAAAGAACAGCATTACAGACAGAAAGTAGAATGCTGGCCAAGGCAAGATGGGTAAGCATAGGGTGTGCCTGGGAGGAACAGGTGGTCTTCCTGGATGGTACTGTAAACTGTGTACGTCTAGGTGGAGGAAATGAGACAGGAGAGGAGACAGGCTCATGGTAGGCAAACCTCATGTCATCTTCGGGGATTGGACTTTATTCCATACATTATGAGAAGCCAGAGGAAGCATTTGAGTAGGAGTGTGATCTAAGGAAAACTGTATTGCATGGTTATTTTATTTTATTTTATTTTTTTGGTGGTAGCAGTTTGAAGAATTTGGAAGAGCTATCAGTTAGAATTGTAATATCAGCATCTAGCAGAACACAACTAAAGACAAATACTGCATTTTAAAAATGAAACAAGAAGTTAGAAAGCTGGCATTCTAGTTGGGCACAACAATCAATGACCTGAATCCACCTAGTTTACTTAATAGATGCTTCAGTCTTCAGGATTTTAAGAGAGCTATTTCATCTCCCAATAGCTCATCAGAGATATATATATATATCTCCAAGTGCCTTCCCTTGGATATCTGCTTAAAAATCATTGGCTAGACTGGATGATAATGCAAGGAATTGTGGGGAAATGTTTATTTTTAATTGGGCACTTCACTTACTTCTATGAGTTAGAAATAATAAAAGAATGAATATTTTAGAGCTAACTATCAGTGCTATCACAGAAGGGATAATAAAGGAAAAGAAGCCTGCTAGGAAGTGACTTCATCTTTTGGGGTGGCCATAATAAAATACCACAGACTAGGTGGCTGTGGCTGAAACAGTATAAATTTATTTCTCACAGTTATGGAAGGTGGAAATCTAAGATCAGGTGCAAGAATGGTCAGGTTGTAGTGAGGACTCTCTAGTTTACACACAGCCGACTTTTTGCTGTGTGCTTACCTGACTTTTCCTCAGTGTACGTATACAGAAAGAGATGACACACTCTCTTTTCCTTTTCTTATAAGGACTCTAATTATATTGGACGAAAGGCCTATCCTCATGTCCTCATTTAACCTCAGTTAATTATTTCTTTAAAAACCTCCATCTCCAAATAGTCACACTGGGCATTTTGTGAAGACATAAAATTCAGTCCATAACAGCAAGTGATTAAAAACTGTCCATTGAAGAAGAAAAGAGGATCTGAACTAGGCTATTGACTGGGGTAAAAAAAGAAAACTTGAGAGTGGGACATTTGGATGGTAATTAATTAACATCTCTTGAGTGATTAGTATGTGCCAGATGCTCTACTGTGCTTTATTTAAAAAAAATTTTTTTTTTGAGTTGGAGTCTTACTCCATTGCCCAGACTGGAGTGCCACAGTCAACCTAGCGTTGACTCGTTGGGCTCTGGCAATCCTTCTACCTCAACCTTCTAAGTAACGGGAACTACAGGCGCATGCTACCACACCCAGCTAATTTTTGATTTATTGTAGAGACAAGGTCTCATCAAGTTGTCCGGGCTGGTCTCGAACCCACGGGCTCAGGCAATCCACTCACCTCAGCCTCTCAAAGTGCTGGGATTACAGGCTGAGCCACCGAGCCCAGCCACTTTATTTAATTCTCTCACAAACCTAATATTATTATTATTGCTATTTAATGGAAGAGAAAACAAGAGCTTAGGGAGTTAAGAAACTTACCTGAAGTCACACTCCTGGTCATGGGTCAGGGCAGGGACAAAATCCCTGTGAGAGAAGAGGAAGAAGAAGAATCTACAAATAACCTCAGATTTCAAATCAAGGAATTTGGTGGTACTTTTAGCAGAGGTAATGATCCTAATATCCTAATCTGGGACAAAATAATGAGTTAAGTTTTGGAGACAATGAGTTTTCTAGCAAGTCTGGCAGAATGGAGGAAGTGGTTCCATCAAAAGGTAGAAATATGGCTCTTACACTTGAGATCTGAGGCATGCTAAATTTCAGAGGTGCCAACACATGGAGAATAGTTGAGCTCTGGGAGTGAGTGGGATTTCCAAGTCCAAGGAGAAAAAAATAAGAAAACTGAAGAGGGAATCTGGGAAACTAGATTCTTTTAGAAAGCAGGGCAATCTCTCCTTGGTCATAGCAAGCAAGGACATCTGGACACCCAATGCTGTATCAGCTTCAATACCCACAGTATCAGAAGTATCTGATACTACTAAGTATCAGGTGACCCATTTATCTTTCTTGGACTTGTCATCTGTGCAATGGGATGAATAGCATGCACCTGCTGTCTCAGTGATGAGTTGTGAGCATTAACTAGGAAATGCTTGTAAAGTACTTTGAAGATAAGAAGTGCTGCACACACACTGTTTTATTGTTATGTCTTACACTTGATTATATTCTTCCTAAAAGATTTCTATAGAGATTGATGCACCTTCTGTGGTTTAGTAGCTGATTTTTGTGGTAGATTTTATATCTCAATAAAAAACAATATAATGTTTAAATAGTCTCGGATGCTTTTCTTAACATCAAAGACATAATTTATAAAATCTCTAAACCAGTTTCTTTTCATTTCTCTTACAACATATTAAAGTCAATAATCAGAGGTAAAGAACACAAAGAAGGAAGGAGCAGGAGTAAACCACTTAAAATATATTTGGTATAGACCAGAAACATCACCCCTAGCTCAGGGAAGCTATGCATTAACTCTCAAAGCTTCCTGGACCAATGGGAGGCAAAGGATGGCTGACTTTTTCCTCTACTGCAAAAGATAATAACCTGGCTTAAGGGTGTAGGTTCATGTTTTCAACTGTCCGTGGCTCTTCTGTTTTTCCTAAATTATGAAGACTTTCTTCCTCATTCCAGAACCTGAGGTATAACTAAGAAAGGACATACATCCAAGACTTTTACACATATATGCCAAAAGCATTCATTCTTCTGAATAGAGTTCAACAATCTAAATATGTGTGTGGCAGCCTTTGTTTCCCAAATGCATATTAATTCTTGTCATTCTTTCAAAAGGTGCCAGTAAAAAGAAGAGAAAGCTAAATGAATGCTCTTCTTTATGATGAAGATGGGAGGGTTATGAAAACATTTGCAAATCATTCCCAGATTCCCACATTCCCACGGGCAAGAATTAATGAAACTTGGAATCGGACAGTTCCATGAAGGCTGACTAATTCTGAGCTCAAACCAGAGTCCAACCTATACCTCAAACTGCTCCCTCGTGTTCCGCATATTGTTCTTTGCCTGACACTATCAATTCATATTCTCGGTGTTCCTAACATTAGAAAATTTGTCAAAAGACAGAAGTACTAGAGTCTATGAGAAAACATGAATAGAAATATCAATCATAAAGTCATGTCCTCTGAACATTGATTTGGCTTCAGGTGAAGATAAAATGTCATTGGAGAGGACTTGATTCTAGGTTGAATTATTTCAAAATGACAGTAATTAGGCATCACCTTCTTTGTCATCAAAGATTGGTTCCATTCAAACTGAAAAATGCAGAAGGCATAATGTCAGATTTCTAAATGGACAAGGAATCAAAGGAAGTTACTCTGGTAGATGACCCAATCAGGGTTCTGAAATACAACTGTCTATGATGATGAACTGAAACCAATTAGATGAAATCTACTAGGAATAACTAGGAAAGTCTGCACTGAGATTCAGAAAATTAACCACACTGATGTAAAAATGGAGAAATATTTAAATTGAACATCCATATGGAAATGATCTTGTTGACTTTAAACTCAGTTCAGGACAGCATAATCAGGTTATAAAAAGCTAATGCATTCACATATTACATTACAAGGCTTATAGTGTTCATGTCAGCAGATGTAATGATATGATCCATTCACTTGTTTTTCTCATTTAGTAGTCATCAATGAGTAATGTGGACAGATAGAGCGTATAAAGAGTGATAGAGATTAGAGAGTCAGTAAGTGTCCAGACTAAAGAACAGAGTCATTACTCAGCTTCAGCCAATGATGCTGTTGTAGGAATTCACAATTTGTATTCCAGGTCTTCACTTTTTTATCAAGACATTTTAGAAACTTGAATTTTAACAATAAAAAATTCCAATTTTCCAAACACCCTGAATTTTTTTTTAAGGCTGTATCTAGCCAATGGCCCTCTCATTTTTATCTCTGTTTTAAACATACTCACTGGATCTTCGGAGGGAGATGTAGAGTAGAGATAAAGATTTGGGGTTTGTCACTTTATGTCTTCTTATAGGTGGCAGTTGAATCAATGGTAGTAAATAAAATCACCAGGTAGTATATATACAGTAAGAATTTCAATATTCACTCCTTTATTTGGAGCTAATAGATAGATAGATAGATAGACAGACAGATATATATAGATATTTGCGTATGTATATATTTAGAATTAATTTTAATTTATTTATTGGCTTTTTAGTTATGCTTCTTCTCATTCCATTTTTAGTAATTGCTCTAAGGACTACTATACACATTTTTTAAAATTATAAAGATTTGGGGGTACAATTCAGGGTTAGGTAATCAAATGTTGATGAGGTATGCTCCTCCCTCCCCTAGCAGTTTCCCTCAGCTGCCAATCCCACCCCCCTCCCCTGACAGTTTCCCACTACTGTCAATCCCTTTCTTATAGTATTATAATTGTTCAAGGTCCGCTTATGAGTGAGAATATATGGTACCCTCTTCTTTGTTTCTGTGATAGATCACTGAGTATGATTGGCTCCAAAGTCATCCAAGTTGTTGCAAAGTTCATATGTTTGTCTTTCTTTGTGGCTGAATAATATTCCATTGTATATTAATACCACATTTTTTAAATCCAGTTCAGCTTAAATGGGCAACATGGTTGGTTCCATGTTTTAGCTATTGTTAATAGAACTGCCACAAACATACATGTGCAGGTATCCTTTTTGTAGAATGATTTGAGTTCCTCCAGGTATATTCCCAATAGGGGAATTGCCAGGTCATATGGAAGGTCAATTTCTAGTTCTTTCAGAAATCATCACTCACACTGTCTTCCAAAGAGGTTGCACTAGTTTGCATTCCCACCAGCAGTTTAGAAGCATTCCTTTTTCTCCACATCCTCACCAGCATCTGTTGTTGTTTGTTTTATTAATGATGGCCATTCTTACTGAGGTTAGGTGGTATCTCAATGTGGTTTTGATTTCTCTGATGATGAATGAGGCTGAGAACTTTTTCCTGTGTCTGTTGGCTGCCCGTATATCTTCTTTTGAGAAATGTCTATTCATGTCTTTTGCCTACTTTTTAAAGGGGCTGTTGTTGTTGTTGTTGTTGTTTTCCTTTTGGTGCATTTGAGTTCCTTGCAGATCCTTGTAAGATGTACAGTTGACAAATATTTTTTCCCATTCTGTGGGCTGTCTCCCTGCTCTCTTGATGGTTTCTTTTGCTTTGCAGAAGCTTGGTAGTTTGATGAGGTCCCACTTGTCTATCTTATTTCTTAAGGTATTGGACTTTAGGGTTCTGAATAGGAATTGGTTGCCAGGTTCTATTTCCATAAGTGTTTTCTAAGATTCTTGTAGTTTGAGATTTTATGTTTAGGTCTTTGATCCATTTAGAATTAATTTTTGTGTATGGCAATAGGTAGGAATCTGTTTCAATCTTCTGCTTGTGGTCAGCCAGTTTTCCAAGCACCATTTACTAAATAAGTTCTCCTCTCCCCAGTGGTTACTGTTGGAAGGTTTATCAAAGATGAGTTGGTTGAGGCTTTGCTTAAGGAATCTCAATCCTGTTCCATTGGTCTATGTACCTTATTATACACATTCTTAAATTTTCACAGTTCATTTAGAGTTGATATTGTTTCACTTCATGTAAAATATATACATTTTGCAGTCACATAAATTCATTTACCTATCCCCCATCCTTATTCTTTAGTTGCCATATATATCATTGCCTACATGCTTTATAAATCTCATTATAAGTTATAATTTTTACATTTAAGCAATCTTTCACATTTACCCACAAATATACCATCTCTGATGTAGATGAACTGAATCTCTTCTGAAGATTCAAGTTGTATCTAGAAATAATTTCAATTTCAATTCAAGACCTGTTCAGTCTGAATAAATTTCTATAACATATTTTGTAGTGCAGATACACTGGCAAAAGATTATCTTAGTTTTTACTTATTTGAAAATGTCTTTATTTTATCTAAATTTTTGAAGATTATTTTCACTGGATATAAAAGTTTAACTTGAAAGGTGTTTTTTAGTCACTTCAATGATATTGACCCACTGCTGTCTGGCTTCCATAGTTACTGATGAGAAGTTAGCGATTGTTGTATTATTTTTCCCTATATACATATTATTGATGTGTCTTTTTTTTCCTGGCTGCTTTAAGAATTTTTTGCTGTCTTTGGTTTTCTTTAGATTAGTCATAATGAGTTTTGCTGTGGTTTTCTCTAAACCTTGATTGAAATTGCTAAACTTCTTGAATCTATAAATGTATTTCATCAAATTTTAGGGATTTTCGGCATCATTACTTAAAAAAAATTTTGCCCTGTTTTCCCTCTCTTCTTCTTTAGTGCTCAAATGACATGGAGCTACAATGTTTGAAATTTTCCCATGGACCTTCTGTTTTTCTCCCTATTCTTCAGATTTTATGACTGTATGATCTATCTTCAACTTCACTGACTTTTTCTTTTATCATCCCCCAGTTGTTAAGTCCATTCAGGTAATTACTTTTATTTCAGGTATTGCATTTTTCAGTTCTAGGTTCTCTGTTTGGTTATTGTTTTTGTTTTCTTTTTCTCTTTTGATATTTAGCACTTTGTTTACTTATTATACATATATTTTCCTTCTTATTTTAGATCACAATTAAAATATCTACTTTAAAATCCTTGTATGCTAATATCTGAGTCATTTCAGAATCCAATTTTATCAATTAAAGCTTTTATCTTGGGTTTGTGACACATTTTCTTTTTCCTTTGTATATCTAGTAATTTTTTGCCTGTATATCTAATAATCCTGGACATTGTGAGGGATATATTTTAGATATCCTGAATTATGTTATATTCCTCCAAAGATTATTGATTATTTTGTTTTAAGCAGAAAGTTGACTTAATCAGAATTGAATTCCAGATTTTGTTACTCCTGAGATGAATAGCAACTAAAATGTAAGTTCAGTTCTTTTAGCCTCAGCTGCACTGCTTCAAGGATACCCTGTACATGCATAGTTCAAGGTTCATTATGCACACGCTTTAGGCAAAATTTACACATGAAATTTTGGATATCATTCTCTGACTGTCTCCTGTCTGGTTCGGTCTTCCCAGAATGAGTCATCTAGTTCTTCAAACTTGTAAGTCTATTGCTTTTTATCCAAGGTTTAATTTCCCAGTGTAACTCTAACTTGGACCTGCTCTCTGACTATAAACTATAAAAAAGAAGAAAACATAACTCTGTTATTTCTTTCTTCCAAGCATCAACTGCCTCTCAGTTTCTGCCTGCCTTTGATCTTTCTTCGGTAATTGATTTTTATATTTTTTCCAGAGTTTATAGTTGTTATCTGTCATATAACTTGTCTGACAAAAGCTAGTCTGACATTACCAGAGGCAGAAATTTCAGACAAGTAGAGTAGGCAGTCAGGAGAAACCCCTCAATTTAGGACCTGTTAATCGCATGTTAATCACAATTGGGTTAACTATTCACAATGACTCACCTGGTCTAGAATTCCTTCTCTCTAAAGTTCAGATTATCAGCTACATGGTACCCTGTATATAAACCTCTCAACTCAACTGGTAGAACACCAGCAACAAGTTTCCTAACTGAGGCCCCCTACCACTTGAGTTGTCCACTCCAATTCCATTCTTTATGCTGCTATGAAGGAGATCTGTATAAAAACAGATCATATCATGTCCCTTCTCTAAAAATCCTTCCATTGCTTCTGATTT
The DNA here is from genome assembly GCA_027257055.1 of Cephalopachus bancanus. Taxonomy (NCBI): domain Eukaryota; kingdom Metazoa; phylum Chordata; class Mammalia; order Primates; family Tarsiidae; genus Cephalopachus; species Cephalopachus bancanus. The sequence continues at coordinate 1,754,689 of JAPVLO010000260.1, read as the reverse complement.
GCCTATAGAAGAAAATCTAAACTTCTTAGCAGGGCTTATAAGATCATACAGGATTTGAAATCTGAACATTCTTTCTCTTCTGTAATCATTTTCTTTCTTTTTTTATTAATCAATATTTTTTATTTTGGTATTGTGGGATACAGTTAAAGGTTAGGTATACAAATATGTTTCATTCAGGCATCCTTGTTGATAAGGGGTGTCTCCCCGTCCCCAGACAGATATTTATATCTGTAATCATTTTCTTACCCCTTCCCACCCTCATTCACACTATGCACATTGTACTCTAAGGGCAATCAGATTTTGCATTTTTACACCTCCATATAATTGCATTTTTTACACTTCCACATAATTTCAAATAACAGCACCCATGCTATTTTTCTTTTTAGCTCTTGTCACTATTTGGCACTATAAAATAACCCTGGATTTCATTTATCTATTTATTCAGTCATTTACTTATTTATTTATTTATTTTATTTATTTTTTTTTGAGTTGGAGTCTCACTCTGTCACCCAGACTGGAGTGCAGTGGCCGCTCCCGGCCGCCACAGCCTCGGACTGCTGGGTTCTGGTGATCCTTCCGCCTCAGCCTTCCAAGTAGCCGGAATTACAGGCATGCACTACCATGCCCGGCTGATTTTGTGATTTTATTGTAGAGATGAGGTCTCGCTGCCCAGGCGGGTCTCGAACCCACAGGCTCAGGCAATCCACTCACCTCAGCCTCCCAAAGGCGCGGGATTACAGGCTGAGCCACCAAGCCTGGCTCATTTATTTATTTTTACTATTTGTCTTTCACATGAGAATGTAGGCATCATAAGGTTAGGGACTTGGTTTTGTTCACAGTGGCATCTCCACTGTTCAGAGCACTAGCTGGCACATAACAGGCACTTCAACAAAACTTATTGAATAAATATTGCTATTTCTGGCTAGAGTTAGAATTTCCTCTTACTCTCTACTCAAGTCAGCTTGGTGTAGGGACACTGAAGATCCAACTCAATTATCATCTTCCCATTGGAAATTCCTTTCAACATTCCTCACCCATTTAAAATAAATTTTTGTTTGAATTTATTTTTCCATAGAACTAATTTTCTTTATTGCTTTTTTCTTGTATCTCTGCCTATTTCTTTATTTGCCACTGAACCATGGTATTAAAGCAAGATTACTCGCAAATCAACTAGTAATTTCATACATTGTATGTATTCCCTTCACAATTCTTAGTTCCCTTCAGGGAAGATTCCCTTTCTTGTTTGTCTCCTTATTTGGAGAACAGCTCTTCTGTTCCATTGAGACCATAGACAAAGTTTAAGACAGATTTGTTATACCAAAATCTGGATACATCACACTTGTAATTGTGATTTTGATGTCTTGAGAAAACTGATGATAGTTTATTAATTGTTCAGATAATCTTAGCTATGAATTGAGATATTATGGGGAAAACTGTGAGCAGGTTTTAGGCCCCAAATTAAAGAATTTCTTTTGGATTTATTATTTTCCAACATTTGCAAGTCTTTCCAAGATTAACCCTTTGAGTTGTTTTTTTTTTAAATATAGATTAATGGTCAAATCTCATTTGATGACTTTAAGCTTAACCAAGTACATTAATGCATTCAGTAGCAAGTATTAGCCTAGCATTTAGAAAACAAGCTCTCCTCAACCCCACACTACAATGAGGCAGAATAAATAATGTGGAGAGAGGTAAATTAACTCAAAGCAACAATGGTCATAGAATGACATTTCTTTGTTTACTATTCAAGAAAAAAAAATCTTTATACATGCTGAAATGGTATTGGAAAATCTATAAATTGATAGCTACATTAAGAATTAACCAATCTTTAGTCTCCTTCGAAATCTCCTTTCAAGAGATCAAAATAGTGGGTGGGGGGGCTTTCAAAATGAAAGAATCCTTCTTGCCCTAGTTCATCTCTTTCTCTTCCCTTTGGTAAGCCCCAGAAACCTGGACTGCTGCTTCTTCACTGTTTCCACCATGGTAAGTAAATAATCCAAAGAGAACAAGTGCTGGCTACCTCTTCAGTGTCTCTGGGAATATGAGTTTCTTTTTTTAAATGTATACATGTGCTTATGCACACAATACACATATAAATCACATACTTCCCTGAAATGAAATACAGAGACCATGTAAGCATTTTTCAGTCTTTAACTTAGACTCTTGGGCTGCATGCCCAGCTATGACACATTGTCCATGTTTATAAAGTCAATTTAATTTCAGTTGTTAGTATCAGTTACCATCATGCCAGATTTAAAACCATGGGATCAGAGCCCTTCTCTGAGCTCCTGCAACTCTTAGTAACTGTCGCAGGCATTTGATACTGTTATACACCATCTCTCATATTGTACCTGGGCCATCCATTTGAATGGGGTTTTTCTCTTCCTTTTATTATAAACTATTGAATCCAAGGATCATGTCTGATATTTCTCAGAATTCTCATTATTCTCTACCCCAAAGCCTATTCTAACAAATGCTCAAAAAATGTTGATTGATTCAAAATGGATTTTCAGTTTTATGAAAAAATATGTTTGGAATAAGGGAAATACTCTTTCATTTGGAAAATAAGGTGGTTATGTTAAACACAAAAATGTGGCAATTAAGGTGACCTCTTAAGGACTATAAAATTCTACAGCAGCACATAATTTCAATAAAAGAGTCCAACTTCATTAAGAAAATATTAAGAGGATAAAATAGAGAGAATATGACAATCTGGGTTTAATATTTCTGCTTCCTCAACAGTTATTTCCACCAAAATCAATGAGAAAAAAACAAAGTTGTCAATCTTGATTGAGAATGGGCCTGTGTGTTTTCTCTCCTTCCCTCCTTCTCTTTTCCTTCCTAAACTGAGTCAGACTAGGCCATATTTCCAGTTAGAAGTCAGCATCAGAGCCAAGCAGCTGTTCAGAAATGTCTGAATAGACAGCAAGTGGAGCTGATGGAGTTAATGGTGGTGACTCACTTGGGACATTCACAGCAGGTCAGCTGAAACTCTCCCTTGCTGTCCAGAGAATTGAGTCCCACTGGGCATGTGCCCAGGACTATGCACTGAGGTTGATAACAGCAGAGTGCCTCTTAGTTGCCACTGGTTGCTTTGCTGTTCTCAGTTTTCACAGTTTTTTTAAAGGTGGATTTTTGTCTAACGCAATCATAAACACTGATGGGAAGAACAGGCTGAGCAGCTGTTGACTGAAATAACAGAGGGGAGTTTTGGTATCTGGGAATGCTCAACACAAGTTGTCCTGCAAGCTTTGATGATGACTTTCACATATAAAATTATGGGTCAGAACCAGGAAGCTGACCACTCTTCATGCCAGGAAGTCTAGCCTAGAGTGGCAGAGGTAAGGCTTTTAGGATTTCAGAAAGATTTCATTCATCTAGGAATATTTTTCTACAAAACATTATGATGTTATAAAGTCACTCAACTGAGTAGCAATACAAACACATCAACCTATCCAAATAAAAAAACTACACGAGACACGGAACATACTCACACTTTATGAGCTTATACAATTTTTTCAAGAACACAGAAAAGAATGCATAAAAATATGACAAAAAGCTGTCATGTGTTTCTTTCATTACAAAATATGATTATTTGGGGAGAAAGAAACCTGAATTAACTCAACTCTGACACAAGACTTATTTTTTTGGTTTTTTTTTTCATCAAATTATTTTTTTAAAACTTTTTTTGAAGCAAGTATTTTAAATGTGTTCCTTACAGGTAGATATTTCAACAAATAAGGAATAATAAGTCCTGATATGAATAGTTATAGATTCAAGCTCCGTGTCTCTAAAATTTTGGCATGAGATTGTGGCTTCCATATTTAGAAGAGATCCTGTTTCTATTAGACTTATTTGATAGAAAAACTGAATTTGGTGATTTGTATTTCCTATAATCAACTTTGTTTTGTAATTAGATACAAAACTAATCCTGATAGAACAGGCTGAACAACAGAATCTAAAAAAAAAAAAAATGAATTGACTTCTTTTCCCAAGAACAAAATTTTTGCATTAAATAGAGCTTGGTAAATTAAATGACTATTTTTCAGCCAGTATAGTTCACTGGGCACTTTAATGCATTAAACAATGTTTTAGCTCTGCTTCTTTGAGAATATGTATTCTAAGTTCAAAGAAGAACCATTGCGCTGTCTGAATTTGCATAGCGCTACAGGGACTTCATTTATGAGACTTTCACAAGGGCAAAGATTGTTGGTGTTGCCCCTGCTCGCTGTCTGCCTCATGGTAGATGCTTAATAAATATTGGTTGAATGAATTAATTTTGACCACAGGAAGTGAAGAGAAGACAAGGAGTGTCATCTCTTCTTGGCAGAAGAACAGATTAGTCATTAGGATCAAGTAGAAGAGAAGATGGGATTTAGGGTGATTTAAATCAAGATTACAGAAGCCATTAGAAGCCACAGTAGGGAAGGTGGATATGGAAACACAGGAGACAGTTGTAGGAAGTAGTTTGTGTTGGCCTGGACTATCATTTCTTCACAGGGCATCAAAGGCCAACAGAGATTCCACAAATGGGGAAAATAACAGGGCATCAGGGTGTCAACAGGGTAAAGAGAAGGGAATGGAAATAGTCTCAGTGACAGAAACAGATGGGATAAGAGACTTAATCGCTTTGTTTCTTCCCTGCTTTCCCCATTTGGATGTTTCCCTTCCTCACTTCTCCTCTGTTTTCATCTAACATGGAGCTGCTAAGTAAAAACAACTGGTTAAATATTAGAAATACTTCCAAAATCTTCTACATTCTCATAGGGTATGTGTTTTCCCTTCCTTGGTCTTGCTGATCTAATCATTTAAAGCCATTTTTTTTAACCTTATCATCTTATGATTATGGTAGTTAAATGAAAAATGGCCTTGCTCTTTCCAGGTGAGAATTTCTCCATGAGCGCTCGCCTATATGTGTGTGTATCTAATACCTATATCTCTATATACGGAGATAAATAAATATAAATGATTTTTCTTAAAAGACAAAATAAACTGGTGAAGTTTTTACCTTATAACAATTCTGTGCATAGTTTCATTTTTTTCTTCAAGCACCTTTTTAGTTTATTCTAATTTGTGAATGTTTAAGTTTAAGATATTTTAATTTGGGGATAACAATAACAAATGTTACCTATTTTGCTTCTACTAAGAAAAAAAATTTGCACTATAATACTTATCTTGATGAAGTAGACACAAACTGTATCTTTTTGGTGTTGTCAAGTTGTTGAGAAATCCAAGTTTTATACTAATGTTTAAAGAAGGATCTCTCTCTCTTTCTTTCTCTCCCCACACACGCATACCCACATACACACACACATGCGCGCATGCGTATTTAAAGCATAAAAAATGGTTTCACTGTAGGGATGATTTATTATAGGATATCAGTATACCAGTATTGTTTCAAGAGCTGAAAGTGAAACCCTATCACTCCTTTTGTCTTGTTTTATTACCTTGTTTTTCACATACAATGAGATCAGAATTCTCTACATGAAAATCAGCTTCGTATTTGTCACGTCTGTATCAAGTGTCTGAACTCATTTTTATGAGCAGCCTGTTTCCCGATTGCACTTCCTATGTTTGGTAATGCAAACAGGCAGAACACTGTGTCATTGTGCCGGGTGACACTCCTTACGAAAGGCAGGGAGTATCGAAAGCTGGAACTGGAGTTAATGGGACTTATTAATGAAAGAAAAAAAAATGTTTTGCTCCCACTCCCTGAGCTGGAGGGCCTTCTAATCTCAAGGTATGAGGTAATTCAGACTTTATGGCAGGCAGTTCCCTCCCGGGCATTTGCCATTTCGAGATCACCCTGCACTTGATGTCACCTCTTATGTGATTCACAATCACAATATTAAGCTATTTATGAACTGATTTATGAGATGTTTGAAATACTCCAAAAGTGTTCTCCCTTCCAATGCAAGAAGGCAGTGGATTTATAAAATTTATAAACTGAGAAGTAGAGATAATCTAATCTGATTTTGAGTCATTATTTCTAAACCTGTTCTTATTCCCAAAATGTGGCCTTGCAGCTGTATTGTGTATTTCCAAGACCTTAAAATGCATTTGGAGAGGAGGTCAAATCCAAGAAATTAGACCAAGGCTTAGGGCAACATTGAGTGTTGTTTGTGGGTCATGTGGGATATTCTACGTTTCTAATGTGGACAAGGTCTTTCCAGCTATTGTGGTTAGCTTCAGAATCTAGAGTCCTCACTCATACCAAACACCAGCTTCATCTTTCAACACTGTGCAGCAGTGAAAAGGCAGCATTTTGAAAAGGTAGCATTTAATATGAGATTCTGGATGCCTTTGGGAAACGCACCTATAGATTTGTCTTACAAGAAAAAGTTTTTTATAGAGATGATCTGATATATTGATTAAAAAAAAGTTTTAATCAGGTGGATTTGGAGTTAGAATCTGCCTAAATGCCTTTCTTTAACACTAGTAAAAATTACCTAAAGTCATACAGCTCACATTTGGAGATCACTAGGGTTTGAATACCCACACTGAGAGTGCAGTGGTGCAAGACAAACCAATGGGGACAGCTGGGCAGAGGTTCTTGACCCTAAGGGTTACTTGATCAATAAGAGTCATAAAATTAAGTCCCAATGGGGATAAGACTTCAGTAACCTAGTTAGACTGTCTGTGTCCACACTGCTTAAATCAGAGAGAGTAAACTAGTAATTGGTTCCCTGGCTTGAATCTCAGCTCTGTCATTTGCCAGCTGTGTGATTTGGGGCAATGCTGCTATATTTAGCAGTAAATAAAATACTTAATTTTCTAACTGGATGTCCTAGGACTACGGTTCTCAAACTGGATGGCTAGGAGCATCATATCCACCTGAGAGACTTATTAAAACAAGGATTGCTGGGCTCTGCCTCCAGAGTTTCTGATTCACTTGGTTTAGGGTGGGACCACAATTTGCATTTCCAGAAATGTTGAAGCTGCTGGCCAAAGACCACACTTTGAAAGCTACCAACCTAAAGCATGTAAGTTCATCTTTATGCTACTGAAAACTTTTTTAAATTTGTTTTTTGTTTTTGGTAACATTGAAATGATAATAGTACCTACCTCACAGAGCACTTTGGAAATTAAATACAATAATACAGGAAAAGGTCTTAAGATCCTTTGTGACATAGTATAAGTGAAGTGTTTGGAAAACACTAGCTGTTGTCATCGATAATAACCATGATTAAAACTTATGCCCCTCAGAGTATTTTATGTATTTAGATATAAACTAGCTTCACACTGGGAAAATTTGATGCAAAAAATACTATTACATAAAACTATGTGCCAGTACTTAATATGTGGGTTTAGAAAAAATACACTAATTTTTGAGATTTTTTTTTTTTTTTTTTTGAGTCTGAGTCTCACTCTGTCGCCCAGACTGGAGTGCAGTGGCCGCTCCCGGCCACCGCAGCCTCGACCTGCTGGGCTCCGGCAATCCTTCCTTTTTGATTTATTGTAGAGATGAGGTCTCGCTGCCCAGGCGGGTCTCGAACCCGCGGGCTCGGGCAATCCACTCACCTCAGCCTCCCAAAGGCGCGGGATTACAGACTGAACCACCGAGCCCGGCTCTTTTGCGATTTTTAATGAAAGCACTTTGCCATTGGAAAGTATCTTTGGTAGCTGGAAACCCTCTGAGACCTATGAAAATACATTCGCGAATGCACTGGAGCTTCTTTCTACACAAAAATGTTCACATCTGCATATACATTGTATGCTTAATGACTGCTTTGGATGCCTAAGTAAAAGACCTGCATGAGGGGGAAGACTAGCCTTGCTAGAAGCTGGCAGTTCTTCATTATCCTTCAAGACTTACCTCCACATGGGACAAATGAAAAGAGATCTGCTCTGGTATTAATCACCCTAGGGCCAGCTGCCATGGAGGTACCTGCTAGGGTCTTGGACAAGCCACTGACCCTCTCTGAGGCTTGGATTTTTCAACTAAATGAAAGGACTTCAGTAGATAATATCTAACCCACTTCTAGAATGGATGCTGGCAATTATCTTAGGAGACAAACATGTTGCATGGTCTTAACAACAGGTCTTTCTGTCTCTCCTATTTTCTGTAGTGAATTTCTCTCCAGGCATGATGTTGGTTCATGCCTGTAGCCCCAGCAACTGGGGAGACTGAGGCGAGAGGATCGCTTGAGCCCAGGAGGTTGAGACTACAGTGAGCTATGATCACACCATTGCATACCAACCTGAGCAACAGAGTGAGACCCTGTCCCTAACAAAATAAAATAAAATAAAATAATAAAAACAAGATGAGTTGTATGCAATTTTCCTATTGAATTCACAGGGATCAGATTCTGTAAATTCAGTGTACTCTCTTTTCCATCGATTTCCTAATATGTTCATTTCTATACTTTGCCACTTCTACCTGAGCCAGTTGGGGCATCTCATGCCCATTCTCACTTGGATCAACAGCATATTCTGACTCACATCTGGGCCTTTGTATCTGTTCTTCCCCTAACCTGAAACAATCTTTCTCGCTTTGCCCCCTTGCTGGTGCCCTCTCCCTCTCTCTCTCTGCTCCCCTCTCTAGCCTTCCCAACCTGGCTTCATCTTTTTCTCCAGTTTACATCTAAGACTTGCTTCCTCAAAAAAGCCAAGATTGGTCTAGTGCTCCTGACCCTATACAAAAAAATCCCACGGCACCTATTCCCTATATCGCATTCTTTTTTTTTTTGAGTTGGAGTCTCACTCTGTCGCCCAGACTGGAGTGCAGTGGCCGCTCCTGGCCACCGCAGCCTTGACCTGCTGGGCTCCGGCGATCCTTCCACCTCAGCCTTCCGAGTAGCCGGAATTACAGGCATGCGCTACCACGCCCGGCTGATTTTTCAATTTTATTGTAGAGATGAGGTCTCGCTGCCCAGGCGGGTCTCAAACCCGCGGGCTCAGGCAATCCACTCACCTCAGCCTCCCAAAGGCGCGGGATTACAGGCTGAGCCACTGAGCCCAGCTTCGCATTCTTATTAATGTGCTGACTTTGGAATCTGACCCACATGTGTTTGCATCTTAGTTCTGTTACTTACTGACTGTATGCCTTGGGCAAGTGTCTCTTCTCTGAGCCTCTAGTTCTTATCCATAGAATGAGGATAGTAAATAACTACCTTGTTGGGCTTCTGTGAGGATTAAATAAGAAAATGTATGACACCCAGTTCCGTGGTTGTAAATGGTGGCTTCTATCACGACCAATTCATCATCATTGTTAGACAATCTTTATTAAATGTAAGATATCTAAAGTAAACTTTTGGAAAGTCATAGATAACAGTCCAGTTAAAGCCTTGGACATGGCGTTGAACAAAACAGGGGCTCCATGTGCTTGATATCAGTAGTTCTCAACTCTTTTATGCTTTAAAATCTTCTGGAGAGTTAAATCCTGCCCTTTCCTCCAACCCCAAGTGTCAGAGTCAACTGACCAGAGTAAGGTGAAGGCTTCAAGGTTCTACAATTACTCCCAGATGAGGCTAAGAAGCAGAAGAAGTGAGAACCACTGCCTAAGGTAAGCCCAGGCAGGTAGAGCAGAAGCCTTTCTTTGATGGAAACCTGACTTGCATCGTAAAAAGTGAGTTTTATCACCTTTATTTAAAAGTGAGTCATCTTGGTTAGACCAAACTTCTGTAGCAGAACACTACAAGCTGGGTGGCTTATCAATAACAAAAATTTATTTCTCACAGTTCTGAAGACTGAGAAGTTTGTGACCAAGGCACTGAAAGATCTGATGTCTGGTGGGGGCTTACTTTCTATCAGATAGCCTTCTTTTCAGTGTAATCCCACAGGGCAGAAAGGGCGCAAGGAAGCTTTCTTGGGCAGCTTTTTTAAGGGCACCAATCCTATTCATGACGGTTCCTCCCTCATGATCAAATGACCTTCCAAATATCCTACCTCCTAACACCATCAACTTAGGGGTTAGAATTTCTACACATGAATTTGGCAGGGGTGGCCAGATACATTCAGATCATAGCATGAGCCATGGTGGTACTTTGAGAGAAGTTGGGATGTGGAAGATGAGAACAGATCACCATCTTTACATTGACTCTTGCACATGAACACACAGTTGGGACCTCCACCATTAAAATATGGAGAAAATTAAAAACTTTGTCTGAAATCTTTTAATGGCAAGAGTTTCCAAGTTGCCATGTTAGCCATAAAGGTATGGTCAATATGAGGCTGAATGTGCTTATGGAGATAAATCAGCTACAAATTCGGATAGTCAATTGATTTGACTGGCTGGGCAAGGTCAGTCGCCAGTTTCCATTCAATGTCGCAATTTGTCTGCCAGATACAATGACTTTTTGTTTTGGCACAACCAATGAAGAAATGCTGTTTCTGAGCATAATCTCTCAACAGGTTTGACAACTCCTTAAGCAGGGTTCTGAGTCTTAAGAACAAAGTCGAGGCTTCAACTCAGTGGAGAATATGGGTATTCTTGTTGGTCATGGTGACTAATAGCTACATCAAATTCGTTAAGTATATTCTACTTGGTTATGGTACATAACTTAATATTGGCACTTTATCTGTCAAAAGACAGCTCTAATCCATAGTGAATTCAGAAGCAATATTGAAACACAGGGTTTAGGGCAACATCAGAAGACTGGGATGGTTATCAGATTTACATAAAATAATTCATTGAGTGTCCAGCCTAACAGGAAGTAATGAATAGTTATCATAATTCAACCATCATTCTCCAATTTCTTACAGCAGCCAGAGGTATCTAATACACACTTATAACCTTCTGCCACACTATAAAAATTCCTTGTTCATTATCCTAAAATAAGAGCTCCATGAGGCAGATATATTTGTTTAGTCACAAATATATCTCAAGGGTCTAGAAGAGGGCCTTCACATAATGGGCACCAAGGCAGTTATTGGGTGATTGGTAATGAGTTATTTCCACCTACCCACAATCCCCCACAAGTCTGTTTTCTCCCAAGTTGCCTATTTTGTGAATGACGTCTCCATCTTTTCACACCCCCCAAATCTTCCCTCTCCCTTACCTTCTACATCCAGCCCATGGCCACATCATGTTTACCTCTTAACTGTCTCTCAGTTCTTTCCTCTTCTAATCTAAGTCCCTGGTCACAACCTTGGTTCACTCACTTATTTCTTACTTGGACTACAGCAGACCCTTAACCATTCATTGTTATCTTTGCCTTCAGCTCCTGAGCCAGGCCCCTGGTTCTGACTTCTGCTCACCCCCCAGCCTCATGAGGCTCTGCAGCATGCAGCTGTATTCCTGCTAGATGGAAGCACCAGATAATCCTTCTTCCTCTGTCCTTCCTTCCCCTGGGAACTTCAAGAACACACACTGTTGCTTTGCAGGCTCTGGTGTCAGGGGGTCTCCTGGTGCCAATGCTGGCTCCACTGATTACTCAGCTACCAAATGAGTACAGTTGGTTCTCTGAGGGCTGCTTTATATAAGGCACTCGAGCATCCTCAAATGTTGGTATCCGTGGAGGGACCTGAAACCAATCCCCTGAGAATACAAGGAAACAACTGTACAATGATATTATCTATATTAGAAGTTTGCTGTGAGGCTTAAATGAACCAAAGTATTTGAGGCTGATTGATAACAAGAGTGTCCCAATTCTTGGTCCTTTCTATGCCCATGTCTTTTTGCATCATGACTTTTTGGTTCCTTCCATCCAAAGGTAGTCAGTCTGTTTTCCCTTGAGTCTTTTCTCCTTGATTCCCCTATATCTTGCTTTGTCCAATAAATGTGGTAGAAGTAACGCACTGCTGGTTTGCTGCCTCTCAGAGAACCCCGCCAGCTCCGTGTGAACCAGCTTGAGCTAGCATGCTGGAGGACAAGTCCATCTGGGGGAGACTGAGGTCACACAGTCTGTAGCTGACCACCCCCAACCCAACATGTGGGGGAGTCCAATCTCCATTAGTAGGACTGCCACACCTGAATTGAAATGGATCACAGAGGCATGACTAAGCCCAGTCTGTTCCAGGAGAACCATTTGGATGAACCATAGGCTACTTAGTACCAGTAAGTGCTTATTACTTCAAGACATTGAGTTTTGAACTGGTGTGCAACAAGAGATAACGGACATGGGGAGATAGTAAATGTTAGCTATTATTATTAATATAGACTAAGATAAACTGTTACCATATCAGCAAGCATTTTTTATCTTATTCAAGAGACTACCACTTTGATATTTGCATGACACTCTGTGCAAAGCATCCTCTCACTCTCATCTCTATTGTTTAACTGATCTCCTTGCCAGTGATATTATTTGTAGTGAAGCTATGTGTTGTAATAATAGTCAATGCCATGTGCTTTGGAGCCAAGCTGCATGGGATCATTCCCTGACTCCACCATTATTAGCAAATAACCTTGGCAGGCGCTTTGTGTCAGTTTTCTTAGCTATAAGATGGAGATAGTGATAATATTACCTACCTCCTAGAATCATTGCAAGAATTGATTGAATTAATTATTATTTTTATATTTTGCCTAATGAGTATAGACGAAGGAAAAGAAAGAGAAGAGGAGGAGGAATGAGCTTTTTTCCCCCAGGAGAAGGCTTCCTATTCCTTTCATCCCAGTATTCTTAGGTTTGACCAGTAGGTTCTGAAAAAAACAACAAAACATTTTTTTATGTGTGTAGGGACGAATGATTATATACATTCAAGTCAGGTTTAATTTGTCAATAAGGATGTAATTTTAAAAACATGTAGAGAGAAATTTGCCAAAGAACAACTATTATCTTGTTAAACATTCTGTAGATTTGCTAGAGGGGATAGACTTTTTATTGCTGCTGTAACAAATTATCACAATATTAGTGACTTCCAACTCAAGTTTATTACTTTACAGTTCTGGGGATCTAAGTCCAACACAAGTCTCACTGGGCTAAAATCAAGGTATTGCCAGAGCTGTTTCTATCTGGAGGCTCTGAAGAGCATCCGTTTTCTGTCATATTCCAGTTTCTAGAAATTTCTCTCATTCCTTGACACATTACCCCCCTCCCCATCTACAAAGCCAGCAACATCTCATCTCTTTGACTCTTCTTCTAGCCACATTTCTTCTGATCACGGTTGGAAGGTCCTCTTAAGGTCCTTATGATACAATTTAGCCCACCTAGATAATCTAGAATATTCTTCTCATCTCAAAGTCCTTAACTTTATCACATATGTGAAGTCACTTTTGGTGTGCAAAGTAATCTGTTTCTATATTTACAGATTCTAAGGATTAGGAGGTGGAAACCTTTGAGGGGCCATTATTCTGTCCACCCATAAGAGATAATGATATTGGTCAAAATCTCCAAGGGCAATCATATAATCACAAGTGAAGTAAATCTTCTGAAAACCACTTTGTTCAACTACCTTGGGGCATTATTTACATCTATGCAACATGAATGCAGTAACCCAGAGTTGTGCAGAGTCAGCAGGGTTGCCAGAAATAGGAAGAGTAATTCAGAGAGGACTTCTGCAATCTTCCATGGTCCTATCTTAAGCTTCAATACTGTAGTTCTAGAAATCATCTATTTTTTTTTGTAACTCTTTAAGTAGAATAAAAAAACTCCATTTAGTAAGTGCTTCTAAGTCTTGCCTTGATGGCAGAAACGATCAGTTTTTTAAAAAATATTTTGTTTTATTTTATTTTAAAGATGTGGGGTACAATTCAGGGTTAGGCATACAAATGTTCATTATGCAGGTACCCTTGTTGATGAGGTATGACCCCCCCCCTTCCCCAGGCAGATTCACTACTGCCAACCCTGCTCCCTTGCTCCCCTCCTGGCAGTTTCCCACTCTTGCCAATCCTTGAAAAGATCAGTTTAATCAAATACAGTCCAGAGTACTGGTTCTTAAACTGTGTTCCAGGACTTTCATCTTTAATTCATTTTTGACTTAAAAATATCCCAAGCATTCCAAACTCTATAATAAACATGAGCACTGATATATGTTTCCTACTGAATTTGGATACACTTGTTATTACTTTATTCTGTGACGTTTTGGGGCTGACCTCAGAGTCAGACTGAAGTATCTCCTGTCATCTTGGTTAAAATATAAAAGGTCTTGACATTATAAGGCTGATTTTTTTTATTGATAGAAAAACTATCTAACTGTGACTATTTCTATTGAGTCATTTTTTCCATATTGTGCAATAAAACAACATCAACATAAAAGGAAATTAATAAATATTATCAAGCACTCCTGAGGTACTTGTTTCTTATCACGCACTGTTACAATGTTGTAAATATTTTACTCATGTACCAATATCAGCTCATGTAAACATCACAGTAATCCTTACAAGGAAGGTACTATTTTCCAGATGAGGCAGCTAAGGTAGGGGGAGGTTAAGTGGTTCCCGAGGTCAAATAACTGATGAATAGCAAAGACCATGAGGTTCTACTCTGTATTTTTAACCATAACACTGCCAATGTTTAGTTATAATTATAAATTGGCCTTATGATAAGTAAATATTATTGTGATAAGTACTATTATTGGAGGAGGGTCAGAAAGTATTCTTGTTTTTTTCTGCCTAATTCAGCAAGAGGTAAGAACAGGAGCCAGAACTGTGGAGAAAAAGGTGCATCTTCATTCATTGCTGATGGACAAAAGCTAGGTTGGAGGAGGTGATGGAGTTTGGATAGCAACAATGGCTTCTCAATACTGGAGCCCAGTATTCTTGCCAATCCTAGAAAAGATCAGTTTAACCAAACGCAGTCCAGAGTACTGGTTCTTAAACTGTGTTCCAGGACTTTCATCTTTAATTCATTAATTACTAGAACTCTGGTAAGTTCCTATACATCAGCAAAGGCAGAGGACAGCTGGGAAAAGTCTTCTCTGCTGCACTAAGTTGATGACAAGGCAGACCCCAGAAAGTAAAGATATGACAAGGCTGAGCCATGCCTAACTCTGTCTCCTCATCTCCCAACTGAATCTGGAAGAGATATGAAGAGACCCTCAGAATGAAGCCCTCAGAATGGAGCCATGGGGACATCTGTCCCTGCTGAAACAAGTCCTTCAAACAATTGTGACCTAGAACTCATTCAATATAGTTTTAATAATAAAACATTACTTAGGTCTGGCAGATTTCAAAGTTCTAGTATATAATATGAGGGAGGAACCCCCAAACAGAATTTATTTATAAAACATTGTGGATTAATTCTTACATGTTTAAATTTTAACCGCCTTTAAAGTACTCTGTTGTATGCATTACACCTATGGAGATGCTTTTTCCACTGCTCAAAACAGCTTTTAACCTTGTCCATTTTGATACCTTTTATTGCTTCTGTCGTTTTATGTTTCTTGTCTTCCACATCAGCAAAACATTTCCCTTTGAGGACATTTTTCATCGGGGAAACAACAAAAAGTCACTTGGGACAAGATCTGGTAAATAGGGAGGGTGGGGAACAGGGGTCATGCTGTTTTGGGTCAAAAACTGCTGAACACTCAGCGCGGTGTAGACAGGCACATTTAATGATAGAAGAACCAGTCACCTGTTTGCCACAACTCAGGACGTCCCCCCCACCACAAATCATGACGCAACCTTCTCAAAACTTCCAGATAAAAACTTTGGTTGACTGATCTGGAGGAACAAATTCCAAGTGTACTACATGAGGCCTGCCCTCCAAAAGATAATTCCGATTTTGGGGGACTCCTCCCTTGCATATGAGTATAATATGCTTTATTTCGTCATCTGCTCAGATCTGGTATATATCAGAGTTCTAGTAATGTTGTTTGAAAGAAAAGAGATATAGTTCCACTGCTAAGCATATTTCTAAACCATTCTTCTGGAAAAATACAAATAACTATCTCATAGTTCAAAAAGCTCAATTTTACCTTTTTCAGACAGTTAGAAATTTTAAGACAATCAAATTTATTACATTAAGTTATAGCTATGGTGATTGATTTAAGGCACCCTTCCTAAAGTTTGACTTTCTACCTGTCTTCTTCCCAGCCCATGGTATTGTCTCTGTTCCCAGGGCCAAGCAGTAACTGATACATATTTATGTCCTCAGTAAATATTGGAATTACAAATGACTGATGAGGAAGCTTGCCTTGTGCCAGAAAATTACATAAGACAAAGACTGTGTTTTCCCATTCTTTGAGACTGAGAGACCCACTCTGTGGTTGTGAAACTCGGCTGCCTATAACAATCACTCAGGCTGCTCTTTAATTAGTGAGGAAGTCTGGGGCCCAGCCCAGACTCACCTCATCAAAATCCCTGGAGGTAAGGCCTACGAATCCTTCATTTTAAATACCCCTAAAAAATCAGAGGAAATGGAGTAAATTAGGACAAGAGAGAGATATTTTTTAAAAATCGTTTTATGAAGAAGGTTTCTAGATTTAAGAGAAAGATCACTAAGATTAAAACAGCTTAAAGCAGTTATCAAAATCTGTGCTCTTAAGGCAACAAAAGCAAACAAAATGTAGGCCCAGGGGCTGTGCCAGGGACAGCCTCCTGCTTCAGTCCTGACTTGTCAGTTTCAGCTTAGGTCCAAGCTTGGGGTTGCTTGCCTGCAAGAAGAGGCCCACTGTCAAATGCAAGTCAGAAAATGGTATCTGTGGCTGATTTTCCCTGTCAGGTCACCCATAGACAAAGTTCTGTGACAAGTGACCATCCATTTTCTCCTCTAAAACTCCTATCACCCACAAGCATCTATTAATCACTGTTCAGTACATAGTTTTTTCCTGGAAACAGTGTGAACACACAGGAGTCTCTGTCGCTCATGTGTACTGCACAAATGGAGGGTTCCAGAGAGCAAGACGCAGAACACTGAGGGTTCCAAGGTCCAGTCCTACTCCATCCAGAACTCAAAATATAGGAAATAATTTTATCTAACTGGAGAAGGAAAAGATATATACTTGAAAAGAGAATACTTACAAAGCTACTCATCAACAAATATGTAACCACATGCAATAAATTGTTTATATGACATCAAGAGAGAAAATGATGTTTAACTTATCAGCTTTTCCAATACTGATATATATCAATGACCAATTAGCAGAGAATTAGAAAACAACGTAATTATTTAATGAGTGTCATTCAGTCTTTTGATGAATCAGAAGATGCAGGATGTGTTCAGTATTACAGCAGTGAATCTCTGACAAGTTTATTCATTATTTAGCAGACCAAGCTAATTAATTAATCTATTAAACTAATTGATAAACAAAATATACTTTATCAGCCATGATCTAGAGTTTACATCTTCTTGCTATATGCATAAAATATCTTAAATCAGTGTGTCCATGAATAAATCGAATCTTACCTCCCATTAAGTAAAATAGAGTAAGGAATGAACCTCAAATGAACTGAGCAAATACTGGGAGGAGACTGAGAAGGAAGAAGGATGTTTAAACAATCACAGGGGAACATTCTCTTGATACTGATCTTATTTTCCCAAATGCCAGTCTTGCAATGACTCACTCGTACCCTGAGCAAACCAAGAACAAGTTTTTTGGGTTGGATGATTGGCATATTGGGCACACTGGGAGAGCCCACTGACAACATGTAGAAAGATAGAAAGTGTCTTCAAATTTTTGGTACATTATTTATTGCATACATGAATGTAAGAGTTCAGCACATCTTCCACAATTTATCCCAAACTAAAATACCCCAAAACTTTTGTGTCATTTGGGTGGAAATACACCTTGAGTCAGCTAATTATTGCATGTTGTTATTTAAAAAATAGCACGCCCAGACTAAATCTGGCAAGGTAGGAGCTATCCACGGGTTTTTGCCCAAACCGAGAACTAGAATCTCTTTTCCTCAAAATGAAAATAACTTTACTGTTTTTTCAGATAGCAAAAATAATGGTGTGACCTATAAAATTCCCAATGATACATAAAATATATAGAAGGAAAAAAATCTCCTGACACATTGCTACTTAGAAATGAGCACTGTTAAAAACTTGG
This sequence comes from Cephalopachus bancanus, assembly GCA_027257055.1. Classification (NCBI taxonomy): domain Eukaryota; kingdom Metazoa; phylum Chordata; class Mammalia; order Primates; family Tarsiidae; genus Cephalopachus; species Cephalopachus bancanus. The sequence goes on along the minus strand of JAPVLO010000260.1, from coordinate 1,736,818 downwards.
TAAATATCTGTCTAGACACTTCTGCGTGCATCTATAATTTTACATAAATGAACTCATACTGTTTGTTAACTCACTTTATTGCTTAAGGATATTGTGGTCATATTTCTATGTCAATATGTACACATTTTTGACATAATTTTTTTAATAAAAACTTCCTGGTATTTCATTTTCTGGCTATACCAAAATTCGATGAACTATTCCTCAATTAATACATTTGACATTAGTCTTCAATTTCTCAATAGCATTAACTACTAATGTTCTCATGACCATTCTTACATATAATATACATATTTGTGGTATAACTGCTTTTCTCCTTACAATCAATTCTTACAAGTGGATTGCTAGGCCAAAAGGCATATACATTTTTAAGGCTTTGGCTCCTGTCACCACCTGCCCTTCTCCAGATGTCATCCCAATTTCAAAAATATTGTTTCTAATAATCAGGCAGAGTCCATCTGACTTGGGTGTTAATGAACTGAGAGTAATTGGTTAATGCCAGCCTTTATGAAAATAATCAAATGTCTGGTTGAGAAAAACTGAACTTGAACCCTGGAATGAGATCTGCATATCCCCCACCATAAACAAAGAGGGACCCAAAAACCTGGAACTTATTTGTAAAAGAATTGTGTATTAATTCCTGCATGTTTAAACTTCGGTCACTTTCAAAGTATTCTCCGTTTGATGTAATGCATCTATAAAGATGCCTTTTTCCACTGCTCACAATAATTTTTGAGCTAGTCAATTTTGATGCATTTTAGTGCTTTTGCCATTTTTGTTTCATCCCTTCCACATCAGCCAAACGTTTCTCTTTGAGGACTGTTTACATTTATGGAAACAAAAAATAAGTTGTTTGGGGGCGAGACTGGGTAAATAGAGAGGGTGGGGAATGAGGGTCATGCTGTTTTTGGTCAAAAACTGCTGAACACTCACTGTGGCGTGAGCAAGTGTGCTCGTAAACCACCCATCATGAAATAGGCAAAAGCCTTGAAAGAATCTCCAAATAAAGATAATTCACTGAAGCTGAAGGCAGCCTCTCACAACAACGCTACCTAGTACACTGATGCTGATGGGTTCCTAGAACACTCACCTAGTGCACCTAGTGGGGAAAGCCTGTACTACAAGGGGCCTACCATCCATTACATTGGTTTTCTAATCCCCCACTCTATTATTAGGAGCATAAAGGCCCAGGGATGGCCGGGTTTGGTGGCTCAGCCTGTAATCCCATGCTTTGGGAGGCCGAGATGAGTGGATTGCCTGAGCCCACGGGTTCGAGACCCACCTGGGCAACTTGGCAAGACTTCATCTCTACAATAAACCAAAAAATTAGCCGGGCATGGTAGCGCATGCCTGTAGTTCCAGCTACTTGGAAGGCTGAGGCGGAAGGATTGCCAGAGCCCAGCAGGTGAGGCCGTGGTGGCCAGGAGTGGCCACTGCACTCCAGTCTGGGCAACAGAGTGAGACTCCAACTCAAAAAAAAGAAAAAGGCCCAGGGATAAGGGACCAATTTGTCCTCATTGGGAAGTTAAGCTTCTCTGTATCTAGCCTGGTCAAAAGAAGAGATTTGGGTCAGCTTGGGCCCCTCGTTTCCTCCTGGATTTTGTCTTCCCCACCCTGGAATACCATTTCTTGATCCTGGCCCCCATTTTTGGTCAGATGTGGCTCCCGTCTTTGTGTGCAGGACCTCTGTAGTATAGAGGCTCTCTCGCTAAGTTGACCTCTGCTTGCCTGGTACCTGTGGCCTCTTTCCTGGCAGGACTCCGTTGTCCATTTCTGTCCTTGTGACCAGAACGACATGAACTCTTCTGAAGTTGTGTTGTTTGAAAAAGTTTTCTTCTTTGACGTTCCATACAAACATAGATCTGCCATGCACACAGAATCATGTCTCTTTCTTTGCAGTACTCTAGGTATCCATCATGCATGTACATTGGAACACTCTTTTGTGGATACGCCCCACACCCACATTTTACTCCAGTCATCTGTTGCAGCAAGCATCTTCACATGGCTACCACCTCATGCCATCTTGCCTAGGCTACGCTGGCTATCTTGTGCTTTCTGGGTTTCAATCAATGATGTATCTTTGGATGAATGTTCCCTCCTTCTGTTTGCCTCTGACCAGTTTCCCACTTCTCTTTTTGGGGAACTTTTCCCAAAATAAACTATAGGCAAGCCTTTGTCTTGGGTTCTTCTTTCTGGGAGAACGAAGGCAAAGATACTGCCCATCATGAAGGCTTGTGGTAAAGAGAAGCAGCTTTAGTTTTCCTCTTAGCTAACCATTTAATGTAAGACGTGCCAAGTAGCTCTTAAAGCGAAACATTGACATTGACTCGCCATAAAAAGACTGCAAGTCTAGAGCTAATACTTCAAGACTTTATTGAGAAAACCAATAGCAAAATTGAATCAATAGTTAAAATTCAATTTGATTTATTATATATAAATTTAATTAATTAATTTATTTAGAGGGTGACCAATACATGCAAAAATTATCTCAGTGTCCCTATACTAAATAAGTGTTTGTGGCCTAAGATTTTTAATAAAGGCCCTTGTTACCTATGCATATGTCATGGCTACTTTTTAATTAGAGAGTTTGGCTAAATAAATCTGAATCCTTTATGCAAATATGCATAAAATATAAATATCCTTTAAGAAAGCAAAATTTTATTAAAACATTTTTGTTTATAGTATTTTCTAGTCACTTTTCAAGACACAAAGGCTTCCTCTCCCCTCCCCCAGACAAAGATGTACAGTTGTGAATTAAAAGGCTCTAAAATAAAGACTTATAATGAAAATGAAAGTATTTCCTCAAAAATTTTTGCTGTGCTAGTCTAAAAAAAAGGCTTTCCACCAATGAAACATAGTCTGAGTTTTTATGACAAATTTTACTTACTCTAATATCCAACAAAAAAGAAAAAAAAAGAGGAAATAAATAAGAAGAAAAAGAATAACAAATAAATAAGAAGAAAAGAAAAAGTCAATGTATTCATGACTATCTTTGTTCTGTTCTATGATCATTTCTTGAAGTCTTAGCTTAAACTAGGACTCCAGATAATAGTCCAAACAGACTCCAGATCACTCCTTTTCTCTCCAGCTTTGATGTTATTCTTTTAACACTTGCCGACTCAAATACATATTAGATATCTAAAATTCTTTCATCAAAAACCTTGTTAGAAATGTCCAGAATAAGCAAGTAGATGAGTAGGTTGCCAGTGGTTGGGAGATGGGGGAATGGGGAGCGACTACTAATGGGTACAGGGTTTCTTTTTGGGGGTGACGAAAACATTCTGGAATTAGACAGCAGTGATGGTTACACAACTTTGTAAATAACTAAAACCACTCAATTGTCCACTTTAAAAGGGTAAATTTATTGTATGTGAATTATATCTCAATTTTTAAAAAGGCTTCTAAAAAAACAAACAAACAAAACCCCCTTTCTACTAGTTGATACATTCTCTGGGAAAAAAGTTGTAAGCACTTGAGTTCAGTCCTTTTCTTTGCTTTTTCTGCCAGAAAAAGGAAGGAGCAGCAGGAAGCTCCCACCTGACCTCCCCAACAGTCTCGGTCAAATCCGGCCCTTTGCCACGTTATGTTGCAGGAGGGCAAAGCGCCCTTTTGGCCCCAAGTCTGAAGTTTAACCCCTATGATCCCACCCAGTTGGACACCTCCATGGTACACTGCACATTTTATCAGTTTGACTATCAGGAAGCTTGACCACATTATTCCCTTGATCAGGACTGTCGATTTCATGCTGTCATAAACGGCAGGGCTGCAAAGAGGACAGCTGTAACAATCACGGGGACCTAATCCCTCCCACGAGCCGCTGAGCACCAGAGCCACAAGTTAATATTCAGGAGAGGAGTCCTGGAGGCTTGGCTTTTTATTCACAAGGAAAAAAACAATCCCTATTGGCAGCTGAAGACACAGCCCCTCTGGGGACCAATTATTCTATTTTGTGCTGTACGTATTGCAGCGGGCTACTGCCAGCCCCCCCCCCACCGGGAGCCGCTCCGCTAGGCTTCCCTCACAGAGGCCAGGCTGGTGCTCAAGACGCAAGTTGTTCTTCATGTCAAAACTCCTGCTAATGACACAATTAAGTAACTGGGGACCACGGAGAAGCTCTTAATTAGGTAAATACTGGTCTCCGAGAAATGATTGCCCAGTTTTAGGCAAGCCATTGCTGTCAGATTGCTAGAAGATTCATGCTCTGTGGACAAATGAAACAGCATTTTAAGGACCCGATTTCTCCCTGATTCTTTCTTCTTATTTAGTAGTGGAGAATACTTTATTTCATTAGAAATAGTATGGATTACTCTATTTTAAAAATGTATGTTCTTTAGCTTTGCAAAAGGAAAGGGGTTGCATAGGGAGGAAAGAGTAGCTAAACATTTTCCCATGTATCAAACAATTTAATTGTATAAGACCGTCTTCTGGAATCTCTAAACAACTGGTGTAATCTTACATTAAACAAACAAAATTTATACATATCGATTAATTCATGTTCAGAATCTCCCTCCCCTTCTTGGTCCCACCATGGATCATCAATATTTTTTCCGAATCAAATTTAATTAGACTGTTTTTTAAGGTGAGGTTATATTTAAGGGCTGTTGGAAATATGCTACAAACGTCATTTGTACCATTCATTGGCTATGTTTGTATGGGCTCTATTTTAGGCAGGGAGCTGGAGAGGTCACATCCTGCTGGCAATTTGAGCAGATTTGTGCACTAGGAATGTGGTGGGGCAGGGGTGAGGGGAGAGGGGACATTCGTGTATGATTTTGCAAAGCAGGGCTCATACTTCTTTTCATTCATATTGTTTGGGTTTTGGTATTGTTTTAAAATGGTTTTAATATGGAAACCATTTGCCTCACTTTAGAGTCAATGCTTCCTGAGAACTCATCTGTCATCAATAATGTTCTATTTCTTTGATAAACAAACTTGGAGATTCAATTAATTTACCTTTTTGTATTACCAAATGACAAGCTAAAGAAGTTTTCTCCCAGTTTCACATATTAATCCAATTATTTATTATTCACAAATATTTGTTATTGCATAATAATATTTATAGAAACAGCAGGCATGTATATTTTCATTATTTCTATTTTCCTGGTTTATTCTAATGTCAGATTAGTTGAATCTATCCTAAAATTGAAATCCAAATGATTATATCAACCACTTAAAAAAGGTCAACACAATTAGATTACTTGTGGTTAAGAAAATTGGGTAAAGATCACATTTAGTGATGAAGACATCTTATTGGCTACTTTATTATGGTTCTTTCTGAATAATTCTCAAGTGCAGGCAGTTACTTATTCTTATTACTGATTCTTTGTACTTCTATTAACTCAAGTTTCTATCTAGTATACAGGTGAGATGACTGTTAGATGAGAGAAAGAGCAGTCTGCCTTCTCTTTGCCTCACACCGGTTCATGAACCTTATTCTGCTCCCCCTTTTACTGTCCTTGCCATCTGGTTAGCTCCTGTGGACCCTGGTACCATCATCAATGTCTCCCATGACACTGATGGGACCTTTGCAGCTGAAACACAGTTTTCTTCTTCACTACCCCCTTGACTAAACTGACAGCCACCTTCCTTCATTCATACCTTTTGTCTCTAATGAGGCCTCCAAAATCTTCCCCCTTCCTGCTTCACTTAGTTTTTCTAGTCGATACTCCTAAACCCTGTCCACCTGAAATTCCTTAGTCAAACCTTTCAACTCTGCTTTCACATTCGCCTAGGAACTTCCAGGCCCTGTTGACCCACTCTTGGGTCTGCTGAGCCAAATACAACCTCAAATTACTCCCAAAGTCTGCTTTTTCTGTTCTTCATTTTAGACTTTTGTGAGTCATTGAAGAAAGTGTCAGACATTGGTAGACTTGACCTTTCTGTGGTGCAACTTTTGCTCTAATTCATACATCTTTTATTCATTTGGGCTGTAGAGCCTAGACTTCCTACTGAAGCTATATCATGCCTTTCTCCCTTTGAAGCAAAAATCTCAATGCTGCCTCTTGCCTTTTTTAAAATTTAGCAACTGTTTTTGACCATCTCCTACCTGCTCTGAATGGTTGGTAGATGCTGAAGATATAAGAGTGAAGAAAGCAGGCATGGTACTTACCTTCAATTTATTATCTAGTGTTGGTGGTAAATGGTTGGGGAGAGGACAGAAAAGTAAATCTATGAGCTTGTGAAATAGGTACATTGTGAGATAGGTACATGAGACCTGGGACTAGGAAAGCCTTTGGCAGGTCATTCACCTTCTTTATTTGCTGAAATCCACACTATCCAGCATGAACTTCTTTAGCTAATTTCCTTTGAACAAGGGATAATTTTATTCTATCTGATTCTATCTTTAATCTCATTTCAGTTTCAGAAGAAATGCCACCATTCTCCACCACAAGTCAACTCTTCCATCTGTCCCTTATTGCCATTCTTTGCAACCTAATCAGGGACTCTGACACCTAAATTATAGCCCTTTATAGAATATTTTTCTCTTCTCATTGGCTTTTTTCTCTTTTATTTCAAAACTGTACAAGGTCACCATAATAATTAACTCTACTGTTCACCATTACAATGGGCTGTTTGCTTTACCAACTATCTAGAAAGAATCTGTCTCTTGTTCTTCACTCTTCTTTAATCTTTTTTCTAGATTTTTAAAAAGAAGTTATTTAATATTTCAAATATACAAAATGGAACAAAGAACAGTATAATATAGTTAAAGTATACTTGTGTTTCAATTCATTTTGTCTTGCTATAATAGAATACCTGAGACTGACTAATTTATAAAGAAAAGAGCTTTGTTTGACTCATAATTCTGGAGGTTGAGAATTCCAAGAAGCATGATACCTTCTGGTGAAGACTTCACACTAAATCAAAACATAGCGGGAAATAGGAACTCACAAAGAGCACAAGTTGCAGCCTCACTTTATAACAACCTGCTCTCGGGGATTTATTACGTTCTTGAGGGAACTCACCCAGTCTCATGAGAAAGACATTAATCTGTCCTTCTGGCATAATCACCTCGTAAATGTACCACCTTCTAACACTGTTACATTGGCAATTAAATTTCAACATGAGTTTTGGCAGGGACAAACCACATCCAAGCCATAGCACTTGGCTAATTAATTAACTAATTAATTAATTAAAAGGCATAATAAAGACTTTTGTGCTTACTACTAATAAAGTATTAGAAACCAAACATTATCCAATCAACTGTGGTTCCCAATATCATTCTCTGTCTGGCCTCATGGAAAGAACCACTCTCTTTGATTTTGTGTTTTGCATTCCTATGCAATGACTTCAACCCTTGCTACATGCTTATTCTAAAATACAACAAAGCAGGAATTTGCATATGTACATTTCTAATAAATAGACTGTGCCTATTTGTCCTTGTTATTTTCATTCAATATTTTGTATATTGAGCTATATCCAAGTTAATACATAGATTTTGCTCCTGAACTGTATTCCAGTGTTTTAGTGTACATACAAACATATATGCATACATATATAAGTCCCATTCATAATCAATCTTCTGGTGTTAGAAATTTACAAGTTGTAAAAACAAGTTTATGTTTTTTTTTTCACAAATATTCTTGTTTGTGCTTACTTGTGAACTTTTGTGAGAGTTACTCCAGGGTAGAGACTTGGAGCAGAATTGTCTTATTAATTGAATGAGTGAATGTAAACAACACTGTGGCAGGTCTCGGTGGCTCAGCCTGTAATCTCGCTCTTTGGGAGGCTGAAGTTAGTGGACTGTCTGAGCCCGCGGGGTCGAGACCCATTCAGGCAACTTGGCGAGACCTCATCTCTACAATAAAAAAAAAAAAAAATTAACCCGGTGTGGTAGCACGTGCCTGTAGTTCCAGCTACTTGGAAGGCTGAGGCGGAGGATTGCCAGAGCCCAACAGGTTGAGGCTGCGGTGGCCGGTTGTGTGCCACTGCACTCCAGTCTGGGTGACAGAGTGAGACTCCAACTCAAAAAAAACCAAAAAACCAAAAAAACAAAAACAACAACAACTAAGGTGATTGCTACCTTAGTCCACAGAACCACCTTGGAAATACAGAGCCCATTTTGTGGCTATAAAAAAAAAAAATAAAGCAAAAAGAAGTAATGTGTTGTGGTGACATACAAACACACAAATCTTAATTTTAAACCTATGTACTCTATACCTAGCTCCCATAGGTATGTTGAAGGACACTGAAACAAAAGTTAGATTTCCAGATTTGGGATTCCAGCAAAGCATTTTCCATTTGAAAACATTGCTAATGCGTCAGATTTTTAAAATGTCTTTGCCCATCTCTCTGTCTTTTTTATTTTAGAAACAGGGGCAGTCTTTTCTTGTTAACCAAACCAGCACAAGCTTGGCCAAATAATTCCAGAAGACATGTGTGACTCTCATGATTGGGGTCCAAGTTAGTCTAAATTAACCTGCTGTGGCAGTTTGCACATTCCTTTCCCTATCCTGAGCATTTTTTCCCTCTGCTTAACTATGGTAACTAACAACTGTGCGAGAGTTCTGAAACCAAAACCACAATTGCAGTGCTTATATTTAGGCCACTACCTTGTGTTGCCAATTTAGAGAAAATGTGGTTAAACCAACAGCCACTCTGACTGCTGGCATTTCTGATGTTTTGAATTAAAAATAAAAGTCAATTTTTCTTCTATAACAAAATTAATTTGCCATTGACACAGGAGTTAAATGACACATTCATCAAGATGTTTCTCACCAACATAATAAATTGAACATTTTAACCCAAAAGCCTCATGTGATAGTCATTTGCCAATATTTAGTACTTATTCTATTTCAGTGCTTCCACTAAATAGAAGGAAACTTTTTAACTTAAAAAAAAATTGCTGATGGCAAAATAACTTGCATAACTGGTGATTTGTCCGTTTCCATATGTGTGGGTATGACATCTTACCAAAGAAGAAAAGTCAAAACATGTTGAGATGTCTAAGAGGAAAGGGAATTCCTATGGAAAATAAACAAAATCTTTTTTTCTTGCCTATCAAGATATATTAACAGGCACAGGCAGGCTTCAGGGAAAATGCTGCCATATCCATAGACAAAGATATAGAGGCTTTCCTTCTAGAACCTTCTGCAGAAAGAATGGATTTGTTGTTATTCCCACCGTGGTACACAAAAACCTTGGAAATGTATCTTTCCCTCAGAATCTTTCTGGATATATTTTTCAGAAGAAGTCTCCAAACTGTGTTCGGAGATGCACAATCCCTTGCACAGCCAAAGGCATGTGACAAGTCTAGTGTCCTCTGGATTGGAAATTATAAAGAGACAATATACATATTAGAAAATTGGTGGTGGAAAATAACAGCAATTCATTTGCAACAAGAAAAAGAAGATATTTTTAGAAGAAGTCTTTCTCTGTATTAAGAAATACAGTCAAGCAGCGGAGAAAATATTTGCAGCAAAGATCTGTAGAGATCACTTTGCATGTGAATGACCTCTTGATTCTTATTTGATTATTAAGGCTAAATGCACAGTCTCTCGTGTCAATGAGAGTAATTGTGAATCCAAACCAAAATTTGATTAATCAATATTGAATTCTGGCCAAAAACTGCATTCCTTCTTATTATGACCCGAAAGTCATGTATTAATTTGAAGTCCCCTTTAGCTTGTCTTTATTCTTTTTATGGTGGTAGATGAAAAAATTAGATACAGCTCTTGAATAATTAGCAACAGATATGACATAACCTATCAAAGACCTTCTCAGCATCCCATCCCATATTACAAATAAAGATTAATTATTGGGCTTACAATATGATAGAGTAAATGCTCGTATTATTTGGACTTTACTTGTTTTGCTTATAAAAGATGGTAGGTGTCACAGAAACTAGATATTTATACATATTCTGATACAAATTTTCCTTCAAAGCTTTAGGTAATAGGGATGTGTCTTTTTAAATCCTGGAACTGAATGACTGACAATAAGAAATATTAATAAAGATGAATTGGACAAAAACCAAATCTGGGCAAATAGTACTTTAGTTTCAGTAAAAGATAGAAGCAATAAAGGATTAAGCTTAAAGGATGTAAACTAATTATGAGAGGTTTTACTTGTAGACTAAATTACTGAGACTTAGTTCTTCCTTTAATGAAAATCATTATCATCATTTCAAAAAAGTTATAGAGTTTAACAAGTTTAACAATTTAAAAAATGTAAATAAATAGGTCACTTACTAATTATGACGGAGCCACTTTAAGCACAATATTATACACCTACATCTTAAATAAATCTGTCTTAGCAAGAAAAGTATTTGGGTAGAATAATTAACAACTAGGAATTAATGATTCAATAGATGTCATTCTCTTGATTATTGCTAGAGAATAAGCTCAATCTTAGTAAGTGATGGCCCTTTGAAGTGGTCTTTTCTTCCAGACTTGAAACCATTGCCCTGACCTGGTTGGCTCACTTGAGAAAATGTCATGAAAACCTTAGATGTGCAGGAGCCTTGACACCAATGTCTTGACCACTTCCTAACTCAGAAAATTACATTCTGATTATTGATGCTCTCTTCTTGTGGCTCTATTTTTAAAAGATTAATGACTCTGGTTGGAATCTAATTTCCTCTTAGAATTAATGCCACAAATTGAATGGGCCATCTGGTCACGTTTCAGAGGGTAAATAAATGACCATCCTTGTTAAGGGTCAGGGTCAGGGATGACTCCTCTGTGACTCACAAGCCATGCGTAAACGCAAAAGCCTAGACTTGTGGGGGGCAAGGAGCCAATGACAGTCCTGAGGGTGCCCAGCCAGAGTAGCTAGAGAAAGTGCTCATCATCTTTCTCCAACCTAGTCAACAGTCTGACTTCTCCAGAAATCTTTAGTGCTAAAGTTGCTATGGGAAGGTAGCTCATGTAGCTCCCTGAACATCTTTGCTTTCTCAGGATTCATGCTCTTGAGCGCTGTCGTGTGCATGCGTGTACACACACACACACACACACACACACACACACACACACACACACTACACACATAAATTCCATTAGAGGCTTTCCTTCTAGAACCTTCTGCAGAAAGAATGGATTTGTTGTTATTCCCACCATGGAAAAACCTTGGAAATGTACCTTTCCCTCAGAAAGCTGTATTTCCCAAATATAGCACAATACCAAGCATGTAGCATGTACTCAATACATATTTGTGAACAGAAAAAGAAAAGAAGAAAAGAAGGAAGCAAAGAAGGGCAGGAGGGAAGGAGGCAAGGAAGGAGAGAAGGAGGAAGGGAAGAAGATTATGGAAAATCTTGTGAGGGCTTGACCTTAAAAATCAAAACAAGCCAGGTGTGGAAGCTCACACCTATAATCCTAGCACTTTGGGAGGCGAAGGTGAGAGGACTGCCTGAGAGACTCAAGACCAGCCTGGGCAACTTGACAAGACCTCGTCTCTACAATAAATCAAAATATAGCTGAGCGTGGTGGCATGTGCCTGCAATTCCAGCTACTTTAAAGGCTAAGGTGGAAGGATTACCTGAGCCAAACAGGTTGAGGCTGCAGTGGCCATGAGTGTGCCACTGCATTTCAACCTGTGTGACAGAGTGAGACACCAACTTAAAAAAAAAAAAATCAAAACAAAGAAATAGAATTTTCATATCCCAATACTTTTGAAGGTAGCTGTCCTCAAGCCTAGGTCATCAAAAAGACAATATTTCTAAGTGACCTTCTAGTGCCCGAATGAGATTGTCCAAGAGATAGGATCCAGAAATCTATATTTTTATAGGATCTTCAGGTAAATTTAGTGTTCTCTTTGGAGAGCACAGGAACCTTTAGCCAAATCCTTGCCTGACTTAACTACCTATATTGCTGTTGCCTCATTTTTAATTTGATAATTCAAGTGAGTTAGAAATTGAAAAAGGCAGAAATGCCTCAGAGACTGTTGTTATACAAATGTGCAAATGTAAGTCTAGAGATGCAAAATCAACTTGACAAACCTCAAATGACAGAGCCTAGCCTAGGACCATTCCTTTTTTATAGGAATTCTGTGGTTTGTCACAAACTGTATCACACAACCAAGTGAATTTTGCAGGCTTGAGGTTGCATTCAGAACTCTTCTGTCTGTTCTGCTTGTCAGGAGACAGCAGTACCTAGTACTTAAAGGTGATGTCCCCAGAGTCATGTTTAAATCATGCCTGCACATTTAGATCATGTAGTTATCAATGTCTTGGACAAACACAACCACGTGCCTTGGTTTCTCCTTTTGTAAAATGGGCTGCCAGTGAGATACTTGTAAAATGGGATAGAATAAGATAGGATCTATATCTCATAGTATAGGATAATGACTTAATACTCAGTAAGCACTTAGTAAGGTCTCTAAAAGGGGAGCTATTCTTGTATTTCTAACATGTATATTTTATTATATATATCTTGTATTTATCACATTCTATATTTCTTAGCAACTTCAGCACAAAACCTTGCAAACTGTAATGATGCACTGGACTGTTTAAAAAGGCACTGAGATGAATGCAGACCACACCTGGAACAGCAGAGCTGGAGCTGGCTGCCCATACCTTCATCTCACTCCTTCTCAAACTTTTGAGTGAAGAAGAATTACAAGGGAACTTATTAAATATGCACATTCCTAGGTCCTATTTTCTGGAGTGTCTCATTCAATGTACCTAGGGTGGAGTCCATCATCTGCTCTTTGAAGCACAGCCCCAGATTACACACACTTTGGGCCAGTCTTAGAGACATGGTTTATCTTGTAGACAGAGGTCTCCAATCCCCAAGCTATGGACAGGTACCGGTCCGTGGCCTGTAAGGAGCCGGGCTGCACAGTAAGAGGTGAGTAGCAGGTGAGCAGAGCCTTCTGTCAGATCAGCAGCGGCATTAGATTCTCACGAAAGTGGGAACCCTATTGTGAACCATGCATGTGAGGGATTTAGATTACGTGCTCCTTATGAAAATCTAATGCCTGATGATCTGAGGTGGAACTGAGGCAGTGATGCTAGCCCTGGGGAGTGGTTGCAAATACAGCTTCACATTAGCATTGATGTTTGACTGCACAGAGACCATATAAATCAATAGCTTGCAGACTCATACCAGAATAATAATTTCATAATGCTAATTATTTCATTATATATTGCAATGTAATAATAACAGAAATAGAGTGCACAATAAGTGTTATGTACTTGAATCATCCCAAAGTCATTTCCCTATCTGTGGAAAAATCATCTTTCATGAAACCGGTCCCTGATGCCAAAAAGTTTGGGAACTGCTGCTACAACACAGAGAACCAAGTCTGACATTTTGTTATGCAGCCTTCGTCCCTCTGAGAGCTGTGGGAGAAACATCAGGGAGCAAGTCAGAGCTCTATTACAAAGCTTGTACGTTCTAAAAGCAACCACACCTGCCTCTGACTTTCCAGTGCAGAGCTGCAAGCCTACTTGCCTGAGCACACTTCTCTTTCATGAGCCTGGAAGGATGTTCTTATGTGGGCAAAGTCTGGACTGAGAAGGATGCTATCTTCATTGCATCAAGGCATCACTGTGGATTGAAAGCAAATGTATCAGGGGAGACTGGAAAACCTTCCCCCTCCGTCGTTCCCAGTGTAATCCTGACATTGTCTTAAGTCTCATGCACATGCCTGGAGTTGAAAAACCCATCATCAAGTTCTCAGAGTATTTGTAGTGGAAAGAAATGAAGTTATTCTTTGTGTGTGCCCATGCTTACTGGCCTGTGAGCAAACATACACTTTCTCGTGTCCTCAGAGGCATAATGATGACTCTCAGGGGTACTTCCTACAAACATTTGAAAGGTCCTCATCTGAAACCTTCGTGACACTTTATGGGGCACATTTCTCATGACATTTAGCCTTTCTTCATGATGTAATTGCTATTTAAGTGTTATTTACATTTGAATGTACAATGCATTTGACACTCCCTCTTCTACATGATGATGTTATTTTCAGTAATAATTATAGAATAACCATGATTTATAAAGAAATTAATTTCAATTTTAAAAAATACCATTTAAATTCTGTACATAGTTCACGTGGGAACTAAAATTTGCACTCAGAAAAATGATTACACCTTATAGTTTATACTCTGTTTTATTATTTTAAGTTTTAAACATAAATAAAAATTCCAAAAGGATACACAGAAAAAAAACTTATGTAACTCAAGTTCTATTTATTTGACTTTATAACCATAGTGCTAGCATCATTTCTTTTGAATACACTCTTTAAATTCAAGAATATTATATGGATTGGAGATAGAAATAGAGCCCAGTCAGTGACTAACTTACTCTCAAAACAAATACATGTAGCTGAGTCCTTAGGTGACACTATATAACTGGAAGTTCTAGAATTAATTTCCTTGTAGAATACAATGTGTGTTAAATGACAAGAAATAAAAATGTGCTAATTAAAGTTGACATATATATTATTAAAAACTCAATAGTAATTGTAGCAGTCGTTTATAGCTGGGACCAGGGTTAGCAAACTTTTTCTAAAGGCCAGATAGTAAATATTTTATTATTTGTGTCCATCTGATATCTGTCACAACTACTCAACTATGGTACTGCAGCATGAAAGAAAGCTGTCACAGACAATGTATAAATGAATAAGTGACTGGTTCCAATAAAACTTTATTTACAAAAACCACCAGCCAGCTGAATTCAGACTGCAGGCTGTAGTTTGCCAAATCCTAAATATTTTGGAGAGGAGGAGTATTTTATCACTGGTATTATTTAGAATTACTGGCTTTTTGGCAATTGTATTGCTGTTTTTAAGTTCTCTACAGAAAATACGCCTCGTTATTGCCCAAGCTGGGTTGTCCCCCACCACCTGTCCTTGGCATACCATTATCTTCTTCTAACTATGGCACAGGCTTCTGAAAACATTCTTGATGTCCAATTTATCTTGGTGGCCCCAGAACTTACCGAAGGGCCTTGAATATTAAATGTGCCTAATAAATATTTCTGAAACAGACTAACCCAGAGGTACCTTAGGTTTAAAACAAGATTTGTAGCCGGGCTTGGTGGCTCAGCCTGTAATCCCGTGCCTCTGGGAGGCTGAGGTGAGTGGATTGCCTGAACCCGCAGGTTCGAGACACGCCTGGGCAGGCGAGAACTCATCTCTACAATAAATCAAAAAATCAGCCGGGCATGGTAGCACGCGCCTGTAGTTCCAGCTACTTGGAAGGCTGAGGCGGAAGGATAGCCGGAGCCCAGCAGGTCAAGGCTATGGTGGCCGGGAGCGGCCACTGCACTCCAGTCTGGGCAACAGAGTGAGACTCCAACTCAAAAAAAAAAAAATACCCCAAAACAAACAAACAAACAAACAAAAAAGCAAAAAACAAGATTTGCATTTGCTAATTACTTTTATACAACTTATTCAATGTACTCCTAGCAGTGTTGGCCAAGCTCGGTGGCTCATGCCTGTAATTCCAGCACTTTGGGAGGCCAAGATGGGAGGATTGCTTGAGACCAGGAGTTCAGGACCAGCCTAGACAACATGATAAGACCTCATCTATACAAAAAAATAAAGAAATTATCTGATCCCAACTAGTCAGAAAGCTGAGGTGGAAGGATCACCTGAGCCCAGGAGGTCGAGGCTGCAGTGAGTCGTAATTGTGCCACTGAACTCCAGCCTGGATGACAGAGTGAGACCCTGACTCAAAAAAAAAAAGGAAAAAAATTTACACATACAGTAAGCATATTTATAATCATTTTCTCACCACTAAACAACCACCTCTCTCAGTATTCTTCAAAAACAGTATTTATTTACATAAATAAATGTTATTGCTGGGCTCGGTGACTCAGCCTGTAATCCTGAGCTTTGGGAGGCCGAGGTGAGTGAATTGCCTGAGCCTGCGGGTTCGAGACCCGCCTGGGCAACTTGGTGCGACCTCATCTCTACAATTAAAAAAAAAAATGTAATCCCGCGCCTTTGGAAGGCTGAGGTGAGTGGATTGCCTGAGCCCGTGGGTTTGAGACCCGCCTGGGCAGCGAGACCTCATCTCTACAATAAATCAAAAAATCAGCCGGACGTGGTAGCACATGCCTGTAATTCCAGCTACTTGGAAGGCTGAGGTGGAAGGATCGCCGGAGCCCAGCAGGTCAAGGCTGCGGTGGCCGGGAGCGGCCACTGCCCTCCAGTCTGATCAACAGAGTGAGACTCCAACTCAAAAAAATAACTAAATGAATAAACACTATTTATGGGTAGCTTTGTTTCAATAAATGAGTTTATTTTTCTTCTTTTGCTTCTAGCTTCTCTTTTACTAGACTCATAATCTCCCAATTCTTTCCTTCCTTCCTTCCTCCCTTCCTTGCTCTCTCTCTCTCTTTTTCTTTTTTTTTGCAAACATTATGACAGCAGCACTTCTCCTGCAAATGTTTTATGCCTGATCAGAACTCCTTTTTCTGTCTTCTTGATCTGTTTTCATGGATCAGTTCCCTGCGGCCAGAGCTTGCCCATTCTCCTGTCTTGTAATCTTGGCCAACTGTCGAAAAGTCTTTGGCCATGTCACATTAAGAGGACAGGTGTTGCTGCGTCACCCTCTCCTCACCCACTACATTCCCCACACTGGCAGGTGCTACTTCTCTTAAAACAGACACCTGTTGGCTTTTTTCATCAATTTGTTTTGTACAATGTCCCAGATGACATCTCTGCCTTTTGTCATAAATCTCCTACTTTCTAAAATCGATTAATCCTTTTCCTTGGATATGTTTCCTCTCATGTATCAGTTTCTTTTGCAGTGTTTATATATGAGGGAAGACCCCCAAAAACACGGAATTTATTTATAAAAATCTTGTATTTATTCTTTTTTTTTTTTGAGTTGGAGTCTCTCTCTGTCGCCCAGACTGGCGTGCAGTGGCCGCTCCCGGCCACCGCAGCCTCGACCTGCTGGGCTCCGGCGATCCTTCAGCCTCAGCCTTCCAAGTAGCTGGAACTACAGGAGCGCGCTACCACGCCCGGCTAATTTTTTGATTTATTGTAGAGATGAGGTCTCACCAAGTTGCCCAGGCAGGTCTCGAACCCACGGGCTCAGGCAATCCATTCACCTCAGTCTCCCAAGTCGCGGGATTACAGGCTGAGTCACTGAATTTACATGCTTAAACTTCAGTCAACTTCAAAGTACTCTCTGTTTGATGCAATACACCTATTGAGATGCTTTTTCCACTGCTCAAAACAGTTTTTGAATCTGTCAATTTTGTTGCCTTTTCATACTTCTGCTGTTTTTTGTTTCACCTC
Organism: Cephalopachus bancanus; assembly: GCA_027257055.1. Classification (NCBI taxonomy): domain Eukaryota; kingdom Metazoa; phylum Chordata; class Mammalia; order Primates; family Tarsiidae; genus Cephalopachus; species Cephalopachus bancanus. The sequence goes on along the minus strand of JAPVLO010000260.1, from coordinate 1,719,622 downwards.
TTCCCCATTGGCAAAATGTTTCCCTTTGAGGACTTTTTTTTTTGAGTTGGAGTCACACTCAGTCGCCCAGACTGGAGTGCAGTGGCTGCTCCCGGCCACCGCAGCCTCGACCTGTTGGGCTCCGGCGATCCTTCCGCCTCAGCCTTCCGAGTAGCCAGAATTACAGGCATGCGCTACCATGCCCGGCTGATTTTTTGATTTATTGTAGAGATGAGGTCTCGCTGCCCAGGCGGGTCTTGAACCCGCGGGCTCAGGCAATCCACTCACCTCAGCCTCCCAAAGGCATAGGATTACAGGCTGAGGACTTTTTTAATCAGAGAAACCAACAAACATAAAAGTCCCTGGGCAAGATTGGGTGAATAGGGAGGGTAGGGCATGGGGGTCATGCCATTTTTGGTAAAAAAATACAAAACTGCTGAACACAACGTGGTGTGGGCGGGTGCATTGTCATGGTGGAAGAACCAGTTCCCTGTTTGCCACAAAAAAAAAATTTACTGAATCTGAATGCAGCCTCTCACAACACTCGCTGGCACACTGATGCTGATGGGTTCCTAGAACACTTACTTAGTGGGGAAAGTCTGTACTACAAGGGGCCTGCCCTCCAAAAGAGAATTCTGTTTCTTGGGTGTCCCCCAAGGTAGGTATCCTTTTGCATTTGTTTTCCTGAGACCTAGTAGAATGAAGGTTAGAAGTGGACCCTCTAGAGTTAGCACAGTGGGACTGAAGGCTAACTTTTTTATTTGGGAGGCCTTGAGAAAATGGCCTCTTGAAGTCAAGGTTTAGCGTGTCCTTAAAATGAAGACACCAGTCCCTGTTTCATAGCATCAATATGGAGATTCATATGCAAAACACCTCATCTAGCATCTGGCACCTAAAAGGAGCTCAACAAATCAGCACATGATATGTTAATGTTATTTTCAGGGCCACTATGTTTGGTTGTGCAGTATGTGCACCCATCCGAGGGAAGTGAGCAGTGGGTAAAGGGACTGGTTTCTGCCTAGAGGATTCTCCTTTTTGGAGTTTGTCTTCGGAGATGGCTGTTTTTTGTTCCATTAATCTGCCAGGAAGGGTAGCCCTTGTGAAAGAGCTTTTGACTTCCTTGTAGGCCTTTCACCTCTCATCTCATTTACAAGCAACTCCTTCTCATTTTCTTTGGGATCTCTTTTTGTTTTTGGTTTGGGGGGGGGTTCCTTTTTTTTTTTTTTTTTGAGTCAGAGCCTGTCACCCAGGCTGGAGTGCAGTGGCACGATTGTGGCTCACCGCAGCCTTGACCTTCTGGGCTCTGACAATCCTTCCACCTCTCCTGAATTGCTGGGACTATAAACCCATACCCGGCTACCATACGCCACCACACCAGGCTAATTTTTATTTTAGTTTTGTAGAGATAAGGTCTCACTATGTTGCCTAAGCTGATCTTGAACTCCTAGGCTCAAGCCATCCTCCTGCCTTGGCCTTCCAAAATGCTGGGATTATAGGCAGGAGCCACTGCACTCGGCCAGGGATCTCTTTCGAAAGCTTTACCCTCACCAGTAAAATACAAACCTTACAGGATGCCTGTCTGTGGTAGCTAACCCCTGCTCTTCTTCAGGCAGGGAGGGGCTATTTTACCTTTCAGGTTAGGCTGGTCTTAACTATCAACTGTGCCACTCTGTGCTGGGAAGGAGCACACTGGCTATACACACCCTCCCTCCTCCAACCTTTCCCTGACTTATTGTTGGCAGGAAGAGTGAGATGTGTAAAGGAGCAAAGTCCATGAAGCAGAGGGTATGATGGGGCTTAAGGGGTCACACAGAGGGTTCTAGAACCAGCAGAAAGATCCAAGCCATGTCTTCTGGGGGAAGCCACTCCTGCTCTGAAATCTTAGCTAATAAAGAGGAATGCCTAGATATAGTCAGAGAGAAGAAAGAATTCCAAGTGGAGAGAATTTTGGATATTTTAAAAGGCTTAGATCCACAGGGATATGCCCCTGGCTAAGGAAAAACCCCATAAATGGTTTTACCAGGACTTTTGCCTTCCCAACCTGCCCTGCTTTCACAGCATTCCCTGGAAGGTGGCAGGACCAGTGTTGCTGGAGCCCTTTCCTTAGTGAGGGACCTGGGCTCAGAAACTGACCCCTTGGAGGTGGCCTGTGGCATGAATCAGTTTCCGGACAATTCTCAGACCTTACTTGACCCCCGGCCTGGACTCCACTCCCAATCCACACGGCTGTAACAAGATCTCCGTGGCCACTGGCAAAAGGGCAAAAATCCTGTTCCCAGAAGAAATGCTGCAGGGCAGCTTCCCCCTGGTCAGCACCTCTGCTCCAGTTCATTCGTGGAGGAAAACAGCGCTTCTGAGATCAGCAGAAGCTGGAAACCAGCTTTCTCCAGGATCTGGAGTGGGAAAGCCATTGTATTTTAAGAATTATGTTCCCCCCAAGAGGAAGCCCAGAGAGAGCCAGGGACACATTCTCCTTCATTTTCCATCATTGCATAGCAGGCCCATGCAAAGAATCAGCACTAAAGCAGCAGCTGGGGACAAAAAACACTCTGCACAGAGTTGCTTTGAAAGGGCTCCAGTCCCTCCTTTTGCTGGGACTACTCTGATCTGTTGGTTCCCCACTCAGAATCTTCAACTGATTCTCATAACAGGCCAACTCTCATGGAGGGCATCACAGCAAGGTGTTACGAGCACGAACCCTCTTGTCTAAAGACCCCTGGAGTTATATCTCCATCCTACCTTCACTAGTTGTGTAACCCTGGGCAAGTTAACTTAATCTTTCTGATTCTCACTTTCTCTTTTGTAAGATAGGATGATATTTCCTACCTCACAGAGCCACTGTGAGTAGCCCACAGAAATGTGATGTAGAATATTTAGCATTCTGCCTAGCATGGAGCGAGCTCTCCATACACACTGGCTATTTCTTCCTTAAATATTGATTGATATTTCAAGCCATGAAAATAGTACTTTCTCAGTGCAAAATAACTGAAAAATACCAAACAGTGTACAAAAAGGAAAAGGGAAAAAATATTCTCCTTCCCTTTCCCAAGAGCTTACAACTCTTCAAAACTTAATGTAACTCTTTTTAGTCCATTATACACACACATGCAATCTTTTAAAGACATATGTATTTTCTATTTCTCTTTTCCAATAAATAGAAATACAATTTCTTCTAATTCACTCTTTCTGCTTTTTGTGTGGTAGAGATAACTTCATAGGAAGACATGTAGATCTATCTTTTCCTTATAAACTAAGTAGTATTCCACTGCATAATGGCAGTGATTTATCTAGCTTGCTGCCCCTTGATTGACATTCAAGTTGCTAGTAATTGTTTGCTGTTATAAACAATGCTAAAATAAGAATCATTGAGTGGACGTCTCTGTGTTCATGAACTCCTAAAGCAGGAATTACTGGATCAAAAGATAGGCATAGTTCAGGTTTGATAGAAATTGTAAATTTTTGCCATCCAAGATGCTTAATTGTTTATACACCAAACAACAGCATATGAAAGGACATTTTCTCCACACCTGCATGAAGTGAGTTTTTAGAATTTGATAATAGTTTAGAGCTATCACACATAGACCACATTTTAAAAGTATTTGCTTGCTGGCCCTAATTAAATAATTTTCAAAGTGTAAACTTCTAGAGCCATAACCCACACAGGTGTGGCCACCTTTCATGCTCTCCTAAATGACAACGAGATACTCCCATCAGACAAACACTTCTTTTTGTGGAAGGTATATAAAGGAGGAAGAATGTGACTTACAGGGCTTATAAACTGGGTGCTTTTAAAAATGAAACGGTCACACCTGAATCCCAGGCCAAAATTTCTTTAATAAGTGAAGCTACCCAATTCTTGGAAGCATTTGACTTCTAAAAGAATCCAGCCTTCCTCACTTTGGCAAGAATGGGTGACAGGATTCAGGGTTTCTGGGTCACGGCTTCATGCCAACTTTTGAGTAGAGTCTTTCCTATCTAAGTTTGGACTATGTGCCTCCTTTTCTAAAACGTGATTTGCTTCTTTAATGAATAGATTGGTCCCAAAGAAAGTAGAGACTTGCAGATTGTCCAAGGGAGTATGACAAAGCGATTCCTTTCTACAGCATTTCCTCATAGTTCAGAACTATCCAGAAGACACATTTTCTTGACATTACAATCTAGAAATTCTCCTAAGTTTAGCTTTCAGAGGTATTCACCCATCCAAATAATAAAAAACTGTGTTGAGAAAGGGAGAGAGTCTTTAGGAAAACCTGCCAATGAACAAATTATCAGTGCCTTTTTAACAGTACTGTAGTCATGTCTTCCTCAGTAGTAGATGGGATACAACCAAACTACTAGTGTTTTAAAAAGCTCTGAATTTTAGTCCTGATTTCTCCCTTTCTAGCTGTGTGATGTGGAGCAAGTTTCTTAGCCTCTCTGAGCCTCAGTTTTCTCATGTGTTAAGCAGGCATAAGACTCTGCATAATTCATACAGAAGTGGTAAGGAGAAATGCAGTAATGGATGTGAAAAGTGTGCTCTCCACTGGGAAACACGAATACATGAAAGGTATGGTTAATATTTGCTTTTAAAATCTAGCCTTCATTTTATGGTGCCTTGTTTCCTTGACATTCACAACACTTAGAACCCAATAATAAAGCCATGCTATTAAGAATACAATTAAGGACAACTTGGAAAACTTCCCAGTCCCTGTACATTTGATCTCAGTGAAACAGCACATTTGAAAAGACCATTGGTGCAGGAGTTGGATTTCTGGGGAAGTCCTTCCATGTGGCCCTGTCCATCTGCCCGTCTGACCTCCCATCCTTCCCACGCTTCAACAATTTGCTCTGCTCAGTCCCCTCCAGCCCTAAACCTCTTTGAACTCAGGACCAAGGTTTGTCCTGGGAAGGGTTGGACCCAGGCAGACACTATTTGGCATTTCTTTCTTTCCCATTCACTTAACTTATTTCAACAACACCAACAACAACAACAAAATCTAAGAAAAGCCTTGAAGCAGGCTTGTAGATGATAAGATGTAGTCTCCAGTTCAGGAAGATATTTGAGAAGGGAAGGACTGTCTACAGGAACGTCAGATCTTTCTTGACTATGACTAGGCATCTACTTTGTTTGCCCCATGTCCAGTCTTTCCAGAAACTTATAGGAAGGGCTCTCCGAATACCCTCACGATCCAGTTAAGTAGGACATAGCACACATTGGCTCCCTTGTTCCTAGACTTCCCTTGCTGGCTGTGTAGTCTTTTATGGACTAATCAAATCCCAAGTAATTCAGGAAACAAACTACAGATCAAGATACATTTTTGCAAGGAATTCAGCAGTTCTGATTCCTCTTCATCTAGAAGACCAACCCATCCTCCAGAACCAGCATACCCTTCTCTCCACGTACTCTGTGTCCTCTGAACTCACCAGGAGATGGTGAATCAAGAAAAAGTCACCTGGGTTGCAGTGAGCTATGATGGTGCCACTGCACTCCAGCCTGGGTCACAGAATGAGACTCTGTCACAAACGAAATACAAATAAAAATAATTAAAAATAAATAAACAAAAATGAAAGAAAGGGTCATCCAACAAGCTCAGTGAGTGAAAATGACCCATTCCACTTGACTGAGACCAAATCACAGGCTGGTTGTCATCGAAGGTCATTGCCACACCACTTCCTGTAGGTCTGACCACAGGGGCATGAGAAACTCTTTTCTCAGATACCTTTCTCCCCAATTCTGTAGATTACAAATGTACTCCCTGAAGCAAGTAGTTCTGGCTAGTTCTGAAAGAAAGGGACTTAGATCAGCGTTCACAGTAGGAACAGGAAACATAGCCAAGAGAGTAAAGTCAGGGAAGTGAGACAGTTTGGGTGAACAGAAGAAGGGAGTTTACAGAAATGCTCTCTGAACCTACTCTAGCATTCTCTCCCTCCCTGGATGGTTGACAAATCCATGTAGCTGATCCCCAAATTGCCTACGTACAGCATCAGAGTCCTGTCTGGCATAAACACTGCTTTCTCCTCAGCACAACCTTTGTTCCCGGTTGCTAATTCAATTTCGATGTCTAATTTTTCATGAACTCATACTCTCATGACTTGGTAGCATGTGCAAAAGTAATTTAGCATATCTCATGTGATATTTTCTTTAGAATTCTCAGACGGTAGCCTGAAAGTATTGTGAAACTTTTGCATGTAAATGATGTGTGTGCTTGTACACATGTGTGCATGGGTGCATATGCTGATGTGTACTCACACGTTTTGAGTCCTCCATACTGAACAGTAAATAGGAAAAGAGCTGTCCATGGTGCATCATTTATTCATTCATTTGATGCATATTTATAGAATGACCATGGACCAAGCACCTGTGACCTCTGTGCCTGTATAACTGACTATAGGGTGAGGGACAGTGATGAGGTACTTGTCTTCAAGGAGCTTACAGTCTAATGGGAGAGAAAGGTCATGACAATGTAGCTCACGAAGCACTTTGATTGCAGAAGTACAGAGAACTCTTTACCCTCCTCTGTTTCTGGTAATCCTTCCAGGTTCACCCTCAACCTGACTGCAAGACTCCGTTTTCTACCCAAACCTCACAGCTCATATATGACCCAGCCTTGGAGTATCATGATGGGGCACCTAGAGAGGGAATCAATGGTAAGACTTCACCATGAAATCCGGAGCAGTGGAACACAAAACTGTGATTTGAGTTTCTTGTAGGTCACTGCAGAGAAGGAAACAAAAAGACCACAAGACTAAATTTTCTCATGAAATAATATGACATATTACATCAGCAAATGGTAATAATTTTTTCTATATAATTGATCTATTATCTAATTAATGTTTTCAAGAGATGCTAGATAAGAAGCAGTCGTCTCTAAATTGCCATGTTCTACCCTTTTCCACTTCCTTCTTATCTTCCTAGATTTTTACAGGAACATAATATGCATTTGACTAAGGCAAATTTTGAAGTTTTTTGTTCAAAATTTATGACTTTCTGCAATTTTCCATGCAGGCTTTGAAAGACTAAATCTTTTATATTATTAAATATTTTCAAGATACCAAAAATATGTAAGTATATTATTTGTATACAGAGATACAGAATATAAAATAAGCACCTATATACTCATCACTCAGCTTTGGAACACAAAAATGCAGTGAAATTCTCTTTTGCTTTTGATCTTAGCAGGTAAACATGATCTGAAACTTAGGGTTTTTTATTGCCTGGTTTTCCTTATAGATTTCCTCCTATGTCTGGCTCCCCAGAGAATATATATTTTGAGTACTTGAACCTTTTATAAATGATTCTCTGAGGAATGAATTAATCTGTGGGTGCATCCTTTGCTTCACATTATGTTTGTGAGACCCAAGTGTTTCCTTTCCTTATCAATCCTCCGTCTGTGCCCAACCTTTACATTGTTTGTGAGACCCAAGTGTTTCCTTTGCTTATCGATCCTTCATCTGTGCCCAGCCTCTCATTTTTCCTCCCTCTGAGCTCATTCCCTCAAGAAGTTTCTTAGTGAGGCTCTATCGGTAATAGATTCTCTCACTATTGTTTGTCTGAAAAATCTTTATTTTGCTGGAAGACATTTCTGCTGGGTACACCGTTCTAGGGTGATGGTCACTTTCTCTCAGCCCTCTGCAATAGATTGCACTGCATTTTAGCTCTGACTGTCCCTGTTTAGGCATCGGCTGCTGGCCTAATTGTGGCCCTGTGAGGGCATTTGTCTTTTCAGTCTGGCTACTTTTCAGATAGTCTCCTTTATCTTTGGTGTTCAGCTGTTTAAAAAAAATCTTGGGTAGATTACTTTTTATGTATGAGTCACTAAAGTTCCTAAATCTGAGAATTCACGGTTTAATCAATTTAAGTGCCTCTTTTATTTTTTTATTATCTCCTTCCAATTATCTCTGTCCACAAGTCTGAGTAAATGTGCATTATGCTTTTTCACTTTATGTACCTGTTTTCAATCTTCTTTTCATGGTTTCCACCTCTCTGCATTCAGTATCATTTTATAAGATTAACTTGTGTATGGTGGGGATCAGGTATGACAAATGTAAACTTGTACCCCCGAATCTAAAATGAAATTTAAATTTAAAAAAGTTTGAAATAGACAACATGCAGAAGTCATGTATCTAAATCACTAAAACACAATGTAAACAAAAAAGAAAGAAATGCAAAAAAATAAAAGATGAACTTCAATTCACTGTTGCTTTCCTTAGCTGTGTCTAATCTGTCTTCTGCACTGAATTTTGCATTTTGTTTATTATAGATTTATTCCTGGAGGGTATGTTTGTTGCTTTTTCAAATCTGACTTATCACTTTTCATATTCTCCTTTTTTTTACATTTTCAAGTCAAATATTTTATGTTCTCTTTAAAAACATATTAATATGTTTATTCTATATTTTTTTCCAATAATTTCAATATCTGATACTCTCTGGTTTTATTCTGCTAGGTCTTGTTTCTGTGAACTCTCACTCATGATACCTTGTTTACTAATGTACTCTATAATTTTTCTTTTCAATTCATGAATTTTAGACCTTTCTTTGAAGTCTTTTGTGAATTGAAGGCACTTTACTCTTGAGAAAATTTGCATTTCTTCTACCAATTACCTGGGGCCACCAACAATCTGGCACCAGAATGTCAAATTCTCAGTTTGGTGTTTTGGACCTCAAACCTGTGTAAAGGATGGTAACAAATTAACAACATTTCTTTCTCCTTCTCCCAGAATCAAAACTGATACCTGTATGAGATAAGTTTTCTGGAATTTGCATCTGTGGGAGGACATATTTTAGTTCATCTTTTTACAAAGAGTGCATATCTTTGAAGGCTCTAGTTTTATGTGGGGTCACCTAATCCATTGGTCCACCATTAAATTAAATCCAAAACTAAGTTTATAGGAATAGCCAGATAGCCTTAGGCTGTTGACAGCTTTACCAGTCACCTATCTGTATTTGTGTCCCTGCTTAGTTTTTTTTTTTTTGTCCTCTATATATTTCCTTAAACTATGCACTTAGAAAGCATTTGTTATTTTATCCAGTATTTTTGGACATTTTGAAAAGGAAGGACTTTCGACTTTAGGCTTCTTTGGGTGCCATGTTGCCAGAGAAATCTAATCGCTCACATACAGGCCTTTACGGTTGGCACAGTCAGATCTTTGATGTAAGTAACCTAGCCTAATGTGAATCTACTGGATTAAAATATTTTAAAAAGGCAAAAGATCTTGAGGAATGAAAGAACTCACATTTACTGAGAGTGTCTACCACGGACTAACCAGTAGTAAATGTAATCCTCATCCAACCCTTTGAGGTGTCTTGTTAGGATAATAAAAATAATATTCTGATAGTAAAAATCCCAGAAATGTAACCACTTCTTAGCCAGTGGTTAAGAAAGTTGCCGGACTGGGCTCAGGTGGCTCAGCCTATAATCCCAGCGCTTTGGGAAGCCAAGGCCAATGGATTGCCTGAGCCCGTGGGCTGGAGACCAGCCTGGGCAACTTGTCCAAACCTTGTCTCTACAATAAATAAATAAATAAATAATAGCTGGGCATGGTTGCTTCCAAGGAGTAGTAGTTCTGACTACTTGGAAGGCTGAGGCGGAAGGATCACTGGAGCACAGCTGGTTGGCACTGGGGTGGCCATGAGCGTGCCACTGCACTCTAGCCTGGGCAACGGAGGGAGACTCCAACTCAAAAAAAAAAAAGAAAAGAAAAGAAAGAAAGCTGCACACAAAGTAATGAAACTGACATTCAGAACCCTATTTTGCCATTTTATAGATTCAGTTATTTATTTATGGCTCTTCCCTGCCCATAGAAGAGTTTTTCTCTGGTTCTTAGAAATTCGTACAGTGTCTTCTCACATAGCAGAGCACTAAGACTTTTATTTCATCAATCAATGCCAGGTGGTCTTATGCAAATTCTAGAATTTTTTGAAAATGTTATTACCAATATCTATGAGGAAGGACCCCTCAAAAAAGCAGAATTCTTTTTTGAAGGGTGGTCCCCTTGTAGTACAGGCTTCCTTTGCAAAGTGCTATAGGAGCCCATCAGCACCAATATACCAGCTAGCATTATTGTGAAAGGCTGTATTCAGCTTCAGTGAATTTCTTTTCTTTTTTTTTGAGATTCTTTTAACACATTTGCCCGTTTTATGTAGGGTGATTACTAGCGCACCTGTCCACACTACACTGAGTGTTTAGCAGTTTTTAACTAAAAACAGCATGACCCTCATACCCCTCCCTAATCACCTGATCTTGCCCTAACAACTTTTTTTTTTGTTTCCCCTGAAGAAAAAAACTTCCTCAACAGGTGTTTTGCTGCTGTGGAAGAGGTGAAACAAAAAACAGCAGAAGCACTAAAAGACATCAAAATTGACAAGTTCAAAGTTTTGAGCAGTGGAAAAATTGTCTCAATAGGTGTATTGCTTCAAACAGAGAGTACTTTGAAGGTGACTGAAGTTTAAACATGTAAGAATAAGTACACAATTTTTATAACTAAATTATGGGTTGTTTGGTCCTCCCTCCATATCTATTTATCCATCCTCTTTGAAAATGATGAATAAACCCTTTAAGTTACTTGAAAACAGAGTGAATGTCCTTGCACATCTTTGTAGCATTCACAAGTCCCAGCATTATGGTGTAAATGAGAAATACTTGACAAATTCCTCTTGAACAAACAATTGCCTTTATTCATTATTGTGTAAACAAAATGTGTCCACAAATATCAATGCTGTGAATAATTCAAAATGTGTCAAGGCAAAGTCTGTCAAAGCCCTCCAAAAGTACATGTCTCTACGATTAGGATTTGGACATTCTAATCTGCCCCATGTTGTTTGCAACCACATTTCTTCTCCCTGAGTCAGTGTGTATCAACTCCCTTATGCTTTGTGATTTATTTTATCACCTCTCACCCTCCTCTGGTATGTCAGAAGACTGAGTCACAGATTTCAGTGACTCTGAAATCAGTCCACACACATTCTCTCTCTCTCTCTCTCTCTCTCTCTCTCTCTCTCTCTCTCTCTCTCTCTCTCAGTTGCCATCATTGGTCTAGGTAGATAGGTTCCTGGCCCAACCCCTATGCGTCTGTTCCTGAGGGCATTGCTTACCCTGGTAAACCCAGAGTGCAGGGTACTATCAAGTCACTGTTATCTTGCATATCTATGATGTTTATTGATGCATTCTATTTTCATTAGATAAATCATTGGGTTCACTGATAGCCCATTTTAATGTGCTTACCCAAGAAAGACAATATTTTGCTTCTCTTTAGGCCAAGTCATTTAGTATCATTCCAAGGATTACCTTCCATTCAGGACTTTGAGAAAGTCTTTCCTTGGCTGGTTCATCTTTGGAAAGAAGTTACCATTGAACAAGGGAATCCACAAAGGTTCCTGCTCTGCTTCTCTATCTAAAGGGACAAGAACGCAAATAACTCTTTCAAGTTCACTTTAAACTGAAACCTAAGACTGGTTCTTTGAACTAGGAAATGTTTATTTGTGAATGCACCACTCCTTGTAGGTTTGCATCAAAAGGCTCTATGTCTGGGGAAGGAGGTGGAGACATGTTTATAGTTTTGAGAGACGCAGCTTGTAACATAGCCTCTTTGCAACCATCTTTCTTCCAGCAGTAAGTGGGAGTACTCGCTCGGCTTGGAACTACTTGCTTGAATGTTTGGAAGCTTTCATTTGACTTGGCACGTCATGTTCTAAGGATATTGGTCTCTGAATGTTTCGAATGCCAAGGGTATCTTTTCATATAGCCTGTCCTGGCTCATTAAAAAAAAATTGTTTAAAAAATAAATGCACTTTTATTTAACCTCCATCTTAAAAGTTTGCTACTAACCATCATGTCAAAAGCCATTAGATATTTCTGAAATACCAATATTTTAGGTCATGATGCTTTCTCCAAACGTAGTTTCAGTAAAATGCTTTTTAATTACAAAAAAAGTTAAGCTTGCATTAGTTGAGCAATAGAAGTAATTTAAGCAAATTCAGATTAGAACATTTAAAAAAATAGGCCAGGTGCAGTGGCTCATACCTGTAATCAGCACTTTGGGAGGCTTAACTGGGAGGATTGTTTGAGGTCAGGAATTTGAGACTAGCCTGGATAACAGCAAGATTCTGTCTCTATAAATAAATCCATTTTTAAGAAAAGAAAATTTTAAAAATATTTTTCCAGTTGGTAGCTGAGACAGTTAAAAACTATTTGGCTAAATCAAAAATATTGAATGCATACCATGTATTTTCAATTAAATGACCAATACATTATTATGATGAATGAAATCATAATTTTATTTGGGGAGGAAGAAAACATCAAGTTTTCCAAATTGCTATGCATGATATTAGAGGTGTCACCGAAAAATTAAACACATTAGAATGAAAAAATTGCCTCATTAAATTCTGTGCTATTTTCTTGACAAAAAAGGCACCATAGCGTGTCCCCCACCCCTCAATTTTCACCTTTTCACACTTGTCATCTTGGCTTGAAATTCTTGCAGGTGAGCTCAAGTTTCTTTTCTGGGAATTTTTTCACTTCCACCCCAGTCTGGGCTGACTGCTCTGCAGCCACCTAAAGCACTTTATGCCCTTGTCATTCCTATGGCAGGAGCTCCTATGGCAAGTTCAGCCCCATGTGGTTCTCAGCTCTGAGCTGGGTCCTGGGGAAGCCATGGCCCTTTCCTTGCCTTCCAAGAGAAAGGAATAATTAAAATCCGGAATGAGTGCCACCAAAGGGTCATGTTTAGAGGACACTGGGAATCAAGGACGAAGCATTGCTGGGGCAGTAAAGGAAAGACACACCCAGAAGAGCAACTTAGGCCGGCAGGACCCTTAGCTTAGCTGCCATTGAACTTGAAGGAAGTAACCTATGTAAAGTGCTTGTTCCAATGGCCGGCCACCCTCTACATTCAATGCTTCCTTTCTGTGGCGGAAAGGGCATCCACATCCAGGAAGCAGAATAAAAGGCTAACAACCTCTCAAACCAAAAGTTTTATAACCACAAATTAGTGTTGTTCGCATGAATAACTTCGGCTCTAGATTATATCAAAAAGTCAGCATAACACCAAACAAGCTCAATGCGAGGAATGAGAGGTTGTCATTTTTATTTCCACCAATTCAAGAGCTAACATCTGCCACATCTTTCCAGAGGTGCACATAGTGCTCAAATTCTATCCATTCAGCTCATTTCTCAAAAATGTTTCAAATCAAACTGGAGCATAAATAGATTCCTCTGTATACATGCCACCATTCCAGTGGGGGAAGCTATTTTTACATAGAAATTTTTGGCAGCACCTGGCAGTCAACTCCACAGACATTTCTGTTAAACTGAGCATAAAAAATAGTGATCACTTAAGGACATTTATTTGCTCTTTGGAAGCCATTGGTTTGTGATTTTGAAATATTTAGTAGTTTTTACTTGACAAAAAACTGCCGTATGTGTCTTTCAAATCTAGTAGTGTCAAACACCCCTACTGCATTACTTCTTCCACAAGTCTGGTGTCCAGAACAAGATCCTGTAGAACAGATACAGACTGGCCAGTGAGTAGTACAAGGCATCGCACTTCTATTAAAACAAACTGTGATTGTATTATATTAATAAGCTATTATTGCACTATTGGATGCAATCAAGGTCAGTTTCTTTTTGGTCAGAGATAATCTGGTGCTTATGTTACTATAATCTCTCCTATGCACATGTTGAAATTTTCAGAGATTAAACACATGAAAAAATACTCAACATCACTAATCATCAGAGAAATGCAAATTAAAACCACAATGAGATATCATCTTACACTAGTCAGAATGGCTATTATTAAAAAGTCAGAACAACAGATATTGGCACAGATGTGGAAAAAATGGAATCCTCATATACTGTTGGTGAGATTGTAAACTAGTTCAACCACTATGGAAAACAGTATGGAAATGTTCTTTAAGAACTGAAAATAGAACTTAAAATAGAATTTAAATTCAGCAATCCAACAACCTGGGTTCTACTCACAAGAGAAATCATTATATACAAAAGATACCTGTACTCACATGTTCATTGCAACACTATTCATGACAGCAAAATCATGGAACCAACCTAAGTGCCCATCAATAGTTGACTGGATAAAGAGAATATAGTACATATACACCATGAAATACTATGTAGCCATATAAAGAACAAAATCATGACATTTGCAGCAACATGGATGGAACTGGAGAACATCATCATAAGCGAACAAACTCTGAAGCAGGAAACCAAGCACTGCATGTTCTCACTTATATGTGGGCACTAAATGACTACAGAGATGGAAATACTAGACAGTCAGGACACTAAAAGGTGGGGGTAGGAAGAAGGGCTATCTACCTGTCAGGTACATTGTTCACTATCTGGGGAATGGGCTTCCTGAAGCCCAGTCCTTACCGGTATGCACTATGTCCATGTAACAAACATGCACTTGTACCCCCTGAATCTAAAATTAAAAATATATAAATGCATATTATATATATCTTAAATGATTCTCTGATGTGAGTGAAGGTCATCTGGCAATTGGCAAATAGGACTATAATGACAATCTGGCTATTGCCTTAGAAAGAGTCCTACTTGTGAATCATCACATATACAAGGTTGATAAATATTATAAGGTCAGATAACCAAGATGACAATTAAGGCTGAGGATGGGGATTCTCCACAGAAACACACTGGAACAGATCTGCCTGTTACTAAGATAAGGACTCAATGGTTGCTTCCCTGTGTCCTTTGAACCTATAAGAACCTGCTCACTCTAAACGACCAGAGCCTCCAAGAACCTGCTCACTCTAAACGACCAGAGTCCATTCTGACTGGGTAATTTTGATCACCACCTTTCCTCCTGAACTGAGAGGGGATTTTACTAATAGCTTCCAAGTAGACAAATGGCTTTTTTAGTGAATCATAGCCAGTTAGTCTCCAAATCCACAGGGAAGAAGACAAAAGGGAGTGAAGTCCAACTGTAGCAAGGACTCGGCATGGACTGACATGGCTACAGGGGAGTGACACTGAATGTTTCTGTTCTCCCATTTGGTCAGATTTTCTGACTCACATGGGCCTCACAGGTCTTAAGGCTAAAGATCAAGCCCACCTGAGAATGACTCTGCATGGTTTCTCAGGGTTCAGCATCCCCAGGCCAGCGATCCCCAACCTTTTTGGCATCAGGGACCAGTTTTGTGGGACGGTTTTTCCACGGAGGGCTGGGGAGGGGAGTGGATGAGAAGGAATCATCAGGCATTAGTTTCTGACAAGGAGCATGCAACCTAGATCCCTCGCATGCACAGTTCACAATAGGGTTCGAGCTCCTATGAGAATCTAATGCCGCTGTTCATCTGACAGCAAGTGAAATGCTTGCCCACCGCTCACCTCCTGCTGTGCAGTCCCGTTCCTAACAGGCCATAGACTGGTACCGGTCCTCTGCCCAGGGGTTGGGCACTCCTACTCTAAGATAAAAACCAGAAGGAAAGGACTGTGTGTGGGAGGAACCAGTCTCTAACATTAGTCCCTTGAGGCTTATAAAAACTGAAACAAAGGATCATTTACTGGTATCTTGCACCAAATCAGCCCAGAGAAGAGAAACTATCAGATGTTTCATCTCAACAGCTGCATTTCAAAAATGGTATTTTAGACACCAGGAGCCCTGTGGCATGGATACCAGAAGCAAGTCCAGTATGTTGGGGGCTGTGAAGTTTCTTGGTTTGGGAATGAAAGGAGACAGTAATTCTGGCCACTGTCAATAGCTTTCTACTTACAATCACACTACTTGTGTGTGTGCATGTGTGTTTGTGTGTATGTGAGTGCACACATGTATGCACACAATCACTCACTAAAACTCTGGCAAACAATGGTTTAAAAAATTAAATGCTAAGCCAATTATTCACCTTCTAAAAATCTCTGCCAAAAGATCCTTGGGTGTCATTTTTTTCCTAAACCAACCCCTTAGGAAACTCATAAAAAAACAAAACAAACAAACAAAAAAACCAAGAGTGACATCTAGGACCTGATGTTTTGCACATGATGCAGGCATTCCTCCCATGTGTTATGCCATAAATTAGCTCAAAATGTGGTTGATTATTTAAGAAGCATGGTTTTAGTACACACTTTGCTATTGGTGTCTTTGGGCTGATATCATGGTGCTGTGTACTGGGATGGATATACTAGTTGTTCTATAGACAGCATCTATTCTGATGGGATGGTATTCAGATTGTACAAATTGATAAAAACTTTGAATATTGTTCCCAATTATCATGGGTTTGTGATTGAGAAATAGCATCATGAACATAAGACGAAAAGCTGTTGTGGTCTCTTCCTTTGAAAACATGCTTTCTGGTGTGGCTGTCTGCTCAGTTAATTCTATTTTCTTTTATTCACCAATGGCTGTGGTGAAATGTTCTGCTATGTTTGAATCTAGAAGTCTATTGATTTTTGTCTGGTCTTTCATGGTGCTTATAATTTGCTCAGTTATGTTTAGGATTTTTAAAAAATCTTTAGCTAACATCAATAAAATACATTATTGCTATCAAAATAATATGATAAAAATCCTGCAATAAAAATAACTTTGAAACTCTCTATGTCCTTTTTTTCCCAGTTTAAATTACTGTTTTCACAATGCAAATCTAGATAATTAGGGGTTTCTTTGAAATCCAACTGCAAGTAACAGAGCAGAAAAATAATAATTAGTAAAGCAAACGAGAAAGTCAGAGGGTAAGCTGTATAGGACTGGTTTAGTGGTCATATTTTCTAAGATACTCAGAGATTCGGGCTTCATTCAGTTTTGCATTTCACCAGCACTAAGGTGTAGCCCTGTTTCTCAAGGTTCAGTTTGGCAGCCAGAGCTCCAGCCATCACATATTATTCCAAAAAGGAACAAAAAGGGTACAACAAAGAGTACGTTCCAGCTGTCATTCATGATAGAGTGCCAGAATTGCAAAACAGACAGTTAATAGGTGGCAGAAGCTGATGACTTTGCCTACATGTTTGTAGACTATATTTTATAAGACATGCATTGAAAAAAAGGGCAACATTTAGCCTGCATTTTATTGGTCAGAACTTATCCAAAACCTGGTCACACCTAACTTCAAAGAACTTTGGGAAGTGTTTGTTTGTTTAGAGTGACCTTGGGTCCAGTTAAAAACTAAAGCTTTGCTTACTATAAAAGTAAAGGAGAACAGATATTGGGGGTCAATTTCTTCAGTAAAAATCATTTCTTTAGAGGAGGACAGATTATATTCTATTAACTTCTAAATTTTAAATTCATTTTTTAATTCCTATCCTATTTACTGTTCTATTCACTCCTGAATTCAGCCACCTAGAGTGAGGATATTAATAATTTTGAGTCCCTAAATAGTTTCATAATTTCATTTATTCATTCAATAAATAGTGGATAAGGACTGTGGATAAATGGGATAAGAATGCTGCTAAAATTTAGGTATAGCCAAATAAACAAAACAAGGCTTCTGATTTCATGGAGTCACACGGGGAACACCAGCACTGAACAAGTGAGTATAATAGCATGTGCACTCTAGAAAGAATGAAAGCTGAAGTGGGGAGGACAATTATACTGATAAGTGAAATGTGAGTAGGAAGTATTGATAGAGTGTAAGGCAAGGGAGCACATGTCCCAAGACTTGGGTGTTAGAGAGAATGCGGAACTTTTGAGGAACTGAACAATTTGCAACATCTCTGGAGTGTTGAGTCAGAGAAGAACGTGTTAAGAGATAAGACTGTGAGAGGTGAGGCACGTGAGCCATTTAGACTTCATCCTTTCCTTATGGGCAGATATTGAAAGTAAGGCTCATTGTGATTCCTGCATAATAACCATACCTAGCATCTATCTAGTGTTGACTATGTGCCCGACATTGTGATAAGTATGTTGCATCATTAAATGCATTACATGCATCAGCAGATTCTAAGGGACAGAATATACCCACTTTATAAATGAGAAACATGAAGGCCAAAGCATAAAAACAAAACAAAACAAAACAAAAACAACTTGCTCAAGTTCATTCAGTTAACAAGAGGATGAGCTAAGATCAGCCCAGAAACAGTCTGATGCTATACTCATTTCATAGCCTAGTCTCCATGGAGACTGAATTGGGGGAAGTCAAGGCTTACTTAAACTTGAACCTTTGTTCTACAGCTGATCATTTAGGAGGTCCTGGATGTGAACCTTTCTATTTGTGGTTCTGTGACCGTCTAACTTCTCTATACTCCACTTGTTCATGTTAGATGGAGGCTGCTCTCTACATTCTGCGGGTAAACAGCCCTCCTGTCTGACTCTATGGACCTGATTTGTCTGACCTGTGGTCACAGATCCCTCTAACTGACTCTAGGAGCACACTGGCTCTCTCAGCACCAGCCTGACCTCTGCCACCCTGACCATGCATGATACCCAAAAATCCAGAAAAAAAAGAAGTAAACGGGATATGGAAAAAGGAAGGCTCTCTAGTGCTGGTACTTTTTGTTGTGGTTGTTGTTGTTTGCTTGTTTGTTTGTTTACTGAATGAAACCCAAATTAGGAATTTATTCAAATGAAAGACATTTTCCGAATGCACAGCAAATAGAATTTTAGAGAAAAAACTAGAGTGGTGAGAATTAAACAAGTAGGAAGAAAACATTGTTTGAGCAAGGAAGAAGACCTGATTCTGTAGATTAAAGGGCTTAATTGAATTTTGTTTTCTCTTTTAATTTTTATTTTGAAGTTGTGGGGTACAATTCAGGGTTAGATACACAAACGTTCCTTGTGCAGGTACCCTTATTGATGAGTTGTGCCCTCCCTTCCCCAGGTGGACATCGACTACTGTCAATCCCATCTCCCCGCCCCCCATCCCCCTCTCTGCAGTTTCTCGCCACTTTCAATCCCTTTCCTACAGTAATGGGGTAGTTGTTCAAGGTCCTGCAGGTACTTTTGTAAAATACCTTTTGCTCTTGTTTCTAGATTGTTTAATGTTCATTGGCTTCCCTCAGCACAATTAATGTTACTGATGGTTACGGGTCAAACATCAGGTGGATACTTGAAGCAATGTGCACTGGTTTTCTTTGCTGCAGTGGAAATCACAACACGGCTGGGTCTTGATGCACAGGTTGAGTCAAAATTCTGGGGGCGTCGAACCCTCCCTGCATATGATGCAGCCTCCTCTCTATTAGCTGCTGTGCAGATAGCTTAGCCAATACCAGGCAGCATTGTGTCAAGATGCCAAATCCTGTAGCTACTATTTTTGTCAGCAGCTGTAACTTACCACCAAACCTTGAAATTGGAGGTCTAGAAAGGTCCCTGCCCTCATACACATCTGCTGCTGCTGCTAAAACCAGCTCTGTTTTGTCTGTATTGACAGCATACTGAAAATATCCAAACTTCCGTGAAACAGTAAAAATGCCTCAGTATGTATAAGGAGTTGAGGCAATGGGTTTATTCATTGCAAAAGCAGCTGGGTTTCCTTGTGAATGTTTATTTTGTTTAAAACAAAGGAAGATCCTTGTTGCCTAAAGAATGAGCAGAATATACTATGATTACTTCTCTTTAAGCTTTCTCACTTCTAATGGAAGGCCATGGTCCTGCCAAAAGCCCTAATCCTCGTTGTCTGGATAGTGTGTTAGATGAAGTTTAAAATTCTAGGACACAACCTTTTCTTTATCTCATGCATCTTATTGTGAGGAAGCATCCCTCTACCTTCCCAACATGAATTTAATGTTGATGAAAAGAAGCTCAGAGTTCATTCTGATGGAATACTGTGTTCTGTTAAACATCATTTTTGTACCTGATGGAACCAGAACATATCTTAAGTTTGCTTGATATTCACTGAAACAAAATATTCCTGGTGAAAGTGGCATTGACATTTACTATACTTTGCATGAAATGAGAATCAATCATGTGGTAGAAAGGAGAAAAGAGAGTACCGGTTTGGGTTCTTACCACAAAACGAGTGGGAAATGAAATCTTTGGTGACCTTTGTCTTTTATCTGCCACGTTGTTATATATGCCACAAAACACAAAAGTGCACAGTGCAGTTTGAGCTCTAATGAAGGGTATTCAGAGTTAACCAGACTTCCCATTGGTTGCAATATCATCATTAGTGTTTCGTGTTTGGCAAAGAGGGTTCTGAAGAATAAGGTGAAGAGAGACATGTGAACGTGAGGAAGAGGAGGACCCCAAAGACTCAGCAGCAAAGTGGATCCCCCGGGACTAAGAGTTCATGATCACAACAGCCTTTCCAAGCACAACACAACTTCATTTTTGATCTACGTTTTTCATATTTCCCAGAATCGTGGGCTGTTTACACAGTCAGGAGAATTTTTGCTTTGACATGAAGTAATCCTGTCCTTTGGGAGACCCCAAAAGTTAGCCAAGGCTTAAGAGAGTTCCAGAAACCACATTTTCAGCCCACTGTGGATTTGTTTGCTTTACTGTTGTGGGTGCTTATGTTGGAGGAGCTAAACAATACTGCTCACATTTTTAAAGCTTTCGTATATGGGAATATTTTTTTTTCCTTTATAAAATCAGTTGTGTTGTGAAAAAATCATAAAACTACTCAAAAATTTCTTCACTGTCATCAGAATCAGCTTGGCTTAAAATATTATTACATTTAAGATGAATTTTACATCAGAAGTTTATTTCAAGTTAACTGGTACTGAAGAAAATTAATGAGAATTTAAAAATTAAAATAATTTGATAAAACTGATTGTTTTTATTAAATGCATCCATTTCTATTCTATTCTAGTGAAGCCCATACAGCACACACAATTTCTATTGTGTACCTTACAACTAAAGATTGCATGAACTGAGCAAATGTATTACTGAGTTCTGTGCCAACAGCTCAACAGCCTGTACAAGATTCCAGAGGGTCCCAGAAAGTTCCAACTCTCAGATGAAGGGGTCTTGTTAGAAATGGAGGTAAATCTCCTCCTGCTGGGATGTAAAGGGTTTGTCACTCTTTCTCTGAGGTGGAAACTAGTGACGGTTCTTCTAACATAATAATATGCCAGACTGATTAACCAAATGAAAGGGATGGAGAAGAGAGGAGTCAAAGCCACATCAGGGACACCCTCGGGGGTCCTGGGGAGACTCTGGAAATCTCAGGGAATAAATCTGAGGAATATTTTATATGGCAAAGCCAGGGGGAGCCTAAACAGGACCCTGTGAGGAGCGACTCTGACTTTGGAGGATGTAGTGTGTGCTGGGTAGAAGATGATTGTGTGGGAGAAGCATGGGGCACAGAGCAGGCCCCAGGGCAGAGTCTCCACATATTTCTTTGCAGTATATCTGCAAACACAACCAGTGGTGCTTGTGGGGCTACAGGTACAGTGCTGGGTGTTGGGCACGCAGGGACAGAGGAAGCAGGCCAACCCTCGCTTAGCACTTAAAATTGGGAGACCGGCAAACAGCTCCTCCCAGTGCTTGAGTGCTTTCCCAGAGAAAGGCCCAGGGTGCCCCAAGAACCCAAAGCCCAGACCCCAAAATCCCTCCCCTCAGGCTTCCCATCCCAGTTTATACATTGGACTCTTTATTCTAGAAGGTGTTATTTTCCTTGAGGCCCTTAATTCACTTTTCTTTTTCCATTACAGAACCACACAGGGCATGAATTACTTCACACTTAGGGGGAAGAGAAAGTGTTTTTACAAATATAAGCGTGTTGTGGTGTGGACACTCACATTGTAGAATTACAGAGGTGTCCCGTGTGAATGGCTTTTGTTTCCTGGCAAGTTTTCAAAGGCAAGGATTACCTGGGTATTGTTGGAACTAATATTGAGACTGCTGGTAGTGAGTTCTTTCCAGATATGTGGGGAAAGAAGGAAGGGGAAGAAAAAACAGTAGGAAAGTGAAGAGATACAAAGACAGAGAAGGACAGAAAAAGAGAAAGAGGAAGAGGCCAGGCTCAGTGGCTCAGTCTATAATCCCAGCACTTTGGGTTTTTTGTTTTGTTTTGGTTTTTGGTTTTTTTTGAGTTGGAGTCTCACTCTGTTGCCCAGACTGGAGTACAGTGGCCGCTCCCAGTCACCACAGCCTCGACCTGCTGGGCTCCGGCGATCCTTCCGCCTCAGCCTTCCAAGTAGCTGGAATTACAGGCATGCGCTACCACGCTCGGCTAATTTTTTTATTTATTGTAGAGATGAGGTCTCGCTGCCCAGGCGGGCCTCGAACCCACAGGCTCAGGCAATCCACTCACTTCAGCCTCCCAAAGGCACGAATCCCAGCACTTTGGGAGGCCGAGGTGAGACTGCCTGAGCCCGCAGATTCGAGACCAGCCGGGCAACTTGGTGAGACCTCATTTCTATAATAAATAAAAAATTAGCTGGGCATGGTAGCGAGCACCTGTAGTCCCAGGTACTTGGAAGACTGAGATGGAAGCATAGCCGGAGCCCAGCAGGTCAATGCTGGGGTGTCCGTGAGTGTGCCATGGCGGCTCTCCAGCCTGGGCAACAGAATGAGACTCCAACTCAAAAAAAAAAAAAAGAAAAATGAAAAAAGAAAAAAAGAAAGAAAGAAAGAGGAAGAGAGAGAGAGAGAGAGAGAGAGAGAGAGAGAGAGAGAGAGAGGAGGAGAGCCAACAACCACAGCCATTTATGTCTCCTCAGGCCACTAGTCAGTCTAAACATTTGTTCACAATCTCATGGTAACCTCCCCTTCCCCTACCCACTTTTTCCTACTTGTCGGGAATTGCAGAAGTCTCTTGGCTGCAGTAGATAAAGCAAAGGGTAAGGGGTTGTATCATTCACATTTTTCCAACACCTTCGAATTACAAGAGGACCCCCCCAAAACCAGAATTTGTTTATTAAAAAGTTCTGTATTTATTGTTACATGTTTAAACTTGAGTAATCTTCAAAGAATTCTCCATTAGATGCACTGTACCTACTGAGATGCTTTTTTTTACTGCTCAAGCCAGTTTTTGAACCCGTCCAGTTTGATGTCTTTTAGTGCTTCTGCCATTTTTTTTGTTCCACCTCTTCCACATCAGCAAAATGTTTCCCTTTGAGTACTTTTATCATTAGGGGAAACAGAAAAAAGTCATTGGGAGTGAGATTGGGTGAATAAGGAGGGAATGCACAGGGATCATGCTGTTTTTGGTTAAAAACTGCTGGACACTCAGAGCAATAAGGGCAGGTACATTCCTAAATCACCCATCATGAAATGTGCAAAGGCGCTGAAGGAATCTCAAAAAATAAAATAAAATAAAATTCCCTGAAGCCAAACGCAGCTGGTGCACATGCCGATGGGTTCCTAGGACACTAACCTAGTGGGAGAAGCCTGTCCTACGAGGGACCTGCCCTCCAAAAGATAATTTCATGTTTTGCGGGGGTCCCCTCTAGTAGATGTGCCGTGCTTTCTGCTTGTCTACCTCTTCCCACTTACCCACCGCAGACACTGGCTCTCCCCCACCGGCAGGCAGCAGGTCTTCGCTCTCTTGAGTGCCACCTCCTTTCTGTCTCCAAGGTGAATGGAAAGCCAGGTGTGTGTATGAATTCCAGCAAGCCAAGGAAACAGGAGAGAGAGAGAGCAACTGAGATGTGGAGATTAAAAATAGGATAAACAGGAACTGAAAAGTTTGGGTTTCTGTTTTTCTCATGCGCTTTGTTTTCATGTTTCCCTCAGTGAACTCTTGCAATTGTAGTTTCTCCCAATTAAGCAGCCATTTGTAGTCCAGGATCAGAAAATAAGACTTCTGAGTCCCCTCATCTTCAGATTGTGTTAATTCCCAGCATACGAAAAAACAATCATTTGGAGGAGAAAAAGAATCTGCTTTAGGCTTTGCCCAAAAATGCTAACAAGGTTTTTTTTATGGCTCTTGAAGGCCTTAAACTGGAAGTGTTATAAATGTAAGGCCATCTATGCCACGTAAAAACCATCAAGCCCTATGCTTTAATAGCACACTGTTCAGGGGAAGTAATGAGGGAAGAGCTTGAAGAATGAACATGAACTACCCACATGGATGCCTCAGACCAAGGTTAAATGACCAGGCACGGTACCCTCTATGCTGCTTGACTGGAATCTTAACTTAGACAAACCCAAGGGGAAAGGTTTGCAGGCGCGCGTGCGTGTGCGTGCGTGTGCGTGTGTGTGTGTGTGTGTGTGTGTGTGTGTAACTCCTTGAGATCGGCAGCCAGAACTTCATTTATCACGGTTTTGCTTCCTAAAACTTGAATTACAGGCACAGAGAGCTCTTTATAAATCAAAAGGCCCCAGAGCCTCCACCAGCCTGAAACAGTAGAGACGGTGGGAGCTGCCTGTGTTGAGTCTGAACGAAACACCCACTCAGCCCAGCTGCAAGCTATCTAAAGCAAATATCCCGGCAATGGCCTCTTGCCCAGAAACGGCATCAGCAGCCTGCCTCCCTGGACAGGAAGGAAGGGGCTCTGGAACAGAACAGAACGGCTGCCCACGTGGTGGGGGGGAGGTAGGGGGACGCTCTCTCCTGGCCCCATCTTGCATTCGCCTCAAATCAAAGTAGAGGCTGCAAAATGACTGATAGAGAAATACGGACCATCTAACTGCTAGTCAATGTTTATTGTATTTTTAGAAGCAGCGACTCTTTTCGACTTCCTGTGATCAAAAACGCTTGTTAATCGTTCTTATTAAAAGCCAGATCTCCCGACATACAACTTTGTTGCACATGGACTGAATTAAAAGCAGGAGATTGTTTTCATCTCTAGGATTTGGCTAATGCCAAAACAAATGTACATTACATTTTTGGACTTTTTTTTTTCTTTATCTTCTTCCCTTATTTCCCCCTACAGGAGACAGTGAAACATAGTAAAGAAAAATGAGAAAACTGAACCTGAGGCTCAGAATTCCTGGCAGAGAGTTTGGATTCTGTCTGGGTAGAAGTGTTAGGTCACAACAGAATTATTAAATTGTCATGTTGCTGTTGCTTTTCCCCCAGCTGATTTTCTGGGTGTAGGTTTACAGTATTTGTCAATGACTGAGAAAAGCCCCTCCAGAGTAGCCATTATCTTGATAATATTAAATATTTTTGACGTGTTTTCTCTCGTTTCCCCAGTACTTGCAGTAACATATTCAGAATATGTTTTTCATAAAATAGTACCTCAGAAAAACTCATGCATCTTATAGGGTACCCATTTAAAATATACAATACCCAGGTAAACTTAGTTTTCCAATAAACAATGAATATTTTGTAATGTTCAAGCAAACAATGAATGCAAAATATTGCACAAAGTACATGGATGCTAAAGGGTTTATTCATGTTTATCTGACATTCAAATGTAACGGGGTGTTCTGTATTTTTATTTGTTAAATCTGGCAACCCAGAACAAGTCAGCCCATTCCACCATATGTCCTCTGAACCTGTAGAAGGGTGAACACATTTTATATAGTAATTATTCTCTGAAATAACTGTTTTATTTCTATACTGTTACCTGATACCAGGTACCCGAAAAGGGTTGAGTCATCTAACATAATATTGCCAAGGTCATATGAGACCATACTGGTAAACTGCAATGAGAACCTGGGGGATGTTCCAGCTATGGTCCCTTACAATTTCAAGTCCTTTTAGACTTTACTGGAAAAAAAATTGATTCTAGCATGGGTGGAAGAGGCTCTAACCACTTTCTGACTGCCTAGTCAGCAAGTCTTGAATATGGAGAAAGGTGGCCATGTTTCTGCCTATGAGGCTTAGTGTCAAAGGCAAGTGTACCTGCCATTCACAAGGATAGTTCTGACAAAAGATTTTCCCCTGATTAGTTCCAAATTTGCAGTTTTCTGGAATACAAGGGACTGAAGAGTATATGGGTAGTCTAAGATGTATGCACTTCTTTTCAAAACTCAAGCCAAAGTCAATGGAGTCTGCTCCCAATGTAAAAACATTCCCAGGTCCAGCACTCAAGATCTAAAATTAAACCTAATTATCATCATTTTGAGATGCTCTATTAGAGGAAAGTCTGTGAGTCAACATGAGGTATCTTGCTAAACCTCTGATCATCATCTGCAAAGTGGCTTAGTCAGGAGCTGCCAGGGACACCATAGCCTGTGTGAGGAACAGGACATAGTATACGTGATCTGATACTTTTGGAGTAGATGTGCATTTTCTTAAACATCACACAACAGAATGATTATCTTGAGTGACTGTTGGATGTACCTTTGTGTATTTTTAAAAATATGCTTGTTCTACTAGTGGGGACACTGCTGCTTGCTCACTCAAAACACCTCATGGGAAACTCTGAGAAGAGCTTTATTTAGAAGCAGTTCAACCTGTGAGTCATGCAACTTTATGCTGTGTTTTTCCTCTTCAGTTCTCCTACTCCCATAAACATTTATGCAAAGACAGGATATTTCACTGCTCTTCAAGAGTCCATCTGCCTCAGATGCTTATTCCCCACCTGAAGTCATCAACTTTCATGAAAAGAAAATATTGGGTTTTATTTCAAATGCTGATAAAAACAACAACAACAACAAAAAATGGACAAAGAAAAAAAGATGACCCTTAAGTAGAATTACATCAACAATTGATAGACTGGAATCTGCCGTATGGTCAGAAGCACAGTTTTATTAGATTAACAATTTCTTAAGGCAAAGAAATCACCAAATGAGAAAAAAAATCTTTTTCTTTTCTTTTTTAATTGGGAGCGGGTGTCTGCAGGGGGTGGGGAATAGCAAAAAGGCATACTTTGACTTCCTGATCACATTTTCCTTTTGAAAAAGTTTTCGTACTTTATTCAAGCCCTCAAGTAATTACTTACTGAAAGTGACATTCTTCAGATCTAAGAATTCTGATATGATTTCGTTTATCCAGTCTGGATTCTAGGCTTATGGATTTTTTTTTTTTTTGACATTTGATTAAAAGGCAAATTTTCTTTGTGCACTAGAATATTTCTTCCTTTGTGCCAACACCAATCTTCTTTCAATTGCAGTTTCTCAATCTTTTCTTGCTTTAAATAAACAAACAAGAACAACAAAATTCCTTATTTTTGTTTTTCCTCCAACACATAGCTCTCTACTTTCTTTTTGGGTACTTTTTCTTTTGTGTTTTGATTACCCTTTGCCTCCATTGCATGAGAATGGTGCTGCCAAATTTTCCCTGGATATTTGCTTAATCACTGGGACAACTTGCTTTTCTCTACTACAGTTATACAATGTAGATGTTCATGATAATATCCCCTTTTAGAATTAGAAAACACACACATCACTGCACATCATTGGGCCTAGAATGAGAATCTGGAGACCAAGGAAGGCAATATGATGCAGTGATGGAAACTAGAAGCCCCAGAGCCAGAATACTTGGGTTCAAATCTCAATTCCATCACTTACTAGCTTTGTGAGCTTCAGAAAGTGACCGAACTACTTGGAACCTCAGTTTCTCCGTCTGTAAAGTAGGGGATAATGGTACCTATCTTATCTGCTTGTGAAAATTTAAAAAGTTGGTATTAGTACTTAGAAAAGTACCTGGAACATGGTTAGTATTATGAAAATGTTATTGTTACCATGGAAAGGTTGAACCTATGGAGAGATACTCAAAAGGTTAAACAGAAATTATGCACCTCATGAATGGTGAATAAATGAATGAATATTGTTAAAGTGTATTTGTTCAATAAATGTTTATGGAGTATTCACTCTCTACTAAGAACAGTGCTAACTACAAGAACACAAAAATCCAAAGATACAGGCGCATTCTAAGAGAGGCTGTTGGGAGGAAGCTATGGGCATCATGGGCAGAGCAAGGCTGTTGAGATCAGGAAGCTTTCAGCTTGAGTTCAGCTCCCATTAGTGGAAAGGGATTGGGCAAGTGAATTATCTCACTTGTAAAATGGGGATATACCGTCTTATTAGGTTGTTAAGAAAAGTAATGGAGAACACTTTTCTTACACATAGAAAGTGACAATAAGAACTCAATCAATACAATGTGTTATGTATGCACATGTCTATGTCTGTAGCTGTGTATTTAGAGGAAAATAGAAGAATTATAGTGCAAGATGATAACACAGAAGGAAGGTCCTGGGTTTTTCTGGAGAGTCCTGGAGGAGAGAAGGGTCATAGACAACCAGGACAACTAAGAGTCTGCCTTTGCAGAAGAGGAGGCAACCTAGGGACAATCAACAGTACCTGCAAAGATCTGGAGGCTAGAAGGACTGGTGGATTTGGAGACATTAAGAGTTCAGTATTGAGAAGCATAAAATGCAAGGCAGAGAGACAGCAGGAAATGATGTAGTACAAATATACCAGGACTATCTCATATTTTTGTCAAAATGTCACTGTCTTAGGAGACCTTTCTTGGCCACTCTATTTTAAATGATCCCCTCCCCCAGCATTCCCTAGAATCCTGCCCTGCTTTGATTTTCCTCAAGTTATCTTCTACAATTTTTATATGTCACTTTCTAAATGTAAGTAGAAGTATACATATATACATACATATACCTACGTATTTATGTGTATGGCACATACTACACATGGGCACACACACAATGAGTTATTTTGTTTATCACTATTGGGTTGTTTTGTTTATTATTTGTCTCTTCTCAGTAGAAGGAAAGCTCTATGAGAAAATGGCCTTTGTTTACTGCTGTATCCCAAGCACATAGATCGCTGACTGGAACACAGTAGTGTTCAGTAAATATAGAGTGAATTGAATAAATGCATGTACAGCCTACTCTGATAGGCAAAAAAGATAAGCTTATCCTTTGGTCAGAGGAAACTTGAAAAAATTTAAGTAATGGAGGTTATGGGCATATTTTCTGTTAGAAAAAGGCATTGTTGATGATGGACTGTCAAGGAATCCTTTCAATTACCTGATCTAGTGGCATGAGAGCCAGATCCAAGGAGGAGAGAAGTGGGGACAGGTGGTAGAACTGGATGGACAAAGGGAGAGTGGACAGGTAGGATTCCCTCAGTGTCTGGCTTGAGCAAACAAGAGCTATTCACTGAGAAAGGAAAGCAATGTGAGTGAATGAAGTCAAGAAAATCCCTCCTATTAAAATAAAATAAAATAATGCTCTTGACTCCTCGAGGATCAAGGGTATCATAGGTGCTCATTAGTTGATAACTGATTGACTGAAAATATAAGGAATGAAATTGGTCAATAGAATTCTATCAATTATTAAGTCAATAGCTTCCTGAATGACTTGTGGACTAAGAAATGTAATGAGACTTGAGAAGATGTCTTACTTAACAGAAGTTGGAAGGATTCATTTTTTAAAAATCTGTGAA
The DNA here is from genome assembly GCA_027257055.1 of Cephalopachus bancanus. Lineage (NCBI taxonomy): Eukaryota > Metazoa > Chordata > Mammalia > Primates > Tarsiidae > Cephalopachus > Cephalopachus bancanus. Next base: position 1,690,525 of record JAPVLO010000260.1, on the reverse strand, counting down.
GAGCAAGTAACTTCTTGAAAGACAGCATTTCATTTTGCATCACTGTTATTTCCTTTAACAGAGTATGCTTTTCATGTACTTGCCTTCACAATTTTGCGTACTGAATTCTATACCTACTGTCTGGCATCCACAAGAGAAGCAAAAGAATCAGTGATACACAGACATAAAACCCAGTGGGTTTCCATCAGAATTCTTCTTTGAACATCCTCTGAGTGGGTGTGGCATTTAGGAATTGCTGAACCTGCATGATTACCCAGCTAAACATAAATTCACTGAACAGCTCCTACAAGTAAATCTACAGAAAGCTATCATCACCCGATTCTGGTTTGTACTAGATTGCTGGCGAGGTTGCTGAGAGGCTTCCAGTTCTTGAAGCGGTGTGAGTTCCCAGGAGGTCGTGTTCTGGGTTCCCTTCAATGGCCTTTTAAACACAGGAACCACATGGTCCTAGGCAATGGCAGACCCTTCAATAACCTGCCCTTGGCTGGCTTGGCGAATGCTGATGGGACAGTCCTAGCATGTGGCACTATCTACAAGTGAGTGAGCCTTCTCAGAGCCTAGCTGCTGTCTAGAGCCAAGGAGAGTATGGACATTTCAGTCTTTACTATAAAATGAGGATAACAACATCCATTGTGCATTGCAATGGGAGAATTATTAAGACCACTGAGTGCTCAGAACAAAGCTGAGTAGGAAGATGTACAACCCATGATTGTTAGTTTCACAGTCCTGTTGGTATTCGACCATATCTTTCTCTATCAGGGATGTTGAAAAGTGTACATACGCTAAAGGAGATATGAAGGAATACGTTCTCAAGTGAAGAAAGTAGAAAAACTGAAAAAGAACTATGCTGAACATGAAGACCATTTGAGTTTCATGAAATAACTTGGTCAGTTTTCTACATTGAATTATTTAACTGAAATGTACAGACAGCTTTAAACCAATTAAACATTTTTATGATTTATATTAGTATATACTATTATTATTAATATTTTGAAAAATAATGCTTTGTTAGAAACGGTTCTTCCAACCATGCTGCCCATCAAAAGAGGACTGGATTTAAAAAATGGGGCAACCCCTTCAGGTCCCCTCCCACTGTGGGAGCTTTTCTGTCCTCTCAAATAAATCCTGCTTTTAAAAAAAATGTGGTACATATACACAATGGAATATTATTCAGCCATAAACAAGGACAAAATCATGAACTTCACAGCAATCTGAATGGACTTAGAGTCTATAATACTGAGTGATCTTTCACATGTTCTCACTCATAAGCGGACCTTGAACAATTATTGTAATATGATGAGAAAAGCGGGAAACTGCCAGGAGGGAGGTGGGGAAGAGGGATTGGCAGTAGTGAGAAGCTGCCTGGGGAAGGAGGAGCACACCTCATCAACAAGGGTACCTGCATAATGAACATTTGTATACCTAACTCTGAACTGTACCCCACATCTTTAAAATAAAAAAATTACATGTTTTTTTTTTAAATACAAATGGAAAAAAAGAAATGTTTCTTTTCCTTTAAGTTGTGCTTTTTAAAGTTTACTGTGTAATTAAATATGTCTTTTAAATATAGGGTAGAACATTTTGTTTCCTAAAAAAGCACATCCCTGATTTTGTGGTGAAAATCAATTAAAAATGTGGTTATATTTTTTAGAAATTAACTTTATGGCAACATTTGGAAGCTTTAAATCTAGTCAGAAGTCCCATTAAACAAGATATATCAACATCGAGTGTCACTTTGACCTTTCTCTCAAGTCACCCTTGCCAAGACCCAATATTTTGAAGCAATCCACACATATGTATCTCCATTTGTAGCTTTAAAAAAAATCTGCTTTATGTTTAGTTAATTAATTTACCATTTCTAAAACTTCTCTTACCCCCCATCAGTTTCTCAGGATTTTATGTTATTTTTTTTCTTTATATTATAATTTGCTTTCTATAATTCAACACAAAATCATACATCAAACATTGATTATGTACTATATCTTGTCACATAATGTAAATCTAGAATCTCCTGTGGTCTGAGCAACATTCCGTTCCTCTCTTTCCTTCTTTTCTCCAGTTTCCAAAGTAAAGAATCCAGAAGCGTGGTGCTTGCCAGCAATTTTTGATTAGCAATCAAGTCATTGGAAAGAATGTTCTTCTCTTATTTCATTCCATTTGAATCTATGACTGTTGAAGTTTTCCACGTCCTTATACTGACTCAACAAATGTCCCCAGGGGTATTTCCATCCTCTAACCATTAGTTCACTTTCTTTGCTTATTCATCCCCAGTTGCTTCATGAACTGAGCCAGGATATCAGTGATTAATGACTCAGTACTATTTCAGGAATCCCCAGCATTTTCCATGTGCTGACTCACCTACAGTTTTCTGTGTTCACCTGTTGGGAGCACGGCTGTGCCGTAGCACATGTGACTTTGGATGGCCAGAAGACTCCTAAAACTTATATGCAATTATAAAACTTCAGACTGAAAAAAGTAACAAAGTCCTTTTTCCTTTTTTTTTTTTTGGTGCATCTTTGTTCCTTTGAGTGAGTTCCTTGAGGACAAAGATAAATTTTTCTTAATCATCCTTGAATCACCAGTGACTATCACAGTACATGGGGTACAAAAAAATATACTCAGTAACTATTTATTGAATGATGGAATAATGTAATCTTGAGAAATCTTAAAGATAGTTAATTTGCATTTAATGAAGTATTATGGTTGTAGATATGGAAAAATCATTTTAGAAAGATAAAAACTTAGAGTTACAGCCAACCATGTGTTTAAGTGCCTACATTCTTGGGCTACTTATAAAGAATGGTGTAGCCAGAAAATCATAGAAAAACCAAAAAGATTTGAGGCAATTGAATGAAACCTGACTACGGCTTCTTCACCATACATCCTTATTGCTGATTGTTCTCTTAAGTGGGTCTTTTCTACATTTATCCCTTATTTCTTTCTTTCTTTAGCATTCAACCCAACTCTTGTGTTCATACTAACATCTTTCTTTAAATAAATGTCATGAAACGAGTATACATGTTGTGTCACGGGTCCCCAAGACCACTTTCAGATTCAATTATTCACTAGAAAGACTCACAGGATGTAGCATATAGTAATATTCACAGCTACAATTAATTATAGTGAAAAGATAACAAGAAAAATCAGGAACGTGGAAAGGCCCATGAAGTCAAGTCCAGAGAAAACCAGGCATACATTTCTAAGAGTTTTCCTTTCCGGTAGAATTACTTCTTTCAATGCCAAAGGACATATTGTGATGTATTTGTGAATTGTTGTCTGTGAGGGAAGCTCCTAAGATTCAGTACCCAGAGTTTTCGTTTTGTTTTGAGTCTGAGTCTCACTCTGTCGCCCAGGCTGGAGTGCAGTGGCATGATCTCTGCCACCACAGCCTCAACCTGCTGGGCTCAGGCGATCCTTCCATCTCAGCCTTCCAATTAGCTGTAGAGGTACATGCCACCATGCCCAGCTAATTTTTTTTATTTATTGTACAGACAAGTTCTCGCCATGTTGCTATTGCCAAGGCTGGTCTTGAACTCCTGAGCTCAGGTAATCCTCTCACCTGAGCTTCTCAAACTGCTGAGATTATAGTCATGAACCACCATGCCCAGCCATTTTGCAGGGTTTCGATTGAGGGCTGGTCACATAGGCACTCTCTCCCACCACCTACCAACACTTCAGACTCCCCAAAAGAAAGCAGGTATTCAGCATAAATTACATTGTGCTTACAGTTTAGAAATAGTAAATCACCCTTATGAATTAGAGAATGCTGGGAGCACTACAAAATCCAAATTTCCAGGTGTCCGCCAAGGGACAACCTTGCAAGCATGTAGGGCTTTGCTAGATAGTAGCATCAGGCCTACTATGTTTTCTGCATGCATGCATGTATATATCAAGCTCATCTTGTTTCCCTGTCTTAGAACATTCCACCAGCCCTCAACATCAGCTCTCTGAATGGCTAATTTTACTATTCAAGCCAGTGGATAAATGGTATCTCCTGAGAGAAGCCCCACCTGGCCATCCTAATGGAAGTAGCCTCCTACTAAGTCACTCTTTGTCGTATTTTTAATCTCCTCTGAATTTAAGCTGTGACCTCCATGCTGGCAGCAATCTTTATATGTTTTGTTTCTACTCCATGTCCAGGACCTAGAGGAGTGTCTGATTTTAAGCAGGGGCGCAATAAATATTTATAAAATTAACTAAATAACTTAGCACTGTCCGAAATCCTCTTGCTCATTTGTGTTGACTTTTATATCATCAGATTATTTTGCACTCTAGAATGTAAAATCCAGTAGATCAGAGATTTTTCTTGTCTTGTTTGCTACAGTATCTCTAGCAGCTAGAAATCACTGAGCACATAGCAAGCTCTGCGTGAATATTTGAGTTAAATGAATGTATGTACAATGTTTAAATAAATATATATTATATATGCAAATTGTACATTTTCTAAAGCATAGTTACCATTCCACACAATCTGGTCTGTTTGTCAGAAAGATGGGACTATATTTTTCCCGAATTTTTCCTTCAATAAGTATTGTTGGAATGCAGACTCTGTTTAGTCCATGTCTGTGTACCATTTTAATCACTGGAGATTCATAGATGATTTAACAAGTTCATTATTGAGTTTAAGGTGCTCACAGATAAGTAGGGTCAGATAGACTCACAAATGAATCTTTGGAAAGCATATACAATGATTGGTTAGAAAGATAAAATAGGTATGTAGATACATACACATATATATGTGTATACATATACGGGTATATCACACAAAGCATATGCACTATAAAGTAAATGATATCATAGATGTGGGCATAATATTTTAATCATACAGGAGGAAGAGGATTTAGGCTAGCCTAGGGTATAAGAGGAAGCATTGGGAATAGATAATCCCTGAGCTGAATCAAAGATCCTTCAAGGAGAATTGTGAAGAAGGATTGGAAGAAGCATTCCAGGCAGGGCATAATCAGGAACTTTAGGAGTTCCATACTGATGGATCATGTGAGTCAGAAAAAGTGAGAGAATTTCCTGAGGAGGTAGACAAAAGACCTTGCTAAGGCACTTGAACTTTGCCTCAGAGGTGATGGTAGCCACTGAAGACTTCATTCAAGGGACATGCCATGTTTTGGTTTGATTTGGTACTGATAATTCTGGTGACTCCAGGAAATGTCTTTCAGGAGAACAATGTTGATTGGTTGAAAGGGTATGCAGAGTCTCTTTTACTAATCCAAGTGAAAAAGGATTAGGGGCTCATAGAACCTAGATAGGAATATATGGGGGTAGAGGGGGAGAGGTGAGTGGAGCCAAGAAATAACTAGAAATTAAGTCAAAAGAACTTGGAATGTGGCTTGTTAAAGGTGAAGGCAAATAATGCCTGTAATCTCTATATCTCCAGATTATACAAGTGAATTAATAGAGAATACACAAGAAAAAAAAGGTGAAGGAAAGCTTGTGAATTCAGTGTGGAGCAGATAAAGTATGAAATACATATGGTTTATATGGTATACAGTAAACAACTGGATATGTAAATCTGAAGTTCACAGCATTAGAGGCCAATGTGGAAATTGTCTACAACATCCTACATCAGGCATTTGAAAGCATGTGAGTGGATGAGATCCCTCAGGGTATAACTAGAAAAGTGAGAAGACAGCAAGCTGAAGACAGACTTCTGGGCAACAACATTTTACTGGTAAGCATCAGATTCCAGTACAAAAGTCTAAGCTCATCAGTTTTCCATACAAAGACCTCCATCTCGCTTTGGTATGTTTCTCCAACCTCTTCTCAGCAGAGATCAGAATATCAAAGGTCATGGAAGTTAAAAATTGCCATTTCTATTAGAATTTTCAGTAAAGATATTATAGATTCCCTATTAAGAAAAATATTATTAGCCGGGCTTGGTGGCTCAGTCTGTAATCCCGCACCTTTGGGAGGCTGAGGTAAGTGGATTGCCTGAGCCCGTGGGTTCGAGACCCACCTGGGCAGCGAGACCTCATCTCTACAATAAATCAAAAAATCAGCCGGGCGTGGTATCGCATGCCTGTATTTCCGGCTACTTAGAAGGCTGAGGCTGAAGGATTGCCGGAGTCCAGCAGGTGAGGCTGCAGTGGCCGGTGGCCACTGCACTCCAGTCTGGATGACCAAGTGAGACTCCAACTAAAAAAAAAAAAAAAAAAAAGAAAATATTATTATCAAGTATGATGATAAAAGTCAGATTGCCAAGGGCCAAGAAAGAAATGAGAAAAAAGGATAGTACATATAGGAAATTGAGATTGCTATTTTGAGGAGGTGTCCACTAGATGGGAATAGATAGAACAAATAGGTGGTTAGTGGAAATTTCAATCTTGGAAGAAGAGTTTAAATTGGGAAAACCTGAACCCGTTAGTAATCTGAAGGAAAGACTTAAGATATGAGAGGGAGAAAGAATGGTGAATGAAACAGACTTGAGATAAGAGAAAATAAATGCCATCAAAGACATAGTATGTGGGCTTCGACAAGGAATGACACATCTCATAGTCTGTGGGAATCAAGGATAGTCAAGATTTTTACACACAGATTTGTTCACAGCAAAGTTGTGGGAGACACTGCCTATTTATCTCAATTTTTAAAAAATTAAAGTGGCAATTTTGTTTACCACAATTAAGGAATTTGTATGAGGTGGAGTTCTTCGGTGATGGAAGTTTTTCATGAACCATTGAAGGATATTGGAGAATGAGTTGCCTGACAATAAATAAAAGATAGGTAATATTGGGAACTTAGCTGAGACATGAAATCATAAATTCCCTCTAACAATGTTCAGTTATCTTGGTACAGAAATCAAGGTGGCTTGAAGCATTGATCTAATACTGGAGTTGTGTTGAGTGGATGTTATAGAAGGATAGAGAGCAAGGAAGTGAGAATTCTAGTAATATTAATGATGGGAACCAAGGGAGAATAAAAGGCCAGGAGAGGTTGATTCTGAAAGAAAATGAGGTATCAAGGCTTATGGTAAATTAAAAGAGCAGAGAGTGTAGGAGTAGTAATAAAGCAGATGAGTTGAAATTTTTTATCAAAGAGTAGGATAGTTGTGTCTGAGAATTCAAGGATAAAGAAATTCCAGGATTTTAACCTTGAGAGAAAGTAGAATGGGATTAGAGAGGAAGTCCATTGGAGAGTTAGATATTAAGAGGAAGGAAAATGAAAGACATCACAGGGTCATCCTCTACCTGAACACCGAAGTCATTGAGATAATAGCAGATCAGTGGAATACGGGTGGAGGAAAAACTATGTCTCAGGAACCAGATTTGTCAGTGGATGTGTAGGATTGTCTTGGAAGATGGCAGACAATTGAAATCAAAAGAAGTGGAGAAGATGATGTAAAGAGAAATTAGCCTCCGTGAAGCAATGATATTTGAGAGTATTGGAGAGAATGATTTGGAACCCTCAGTGGGAAGTGAAGAGAGTACTTAATTCCACCTCAAGCACTTAAACTCTAGAAATATGATCAACTCCTCTCAATGGGCTATGGGGAAGAGGCATACAAGGGAGGACCTCCAATAAAACAGATTTTATTTATAAAAAATTGTGTATTTATTTTTACATGTTTAAACTTGTCACCTTCAAAGTACTCTCTGTTTGATTCAGTATCAAGATGCTTTTTTCACTGCTCAAAATAGTTTTTGAACTTATCAATTGTGATGCCTTTTATTGCTTCTGCCGTTTTTTTTTGTTTCACCTCTTCCACATCAACAAAATGTTTCCTTTGAGGACTTTTATTCTGGGGAAACAAAAAAAGGTTGCTCGGGGTGAGATCAAGTGAATAGGGAGGGTAGGGCACAGGGGTCATAATATTTCTGGTCAAAAACTGCTGAGCACTAAGCGCCATGTGGGCAGATTGTAAATCGCCCATCATGAAATGGGCAAACGTGTTGAAAGAACCTCCCCCTCAAAAAACTAACTGAAGCCAAATGTAACTTTTCACAACAACACTAGTTGGTACATGGATGCTGATGGATTACTAGAACAATAACCTAGCAGGGGAAGACTGTACTACAAGGGGCTCACATTCCAAAAAATAATTGTTTTGGGGGGGATTCTCCTGTAATGTTCAAAGAAAAAACAAACTACTCAACCACACTGAAGTCATATTTTACCCTTTAAAAACCCTATAATTGGCTTCATTGTCATATTCATTAATCATCTACAGATACCCTGCCCTCTCTTTAGCAGGTTTAGTAACTATATTAGAAACTTTTAACAAAAATGTATATTTGTATTTAAGCCTATGTGATATAGGCAACTCACATTTATAAAACTTACTCATTTTTATAAAATGAATTTTAAGATTTCAAGTAATTCTGCCAATTAATTTAAAATAAGAATTCATAACTGTTTTATAGAGCAAAATAATATTTTGCCTGAAGTTAAGAATATTCAGTTGTCATACTTTTGAGATAAGCAGTTTGGTGTGTAGGTAACATTGTTCTGGGGAAAAAATCAGATACTATAAATAGCATGAAGTCTGTTATTGACAATAGCACACTAATAAATATTAATATCTAGTTGTCACATAAGATTAATGAGTGATTATTTAGGATTGCACACATGTTTAAACTATTGGGCCACAAGATAGCCCATTAAAATAGTATAGATACGAAGCCATAAAATAATTCAGAAGCAGTTAAAATATGGAAATATTTAATCTGTCTGTCATTTTAAAATTATTATTCAATATTCAAAATTCTCATGTTTTATGCAGAAATCAGCAATTCGACAGATCCTATGTGAGAGAACTAAACAGTATCATAAGCTAACCAGGTGTCTTTCTCAGAATTACTCCTCAAAATATTTTGAAAAGATACTATTCTGGAGAAGCATTGATTAGTGTAAGAAATGTAATAACTGACAGGTATTTTACTCCTGCTAGTGTTATGATCTATTTGAACATATGGAGCCTTTTAGGAACTATTTCAGTTTCTCAAAGACCATAGTATCATGCAGTTGTAAGAGATAATAAAAATAATCATAGAAGTTAAAAACAAGCATTTATTAAGTCCCTAGAATAATATCAAGTGACTTTATTTGCATTATTTTATTTAATCCTCACCAAAAAAATCAAAACTATAAGACACATACTTTTATTCTCTCCACTTTAAGAATGAAGAAACTGAAGTTCAAAGGTAAGCGAGTTCAGGGTCGGTTTGGTGGCTCATTGATGTCATCAAAGACCTAGACTCTGTCTCTTACTTTGCACGTTATCCTCAGGTCACAGGATGGATGCAGCTGTTACAGAGATCACTTGTAGACACAGCAACATCTGGCCAGAGAAGACAGACGTGTCCTTCTAGGCAGCTCTTTGTAATTAGGGAGTAAAACCTTTCCCATAACTGCCCCAGATGGCTACCCTCAGGTCTCAGGCTACAGCCGATGCTTATGACCTAGCTGCAAGGGGGATGATAAATCTAATATCTGATATTTTCAGACTCTCTACTCGAGGTGACCTTTCTGAGCAAGAAGGAGTTAAGTGCAGACAGCCCACATGGCTTGCCACCCTACTTACCTCTTCATGCTTACGTAGTTTACAGAACAGAAATAATAATTTAATAAGTACTTATGTTTCAAAAGTCATGATTTCTAAGGCACATGGAGCAAACACTGGGCTCAGGTTTAAATGAATTTTACCTGGATGCACATGATTGTTTATTCTACTCTAAATGTGTAGTCTCAAAGAATTTTGAAAGACTGACTAAACTGACAAGTATGGATAGTTGGAGCAGAGCCAAATATTTCTCATATTTGGCAAAACCCATTGGCACTAAGACATTTACCTGTACTACCAATGAGTTTTGTTTTCATTACTGTCTGTCTGGTGATATTGTGATTTCGACTCCAGGCTTCTTTTAATCCTATTTCTGTCCCTACTTACCTTTTTGTGGGCCAGGAATCCCTCAATTGCCTGGGAAAAGTTTAACTGCTTAGATAACTACATCAGCAATGTTGTACTCTCAAACGAATTCAAAGAATCCTCAGTGATGCTGAGGCTTAACATAGAACATCTTCATGTGAACTAGAACTTCATTTAACCTTTACCAGTTTGAGATAAGAGCAGCAGCCAGGAGACAATGACTCTTTTCTGAATAACAAGGATAATTTTCATACCTGGCTTTAAGAACACTTTGCTCGGAGTCTAGAGTCCCAGCTAAAAGACAGTCTGTTTCTTAAAGCCCTTCAAAGGAAACAAGAAGCCACACTTGTAGTCCGAGGCGTGTTAGTTTCATCGAAAGAATGGAGTTACTGCCAGAAACCTACAGCTTCAATTACTGCCAAAAATGTTCACCTGAACCCCAAACTCCCTGCTGGTAGTAGACAAGGCTATCTTGAAACCAAACTTTAAAATTAAAAATTTCAGTGAAATATAAATTGAAACACTAAATCTGTCTATCTATTATTTCTGCATCTACACTTCTAACTTTGTCTCTAACCTACATATCTGTACTTTCTTATAATTTATGGATATATCATGATGGCTATTTAGAAAGAGCATTGTGTATATAAAATATTTTATACCAAGAAGTCTAGGGTATGCATAAACACACAGACAGGTTATGTTTCATACATTTGTAATGCCTATTTGTGTTTTAGAAAGTGCGAAGAGTGATTCATTTTAAAGTTACTTTGGTATTTGGAGATAAATAGATTGGTTATCCTTTGTTAACCATCACGCATCTGTCCAACTCAAAGATGAAACAAATTTTTTGTGTGTGTTTGTGAGCAATTTTCCTAAAGCCACCTGATTTTCTTTCCTTTTTTTTAGTAGTCCCTTTCCCTATTAGTAAACATTTAAATGTATTCCACCCCATGGAGCTTTCAGCTGGGAAATTTAACCTATCCCCAGGCTCCTTTGAGTAAGACCAGGTGTTTCATACTATTTCTCTTCTACCTACAGCAAGAATCCCTTAGGGAAGAAAGGGGGAAGTGAGATTTTTGACATTTGTGCTGTGAAAAAGTGTCAATAGATAATCTAAAAATGACCACAGGCATTCTACCAAAAATGAAAATGATCTAATATGCACAAACTTTTAAAATATAATACAAGACTCATCTCTCTTTCTTGCTTAAAACAAAAATCCCCCCTCCCTTTCTTGTATTTAAACAACAGCTATCAAAGATTTAACGATTGCACCATTGGACACAGTTCAAACACTAGAGGCAGGAAGGAATCTACAGCTGTCAAGGAACCAGCCCAGTCAGGGTGCTCCAGACAAGTCGTTGTACATCATCGGCTGGTTTTAATTAGCAGCAGACTCCGCTGATTTTTTTTTTCTTCTCCCCTCAGTCTGTGGTAACTTTAAACAAAGTGATTTGTAGTGTTCTGTCTTATATGGTATCTACCCCAGTGGAAACAGAGGATGTTCATGAAAATAACTTGGGTCAGAGTTTAAAGCAGAATATAGTATCCAAAGGATACCTTGAGATTTTTATCTTGGCCTTCAAAGAAAAATGAGCTCAGTATATTCATTTTGCCTTCTAAAGGGCTGAGTCTTTTATGAAGTGAGGTTACATTATTATTATTATTATTATACTAGATTGGTATTAATGCTGATCTAAAATATTTCTGCTGCAAACAGTCACAATCTGTAGAAATTTTTAGAGCTTTATTTAGTGAAAGCTTCCCTTAGTGTATAAAGGCATTCCTCAACAAATAAAGACTTCCCTCAGTGAGCAAATGCTTTTGTAGTCATCAATAATAAAAATATAATTATTGGAAGGCAACTTGATGATATGCAGTCTGACCCTTTTATTATATAGATGAGAAGACAGCATTGCTCTATATTACTATTTGTAGAATAAATGAATGAGAATAATGCCCAAGGTGAGAGTTTCTCCTGAGGCCATGGGGCTTGGTACTCAGGGTGAAAAAGGCTGCATGTGCATGACTCCGCTGAGGGTAGGGAATTGAAAATGATTAGAAAATATTTAACTTATTGACATAAAAGATCATGTTGAAAGCTACCAATCCTCTGTACACTTAAAGATTTGCAAACATTACACCGACTACGATAGTGACCAATTAGCTGATTAAGAAAAGCAGAATTAGAACCCGGTATTCCCCAATTGCCTTGAATAAGTTGAATCCCTTAATTCAATGTACTTTATTCATGAATTAAATGCTGTTCATTACACAACAATCTTTTCCCTCCATAGGTCGTTGTCTAGCTCAGGGGAAGACAGTGCAGTATTAGTGGCCATGATCATGGACTCAAGCCAGTCTGCCTGGGTCTAAATCTTCAACCTATAACTTACTTACTGGATAAACTTAAATAAATCATCTGTCTCTTCCTGCGTTGGTTTTTCCATCAGAAAGGTGGGGACAAAACTATCACCTCCCTTCTGGAGCGGGTTGTGAAAATTAGATGTAATTGTGCATAAGGCTTAGAACTGTGTCTTGTATTCAGTAAATTCTATAAACATGCTGGATATTATTAATACTATTGATCTTCACCTTTCCTCATACATTTCCAGCGGCAGAATATCAAAGGTTCAAGGCATCCTCTATGGGCTTTTAAAGCTCTGTAAATTATCTTGGATCCAACACTTTTTGTTGTGGTTTTTGAAGTCTTTTGAGAAAGAGGAGGCCTATAAATAAACTTTCAATTTCAATACAACTCACTGGTATTTTTAAATGACATTGTCAAGAGCAATGGCATGCACATCTACTAAGCATCACCTGATGCCATTTCCAGGAACACAAAAGGGTCAAGTAGGACACTGCCTTGCTCCAAGGAGGCATTTGGGACATCTTCATGCAAGTTTAACTCCACAATGAGGTTCCCAAGAGAAAAGTTCATCAAGTTATAGAGATATACCAAAATTCACCGTCCAGTTTAGTAGATTCACACTGTTTCAGAATAGTTGTAAATGGCATCTTCTGGTTAATCATATACACATATAACATAACTGGTGTATCAGGCTTTGATGAATTATTAGAGACTGGCAAACAGGCCTGTGGCCCAAACCTGGCTCATGTTTTGTTTTTGTATGGCTAAGAATATTTTTAAATTTTTTAAGCATTGTTACAGTAACAGAAAATATGCAAAAGAGGCTGTTTGTAGCCAAGTCTAAAATATTCAGTATGTGGTCTTTTACAGAAAAAGTGTGCTGGTTGCTGGGTTAGGCTACAACAAATTAAAATTAACATAAAAGCCTCATGGAGCATAATTTAATCTTTTATGATTCTGAAGGCATTTCTGACTGTAATATCCCAGACTCAAGGTTATGAAAATCAGTTTGATTGGACCATATAATAGTTAAAAGTGTAACTTCTGGAATCCAAATGCCTTGGATCAAATCTAGGCTCTACCACTTACTAAGTGTGTGATCTTTATCAAGTTACTTAATCTTCCTAAGCCTTGGGTTCCTCATCTGTGAAATATGAGCATTATAATAGCCACCTCATCTGCTGATGTGACGATCAAAGGACATAATGCACACAAAGCACTTTGCACATAGGAAGTGTTTGTTAAATGTTAATTGTTGTTATACCTCCCAGCAAAATTAGTCTGGTTTCTTTGAGCATTCTGGTTATTTACATGCTGTGTGATTCAAAGTTGAAAACACTGTCCTCTTGGCCAGGATGATCTGTCCAGTTTCTGGGCTCTGAGTGGTACAACCAATTATAATACATCAGATGTAGAGGTGCTACATGTAGCTGTTTCATGTAACTGGAACGTGAGAAGATTGAGGGAGAAAGGACAATTCCTGGAAAAATTCCACACTCACTTTTACACCCTCCTATCATTCAACCATTCTTGCATCAGTTACTAACGAAACATGCACAATTCTTCACCTCTTAGAAAACTTACAACCCTTAGTGACTTTCAAACAGCTGCCTTGTTCTTTTTTTGTTTTGCTTTGTTTTTGTTTTTGTTTTTGAGTTGGAGTCTCACTCTGCCGCCCAGACTGGAGTGCAGTGGCCGCTCCCAGCCACCACAGCCTCGACCTGCTGGGCTCCGGCGATCCTTCCGCCTCAGCCTTCCAAGTAGCCGGAATTACAGGCATGCTCTACCACACCCAGCTGATTTTTTGATTTATTGTAGAGATGAGGTCTCGCCTGCCCAGGCGGGTCTCGAACCCGCGGGCTCAGGCAATCCACTCACCTCAGCCTCCCAAAGAAGCGGGATTACCGGCTGATCCACCGAGCCCGGCTGCCTTGTTCTTAATCATTGTCCAAGTCATAAAGGAAAAATGGGTCCAAGTTTACATCAACTGCAACTCTTGGGTACCACTATCAGCAAAAATGTTGCTCCTTTAATTCAGATGCTGGCATGGAAGAGACATGTACAACATATAACATGACTGAAAATGGACTGGGTAGAGTTGCTCACACTTGTAATCTCAGCACTTGAGATTACTTGAGGCCAAGAGTTCGAGACCAGCCTGGGCAACTTGGTGAGACCTGTCTCCATAACAAATCAAAAATTAACAGGGCGTGGTGTTGCATGCCTGTAGTTCCAGCTACTTGGAAGGCTGAGGCGGAAGGATTGCCGGAGCCCAGCAGGTCGACTCTAGGGTGGCTGTGAGTGTGCCACTGCACTCAGGCCTGGGTGACTGAGATTCCAACTCATAAAAAAGAAAAAAAAATGAGTTTTAATCTTGATAAACTTCTCAGATTTGGGGAAGTCATATATTACTACAACACAACCTTGCAAAGTCTGATTCATGCAATGGTTTAGGAAAAAAAGCTACTTCTGTAGAACTTTATAAGAATCCTAGATTCTTCAAGTGAGGATCATCACTTGCCCTCATATCTAAATACAAAAAGGGGAGGGATCCTTGAAATGTGTGATTTGAAGGCATGAAATCAATTAATAAAAGGTAAGTGACAAGTTCTAAATTGTACTGGGAAGCAGTTCTTCATCCATGTCTGAATGCTCTTACATATTTCTGTTTATATAAGTCCAGATATTGAAGATAGGTCTCCCAGATGCGGTGCGGAGGTAGGGTAAGAAAAAAGGGTTTTTGTTGTTGTTGTTTTAAACAAGGTTTGAAATTCTTTTTTAAAGTAGTCTTTGCCTATGATAAAAAGTCCCTGAATTATTATTTTTTTAATGGTGTTTGCGACTTGCAGAAATACTGAAGGAAACTAGTTGGGTCTCATGCCTCCTCAAATACAACATCGGAGGGCTTTTATATATTTGGAAAGATCAAGCAACATTTCTTTCTATTTGTTTTATTAAAGAAAATATAGCTATATAATATTATATTTCTACTGTGCGTCTTTGGTTAATATGCAAAACTGTAATGGGAAACTGCTTTTAACATTTTTTTCCATTAAGCAAAAATTGACATCTAATTAATTGACCTGAATCACTCAAAACATTACCATTACCTTTGACAACTGAGAATCATAGACTCGGATCATAAAAATAGGCCTTCTTTCTTCTTTTTTCTTTCTTTCCTTTCTTTTTTTTTTTTTTTGGAGTTGAAGAGTCTCACTCTGTCACCCAGGCTGGAGTGCAGTGACATGTTCATAGTCACCATAGCCTTGACCTCCTGTACTCAGGTGTTCCTTCTGCCTCGGCCTTCCAGGTAGCAGGAACTACAGGTGTGCCCCACCACACTCGGCTAATTTTTTTGTATTTATTGTAGAGACAAAGTCTGGCCAAGGTGCCCAGATTCATCTTGAACCCTTGGACTCAGGCAATCCTCTCACCTCCATCTCCCAAAGTGCTGAGATTACAGGTATGAGCCATCACACCCGGTGAAAGTAGACTTTCTTAAGAGTTTTTTCCCCTCCTTTCTTAAAAAGGTTTCCCACTAGCAGCACTTTTCTTCATTCAGTCCTAGGAAGATGTTAAGGGGGGATTTTGGTGTATATGACATGCTGTTTAGTATATACTGCAAATGCAATATAATGCTTATTTTCCATTTCATAAGGAAGTCATTTCAACTTGCAGCAGCACTTCAGCACTCTTATTAATGCCATTAAAAGATTTCATCTTTGTGCTTGGAATAAGTGTCCTATGAGAAGCAACTCTTCAGACTCCAGTGGAGTGGGTAATAGTGGAAAGCACTATTCTTGAGAACCCTACAATTTCCACTGGAATTCTAGTCTGATTCCTGGTCTCCTAAAAGTACGGGTTAGCGTGGCTACTGTTTTTTCTGAAATGCTTTCCTTTGACCTAACAGTGAAATATATCCATAACCCTCATCTCTTTTATTTTATCCTCTAGTCAGAATTACAGATGTGAGAAGCAATTAATAGTGGTAAGAATATAAAATATTTCTCTAATAATCAGTTCTGGTGTTGTACACATAGTGGCTTAATTAAGATGAGCATTTCCTCCTGGAACCCCTGGGATCCCTGGTGTCCCATCTGTCTCATGGGGATTGCCATGAGCTCACATTTTTCTTTGTCGACATTTTCACCGGGAAAGGGTTATATCCTCTTCAGACATCTCTTCCAGGAGTATGATTCCCAAGAAATTTCTTAATTTGCTCATGGGAACTGTGGTGGTCAGTTTTCTGATCCTCCCACTTCCGCTATTGCCTTTTTAGAATCCAACAATGGTGACTTTCCAACCCAATGAGAATTGTGATATTTTTCTCCTTTTCAATTGCAAGCTTATCCAACAGGCCAGGCCAGCACATGAAGGCTTTTTTATTCATCTTCCTTTGTTTTTTGGGGGGGTCCTCTATAACCACTGCCAGGAACTTTGCATCTTTTTGAATATGTAATTCTCACATGATTCTAAAGGTTAAGTGCTATTATTATTATTGTTATTTGCATTGTTATGGACAAATGAGAAAACTAAAACTGAGGCTCTGAGAGGTTAAGCATCCATTCAAGGTCATAAACCCATGAAGTAGAGAGATGATTACAACGCCATCACAGTGCATTATGTCTTCTTCCAGATTCTTCTGGATTAATCACTTTCTTTATTTTAATGTCTTTTCTAGCATTATTTTAATCACTATCAGATTTTCTGTCTGTTTCAATGAATCATATTCCTGCCCTCTCTTCCAAAATTTCTCTAATAAATATCCCCCTCATGTATTCATTCTCTAACCAAGCAATATTTACTAAACACCTCAAAAAGGATTGTATAGAAAAATACACATACCCATCACCTAGAACCTGAAACCAATAGTTTGCTGTGTGTGCTTTATTATATATCTAATATTCATCTCTCTATCCATCCGCCAGTTCATGTAGTAACATGTTAGAAATTTGGAAGTGGGGGGGGGATGGCAAATGCTTGATGTATTATGAAGCAAATCGCGGCTGTCAGTACATTTCATCTATAAACACTTCCACGCGCATATCATTAGCAAAAGTTCAATATTTGTTTATGTATTTTTTAGGAAAAAAATTGCCTGAAGTGAAACGCATAAATCTCCCTTGTACTATTCTGACAAATATATTCAAGTATATGTAATTCAACGCTTAGCAAGATATAGAACAAGACCATCACTCCAGATAGTTAGATAGTTCTCTCATGCCCCTTCTCAGTCAATTCCCACCACGCCCAGCAACCACTTGTTCCTTTTACTTTTAATTATTCATGGATGTTCTTTTCCAAATGGAAAGCAGTTCAGGGTTTACATATAAACTGCTATTGAAATTTGGATACAAGTCTTCTAGTACTACTTAGAGTATGGAATTCTCATAAGTTGGAATCTCGTACTTGCCTCTTGGCACAAGTAACACCAAGTCGTTTCTCTGTGTGTTTTCTCCACATTGCCCAATGCTTGATCCATCTTTCTGTGATTTCCAAAGCTGCTTAAACAAATTTCAGGGAAGTTGAGACCAGCATTCTGTGCTTTCCTGTTTGCTTTACGGTTTCTGTTTTGCAACTGCAGTCCCATTTGGCTTTGGCTATGGTCTTATTATTGCACACTGGTGTGCAGCAAATGCAGAGACCACTCACAGAAGGCAGACACTGGATATTTCTGTGCTCACTCACTGAGGTTTATTGGCATCATTTGGCATTGCCCATTGGACATGGGTACCGTGGAGTGATGGGAGCACCTGCTGGAGCTATACAGCACAATGCTCAATTCAGATCCAATTGTTAGTCATATGGCACATGCTTCTGACTAAGCTGATTTTGTGTGTATGTGTCACAGGATGTCATACAGTGGAGTGTCCTTTTATAACATGAGCTGGTACATTCCATTGTAATCAGAGAATTTGTGCTGGATTTTCTAATTCAAGAATCAGCCAAAGAAAAGTTGTAGGGATTAAAACAAAAAGTAGATCTGTTATGGAGTATCCCCAGCTTAGTGAAGAAGAGAGCTGGCTGAGAAGCTGCAAACTTGGGTACAATTTGTGTGTTAGCCACTGAAATGTACTTGAGCAAAAAGTATGAGAACTGACATAGGGCACTAATCACATCTCTATTACTTGCCTCTAAAGAAGTCACAAATATCTCATCAGAAGATATGGAGAAACTCTTTGAAAAAGTAAAATACACAACATAGAGCAAGGTGTTCTCAGAGTTGTCAGGCTCCTTCAGTGGTATCGTTTTCCACAGTGATGGTGTACAGACCAAAAAAGTCTTGCATGATGTGGTGGTACATGCCTGTAGACCCAGCTACTCAGGAGGCCAAGACAGGAGGATCACTTGAATCTAGGAGTTCTGAGCTATAGTGTACCATTTCAGTAGGGTGTTTGTGCTAAGTTGGGCATCAGTATGGTGACCTCCTGAGAGCAAGGGACCACCAAGTTGCCTGAGAAGAGGTGAACTAAGCCCAGGCCAAAGATGGAACAGGGCAAACTCCCATGTTGATCAGCAGTGGGATTACACCTGTGAATAGCCATTGCACTCCAGCCTGACCTGGGTAACATAGTGAGATCCTATCATAAAAGAAAGAAACAAGGAGAGAAAGAAAGAGAGAAAGAGAGAGAGGAGAGAAAGGGAAGGGGGAGAGAGGGAGGAGAGAGGGGAGAGAAAGAAAAGGAAGGAAAAGAAAGAGAAGAAAGAAGGATGGAAGGGGAGGAGAGAAGGAAGGAAGAAAGGTAGAAAGGAAGGGAGAGAAAGAAAGAAAGAAAGAAAAAGAAAGAAAGAAAGAAAGAAAAAGAAAGAAAGAAAGAAAGAAAGGAGGGAGGGAGAGAGGGAGAGAGGGAAAGAGGGAGGAAAGAAAAGAAAATGAAAGCAGTCTTATTCCATAGTTCTTACTTATAGCACGAAAGATAAAGATAGGTTCTAGGTCCTTGTTGGATATTCCAAAACACAGACCAGTAAGAATAAGAATATTTGTTATTTATTGGTTCTTACCACAGCTGTTAGACTCCTAGCAAGAAACATGTCCAGGACAACTTCCACTGGTCCCCTCCCACTGTGGGAGCCTTTCTATCCTCTAAATAAATCCTATTTTCTCAAAAAAGAAAAAAAAAACAGAAAAGAAAAGAAACATGTCCAGCCATCATACTGTGGAAACTGAGAATTTAATTCAAGTAACAATTTTCAGATGCATAAGCTTGGGAAACCAATTCGGAATAGTGAAGTACCCAGGTACTAGCAGTTATCTAGGTCTGAAAAAGCAAAGGGAACAATGGGTGCTCTGAACCTGTGGAGAGGCAGAACTGCAGAAGAGGATCAGTCAAAGGAGAGCCACAATCACACAACCCAGTCACCAGGGGAACTATAACAAGGCAGGGAAATTTTGTGCTAATGGAACACCCAAGCAGATGCTTTCCATGCAGTTGGAACAAGGTCCAGAGCTTTTTGGAAAAGTTGGAGATGAGAGTTTGGGAGGCATCACATTCAATAGGAGAGGTTGTTGTTGCTGCTGGAACAGATGACATTGTCCAGGGAGATGATAAAGACAAAAGAATAGAGGTTAGAAATGTGGGCTGGCAGGAAAAATCTTGGCAATGAGGATAAGGATGGGAAAAGGAGGCACTTTGGAATTTAAGATGTCAAAGAAGAAGGCTTCATCAAGGAAAGAAGAGGAGAGAAATGAGCTCTTCGCTTGCACAGGCTCTAAGCTGAGGTAGCACATTTAATCTTATTAACATTCACATGATTGGAGATGCTCACATTTTGCAGATAAGAATAATTACATTGAGATAATTGAACAAAAATGATATTTTTAGTACTGGTAGAGACTGAAGCCAAATTGAACTCCTACTGATTAGATGTTCTACTCCATGTGTGAGAGGACAAAGTAGGTGAAGTGAAAGTGATGAGAATGAGAGAAAAGGATGGACTGGATTTTGTAGTCCAAGGCTAGACTTTCAGAGTGAAGTGCCTGGAGAACAGTAGTTCCAGAAGCTGACACTGTACTTCCCAAGTGCTTGCCTGCACAAGGGAGAGACATGTGGGGTAGATGGAGTAATGCACTCCATCCTATAAGATGTCCACATTCTAATCCCTGAACCTGTGAATATGTTACCTGACATTGCAAAAGAAACCTTGCAGTTGTGGTTAAGGTAAAAATCTTGAGATGGGGATCATCTTAGATTATTTAGGTGGGCCCAATGTAGTTACACGAGTGTTTATAAGAGTAAGGCAGGGGGTCTGAGTCAGAGAAGTCATGACAGTAGAAGTAGAGGTGGGAAAGAAGTGGGGCAATGAACCAAGAAATTATGGTAGCCTTTAAAAGCTAGAAAAGTCAAGGAGGCAAGGAAGCGAGTTCTCCACTAGAGCGTCCAGAAGAAATGCAAGTCTGCTGATACCTTGATTTTAGACCTGCAAGATCCATTTCATACTTCTGACCTCCACATCTATAAGATCATACATTTGTGCTGTTTCAAGATATTAAGTTTGTGGTACACTCGTACAGCAGCAGTAGGAAACCAACGCATTTAGGGCCATGTGCAAACAATCTATTTGGACGGTCATTTTGTCTTCCTGTCAGTTCCCCAACTTCCCTTTCCTAGGGGTCCCTCTATCACTGCTAGAAGAAAAACTGCTCTTACTTGTGAATTGTTCTTCCTGTGCTATGGATCCAAGCACCAACAGAACCCCTGAATCCTTTGTTCTTGATGAATCTCCACTCATTCCTTCCTCTTTGTGCAATGGAAGCCTCCTGCTGAACAAATAGACAGGAAACTTACTTGGGGCAGGGGGCGTCAGCAATCTCAGTTGGAACTTGGCATCTGATTCCCCAGAATAACTTGTCCCCAGAGGTGGCATTCCATAGTGCCACTCATGACTTTGTTGATGCTGAGTGGACCAGCTAGAAAGGTCTGGCACAGGGTATCAAGTAACAGACAACTAATATAGTCACACATTTTGAGGCGTGACTTATCTCTAAGTGCCTCTATATCAAAACCGAATTTCATATCTTTATAGTAACCATGAGCATGATGACTACACAGCAACTTTACTTCCAACTAGAGTAGAGATAACTCATACATATTAAGTAGGGCATGCTAGAAGCTCTAACAGCCAATCAGAATAAGCAGAACTGGTCATTCCAGCAGGGGATAGGGTCCACAGAGGTCATGGGCCTGAGCAGCAGGGTCCCATCCAATTCCTTGGTGCAAGGCAAGGAGCAAGGGCAAGAAGAACTGAGGCCAACTGAGAAGGGTTCCAGAACAAAACCTCTCAACTGATATGCCCAAATGTGTTGCATAGTCTTAATTAGTAGTCCAGGAACCAAACTTGGAGAATTATTTACTGAAAAAAATCCATAAAGCAGAATTAAGAGTAATAGGTCTTGAAAATATTTGACTAGCAATATCTTTTCTCAGCATGTGCATTCTAGAAGGATTTCTTGAATAAATGATATGTTGCTTTTCTGGGGTAGTTGTGATAAACTATGATACACTTGTCTTAAAACAACAGAGATTTAGTCTTTCATAGTTCTGGAAACCAGGAGTTCAAAATCAAGGTATTAGCAGCACTCCATGAGACCTTTAGGAATGGATTCTTCCTTGCCTCTTCTATCTCCTGGTAGCTGGCATTTCTTGGCTTTTGGCTGAAGCACTTCGGACTCTGACTCCAACTTCATGTGATCATCCTCCCTATGTGTCTTCACTTGGCTTCCCATTGTACATGTCTCTCTCTGCATCTCTTCTCTTGGATTAGGGGCCACTACCATGACCTCATTTTAACAACTTGATTACATGTGCAAAAGACTCTTGTCTTAGTCTTCTTGCATAGCTATAACCAGATGCTATAGACTGGATGGTTTAAACAACAGAAATACATTTCTCACAGTTCTAGAGGTTGGAAGTCCAAGATCAAGATACACAAATTCGGTTTCTGGTGAGGGATCTCTTCCTGGCTTGCCAACAGCTGCCTTCTTGCTGTGTTATTATATAGTGGGGAGAGAGGAGAAACAGGAGAGGGTGAGAAAAAGATCTTCCTTTTCTTATGAGTCCACAGTCCTACTGGATTAGAGTCACACCATTATGATCCCACTGAACCTTAATTACCTCCTAAAGATCCCTATCTCCAGGCATAGTCAGTCACATTGGGGAGCTAGGGCTTCAACACATGCATCTGTGATGGGGGTACAATTGAGTTCATCACTATCCTATTTCCAAATAAGGTCACATTCATGGGTACCAGAGGTTTGGACTTCAATATATCTTCAACCCACAACAAAAGACCATGAATGTAGGGGCTCCAGTAAGTATGTCTGAAATTGGCCTTGCCTTCTAGATGGTTACTCTGGAAAGCCCACTTTCCATGCATTCCCTGTTGAGAGCCCTACTAAGAACAGAGAGTCTCCCACCAGCCTCCTGACTATTGGAGAAATCCCAGAGCAAAAAGTTAGCTGTGGCTTGGGTGAGAGCTTGGAAAGTGGGGCATCCTCCTGCCTACACTTCCAACAGGCCCAGGACGGGTCCCCACATGCCCAAGGCTACCACAACCCATCACTTTGGTGGGGGAAGCAAGTCCTCCCATGTGGGCCCAAGCTGCTGCCTTCTGGTCTATGGCACTGGAGGCTTTCACACCTCTTTCTTCTGTAGCATAGATATCTTCCACATGTTGAACACACAGGGAGGCCTAAATCATTTCCTTCTTCTTTCCTACACTGATTGGTTGCACATGCCCATTCTGTGTGGGTCTATGCTCTCTGAAGCACTGGACACACACAAAGTTTATCCCAGTGAGCTTAAAAAGGGCAGAGGCCTGGAAGTCCAACCCAGGTAGAACCAGGTTGACTTAGGGCAGCTAAAATGCTCCCTAGATAGGAAATACCCTCAACTGTGAACCCTACCTTTTATTGAGGGATGTTACTGTGAAACAACAAGGAGTCTAGAATAGCTGCTCTACAGTCATGGTGCCTACTTGACTCTGGGTAAATTGCTTAAGCTCCCAAGTCTCACTTTCCTCATCTGTATGATAAAGCTAATACTACAAAGGATGGTTGTAAGGACTGCATGAGATGATAAATTAAAAATGCTTTTGGTATCAGGCCGGGCACAATGGCTCATGCCTGTAATAATCCCAGCACTTTGGGAGACTAAGATAGGAGGATCACTTGAGGCCAGGAGTTCAAGACCAACCTGGGTAGCATAGTGAGACACAGTTTCTACAAAAAAATTGTTTTTAATTAGTCAGGCATGGCAGTGTGCACCTACAGTTCTACTACTCAGGAGGCTGAGGTGAGAGAAGCACTTAATCCCAGGATTTCAAGGCTGCAATGAGCTATGACAATGCTATTGCTTTCCAGCCTGAGTGGAGGAACACTCTGTCTTTCTCTGTCTCTGTCTCTGTCACTATCTCTCTCTCTCTCTCTCTCTCTCTTTCTCTCTCTCTCACAAACACACACACACACCCCTTGGTGTATGTCTCTCTCTGCACATATACATATATATTCTCTGAAGCACTGGACACATCCAAAGTTTATTCCAGTGAGCTTGAAAAGGGTAGAAGCCTGGAAGTTCGACCCAGGTAGAACCACATTGACTTATGGAAGCTAATATATATATAGATTGATTTGGATATCATGCTTCATACTGGTTAGCAATTAATTGTTCTATAATTAATGGTAATGCTTACCATTTTGTTCTACACACATGCTTAGTAATATGTGTGCTCCCCACAATGAACTTCTCTGAGTACCCAGGGAAGAAGAGAAGCAAGAAGTCTGCATGATCCCCTTGCCTGCTTTGTGTGAGGATACCAGCACAGTTTCCACCAGTGCTCCCATTTATCAGGTGGAGCTGGGGTGGAGGGAAGGAAACATCAGATCTCTGGGGCATGTCGAATTCCTCCACCACCCAGGCAGCCCCATTCTGAGTTGATTTAGGGAAAGTCTTTAATGTGGCCTTCAGGGTCTCTAAACCCTTTAAGGAGCAGATTTTTTCATGTCTCTGCTCTCATGCTTCTTTTAACTCCAAGCTTGAGTTTTATTTGTTTCCCTGGACTTGCCAACTTAGCTTTGTGATGGGGAAGAAAGCCTCTAGTGAAATGAGCTACAAATGGTGTAAAAGGAGCCTGCTATGATTTGCATGTGATACAGATGGCCCCAAAAGCCAGGGTTAATAGACTGTAGAGTGGAACACTCACCTAGCACTTAATTATAGCTGGGACAAATGTTACCTATATATCATTTCATTGTTACCAGTGTTCATATCACTTATAATTAGGAAGAAAGCCTATAAATTAAGAAAGATAGGTACCTTTGTTTGTTTTAGATAGATGAAAAAACTGATATTCATGGAGTTTTGAAGACATTGAAGTCAAGAAAAAGAGAGTTTAAATACTGCATCCACCTTTTGACAAGTTCATTATTTTATCTGAACTTCCATTTGTTGACCTGGGGATGACACTATATATTTGTCAAGGTCATCAAACAGAAGAATAGGTGGCATATGTAAAACACCTATCCCTAGGACCTAAATAGGGTCAGCAAATGTTTTCTGTTAAGGGCCAGATAGTATTTTTGACATGTCAAGCCATATGGACTCTATACGCAACTATTCAACTCTACTGTTGTAGCATGAAAGCAACCATATGTGATGAATGACTATGACTATGTTCCAATAAAACTTTATTTCTAAAAACAGACACTGGGCTTAATTTGGCCCAAGACCCATAGTCAGATGTTCCTTGATCTACATAAAACTATATTTAAAAGTTTTAAATAATTATTGTAAATGATTTGAATTATCTATTAGGCAAACCCTATTCACCATTTAATATTTCATGTTCAACTTTTCACCTTCTGCAAAAATTTTTCTCCCTCATGATGCTGGGCAGACTTAAGGCTTATGTGACCTCTGTCCTTTAAACATATCATATGATAGCCACCTCCCTATTATGGCAAGAAGACAGGCCCATTTTCTAGTGGTCTGTGAGCTCCTGGAAGTCAGTGACTATTTCTTCTGTCTCAAATATTTAAAAGTTAAAAAAAGACTTCTCATCTCCACAGAGGATTTTAAAAAATAGTAAAAAGGCTTAAACAGAAGTTGGGGGAATTGAGACTAATCGGTGGTTCTCAACCAGAAGTGATTTTTACCCCCAGGGGATATTTGGCAATGATTGGATACATTTTGGGTTTCACAACTGGAGGGTTCTATTGACATTCATTGGGTAGAGACCAGATGCTGCTAAACATCTTATAATGCACAGGACAGCAGGACAGCCCCTTACAAGAGAATTATCCAGCCTCAGATCTCAGTTGTACTAATGTTGAAAAATCCTGGACAAATACAAATGAAGCATTGTATAGGCTAAGCGCATGAATCATTGCCCTTGTCAGTTTGTTCAAGGCAACTTATCCTGGCCCCCCAAAGGAGTGTCAGGAGAATCTGATGAGATAAAGACATAGCGGGAGTCTGCGCAAGTCCTTAAGTGTTGTGCAAAAGCAAACCAATCCTGGAGTGCCTATGTCATGTAGGCTAACTCTGGAACATTCTTCAATTTATCCCACCCAAATCCCCCCTTTAGCCTAAGCCTTTTTCCCATTATGCTCTTCTCAGCAGAAAGAGCATTGCCTTTGGCCAGCTTTCAAGTGCGGGGGAAGTTTGAAGCCACACCTCAGTCTGCTTTTCTGCAGGCAAAATTATCAAATTCCTTTTCACTTTTCCCTAGGTCTTGTTTTTGAAGGCCCTAATTATTTTGGTCATGTCAAAGACTCTCTTATGTATTTTCTCCTAGTTTGCCACATACCTCCCACAATATTTAGTCTTAACCTGAAAGAGCTTCCAATTAATCTTCCATTTGGACAGAACTACCTACTGGTTTTTGTAAGCCACAGTGGCTTTTATCTCATGTTCATATATGCATGTGACTCTGATGATAGTCTGTCTTTCTTTTGCAGGAATTTGACCCACTTTTCCCTTTATTGTGAACAAGTGAAGTGAAAAATTGCAGTGCTCTAAAACACCTAGTTAAACAAGGTGCACAATTTTGCTAAGTGTTTGCCCACTTAAGGCCACTGTGTGGACCATGGTGGCAGTTTCTCTTATTTGGTCATTATGGGTTGAAAAAAGATATGTATCTCCTCAAAAAGATATGCCGAAGACCTAACCTCCAGTACCTCAGAAATGTGACCTTACTTGGAAATAGGGTTTTTTACAGAGGTAATCAAATTAAAATGACATCATTAGTGTGGGTACCATTCAAATATGACTGGTATCCTTATTAAAAAGGGGGAAAATGTGAACTCAGACATACAAGAAAGAGAGACTATGCAAAGATATATTGGGAGAAATGGCCACATATGAGCCAAGGAATGCTTGAAACTATCAGGAGTAAGGAGAGATGTCTGAAACAGATCCTTCCCTAAACTTTCAGAGAGATTATGGCCCTGGTGACACTTTGATTTGGGGTGTCTGGCTTCCAGAATTGTGAAACAATAAGTTACCCAGTTTGATGTATTTTGTTATAACAGCCTTGAGAAACTAATACAGTCATTGATGCACTAGCTGAATTTCATGATCTTATCAGAATATTTTTGCCAAAAATTGCTTACCATCATTCTTCCTTGTAATAGATGTCATCCATGTCCCATCCATTTCCCCACAGTCTACCTCAGAGGTTACCTGTAGCCATGTGGATGGCCTCTTGCAACTCCTAGCTGAGGGCATTGTCTGACCATGAACACATAACCATGTACAGAACAGACTGGAAATGTCAGAGAGTTCCCAGAGTGACCCTCCATCAGTGAGAGGCAGCAGCTGTAATAAATATCCCAGCTTATTTACCTCTGATAGGGTCACTTGGAACTGGGTTAACCAAAATTTTGCAGAAAGGTCCCAGCAGACCGGAGTCCTATTTGCTCATAATGGACCTATTATCTCTTCTTCATTTTCCACCCTCAATTTCTCACTCTTCTACCTCCTCACAGTGTTTTCTGGAGATGCCTCCCAAACAAGTACTTGACCCAAATCTTTGTCCTAGGGCCTGTTTTCAGAAGAACTCAAACTTAGTCACCCTACAACGGGAATACCAATGGCTAGAGTTGAAATCCAAGAGCCACCACCATGGTCTGCAACAACAACATCAACAACAACAACAAAAAACTGAAAAGGAGGATAAATAGGGACAGGAACCATAGATTACCAGGGGCAAGGTCAGGGTAATCGCTAGACTCAGAGGTCCTAGCCAGGGTCACATCTGAGTTTGAATGGTTCAAGACTGCAGCCATACTGGTAGACAATCAACCCTACATTCACTCATGAATCCATACTTCAGACACTGGGTGAGAGGCTAGGAGCACAGAAAGGGATAGGATATTCCATGAATTCGAGGACTGACTTCCTTCTAGGAAGAGATGGAGATGTAAAAAGAAAATATGTTTTTAACTCCAGTCAGGATGGCCATCGTCAATAACTCAAAAAACAACAGATGCTGGAGAGGATGTGGCAAAAAGGGAACACTTCTACACTGTTGGTGAAAGTGTAAACTAGTACAGTCTCTGTGGGAAACAGTGTTGTGATTCCTAAAAGATCTAAAAAGTGACCTTCCATATGATCCCATAATCCCCCTACTGGGAATGTACTGGGAAGAACAAAAACCACTCTATGATAAAGATACCTGTAACCGGGCTCGGTGGCTCAGCCTGCAATCCTGCTCTTTGGGAAGCCGAGGTAAGTGGGTTGCCTGAGCCTGCGGGTTTGAGACCCGCCTGGGCAACCTGGTAAGACCTCATCCTCTACAATAAATATAAAAATTAGCCGGGCGTGGTAGCGTGCACCTGTAGTGCCAGCTGCTTGGAAGACTGAGCGGAAGGATCACTGGAGCCCAGCAGGTTGAGATTGCGGTGGCCAGGAGCATGCCACTGCACTCCAGTCTGAGCGATCGAGTGAGACTTCAACTCGGAAAAAAAAAGATAGCCGGGCTCAGTGGCTCAGCCTGTGATCCTGCGCCTTTGGGAGGCTGAGGTGAGTGGATTGCCTGAGCCCGCAGGTTCAAGACCCGCCTGGGCAGCGAGACCTCATCTCTACAATAAATCAAAACATCAGCCAGGTGTGGTAGTGCATGCCTGTAATTCTGGCTTCTCGGAAGGCTGAGGCAGAAGGATCACCGGAGCCCAGCAGGTCAAGGCTGCAGGGGCCGGGAGAGGCCACTGCACTCCAGTCTGGGAGACAGCATGAGACTCCAACTCAAAAAAAAAAAGAAAAAGAAACATGTATGTTTATCTCAGCATTGTTCACAATAGCAAGAACATGGAACCAACCATGCTGTCCATCAAAAGAAGACTGGATTAAAAAAACGTGGTACATATACATGATGGAATATTACGCAGCCAGAAAGAAGGACAAAATCATGAACTTCACAGCAACCTGGATGGACTTAGAGTCTATAATACTGAATGATGTATCACAGAAATAAAGAACTGAGTATCACATGTCCGCACTCATAAGCAAACTTTGAACAATTCTCATAATACTCTAAGAAAAGGATTGGCAGCAGTGGGAAACTGCCGGGGGGTGGAGGGGTGGGGAGGTGGGATTGTGAGAATCTGCCAGGGAAGGGGGGGCACACTTCATCAACAAGGATACCTGCATAATGAACATTTGTATACCTAACCCTGAATTTTACCTCACAATCTTTAAAATTAAAAAATGAAAAAAAAATGGTTTAATGCTAATTAGGAATCCTAGGGAACCAGACTCTGCATAAGGAGGGTAGAGGTAGTGGGTGGAGTGGGGTGGGTTAATTGCTGAGAGAAACTGCGTGGTATGGAAAAGGTGTCATGATTGAATACAGAATGGACATTCCTGACCATTCCTGAGGAAGGCATGGGCAAAAGTCCTGATGAGGAAACATTATGGAAGCTGCGAGATGTTCCCCCTGCCTGGAGCCCTGGCAGTGGGAGTGGGAGAGGGGTCCCATTCTGAAGAGCTCTGTATACTGTGCTAAGGAAATCTGTCTCTCAGCTGTAGGTAAAAAGCAGGGCTGGCTTCATGAATGTGTGATCTGGGTACTCGCACAAGGCCCCATGTTTAGAAGGCCCCTACAAATGAGTTAATGCTCTCCTATCTTCATCTTGAGATTCGTAATTTGTAATTACATACATAACAAAGAATTTGTAATTCTTTGTTGACAGGAGTCTTCATTTTTGCTGTGGGCCCTGGCAATAAGGAACCAAGAAATGAATATCCTAAGGACAATAAAAAAGGAGATATAAAAGTGGCCTCTACCTGGTTCTGAGCCAGGTCTATTTCTAAGGAGGGCAGGGCGTTGATGGGGCAGGGTTGGGAACCAGTGGTGGTTGCTCCACTTGGGAGATTTTCATTGACCAGTCAGAATTCTGCTTCTAATTATGCTGGATGTGAAGGTAGTCATGCGTTTTAATGAGTCATTCATTCATTCACATATCTGTTCATTCATTCATTTTTTCAGTCTTTCAATATGCCTGAACCATTTTCAAGCCCTTTAGAATATTGGCACATTACTAACAATATTTGTTATAAAGTAAAAGCCCCATGTGTAAGTCATGTCTATTTGGGATAATAGTCAAGGGAATTTAGTTAATGCTGTCTAGTCCTAGTATAAATTATGAAGTATGTTTCTCACCCTCGAGTATAATTTTTTCAATGTCTCTGTGAGGAGGGTATTGCTATCCTTGTTTCACAGATAGGAAAAATGAAACTCAAGGAGACTTGAATTTATTCAGAGTAAATCCAGCCTTATCCAAGGTCATCTCCAGAGAAGAAATTGTAAGCCAAGACTTTCTAGATCTTTTCTCTCCAACAGCTTGTTCACCATCCTCCACTCTGTCCCTAAATCACTCTGTTATTCTTTTCTCTGCTGTAAAGCTGTCTCTGAATGTGTGGTCTTCTTAAAGCAGTCATCATATTTTACAGGCATACAAGACAATATTTTGTAGCAGTTTTATATCTCCTTTTTGATTGTCCCTTAGATTTTCAAAGTATTTCTGAATCGTTGTGGGGAAGTTCAGCACTTTCCCACAGCACAACATGTCATCTCATATGCTTAGCCATAGGTATAGCTTCATCCATATGAGTCACAAAGCCAGCTCTTCTACCAGCATCAAGGAGGGTGGCCTAAATGGTGTCTACTTTGTCCTAAGAGAACCCTATTCCTCTTCCAAAATTTTTGTCCTCTTCTCTCTCTCTACGTATACGCCTACTCTCTCTCTCTCTCTCTCTCTCTCTCTCTCTCTCTCTCTGTCTCTCTCTCTCTCTCTCATTCACACATACAGCCATAGTCTCAGGGGAAGTTGAAGTACTCTAAGCTCCAAGGGGGCCTGATTGGTCTAACAACAATCCCCCACAACCATTTGTCTATCATGATTGGTTTAGGAATGGTCATGTGACTGGTTTTGGCCAATAAAACATAACAGGAAATTTGAGGGAAAAAAGCACTGTAGGGACAAGCTTTTATCGCTTTAAAGAAAGAGTCACTAGATGGATATAAAATTAGTATGTCAGAGAGATGTCTGCACCTCCATGTTTATTGCAGGACCATTCACAATAGCCAAGATATGTAATCAACCTAAATGTTCATCAGTAGATGAATGGATAAAGAAATTGTGGTATATATACACAATAAAATACTACACAGCTTTAAAAAAGGAAATTCTGTCATTTGTGACAACATGGATGAATACGGAGGACATTATATTAAGTGAAATAAACCAGGCACAAACAACAAGTATCACATTATCTTATTATCTTACATGTAGAATCTGAAAGTGAAACTATTGAAACAGAATGAAAGTAGAATGGTGGTTACCAGGAACTGGGAATGGAGGATTGGAAAGATGATGATCAATAGATACAAAATTTTTGTTAGATGGAAGGAATAAGTTCTGGAGAGCTATTGTACAACATGGTGACTATAGTCAGTAACACTGCATAACACTGTATATTTGAAAATTGCTAAGAAAGTGCATTTTGTGTTCTAACCATAAAAAAGATAAAAAAGATCAGTGACAAAAGCATATATTAATTAGCGTGATTTAGTTATTCCATAATGTATACATACATATATCAAAACATCATGTTGTACATCATAACCATATACAAATTTTTCAATTATCAATAAATAAATAGAAGATTCAGACTCCCTCTGACTTTTCTACATAGCCTTTTGTCCACTTATCTTCTGACCACCTGAGTGACCCTGGGTAAGTCACTAAATATGCAAGGAAAACATTTTCATCTATATTATTTTTTTCAACTGAGGTAAAATTCACAAACATGGGATTTACCACGTTAAAATTAAGCTTCACAGTGGCATTTAGTACATTTGCAGTGCTGTGCAACCACCATCTCTACTTAGTTCTAAAGTAGTTTCATCACCCTACAGAGGAACACTGTGCCCATTAAATATTACTTCCCACTCCTCCTCCCCTGAGTCTGGCAACCACCAATATGTTTTCTGTTTCTATGGATTTACCTATTCCTGATATTTTATATAAATAAAATCATGCACTATGTGGCCTTTTAATCTGATTTATTTCAGTTAGTAAAATGTTTCTGAGGTACATCCGAGTTGCAGAATGCTTCGAACTTCCTTCTTTTTTAAGGCTGAATAATACTCCATCGTGTGGATATACCGCACTGTTTATCCACTGATGGATATTTGGGTTATTTCCTTCTTTGGACTGTTGTGAATCATGCTGCTATTTGTTTGAGTATCTGATTTTTCTTTTTTTTTTTTTTTTTTGTATATAGCCAAGAGTGGAATGACTAGGTCATATGTGGCAATGTTAACTGTTTGAAGAACTAACAAATTGTTTTCCATGGTGGCTGTACTACTTTACATTCTACCAGCAATGTACATACACTCTCATTTTTTATTCCATGATTCCAGTTGTGATGAGGTCAGGTTATTTATAAAGGAGGATCCTGAGACTCAAGGATGTAAAATCCTTTGCCCATCTCACTTTGTCAAGGTCGAAATTTGATTCCACGTCTTTGACTGCAGGTATAGTTCCTTTCCATTGCATAAACTTTGTAGGTCTTCAGTTTTATCTTATGGAGAGTGAATAACAGACCAGATGATGACTGAGAATTATGGGAAAATCCCAGCTCAGGGCTCCAGGGGCTTAATATTACGGTTAAAACAAATATATATGTTTACTTTTGAACCCGGCATCTACAATAGTACCTAACACGTAGTAAATTCCCAGAAAAACACTTGTTGAATGAATATTATGCATCTGTCTGAGAGCCTTTTGTGACTCTGGTAACTAGCATCGCATATGCCACCTTTTCCTTAACATTCTTCTTCGCCAGTTCAGCACTTTCAGCAGCATCTGGGTCAACCAGATGTGTCATGACCCCAGCAATGGTAGTCTCTCTCTCTCTCTCTCTCTCTCTCTCTCTCTCTCTCTCTCTCATACTCTAAATTGAAAATATGT
This sequence comes from Cephalopachus bancanus, assembly GCA_027257055.1. Taxonomy (NCBI): domain Eukaryota; kingdom Metazoa; phylum Chordata; class Mammalia; order Primates; family Tarsiidae; genus Cephalopachus; species Cephalopachus bancanus. Next base: position 1,657,804 of record JAPVLO010000260.1, on the reverse strand, counting down.
TATTATTAGATGTGGTGGTAGTCTACTTCAAATACAGTGGAAATATCCTTTCTCCATGTGACTTACTATCATCTGATTATTTAATCTATAGCATATGTCACTGATGTATTTTAATTAGCATGTTTGCTATTTATTTATAAATCAGTTTCCATCTTCTAAGACTTTGATGCTTTATTGCCAAGACGTAGCTAGTACTAGTCCCAAATAATGAATATGTTTTATAGTTAATAAAATCCTTCCCAGATCAATAAGGTTAATAAGTGATACTGTCACTTGGTCATGTTAACAAATTTTTTAAAAAATTGGCCAAGCCAACTGAAAGGCTAGAACTGGAAATAGATTATAGCTTTTTGCCCCAAGGCTTTGGCAGCATTTGAAACAAAGTGTTTTGAAACAGAGCAAATTGGCATTTCTCTGACTTCTAATGTTCAGTCTCTCCAAGCGGGACACCTGGTTCAACTACACAAAACAACCATTCAGAATTATAGTCTGGGTTTTTGTTATGCAAAAGGTGAGTGAGGACAGCACGAACTCTTCCAGGAAAAGCTGTTTTTACTTCCCCCCACAACCCACCCCCAGGGAAAGCTGTCTTCAGAAAACAAAAAAAAAGGGGGCGGGAAGAAAAAAAAAACTAGTGCTGACAGGAAATCAGGGGTTATGAAGATGGATGGGTTCTACAATTATTTTATAAAAAAAACTTCATAAAATGCTATAAAATGTTTCCTCTGTAAATGAATTAAATCAAATCTCAAACCTGCCCTGTTCAGAAACACCAAGTTGTCATGGAACATTCTGAAGAGCTTCCGCCTGTCTCTCCTTTTTTCCTGTCCTCAGACTGCAGAGACTTGCTTTGATTTGAGCTGCTTTCATGTTGTAACAGGAATAGTTAGACCAGCACTCTTGTTGGTCCCCTAAAAGAGGACCTGTGCCTCATATGATGACATGTCTGTAACCACGTAAGCAGGCTCACGTGCACATGTGTGCAATACATGATGCCGTCCAAACAAGCTTGGAAATTGCACTTGAATCTAGTGTTCAAGACTCCTAGTCATGCTACCTAACCCATGGATGGGAAAGTCTGAAGTCCAGAGTGAAGGAGAATGTGATGAGGGTCATCTGACCAAAGCAAGCTCATTTAAGACGTCTGGCATTTTCCCTCCCATGACTTTTTATTTTATTTTAATAACTTTAGGGGTACACATGGTTTTCAGTCACATAGCTACTTTATAGTGGTATAGAAGTCTGGGCTTTAGATGTACCCATCACCCCCATTAGTGCACATTGTACCGAACACGTAAATTTTTGTCCCTCTCCAACTCCCCCCCCGAGTCTCCAAAGGTCTCTATGTCATTCTCTATGTTCTGCAGCCCCTTCGCTTAGCTCTCGCCTATAAGTGAAAACATACGGTATTTGGTTTTCCATTCCCGCATTACTTCACTTAGGATAATGGCCGCTAATTCCATTCAGGTTGCTGCAAAAACACATTATTTTGTTCTTTCTTGTGACTGAATAATATCCCATGGGGATTGTGTGTGTGTGTGTGTGTGTGTGTGTGTGTGTGTATGTGTGTATCACATTTTCATTATCCACTGATCAGTTGATGAACATTTAGGTTGATTCCATATCTTTGCTATTGCGAATCATGCTGCTATAAATATACACATGCAGGTGTCTTTTTTGTATAATAACCTCTGTTCCTTTGAGTAGATACTAAGTAGTGGATTATTGGATTGAATGGTAGATCTACGTTTAGTTCTCTGAGCAATCTCCATACTGATTTCCACAGATTGTACTAATTTACATTTCTACCAACTGTGTAAAAGCGTTCCCTTTTCACTGCATCTGTGTCAACATCTATTGATTTTATCTTATTTTTTTAGTAATGGTCATTCTGACTTGTGTAAAGTGGTATCTCATCGTGGTTTTAATTTCGTTTTCCTGATGATCAGTGTCTTTGAGTATTTTTTCATATGTTTATTGACCATTTGTATGCCCCCTTGACTTTGAACTCTTCAGATCTGATGGCCTCTCTTAGTGGATATCTAGTTATGTTGGGTGGGTGAGTGTAAGGCAAATATAAAACCAGACAGCTTCAAAATCAAGTCAAAGAGTCTTTGCTGGATGAGTATTGGGAGAGTAAAGGATTACCCATGCTCTCACCCTAGGAACAGCATCTGAGGTAGCCAGGCCCTGGACAAGTATTCCCTCCTTCACTTATTAGGCAGCTGTTTCTTGAGTGCCCACTGTGTGCTGGGTCTCACTCTGGGTCTGGAATAAAGCTGTGCTCTCATGGACCGCACCTCCCAGCAAAGAAGACAGGTGATAAAGACACAAAGAGGCCATGAATTTCAGATGATCAAAGTGCTGTGAAGTGAGCAGGAGGGCAGTGAGGGAAATGAGGAGCTGTTTTAGATGGTAGGATTAGAGAAGCCTCCTTAGGGAGCAGCGTTTTGGCAGAAACCTGCATGGAGCAAGACCTGTAAACATTTAGGAGAGACAGCAGAGGAAGCAGTGACTAAAATGTCCTCAAGTAGCAATGGTGTGTCTGAGGTGATCAAGGCTAACCAAGACAAGAGTTACCTAGGAAGGATGTCTCAGAGTGGAGGGATGGGGTAGGCAGAATATGAAGGTCCTATAGGGAAGTATCCCAAACTTGGCACTATTGACATTTGGGACTGGATAATTTTTTGTCCTTGCTGAAGGGAGGAGTCTTGTATACTGTAGAATGCTTAGCAGCATCCCTGGCATCTAACCACTAGATACCATTAGAGCAACCTCTCCTCTAAAATCGTGACAACCAAAAATGTCTCCAGATATTGCTAAGTGTCCTGAGGTGTGGATGCAAAATGAGACCCATTTGGGAACCACTGCTGGAGATCAAATGCGAAAGACTTCAGTTCATAGCCTTGACCCTTGGCTTTATTGTAAGCATGATGGGAAATAATTTTAGGGTTTTAAGAAGGGATGTACGGCAATATAATTTACATTTCGATATAATTTACTAACTGGTGGGCAGTGCAGAAACCATGGGAAACACAAATGACTGCAGGGGCTGGTAGTGGTTCGTTAGAGAGATAAAAGCAGGTGCAGAAGCTTGGGCTTCTCTAGAAGATCAGGCTCAGGAAGAGATTCACCTCCTCATGTGTGTCCCAAGGTAGCTCACCGTGGTACCACATGACCCTCTTCTGCTGTCCAATGTCAACTCCAAAATTGTTGGGTCAATGGTAGCGGCCAGAAGTAACTCTTGATGGGAATGGGCTTTCAGAAGAACATGGCTTCTTGGGTGACTAAGAGCTCAATGGTTAGGAAACTACGACTAGGGGTTGGCTCATACCTTGAACACATGACCCCTCTCCCCCGACTATCTCACAACCTCAAGGAGTACCAACTGTAATACTACTAGAAACCAACCAGAAAACAATATTTCACATTGGAGGGGCATTCTTTCTTCATCTTGTCAATCCCCTGTGGGAGAAGCCAGGTGCCATCTTCCCACTGGTCAGTAAGTCTCTGAAAGTCCGTAATACACCATCTCTTCTATGTGTCCCTCTCAAGCACTGCTTAAAGTGCTTTAAGTACCTTCTCAGAGAAACACAATTACTCCCTAACTTTGAATTGCTAGGTCTTTCCACTTCTATCTTATTTCTTAATTTCCCACAAGAGCACGCCAGATATCATCCTCATAAGGACAATGTCGCTTCACCTCTGGGATACTCATTTCTGACCTCAGCCTCCATAGCCATTTGGAAGATCTTAACTGCAGTTCTTTCACCCATTCCCCCTGTTCTGGGTTTGCCTCATATGGTGCTGCTTTAGTCTCTGTAGGATTCTCTGCCTTGTCTGCCTGTTTCCCTCCCTGACTCATTTTTCTTGGCTCCAGACTTACACGCTAGTATCCCCGGGGTTTTGTCCTCGGGGCTCTTCACATCTCAAGTCTAGACACTCTCCTATGAAATCTCCTTCATTCCCATAGCTTTAACTATCACTTCCATGTGGATGACTCATACCTTTATTTTCCCAGCCTCAATATTTCTTCTCTTGAGTTCCAGACCTTGACTTTTTGCCTCTAGATTGACCTTTCCCCCATTAAGAATGTCACCACCGAACTCCCACCTAAGTTAGAAATTTGAAAGCCATCTTCGATTCTTTTCTTTCTTTCTTTCTTCTTCTTTTTTTCAAATTCAGATGGGTCACAGACTATTTGTGATTGCATTATCTTCCTTCCATGTATCCTCTCCTGAGTCATCTTTCTAATGTTTGCATCTGGTCATGTGATTCCCCTGCTTATAAGCCATTAGTGACTTCAATTACTTGTTGATCAATCTCAAATCCAGTCTCCACAGCATCCTCCTTTCCAGAATACCTGTTTTCATCTTCTCACCCAGATAACTTTTGGTCCAGTGCTATAGACACCAGTTGTTCCCAAAACACACTGTCTTTTTATCTTTTATTCCTTCCTCTGCTTGTAATGATTCCACCATTAACCTTTTCATTTTGTGACTTGTACCTCCCTTTTGTTTCTTCTCTACTTTGTGAAGCATACTCATTCTAAGAGACCAGTTGTAAATGTACCTCCAGCCACAAAGCTGTCTTCTCTGTGCCATACAGTCTCTACACCATTTTCTATGTTCCCAGGGCCTTTTACATGCCTGTCTCTCCTGCTCTGCTAAGCTCCTTTACAGTTGTAACCACGACTTATCCATCACTGGAGCTCTAAATTATATAGTATTATTCCTGACATTTAATATGTGCTCTGATGAACAGTGAATAAATATCTTCTATGATCAACTCTGATGGAAAGCTCTTCCTTGTTCTGCCATTCCTAAAACTCCAAGATTGTAGTTAGGCTTGAGATTGGAATGCAGCAACAGAGGATATAATTATTTCAGTAGAACTGGATTCACTAGAACAATTGGGGGAGTAGAAATAAGGTGTACATTTTCATAGAAATCTTATACCTCAGATCAAAAAATATTTGGAAAATAGCTGAGTGAAAGGAGAAACAAAAATGAAATCATATTATTAGCACCATGCAAAAACATTACAGATTGCCTAGCCTGGGAGAAAGTATAAAAGATATTACCCCATTCCAAATTAAGCTATTATAGTAATCAGGGACATGAGATATTCAACATTTTACCAAGGTTTTGGTCAGTTAAATGTAGCTATATTAAAAAATAGTTATCAAAATAATTTTTTAGACTTAGTAAATAGTAGCAATTATGCTTGTTTATTAACTATTAAATAATCAGACTTATTGCTGAGTCAAACCAACCAGGGGATCAACCTAGTGGCAGGTTGATTACATTGGACCACTCCCATCATGGAAGGGGCAGTGTTTTTTTCTGGATGAACATTATGGATACAAATTTGCCTTCTCTGCATGCAATGCTTCTGGTAAAATCTAATGCCTTATCTACCATCATGGTACCAACACAGCATTGCTTCTGATCAAGGGACTCTCTTTACAGCAAATGAAGTGCTACAATGGGTCAATGTTCAGGGAATTCACTGGTCTTACAATGTTTCCCACCACTCTGAAGCAACTGGCTTGATAAAACAGTGAAATGACCTTTTGAAGACTCAGTTTCAATGTCAGGTGGGTGGCAGCACCTGATGGGGCTAGGGCAAAGTTCTTCAGAAGGCTGTGTATGATCTGAATCAGAGTTCAATATAGAGTTCTGTTTCTCCCATAGCTAAGATTCACAGGTTCACAAATCAAGGGGTGGAACCATTCACTATTATCCATAGTGACCACTGGCAAAATCTTTGCTTTCTGCTCTCATAGCCTAAGTGCTTTGGCCCAGAGGTCTTAACTCAAAAAAAAAAAAAAAAGGATGCTTCTACCAGAACAACAGACAAAGAGGAGAATTACTGTACTGGTAGGGTGATTAATACAGACTACCAAAAAGACGTTGGACCACTACTTCACAATGGAAGGAAGGGAAAGTACAGCTGGCATAGAGGACAGCCTACAGGCTATCTTATAATATTATCATGTCTTGTGATTAAGGTCAATAGGAAACTACAACAATCCAATCCAGGCAGGACTAGTAATGGCCCAGACCCTTCAGAAATGAAGGTTTTGGTCATCCCACCATGGTTTGGTCAAGAACCATGACCAGCTGATGTGCTTGCTGAAGGTAAAAGGAATACAGAATGAATAGCAGAGGAAGGTAGTTGTAAATACCAGCTACAACCACATGACCAGTTACAGAAACAAGGATTGTAATTAGCATGAATATTTCTTCCTTATTTTGCTATTAATATATTTGTATGTGTACATGTATATGGAAAATATTTTTGTTTTCTTCCCTCTATTTTCCCCTATTATGTAACATAAGATATATTGACTTGAGAGCATAATAGTTGAATATTGTTAAGTTTGTATCTTAGTATTTACTTTATAAGATATCAATGAGAAGAGTGAACACACTCAAGGGCTTTACCTCCTCTGAGAAAGGGGTTAGTACATTTTAAATTGTGTGCTTCATAGTTATATCATGTTAGGCAGAATCATAACCTTGCTATTGTCTTTTTTGTGGAGATTAAGTATGTCTTAAGTAGATGCATATGGGTGCCAAGCTGACAAGAGGTAGACTTATAGTATCAACTTGTCTAGGTCACAGGATGCCAAGATATTTGTTCAAACATTACTCTGTATATTTCTGTGAGGGTATTTTGAATGAGTTTAATACTTAAATTTATAGACTGAACAAAACAGATTGCCTTTCCTAATATGAGTGGGCCTCATTTGGTCCGTTGAAGGCCCAAATAGAACAAAAGGCTGACTCTTCCCCGAGTAAGAGGGAATTCTGCCTAACTGACTGCTTTAGAGCTGAAAAATCACTTTTTTCCTGTCTTCAGACTTGAATTTAAATATTGACTTTTTCTGACTCTTGAACTTGTTGGCCTTCAGACTGGAGCTAAACCATCAACTTTCTTATGTCTCCAGTGAGCTAGCTATTCTGTTTTTCTGGAAACCCTAACAAATAGAGTTATCAAATCAATTAAAAATATATATATACATATAGATGTATGCAGTTACTATTCTTTATTAGCTTATTACAACAAGACTGACTGCCAAGCAGAATGACTGTAACTTCTAGGTAGTGAAGAGCGTACACAACATTTTGGCACATTTGTAAACACTATAATGTGATTCCAACTGGTGAGAAAGTCATACATACTTACGATACTACTGCAATTGTCTATGCTTTTTAAAAATGTTACATTTGAGTTGGAGGTTTGTTAAAATAAATGTGTATTTTGTCCTGACCAAGTTGACAAGAACCCTAATCATGAACCTCTTATGGAGTTCAACAACAAAACCTTGAGATGAAGAGATACTAGTGTCCTTCTAATTCTTTCTACATAGACAGCCCTTTGAGAAACTACCTTTAGAGGAACATCAATGCATAGCCAATGGACTCTTTAATTCTCAGGGTAGCCAAACATCTAAAGAATATCATATGTGCAGTAGACAGGAAAACCCTAGTGGATCTTGATTTTTAAAAGGGGGAGGGTGAAGTCCCCTTTCTCATGATTGATAGGTATGTGGGACAAAAAACAGTATCTGTTCCTCAAACTCATTTTTCTGTTCTGGGATACTAGCATAGTGTTGCTATGTAATACACACTCAGTAACTATTTGCTAAATGCATGGCTATAGATGGATAGACTGATAAACTTATGAAAGTATCACCTGAAGTTACCAAGAGAGCACTGGCCTTACACAGGATGCATTATGATTTGCTTGTCTTTAGTGTTCTCTCGCCTCTGATCTCATGCCATCTGAGAGGCCCTAGGTCTCTGTCTTTCCCGAAAGCAGCTGGTTCTGGCCACTGCTGTGCACCATCAACCTGGAGTCATGTGACCATGCATTCAGGTCCCACCACACCAAGGCAAAGGGGTGAGATGGAAGAGAGCACCTCAGCCACTCGGTATTCATGGTTGGTGTTTCCATGGAGGAAAATGAGGTCAAATCCCATCAGGAACTCACCCTCTTTGGTTAATGAGTCTTTTTCTAAATATACTCTGGGAGAGCACAAGTATCTCCCTCATCAGATATCAGAAAGTTTTCTCTTTTCAAACAACCATGTTTTATTATGGGTAAATTTGCATATTAATCCCAATGTAAGTCCCAAGGAGAACTGGGAAATACAAAAAGAGGAACTAATGCTTATCTGGAGCTATAGCGCCAATACACACACTGCAATACTAATACTTGAGTATATCTGCTCCAAGAATGTATTATATTGTATATAGTTCTTTTTTCCTCTGAGAATTTTTGTCAAGGAGACTAGGAAAGGGGATTTCCCTATTTGCAATGATTCTGGCATATGCTCTCTTGCTTTCTTTCTAACCACTTAATATAAATTTTTATTACACACCCACACATACATATGAGGAGGGACCCCCCCCAAAAGAAACCCAAAATTATCTTTTGAAGAGGGAGCTCTGCTAGGTAAATGTTCTAGGAACCCACTGGTTGTTATCTGGAAGTTTTGAGAATGTTGTGTTACGATTTGTGAAAGAAATCCAAGATTTTGGCAGATAGGTGATTTGTACTATCATGATAACGTACCTGCTCACATTGTGCTGAGTGTTCAGCAGTTTTTAACCAAAAACAGTGTGATTCTCATGCCCCACCTTTCCTATTCACCCACTGTTGCCTGAGGAACTTTTTTTGTTTTTCCAGATTAAAAAAAGTCCTCAAAGAAAAGCATTTTGTCAATGTGGAAAAGGTGAAGCAAAAAACAGTAGAAGCACTAAAAGGCATCAAAATTGATGAGTTCAAAAACTGTTTTCATTATGCAGGCTTGTATACCTAGCTCTGAATTGTACCGCATATCTTTATGATAAAAATGAATAAATAAATAAATAAAACTGCTTTGAGCAGTGGAAAAAGCATCTTGATAGGTGTATTGCATCAAATGGAGAGTACTTTGAAGGTGACTGAAGTTTAAACACGTAAGAATAAATACACAACTTTTTAGAAATAAATAACAAAATTGTGTGTAATATATATAATGCTTTCACTTATAATACTCCTTTATTGGCCACATATTATCCCACCAATTAAATGTGTCATCACTAATGGCACATTCTCACCATTTGATCTTTTCACTGTCACAGATAGTGAGCATCTCTGTCTATCCTTTTTTAATTCCTGTTGCTTATTTTGTCCTTGAGATGGTTTCCTAGAAGTGCAAATACTATGTACATCCAAGAATGACATTTTTTAAGGCTTTAAATATCAATGACAACGAAGCTGCTCTTGACATTTTTTAAAATTTTAAGTTCTAATAGGCATATTATCGAATCCAGAAGAAACTCATGATGACATAAACAATTAATTTTTTTTCACATCAAGCAAATCTACAGCTTTCTTATTAATGCCACTTGAATGGCAGGATCATGTAGTGCAACATGGTGGTTAAAAGATCAGACTCAAAATTAAACATATGGTTTCAAATCCTGGCTCTGCTCTCTGTCTGCTGGGTGATTCAGGCCAGTTCTTTAGACTCTCTGTGCCTAAGTTTTCTCATTTTTCAAGTGAGGATTGTGCTAGGCCTTACTACATATGGATGCCATGAAGATTAAATGAGTTAGTTTAACATGCAGTATTACTTCCGTAAGTTAACTGCTATTTTTATTGTTAGTCACTGAGAATACAGTTTACAGAAACTATGCTATTGGAAATACTGCCATATTTGAGACAAAATTTGCCATTCTATTACTTGCTTTCTGCTTCTTCTACAAGCATCTATATTCTTTTTTCATCCATCTTTGCATTCTTTTGCTTCTAATTTGTTTATTTGGATCCCTTGATAAGTGTGGGGATTAATATTCTTTCACCATTCTTATACAGAAGACCTGGCGATTGCAGCTGGTTTTCCTGACTTACCCAATCAGATATAAATTAATACTTTTTACCTCATCTCAGATACTACAAGACCTTCTTTTCCATCTCTTCCTACTTACTTGCAATGGTTATTATCTATTTTGATTACATACATATTTCAGGTTCTCTTCAAATATTATTATTATAACTTTTTACTTCAAGATTCATTTCAATTTACAGAAATATTTGCCATTTGCTCTTTGGTCCTTCCTACATTGCCAAGGTTCCATCTGGGATCATTTTCCTTCCTTCTGAAGAGTATCTTTAATATTTCCTTCAGTGTATGTTTACTAGTGACATATTCTCTGTTGTTGTTGCTGTTGTTGTTGTTGTTTTCTGAAAATGTCTGTATGTTGTCTTCATTCCTGAAGGATATTTTCATCCAATATAGAATTCTGGGTTGGAAGCTATCTTTCAGCATTTTTTTAATTATCATCTGGCTTCCATCATTTTTATTTTACTTATTTTATTTTCAAGGCAACAACTGTGAATCTAATATTCCTCCCTTTTCATTGTCTTTGGTTTTCAGTCATTTTTACTGATGAGATTTTCTTTGGATTTATCTTGCTTCCTGAATCTCTGGCTTGATATTTTCTGTCAGTTTGGAAATTGTCAGTTAATGCTTCTGTGAATACTGTAACTACATATTTATTTTCCTTTTATTCTCCTGGAAAGAACCTCATGACATCCATGATAAAATTTCTGTCTCTAACCTTTTCTTCTATATTTTTTTCACCATTTTTCACTCTATGCCTTTTTCTGAGTGTTTTATTTGAATCTATCTTTCAAATCACTGATTCTTTCCTTCCACTGATTTTGGTTATTACATTTTTCAGTTCTAAAATTTCCCTTTGGTTATCTTTACAGTTTCCAATTAGTCATTAAAATTCTTCATCTTTTCTTGCAATCCTTTTAACCATGTAAGCATTGTTATTTTAAATTATATGATTGAGAACTATTATCTGAAGACCCTTTAGGTCTGTTTCTACTGTATTTTTTTAATTTCCCTCTATGCTTTGATTTTTTTATTGATAGCTTCATGTATGTGAAAAATTATTACAATTGTTAGGTATCAAAATCTCAGTAGGAATCTCCAAAAATGTTAGGTCAAAATCTCACTGGGGCCTCCCAATATGTTAGGTCAGACTTAATGGAGGTGTCTATGATCCAGTGCCGAAAAAAGATGAAAAGAATTGCACAGAAGTGAGATTAGAAAATACAGGTTATCTAGAAAGTAAATGTGAGAGAGAGAGAAAGAGAAGAGATTCCCTAACCTAAGGTAAGGGAGGAGAGTCAAAGCTAGGAAACATAGTGGCAAGGGAGGAAGGTCAAAGCTAGGAAACATGGCGGCCATAACTCAAAGACTCAGGTGGCCAACCAGAGTTTAACAAAGCAACAGCAAGTGGCTGCTTGAGGTCAAATGCTTTTAAACCTTCCCTTTGATGGGGCAGGTTGTTAAGGTGATTGGATGGTGGTCTTTTTCATGTCACCACAAAGGGGCAGATAAGTACAGGTACTGATGTCACTATGATGGACAACAGGAAGATAGGTGGATTAGTCACATGATTGCTGCCACGTTGATGAGTCTGTGTCATGAAGGTCATGAAGGGCTTATTAGGTTAACATGTTTACAAAGCAAGCTGGGGAGAGGGGTTGTAAGACAATAACAACAGCTACCTCTGAGAAACCAGTTTTGCCCTTGGTTAGTGATTAATGGGTAAGTTAAAGTGAACTGCTAGAAAAACATGACAGAACTAAGCAATGTTAAAATGGCTGCTCTTTGACTATATTGACTCCATGTTATGTCCTTTCAAAAGTGTTTCAAGATTTTATTTTTCTAAAGAAAGTATTTATTTTTGTTTGCAGCAAACAGCCAGAAACACAGCATTCTAGAATCTATTTCAAGGATTGAGATGATCCTAAAACAGACTTTGTTTTTCTTTTTTTTTTACCTAAAACAGACTTTAGTTCCTGTAGAGTCATTTTACTTCCTATTCACCCTAACTCCTAGGGCATATTACTTGCCTATCTTAATCCAGAGCATGCAAGATTATTCAGAAACTTCTTCTTGATAAGCCCTGGACACCTATTTTTGTCCCACTTTCCTTGTGAAGCTGGTAAAAGCCCTGAATATCTTTTCAGATTCTCAGCCCCCTCTTCTAGTAATGGCATTCATCCTTAGGGTGAAAGTCACCCCAAATCCTGGGTTCATCTCTATGTGTTTCTGCCTTCTCCTGGATCTTGGCCTTGTAATTCTTCACTGCATTGAGATCCCTCCAATACCTTCAATTAGATGATGAGGATGATGATGGCGAAGGTGGTGGTGGTGATGATGTATGTATGTGTGTGTGTGTTTTGTCAGTTTTCATTGTCTTCAGCAGAGAGTTGATTCAAATCACCTGGATTGCCTAGTCCAGTATTTCAGGAAAAAAGAAGAAGTCTTGAGTCTATTTTCCAAAAGTATGTGCTCTTAAAAAAAATCATTGTAAAAAGAGATCCAGAAAAAAAATTATGTTTAATTTCAATAATTCTAAACTGACTTTACTGCAAATTCCTTTGTTTTTATGAAGCTGTCCAAGGAACAAATGTCCCATGGCATCTCAATTTACAAAAGTCTTAGATTTCAAAAGGCAGTTCCCAAGAACTTTGCTGTTAACTTCAGAGCTGTTAAACAAGGAACCATTGTATTCATTTTTATGCAAAGTTAAGTTACAAGAGAAGAACTGTGATTGATGGCTTTGTTGTGACTCATCCCACTGCATGTAACATTTGTCATTCTCTCACCACTTTCTCTCTTTTTAAAAAAAATTTCTACTTTTATTTTCATTGTAATCACAAACACAGAGAACATGGGATTGGCCAAGAAGCACCCATGTATCAGGTACGTAATGACATTTTTTAATGTTTTATTTTGAAATAACTTAGATACACAAGAAGTTACAAAAATAATACAGTGTCCAGTGTACCCTTCACCCAGTTTTCCCTAATGATGACATATTGTATAACCATAGTACAGTATCAAGACCAAGGATCTGATGTACTTAAAATACCCTTGACTAGACTGCAGACCTTATTCAGTCTTCATCAATTTTACATGTATTTATTTGTGTGTTTATATGTATGTGTGTATGAATGTGTGTGCAATTCTATGCAACTTTATCTAGCGTATAAAGTTGTATAGCTACCGACAGAACTAAAAATCCAGAGCTGGTCTATCAGCACAAAGGACCATCCTCATGTCACTTTCTTATTTATTTTTATTTATTTATTTATTTTTTGAGTTGGAGTCTCACTCTGTAGGCCAGACTGGAGTGCAGTGGCTGCTCCCAGCCACTGCAGCCTCGACCTGCTGGGCTCCGGCTATCCTTCCGCCTCAGCCTTCCAAATAGCCGGGATTACAGGCATGCACTACCACGCCCGGCTGATTTTTTGATTTATTGTAGAGATGAGGTCTCGCTGCCCAGGCGGGTCTCGAACCCGAGGGCTCAGGCAATCCATTCTCCTCAGCCTCCCAAAGGCGCGGGATTACAGGCTGAGCCACTGAGCCCGGCTATGTCACTTTCTTATATCTGCACCCCACTACTTTTGTCTGGGGCATCCACCAATCTGTTCTCTATCTCTATGATTTTGTCCTTTTAATTGAACAGCACACAACTTTTTGAGATTTACTTTTGTCACTAAGCATAATGCCCTTGAAGTTTATCAATAATGACATTTTTACTCATTTTATATATTTTTTGCCATCCTTTATCCTTTGAAGGTGCTATTTTTCCATTTTCTTCCTTTTGCAGAGTGAGAAAATAAGACACAGGGAAGACAAAAAATTACCAATAACCATGAATAGAACTAATGGCAGATCTCTAGATACTCTAGTTCAGAGTTATTTACAACAGATTGTTTCTCCTAGACCACTCCTTCTTTCTTCCTGACCAGTTTGGAACAGATCAGCTAAAGATCATAGTAGATAAACATAGCCCACAGAGTATTTAATCAAAAGTTGGTTCTATGAAAATCAAATGCTTGGCTTTGCCTGAGGCAACTATTGCATTGTTTTACATTAGTAAGAACTATTGGGCTGGTAACTTGGAAGTCATACATATACTTATTGTTGAAAGAACTTCTAAATCTGAATAGAATTTCTATACTCTTAGATCAAGAGTGGATTAATAAAAAACAAGAAATGAATGCACTAATTGTGTTTACAAGTGACATTTCCTGTTTTTTTAAAGTCTTCTCTTATCTTTGGTGGCTTGCATTAAAGTCCCCAAGTTTTGAATGAGCCTGGTAAGTATTCAACAGCTTTCTGCTGTGGTGAAGAAAGTTTCTGGAGGGAGTAAGAGCAAGTCCAAGAAGCCCATAGAAAGCCACAAGCACTCTTGAAGAATCTTTGAAAAAAAGAATAATGAGTACAAAGAACCCTAACATACCTCTGTAGCCACATTTTCTTGAGTGACCTCCTCCCAGTGCCATCCAGTTTGGACTGAGGAAGCCATTCACTTCAGTCTTTACCTGCTGCAGACTTTTCTTGCATGAAGTCCAGGAAGCCCTTATTAGCATTATCTGAGTGCTGATTAGACTGTTCCAAAAGAAGTTGGAATGGGCAAAATTTAGGAACAAAAAGGGAAAAGGCATTATTGCACAGTATCTTACATGACTGAGTTCCCCCAACCAAACATCCCACTGAAGTTATATTGTTTGGAAGAGTATAAAACTCAATTCTTTGCATAGCAAATGTTGCCAAGCAATTTTAGCCTAAAAAACCACATTCCTGTTCTTAAAAATATTAGTATTCTCTTCCATACTACCTAGTATGGAAGCACATTCTCTTCCATACTACCTAGTACTCATTTTCAGAGATGTACTTAATTATTTTGCTGAGGTTGTGGTTCAATTAACGATCTCCCCTATAGATATGAGAGTTGGTCTTGTATTTGAGGAATTTGTTTACACAATTTATTCACATCTGTAACAACAAGTGACCTGCTTTTAGAGTTTTTAAAGTTCATTTAGTCCTATTTCTTCAATTTTTTTCTTATCATAACTGAATTTCTTTTAATTTTGGTTTAGGATATTTATCTTGTAATGTATTTCTATCAGTTGTAAACATGATAAGCATTACAGCAGCTTAGAACAGATTTGGAAGCTAGAAGGTACTTATTTAAAGTGAGACAATGTCTAAGATCTTGCCATTCTCCTGTTAGTGCCTAAAGATTGCTTTTTCCATCAAATAAGAGAGGTCACTAAGCTTCCTGAAGCAAGGAGAGTCAGCTACTAAGAAGAAAGATCTCTTCTACTTCTTCCCCTCCCACCCCTTCACCAATTTGCAGTTCAGAGAACTAAGACAATTTAAGATGTGGAAAATTTAAGTTAAGATTAATAGGCTGAAAATGCCAGATTTTGAAGATAATGTGCCTTTAGCAAAAGACAATCTCTTTTTTCTAAGAAAAGAGCTTAAATAAGTCTTGTAAACACACACACACACACACACACACACACACACGCACACGCACACGCACACACACACACACACTGGATATATTGGACATCAAATACATCTTAAACAAATAACATTTGGGTGAGCTAATGGTAAAGGTACCAACTGTGTATTAAATTTTTCTTTAAATAAGAAACTCATGGATATAAAAAATAAGGGGGAAAATTCATAGCTTTTTCTCAAACTGTAGGGTGGAGGCCACCCATCCAGTTTGGGGATCCTGCACCCTTCACATTCAAAGTAGATCAAAGAACTGAAAAACTAAAAGCTGGCAATCTAGGGATATTTTTATAACCCAAGGGGAAAAAAATTATTTCTCAGTTTCCACCACACATGGGAAGGTGATTAATTATATTGTAAAGGTGGAGGCTTATAATAGTCAAAGAACCCATACTAAATGCATATATTATTCTGCATTTTATACATGGTATAAAGGCCAGAACATTGCATGGCAATGCAAGGGAAGGAAGTGGCATGGGAAATGGATAATATTCTTGAAGTTTGCAGCTTGTAGACATTTATTGTCTTCTCAATATGGCAAAGTCTCTAAAGGCAAATGAACAGTTACCATGTGCACCAAATGACCATCCGGGCACTTCAGAAATACCACCAGATAAACTGTAAAGTGCCAAACGTGCTGCCTCCAAAGACCATCAGCAGTGAGTCTACCTTGCAAAACCCCACCCATCTAACAAGGCAATCATTTTATCAACTTTCCTCTTGGAATGTGTTTTCCAAAGATGAGGTTGTCCCGACTTGTAGGAACAATAAACAGTCTTGAGAGATTAAAATAAATGACTACAGGCTTCTTTTAATTTTCAGTAAACCTTTGTAAGAATAAAAGAATCACTATCCTTAAATAACTGAAGAATTACATCATTGATCAACTATATCCCCAGTGGGGAAGAACTCAAGGTGAGGCTTGGTGTGTGAAAGGAATTGCTTCTTTGGTAAAACACCTCAGTAATTAAATGTTCCAGACAAAGGACCTTCTCTCTCCATCTCCTTCCTGCACCACTCCACCCCTCTACACCCCAATGGGAAAAAGACCAGAAAGTTTGGTTGAGGGAGTATGCACATATTTTTCTCTTTCCCTAAGGTCAATCCGTGGGTTGAAAGTGGGTTTGGAGAAAGTTTTACAGGGATTACAAGTATTGAATATTTGGGGGAAAACTTACTATATTGAACCCAAATTAATTCCAGTGGCACTTTTCTCCCCTGCTACTTTACATTGGGCTTTTGTCTTGAAGACACTTCTGGAGTTGGCTTTGTGTTAAGTAAGGTACCTGTAGACCACTCCAGAGTCGCCATCAAGATGAGAAAGAATAATGACATGAAGAATGTATTCTGCTCAATGGACAGTAACCTTTAAGGGGGTGGAATTTGGCAGTTGGAAATCAAGAAAACTTTTCCCTGGGTAATGAAAAATGTGCAGCAACCAATCAACAGCATTCTTTAAGATTTGCTTTGAGCAAAAAGTGTTTAAAATTATGCTCCTAAACTAATTTATTGCATATGTCACTTTGGAGAATGATGTGATTATTTTACATTTGCAGGTCAAAATGCTTTTCCCTTCTGTTAACTAGCCTGAGAATGGTGATGTTGATGGTAATGATGATGATGATATTAATAATGGCAAAGAGTGATAACTTTATCTGTGTCCGTTTCCTCCCTAAGCAGTTTATGTGCAATTCCCCATTATACTTTTCAACAATTATCTGAGATAAACACAAGAATTATCCCCTGAAGAAACAGGTTTCAAAATCATGTGTGCTCATGCTTAAAGAGCAAGAAAGAGATACAGCTGAGATAGAAGTCTGGGTGTCTCTGAGCCCTCACTCCTTTGATACTCTTACATAGCAGCAACGCTTTTCACTTGTTACGTGAAGGCCTTCTACAAATTTTTTCCATCTGAAAAACAAGTGACATTCAGATCAAACCAGATAAATGATTTTTCCTTACTTAATCAGTTGCTTTACAAGAAAAAAGGAAGGAAGATGAGAATAGAAAAGAAGGACATAAACACACAGATTGTTAGAAAAGTGACCCTGAAATTCTTTGTCAGCCGGTTAGTGGCAGACCCAAGTGTAGTCACAGTTGTTGAATCAATTTTAATATTTAAAATATTTGGTTTAAAAGAGAGTAAAGAGTTGGCTCATTTTTGTAACTTTGAGATAGCTATATTTTAACAAACTAGGTTGGTAATACAGTAAAATTAGTTCAGAGTTTTCAAAATATTCCCAAGTAGTCCATTCTAAAACCATTATAATTCTATAGCAATGTTTAAGAGAGTTCATATGTAATTCTTCAGCATATCCAGAGAAGAGACACGCAGCACCTTTAATTGTCTGTATTTGGAGTTGCAATTTGTGTTTTCATCTTTCTGTATGAAAAGTGTATTTTAGAAGAGAAAAATCCAGAGTTTCACCTTAGCCATTCATAGTTGCACTTACAGCTGCCCAGCCGGGGCTCTGACTCTGTGGCACTCTGGGCACCCTGCCAGCATAAAGGGACTGAAAATATGTGGAGGGAAATTTTTCAATCATTTTGGGCTTCGTTAAAATTAATTTGGGGACATGCAATTAGATAAGGGAAATACACTGCTTAATAGTCTTGCCAAATTGAAACATTCATGTGAAAACCTGTCAGTAACCACGGCATGCGAATCAAACCATGCATTCTCTTCGGACTTCTTCATCAAAAGCAGCAAAAGATGTTTTGGGATTCAGGTGCCCTATCCAGTCACAGAAGGAAGCAAAGTTCTTTCCAAAGACAGGACTGTTGGCCTTTTCAGCACCGTCTTTGCCTTTTCCTGAATTGCAGAACAGAGCACAAAGTAAAAAGAAGTTAGGGAGGAAGTTTCAAATGTTGTTGTATTAAAAAATGTATCCAAGCCGGGCTCGGTGGCTCAGCCTGTAATCCCGCGCCTTTGGGAGGCTGAGGTGAGTGGATTGCCTGAGCCCGCGGGTTCGAGACCCGCCTGGGCAGCGGGTCATCTCTACAATAAATTTAAAAAATCAGCCGGGCGTGGTAGCGCATGCCTGTAATTCCGGCTAGTCAGAAGGCTGAGGTGGAAGGATCGCCAGAGCCCAGCAGGTCGAGGCTGCGGTGGCCAGGAGCGGCCACTGCACTCCAGTCTGTGTGACGGAGTGAGACTCCAACTCAAAAAAAAAAAAAATGTATCCAGCGTTGAGATGGGTGGTTCAGTGGTGTGGCCTGGGATCCTGTTGGAGGGATGGTGCCCAAGTCTCTGAAAGGCACAGCCTCCAGATTGTCTTACTTACTTCAGACTCCTCCAATTTCTGAAGCTGCCACAGATCAGGTGAGAAATTGGTGGGGACATCTGTTCAAGAAGTCAAGATTTTTAATGTGGTAAAGGCATCCAAAATTAACCTTCCATTACATAATTCCCAAAATGTGCAAGTCTGATATTGCTAGGAAGAGGATGCTTTATTTCTGCTCAACTCTGAGCCGTTATTCGTACCATGGACCATATGGAGACTTCTCTTTGCCTATCACCATCTCTAATTAAACCAAGCAAATTTTAGGCTCGACACAAATCTAAACCTTTGCAAGAAAACTTTCTCCAGAGAGTCCTCTAAAATGGCTGCTTCCCCCATACATCAGACTCATCTCTTAATCAACTAATACTAAGAATCACAAGATTCTTTGAAAAGCATCATTATTTACTCATAACAAAGCAATGTGAAAATGATCAATATCCAAAGTTTCAAAATTAACATTTTCCAAAAAAATTTACTCACTTTGAAAATGTATTTATAAACTACATCCTTCATATCTGGGGAATAAAGAAATTAAATTATTCTAGATTCAAATAAAACATGCACTGAGTCCATATATAAGGACTGTTGCTGTTTTCATAAAATAAGAGAGTACATTTCTGTTTGTTTATCATTTTTTATGTAAGATATTGTAGTAGAGGAAAAAAATCATACAGGGTACTTTCTGTTCTTGCAAGAATCTCTAGGTTTTCATTCATGTTCTATAATAAATATCTATGGTTGTCATAGAATCACTTTTTTGCAATAATTTACCATTTCCTTGGTATTGAAAATACACCCCAATGGACCCATGCTATTATTGTTAATAGAAATGACGTTATTGCTATATTATAAAAATTATGAATACTCAGTTTAAAAAATATTGAAGAGGACATTTTTAAATGCCCATAATCCCAACACTCAAATGGAAACACTGTTAATATAAGAAGGGATACAAATTTTTAGCTACAGCCATTTCAAGTTCATTAGTTTAAAAATGGACTATATCTTATAGACAGATGGAAAACCTTGTTCAAAGTCATACAGCTAGTTAGGGACAAGACCAGGGTGATCAGTCATCCCAGTTTTCCCAGGGTTGTACCAGGCTTAAATTGGTAATTCCCACATCCCAGAAAATCCCTCAGGCCCTAGGAAAACTAGACAGTTGGTCACCATAGACAAAACCAGGACTGGGCCTCCAGCTTAGGTTCTTATTGTCAATGCATACATAGCCACTCACACATGTCAAAAAGTTAACTTCTGTAATATTTAGTTTGATAACTTTCTCTAATCACTGTGTGTGTGTGTGTGTGTGTGTGTGTGTGTGTGTGTGTGTGTATAGATATAGTTGTATGTCAACAAATGTAATTTTACAATAAAATTTTAAATAATTGTATGTTATTCTATTGTGTGGATCTACCAAAATTTATTACAGTCCTCTACTAATAGATATTTGGATTTGATATGATAAATATTTGATATGATAAATAGTCCTATAATGAATAATATTCTTGCACATACATTTTTGGTGGTTGTTAGAGACAAGAGTCTTGCTCTGTTGCCCAGGCCAGAGTGCAGTGGCATGATCAGAACTCACTGCAGCCTTGAACTCATAAGCTTAAGCAATTCTCCTGCCCTAGTTCCCTGAGTAGCTAAGACAACAGATGTGTACTGCCATATCCAGCTAGTTTTTACTTTTATTTATTTATTTTTATTTTTTGTAGAGACAGGGTCTCACTACATAGACCAGGCTAGTCTTCACCTCCTGGCCTCAAGTGATCCTCCCACTTCAGCCTCTCAAAGTGCTGGGATTACAGCCACTATGCCCAGCCCTTACACATGCATCTCAACACGCTTATCTCTTAGAACAATTTGTTTAAAGTAGAATTATCAGGTTAAGAAGGATGCACATATTTAAAAGTTTTTACTCCCCAAAAAGTTTATGCCAGTTTGCCTTCTCACTATAGTTACTTTTCTTTAAAAAATGGATATCATAAATCTTTCAATAATGCATAATTTGATGGATGGATTTCAATATTTCACTAATATTTCAATTTATATCGCTTCAATTATTAAGGAGGCTAGACATATTTTTATGTTTTTATTGGTCATTTGAATTTCTTTTTGTGTCAATTTTGTATTAATAAGTTTTGATTATTCTTCTATTGGATTATACATCTTACTGATTCCTAAAGGTTCCTCATAAACCTTTATAACTTAGGCTGCAAATATTTTTCCAAGTTTACATTTCTCTTTTAACTACTTGCATGCTGTTGGTGATGATAAGGAGTGCCATTTTGATTTCTAAATGTTTTATTTAACCCCAAATTTTACACTTTGGGAGGCCAAGGTAGGAAGATTGCTTGAGGCCAGGAGTTCAAGACAAGCCCAAGCAATATACCAAAACCCTGTCTCTACTAACATATTTTTAAAAATTAACTGGGTGTAGTGGCACATGCCTATAGTCCCAGCTACTCAGGAGGCTGAAATGGGAGGATTGCTGGAGCCCAGGAGTTCGAGGTTGCAGTGAACTATGATTGTGCCACTGTGCTCCAGTCTGGGCAATAGAGTGAGACCCTATCTCTCTCAGGAAAAAAAAAAATCTAAAATTTGAATTTTTAGATAACATCTTTTTCTTGGGTTAATATAATTTAAAATTTTTTGCATATTAAAAAGAAAACTCTTACACTCGGGCATTATGGGAGTCAACATTGTGTAGTGGACAGAGTCAAAAGGGGGGGCATCCAGTCAGCGTTGTCCCCAGTCAGCGGTGGCTTTGGACGTGGTTTTCATCTGTGAATTAGCCACATCAAGCCCATTCATTTCACCTGTGTCATAAGAGAGAGCTTGATCTAGATCTGTGGTTTCCGACCTTGGCTCCCATTAGAATCACTTGGGAGGATTTTAAAACTCCAGACACCCAGGACACACCCTGGGCCATCTAAATCAAAATCTCTGGGGTGGGACCCAGAGATCCTCACCTTTCAAAGTTCCCTGGTGATTCCAATGTGCAGCCCAGCTTGAGACCAATTAATCTGAATGCTGTGTCTTCCAGACGCACCTAGTGATTTCTTTAATGTCTCCCAAGGTCTTTGGCCTGGGAAGTTGGTATAGTTGGAGTTGGGTCCCAGGAATCTGTGTCATTAGCATGCATTCAACAATTCTGATGTTTAGGAATTTTAGGACAACTCCAACAATCAGTCATCATTTTTCTGAATGGCCTATTTGGAGAATGTTATTCTGAAGCTAAAGGTATCAGTGAAGACTTGAATTATGCCCCAGAAATTAACACTCTGACACCCAGTTTTCCTGACACAGTTCATTAGAATTGTGTGGGACATTGGGAATCATTTATTCCAAGTTTCTAAAAAAATTAGAAAAGACAAAAAGAGACACTCAAAGTCACATACAATTAAATGGCAAAAATGGAAATAGAATCCAGGTCCTGATCCTTGGCCCTAATCCAATAACATTCTCCTACCTCCTGCTCCTTCTTTACCTCAGTCTTTCCATCTGTGTACTGGGGGCAAGAGTCTTGCCTTACCTTCCTTTGAAGAGTGTTCTGAAAACGAGTGTGGTAACAACTACAGGGCTTATAAGCCACTTAGATGAAAGGCACCGTAATAAGTACAAAGTACTTATTTCTCATATCATACTGTAACGCTCTGTAAATGTTTAAATGATTATTTTTAATATTGGTTTGATGCATAAGTTTGTAGCATTTCCCCTTGCCCTTGGATGCAAATGTCGCATGATGGATGACTGGTTCATCACATTTGTTGATTCTCGGGTTGACTGATGTGGATGTTCATGGATTCACTCAGGTCAAAATGGCCCTCTTTGAAATGACCAAACCATTTTCTGGCAGCATTCTCCCCATGCACAGCACGAATGTTTGCAGCTGCCTTTGTTGCCTTGACTCCTCTGTTAAACTCAAGCAAAAGAACATGTCAGAAGTGTTCGTTTGTTTTCCCACTGGACTCTCCATCTTCTTTAGCCCACAAATAGCACTAACTTTCTTCAAATCTGCAAAATGCAAGGCATATTCACAAGCACAACATTGTCATTTCAAATTACAAACAATAAACTCCCAACATGCAGTGTTGCCATACCAAAAACAAAGGCTGTGAAATTATACATCAACTTAATATAAACAGACAGAAACCCCATTGAGAAAAGTAGCCCCTTTATCTCACTTTTAGTATCTACAGACTCCTCTTTCCCATTAATTTTTGTCAGCATCTCATCAACAGTGCGTTCAGCTGGTTGGGAACAAAAGGAACGAGGACCTTGCGTGGATGGCAAAGCCCTATTCTAAATCACCCCTGCGGTGTCCCTCTCCCATACCACCCCATACTCTACCTTCAAAATATTGTTCTCAACTTGTGCTAACATACTTACTGTGTGAACATGTGCTTAATGTCATCTACCTCGCTAGACTGTAAGCAGCATGAGGACAGGTACAACGCATTTTATATCCCCAGAGCCTAGCATGCTATCTGACTCTGCTAATTTTTGAATAAATGAGTACATGAATTTGTGAATTAATGGTCCCAATCCAAATGCAAGGCTAATCTCTGAGTGAGATCAACAGGGCCACTTTGAAAAGCAAAGGGGATCTTGTTGGTACTTGAGGTCTGGGCCCTTTACTCAGGGAAATTCATGTTTTCTTGAGTACATTATCCCTGATTACCCTACCTCTACTGTGCAAAATGTGTGTATTGATGCCGACTTTGACTGGGGTGCATGGAAGGTAGGGGTGGGGAACTGGAGTACTCTGTGCTTTTAGTTGACTTAACTAAATGTTAAGTGACTAAATTATAAGAGACTCCCCTTTTCAGCAGAGAGACTGCTATAGGATAATATGCATTATCCTGTTCATCATCATCAAAACTCTGGGAAGCAGGTATTACTGGCCCCATTTTGCATAAATTGAGGTTCTGAGAGGTTAAGTAACTAGCACAAGCTCACACCAAAGATTTTAACCAAGTAATTAGGTTCCTAAATCCTTGTTCTTTCTTTAACATCACACGGCCTTCCTATAATGTGAAGCTAGGTCTACTTCATTCTAGACCATTTCTCTTGGTCATAATAAGTAGGCTTCTCGAAAGACAAAGTGGTCTGATGTTTGCAGAGACATAAGGGTCAAAATACATAGCAGCTCACATACCACACACTAGCCATCAGGAACAAATGCTCATTGTAGAGCCATTAGTTCCCTCCTTATGGATCTAAGGTAACATACAGGAGCTCCGTTAACTTTGAATTTCAGATCAACAGCAAATAATGACCTTAGTCTAAACACTACTTGGTACACACTTATACTAAAAAAAGTTTATGCGTGTGCTGGAAGACCTGAGCTTCTGGTCTGACCTCAGACACATCAGAATGGCACCACTGGTAACAGTTCAGT
Source organism: Cephalopachus bancanus (assembly GCA_027257055.1). Classification (NCBI taxonomy): domain Eukaryota; kingdom Metazoa; phylum Chordata; class Mammalia; order Primates; family Tarsiidae; genus Cephalopachus; species Cephalopachus bancanus. Next base: position 1,633,710 of record JAPVLO010000260.1, on the reverse strand, counting down.
CACCCTTACTAAGTCCTGGAGGTTGACTTCCTCTGAAAATGCAAAAGTTTAATGGAACAATATTGACCTGGAGTCAGTGTGTAAGAGTGATTTGTTTTATTTTCAAAGCTTGAACAGTATGGATGGGGCAAGAATCTCACCTCTAGTCTGTCCTATGTCCTACATTCTATTGTTGGTTCCTGTTGGTCTGTTATGATTTAATTTTTATGACTAATGAATTGTATCCTCAGTTAATGTTACCTTCTTCACTGAAGGGCAAAACAATACAAGTCTGAAAAATGTTTAGGCTAAAACAACAGCATTGCCAAAATTCATGTTTATGTTAAGACACATTCTGCCCTGATCATCATAGTATTATTTATATCAAATATTAGTATAATATTTATAATATGATATTGATTCTTTAATATTAAATACATATTAAAACCATTCAAATGCCCAACTATAAGTTCTCCCTGGATTGTGATCCTATGACTAATTTTGCTTTTCTTAATACATATCTGCACTATGAACTTTTGTTTTATTAATTTCTAAAAATTATTTTATTTTTTAAAATAGAAACAGAGTCTCACTATGTTGCCCAGGCTGGTCTTGAACTCCTGGACTCAGGTGATCCTCCTGCTTCCACCTCCTAAAGTTTTGGGAGGACGGATGCCAGCCACCACATCTGGCTTGCATTGTGAACTTTTCTATAGTGAGCATGTGTGGTTATTACAGTCAAAAGGAAGGAAGGAAAAGAGAGAGAGAGAGAGAGAGAGAGAGAGAGAGAGAGAAGGGAAGAAAGAAAGAAAGAAAGAAAGAAAGAAAGAAAGAAAGAAAGAAAGAAAGAAAGGAAGAAAGGAAGAAAGAAAGAAAGAGAAAGGAAGGAAGGAAGAGAGAGAAAGAGAGAGAAAGAAAGGAAGGAAGGAAGGAAGGAAGGAAGGAAGGAAGGAAGGAAGGAAGGAAGGAAGGAAGGAAGGAAGGAAGAAATTACTTTTAAAATTCAGTCACAACCCAAGAACTTGACAGTCTACATCAAGATAAGAAAGGCATGTTGAGGGGCAATAGAGCTAAAGACAAATCTCCTGAGGAGCAGCTACTTTCTGGAAAAATGTAGCCGTGAAACTCAGAGTGAAAATGCAACGACGACTCACAATAGAGTGGAAATAATCAATCAACCATCCCGTGTTTTGTCTACAGGACATAAATAAACTGTTTGGGTTTCTGTTTGTTTTTTTTTCCATTCCATTGGCCAGTTTAGACATACTGCAAAAAGAATATTTGATTAACTGAGACTGTTTTCACAACCCCAATTTAGTTCAATGTATAGCTCAAATTTTTCTATTAATATCCTTGAACCCCCGCCTGACCAGATCACCCACAGGAGCACACAGCACCACCTCGGCTCTGCCTTGTCCTTCGCAACTGCATTCTGTGTTCCTGGATCTGACCTCATAGGTAAAACACTGGGGTGTTTTCTCTACTAAAGCAATGTCACGCAGCAAGGGTGTGCTGTCTGCCCCTTGAGAACATTTGTTTGTAAAAGGGTAAGAGTTTTTAATATATATGCAAAGAATGATAATGAAATGTGTCTGGCCCGAACATAATCAAACGAGATTCCATCTAGTTTCAACAATTCAGAGCACCAGAGTTGAAGACATTTTTACCGTAACTCATATTTTCAGCCCTGTGAAGTTGCCGCCCACACAGGAAATGGCTTGGAACAGGTGGTCCGCGGAGCTTGCTGGTCTTGTCTGGCTCCATGGGTAATGCTTGTGGGTTCCTGAGTCACTGAATAATTATGAGCCTGAACAAAAGGCTCACAGATAAGCTCTCCGCCAAGACACAGGGAAAGGCACGGAGCAGAAGATGACTGTCTCGTCGTGCTAGCTGTCCAGACTGAGTTGATGAATGAGGCTCCCTAGAAAACAATGCCGCCTTGGTGTGTGCTCCTCCTGGCTCCCCTAGCACCCGGTGGCAGAAGGATGAGAAAGCACAGGTGAGGGGAGAATTCTTGCACACCTCGGATTTTAATGAAGCTAAATGCATTAGAAAACATCCTACTTACAATCAGTCCTCGCGGAAACAAAGTTATGATTTCTCCTATGTGAGTCCAACACGGTGCTGGGCATGTACACACTGTGCCTCTTTTGATCCCTTTCCAGACTGAAAGGTGGTGACGCAGTCCTTCCATTTCACAGATGAAGGAACTGAGGCCCAGGAACTCCCATACTTAGCCTTATCTTGCAGTACAGGGAAATGGATAGTGTTATGGATTGAATTGTGTCCCCCTTCCTTCAAAAAAGTATGCTGAAATCCTAACCCTCAGTACCTTAGAATTCATCCTTATTAGGAAATAGAGTCATTGCAAGTGCAGTTATTTAAGATGAAGTGACACCAAAGTATGATAGGTCACTAATCCAATATGATTGTTGTCTTTATGAAAAGACTGTTGGCCAGGCAGAGGCTTGTGTCTGTGATTCCAGCACTTTTGGAGGCTGAGGAGGGTTACTTGAACCCAGGAGTTTTGAGGCTGTGGTGAGCCATGATTGTGTCATTGCACTGTAACCTGAGCAACAGAGTGAGACTCTGACTGGAAAAAAAAAAAAGGACTTGGAGCTATGGCTTACACCTGTAATCCCAGAACTTTTGGAGGCCAAGGTGGGAGAATTGCTTGAGCCCAGGAGTTTGAGACCAGCCTGGGCAACATAGCGAGAGAACTCCAAAAGTTCTCATCTCTACTAAAAAATAAAAACTTAGCTGTGTGTTTTGGCATACCCCTGTAGTCCCAGCTATTCAGGAGGTTGAGGTAGGAAGATCATTTGAGCCCAGGAGTTGGAGGCTGTGGGTGAGCCATGATCATGCAGCTGCACTCCATTCTGCCATCCTGGGCAACAGTGTGAGATCCTGGCCAAAAAAAAAAAGAAAAAAATTCTATGGAGAGAGAGAGACACAGGGAGAGGTGATATGAAAATGGAAACTTGGAGTAACGTATCTACAAGCCAAGGAATGCCAAATATTGCTGATTTTAGAGAGTCAAGGAAGGATTTTTCCCCTACATAGTTCAGACGGAGTGTGGCCGCCCCTGTGGCCGCCCCTGATTTCTGACTTCTAACTTCTAGAACTATGAGATAATGCATTTCTGCTGTTTTAAACTACCCAGTGTGTGGAACTTTGTTATGGCAGCTCCAGCAAACTAATAGAGGTGAGAACTAACACTAATAGGGGGCATCATATGTAAATCTTAATAAGACCTTTGAAAAAACTTTATCAGCTTTACATAAGAAGTCATTGCTAACTGGAATACGTGATTCAAATAAAAATAATGTCAGTGATAACATATAACTGAGAGATAGGGATAAGAGTTAAATGACTGTTAAAAAGCAGAGAAATGAGAAAGAAAAGGGTCTTTGTGCAGATTCTAGAATGCACCCCTTAAGTAAGTGAGTCAGACCCTGTCTTAGGGGAAAAAAACAGCAAGACTCTCCATTCCCATCCAACTGCAAAGTTAGCAGGACAGTATCTACAAGGCTGCCTTCTTTTCTGACACCAATGACAGGTTCAGGGGCTTCTCAAAAACACTGTTGGTTTTCATATTTCACTAGAAGGACCCCAGGACTCACTAAAAGTGATTTTAATCTTTATCATAGTTCATTACAAGGAAGAATACAATTAACATCAGCCAAGCGAAGGAGAATATAGAGAGCACAATTCAGAGAATATCAAGTGTAGAGCTTCTGTTGTCCTCTCCCTATGGTGGGTCAGAACAGCTTTACTTTCCCAGCATTGACACCAAACAGGAAGCCCGCCTGGCCTCAGTGTCCAGGGTCTTTACTGGGGCTCTGTCACCACCTAGGCATGGCTGGCTGCCTATAGAACTGAGCCCAGTTTCCAGCCCCTGATAGGGCATGTCCTGAAGCCCCCACCCTACAGCACATTGAAATGGCTCAGAGCCCTAGCCCAAATCACCTCCTCACTACCTGGCTGGTCCAAAGCCTCCAGGCAAACAAAGCCACTCCCAGCTGGCATGCTATTGCAGAGGCATGCAGCTCATTTCCCAGAAGCTGAGGGCAATGGCCAGGCCTCTCTCTGAGCAAGTTTAAATTCTTTGCTACATCTTCAGTTAGACAGACCTCCATTTTCCCATCTGACCCCACCCTGGGGAAACAGCTCCCCCAACCCCAACTCTGGGAGCAATATTTCCTCCCATTAGACCTTCAGAATGAGAAGGGATACCTCCCTTGCCCTCCCACAGGCTTTATTGTGTGCTTAAAGCAAATCCTGCTTAGAACCTTCTCACAAGTGGGAGTCTTTGTGCAGCTGAGTTCTTCCAATGTCCATTCTGTATATGTTCATCAGGCCTACTATGTCCATGAACAAGACAAGCCTGGGCTCAGGAAAAGAAGAAAGATCCGGATCTTGCCCTGGTCAACAGAGATGGATGGTGGACAGTAGATTGGGGGTCACAGAGAGAGTGAGGAGAGAGCAGCCTTACAGCAGCAGGACCCCCAGATGAAGGTCAGAGCCTGTGACCCTGAAGCTGTCCCTGTACTAGAGATGCCAGTTGGTGGGGGTCTTCCGATGGCCCCAGTGGAGTAGGGGGTATGCTTCTCTTCCTTGTGATTCTGTTTCTATGCCATGTGACCCTCCCTCAGAAGCTGCCTTCCATAACTGAATTAACCAAAGATGCTCCTTTAGATGACATTTATATATTCTTCCTTCAAGTTCTAGAATTGATGTCTGCTCCTCTTTCTGAAAGTTCAGAGTGTTTTTAGAAAGCAGCTGCTTCCCTTGTGCCCGTAAGAGCATTCATGCATCTGTTTAATTTCTTACATTTTACCACCAAACAGTATACGTTATTTTCACATTTTCAAGCAGCATGCAAACATTTGTTGAGCATTTAAAATATTTTTACAATGTAGACAAAAATTAGAGTGAGAGAAAATGTTGCCTGAGCGCTACTCCTATCCCAGCTGCCACGTGAAAGAGGTTTTCTGTCCTCTATACATTTTTGATGCAAAATATGCCGCAGGCAAAAGGGGCAATTTTAAAAGGAAAACCAGAAAAGAAATGGAAAGAAAACAGGAAATTCATGTAATCATTTACAGCCAATTTGAGCTTTTTTCCACAACTTTACAGGATTTAAAAGATTCATTGCATGGTAAATGACTGAAATAAAAATATTTTTTAAAAATGGAACTCCATGGACAACATACCTGCAACTGGAAGTAGAGTTAAAGTTATCAAAATTATTTCCATGGATGCATGAGACCTACAGGATGGAATAAATGTGTTTCAAATCTTGAGTTTTGACCCATCATTTGAAATTCATTTTCTCTGACTTTTCCATAAGCTGTGCCAAAGAAAATAAGGAACCAGCCCTTGCCCCAGCTCATGGCTCCCCCCAGCCCACCAGGCTCACCAGTTTTCTGACACTGCCATGTGGATTCAGATGAATGCAGAGCAAGCCATCCTGGCGTCTGTTTTTCATTGACAAGAGCAGAAAATTAGCATCACCTTCGGCCAGATTCTGAGTTGTATTCCATAATGCATTAGGGGTCCCTTTCTGATTTTATTTCATATTTTGGCTTGATAGTACAGTTTCCCTTGACTTCAAAGGTTGTTCTCTGCCTGAATAACTCATCCAAGCACCCAAGCCTTTATTCTAAATGGGAATTTACCTGCCAAACCTTTAAGGGAACCAAAAGGCAAGAAGTCCTTGATAGTGGTGTAAAAGAAAATGAATCCTTAAGACATTGGATGTAAAAAATGTTTCCTTTAATTTAGAAAAATCCAGATGTGGCCACATCCTTACACAGTGACTAATGGTTGTAGACCTCCTGACATCAGCCACTGCAAACCCTGATGCTCAGAGCTAGTGTGATTTTGTGTTTGTAATCCACATGGGGCATTAGTAGGACTTGGACTTTGCACAGTGTGTTTGTGCTTTTCCAGTTTTACACAGATCCTTTATAGTATATTAATATCATGCATAATGTCAACATTTGGAAAAGGTTCATGACTGACAGGGCTGAAAAGGCATATTTCTCCAACAGCCTGTTTCTATAATTGAAGTCATTCTTCTTCAAGACTCAGACCACCATATGCTTCCACTTTTTCCCCCCTGTTTTATCAAGGGACCCCAGCATGTTGGATTTCATTATAAATTTCAAATATATGAAGGCAGTTCCAAAAACTCAAGCCAGCTCACCCTGGGCTTCTTGTGGTCCCCTCTTGTGAGGATTTATAAAGGCCTTGGACTCCTCTCAGTTGTGGTTGGGGTCAGTCTTAATAATAGTAATCACTGAGGTTTATTGAGTGTTTACTATACACCAGGTTCTGTGCTAAGTGTTTTATGTACATAAGGATATTTAGTCCTCTCAAGAACTCTATAAAGAAAGATGAGAAAACTGAAATATTGAGACAGGTTAAGGAACTTGTCCAAGGTCCTGGGACTGGTATGGCAATATGGGCATTGGATGCCCAATCCCATGTTTTTCATTTTCACCATATTGGCCCAAATTTGCAAAGACTAATGCCTATTCACCACCTAATACAGATACACACCCCCACACAACCCAACGCACACACTCCTTCTTGAATGTCTCCCTAGCTCACTATAAGCTCTCATTAGGGGATAAAAGGGTTCTTTTCTTGGGCTGGGGTCCATCATTATAAAATGCATCATCATCATCCTACATATGACCATGTTAAATACGTATGACTCGTGATTCTGGAAGTAAACTCCCTGTATCCTACATCTACCCACAAAATCATAGATTAAATGCTCTGATTTCAGGAATAGCTACAGAAAAATCAATGCATAGTTGTATGGGTAGGATTGGTTGATGGGTAGAAATAAGTTGAATGGGAAGACAATAGATGGAAGAAAGATGGATTATGATGGACCCCATTCCATGGGTGGGTGAGATGCTGTTCTGACCCTGGGCCATGATCCATGACCTGATCACGTCAGGTCAGGTTAGTTGCTGTTAGCCCCCAGTCAGCTGAGATACAGACCCATCTCTTTTCAAGGAAGCCTGTTTGGGCCTTGTGCTTATTAGTATGTGTAACCTTGAAAGAGGACAAACTCTGGAATATCTGAGTGTATGCCTCTGATCCCTTTGTCCCTTAACTCCCTCTGGGAATAACAGGCTTGCTGTGAAGTTGGGAGGTGTGCCTGTGGCATTGTCATGTCCCAGGATCTGCAGCTGTTGAAGGTGGCTCATCTCACCTTCTCATCATGTCACATGACACTAAGTGACATGACAATAACCCAGCTATTAACATGATATTATTATTTTTAATGAGAGCCAAGGGATTCATGGTGTAGCAAAGGTTGGTTTGTCCTCTAGCCTGGGGCAAATACCATTGATTTCATGGCTCCCCGAGGAGGCCAACCTACAGAGCCCTGAAGTTCTCCTTGGAACGAACTTGCACCTGTCTCTTTGTTAGGTGAAGTGTGGGATAGATGCCCAGTGACTGGCTCTGGTGGAAACAGGACAAGACCCTGTTCTCCAATGCTCCTGTGGTTGGCAAGGGCTGCCAGTGTGTAGGGGGCCCAGATCTGTCTCTTCCAGACCTCAAATAAAAATCTCACCTGCCCTCCCCCAGTTTCTGGCTTGCACCAATTCAAGAAATTCCCAACATCCAGACCCGGGGAGACATAAAACTACAAGCAGGTCAAGAAAACCAGGGAAGATGAAGGGGACTCAGTCTTCCAAATGTAAAACCCCAAAACCTGTACCTATCATTGGCAATTCTGATTGAAGCAGAATAAAAGAAAAATTGAAAAATAATGAGGTTTTTCATAGATATGCAATTATAGCACCAAAAGTGACTTTGGGGAACGAAGATATGTGCTTTTGATGTTAAAAACAGAGACAAAAACTGAGAAAGAAAAGCGAATTATTGTTATGTAATACCAATGGAAAGTACTATCTTACAATTAGAATAAGTCTCAAAGTAATAACAATCATGAAAGAAAAATAAGAGACTTGGAAGATCTAACACAAATAATAGGAGTCCCAAAAGGAGAAAATGGTAACTATGAAGGAGAAATTAAGAAACAATAAAAAATAAGAGAATTAACATGATTCTGTGAAGCTAAGTAAGCAGGTTAGCCTTGTCTATCTCATACACATAGTGTATAGGGTTTTGGGTCTTTGTATGGAGTTATGATTTTTTAATTGATGTTTGCAAAGGTAAGCCTGCATTTCTGTGGATAGGAAGTAAAAAATTTTCCCTGGGCAGAAAGGCCATTTCTGGTTTTAATCCCTGGGGAATTAATAGAAGCAGACAGAAGACAAGTCCCTAGGAGGTGGGAATGGTGGTGTTGTCTCTCTTTCTTGATGGGAATGTTTAGGCAACCCATATGGCATCAATCCTTCCCCTGTATTACAGTTTAAAGGCAAAGACACACAGTAGGTGCAGCATAGTAGAGGGGAAAACACCAGGTGAGCCTGAGTTTTGCTGGGTCCATGCACAGGGTTGGTCCTGCCTCACTTGCAGTCTTTTTGTTCATGCTTCCTTCATTTGTGATGTTCTCTATTCACTTTTATCTTGTTTTGTAGCTTTTAATAAAGCTCTTTTGAATATTTCCAATTCACCTTAACATTTCAAAATATTTAATGAGTATCAGAAGCCCCTTGGGTCAATGTAGACATGGCAGAAATAATCAGGACCATTTCTATCACCAACGCCAAGCCAAGCAGGGGGGAAATGGCTGGAGCCGAATCTCCTAAAAGGAAGATTTTTTGTTTAGAGTCTAATTCAGGAGCTCTGGGTTTATTTTGTCATTTTCTTTTATATTTTATCACCTTTGTCCCAGTTTATGGATTTTATATCTTTGGATAGACACATCCTCTGTGACAGGTGTTTGGCAAATTGGCTTACTTTAAGTCACTGTATTTGAAATAGTACCTGTTAAGTCTATTCTCCAAAACAGATGTGGGTGACTTATGTAGGGCCCATCTACTTCCTCTGGGAAGAAGGTCAACATCCCTGACCTACTGATACCCTAGCTCTTTCTTGGATTCAGACTTCGTATCTTGGCCAGAGCCACCAACAGCTGCACCCCCTTGAGTAATGTTAACTTGTGAATGGACAGTGTAAGCTTTCTTCCAAGAAATTAGACTCAGTGGGACTGTGCAGTCTGCATGATACAATGGACTGAATATTTGTGTCCCCCCCCCAAATTTGTAAGTTGAAATCTTAACTCCAAAGGGATGGTATTAGAAGATAGGGCCTTTGTGAGATGATTAGGTCACAGGGAGTTGGCCTCATGAATGGGATTAGCAAACTTATAAAAGGAATCCCAGAGAGCTATCAAGCTCTCTTTCTATCATGCGAAGATCCAGCAAGAAGATGGCTGTCTATGAACCAGGAAGTGTGTCTTTACCAGACATGAAATATTCTAGCACCTTGTTCTTGGACTTTCTGGCCTCCAGAACTTTGAGAAATAACATAAATGTTTGTTGTTGAAGGTCCTAGTCTGTGGTTCTCTGATGCAGCAGGTCAGACTCAGACCCATTGACTGTGCCGCATTAAGACCTGCCCTCCATCTCCTTCCCAACCAGTTTTCTCTTCCATATTCATGACATAATCACTAGGGTCATGCTGAGACTTTGATTCAAGAGATTGAAAAGTGAAAAAAATCAGGTCATCATTTGGGTTTTATCACATGAACATCTAGGTGTTTGATATCATGAGAATGAAGATGTGGCTACTTCTAAAGCATAAGTTGTTACTGGTTCTTTCACATAAACATCTGAAAACCTCTCCTCAGAAAAAGAGAAGAGAAGAGTAGGACATTTTGTGTCTGGCACTGGCAGAACTGCACAATGTTAGACTCAGTGGACTGTGCAGTTTGCATGATGCAATGAGCTGAATATTCCCAAACATATGACTAGAACTTTTGGTGGAACCAAAAGCTGCTGCCTTACTCAGCAGAACCATAAGAGCACTAACCTTTCGAGGTCTTTCTCTGTTTTATTAAAGAACTCTAACTGATCATTGAAGTATCAAGAATAGTTTGAAGATACTTGGTCAACAACACATGTGTAGAAGCAACTTCTCTTCAGAGCATTGCCCTGTGTTCTTTGGTTTTGTTGCAGGTCTCGGTCCCTCACTCCTGCTGGTACTTGTAGACTAAGGAGACATTCTCCCACCTGGCTCAGGAGGTGTCAGAAAAGTGATTAGGGAAGCATCTAGAATGTCGAATAGTCTTATTAATCCTGTTCTGTATTTGAGCACCAATCTTGGTCTGCAAGGATTCTTGGAGAATGACATTCTAGTGCAAGCAGCACTCCTTGATTGCATTGTTCAAGATTCCCACAAAAATATCAAGACAGGAGGAAAAGGCACAAGAAGAACTAGCATTAAACACTAGGCCAAGGAGCGAATCACTTCCCAAGGACTTGTTCAGCTCGTTGACTGGAAGTCTGATAAAATCTCTAGGAAAGAAGCATATGGAAAGATTACGTTTGGTTTAATTAGACAAAAAAAGTAGGATATTCATCAATAGAGATAAATCTTCCTGAAGTTTCAGAAATCAAACTTCAGCATTTGCAGCTGCTCATTTTAACAGGCTTCTTAAGATTTATACCCACGATTTTATTGTAATCATTAATCTAGATGATCTAAGATTATGTTATTGCATTAAAGGCTAAAGTGATGAAAAGATCAAGGCGTTTAATGAAGTGCAAAATTCATTCCACTTAAAAAGAGCCATGTTTCCCTCCCAAGGGAAAATCCAACAGAAAATGAGGCATTTTTTCATGAAAGTTATTTGTTTTTGCTTAAAATCCTGCTTGGCAGAATAATTGTGTGTCATTTTCACACATAAATAGCAACAAGTGGCAGTGAGGCAATTGAATTCCTTGGCACTGAGTCTCATATTCCTTCAGTTTAATGAGATCAATCAATACATGGTTGCTTATATAACTGAATGGCAGAAATAAAGAAATGTTAAGGTTCTCTAAAGGTTGTTTTAGGAGGAAAAACACCTATTGAGAGCTTAGAAGCTCAGACCCACTACAGCTCTGGCTCAATTATCTTCTGTCTTCCTAAGTTTACTATTTAGTTGCAACTTAAACTGAATTTGTTTTATACATATGTGTGCATATGTGTGTGTAATCATTTCTTTATATGGAATCATTTCTTCATAGTAAAGATGTAGATAAAGCTTAATAAAAGAAATCAAGAAAAATACATATAATATAAATTCTAGAGTGGAATCTGGTCACATCCAGCTATGTGAGAAGGAATTGTGATAAAATAATTGATTCTTGGTTGTCTTTGGTTATTAAACAAGTTGTGAGAAAAGAACACCTCATGGAGAAACTGTATATTACTCATTTATGAATAATTCTAAATTTTAAAAACAGTCAATGAAGACTGGGGTGGATTCAGAGTCTTTGCAAAGTAGGAATCTTGAAATATTTACTTATTTTTTTCTTTCCTATGGGAACAGAAGCAGACTGCAGTACGGCAAGCCTGGTTGTGTTAAAGGCTGGCTCACAGAGAGGTGCTGCCCACAGATGACAAGTACTGACGTGGTGACAGGCAGCAGATGGAGAGACAGGTGACGGCACAGGATTTATTCAGAAACAGTTGTTCATTTAAACCACAGCCAATCACAATATTGAACGAACTCCTCCCCAGGTTCTGAAATGCTATGTGGTGTGTGTGTGTGTGTGTGTGTGTGTGTGTGTGTGTGTGTGTGTGTGTGAACTAGCACCTTTTGCCAACTACCCACCCTTTCTGGAAATAAACGCTCACACTGCTTTCACCACTCTCTGATGCAACATTGGCACCATTTTGCTCATTCTTGTGCCTTTTCAGGTATACTATTATTTCTTCATCTTTCTCATTTATTGGTTCACGGAGAGCAAGACTTATGCTGTGTTACATACATGGTGAGTGTCAAAAGGTAGAAATAACTAACTAGTCTCTCAGACTTTGGGGGCTTGTAAAAAACCACAGTGGTGTTTCTTGCAATGAATTGTATAGACAATTTGACAGCAAAGCTAGGATCAGGGAAGATGGCTGCAAAGAAGGGAAGTTGCAGAGGCTCCACCTGCATCTCCAGCTGCAAACATGTACTAGGAGAAGAAGAACCTGGGAATTAATTTTTGTCCTTTCCCCACAAGCAAGCTGGAAGTGAAAACTCCATTGGGGGTTGCTGGTGCTGAAGACCAGAACGGATTGAGACAGGCATTTGGAAATACTACACAAGGTTTGAGTTAAAACAAAGTGGGAAGTGAAGACTGGCTGGTACAAAGCAAAAGATCCTAGCATCACAACAGATTCCAGTTTTCAGACTGTAATAGGTGCTGAAACATGTCATGTCACTCTTCAGGCGCGAATGCTTTAGAGCAGATGTCTCTGCAGGAAGGGACCCACCCAGCGTGGGGGAAGGAGCCCAGCAGTGGGAACCAGGAGCTGCATGATCAAGGTTTGCCTCCGATGCTAATTGGTTTTGGAAGCTCAAACAAGGACATAAATTCAGTGGCTCTCAACTCCCCTGTAAAACAAGGCCATGTGGGTGTCGAAGGTCATCGTTAGCGTCTACAGAACATTGCTGTGTAATGTGTAAAATAAAAAGCCAAAGCCACGACTCTACTAGTTCATGTTATTTATAATCTAAACCTTCCAATAGAAGATTCTCTTTCCAAAGCCACAGAGATGAAAGGTGTGGGTGGGGTCATCTTTTCTTCATGCTCAGAGCTATCACTTGTCAATAAAGCTCCCAATAACTGTGAGTGTCTGGAGTGTTATCTGCATCCCCATCAGCAAGACAAAATTAAATTGTCTTTTTGACTCTGAGGGTATAATTAATTTATACACACTTTCTAGATTACTAGTTTTAATCAAGTTAGGGCCATTAGTGAATTATCACATACAATTAAGTGTCTAGTGTTCATCTTGTTTAATCAAAATTTCTCTGGCTCTCTCTTTTTTTTTTTTTTTGAGTAGGAATCTCACTCTGTCGCCCAGACTGGAGTGCAGTGGCCGCTGCCAGCCACTGCAGCCTCAACCTGCTGGGCTCTGGCGATCCTCCCGCCTCAGCCTTCCTAGTAGCCGGAATTACAGGCATGCGCTACCATGCCCGCCTGATTTTTTGATTTATTGTAGAGATGAGGTCTCGCTGCCCAGGCGAGTCTCGAACCCGCGGGCTCAGGCAATCCACTCTCCTCAGCCTCCCAAAGGCGCGGGATTACAGGCTGAGCCACCAAGCCCGGCTTCTCTGTCTCTTTATAGGAAGTAGATTATGGCAGGAAAGGTTGTGGGGGGGTGAGTGGGATAGGGGGGTGAGGGGAGTGGGGACAATAAGGGGTGGGAATCCCAGCACAGAAAAAAAAGTTTTTATTTTTTTTAGTATGCATGAGTTAGGCAGTTAGTAAATGTATGAAGACCTGTATGTATATCAAATACTATATATACCCTTTAGTGCATCATCCTTTTAAGCATCTTTTAGCATGGCAGTCCCCAAACTTTTTGGCATCTGGGACTGGTTTCCTGGAAGACAATTTTTCCATGAGGCAGAGGGGAATCATCAGACAATAGATTCTCAGAAGGAGCGTGCAACCTAGATCCCTCACATGTGATCCCTCACAATAATGTCTCTCACAATAGCTTCCACACTCCTATGAGACTCGAATACCACTGCTGATCAGTAGCAAGCGGAGATCTGCCCGTCTGCCTCTCACCTCCGAGGCCCAAGCCCTGGGGACCCCTGCTTTAGCAGATCTTTTAAAATAAGTCACGTTGATTTATTACACATCTCAGTATGATTATATTTTCCCTGTTTAAAAAATATATATTCTGAACATAGCGTTCAGTGGCTTTCCCATATTTGGAGTACAGAGATGTGCCCCCCGAGTGTGCACATGGATGTGTAACTTAATAAACTGCACGCTTGATGCAAATGCCAGGATCCACATCTCCTCAATTATAACACCCTACTCTGGCCTGCGCTTTTTGGAATGTTTAGGGAGAACAGCGATTTTGTGACAAGTCCCTAAAGTTGATATGAGGAGGCAGACTGGACATAGGAAATCTGACCCAAATTATTTCAGCTGAGTGTTATTACATCTCTGAGGTAAAAAATACATCCACCACATGACTCCAAAGCAGCTTTCCCCACAAAACACCCCTGACCAGAGTTTACTCTTTGTGTTGCTCCCACAGAGAAGGTGTGACTAACTCCAATTCTCACAGCCCTGGGAATCTGGGAGTGGGAAGAAAAGGACAGCAGAGACAAAGAACTTACCTTTTCCCTCAATTTTCCTTGTTTCAATTTCATAAGAGACTGAATTTTAGGAGGTGGGAAATAAATGTTAATCTATTTTAAGAAACCAAGAAACATAGTTGTCCCATCTCATCTTTACAAATATTACAAATAGCTTTACAAATATCACAATTGTCACCTTCATCTTTGCAAATACAGTCATCCCTCAGTATTCTCAGGGGTCTGGTTCTAGGATTCCTGAGTATACAAAAGTCTGCCCATTCTCAAGTCCCATAGTCACCTGTGCAGAACCTGCATATAGGAAAAGCCAACCTTCCATATACTTGGGTTTTGTGTCAAATATTCCTTTTTTAAAATTTGCCTTTGACTTAAAAAAAATTCATGTATAAGTGAACATATGCAGTCAAACTTGTGTTGTACAAAGGTCAGCTGTATTAATCCTCACTACATCCATGAGAGAAGTGCTATGTTATTGTCCCTATTTTACAGATGAAGAAACTGGAGCACGAACAATCTACATAGTTCGCCCCAAGTCTCATTGCCAGCAAAAAACAAAGACAGGATGTCAGCCCCAACAAGCCAGCTGGAGAGCACATGCTCTTGACCTGACGAGCCTGTTCCTCTCGCAGATAACATTGGCATGGGCAAGGTGGCTGGAGGGAAAGGGACACTGGAAGTGTCTCTTGAGGGGAGTTTTTGGAATTTTCACATGCTTCACTCAGGGCTTTCATGGATCTCTACCCTCTCCCCATTACCATGACCCACACCCCCTCTTATCTTCACTACAAGGGCCCACTAATGATGCCCTGCCTTTCAGTTTGGCCCCTGACCCGAATCCTCTCTGCCCAAAGCAGGCGCTACATCCCTTGCTTCTTCCTTTACATCTGGTGGGTCTTGGTAAGAAACACCCTCAGACTCAGCCTATGATTAAGACCCTACTGTCAGCACTGGATTCCTGCCAGTTGGTGTTCATTCCTGCAAGTCAGACCATACTTGTGGCTGCCCGTTGTCATTCCCAGGCTGCTGAGCTGTCCCAGACCCAGCTTTCTTTCCTACCCCTTCCCATCCCCTTTCTCCTGTCTTTGCTGCCCTAGTTCTATAAGGTTACCAGAGTTTCTCAACCTCAGCACAGTTGACACTTGAAGTCACATTATTCTTTAAAGGAAGACATCGTCTTGTACACTGCAAGATGGTAACTGCATCCCTGGCCTCTACCCATTTTTTCATTTTGGATTGTCACAACCACTAGTCCCTGTTGTGACAACCCAAAATGTCTCCCAACGTGGCCCAGTATTCCCCCGTTGAGAGCTATTGGGTTGGATTTAGACATTATTCCTTGCCATACTGCAGTTGAGTCCTTCCCCCACTCTGCTGCCTTGCCTTTTTCTGTCCCATCCTTCTTCACCTTGTACCCTACTGTCTATGCACAGCTGCTCCTGGTGACCATAGCCTTACACTCCAGTCCTCAGTCTACTTGATTCTCCACTTCTATGATCTATCCCTGAATTGGAAAAGCAGGGGTGATTGTTTACAGAGTTGATAAGACAGCTTGGACGCTGGGTCTGATCTTTCTACTGATATCTCTCCTTCTATATCCAAGTCTCTTCTCCTAGCCCCTATGTGTGGTTGCTATCCTTGTTCCCAATTCTGCTTGAGGAAACCATTACCCTTTGAACTTGAGCCTTGAGCCAGGAAAGAATCATGAATTCAGGACCAAACAACCAACTCTGTTCCTTAGCATGTATTTCTTGGTGCCAACATTTCCAGGAGGAAAGCAGGTATTGTAAATGTGAGTCTGAGAAGCATGTATATAGGGTGACCAATCTGATAAAGGCAGTCACTTGCTTTTGTGCACACACCCTAAAATACAGCTGGTGGAGATTTCTCACTAAAAAGTGAGAAAGTACTTCATGAGGGTCAGAGAAGAATTTAAACCATAAAAATTTGTGATGTGTATAATTTTGCTCTGGTAGAGTCCATCTTCTGTATATGATTTAATTCAGAGCAAAAATACACAAGTATATTCCAATAACAAGTTCTACTCTTCCATATTGTCAAGGATCTCTTGTGGCCTTACCTTGTGAAGTAACCACAAGGTAAGTAACCTTACCTTGTGGAAAGCAAGTTAACCCATGGAGTCTCCTGAACGCAACAGGATGGGTGGAAATAGTTCCTCAGGAAGTTTGGGTTCAGCAGTTTATGGCCATTGAGACACATTTGTATACACGATGATGAATGTTATGTGTCAACTTGACTGGGCCATAGAGTGCCCAGATAGTTGGTCAAATATTATTCTGGATGTATCTTTCTTCCTTCTCCCCATTCCACATTTCTCTTCTGTCCCTGAGGTAGATACCTGAGCTGCATAGGCCATTCTTATACACGCTTTTTTTCCCACTTTTGACTGCATTGTTATGATAGAATAAACTCCTAGTAGATCCATGGGCCAAAGGATATGGCTTTTGAGACATACCAAAGTGTGTTTCAGAAGATTCTACCAACTAGTAGCCCCTCCAGCAGCATGTGTGCTCCTCTCTTGCCATTGCGAGGACAATAATTGCTTGTCTTAATATATTAAAGGATACTCCTTAGAATGGTGCATTTAATAGTTTGGAACCATTTAGGGACATTTCACTTAAAATTTTTCTTCCTGGGAAATTTGTATTTTCCTTCATATTGATGGATGTTGGCATTGATAATCATCTGTCCAGCCAAATTCAGCTAAAGAAGCAAGTACATGAGATATAGTAACAAAGAAAGAGTTTCCATTGTATGTCCTCTATTCATGGATGGCACTTGCATAGTGAGACCTAACATTTTCTGTTTAGAAAGAGTGCTTTTGTAAGGTGCTGGGAAAGCCACCTTCAGTTTTTTTCTATCTTCATTTTTTAAGCATGCATTTGCTGATGATAGTTATGACTTGAACTCTTATAATCCTTCATAAGGCAGCATGAAATAGAAGATACAGCATGAATCTTGGAAGCAGAAGACATATTTGTGCCCCCAGAACATTGGGTAACTTTGGTCAAGTTACACATGAACCTGTCTTTCCTCATCTTTATATGATGATGGAGTGTCTAACATCTGGAAATCTGGAAAATAATGCCTACTTCATAATATGTGAGGATTTAGTCAGATTATGTACATATAATCATTTACAAAAATGTTGCTCATTAGTTAAATTTGCAATAACACAATTGAACAGAGTAGAATTACATAACACTGAATTAATTTGCTAAGGCTACTGTAACAAAGTACTGAAAGGGATTCCTTAAACAAAAGAAATCTATGGTCCCAGAGTTTTGGGACTAGAAGTCCAAGATCAAGATGTCTGTTTGGTTGGTTAGTTTCCTCTGAGACCTCTTTCCTTGACATGCAGGTTACCATCTTTTCCCCTGTGATTTTCCATCTTTATGTATATCTCTGTCCAAATTCCCCTTTGTATAAAGACACAAGTCATATTGGATTAAAGCCCATTTTAATGACCTCATTTTAACTTTATTAGCTCTGGAAAGGCCCTATCTCCAAATAAGGCCACATTTTGAGGTAGTGGGGGTTAGAACTTCAACATATGAGTTTTGGGAGAGAAACAATTCAAGCCATAACAACTCTGCAGCTGAAAGGAAACTTAGAGCTCCTGAACACTGGGGAGACAGATTCAGAGAGATGACATGATCCACTGGAGACCCCCAAGAAAGCAGTGACAAATGCAGGAATCAACATTCCCAGATGGTAATCACAGTTGTTAACTCAGTTCCCCACATCTTTCAATTCACTTTGATTTCCTCACACTCTCAAGTATGCACATGCAATTTTTTAAAACACAGTTTCTAAATTACCTCAGTGAAAGAGCATACAAAAGCTAAGCTCACATGCTTCCTGTCTACATACGTGGCCAGTCCTCAGGGAAGATGAAGAGAAGTTTCTCAGCAGTACAGCAGAATAGAGAAAAGCATACCTGGCTTGGATCAAAAAATTACTCTGTGATATTATTGAGTTTAAACTGAAGTATATTAAAGTACCCAATCTAAATATTAATATAAAAATCCATACTCAGCCGGGCTCAGTGGCTCAGCCTGTAATCCCGCGCCTTTGGGAGGCTGAGGTGAGTGGATTGCCTGAGCCCGTGGGTTCGAGACCCGCCTGGGCGGCGAGACCTCATCTCTACAATAAATCAAAAAATCAGCTGGGCGTGGTAGCGCGCGCCTGTAATTCCGGCTACTTGGAAGGCTGAGGCGGAAGGATCACCGGAGCCCAGCAGGCGAGACTGTGGTGGCTGGGAGCGGCCACTGCACTCCAGTCTGGGCGACCGAGTGAGACTCCAACTCAAAAAAAAAAAAAAATCCATACTCAGGTCAAAATTGGGAAGAAGGATGTTGAATTTCATAGATCTTGTTCTACATGGCAGATACAATATTAGTACTTGTACATAATTTATTTCAAGACAATATACTAATAGGTGTAGTTTAGATCATTTAATGCATTGAATTATCCTCCTCAATGCTTATGGCCAAGCACAGGAAAACTAAAGTCTGCCTCTTTGTTTTAAGGGGTGGGGCAGTCAGTAATTTTTCTCCCAGACTTGCTATCAGCTGTTGTACTACCAATCAAGTCTTCAGACTTCTTTGTCTCTTGGTTGTTTCATCTAAAAAATGAGAATAATTGTCTCTATCTTCTTTTTTTCCTACTAAATGAAGAGTTAAACCTGCTGAAGGCTCTATGTTTACTAGGCAATCCTGACATAGCACAGCCAATGAAATTATTGGGATTACTATATCTTGTTCCCTACAGGCCCAGCCACAAGGAAAACAGCTGAAGATTTAGCATGAATGAAAATTGTAGTATGAGACTCATAAGTGAAAAAATGTGAAGAAAATGGAGATCAATCTTTCTCTTAGTGCTACTATAAGAGCTACAGATTGTTTTAAATAAAAAGAATTGGGAAGTTTTTCCTTGAACATCATGTAGGAAGTCATGATGGGGATTTGTGAAATAAACCAATTAGGTATTAATTTTCCAGACTTCACTCTCTAGAAAGGGATGTGCTGGGTTTTAAGAGTGCATCTTCTTCAACAAGGTTACCAGAATCAAAGAGGTGACTTTACTTTTCAATGTTATCCATTTCTCCTTCCAGCTGGAGGCCTACCAAGTCAGTGACTAATAAAAAAAAATGGGTGTACATCTGCACCCCAGCAACTCAGGTTCATGGAGAGAGGATCTTGGAACTTGTTCAAGCACTCCATGTACGTCCAAATATAGACAAAGTGAGAGCAGGGCCATTCCACTATCCTTTCTCAATACTTGTGATGGTCACCCTCCAAACAAAAGCAACTGCATCATCCCTAAGCCTTCCAACCCCATGGCAGGTGCTGGGTATTTTCCCAGAGAACTGTTCTTGCCAGGGAATTGTTAGGTTGGAAAGGTCCTTTCCATTTTAGGTCTGATGAGCTGATGGGTAAGGGTGTTGCAGCTAGAAGTTGGGATTACTCATAAAAGCACAATGGAACTTCATTGGTGCATCTTTATAGCTCAATTATCACTCAATTTTTCCATATCACCTTCTGCTCATTTAATATCATGTTCACAGAGTATGTTAATTTCCAAATTCTAGGTTGATGTCATCCTTGCACATACACCCTTGTGCTCATAACTGTAGTTTCCAAGATGTATTGAATCTACTTCTGCAAATATTGTTGATATATTATACCTTTTTTAGTTCAATATCTCATATTTTTGTCTAATATATATATGTTCTATATATGTGTGTGTGTGTATATATATATATATATAAAACATAGAAATATATATGGAATATATATATGAATATATATTCATAAGCTGTCTTCCTGTGTGGCAGACTCTGTGTCCCCATTTAGCAAGCATCTTATTTTTTTTTCCTTGTTGTTTGAATTTTGATTTTGTCAAGTATCAACCAGAGAGCTCTTAGTATCCATAGAAAGTAAGTATCTCTCAGGTCTAGAGATGAGTAGTGACTCATAACTGGTCATGAACTGTGAAGGGATGTCTACTGGAAAATTTTGAGGACAATTTTTATCCCTGATTTGTAGTGGATGAAATTGTGTTCCTCCCAAAGGTTTGTTCATGTCTTAGTCCAGGATGTCTATGAATCTGACCTTATTTGAAAATATAGTCTTTGCAAATGTAATCAAGTTGAGGTAAGTTCATACTAGATTATATGGTACCCTAATTCCAATGGTTAGTGTCTTTAAGAGATTAAGAAGACTTAGATTTGGACATACAAGGAGACGTAGGAGACACACAGGAAGGAACACCAGGTGAAGACAGAGGCAGAAATTGGAGTGATGCAGCTATAAGTTAAGGAACACAAAGGTTTGCCAGCAACAACCAGAAGCTGAGAGGGAGGTGAGGAAGCATCCTCCCCTAGAGCCTCTAGAGAAGCATCTGCCAAAACTGTTTTCAGACTTCTAGCCTTCAGAATACACTTCTGTTGTTTTTAAGCCACCAGTTTGTAGTACTCTGTATGGAAGTCCAGGCAACCTCACATACTGATTAAAGGTGAAGGTGGGGAGGAGAAAGGATGGTGACAGAACAGGTCAGAGCGCGAGAGTCTCCACAAAAGCAAGTGTCCATAAAGACTTTCTGCTTGAGTGGGTGTATTCCAGTGGGTGAGTAAAAGTCTGTCTAAGGGGAGACTCGGGTTTATGAACCCAGGGCTCTCCACCAGAGGTGACTACAACCCACCACACTGCCTGAGATTGGAGCCCCCAGCACACAATATCATCTGCTGTTCTAGGGGCTCTCTTGAGAGGAGGTAACAGAGAATAACTGCTCCTCACCATGTGGCACCCAACCCATGCTGCCACTTGTGGCAGAAGACTCACACAAACCCCAGGAACCATGGAAAGGGTAGGGCATGGAAATCTGGGACTGACCCCTGCCACTGGTAAGGAGATACTGACCAACATCATCTTCTCTGTCCTGAGACTGGGCAGAGACCTGCATTGCCTCTCCTAGCTCTGACCAGCCTCCAACCTGGGACCCAGAGGCTATCCCCTCACTGGACTCAGAGAGACGGATGCCCCTCTCCCATGTTGGAACAGGCACAGACACATCATATCTGAGTGGGAGACTTAACAGTAGTGACAGCAGCAGATGAATTGGGTGAGTCCAGATCTGATCCATCCTCCTCCCACAGTAGTCTGTGGGGCATCTGACCCACACTGAAAACAACCCTAGCAGCCTGTGCTGAGAGTAGAGGGAATGAGCTGGAGACTGGAGCTGCTCCTTAATGTGGCAGTTGTAGCCAATAGGGACCTAGAGTTACAGAAATGGTCACAGAGCAAGTTTTTTTTTAATTTGTTAGTTGGTTTGTTTTTTGTTTTAGTTTTTTTTTTTTTACTTCTCTCTTTCTGTTTTTGTTTCCATTTTTGTACTTGCTTTATTTCTGTTATCGTAATTATTTTTAGGTTTTTCTGTTTGTGTAGGGGTATTTTTGAGGGCAAGTACATCAGCAGGGTTTTGTTTGTGTGATTGTCATGTGTTTTTGTTTTTGTTTTCTGTCTTTGTTGTTTCTCTGTTTATTTGTAAGTTAGTATGCCTGACTGTTTTCCCTCCTCTTCTTCTTTCTCTCCACCTTCCTTTTGTCTTCCTCCTTCTTTTTCCATTCTTTTCCTTTTTCTTTTCTCACTTTGCTTTCAGGGGACAAACATGCACCTCCACTGCATGGACAGATTGTGAGTAGTGGAAAGTGGGTTCTAGGGGGCCCACACACCTGTCAGCAGATACTGGGATTGGATGATAACTTCTGAATCACAGCTCCCCCCTTAATTAAATCTCAGAACTTAATTAAATCTGAGATTGGAGCCCCAGCACACAATATCATCTGCTGTTCTAGGGGCTAAAACACAGTCCCCCAGCCCTAGTCCAGCTTCAAAATTAAACAAAGCCAGAGATCTACATTAGGAAGAATAGGATATTGAGCAAACAGAAGTAAAAATTATCCCTCCTATCACTGAACAACAGAATTAAGGAAGAGGTTTTTTAAAAAGGAGGAGGAGACAGGGAGGAAACTTACACAAATGAAGAAAAACCAAGGGAAGAATATGGGTCTCATACAGACCCTGGGAAAACAACTGAGAATACAGACTTAAGAACTCAAGCAATGAAGAGCTCCCAGAATAACTAGTCTCCAACCACAAACCCAGATATCAAGATATTAATAGAGAGAATAAATAGAAATGAGGAGAGACAAGAGGAAACAATGAAGGAGTTGATAAATGAGATAACAATAATAAAGAATACAATGAATGAAATAAATAAAAAGCAGAATTAACCAAGCAGAAGAAAGAATCTCAGAGCTTGAGGACCAAAATATGGAACTAACCCAAACTGCTAAAAGCATAGAAAAGAAGCTTAAAATACAGGAAAAGCCTCCAAGAGATGAGCAATTATATCAAGAGGCTGAACCTAAGATTAATTGGAATCCCTGAGGCAGATAGAGAGACAGAGACCACCCTAGAACAAACATTGCATGAAATTATCCAAGAAAACTTCCCTTATCTCATCAGCAATGCAACCATTCAAGCACAAGAGATTCTGAGAAACCCTGCAATACAAGAAATGAGAAGATGAACTCTTAAGCACATAATAATTTGCCTACACAAAGTAGGCATAAAAGAAAAAATCCTAAGGGCAGCAAGAGAGAAAAGTTTGACTACCTTCTGGAGAAGACTAATTAAAATAGCAGCAGACTTATCTATAGAAACACTTCAGTCTAGGAGAGATTGGAGTCCAATCTTCAAAGCTCCCAAAGATAAACAGTTTCTTTTTTTTTTTTTTTTAAGCAGGAAGTATTGAGAGGACAGAAAAGTTCCTACAGTGGGAGGGGATCTGAGGGGGTTGTCCAAGATAAATAATCTCAACCAATAATTACCTATCAGCTAAACTAAGTTTCATCAGTGATGGAGAATTAAAATCCTTCCCAGACACTCAATCTCTAAGAATTTACACCACCTCCAGACTGGCTTTACAGGAAACACTTAAGAAAGTATTAAACATAGAAGAAAGAAAAAAAGAACAACAATGCCCTTCCCAAGAATGCAGGAAAAAGATTTAAAACACACATAATTCAACTCAAAAATCAAAAGAAAGACAACAAACAAATAAATAAACAGCAGCTGCAACAACAAACTCTATAAGAACCTCATGGCAAGGATAAACTCTCACACCTCAGTAATTAGCCTAAATGTGAATGTGACTAAATGCACAATTGAAAAGACATAGAATGGCAAATTGGATTAAATATCATGATGCAACAATATGTTGTCTCCAAGAGACTCATCTTGCCAGAAAGGACACTCATAGACTCAAAGTAAGAGAATGGAAAAACAAATTTTCAGGTGAATGGAACACAAAGGAAAGCAGAAGTTGTGATCTTAATATCAGACAAAATACCCTTTAAGCTATCAAAAGTTTAAAAAGATACAAAAGGTCACTACATAATGATAAAAGGTTCAATCCATCAGCAAGAAATATCCATCTTAAACATGTATAAACCCAACATAGGAGCACCAACTTTCATAAAGAAACTTCTAGGTAAACTAAAAAAAGATATTGACTTGAACACTATCATAGTTGAGGACTTAAATACCCCACTAACAACCCCAGACAGATCATCAAGACAAAAAATCAACAAGGAGATCTGGAACCTCAATGTGATACTTGACCAAATGGACTCAATTGATACCTACAGAACACCCCACCAAATAGCCATTGAATATACATTCTATTCATCACCACATGGAACATAAACTCTAAGATCAACCACATCCTTGGCCATAAATCATACATAAACAAATTTCATAAGATTGATATATTGCCATCCTCCTACTCAGAACTTAGTGGAATAAAAATAAATATCAACACCAACAAAGTTCCCCCCAAACCCCCAAAGACATGGACACTAAACATCACGATGCTAAACAACTCCTGGGTCAACACAGATAACAAAACAGAAATTAAAAGAATCCTGGAAACAAATGAAAATGAAGAAATATCATACCGAAATATCTGGGATGCCATGAAAACAGCACCAAGAGGCGAATTTATAGCTCTACAAACACACATGAAAAAAATGGAATTATCACAAGTCAACAGCCTAACAAATCACCTAAGGAAATTGGAAAAGCAAGACCACCAAAACCCTAACTTTAACAGAAGAATCCAGATCACCAAAATAGAAGCTCAAATTTGAGACACAGAAGAAAAAAATACAAAAAATCAATGAAACAAAAAGGTAGTTCTTTGAAAGGAGAAACAAGATTGACTGACCAAGAAAAAGAGAGAAAAAGCCCAAGCAATCACAATCAGAAATGCTAAAAATCAAGTCACCACTGACCCCGAAGAAATACAAAAGATTATCAGAGTTTACTGTGTACACTTGTATGGAAACAAACTTGAAAAATCTTAATGAAATGGCGGACTTTCTGACATCATATAAACTCCCCAGGTTGAAACATGAAGAAAATGAAACCATAAAAATACCAATATAATCACAGAAATTCAACTATGTCATAAGCAAACTACTTAAAAAAAAAAAAAAAAAAGCCCTGGACAAGATGGCTTTCCAGCAGAATTCTACAAAACATACAAGGAGGAGCCGATACCAGTCCTATTGAAAGTATTCTAGGCAATTGAGAAAGAGGAAACACTCCCCAAATCATTTTATGAAGCTGACATCACATTGATCCCCAAACTGGGTAAAGATTCAACAAAGAAAGAGATCTACAAGCCAATATCCTTGATGGACATATATGCTAAAATTCTCAGCAAGATTCTAGCAAACAGGATCCAACAACACATCTCAAAAATTATGCCTAAGGTGCCCTATCAAAATTGCAATTTTAAATATTAAGAAGGTGGTTAGATAAGTGAACAAAATGTATGTCAACACCACTGTAATAGTGAATGACTGGGAACTAAATGTCTAGTCATCAAGGATTGATTTACTATGCTATGAGACATCCATACAATGAAACCCTCTAGAGCTTTAAAAATTTTACAGACACATAAAATTTCATGGCACTATATGCAATAATCACCATTTAGATGTTAGATATGAAAATAAAAAACAGATTTTGAAAAGTCTTAAAAGATGCCTAATAGCCTGTTGTCTGTGGTTATTTCTTGGTAAGATTTTCAGTAATTTTATTCTCTTTCTTAACACTCTATGAATTTTTCAAATTTTCTACAAGTATACATTACTAAAATAATAACTATACATCTTTAAATGCTAAGGATTCCTCAGGAACCAGTTTGATCTTTTCAGAAAATCTTCCCCAGATTTCACTGCAAAATCATCTCCTTCTGTTTTTCCATAACAATGTTTGCTCTTCCTCTTGGAGCATGGATCATACTCTGGCTTGAAATAGACTTCTTGATATACTATCTTTCTCTCACTGTATTTTAAGCTTGTTTGGTACTTCGAATGTGCCCTGGTAATCTTTGTGTTGCTCAGAAGTAAAACAAAATACCTCCTCAATATGAGCAAGTACTAATAGTGACACATATTAAACTCTTGATATAACAGAAAAAAATCATTATATGTTACACAGTCCAATCCATTCATTATTCAGATATAAAGACTGAGATTCTGATAGGTTAATGTGCCCAAGAAAACAGCTTCTAACATCCCTGAATTTTCCTTCTTCTTTACCTTTATCTTCAATCTCCAGGTTTGTATTGTTATTGTTATGGTTATTGTTATTTTGTAGAGATAAGGTTTTGCTATGTTGCCCAGGCTGGTTTCAAACTCCTGTCCTTAAGTGATCCTCTGACCTTCAGCCTTCCAAAGTGCTTGGATTACAGGTGGGAGGCACTGCAACAGGCTCCCAGGTTTTATTAATACTTGGTCTAAAATGTTTTCTAATGTCCTTCTCTCCTTATCTGTCCTATACCCAAGGCCATCTTTCTCCCACCTGAGGAAGCATTACAACTACTTTATTAACTAGGTTTTAGTTCCACAATATTTTCTATCATAGAATTTATTATTATTATTATTATTATTATTATTATTGATTTACACAGTCAAAATATATTTTGATTTATCCACACAGTTACATATTATTCTTTGCTCTTGAGAGTATCTGAGACCTAAGATATTTATTTTGTATTTATGTCCTTTTTCTTTGAAGTGTATCTTTTTAGAAGCTCATTTTATGAAGATTCCTTAGAAGCAAGATTCCTTACATCTTATAGTAAGAAAATGTTCAACTTAATTCTGGAAAGGTAACTTAGCTGGATGAAGTTATTCCCTCATAACTTTCCTTCATGTTACTGGTCATCTATTATTATTGAGACTTCTGCTATTCATCTGATTAATATTCCTTTTTATATCAGCCTTTTCTCTGTGGTTGCTTTTAAGTTATTCCATCATCTTTGGTATTCTATAATGTCACTAAAATACATCTGGGAGCAAATTTTATTTTATTTATTCTACTTCAGATATACTGTCTCCTCTGAATCTGAGAAGTATGCCTTTTATTGTATTTGAAAAATCATCAACATTTTATCCTCAAACATTTTTTCTCTGTCTAATCTTCCTTTCTCCCTTTTTAAAATTTCAACTTGGCCAGGCACAGTGGCTCACAACTGTAATCCCAGCATTTGGGAGGCCAAGCTGGGAGGATTGCTTGAGTCCAGGAGTTCAAGACCAGCCTGGGCAACATAGCAAAACCCTGTCTCTACAAAGTGTCAAAATTTTTTTAAATGTTTTTTTGACTAGTCATTTTCATTTACTATTTCATATTTTCCATCATGTTGTCTCTAAGTGCAGTATTCCACATTTCTTCAGATCTATGTTCTAATTTGATATTTCTATGTTCAACTGCTCCACAAGAGTAAGGCCTATGTCTCTCTTATTTATTCTCTGCTATGCCTGGAACCTAGAAGGTGTGAAAAACATCTCTTGACTGAATGATTTAATTGAAACTTTGGCAGAATATTGAGATTTAGCAACACTAGAGATGTGCCAGATGGCACACTTCCGGTGCATAATAGGATGGATTCAGCTTTGACCTGTCTCACTCCACAGTCTGTGAAAGAATAAATGAGAAAATGAGCCAATGGAAGTACGAAAACTTGCTCCAGAGACTGAAAATGCAAATCATGATACTTTATACACCTTTTCCTGATCATTGAAATGGAAAATTTATCACAGAGCTTTTCTCTCTTTCCATTCCCAATATTTACCATTAATTCCTCAAAATAGCTCTTTTCACATTCCAGGACATCTATGTGAATCATAGTCAGATTAATCTCAAGCATACATCAGTGGATGGCAACAAGTGGTGGCAATTAACATCCTCTTTAACACTTACGTATGGAACATGACTGTACCGGGCACATTGGTAGGCTGGAGAGTGGCAGAGAAGTTATGATGGTATCCAACTTTGCAAAGCTCTAGCTATGTGGTGGAATTTCCAATAGGGTTCAAACCAAGAATTCAATATACTGGAATCAGAATAACCCATAGACTGTTAGGTACTTTGTCAGTGACTGAGGAGCCTTTTGTATGCTGACACTTTAAAGTGGGAAGGGGGAGATGGAAAATGAAATGGCAAACCGCATGTTCCATATCTTCTTAATTTCTCTCTACTGGCATGACGTTAGACCTGGCACATCTCTGGAAAGCTTGTCATAGGTTTTTTTTCCAAAAGCCTTGGCTGATAGCACTTATCTGGTGTGTGGTGCAGGACTGGTTGCAGGCAGTGCCTACCCAGGCATAGGCCCTAAATAATCCTTTATCCTTGCCCCTTCCTGCTGCATTGACAACAGCCGGAAACGGCTTTAAGCGCAACCAACTCACACAACTGTTGATGGACTTCATAAAGGGTTTCTTAACCGGTAGATAATTCAGAGTTAAAGGAACAAACATGCTGAAAACCCCATTCAAGGAAAGTTGTTAATAAGTGTGAACAATGCTGATGATAACAGTGCTTTTCTCAGAAGATCACTCAGAAGGGCCTTGGTATTCACATTGATGTCAGACTGTGGGTTCTTATCTTGCACATGCCATGTGCTCTTACTTATCTGCCAGCAGTTAGGCCTTGCTGAAGTCAACAATGAAGACCAGCTCAGCCTGGCTAGCCACCAAATGAAGATCAGGTGGTAGGAAAGATGTTTTCCTAGATTTATTCTCAGCAGAACGGTGTAAGTGACTCAACAGCAGTAAGCCAAACATCTTCCTAAAATGATCATGGTTATAGTTGTATCTCAATTTCAACTTTTTTTGGGTGCCTAAAACAGCACCCTGTTTGCACAGTAAAGACATCAGATGAGTTACCAAATATCCTTTTAACATTGGGATCATGTATAATTGAATAACCCCTGCTACCATGACAGATTAATTTGTTAAGAACCATCTATACTTTTGATCAAGAAGCATAGATGTCCAAAGAGTTGATTTTATAGAGCAAGGCAGGCATGAATCCACAGCATTAAACTGAAGGACTGGTGAGACAGCTGACCTCTGTATACACACACACACACACACACACACACACACACACACACACACACACACAACACACACACACACACACACACACACACACAATTTTCAGGTTTGTGCTTACATGCATAGCTCATATGCACACACACATGAGTTATGCAAAGACATATAAATCCATACATATGCACAGGGAACCTGGTGTCATGGTGAAAAACAGTGACTCTGAAGCTGGATCAATTGGATTTGTATCTCAGCTTATTCTCTTAAAAGATGTGTGACCTTACATTAAATGTTCAACCCCTCTGCTCCTCAGTTTTCCCATCTGGAAAAGCAAGATAACAACAGAATTTTTCTCAAAGAGTTCTCAAGAGGATACAATGAGCTAGTATATGTAAGGGGCTTAGAAAAGCGGCTAGCAGTCAAGGGGTGCTATAGCTGTACCTACTAAATAGAAGGCACTCTCTTGATTAGGAAGGGGTGAGGCCCCTGTGTCTCTGACTGAACATCCATGAGTCCAGCTAACTCAGGACATCTGCCACCAAACACCTAGAGAGAGGTTGGGTGGTGGTGTGTAGCCAATTGTCTCTGCCATGGCTGTGCCATGGGGCCTAATTTTTATTTTTGTTTATGCAAATTGTATATGCCTTCCTAGACAGCAGATTACACAGGGCTAGGTACAGTTTAAGTACATCTCACTATTTTCTCCCCAGCATATATAGCAGGGTTCTTATCTCATGAAAGATGCTTCATTAATATTTATTGAATGAATGATAACCACTCTTGCTATGCTACTGCCGTGATTATCCTCAGAATAGAATTTTCTGTGTCACAGATTATTATACTGAAATATGGATTCTTAGAAATTACGTATGCATAAAGATAACCTCCCAAAGTGTTCACATAATAATGTTCAAATAATAATAGCAATAAAATTGTCATGTTCTAATAATTAGTAACAATTAATTTTGTTCTGCAAAGATAGACTAAGAAATAAAAAATAAAACCTTTATAAAGTTAAAACTAAATAATACAAGAAAACCAAAGCTCTGTTCCACAAAAAAAGAATAAGAAATAAAAATCTTTATAGAAGTTAAAATTAAATAATAAAGAATAAAAATAACCAAAGCTATGTTCTGCAAAAAAGTGTAAGATCAAATAAATATTGAGAACATTTATGTAGAAAACAGAGAAAATAATACTACTGGTGCCAAGTAATTCAAAACCAAGAATAATTTGCCAGAAGCATAGAATCAGTGCTTATGTCTACACACCAAGTTGGTAGGCATAAGATATAGTTAAATAAAATGTGCATTGCATTTTAATGCAGAAAGGTAAGCACCACTACTTTCCCTCACTGTGATTTAAGGAAACAGGTTCTTAACTAGGACACCAAGGTCTAGAAAATGCCTTGTTCAAAAGAAACAGGATCAATAGTTAAGCCAGTAAAAGTCATGTACACCTGAAGTGAAATATGTGACCGGGATGGTGGAATTGTGCAGGAGAGAGTTAGGTTGAAGATTAAAGGCACGAGAGAGAGTGGGACACTGCTGGAGACCACCCATCCAGATGGAGGAAGTGCTGATGTTTTCCAGACATGGATCAAACAGCACAGATGCTGCGAGAGAGAGGTTGGGTGACGGCAGACAGAGGGGCCGGCTGGTGGGGACAGCTGCGAGAAATTGACTTAGGTCCAAAGAGGAAGTGATGCAGAACTGCTTTTCTGGATCTATTCTAACCAACAAGGAAGTAATGGGGGCCCTGGAGTAAAAAGGAGCAGGTTGTTCTAGAGGATTCCACAGCCAATGATGTGTAAGTTGGGTATTGTCAGGTGGGTAACCAGCTTTTGAAAAGGCAGAGTTCTGAAAGTTTAGAGCAAAGACTGGTGGAATTCTAAGACTTGAGAATGAAACAGTAGGTAGCCTTGAGAGGAATAGAATGTACTTGTTAATAACATAATCCCAACTGGGAAGAAAATGGAGAAGTGTTCTAAAAGAGGTGGCCAAACAGGAAATTCTCTGGTGAAGTCAGATGTAAAAACACTTGTACAAAAGACAAAAATGAAGAAGGATGGCCATAACGAGAGTAAGAAATAGTGTCAGGAAGCCTTGTGCTTTGAAGAGATTTGCAAAATATGCTAAGACCCAAAATGAGAGTCATGAAAAAGAACAAGGGCAGGAGTGATCTTCTGTAAGTGCAGTTTATATGTAACGTAAACAGACACCAGAGAGAAAGGCTCAACACAGTTAAATTAAACAATTACTAACTGACTTTCTTCTCTGTAAGCCACCACCAGACATGGGGCCATGATCTTGCTCATGAAGAGCTCACAGGCCAGATAAGGAAAGCATAAAAGTAACACAATTATGCATCAGGATGGTAAGTTTCCATAGTGTCAATGAGTGAACTCTAAATGAGTGAGTTCAATTTGTTAGGGGTTTCCTTAAGGAAGTACTTCTTCAAAGAGAAGACAGTAGAGGTAGGTTTTGCGGATTCTGATAGGGGCCTTGGGTTGAGAAACACACTTTAGAGACATGAAGAAGAAGGGGGTTGAGGAAAGTGAGAAGAAATAGGCAGAAGTGGAGGGAGATAACTTGGAGAAAACTATCATACGAGTCCTGACAATTAAGTTCACGAACTCATCCTAGGAAAAGGGCTAAATATCTCATCGCTGAATATCACCAAGGTCACCTTCAAAGTACTCTTCTTGGGATGCTATGCACTGATGCCAGCACCTAGTCCAGCCGTCAAAGCAGTTTTGAAACTTTTTTTCTGGAATGGCCATCAGGGCTGTCGTCATATTACCCATTGTTCCAAATGTCATCAAAATGTCTTCCTTTAAATATTTCCTTAATCTTCAGGTAAAGAAAAAAGTCATTGTGAGCCAGATCAGGGGAATAGTGAGGGTGTTCCAATACAGTTATTTGTTTACTGGCTAAAAACCCCCTCACAGACAGTGCTGTGTAAGCTGGTGCATTGTCATGATGCAACAGCTCCTTCTGGATCATTTTTGCACTCACCTTTCTCATGCCAAGATTTTCAGTTAAGATATTCCTGTTTCTCAATCGATGTTTATTTAGTCTGTTATGCTTCTCACAGTCAGCTGATGATTTTGACGCACGATTCAATGAATTTTTACAATGTTTTTGTCAGTTATGCTCGTTACTGGCCGCCCTGACCTCTCTTCATCAATGACGCTTTCTCTCCCCTCAGAAAAATGTTTAACCCACTTGTATACTATCATTTTCTTCATGGCATTGTCCCCATACACTTGTACTAACGTGTCCCTGATTTTACGTCCACTCTTGCCAAGTTTAACAGCTAACTTAATGTTTGTTGCTCTAATTTAAGCTCTGACATTCTTGTGATGGCATGCAAAAACATGCAACAACAATAATGAAAGCCATTCAGCAAGATACCATCACATATTGACATGAATACAGCTGTGAGACACTGATATGCCAGGGTTCTGAAACCTTACCAAGTTGTTTGTACAGTGCTGCTGTCATAAGCACACAGTGGCAAGTTCACAAACTTAATTGTCAGACCTTTGTAGGAATCCAAGGAAGGGAGAATTTCCATCAACAAGGTGCCTGCATAAGTTGAATAATATGAAACAGGTGTGCGTGCTTATAGGAAAGTCCTAGTGATTTAAAGATGGTTTTGGTGGTGTTGTGGGAGAAAAACAAGGTCCTAGAGGGTCTATGAGATGAGGTAGAGGAAGCCATTAGTGCCAAAAGTTTGCCTATCATAATGGAAGCAAAGGAAAAGGTGGACAGTATAGGAAGATAAAAGATAAAATATGAATGTTGTGTTTT
This sequence comes from Cephalopachus bancanus, assembly GCA_027257055.1. Lineage (NCBI taxonomy): Eukaryota > Metazoa > Chordata > Mammalia > Primates > Tarsiidae > Cephalopachus > Cephalopachus bancanus. The sequence continues at coordinate 1,601,171 of JAPVLO010000260.1, read as the reverse complement.
GTTCTTCTTTTTTCTTTTTTATTTTTTGGTGCAAGTTATATAGTTATATACTTAGAGGAAAGAGACAATAGAACCAAAGCATTTAGAAATTAAAGATAGTGAGGAGGTAGTTAATAAGACAAGATCCTGGAGGAAGCAAGTAGGAGACAGGAGCTGGAGACCACATGGGGACATTAACTGTGAGAGGTGGGCATCAGCTTCTCCATCTTCTCAGTAGAAATTTCAGGGTTCTAAAAGTGGATCCACTTGTAGTCATAGCTTGGAGCAGAACTCTGAAGTTGTTACTTTGTGTGGTTTTCATTTCTTGGAGTATTAAGAAAATAAAAATTCCCTAAAAGGGTGAGGAGAGAGAGTCCCAAGGGAGATTCAAAGACTGTAGAGAAACAACAATTTAGGGGAATGGAAAAAGGATGTATCATAGGACTTTTGAGAGGAGATTTGGGCAGAGTTGAGTTTCCCTTGTCAATCTGGAGACTATGGCTGTGCCGGGCATCAGCTTTCATGGTATGTGTGTTTCACCAGTAGTCCAGGTGTAGGAAAGGTGGATGCCTATTATTATCCAGAAATGGGATTTTCCAGTGAGTATGGTAGAACAATGAGAATGTTTGAAAAAGATGTAGATAAGACAGAGGTTGAAGGAATGGGTTGTGATCTACTAAGTGATAGAAATGAAGGCAGCAAGAGATTAAAGACAAACAGAGTCTCCAAAAGATCAAGTGTGGTAGGCATATAGGATTAGAATAAAGAATAATAAAATATTGTGGGCAGAAAGAGGGATCTCTGAGTGCAAGTTTGTCGAGAAAGAATTCCAGGTCATATCAGGTTCCAGGGTGTGACACTGGGAGAATATTTCTGGAGCAGAGGGAGGTAGAAATCAATGGGATTGAGGATGTCAAGAAAAGAGTGTTGGGAGGAAATATTTTTTTTTCAAATTAGTGATATACACATGAATATGTATCTATTTATTTTCATTTATTTTTTAATTTTTAATTTTAAAGATGCAGGGTACAATTCAGGGTCAGGTATATAAATGTTCATTATGCAAGTACCCTTGATGAGGTGTGTCCCCCTCCCCTGGCAGTTTCCCACTTTCTTATAGTATTATGACAATTGTTCAAGGTCCACTTATGTATGAGAGCATGTGGCATTTTGTTCTTTATTTCTGTGATAGATCACTGAGTATGTTAGACTCTATATCCATCCAAGTTGCTGCAAAGTCCATATGTTTGCTCTTCTTTATGGCTGCATAATATACCATTGTGTATATGGAAAGGAGTGTTAAGTGGAAATATTTTTTTTAAATCATTGCTATGTGTGTTTGTGGGGGGGTCACTTAAACTAGCTTCCATACAAGGGGAAGGACCTACTGGAGTGGGAGATGTGGGGATACCGCAGACAGAGAAGATGGTTGAAAGAACAAGTCTGGAGGAAGTGAGGAAGAAAGCAGTCCAGAGAGTAGCTGATGGGATTGGTGGGAGAGAGCTGAAACTAGCAGCAGGAATTAAAGATGGGTCTGGGCATTCATCTGGGTATTTCAGGCAGGAAGCTGAGGGGCTTCTCTGGTTGTCCTTGAAGGCCAGGTAATCTGCTGTGAGACAGAAATTCGGTGGTGAGGCAAAGGCATGGAGAAAAGAAGCAGAGATTTGGAATAGTCACGCGAGTGTCTTGGCATGCCTGGTTGGAGGATCTTAGTGACTTTCTCCAACTATGCTCTGCCACCAGTCTTGAAAGCTGAGACGACCGATGATGGATGGGTTCCCAGATGACCTTTTGCCAGGCCTGAGTGACAGGTAGACAAGGGGTATGAGGGATTTCCAGTGAAAACTGACTTGCCCTAAAAACCAAGGAGCTCGGGCTGGATAAAGAGGAAAGTAAAGCCAAGTGGATCCTGATGGGTTGAATGAAAATAGAGAATCCAATGGTATGGGGGGACCTCAGGAAATTAAGTGTGGATGTATTGAGAGTAAAACTCTGAGGGAGTATAGAGCAAGATGGGGAGATGTGACTTAGCAGAATCTTTGAGGATGATTGGGCGTTGGACTTAAGTGGAAGCATTCTGAGTCAACATTGAGATGAAACGGCTGTGATAGGAGGTGACCTCATTATACTTGAACTGAGGCATTATGAGCATCTTTCTCTTGTTTAACAAAGCTGGAGGGATGGGGGACCACTCAGTTCCACTTCAACTCTGTGGTCTGTGTATAACTCCATCCAACACACTGAAAAACACACCAGTCAATAACCATATTTGTTAGGAACTCTTACATTAACTGTCTACAGCTCAGGAAGATGTATTTTCACTCTTATGCTCTGTACACTAGACATGTATATGATGCTATTTTATAACATGTTGCATTTGGGGTAGGCAGAGTTCAACTATGGCATCATTAATTTTGTGATTTGACACTTGTGAATATTAAATTAAACATTTTCCTCAGGTGAGTTCTGTAAAGATGAATGGTTTCATCCCTGGAATTAAGCTATTCGATAGTCCTGAAGAAGGAGGCTAATAAAATAAAACATTGCTTGTGATACTGGATTCCTTACTTTATATAAAATCACAAGAAAAACTGTAAAAGTGTAATAAGTACATCTTTTAATTTAACACAAACATATGAACTATAATTTTTTCTTTCATAGTATCATGTTATTAGGTCAGATTTTTACATTCCTGTATATAGGAGAGGTTTATTTACAATCAGAGCAAAATGCCCTAGTGGTGACCTGGGTTTTGGGGTTTTTGTTGTTGTTGTTGTTTTAAGAAAGTAGGATTTGTTAAGAGGACAGAAAATCTTCCAGAACGGAAGGGGACCCAAGAGGGTTACACAACCTGTTTTTTTTTTAAGCCCCAAATATTATAGTTTAGTCTTCAGCTAAACCAAAAGTGCAAATTACCTGTAAAAGAACATTTTGAGGCAATGGGATCACAATGCACTCGTGACATGCAGTGAGGAACAAGATGGAGTGTCATAATGATAAAGTGCATTATAATCTTCTCTATCTCTTTCTGTCTCCACAGCCACGTGGTCACCATCACCATCAGCATAAACCACAGTCCCCGAGGAACAAAAGTCACCCTGGGGACTCCAGAATTAAAACACACCAGAAGGTTTACTCTATATCCATGTTAAGAATCACCCCAAATGAGATGATAAAAGGAGATGAGAGAGAGAGAGAGAGACAGACAGACAGACGGACAGCTAGACAGACAGATGGAGGCTATGGATGGACAGTTAAACATAGTCTAAAAATTCTCAATGTGTTCAATCCTTACTCCAAAAATGCAAAGTCACCTCAAAATTATTATTTCTCCAGGAATGACCAACACCTGTTGCCTCCATCCCTAGGTCTAAAATCTCTTTGGCGATAGGCTGGTTCACCAGAATCATTAAATCTATAAACCTGTGGTTGATAATTTTAGGTTGGAGTTAGGTATTCTCAGGTGTGTAAACAGCAAAGGGAGGAGAACACTTCAGTCTAACCTTTTACTTAACTGATTATCTCCCTATGTACTCTTCACCCAGGATATTACTATCCCAAGGTATTAGAAAATGGATTTCCTTAGATCTGAGCTGGATTTTAGGCCAGTAAGACAAATACATTACAATCTAAGACTGAAGCAATGAAGAAAGTGTTATCATAGTCTATTTCACAGAATAAAGTTCAAAAGGAGGTTCTATAAATACTTGAATGTATAAATGAATGGCTACAAGCAATTCCTTCTCCTGCTTCCTATGAATACCAACTCAACAACACCATTCAAATAAAATAAAACCACATCTGCTTAAAAAAATAGAATTTTCTGAAAGAAAATTAACAGAACAGATTCTACCATCCTATATAGTAGCATTTACCCATGGGGTATGATGAAAATTCACTAGGGAAACATAAACTGAAGTCATAAATTAAATACTCAAGAAGTACTTGCCAGTATTATAAACCTTTATGAAATATTCTAAACTCAGACTTTTTCACCTTTAAAATGGTTCAGACATTTTCTAGGAGCACTATTATTGGAATCAATACGATTCCAAGAAATTGTCAATAACATTTGTGGGGTATCAACAATGTGCCTACACTCAACTAGGTGCAAAACATAAAGATAAAGACTTCCCTGTGGTCTGGGGGCTACCAGTTTTACTGATAAGAGGAACAAATTCAAGGTGACTCCATCTATCTCTTTCTGTCTTTTTTTCAATTGAAATAATAAAATACAGTGGGAGCAGAGATATGAGAATGGCAAAATCTGCCTGGAAAGTCCTGTCAGAGAACATTTAGCAGAAGAAGTCACATTTGGTATGGAACTTCACAAGGAAATATGAGTTGGGAAAGAGAGAGAAAAAAATGTCAGGAGAGGAAACATTATAAGGGGGGAAACTTTTAGGGTAAGACATTTGAGCAATGTGTTTCCAGATAGGGATGATTAGATGTAACTAATGCTTAAGATGAAGGGGCAGAGTAAAAAAAAACCTGGAAAATCCCTAGACCTGTGACTGTAGATGTCCTTGAATGCTGTACTAAGAAATTTGGATTTGTGTTACATGCCTGTGAGCAAAGTTTAATCAAACTTCTTGCCTTCTATGTCAGAATCCGACCTTTGATTAGCTCTGTTCTCCTGGTACCCGATAAGATTGAAATGTCAACTATGTTACATTTCATGGCATTCATTATGATAACATTTATTACCATATAAGTGACCCTATTAGGTAACTCACGTCTGGATTGGTGGAAACTGCAAATAAGCCCAATTAGGGCACCCTGTTTGGGGACTTCCCTGAAGATGAATTGCAAGAGCGTGGTGACTCTTATAATTAGACATAACACTTAAGGGGCCCTTAGAAGGGGTTACACTTTTAGAGATGTTGCAAGATAGGTTGGTGCAGTTTGGTGATATAAAGCTTTGAAGCCAGGATAAATCTCAAAGGAATCCTATGTGGGTTTATCTCCCTGCTGTGTAAATGACTGCTGTAAGAACTTCCACTGAGAGGAATGCTAGGTGCTGCCAGGTTGGCAAACTGCAGCTCCTGTCCTATGTCTTCAGAAAAAATGAGTATCAAGCGTATCCTGTAAAAACTTATGAGTCTGAAGGCTTAACTGAACACAAAGATGATTCCTTGGTTGGCATTGCAATGGCTACTACAGAACTGAAGGAAGCAGTTAAATAGGACTGTAGAAAGACAAGTCTGATAACATTATTCAGAATTATGTGTGTAATAACCATGGGAAGAGTTTTCTAGAATTTAGAATCTCTTAATTAAAGCCTTTTCTATGACCACCGCGGAAAGCTCCAGAAAACAAAAAGCATTTGCTCAAAATAAACTTTGGAGGGCAGCAATCATGACATACCTATTTTGAAGGGTAGAAAAAGGTTCAAATGACTAGTGGAAACAATAGAACAAGCTGCAAACGATTGGAAAATTATTTCCCTTGTCCAAAAGATGCACTGAAATAGGCTACTGTGACCTGGTTCACTTCACACTTCTACAGAAATTAGATAATAATCATTACAAAACCAAGTTCAGATTTTAAACATCGCTTTTTTCCCCCCACCACCTCATTTCTGCATGAAAAAGTATATCAAACTGAAAGGGATTGCATTCACTCAACAAACATGTGCTGCTAAGAGCTGTCTGTGCCAGCCCTGAAGATGAAAGGGAGCATGACCTGGTCCCACCCCTAACAAAACTGCCTGACTAGTGGGGGAGACAGACACACAAAAAGCATATTATGTTCAATGTACACAGGTGCCTATGAGGAATATGCCCATATTCTTGTAGGAGCCCGGGAGGAACCCATTAATTCTGCTGGTAAGAACCGCAAAAAAACTTCTCAGAGGGAAAAACAAATAAGCTGAGGTCTCAGGAATGATGTCTTAGTCTGGGATACTATGACAAAAGACTATAAGCCAGTCCGTTTATAAATGACAGAAACGCATTTCTCACAGTTGTGAGATGGAAAGTCCAAGATCAAGGCACCAGCAGATTTGGTGTCTGGTGAGGGACTGTTTCCTGGTTCACAAGATGGTGCCTTGTTGCTGTGTCCTCGTGTGGTGCAAAGGGCAATAGTTTCTCTGAAATTTCTTTTTTTTTTTTTTAGTTGGAGTCTCACTCTGTCGCCCAGACTGGAGTGCAGTGGCCACTCCCGGTCACCGCAACCTTGACCTGCTGGGCTCCGGTGATCCTTCCGCCTCAGCCTTCCAAGTAGCTGGAGCTACAGGTGCGTGCTACCACGCCCGGGTAATTTTTTTTTATTGTAGAGATGAGGTCTCGCCAATTTGTCCAGGCTGGTCTTGAATCTGCGGGCTCAGGCAATCCACTCACCTCAGCCTCCCAAAGGCACGGGATTACAGGCTGAGCCACCGAGCCCGGCTGAAATTTCTTTTATAAGAGTACTAATCTTAAAAGCTCTGCCCTCTTGAGTGAATCACTTCCCAAAAGCCTCTCCTTAAGGGTTAGGATTTCAATACATGAATTTTGAGGAGACACAAACATTCAGACCATAGTGAATAAATAGCAATTTTTAGGCAGAGGAGAGAAAAAGTATGTGAGTGCATGTGTGCGTGCACATGTGTGTTTATGTGTGTACAGATATTGGGATGAGTGGACAGAGGATGTGAGAAGATAATAGATGAAGCAAGAATAGCAAAGAAGCTACACATGGTAGTCACATCTCATGCCACACTTTGCTGTGAGCACTCAAGCTCTGCAGATATTTCTGCCCACAGCAGAAGCCTATGCTCTGATGATGGAAGGACCATCCTAAATTCCTCTTGGAGGACAAGCCACTGGCCAACAAGGCTGAATCTAAAAATGGTCTTTTCTCTACTTGGACATACCTTGACATTTCTTACATTGTCATCAAAATGTAAGCAGGTGAGCAGTAGACTCCTGTTGTATGATACAAGTCACTTAGTTTTGGAGCTGCTGTCTGGGGATAAAAACCGTGAGTAGCACAAAGTCCAGAAGAAGAAAGTGAGTTTAAAGTTAACTAACAGTGGGGTATGCATTGCTAAAGGTGAGAGTATTTCATGGTAGAGGAGGGTATGCAAAAGAGTAATACAGTGGTTTATCTAGTGTTTGATTATTACAAAGTCTTTGGAGTCTAATAAGTGAATGTGGGCATGATGAATATAGCAAAAGAGAGTTTTAAGACATTATATCTGGCAGCAATATTGTATTAGTCAGAATTGTCGGTAGAGAGGAATATCTAACAGGAAGACCAGGCTACCTACAGATAAGCAAAAAGAAGTCGCTTCACCATTAGGAGAAAAAAGGGTATCAGTGGAGTAACCAGAGCCCAGGGGCTAGAATCACAGGGGAGATGCAGCTCTTGCTAGAATTGCAAATGACATGGAGAGAGAGGGAGACATAACCCAGCCAGAGCCCTCTTCCCCAATCAAAATGTAAAACTTCTATAATTCAAAAGACACTATGAAGAAAATAGAAGGACATGCCACAGATTGGGAGAAATAATTGCAAATCACATATTTGATAAGAAGAATTGTCTTCAAATATATAAGGACTTCTTTCAGCTCACAACTAGAAGACAAACAACCCAATTTAAAACTAAGCAAGTGGCCGGGCGCGATGGCTCAAGCCTGTAATTCCAGCACTTTGGGAGAGTATTGCCTGAGTCCATAGGTTCAAGAACAGCCTAACCAACTTGGCAAGGCCTCATCTCTACAATAAATAAATAAATAGCCAGGTGTGATAGTATGTGCCTATAGTTCTGGCTACTTGGAAGGCTGAGGCAGAAGGATCGCCTGCAGGTCAATGCTGGGGTGGCTGTGAGCGTGCCACTGTACTCTAGCCTAGACAATAGAGTGAGACTACAACTCAAAAACAAAATTAAGCAAGGGATTTGAATAGATATCTCACCAGAGGGGATATGCAACATAGGAAGATGATCAACATCATTAAAGAAACACAAAATAACCACAATGAAATATCACATCACATCCACAAAGATGGCTATAATAAAAAGGACAGACAAATACAAGTGCTAGCAAGTATGCGGCAAGCCTGGAATATCTTAAGTTTTCTGTTGGGAAGAAAAAATGGAACAGCTAGTTTGCAAAGAGTTTGGCATTTTCTTAAAAGGACAAACATAAACTTACCATATGACCCAGTAATTCCACTCCTAGTTTCACCCAAGAGAAGTAAAAACATATCAACACAAAAATATGTTGGTGAGTGTTCATGGCATCGTTATCCATAACAGCCAAAAACTGGAAACAATACAAATATCCATCAGCTGGCAAGTGAATAAACAAATTGTGACACATCCATACAACGAAATACTCAACAACAAAAAGAAACAAATACTGATACACTCCACAACAAGGATGAGTAGCACAGTACTATGCTAGATGGAAGAAGGTAGAATCAAAAGGCTACTTGCTGAATTATTTCATTTAAATGACGTTATGGAAAAGGCAAAGCAATAAGAACAGAAGTCGCATTAGTGGTTCTCAAGGGCAGTAGGAGAGGATTGACTGCCAAGAAGCAATAAGAAATAGGGAGCAAAGGGGATGGATAAAGAGGATTTGTTGATAGTGGTGACTTAATAGTTGTTTGTCAAAATTCATCCAACCATATACCTAAAAATGGTGAATTTTGCTATATGTAATTATACTTTAATAAACCTGACTTTATTAAACCTAAATAAGAAACATTACAGTAGAGCAGGGAACAAAGGATTTGATAAGGAAAAGCCTGCTTAAGAAAAGGAACACGAGACAGACAGGCTTCCTGAAAGTCCAAGAGTTTATCATTATAAATAGGAAAGGCAGAATGCTAAAATACATGACCAGATGTGACAACGGAACTCAAAGCAGTCCCTTCATAGAGGCAATTACCAGAATAAAGAGAAAGGTTCTGGGAAGTGTGTCATGAGTAAGGGAGAAAGGCATGCATGTAATCACCCACACATTCACTGATTGACTCATCCTTGTGTCCATTTGTTCATGCATGATGTGTGCATGATGTATGCATGCACTCCAGATTTATTTTGTACTTAGCCTGGGAAGTAGTCAAAGGCAGGTAAGAATATTGAGAGTTGAACCTACCTTCTATGGGAAGAATGCCTGTTTTCCATATTTCAGATTGGTCTTACAGTTTCATGATTACCCCATAGCTATTTCCTCCCAACTTTGTGTTCAAAATGTTGAAGAGAAGTCCCTTTAACCCCAGGAAGCCAGGCCTATCCTGAAGTTAGGATGAATTCTGATTGGCCTGCATGAGCAATGGAAATTCTAATCTCCTTTGCCAGTGATCAACAAGAGATGAAAACTTGTCTTGGTTCTCTACAATGAGACATAAAGGAAAGTATATTGGAGGACTTTCACTTTTTGAATCAAAAGAGAGTTTCTTAGGATAATTTATTTTGTGTCAGCTCCTTCCTTCCTGTTTGGGTAGCTGGAATGACAATGTGTCATCCAGAACAATGTTAGCCATCTTATGACCATGAGGTGACAAATATGAAGACAAAAAGTCAACTGGTCAAAATCAGAAAGAAGTTCCGAAACCTGGGTCCTTCATGACACAAGCCATCCATTGCACCAAAGGTGAAACCATCTACTTTATTAACCATCTTATTGTGGAAGATAGTCTCTTCCATAAAGTCCTTGAGCCACTATTGCTTTCTGCTCCTTGCCATCAATGCTGATACAGACAACAGGACTCTGGCGAAGAGGGTTCCAGTGAGTCGTCTCAGAGTCCCATTTATGAGGTCAGAACCTAGCAGCAGCTTACATGGTTGTGCATGCAGTCCTTACCCCGTGGAGGCTTATCAAAGTGGACATGAACTAGAAAGAATATAGAGGAGGGAAAGACTCTGCTGGATTCTGGAGAAAAATTCCCATTCCTGAGATAGAAGCTAGTGGGAAAATGGCAGGTGTTGAATACAGGATATCGGTGAATTCTGGTCTCTAAATACAATAGATGACAGTAAGAAACAGAAATCACAGAGAGGAAGGACCAATTGGGTAGGGAAAGAGAAGGAGAAAGGCCTAATTGGTCAAATTACTTTTTTGCACTCATGGAGAATAAACACAAATTATTTCAAAAATGAACCCAAAAATACACCAACCAGTTCGTTGTGTGGTCACCATGTCTCTGTATTCAAGGGAGTATGTGATTTACACACATACTATGTTCTATTCTTTTTAAGGAGTAGACAGGCAGCTCTGAGATGGAAACAGAGAATTAGAGGTTCAGATTTGTGCAAAGACAGTGAGTCAAGGCCACAGGGGTCAGACATTTGAGAACCTGAGAGGTCTTTGCTGACTTGCTTCAGTTTCTATGCAGAGTTGAAGTCTCCTTCAAATAATCTTTCTCCTTCTCATGCTCCTCAGAAAACCCAGAAAACCAACATTTTCACAAGGCAGCTCTGCTAGTAATATCCCAGAAAAACAGGACTAGCAGGAAGGCGGAAAGATAATAGGAGATTTTAAGTTTTGGTTTCATAAAACAATGGAACCTTTTAAGAAATAGATGTGTCATCTTGACACTGCATTTTCAGTATCTTGTTCTACTTACATCCTATTTTCTGGGGTTTTTTTTAATCAATAAAACTATGGGAAGGTAACTATCTTTTTTGCATTTCTTGCCTTATGGTTTGATGTGGAAATTGGGGACCCAATCTTGCCTCTATCTCAATCTCCAGCCTTTTCAACTCATCTTAGTTGTATTACATAATTTTCCTTCTTGCTACTCTTTCAGCTCTGCAAAGTCTGATCAGAAACTGATGAGCCTAAACTTTCTCAACCTGAATCAAGGTAGAAAGGAGGAAAATATGAACTGAGTGGAAAAAAATTGACACCAATCCATGTCACAACATCCCTGGCCCTTGGTCTGTACTTTACTAGATGTGTGATCTTGGACAAATAGGTTAACACCCACTGCATCGCAGTTTTCTCATCTTAAAAGGAGGTAGAGTCATTTTTTCCAATCTTACTTTACAAAGTTATTGAGGGATGAATCAACATTGAATTGCCTCAATTTTTAATAAAGAGGAGAATAATTAAAGTGAGACTGTGTGCTGTAAACACTAATGTCATAAAATTATAAAGGATAAACCTCATTCTTATTATTTTATTATATGACAAAATACAGAAATTCACAATGAAAAAACATTTTAAGTTGATTCCAACTACCAATGCCTAATCAATGTTCCTTTATTTCCGATATGCAGAAATACACCATACCTAGGGTAGAATAGCTTTTCTTATTAGAAATAAAAAGAGTAACAAGATACATAGCATTAGGCAAGTAATTAAATGTCATGGTAAAAGGTTTACTATACATTGGTTGAAACATTGCTGCATTTTGTGTATCAGTTCATATGACTCAACCTAATATTTCCAGAGCAAGCAAAAACAGGTAGTAAAGAGATTACTGATAACTAATCTTAGACAAACTAAATCAATATAGAAAGAATCATCACTTAATTATAATATGTCAGAAAGACTCAGAACTTAAATTCCATCCTATGTTCTAAGGAATATTTAATATGCAATTTTCTCACATGTTATAAAGTAATGGCAGTGTATCATATTAAAATTGATGTAAGCAAAGTCAAATTTAATAGCAAATATTCACTGTATCAATCAACATTGTTTATTGGATGATATAAAGAACAATCTTTGTGTTCCAAGTATATGTTTTACAATTTAAATTTAATAAAGCTAGAATTTACTATGTATACCATATATTTTACTATTTATTCCATTTTACATTAACAAAAAATCTGCTGGAAAAAATGTATATTATATGATGGTTAAATAGACATCTCATATATCAAATACTTGTAGTTATCTCTGTGTCTTAGATGTATGCTAAAATACCAATTATAATCCTGGTTAAATGTATTATTAAGCCAAAAAATGATCACAAATAATGAGGAAAAGATAAACAATAAACCTATCTTTGCAAATAAAAAAAAAGAAGTTGATTCCACTGTTCAAATAACTTTTCCTTGAAAGTCAACAAATATTTTTTTCTAGTTTCTGCATTTACATGCAACAAAGAGCTAAATAAAAATACAAATACAAAAGAATCATTAGTATTGTTTTATTTTCCGTGTTTATTCTGCTATTATTGGTCACATCACAGGAAACATTTACATGATCATCTTATACTTTTCTGTCTTGAAAAAGGATTCAACTACAACAATATTGAAATCAAATTGTTATAAAATATCCAGCATTGTAAGGATTCTTTGACAAGAGTGATGCTTTTCAATTGTTAGATTGCTTTATTCTGTAGAATTTTTAGTATGTTTAAATGAACATTTTTATTGATTTATAACACATATTCAGATTCTAACTGTAAAAACTTATTCTTTTTCACAATAAATGAATAGGCACATATAGCCACTATACAGATAAGAAAATAAAACACTATCAGCACCCCAAAAGCTTCCTTTGGGCTTCCCCGGCTACCTCTTTCTACTCCCTGACTACCCTCAATACATATTAAATTTGCCTTTTGTTGAACTTTATATAAGTGAAATCACAGAGTTTGTGCTTTTTATTGTATCTGCACCTTTCTGTCAATATTTGATTTGTAATATTCATCCATGTTGTTTAGCAACAATTCATTTATATTGCTATGTGGCATTCCATTGCACAAATACACAATTTACTCATTTTACTGCTTGCAGACGTTTGAGGCTATTCTGTTTAAATCCCACCCCTCAAAAAAAAGAATAGTACTGCTATGAGTATTCTTATACATGGCATTTGCTGCACATATCAGCAATTCCGTTACATATAAACCAAGAGTGCAATTTCCAGTTTAAGGGTATGTGTACATTTAACTTTAGTAAATACTCCCAAATATTTTCCAAAGAAATACTAATTTATACTCCCACCCACAATGTAGGAAAGTGAGAGTTCCGATAACTTCTCATCCTTAATAACATTAGTGTTGTCAGTTTTGTTTGTTTAGTTTTAGTCATTCTGGCGGATGAGTAATGCTATTCCACTATTAATTTTAATTTGCATTTGCCTTATTCAACTGAGGTTGAATATCTTTGCCTATGCTTTTGGGCCAGTTAAATAGTTTCTTTTTCCAAGTGCCAGTTCAAAACTTTTTCCTATATGACCGTCCATCTTTTCTTTTTGGTTTTCCACGGGCCCTTTGTCAAATACATGTATTACAAATATCTACTCACCTTCTGTGGCATGCACTTTCATCCACTTAATGGTGTTAGGTGATGAACAGAAGTTCTTAACTTTCTTTTTTTTTTTTTGAGTTGGAGTCTCACTCTGTCGCCCAGACTGGAGTGCAGTGGCCACTCCCGGCCAACGCAGCCTGGACCTGCTGGGCTCCGGTGATCCTTCCGCCTCAGCCTTCCAAATAGCCGGAATTACAGGCATGTGATACCACGCCCAGCTGATTTTTTGATTTATTGTAGAGATGAGGTCTCACTAAGTTGCCCAGGCGGGTCTCGAACCCGCGGGCTCAGGCAATCCACTCACCTCTGCCTCCCAAAGGCGCCGTATTACAGGCTGAGCCACCAAGCCCGGCTAGTTCTTAACTTTCATGTGATTCGGTGAATCAAGTTTCCTGTAACAGTTAATGTTTTTTGCACACTAGTTAAGAATCTTTACCTAGCTCATGAAGGCAATGAAGAAATTACCTTATGTTATCTTCTAGAAGTTTTTTAGTTTAATCATTCACATTTAGATATATGTATGGAATGAGGAAGGGGTTGAAATTCATTTTTTCAATGTGGTTATCCTTGTGAATATTTAAAAGACCATCCTTTTTCCACTGAATGTGTTTATTTCTTTTTTACCTTTTTTTTTCCTTTTTTTCCATCGATTATTCCAAAAGGGGTTATATTAATTTACATTGTGTGCCTTTGCACTGATACTGCATCATCTCAGTAACTACAGCTTTATAATGAATCTTGGAGCCTGGTTATTTAAGTTCTCTAACTTTGTTTTTCTTGGAAGCAGACTAGGCTCTTCTTAAACATTTGCATCTCTACATATATGTTAATATCAGCTTCTCAATTTTCACACACAAAAATACAGACACATTGTGATTTTCACTTAAATTGTATTAAATCAAAAGTTCAACTGGGGAAAAGTTGCTATTTTTATAATACTGAGTTTTCTAATTCATGAAAATTATTTATCAATTGTCTTTTGTTTATTTTTCTTTATTTATGTCCTTTTTACTTCCTCCCTACTACAGTTTGGACTTATTTTTTTACTGACCTCTGTTCTAGATAGCTAATCTGTTCTGCAGCTGTGTAATCTACTAGTAATCACATTTATTTCACAGTTAATTCAGATTTTTTAAAAATTTTTAAACATTTTTTTTCTCTCTTTTGTTCCTGTTTACTGGTATGCTTGGTGATTTTTATGAAATCCTAAACATTATTCATGGGAAAAAAATGTAAAATTTCTGGATGATTTTATATAATTTCAAAAAGGATTTTCTTTGACTTCTTGGAGATGGCTAACATAGAAGCAGTTTCCTTAATCAAACCAGAAATTGAGTTGGTTTGAAATTGGATTTTAGTCTTCATGAGGCTTTATCTAATTTCTGGCATGCCATTGCTCCTGAAATATAGTACAGGACCACCCCCCCCATGGACACCAAAATCCGCAGATGCTCAAGTCCCTTATAAAAAATAATATAGTGTTTTCATATAACCTTCATACATTCTCTTGTATGTGTAAATCATCCCTAGATTAATTATAATTTCTAATACAATGTAAATGCTATGTAAATGGTTGTTGTATTGTTTAGGAAATAATGACAGAAAAAAGTTTGTGTATGTTCAGTACAAACACAAACATCTTATTTTTTTCCCCCTGAATATTTTTGATCCAAAGTTGGTTGAATCCATAAATGTGAAACCCATGGAGATGAAGGACTGACTGCACTTCAGGGTTCTAACCAGGTTGTTAACTAGGCTCGTCTCTCTTTTCTCAAGTCCTGAACCACAGTTTTTCACCCTAATATCATTAAATATCTAAGAATTCTGCATCAAATTTTTGGCTTCTCAGCAACTAATTTCTATTCAGCTTCTCTACCTCTCAGCCTGAACAATTTAAGAATCAGCCAAAACCTTTAGGAAAACAGTCTGCTCAGCACATCTCTATGCTTCTCTTTCCTCTGAAATTTTGCCCCCCACCCCAAGTTCTGGTTTCTTTAGCAGGGCTGAACATCCATTATTGTCTCCTCGGGTCCATGAGGCTAGCAAATGCTCTGCTCAGATTCTCTTCCTCTTTGCCACTGAGTGATGCTTGTCGTGCCCATTCGGCCTCAGGATAAGAACAAAAAAGAACCTTAGGGGAAGGTCAGCATGGGGCATAGGATGGCAAGCTCTCCACATGGAAGACCCTTTCTCTTTCATATAGTAGGCCCTCAAATCTAGCCCATTTTAATAACTCCTTACTCAGATTGAGCATGTGTGTGCACACATGGGTGCACATAGGCAGGCAGACTTTGCCCAGCTTTTTCTCTTTGTCATGGACAGCAGGGTTTGTCCCCTTCAAGCTAGTCCTTCAGAGTTGTTAGCTGAAGCACTGTCTTACAGATGGAAAACACAAAGAATAAAAAAATCATAGTAACCTTTCTATTAAATACCTCCTCCTTTCTGCCCACCTTTAGGATAATTTGGAAAAAAGGAATTTGAAGAAATGACTTAAAATTACCAAATGTCTTAACTGAGTTTGATGACACTGATAATATTTCAGTCATATAATGTTTTCTGTTTTTAGGCTGGGTGTGGTGACTCATACCTGTAATCTCATCAATTTAGGAGTCTGAGGTAGGAAGATCACTTGAGATCAGGAGTTTGAGACCAGCCTGGGTAACACAGTGCATAGTGAGACCCCATTTCTTAAAAAAAAAAAAAGTTTTCTGTTATTAACGTTTTAAAAAAATATTAGACTGAAACTGCCATATATATGGGACATTAGTGCTGGCTTCTAAATATTCTGGTTCTTCTCCCTCTGGCACTTCTATCTTCTAGAGGATTGCCTGTCCTGGCTCTCCTGTGGTAGGATAAGAATAGCTCTGGCCAATGCACTGTGAGTATAAGCAAACTGCCCCACTGAGAACTCTGGAGCTCTCATTGGCTTTGGTCATAGTGACCATTAATGGTCTAGACAGTGCTACAGTTCAGAGTGAAAATGAGGGTGACACAGAACAGAGTGCCTACCTAATCTCCAGGAGAGAAAGAGTGAGGGCAGTAAACCAGTCTTGTTTTAAATCACTGACAATGTGGGGTTGTTTGTCACTGCATCATAACCTCACCCATCCTGATTCATACCTTAAGGATGGTGAGAAATATCTTCACTCCCATTTTACTGATAAAATTAAACAAGACTCAGATTCTTGCCCAGAAAATCTCCTTATGAACATGAAGAATGTTCCAGTTATTTTTATTGGTCCTTTACCTAATATAGCCTAGCTAAACTATTCAATACAGAAGATGTCTGAGGAACTTTTGAGATGACTGGATGAATGACCAAATACATTCCTATGTATGAGTCAGTATACACAAGAAGACAGGAAGTCAAGATATTATGATCTAACAAGATAAATCTGGATTCAAATCCTGGTTCTAACATTATCTATGTGACCCCGAGCAAGTATCTGAATTTTTCTAAGTCTCTGCTTTCTGCACAGTGAAATAAACAATAAAAAATAGTACCTACTTCTAGAGGTTGTTATAAGTATTAAAGGAGATAACATTTATGTGGCAATTAGTTTCTGACACATATTAATACTTAAATATAGCAACTGTTATTATCGTTCAAAAACTAGTGAAAAGAAAGAAAAATATAAGAATAGGTGGGGGATGTCAATATTTCATGTCAGTCATATCATACATTCTCCCCACATTTATGCAAAAGTCAAGAAAAAGAATCTGAAGAAGCAAACAAAGCTAGTTGCCAGAAAAGTAACTTAAAGGCTAAAATAATTTAAACTACTAATTCATTTTAGAAACTATAAAATTAAAACATGAGGTGTTAATATGTACATGTGTGTATTATATAAGAGATATATTTGAATTTTGAGACTTGAGATGGATGGATGAATAGATAAAGAGACAAATAGTAGTCTGATGTTAAGTATAAGTGTCATATTCAAATACATTGGCAAAGTTGTCTTGAATAGAATCACCTTGGTGAAAATGAGAAGAGCTTCTAAGAAGAGAATGATTGTTACTTGGAGATAGAATTATTAAAAGGAAAAGATTTACATCCTGGAAAACTGTACATCATTTTATGCATGCCAATGATGACATGAAACTTGGGAGATTCGTCTTAAGGACCCCATGCTATAAGAAAATACTCCTGAGCCGTGCTCGGTGGCTCAGCCTGTAATCCCGCGCCTTTGGGAGGCTGAGGTGAGTGGATTGCCTGAGCTCGCGGGTTCGAGACCCGCCTGGGCAGCAAGACCTCATCTCTACAATAAATCAAAAAATCAGCCGGGCGTGGTAGCGCATGCCTGTAATTCCAGCTACTTGGAAGTCTGAGGCGGAAGGATCACCGGAGGCCAGCAGGTCGAGGCTGCGGTGGCCGGGAGCGGCCACTGCTCTCCAGTCTGGGCGACAGAGTGAGACTCCAACTCAAAAAAAAAAAGAAAATACTCCTGGCCACTAATGTTACAAAGGTTTTCCAAAAGAGCAATTTTTGGGCGTCAAAGAAGGAGGTAATTAAATGCTAATGCAATCTTTATATCTTAAGGCTTGAACAGGCTGGACATCCAAGATGGCATACTTGCAAGGTTGGCAGCTGATGTTGGCTGTCATCCTAGTATATAGCTGGGCCTGTTGACTGAGTCTACACTTGGCCTCTATATGGTGGCTAGGTTTCAGAGGCTGAAGTGAAAGGTGCCAGTCTCTCCTAAAAGCTAGGTCCAGAATCATTATAGCATCACTTGCACCAAACTCCGTTGGGCAAAGTAGCCACAGACCAGTTTAGACTGAAGTGAAGAAAAAATAAGCTAGTGTCTAAGTCCATTTTGTGTTGCATAAAGAAATACCTGAGACTGGGTAATTTATTTAAAAAGGAAAAAAAATGTCTATTTGGCTCACAGTTCTGATGACTGGAAAGTTCAAGATTGAGCATTTGCATCTGATGATTGGGAGCTGATGAGTGGGAGGATGTGCAGAGATCACATGGTGAGAGAAGAGGAAAGAGAGAAAGGAGAAGTCCCAGGCTCTTTTGAACAACCAGCTCTCAAAGGAGTTAATACAGTGGGAACTCATTCACCACCAAGGGAGGGCTTTATTCATGAGGGATCCACTCCTATCACCCAAACACCTCCCAGGAGGCCCCATCTCCAATGTTAGGAATCAAATGTCAACCTGAGGTTTGGAGAGGCCAAATATCCAAACCATAGCAACCAGCCTCCTGATAAAAGGAGTGTCAAAGAATTTGCATCCTTCTTTATTTTGCCACAGTCTGATCCATAAAAGGCACTATACAAATACCTTTTTTTTAAAAGTGAGAAAGCAGGATTTATTGAGAAGACAGAAAAGCTCCCACAATGAGAGGGGACCCGAGGGAGTTGCCCCAAATATCTTTTTAATGAGTGAATGATTAAATACTTGGCTGCCTTAAACTGTTTCTGATAGGCATATTTTCTCTTCCCTTGTTTCTGAATATATCAATTTTCCATATATTCCAAAATTTAAAATCCTTCTCTTCCACCTTCCCTTTGCATTTTCCTTTCTTTTTCTCCTTTGTAACAATTTATTTCTAGATTATTCTCTCTTCCTTTTTCTCTTTCTTTCTCTCCTCTGAGACACACACACACACACACACACACACATATACACACACACACACACTTCTCCCATTACGGGGGACTATGGCAGTACTAAGAGAGAAAGAAATGGAGACTCGGGCCCATGTGGCTGGTGTGGATATTTCTGGTAAGTCATGTGTTTGCAAGTTGGCAATACCCCTTTGAAGCTGGGAAGCAAAAAGAAAGAAAACAGCAGACGCATATTTTTTTTCATTGTACAAATTTGTGGTTTCAAGTCTACACTTTACAAAATATGATTTTCCTTTTTCAAATTTAAAAAAAAGACCGAAAGATCTGTAAATCACAGAGGCATCACTGAGTAACATCTTGATGATTTAAGTGTAAATGGATAAGAAACATATGGATTCCATTCCACGCAAGGCATACACATTGGAAGTGAGTGGGAGAAGCGTCTGGCAAAATATGTTTCTGGTTTGGTAGAATTCGGAGAACTGGGGGGTGTAGTTCAGGACATGAGCAGCCCAAATGCCAAGTGCGGACCAAGTTCACTTCATTCTGATGCCAAGGCAAAGCTGGCATTTTCGTTCACATTCAAATATACCTCACTTAGATTTTTTTCTTTTCTTCATATTATAGACTTGGCAACATTTGGAGATTCCTTCCACTTTGGGTTCATATGAACTCTATGTCCTGGCATGAGGAACGTAATCTAATACGAAATGACATAAAGTTTGGGAAAAACGACAATTTGATCTCACGTTCACTTTAATATGGAAAGGTTGAATAACATTCAATTACAGTTCATTCGAATTTTCATCTTCTCAATGAAAGACAACGACTGCTGAAGAGAGATAAGCCAGGAAGATTCCAGCATCTGGGGTTGGAGAAGCGCTCTCCTGAGACTGTGAGCAGACCTGTGCAGGTTCAGAGGTCCAAAGCATTTCACATTGGTTTCTACCTTTCTTCCCTTTCTGTGACTATTGTTTCTGCCTGTTGATTTATACAGACCCCAGCAGTGATCTGTAAATGGAATGAAGACCATCTTGGTTGCATTGCACTCTCTTAAATGCATTGTTCTATCTGTCTCATCATTACCCTAACCCTGGCCATATTCACGTCCCACAAGGAGCTTTCAACAGCAGGCCCTGACTGCCACCTCCAATAACAGAGCTCTCTTCTGAAAAAGTGATTACGCCACTCCCAGCTCAGCAGCCTTTGGTGGCTTAGTGCCCTTGAGTTAGCATCTGGCTTAAAACATCTCTGAGGAGACATAGGACAGTCAGCACCCAAGCTCACCCCTCTGGCCACAATTTTTCATGCCCATGAGCCTCATACTCTATGTTCCAACCATCAGGACTTTATTTCAGCTTCTTAAACTCCTCATGCTTTTTTTTAAACTCTATGCTTCCTCTCTGTCTGGGAAGCTCCTCCTTCCTCTGCCTCCTCTACTTCCCTTAGTTCACCCCTATTTTCCTCCAGGTCTGGGGTGTTCCTCCAGGTCCTCCAGGTCTGCAAATGAAGCCTCTCTCGGTGTTCTCGCGACAGTCTCTACCCATGTAGGTATGCCGTAACCTCTGCTGTGGTTTGGTCTGAGTGTAGACTCCATGCCGACAGAGGCCACTGTTCACCCTCGCACTTCCAGTGTGGAGTACAATGCCAGGCATTGCCTCGGTGCTCAGAAACGAGACTGAATTTCAGCTTCATGTACTCCAGCATTTGTGACAGTTAATTTACATACTAACTTGGCCCAGTTAATTTTACATACTAACTTGGCCCTGCCTGTGTTTTCAACCGGCTGCATCAGGGAATTCAGAGTCAAAACTGCAACCTCAACTTTCACCTGAACTTCCAGCCTCAGCTTGCCCTCCAGACTTGCAAGGCCCAGGAGAGAGTGTTAGTTGTGGGTCTGGCAGGTTCATAAATATATGCAGCCATGTGTGGCTTAATGAAAACAATACTTCCTGAGAATGACCATGCTCAGTTGTGTTTTTTTTTTTTTTTTTGAGTTGGAGTCTCACTCTGTCGCCCAGACTGGAGTGCAGTGGCCGCTTCGGGCCACCGCAACCTCGACCTGCTGGGCTCCGGCAATCCTTCCGCCTCAGTCTTCCAAGTAGCTGGAATTACAGGCATGCACTACCACGCCCAGCTGATTTTTTGATTTATTGTAGAGATGAGGTCCTGCTGCCCAGGCAGGTCTCGAACCCGCGGGCTCAGGCAATCCACTCACCTCAGCCTCCCAAAGGCATGGGATTACAGGCTGAGCCACCGAGCCCAGCTGCTCAGTTGTTTAGTAAACATCAGTCTAGATGTTGCTGTGAAGTAAGTATTGTTTAGACAAAATTAACATTTACAATCGCTAGACTTTGAGTAGATTATCCTCTAAGATGTGAGTGGGTCCCAGCAGATCAGCTGAAGACCTTAAAGAAAAGACTGATTTTCCCCAAGAGGAGGAATTATCCACATGACTGCACCATAGACACCCTGTCTGTGTTTCCAGACGACTGCATTGGGGAATTCAGAGTCAAAACGGCAACCTCAACTCTCACCTGAACTTCCAGCCTCAGCTTGCCCTACAGATTTCAGACCTGCGAGGCCCACAAGAGAGTGTTAGTTGTTGGTCTGGCAGGTCTGTAAATATATACAATCATGTGTGACTTAATAAAAGCAATACTTCCTGAGAAATGCATCATTGGGCGGTTTTGTCATTATGCAAACATCATAGAGTGCACTTACACAAAACCAGGTGGTATAGCTTACTACACACTTAGGCTAGATGGTATAGCCCAGCAGTCCCCAACCTTTTGGGCATCAGGGACAGGTTTTGTAAAAGACATTTTCCACGGATGAGGTTGTGGGGGAGGGGGGATAGTTTCAGGATGATTCAAGTGCATTACCTTTAGTGTGCACTTTGCTTCTATTATTATTACATTGTAATATATGAGAAGCTAATGTTGCCACTGATCTGACAGGAGAAGGAGCTCGGGCTTGGTAATGGAAGGGAGCAATGGGGAGCAGTTGTAAACACAGGTGAAGTTTTGCTTGCTTGCCTGTTGCTCACCTCCTGCTGTGCAGCCTGGTTCCCAACAGGCCACAGACCCAGGGTTTTGGGACCCCTAGCATTGTTTCCAGGCTACACACCTGTGTAGCATGTTACTGTACTGAATACTGTAGGCAATTATAACACAAAAGTATTTGTATATACAAACATAGAAAAGGCACAGTAAAAGTATTGTGTAGAAATGATTTTTAAAATGGTACACCTATATAAGGCACTTACCATGAGTTAAGCTTGCAGACCGGAAGTTGCTCTGGGTGTCAGTGAGTGGTGAGTGAATGTGAAGGCTTAGGACATTACTGCCCATTACTTCATAAACACTATATACTTAGATTACACTAAATTTACTTTTTAAAATTTGTTGACACCGGCATCACCTCAAACACATGAGTTATGTGTTTTAAAGTTCTTTACATGTTTTTATTGCACTAGGATGCTACAACAGCTATGATAGGTGATAGGAATCTTTCAGCTCCATTTTAATTTTATGGGACCACTGTCATATACATGGTTGGTCATTGATCTAAGCATCATTTATGCAATGCATGACTGTGTGTGCGTGATTGCATGCATGTGTGTATGCATGATTTCCTAATGGTTCTGTTTCTCTGGAGAATTTGACTAATATAGTTAGAAAAGTAACATCTCCAGTTTCGATTTTGACTCCCTATTCTTTCAGTGGGAATGGAAGCTCATCTCCTCCAATTCAGCAGTGCCCTCTGGCCCAGAGTTGAAGCACAGTCCCAGGGCTATGCCATGCCAAGACATGGATGGGTAAGTGGGACCTGGATCTTTGGAAATCTTCTACCTCCAGGCAGAACTCTTCTGAGGTGGCATTCCTCCCACCTGACGCTACATCTTCTTAGTCAGATAGGTGGGTTGTCTGTTTGCCAGGTCCCTTTAGGCTTGACTTTGTCTCCCTTAACTACATTGATGCCTCTCAGAAGCCCACAGACATCATTCTGATGAACAGAAATCTCAGAGACAGTCCAGGACCAGCCTGCCTTTGCAATCCAAACAACATTTTGACTTTAAACTCTTCCTGCCTGCCCAAGACTTTATCCAGGAATGGCCCTGCCCAAGGTCTAAATCAGCAGAACTTTCTCAGGGACACATCAACATCTAAGCTTTCCCCTCTGTGATAGCCTGAATGGTGGCCCCTAAAAAGATATGTTTGTGTCCTAAGCCCCAGAATCTGTGATCATGACTTAACTTGAAAAAAAATCTTTGAGATATAATTAAATAAGAACCTTTAGATGAGGTCATTCTGGATTATCCAGGTAGACTCTAAATCTGATGGCAAGTGTTCTTATAAGCAATAGAAGAAAAGACACAGAGGCGAAGGCTTTGTGAAGAGAGGCAGAGATCAGAATGACAAACAAAAGGACACCTAGAACCACCAGAGCCTGGAAGAAGTAAGAAAGCCTTCTTCCCTTGAGCCTTTGAAGAGAGCAGGGCCCAACCAACACCTTAATTTCAGTCTTCTGGTCTCCAGAACTGTGAGAGCATAAATATCTATTGCTTGAGATAACCAAGTATACAGTAATTTGCTATAGCACCTCCAGTAAACTAATTCAGTCACAGATTGCCTTTCCTTTAAGGGGAATCTGTTGTGGTCAAGAAGAGGGGGTAGCAAACTGTTTTTACTCATTATGAAATTCTTCTGATTGAATGTCTATGCCAGTATCTTTTCTATCCCTTTAGGATGAGCCACTCAGTACTCAGAATTCCAATAAGAAACTAGCTGATTAAACGGGATGGGGTTGAATATAGAAAGTTAAAAGTATTACCCTAGGGAAATCACTTTCCTGGAAGCTTTAATAATTTGTTTATCTAAAATTGTCCTGAATTCTCACTTAGAGGATAAAAAGGCAGTCCAATAGACATCTAACTTAGAAATTTATCACTACTGTTTTTTAGAGATGGAAACCAATTCATCCTCAACCCTGTATTTGTTTTTCATAAGTGTATAACCATCTTTGCTAGATTTCCCTAATGTGCAAATTCAACTCTCTGTGGCCAAAAAATAAACCTCCCATTAACCAGGAAATAATTTCTGGAGTGACACTTCTTTGGCCCAAAGGTTGTTCCTATTACTTGTCATGTCTGTATCTCTGAGCCTCTCTCAGTTCTGTGAACTCTCCTAGATACCTTTTCCCAAAAACAGAAAAACTGCCAGGACTTGAAAATCTCCAAGGTTCTACATAATGTGCTAACCCTAAGGCCTTCCTTCTGAGTAAAGTCATAAATTACATATCAGTATCATGGCACAATGAATCAAATACAAACTTTGATTTTGCGTGGATTAGAAGGTTCAAATGCTTTAATGGTTGTGTAACTTGTAGTGAATTATTTAAACTCTTGGAGCCTCAGTCTGTTTCTCTTTATCTGGAGTGAAAGAATTATGGTATGAAAAGAGATTAGCACTAATTATGTCATCTTTTCACTGTTTCAGATTTTTTTTTTACTCTTTCCTTCACTAATTCTTTACCACCATGATAGAATACTAGGTAGACATGAAACACAGTGCTCCATAAGAACGTTTAATAATATGAAAAAGGCCTGTATCATAGCACTAAGTGAAAAAAGATATACAATATGATCTTAATTCAGATCTAAAAATATAGAAGAACTTATTTAAATTATTGCATAAAAATGTACAGAAAAATAAACTCAGAAGAATACATACCAAAACTTTAATAGTGTTCATCTCTAATTATATTTTATGGGTCATAAATATTGTCTTTTCTTTATATTTTTCCAATTTTCTATATTATACTTATAATCAGAAAAAATACTTATTGCAAGTAAATATTTTGGATATGTGATTTGGATAAGCCACTTAGCCTGTTGCAAAATAGGGAATGATAAGAGCTTCTTATGATTAAAGGAGAAAAAAATATGTGCATGTGCTTCGTAAGCTATAGAAATATTAGTATAAAAAAGCAGTGCATGCATTATTAACATATCATGACTTAATTATAAATAATGAGCATTGGGCTAAAAGGAAAAGTTTTAGCACCAAGTAAAAGCGCAATTGCTCTAAGATTGTTCTTTGCTAGGTACCTATGGGGTGCATGTGTGTAGTATGATTACTAAGGTAGTCAGGGCTGGCTTCTTGGGCATGCATCCTACAAGAGCACCCAGGTCCCCTATGCTCAGGACTTTATGCTTTTTGGTCAACATCTTAAAGTTTTGAATCGTTTTTATCCAGGAACTCACATTTCCATTCTCTACACGACCTCACAAATGATATAGTTTGTCCTGAATGTAGGTGACTGTGTGCATGTGTGAGTGTGTGAGATCTTGTGCATATTTTTAAAAATTGACTATTCTACAGTAAGAATGATGGATTCTAGATGAGGGAAGGAAGTGCGTGTAAATATGGCTAAGTCCAGAAGAAGCTGAGGCAGAAATGAAGGACTCAGAACCTATTAGGAACTAGTCGAGTGGAGATGATAACTGATTGCCTTTTGAAATCTATAATAAGTATACATATTTAAATATATATAGCATACAATTTTGAAATATTTAATCTGCTTGCAAACAAAAACAGTAAATTCTACAGATTAAACTGAACTCTAAGGGGCTTTTTTCCTCAGTTCATATTAAACATTTGAGAATTTGCTCCCACTTTAGAAAAGATTTTAACTAAAATGAAAATAATGTTTATAAAAATTGAAAAGTCTCATTCTAAATGAATCAATTGGCTCTATGAAGAAAAATATTAGCTACGAAGACACCAAAGTTAAACTGTCTATAGGATTCATTTCTGTCACAGAAGTCCTTAACATGATCTATTTATCCGGAGATAAAAGTATCTTAGGGATTTGTGTAAGACTTGGCTGGATGCCCCTGGCTTGGCTCACCCTGACTCTTTCTGAAGGCTGAGGTAATGGGGTTGTATGATGGAGGATGGATGATTGTGGTTGGCTGTGATCACTTTGTTTCAGCCAGTGTGATTGGTTATTTTGAAATTGTATTTAGCATACTGCCTTGGACTTTGGGGTGATGTCATCTTATCTCACTGAAGGGAAGTTGGTTGCTGCCTGTTTCTGAATTAATCAGTTCCTCTCTTAGTGAAGTACCAGATTTTACACGAAGTGATTGAAAAGTCAAACACTGGAAATCGGGATCACCACCCCAAGAATTATTCAAACAGTCTTTCTTTGGATGAAAGAATCACCTTATCATGTGTTCTTTTATAAGTACTACCAATATATTTTTTAATCATTGTAGTTTGAATTATGAATTATGGAAAGATAATATGGAACATAGAAAATTTTTTTATACACCTGTGTTTGCCTTTTTCTTTTTTTTTTTTTTTTTTTTTTTTTTTTGAGTTGGAGTCTCACTCTGTCACCCAGACTGGAGTGCAGTGGCCGCTCCCAGCCACTGCAGCCTCGACCTACTGGGTTCTGGCGATCCTCCCGCCTCAGCCTTCCAAGTAGCTGGAACTACAGACGCGCGCTACCACGCCCAGCTCATTTTTGATTTATTGTAGAGATGAGGTCTCGCCAAGTTGCCCAGGCGGGTCTCAAACCCATGGGCTCAGGCAATTCACTCACCTCAGCCTCCCAAAGGCACGGAATTACAGGCTGAGCCACCGAGCCCGGCCTACCTTTTTCAAACTACCCCAGCTTTCCAGAAATAATTTTAAATATCTCAAACAACATGCTCTATTATTTGAGATTTACACCCTGTTTACTTTTAGAAATTGGGCATCTCCAGGTTCACAAAAAATGGAAATTTACAAAAATAAAAGTTTATTCGTTACTTGACGGTCAACATTGCTCCTTGCTCCCTACAGTAAAGATGCCCGTGTCTTCATGAGGCAGGGAAGCTTTTAATGTTATGACTTTTATTCAGAATTCTTACTTACAAGTACTAACTTCATGACTTCACACGATGCAGAGGTAAAATCTTTGCTCCCCTGTAGGCGAAGTATATCAAGCAATTATCCTTCTTAACATGAAGAGTTCAGTAACTCCACTGTCAGAAATGTAAGAACCCTAGTTCACTAGTTTTCTATAGCTAAAGACTGTGAAATTAATAAAGGGTATTTCTCTAGGATAGTGGTTTTTACTCTGTAAATACAATTATAATTTTCTTAAAGCTAGATATGGTTATGTTCTGAAAGGTCACACTCAAAAACTGAGATGAGTTTTTATTTAATGGTAAAGGGTTTTTTTTCATTTTTATTTTAGATTCAGGGGGTACACATGCATGTTTGTTACATAGATTACATAGATATATTGTGTTGTGATGGGGATTGGGTCTCAGGTGACCCATTTCCCATAGAGTGAATATTGTGCCCAACAGGTAATTTCTAAATCCCAGCTTCCCTCTCCTCCTCCCCCATTATTGGTGTCCCAATGTCTAGGATTTCCATCTTTGTGACCATTTAGCTCCTGCATATAAGTGAGAACATGTGGTGTTTGGTTTTCTGTTTCTGAGTTAGTTCACTTAGGATCATATTCTCCAGCTTCATCTATGTTGCTACAAAGGACATGATTTTGTTCTTTTTTATGGCTGTATAGTATTCCATGTTTTTTACATAGATAATGTAACAAACATACCACAGACCATACTTTCTTTAGTCAAGAATTGGTAGACACTTAGGTTGGTTCCATGATTTTGCTATTGTAAATAGTGCTGCAATGCACATGCAAGTATCTTTCTTATATAATGATTTATTTTCCTTTGAGTAGATCCCTAGTAGTAGGATTGCTAGGTCAAATGATAATTCAATTTTTATCTTTCTTTGAGAGAGGTGATTTATTTCAATTTTTCTTATTATTTGTCAAGTTACATATGCTCAAAATTCCTGAAGCACATGCCCATGTTTTCTGTATTTTTTTTGAAGTTCCAAGCAGTCAGATTCTATAATATTTTGCACTCCTTAAAAGACTGAAAAATACAAAATGTCACTCAGCCATTTTGCACACACTTCAAAAAATAAACCAGGTAAATTCCCTGGCAGAACTCTCATTGTATTAGTTTTCTATTGTTGCTGTAACAAATAACCACAAATTTAGTAGCTTAAAAAAATGCAAACTTATTCCACTGACACAGAAATCTGACACAAATCTCATGGGGTAAAATTAAGGTTGTACTCCTTTCTGGAAACTCTAGGTGGGGAATCTATTTTCTGGCTTCTTTCAGCTATTATAGGTGGCCCACATTATTTGGCTTGTGGTCCCTCCCTCTGCCTTCAAAGCCAGCAAATGTCAGGCAAGTTTTTCTCATGTCATATCATTCTGACACTGACCCATGTCTCTCTATTCCACTTTCAAGGATACGTGTGACTGAATTGGTCCAGATAGTTCAAGCCAACCTATCCATTTCAAGGTTAACTGTATCACATCTGTACAGCTCTTTTGCCATGCAGGGAAGCTTATTCACAGAATGGCTACTGGTAGGTACCATCCATTTTAAGTCTTTCTTCTCCTAACGCCTTGTATGAGTCTGATGAGCATGAGTTTGACTTCAGTCTATCCATTTCAGAACTTGATCATACATTATTAGTTCTTCTTTACCATAGAACTACTATTTTATTGAACTTTGGGAACACTAGGGATTACTTTGACTCCATTTGTTGTGTCACTAGTTCAGATGAGACAAATGGACTGTCAAACTTGGCCATTAACTACAGTGACCAGGAACAGTCCCAAGGACCCTCTCCAAGCTCTTATGCACTATGTTAATGAGAAATCAGGCAGTGAGGCTCATTTCTTTCTGTGTCTGCTTTGAATGCATCAGGTAGAACTCTGCTTATTTTAATAAGAAATCAGTCAAAAGGAAATCTTCTCAATTCACTTTTAAAAGTTCTTGTATCCATCTGACAAGTGAACGTTCCTTCTCTACTCCAGTATTCAAATTAATTTCTTGAAAGGTGATGATTGGAGATCGGGAAAATTGGCTTTTATTCACAGAGGGGCTTAACTCTCATGCCCATAAACAGATTTGTATTAAAAACTTTAAAGCACAGAGATGATCAGAAGTTAGGCAAAACCATCTTGTGGTTTAGTATGGATAAACTCACCAGAAAAGGTAGCCTTTCAAACTTAATGTTGCATTCGTAAAACAAAGATCTGAGCCCCGCAGCTGTCCAAAGAACCCCATCAAAAGAAGGAATTGGGCATCCACTGCCTGTATTTCTGTCCCAATCAGGTCAACCCTTCTTTGCTACCTAATCTCCACTGCTTGTCTTTGCACAACCATTAGGAGCTTATAATAGAAATAGTTTTGTCTGTATGTAGTGGAAAACACCAGTTTAAACAGGATGTTGGAGATCACAACAGCTGACCCAGAACACAGGCCAGGGCAGACATGAAAGCAAGAGAGTTTCATTCACAAAGGTTTTCTGGGACCAGCTCTTTCTCAGCCTAAACAGAGTCACGCACAGACTGGCCCCGATGCTCCCACACTGCTTCCAGAGTGGAGACGATAGCTTTGAAAGCTCTGCAGAGCTGCAGCCTCCATGGATGGCAGCCATGAGTAGGACTGGGAGCAATTAGGAACTGAAGAGCGTGCTCCTCTGCGGAGCGAGCCCTTCTGCCAGTTTCGCCCCTGGAAGAGCAGGAGGGAGGGAGCATAGGCGTCCCACGCCTACTTGTTTTCTTTCCCTTCAGTGGGACAGTTTCAACTGATTTTGATTACCCTGGCGCCAAATAAATGAAAACATTTCATAGACATATAATCATCCATCACTGTGAAGAACGAAAAAATGTTTCATGTTTAGTATGTTTATAAATATACTTAATGAAAAAAGGACAGTGCTGTCTTTCCTACCACCACATTGCTGCTGCTGTTAGCCAGACAGTCTTGTTTTGGGATCACCCCAGAGCCCCCACCAAACTGCCGTCAGCCATTCTGCTCTGACAGCATGAGGGCGCTCAAGTAAGACAAAAGGAAGGACCTGTCCCTCCAAGGCCACCATCTAATCTCTACCCTCTTTCTAAAGAAAGAGGTGGGATGTGGAGTCAGAAAAAGGTAAGTGGCTTTCAGGATCCGAAGACAAAAGTCAAGAATTATTCCCCCCCATCTGGCTTAAGGCAGTCCAAATGGAGCAGTGCCATTTCAAAGGAATTAACGATCGCATGTGCAGAATCAGTGTAACCTTTGCCTGGGGTTTGGTCTTAAATGAATGGCAGGTCGTGCTTCACACAGTGTGTGACTTGTGTCAATGCCAAGAAGAGAAGGAAGAGATCTATGTTGCTGGTTTGCACGTTTCATACGATGTGTAATGACACTTAAGGTAATTTTGAGTTAGGATTTATACATGCAGTGATAAATCATTTTGGAAAATAAAAATATGAAGCAACAAATTCTCTCTGACATCTCTATTATACTCACTAGGTCTTTTAATTTGAGGTCCCACATGTTTTTAGGCATAACAAATGCCCACAGATCTGTCTCAGATGCATAAGTTGATGACTAAGTATACATGGTCAAACAATGTGGGCTCTCCCCTACACATATTCAGTCACTTTGAGTCTCTTTTTCCCTAAATGTCATTTCTCTCAATGTGTTAAATATTTGCTTTCACATTTGACTCACAAGCAGGGTCAGACCACTGAGGTATGCAAGAATCTCCTTACAAGTCATTTATGCAAAACACATCTCCATTTTAATCACCAGGAGTGCCACAAGAGAGGGGAAATCCATCCATTCAATACTCCGAAATGCCTTTTTACCATTGCCATCAGAGCCTATTTCTCACTTCCACAAATCTGTAAAATCAGCCCAGGCAGCAGTAGAGAGGAAGGTCCCATTGCACCACGATGTCACAAAATCTAGAATGAGCTTGTTACCCTTTCCAGCAGAAACAAATGCAGAAGTCAGATTTTCAGTGTGCCACCCTTCTTTGGTGTGGAAGCCACCCAAAACAGGAAACAAATGTCTGCTGTTCCAGAAGGTGGGTGCTCTTTGAGAGCAGCGTGTTTAAAACCTCTCTGCTCTTCCAATAGGCTCCTGGGATGCCTTGCACCACTGAATACAAACTTCTTTGATTCTCAGGATGTGATTCTCAGACCCAATCTTGGAGCACAGTGAAAGAAATGTTATTTATAGGGATTTACACGTTTTCTGTGGGTGCTTTTAGGAATCTGTCAAATTAGTGAAATTGAAGGCAGGCTCCCCAACCTCAAATGAAGTAACAGCAATGACAGCTCACACATGGCACTGAGATTTATAATTTACAAAGCAATTCAATGTGCATTGTCCCACTGGATTCCCATGACAGCCCTGGAAAGTGGAGAAACAGTGACTAAGGACATGACATAACTAGTTCGTGGTCAAGCACCCATGGAAAGGGCAGGGACCCTAAGCCAGCAGCTCCACCCCTGTCTTTCCTCTTACCACTTCTGGTACCTAAAAGTGGGAAACTGGGGATAATCTAAGGCCTCTACTTATTTTTGATCATCGTTTTATGCTTACTCAAGTTGTTGCAAATTGACTCTGAAACTAATTTCAATTCTTCACTCCTCCGTGTATACATACTTTTTGAATCTCTTTCAATCAAGAGATGAAATCTATTTCTCACCCCAGTCACACGGCTGGCCTTGTGACTTGCTTTGGTCAATAGGATGGCAATATGCTAGTACCAATCTTAGGTATCTGGAGATAAGTTTACATTTCCACCTGCCTTCTGTGACACCTCCATGTGAACCTGCCTGGACTAATATCCTGGAGGATGAGAGACCACATGGAGGAGAGTTTGGCTGTCCCTCCGAAGCTATACTAAACTAACTGACCCCAGCATATGAGAGAGCCCAGCCAATGTGAGCAGAGCCATTCATCCCACCTCCCAGCTCTGTTGAGATCAGAAGAATTGCCTAGCAGAAGCATAGACCCCAAAAAATGATAAATGTTTATTGTCAAATGTGCTCAGATTTTTGGGAGATGTTTGCAGCATGATTATAGCAACAGATCACTGATATACAACTCAACAAAACATAATGAGCCCCTACAGCTTTTTAACTTCTAAAGACACCATAGCAGTAATGAGCTATCCCCTTTGCACTCCAAATTTTACAGTCTGTCAGGGAAGATAAGACTGTAGTTGTCATCTAGGATTTACACAATGGTAATGGCATGAGTGGCTAAAAAGTGCCTGAGTATTTTGAGGAAGGAAAGATTCAATGATCATTTTGAATGACTTCACAGACAATCTAGTGAATTGCTAAATCACACTTTCCTCGTTGAATAAAATCTAAAATGACCCAAATGTACTCCACCTTCTATAAAGACAAGGACATATGCAGGCCTAGGCATGATCAGCTTATATTATCTTTCAAAAATACTTTTTAAAATTCCAAAGGAAATGTATGACTCCTTTGTAGTATAATTGAACACCTTATAAATTATGTATATTGTAGAGACAAAAAAGACATTAAAATTTGGGAACTACCTCTTATGAACCTTCTGAACTTTAGAGAAAATATTTCTATTAATCAGAAGCAAATGATCCCCATGTTGACCTACAAAGCATATGACACCTGAATTCCTGTCTAAACAAATCTCTCTTTCCTATCTTAATTGATCATTGAATTAAGAATAGTAAGAAAGAGGGCAACCCCCTCGGGTCCCCTCCTACTGTGGGAGATTTTCTGTCCTCTCAATAAATCCTGCTTTCTCAAAAAAAAAAAAAAAAAGAAGAAGAAGAAGAAGAAAGAGTAAAAGTAAAGTGTAGTTAGAGTACTATTATGCCGTAATGACTTGTGTAGAATTTGGAGCCAGACTGCCTCGGTTTAAAATCATGGCTCCCACACATTCTATGTGGCTAAGGAAATTTTTTAGCCAATTTTTGCCACAGTTTTCTCATCTGCATCGGTAATGCGGATAAAAATGAGGTTGTGAAAATTAAATCAGGTAATCTATGTAAGCAGGGAAGTCAATCAATGGCAGCTAATATATAATTAATACCTTCTTAATGCATTTCATTGTTGAATGTTGAAATCAACATTAAATGTTCTATAATTTACTTTAAATTTTCATTTTTGCAAAAGAAATATTTTCAACATTACCAAAGCTTATTAATTTGACAATTAGAATAAATAAGATCATTCATTTTATTTTCTGTTCATATAAAGAAACATCCATCCAAGTGAAAATATGATTACTAAAGAGGCAGAAAATATTTCTTGTTATTATTCTATATCTTCTGTAAGTCTAGTCTTTGCTTTGGTTGAGATGCAACACTCCATTTTCCACTTCTACAAGAAATGTTGGATGTTATTTTAAAGTTAGGTTTATTTAAAAGATTTTAGAACTTATTAAAGAGGAGTCATTTGGCAATTTTAAGATATGTGATGCTTTACATTTAGGTCTTTGATCCATTTAGAGTTGATACTTGTGTACAATGATAGGTAGGGTCCTGTTTCATTCTTCTGCATGCAGTCAGCCAGTTTACCCAGCACCACTTGCTGAATGAAGCCTCTTCTCCCTAGTGGTTGTTATTGATGGCTTCGTCAATAATATTGATGAGTTTGTTGACAGATTGAGTTTTTGCTTCTGGAATCACTACCCTGTTCCATTGGTCTATATGCCTGTTCTTGTACCAGGTTGTTTTGATTAATGTAGCCTTATGGTAAAGTTTAAAGTCTGGAATTGTGATACCTCCTGCTTTGTTTCTTTTGCTGAGAATTGTTTTGGCTATTTGTGCTCTTTTTTGTTTCCATATGAATTTCTCCATATCTGAGGAGAATGAAATTGGTAATTTGATGGATTTTGCATTGAATCTGTAGATGGCCTTGGGTAGGATGGACATCTTAACAATATTGATTCTTCCAATCCATGAGCATGGAATGTTTTTCCATTTGTTTGTGTCTTCTTTGATATCTTTGAGCAATGTTTTGTAGTTTCATTGTAAAGGTCTTTCACTTCTCTGGCTGGGGAAGATGCCAAGGTATTTCTTTTTTATTTTATTTTACTTTATTTTTTTTGTGGCTATTGAGAATGGGATTGTGCTTTTTAGTTGGTTCTCGGCCTGTTTGTCATTAGTATATAGAAATGCAACTGCATTTTGCACGTTGATTTTGTACCCTGAGACTTATTCCAAAGTCATTTTATCAGTGAAAGGAGGTTTTGACAGAGTTCCTTGGGTTTTTAAGGTGTAGGATCATATCCTCTGCAAAGAGGGATAACTAGACTTCCTCTTTTCCTATTAGGATACCTCAGATTTCCTTCTTTTGCCTAATTGCTCTATCTAGGATTTCCAACACTATGTTGAACAGGAGGGGTGAGAGTAGACAACCTTGTCTACCTTGTCTACCTTGTCTACCTTGTCTTGTTCCCGTTTTCAGGGGATATGCTTCTAATTTCTGTCCATTGAGCAATATTTTGGCTGTGGGTTTATCATAGGTGGTTCTTACTATTTTGAGGAATGTTCCTTCTGTGCCTAGGTGCTCAAGGATTTTTATCAAGAAGGGATGCTGAATTTTGTCAAAAGTTTTTTCTGCATCTAATGATATAACCGTGTGATTCTTGTTTTTACATCTGTTGATGTGTGGAATTATATTTATAGTCTTGCTCATGTTGAAACAGCCCTGCATTCTGGGAATGAAGCCTGAAGCCTACTTGGTCATGGTGGATGATTCTTGATATGTGTTGTTGAATCCGATTTACTAGAATCTTGTTGAGAATTTTTGTATCTATGTTCATCAAGGAGATTGACCTAGTTCTCTTTTCTTGTTGGATCTTTGCCAGGTTTGGTTATCAGTGTGATGTTAGCTTCATAAAATGATTTTGAGAGGTGTTCCGTCTTTCTCAATTGCTCGGAATAATTTCAATAGGATTGGTGTCAGATCCTTTTCTTTTTATTTAATATTTTGTAGAATTCAGTTGAGAAGCCATCTGGCCCATGGCTGTGTGTGTGTGTGTGTGTGTGTGTGTGTGTGTGTGTGTATTGCTTTCTTATGATGAAGTCAATTTCTTGGATTGTTATTGGTCTATTAAAGGTTTCAATTTCTTATTTCAACCTTGGTAGGTGGTATGATGTCAGAGTCCTCCGTTTCATTTATGTTTTTGAGTTTGTTTCCATACAGGTGTGTATAGTAATCTCTGATAATCACCTTTGAGACTCTGAGAAAATGCAGGAGACACCCATATGCACATTGAAATAGAAAACCAATTCTTGCCCATAACCCCAAAAGCATATGTCATAAAAGATAAGATAGACAAGTGGGACCTCATCAAACTGAAAAGCTTTAGCATAACAGAAGAAACCATCAAGAGAACAGGAAGACAGCTCACAGATGGGGGAAAAATTTTGCTGTGTGTGCCTCATAAAGGACTAACATCTAGGATCTACAAGGAACTCAAACACGCATAAAATACAAAAACAAACAACCCAATTAGAAAGTGGGCAAAAGACAAGAATAGACACTTCTCAAAAGAAGACATATGAACAGCCAACAGACACATGAAAAAATGCTCAGTCTCACTAATCATCAGAGAAATGCAGATCAAAACCACAGTGAGACACCACCTAACTCCTGTAAGAAGGGCCTTCATTAATAAAACAAAAAACAACAGATGCTGGTGAGGATGTGGAGATAAAGGGAATGCTTCTATACTATTGGTAGGAATGCAAACTAGTTTAACTTCTATGGAAAACAGGGTGGTGATTTTTAAAAGAACTAGAAATTGACCTTCCATGCAACCCAACACTCCCCCTCCTGGGATTATACCTGGTAGAATTCAAATCATTCTAATAAAAGATACCTGCACATGCATGTTTATTGCAGCACTATTCACAATAGCAAAAACCTGGAACTAACCCTGTTAGGGTCTGGATAAAGAATATGTGGTACATATACATGATGGAATACTATGCAGACATAAAGAAGGACAAAATTATGGACTTCACAGCAACTTGGATGGATTTAGAGTCTATCATACTAAGTGATCTATCACACAAACAAAGAGCTGAATACTGCATGTTCTCACTTATAAGTGGGTCCTGAAAATTTATCACAATACTGTAAGAGAGGGGTCAGCAGAAGTGGGATACTCTCAGGGGAAGTGAGGGAGACATAACTTCACTAAGGGTACCTGACCTTAAACCAGGGGAAGTGAGAACCAGCTGGAGGCCCAAACTTCACCTGCACATAAACTACCTATGTACCTAATCCTGACTTGTACCCCACATCTTTATAATTAAAAAAAAATATGTGATGTACCTAAGACCCTAAAAAAAGTGGTAATGTGCTCAAGTTTAAGTAAAATTTACTTCCGTACTCTGGACCCCAGTGCATATAAAATTCCAAGTGCAAGGAATAAAAGTAGAAGATTAAAGTTATTATCTAGAAATTTCTGACCTGACACAAACATAAATCAGAAATATACTGGCATCACTTATCCTCTGGATATTTACTAGAAGGAAACTTCAAGAAAAACAAACAAACAAAACAAAATATGATCTTCCTCACCAGTAAAGTCGGGGTGTCAAAATCTGGAGGCATTTTGGTTACATTTGATATCTGTCCAAAAAGGAAAAACTACTGAGGTGCAAATAGCCCATAATGGGCAACTAACATTATCAAGGAAATAGGAAGAGGACAGTCAGTGAGAGATTAACGTAAATAACAGTACAAGTTTGCCTGGAAAGCTAAGGTGTGAAGAATCTGACTTAGATTTTAACCCTTTAAATGCTACAAATTAGGGTCACCACTAAGTCAACACCTACGTATAAAGTCTTATACCAAGAGGGCAGGGTTTGAGGTTTAAGCCGGGAGGTACAAATAGAATACAGTGTTACTTTGGACAGCAACGTGTTTTGAGCTCTACGTGTTCTAAAACAGATTTTTCCACTCTTTTGACAAGCACCTTTGAGGACAGGAGCCCTGCCTTATGCTGAACTGCCCACCTGCTTCCCCTAGCACCCAGCCCCAAACCCAGAATCAACTAGTAACTAACAAAAGTTCTGTTAAATAAGTAAATAACCAAAACAATGATGAACTTAAATAAATGCATAGGTGATGTGTCCATAATAATCTAGTAAGGAAATAAGGATTATTTGGGGCGCAACCCTTAGTTTTGAGTACCTGAAATATCTTATCTTTCTGTAATAATCAACCAACTTACAAAAACCAATCATTTACATAAAAGAAAGAGAAAACAGTGGGTTAGGTGGATAGTTTCAGAGCCAATGTATGAGTCAAGATGGGCTAGATTATAGCCATAAACTACTCAATCTCAATGGTTCACAATTACAGAGGTTGATTTCTTCCTCTGTTGCTTGCTGGCTGCACATTAGTTGTGACAAGGTATTGCCAGTCTCATGGCAGAAGGACAAGCAGAAGGTATAGGATGAGTGACAGACAAACCACAGGTGAGCACAGAGAATGTTTTGAACAACAATCTATCCAACGCTATCTAAAAGAAAAATGTGAGGCAAACCAAATTTAACAGAGTTAATTAAGCAAAAAAACAATGTGTGAATTAGGCAGCCCCCAGAACCAGAATAGACTCAGAAAGAGTCCAGGGCTGCTGCATGGTTGGATAACATTTATAGAGAGAAAAAGATAAGTGATGTACAGAAAATGAAAATGAGGTAGGGAAACAGCTGAATTCGTTACAGCTCTGAGGTTACCTTATTTGAACTCGGTTAAGCAATTGGTCCCCTGTGATTGGCTGAGACTTAGCTGCTGTGATTGGCTGAGACTCAGCTACTTGTTACAAGAGGAGATTTCAATCTGTTTACACATCAAACCGGGTTATAGTTCACTGTGTAAAGAGACACCTTTAGGTCAAACTTAAAATACGTAAGAAGACAGCTTTAGACCAAGCTTAATTCAACTTAACACACCCAAGAAGATAATTCTGATTTCTAGTTAATGATGATGAACATGCTTTTATATGTTCCTATAGATAGCTCATACTATTGATAGTCTGATAACTTTTAAAGGAAGAGTATTCTTGATGTTTGGGAACCAAAGTAGAATATGACAAATAAAAACAAATTTTTAAGTAATTTACTATCTGTGGGAGAGAGCATGAGTATAAAATCATATCTGCCCAGTTTCTCCCTAGTATGTTGGGGGTACTTTTTTTTTTCCTTTCCTTGTCATTTATGCAGAAAGTCACACAGATAGCACATTCATTAGTGTTAAATAGCAACACAACATCCCCTCCAAATAAGAGCTAATATGTCCTTAGTCGTCAGTATGTGCCAAGAATTGTTTTAAGTGCTTCAAAGACATTAACTGATTTAATCCCTACAATAACCCTATGAGGCAAGAAATATAATTATTTTCATTTCACAGCAATCCTGTGAAGGGCATGATGTTATTATTCCCATTTGACAAGTGAGAAAAATGAGGCACGAGTAAGTTAAATAGATTGCCTAAGGACACATAGTTAGTACACTGCTGAACTGGGATTACAAACCCAGGTAGTGTGGCTCCAAGTTCAAGCTTATAACCTCTATTGAAAACTATCTTGCTCAGATCTTAAATGGGACAGGTGTTTTCATCTATTTTGCTCACTAAAGTAGTGCCTAATACACAGAATGTGCTCAATAAATATTTGTTGAATGAGTGAAAAGCTCAACCCAAAAGGTATGAAATGCTAGTGGTATTTTTGAGTGTCTCTCCCTATCTTCGCCCTCAATCTCCACTTTTTAATGCTTCTTTGAGATTTTTCTGCCAAAGCCACACCTGGAGGAAAAAACTCTAATTTTCCTTTAAACAATTTTTGCAATTAAATGTTTTATAGACAACACACTATGCCCTGCCTCTTTCTTTTTTCCATTTATTAGTTTCCCCAGCACGATGTATAACCAGTATCACTTATTTACTCAAAATAAATCGGGAGACAGCCTTCCTAAGAAAGGATCCCTATCTTTGACAGTACTGATGTCAGTTGCCCCAGGACAGAAGTAGGAGGGAGCCTTAGATGTCGATCTGGGGGCTCTGAAGATCCGAGGAAAGTCCCAGAAGCCAACAGCCATCCATTCTTGGGTGTTTTGTTGTTGGAGCATTTGCTGCCTGCCCATGGTGGCAGGTAATTGCAGGATTCATTTTGCGCATTTGGTCTCTCAGGTGTATTTCCTAAACCAACATAAAAAGAAAATGATAAGGGCAAGCGCGTGGAGGTGTTTATGTTTTCAGCTCTAGCCAATTGCTTGAGACCTAAAACAACAGTTAGTGCAGATGGAAGGGTACAGAATTATGATGCAGACTACAATGGAAATCCAAACCACCTCTTGCAGAGTGTGCCCAGCACCCAGCTGTCGTCCACTCACATTTAGTGTAGTTGCCACCCAGCAATTAACACACCTGGGCTCTCCTTTGGAAAAGGAGCAGAGGAGAACAATGCCCCAGGGAGCCCTCCTGGTCCTAAAAGCAGGTGAGTCCTGCATGGAAAAAAAAAAAGGTAAATGATCCCTTTTACCATTGTTTCTTAGGATTGGACAAACCACTAGCAAGGTGAGCCTGATATTTTACACTCCTCCAGGTCCTTAAAAGGATTGCAAGAAAAAATTTTTTAAAACCTCCTCACCAGCCTGCAGTGATCAAAGTTCAATGCCATACTCTATTATCTTCTCCTGTATGTTTAAGAAAGCCCCCTAAGCTTTCTGTTTTTTAGGTGATCTGTGTACACATGCATATCTTACATCTCGGCTGTCAGTTGGGGTTGCCAGATAAAATGAGCTAATTTCAAACAAATGAGTTAAATAAAATTTACCCAGTTAAATTTGAGCTGCAGATAAACAATGAATAATTCTTTACTATACCGATATCCCATGCAATATTTGAGACATGCTAAAAACATATCCATTTTTTCTCTAAAATTCAGCTAATTTTGTTTTGTTTAATGTGCTAAATCTGGCAACCCTACCCTCATTACGTCAGAGCAACATGTCCTTGGAAGAGATAAACTTGAAAGTCAGAGTAAATGATGGGACAAAAACATGTTACTCCATTAAGGTGAGGACTTGAAGTACAGTGAAATCATCTGATTGCTCAAATGTTTTCAGTCCACCCCAAAAGAGAAGAAGCTAAAGCCCCCTAGAAAGGATAAGTGATATGAATAAAGGTGGGAATCTTGGAGTTAAAGAGTATGTATTTCAATAGATAAAGGGTTCTGAATCAAAGAGAACTAATTGTTGAGCCTACTTCCCACCACCTTAATAGCAGGTTCTTGGTGGTCCAGGCACCACACTGTTCTGGATACAGCACAGCACAGGGACATCGTAGTTGACACATGACTCCATCTCATATTTTGAATTTCCTTTGGCACCTCTGGAAATGGTGCTCTGGAAGGCATACCATTCTGAGAAGGATAAAATGACTTAATCAGCATGATTCCTTGGTTTCATATGATTAACCTGGGAGACAGAAGATAGATGGCTGTTGTCGAACATTTGTAGATTCAAGAAAAAGATAGGTGTTGTGTAGGATTGAACACAAATGAAGATATATTTACAACACAGGCATCAAACAAGATAATCTTCCAATATTAAGATGTAGCTGAAAAATGATTAATCAGTTGGATTATCATTAAATCAGTTATCTCCTCTAGATCTTCCTTTTGTGTGGTCAACTAACTACAGGAACAGGGAACACCCAAAGATAATATGTTGGGGCTTGCTCAAACATTCATGCCAAGTGAGGGCAGCCCATAAAGCAAAATCAATATCCTGGATTCAAGCGTGTGTATGTATGCGTGTATATGAGTATCAGAGTGCGTGAGTTCATATAGTTTTTGAAGTCAACTCTAATGATAGTTATTTGTGTTTTAGAAAAAAGAAATCTTATTTTATTTTTCTCAACTTATTATAATTCTAGACTCTTTTACAAGTAGGCAAAAGGCATAGTCCACCATGTAAGGTGCAACCAGTCAGAAACTTTCTGAAAAATCATCTTTCTGGTAAGTCTTCCAATTATCATAAAAATAAGAAAGATTTAGTGAATGACTATCAAATAATAAGCACTATATTAGCTGTATTGCATACTGAATTTTTAAAAAGCCTTCCTGAAAGTCTCAAGACAAAAGGCAAACTGCACTAACCCAGTTACCTAAAGACAAGAGCTAGATCACGGTTGTACCTATTTCAGACTGTCCAACCCAGCATTATTAAGGGGAAGAAGATAAACAATAATAATTAAATAAATCCACTGCTTCTCATCTGGAAACTGTGTGGACCATTGCATCAAAGAGTCTCACTATGGCTATAAACAGTTATTTTGAACACAAAGAATTCATTGGATCTAATCACAAAAGCCACTTGATGTTTTTATTGTGGTAATATATATATAACATAATACTTATTTTAGCCATTCATAAATGTGCAATTCAATGTCATTAATTATATTCACATTGTTGTAAAATCATCACCACTATCTATCTCTGGAATTTTTCATCTTCCCAGTCTGAAACTCTAAACCTGTGAAACAATGACTTGTCACTCCTCCCTCTTCTAAGCCTCTGATAACCTATATTCTACTCTCTGTCTCTAAAAATTAGTCTGTTTTAGCTACTCGATGCAAGTGGATTCCTACAATATTTTTCTTGTGTCTAAGTTATTTCACTAAGCATGGTGTTTTCCAGATCCATCTATAGCGTCACACATGTCAAAATTTCATTTCTTCTTAGGGCAGAATAATACTTCACTCTATGCACATACCACATTTTATTTGTATATTCTCCATCCAACTCAATGGACACTTCGGGTTGTTTCTACCTTTTGAAAATTCACTTGATTTTTGTCTTCCACTGATTTTTTAACCATGTTCTTCTGTGTGAGTGATACTTTGCCTGCACCTCACTTAGATGAGAAAAGTCATACAGTCACTCTAAATTACAGAGTCTCAAATCATCAAAACTGCAGACTTGATCTGATTAGAGTCTATTAGGTTGTCTGCTTAGGTGAGATGACTGGCCATGGTCAAGCTCATTCCTTTCTTTAGCCTAGCATTTACTTGTTCAAGCTCACTCTTTGCTAAACAAGGCCCCTCACACTTGTGCTGCAAAGGATGAAGGGAGAGAGGGAAGAGGATGAGGAGGCTGCTTGTCTGCTGCTGGTATAAGATGTCTTAACTCTCTCTGGCCCTCATAGATGTTGAACATGGATTGCTTTGTTCTGCACACTCACACTGGTCTACATTGACTGACTGGCTTTCTATTAGACTGTGCCCCTCTCTAGCCTATTAGCCCTCAATCACTTCTCAGCTTGTGCTCCCAGTAGTCCACATCATAATCTCTTTGGGCTAAAATCTTCTTGCCTGGGAAGTCCACCTTCTTGGGCAGAATCCCTTTTAAAACAACGCCAAGCCAACAACTTACTTGGGGATTCCATATCTGAGGACTCTTAAAGGGACATGTGTCTAATGACATCTCTGTCTGCCATGCCTTAAAAGAGACCCCTTCCACTCTCCCAAAGGATGAGTCAGGCCCAGACTGAGGGACATATGCTCTCTGTATGGCTCTTACTCAAATCCTTCACACTAGATTTTATGTGAAAGACTCCTCTCTATGCCTAAGCCACTTAGGTGGGAAGGGAGGAGTAGAGAAGCCACATTTCAATCACTCTATCCAAAGACCCTCCTATTCAATGCCCCCATTGACCTTTTTATATCTCACTGAGGATCAGGTGTCCAAATAGTTCTTGAACACCTCTTTGGAAATTTCCAGACTCTGTCTCACACCTCCCTCTGTTATCCTGCATCCATATCTTAATACCACATTGCAATATCCATCACATTCTTCCCCAGGCTCCTCCAGTAACTACTGCAGCATCCTGCTAAGACCTAACTCCTACAGCTGCTAAAGAGGGAGACCATTCATCCCTTTGAAGGGTCACCTCTTTTTGCCCTACATCAACCCATTTCAAACATACCCTCAAAGTCTAGATGGTTTATGTAAAATGGCAACAAACAGTACTCAAATTTTTTCTTTCTTTATGTGTAATTTCTCTTGATTCTATCAAGTAGATACTCTATAAATATTTTTTGAATTGAATTGAAACAGAATAGCCATATAACCACATAACCAACTTAAATATTGTTTAACAAACATCTAAGAATAATAATCAACTTCATATTAATGTTCTATCCAAACAGAGGAGGAACTGCGTGTCTGCATGCCAGCAACACTGGATGCCACTCTTCTGTTTAGTCTGACAGGGCGTCATGAAGGAACAGACCTCAAGTGGCTTTTTCTTATCAAATCTGTTGACTTTCTTCTAGTCTTTGTTTTCATGTCTCTTTCTGTTCCACATCTCTGTTTCCCTCCCATGCCTTCATACTTTCTCCCTTTGCTTGTTCTGTGCTCCTTTTTCTTTAGCCTACTTCTCTAACTGGTCTCCCTCTGGCCTTCCTCTCCTCCCATTCCTTTCTTATATGCATTCTCCATCTTTGGCTTTATACTCTGTTTCTCTTTGCAAATGAACTGCCTGTCTTACTGCCTTGGCTGCAGCTCCATGTGAATGCTTTCTGCATCCTATCTCTTCCCCCACAAAAACTATTGCCACCATAATGCAATATTAAAAACCATTCTAACCCTGTGGCTTAACACAACAACTACATAATATTGCTTATGCCTCTGTGAGAAGGCAGGACATTTCTTCTGGTCATGGCTGGATTTGGCTGGCTGGCTCTTCTAGCTTAATCTGGAGCCCACTTACATGCCTGATGGTCAGCTGGCTGTTAGCTGGTCTAGGATGGTCTCATCTGATATGTTGGCTCTCTTCCATGTGTCTTGCCTTCCAATATCCCTGCCTGGGCATATTCTAATGAGTAACCATTTTTCCATTCCAGTCTTCTTCTTGCATTAAGTTTGTGATCTTACATGTCTGTCAAGATCCAGTTCAGGATTCCACTATTTTGTGGCTATAGATTTTGCAGCCACAAATGCCTTCCTGACTGAGACATCACCCTCTGCCCAGCCCATGGTATCTGCTCTACTTTGTGAGCCAACCCAGGGTCAAGACAATGGTGAGACAACAGAAGCAGCTAGGTGGTACAAAATGTAAGGAAGCCCTCCACCTCAGGGTCATGTGAGACAAAGTCAATGCTTCTTTAAACTCTGTACCATACTCCATTCCCAACCATGGCCATACTTGTCCTTTCAGTATTTGTTTTTCATTCATTTTTTTATGCAGATAGTTCATAAGGTTGTGAATCTTGTTTTGAGTATGACCAAACAGTTCTGTCTTGCCCGAGGTTTGGAAATAAATGCTCATGAAGTAACTGAGTACTCAATAGATACTCAGTGAAGTAACTAAGGATGCGGGGAAAGTAGGGTGTCCCTGATACTTGGTAAGGCCCTGGAAAAAGAAAAGAAGAGAAAAATAACATAGGGATAAACAGGGACTTGAGTAATTCTACCTAAGATTAAGACAAGTGAATTTATGTTGTGATAAAAAAAAACTTACAGGAAAGCAATGTTGCTCTGATGTAGGACATCTTTGGGGCATGCTGCACTCTAATTGTGCAGAAGAATAAAAATTATAAGCTCAAGGAAGGTGTGGGAGAGGAGGGGCACCTAAATGTAAATTCACATAGATGGCAGATGGAGGAAGGGCTCTTCACATTGGGTTTTGGGGTAAAGATAAAGCTAAATATGTATATACATACTTACATGGCTATGGCCATTGCAAAGTCGGGGGGT
Organism: Cephalopachus bancanus; assembly: GCA_027257055.1. Taxonomy (NCBI): domain Eukaryota; kingdom Metazoa; phylum Chordata; class Mammalia; order Primates; family Tarsiidae; genus Cephalopachus; species Cephalopachus bancanus. The sequence continues at coordinate 1,556,747 of JAPVLO010000260.1, read as the reverse complement.
AAAAAGAAGAGTTCTATTGGTCATGGCAATGTGATTTTAAAAGAGTAGAAATGAACAAGTGAGCCCAATCAAAAGGAAAATGATGAGGTTCTTTGTTTAAAAACAAAAGCACCACAAGAAGGAGAGGTTAAAAATTACCTGCAAAATTTGGAAGTGCATGTTCCCTGAACTTCTTTTCATTGATAATGATAATAATGTAGACATAAGAAATAAAATTCTCAAGTGGCTTTGAATTTTTTTATTTGTTTCAGATGATTTCTGAAACCTCCTAATGTCTGTGGAACACCAATTCTCAGTTTGAGTAAGGTCTGAAAACCCAGTTCACACTGCAGTCCATATGGGTAAAAAATAATGTCCTTGAGTCTCCATTTTCAATATAAAGTTTGAAAATTATAACATGAACAATAGTAAAATTTGAAAAAGCCCAGGGAATCAAACTAAGAGTAATACCTCCACAATAATCAAAGACTGGTAAAACGCTGATGTGCCTTGCAGGCAAAGGTCATGGCCCTGTGTTACTGGAAATCAGATGAACACACTTCCATCTTATTCCCAGTAATCCTTTAGTTATGCTAATGCTTGTCAGTTCTCCAAATTCTCTTATCATAGAAGAAATATTAGCTCAGATATAAGTCTTGTGTGGGAAACATTAGCAGTATCTTCAATTAATTTGTATATTAACTACACACACACACACACACACACACACACACACACACACACACACACACATTTGTTGGTGGGACTGCAAAATGGTGCAATCACTATGAAGTTTCCTCAAAAATAGAACTACCATATAATCCAGCAGTCCACTTCTGGGTATTTATTCAGAAGAATTTGAATTGGGATCTCAAAGAGATCTTTGTACCCCCATGTTCATTACAGCACTATTCACAATAGCCAAAATGTGGAAAAGATGTAAATGTCCATTGCTGGATGAGTGAATAAAGAAAATGTGGTATATGCATATACTGGAATACTATTCAGCCTTAAAAAAGAAGGAAGTCCTGTCCTTTGCAGCAACATGGATGAGCCTGAAGGACATTATGTTAAGTGAATTAAGCCAGTCACAGAAGGATAAATATTGCATCAAATTACTTATAGGAGGTATCTACAGTAGTCAAACTCAAATAATCAGAGAGCAGAATGGTAGTTACCAGGAGTTAGAAGGGAGGAAGAAATGGGAAATTGCCAATCAATAAGCAAAAATTTCAATTATGCAAGGTGAATACATTCTAGAGATCTATTGTACAGCATAGTGCCTGTAGTTAACAATACTGTTTTTAGACTTAAAAATGTATTAAGGGGGTAGATCTCATATTAAGTGTTCTTACCACAATAAAATAAATTATATATGTATGTATATGTGCAAATCTCCAAAGATTACGAGTTCCCATGATGATGTATATGATAGATAATTGACAACTAGCCATGGATGCTGAAGAGATCATGTCCTGTTTGTGGTAACGAAGTTGGTGTGGTACAAGGTGACACTTCAGTTTCTTCTCTTAACTTAAAAAAACTAAAAACTTGAGAAGCAGATGAAATCTGAACCAGAACATGGGCAAGGTCATCCTTTCTGCTCTCCTCCCAGAACTCCAGCCAGTTTCTGGACTGACAACAGGAAGGGAAAGAAATTTAGAGAGGAGGAAATTAAAATACACACCACACAATTTTAAGTGCAAGATTTTGTTTCTCTGTTGAATGGATTTTTTTTTTAATTTTGACATTTTGAGGTTCTGAAAGAATTTTAGCCTGCAACTGCAGGGTTGAACAATATTGTTACAAGAGAACATTTAATTCAAAGTTAAGTAATGAACACTAAAGTTTTCCCTAACAGTGACTGCAGGGAATATTTTCAACTTGATCTTACCCAAACCCCTAATTTGGGGTCCTGAAGCCATGTCTCTATGATCCCTGGTAAGTGAAAATAGTAAAATTCACATATGAGATATTTCCATATTGAAATGTCAACCACAGGTCTTTCTTTTATTCCATTCAAAACTGCTTTGCATAGTCCAAATAGTGACTGATCCTCACAGCACCCCAGTGAAAAAGGTAGTATTATGCTTTGGTTTCTAAGTAGTCATGTGAATGTTTATTCATTTGCCTACCACTGGGAAAATAAGTCACAACTACAATGAGTCCAAGGTTCCTGACGCCTGGTGCTTTGATCAGACTTGGGACACTAGCCATTATTTACCACATAAACTAAAGTATTGAATCTGACATTATCTAACCAATATGAATTCTGGCTTCTGTAACTTCAAGTAATTTTAGTTTCCCTATTTCCCTTTGCTTTCCCTGCCTGGATTTCATGATATAATCAGCCTCAAGGTTGGAGGAACTGGCTGGAAAGTTCGGTACCAATGCAGAAATGTTTTCCATCATTTGACCAAATCTCGAATGCTGAGCATTTCTAACATTCAAAGAGGGTTTGTTTAAGTTTTCCAGTGTTACCCTCCTGGTTTCGAATGCCACCAGAAACAGAAGGGCCAAAACTCTGTAAGGAGAAACTATTCCAAATAAGCTTTCTGGCCCAAGACAGCCTGAAAGGATCCAGATGCATCTGAGAGAAGTAGCCAAACTCCTGGGTGCCATGTAAACAGAGCCTCTGGACTCAGGAATGTTTGGCTGGTACAAGGGGGTGCAATCTAAGGGTGGGGCTCTTCTTTGAGAGCAAAGTGATGGGCATGACATCCACAAGGCAGTGGCTGGAGAGTGGAGGCAGATGACCATCTGGAAAGGAGAAAAGTCCACAGTCGGACTGCGTGGCCACCAGTAATGCTGCCTGCTGCGTGGACGTGTGGTGTGTGTCTGGAAGGTCTCACAGGATTAATATGTTTCCAAACTGCAAACTGGGTGAAAACTGAGAGGCTGATGCCCCTGGAGAAAAAAAAAGACCTTCTGTTTATATACACGTGGCCACCAGCTAGACAGATGGAGCATGCAGGGAGCCTCTCTCCATTGTATGTCAACCTCAAACTGTAAACTTGACCCAAATGTAGCAGTTGAGAAAAAAGGTACAAGGGAAAAATCCAAGAAAACACTACCTAGGAGGACAGGAACCTTGTGGGTTTCTGCTGTCTAGAAACATCCAGGACTTACCAAAAGATGCCAAGGCAACAAAATAGAAAAGTTTCAGAAAACAGTGGAAGAAGACATCTCAAAGAATGCAAACATTTATCAATATCCTTGCTTTCAACATATGCAAGACTTCCCTCAGAGCAATACTTCTCAAACTTTAATGTGGATAGGAGTCACCTGGGGATCATGTAAAAAATAGGTTCTAATTTAGGCAGCCCTAAATGCTGAGTCCTAACAAGCTCCTGGGTGATGTCAGCTGGTCCACAGTCCCCACGTGTGGAGAAGAGAGGAGCAAAGCAATTTAAACTATTTTATTTGGAACAATTCTCCCTAGCAGCTTTCCTATCATTAGATAGCATTCATATGATGGACTGATTTTAATGCCTGCCTTTTTTTTTTCTTTTCTCTTTTGAAATTGTATTTCCCCACAGAACAGTGCATTTTCATCCTGGAAAGGTTAAGAAATAAATACTGAAACTCTTACATGGCTATAAAATAATGTGTTCTGATGGATTGCACTTTTTTGTTTTTTCAAAGTCAGAGTCTCAGTCTGTTGCCTGCGGGAGTGCGGTGGTATGATCATGACTACCATAGCCTTAACCTCCTTGAACTCAGATGGTCCTTCTACCTCAGTCTTCCAAGTAGTTGGGACTATAGGTGTGTTAAATTAGCACACCCAGCTGGTATTTTTTATCTATTGTAGAGGTAAGGTCTCACCATGTTGCTCTGGTCTTGAATTCCTGGGCTCAGCCTCCCAAAATGCTGAGATTATAGGCATGAGCCACCCACCACCTCTAGCCTGAATTACACTTTTATCTAAAAAGCAAGAGGCTTGTGCAGAAGAAGGATATGTCCTGCATGGACACCATCACGAGTCATGAGTGTTCAGAAAAGAGGATCTTTAACTGCTGGGCCTGTAGGGCTCTCCAGTTATTTCAAGCTGTTGGATTTGCTAAGAGCAGGTTATATTCTTTCTATCAAGCTTTGATGTGTATGTCCCAGTTTAAAAATCACCCCTGAGCTCATTGTAAGCACAGCATGGAAATTTCTGGATAACACCTCTGTTAGAAAACAAAAATTAGAAAATGATTAAAAACAAAAAACCCACATGACACAGAGATAATGCAGCAGCATCATCCTCTTGGGATTTTAGAATACATCCAATTTGGGTGGTCCATCTTTGCCACCATTTTCTGGTCAAAGAATCTACTTGAAAATAGACATGTGGAGTTCGGAGACAGCATGCAGCTATCATGTAATAAAAATGTCTAACAGAGAGTGTTTTAATTGCATTGGATGGCACACAGAAGTCTATACATTAATTACAGGGTTATGCAACTATACATCTTTCAACCTTTCCTGGTATTTTTATAGGGTCATTAAAAAAAACACCTGAGCACGTTCTCCCTTCTCCCTCCTCCCCCCTAGTAGTGGCATTTAGAAGCTGTAGCCAATCTGAGGAAAGATGAAAACTATCATCCAATTACTTGGCAAAGCCACAGTCCGCTGCAGCCACTTGGGTGCAATTCCCAAGCCAGCAGGCCCAGGGCCTGAGTCACTTGCAGGAACTAGGACAGAGGGTGTGGGTCAATGCACAAACTTAAAGAATCCTAAACAGTTCCAGTTAAGATAGGATTAAGTATTTCTCTGGGCGGTTCATTGATGACAGATAAGCCTTTTTGTCTTGGGCTCCTAGGAAAGTGGTAAGGCCAAGTTCACCAGCAGCTGACTGAGTCTTTATTTATTGTCATGACCTGGAGGGTGCCCAGGAAAGCCCAACTGTTGCCACATCGAGCTGCGAAGTTATGCTGCGGCTGCTGTGACAGTTAACCCCACCAGGGCAGGCAGTCCAGGGCTGGTGTGCAGGCCTTTGTACTCTGCCCCCTGGTGCCCCGTTGAAACCCCAGCCCTGAAGATGGCATTTTATGGTGAGGCCTTGAGAAGCCCCAGCCTTAAGCCATCTTTACATTCTAACCTGTCCTAGGAAGACCCCACTAGGGGAAATAAAATGTTTAACTGGTTCTAGCTAGATCCACAGAGAAAAATTGAGAACTTGGGCCATTTGCTGGCACTTCTAAACCCTCTCCTCAGGCATCTGGACACCTAAGGCTAAAAGTATTTGGGAGTTTCTAAAATGAAATATCCAGAGGATTACTCTGTACGACCACTTGAATTGCTAAGTCATTATTAAGTGAGTCGACTCTGCAGTGGCAGCTGCATGTTACAGCCCTCAGCTTTTAGAATCCTTCCAGGAAATATTAAGTATAGAAGAGAAAAGAAGATCCTGGTTGGGGATTTAACGCAGACTTGACTTTATTAGGGAGTATAATAGCATGGGAACATAATGTTAATAATGTTAACCGGGGATTTGCCTTGAGAAGCAATATGAAACATGCGTTGCATTTTGATATTACTAAAATTCATAAAAGAAATACAGGCATTATTATTCTTTTATATGTTAGCAAAGTATCAACATATGGCAATCTAACATGTCACAAGTCTAAGAGAAAGCAGTCTCTCGAGTTTCAATTCCTGCTTTAGTCAAAACAGGAGCAAGTAGAAATCAAGTCTATTCCTTTTGAAAGACCTGTGCCATTGAAAGTAATATATTTGTGGGTCTTTGTGTGTGTAGAATTAAGTAGATGAGGGAAAGCAGAGGGAGGGTTCTGATAGTACAGACTTTCTAAAGTGCCTGTGTTAGTTATTGTAGCTTAGAATCCAGGGCTGGCATTTAGATCCCATCATCACACAGGCTCTGGAGTGTCTGCCTTGAAGCTTCATGTATACAGAGTGTTGTGGAGGATGTATGCAGCAGAAATGAGCCAAATAAAAAAAGGTAATTAATTAGGGAAAGTCTTAACTTTAGAACTACAAAAAGAATGACGTTTTATTTGCCAGCAGGTAAAACCAACAGGCAGGAAAAAGAGATGAATATGCGTGACCAGAGTGGTTTGCCAACATACAAAATTATCTTGTTTTTAGCATCGCCCAAAGGGCATGTCTCCCTGGGTAAAGGATGTGCTAGATGACAGTCACTCGTCAGGCCCAGGAGAAGGGGCTTGTCCTAGAGAAGCATCTCCTGCTGGTTCCCCTATCTGTTGTGAAGTCTTAATGTACTCAAAGTGTACCAACTAAAGGTGTAAATTAGCCTACTGAATTGAACTAGAGAGAGGCAAGGCAGCAAACCTTTTTAGGTAAAAACAGTCCACAACTTTGTTCCAAAATACAAAAACTCTCCTTTCTCTGTTTTCCTTTAGCTTCCTAGAGAGAGAGAGAGAGAGAGAAGGAGAGAGAGAGAATTAAGAGAGAACTATGATTTTATCTTTTAATAAATATATATATCTTTCATTAAAAGATATATATACTTTTTATATATAAAGATGTCCACTCAGGGGGAATAAAATGACAAAATTTGGGTTTTATTAAAATGGTCTTTTTATTTCAAAATTAAAATGCTTTCCTTTTTGCGGGCTTTAAAATATCAGTAAGTTGCCAGCTCCTTTTTGGGGTCAGACTCTCACCAAAACATTTCCTTTGTTTTATTTTCCCTTTTATAGTTTCACTTATGTCATTATATTATAGTCTTTACCAAGGACTGAACACTCCTGGAGCTGATGCCTAGCATTTTAAATGATGGGATCCACATCCTGTCTGAGCAGCAAGTTCATGCCAGTGTTGAATTACTATTGAATAAGCAGCAATGAAATCTTTATCAAAATAATCAGTAGTTCCCAAAACCACAAATAACAACAACAGGAGCCGAGTTGTACTAAATCAGCAAAGACCACTGAGATATAATAAGAGACTGAGTCACTTTTTTTCTACATTCCCCTCTTGCAAAGTCTACTCGGCTGTTTTCTTGCACAGCCTGGGGGAGGGCAAGGTGGAGGGAAGGAAGGGCATTGCTCAGAAAGAAAAAAAAATTGACATCACTTAAGTCACATGATCAGCCAGAACCAATTGAGATGGTCTATGGAAAGGGGAACAGTTAAATTTGTAATTTGGGTTGTGTGAAAACTTCTTTGGGCCTCATAAACAACCACAGAACCACAAGTTGGGTAGCCTGGCAGTGTCAGAAGTCTGAGCCCAGCACAGTGGTCAGCAGGCAGGGCGAATCACACTGAATGCAAACCACAGGGTTTCGCAGAGTGGTGAACATCATCAACCCACAGCCAAGGCGGCGCTTGCTTTTTTTTTTTTTTTTAATCTTTAACAATTTGAATATTTGTTTTCACAAAGGTACATTTTTCAAAGGGCTTAGGGAGTCCCAGAGGTGTCCAGGGGGACAGAAGAGACATGGAGAGCTGGACGGGGGGGTGAGACTAAAACAGTGACCTTTCTTGGTTTTTGCTCCTAAGGTGAAAGAAATCATTGAGTCCCCGCCTTCAGAAGAGGGTGCATTTTCAGGAGGAAGCAATGGCTTCAGACAGCATATTTGAGTCATTTCCTTCATACCCACAGTGCTTCATGAGAGGTGAGTACATGCTGGTCTTGTAATATCTACTTTTGCTCGACTTTGCATATAATGAAATGGCAGCCTGTTTCACCTAGGTGCAGAGGGCTTCCTCGGTGTCTGCCGGTTCCCTCTCTGTTTGGTGGGAGGAATTCAAACTGAGGCGTATGATTACAAGGCTATTGGATTACTTATTCATCAGATGGCAGCTCTTCAGAAATATTTTAATAAATACTTAGTTAAGCTATTGGAGTGCTCAGTCGGTGCGTGAGAACGCTCAAGTGTGATTAAGTTCTGCTGGTCTTGTTTAAAGTTCTAGAGATTATAAAGGCTGCACGAAGCTCCCTGGGTTATATTTTGCTGTCCCTTGCCTGGAATGACTGTGCCTGAGTTATCCTTAACTCAGCATGCTGTGTGGCCCAGAATGCAGCCTGCCCTGGGGGCTTAGCAGGCACATGCAGAGAGCCGGCCAGAAGGGCTGGTGCCAGTGAAGGACAGGAGGCGGAGGATCACAGATATGCTTTCAACCATCCCGGGGACTTCAGGGCCAAAGTGGCACTGCAGCTGTCTCCAAAAAACAAAGCATACAGGAGCTGGGCAGACTTGGTTAGGTTAAAAGCATCAGGATGGGGCTGGGCTGTGTTTTTCTTTGTATCTTCAATGTAAGAGGCAACCAGTGTCTTTCAAGAGAGAAAGCAAGCAAGATATGACATACAGAAGTTTCTCTCAAAAAGAGCGATAGTTTCCTAAGTCGTATTCTCACAGCTTAAGTAGTTAGATTGCATGCTTACGAATAACAGCAGCTAGGAAAGCCTGTCTACGTTTTTGCAGCCAGCCTCTTGAAATGTGCAAAGCTGTGGTTGAACCATGAGTGTGTGAGTATGTGTGTGCATGTGCGTTTTGTGGCTCTTTAGTGGTAAAAGAAGGCTATACTTAAACAAACAAAAATAATAACATGAAAATGTTACGAAGACATTGCAGTGTGTCAGGGCACGCACTCTGACCATTGCCCACAAAGTGTGGCTTGATGGTTTGGCAGAGCTGAGATGGACTGGGATGGGATGGGGGAATAATTAATTTTCTGGCTACAAACTCTCTCGGGCACCCAAATAGTATCTGTGACTCATTATTTATTCATACAACCAAGTGAGCAGGGGAATGCAGAGGGCTTGCCAGCCACTTTGTCACAACAAATGCTGTTGTGCATGCATGGAGCTTCTAAGTTTCCGGGTCCTTGAAACGTAAAAACTCGACAATGGTATGTGTGTGTGTGTGTGTGTGTGTGTGTGTGTGTGTGTGTGTGTGTGTGTGTGTTGGCAGTAGGGGAGGATTTAGGGAGAAGGAAAAGAAAGCAAGTCATACCTGATTTCAAGCTTCAAATTAAAGAGTTTTCAAATGCGTCTTTACTGGCAGCCGAGGGAATTTTAGTGAAGTTGAATCATGCGGACGTGTATGAGTCACTAGTCTTGCAGCGTCGTTCGGCTGGTACACCAGAGACACTGGCCACTGGTGAGAAGCTGCAAACGGCTCCCTCACTGCTGCATTTCCTCTGGGCTGCTAACAAGCCAAGGAAGCAATATTTGTAGAAGAGCAGAAAAAAGATCTTCCTGCCTTTACTCCGCTTTCAACACCCTCTCCGAACGTTTATTGTTTCCTATTTTATCAACTCAGGAAGGTAGATTCAGGAAATTTTTTAGTATTCCACTGGACAATAGGACAGATCCCAGTGTATAGTGTGGCTTTTGGAGATGTTCTTGCTGGCCAACAGCAAAGACAGTGAGGGAACATCGTGACATGTGCAGACACCAGGTAACAAAAAAGAGTCCGACCCCTAACAGAGCCCCACGGCTCCTGTGTCCCATGGCTGCTCAGCCCGACCTGTCCCAGGTTAGGAGGAAGGGTCAGTTCACTTTCACAGAGGCAGTCTGGGGAGAGCCCGAGCTGGCACCAGGACACAGAAAGGCTAATCTGAAAAGGTTTTTTTCACTCTTTTTTCTCAGTGTAAGGAACGCAGGTCCTTTTAGAATCTCTAACTCAATGCTGTAATATGAAGATTTAATTTCAAAGAGCCAAGTGAAATCTTTGTTATTTCCTGTTCATTTCAGCCAAGTGATCCATCAGCATAAACGTTTAAATTGTCTAGTTTAGCTGCCTACATCATTCACCTGACCTGGAGGGGTGGCAAAATATTTCTTACAGTATCGTTCGGACATTGCCTTAGAGTCTGATGCTAGAAGAATTACCATTTCTGCCAACAAATTGTTCTCACCCAGAGTTTTTACCCTGTTCCCATAGCCGGGCCACTCACAGTGGTCACTGTGACCATTTCTCAATGCCTTTAATTTATAGCATGTGTTCCCTCCCCATCTGTGACATGAGCTGGAGGGGAAGACAGCATCTTGTTTTCTTCCTGGGATGGGACTTTATCAGTCTATGCAATTCTCATAGAAGGAAACTTGTAACTCATTTTTAGCCAGATACCCATGTGGAAATTAGAGGGCAGGAGAGGAGTGAAACCAAGCAACCCATCACTCCCTTGTGAGAGGCGAGTGGGAGCCTGAGAGACGGGCACGTGAGACGAATGTGGTCTACCACAGAGAATATGGGCCTTTTTCTATCATACCACACCAGGTTCCCACCTCATTTGCTTAGGAAGAAAGATAAGATGCGATTGAAATTCCCTGGAATTATCACATGTGGTTTGCAACATAAAATTCTTGCCCAACCCAATCTTTGATCCTCTTTTCAAAAATGCAGCATGTCTACAAAAAGAGTTGAGGGTAGGGGTAGAAAGGCAAAGCCTCGGTGTGTAACATATTTTTGCAAAATGCCTCAGGTAGTCTTGTTCTTAGAAGTGGCTTAGTGGTCTATGCAAAGCCTGAACACTCACATGCCTCTGCGTTCCTAGAACCACAGGTAAAAATCTCAGCGAGACTGACTCCCTGCTCGTCTTCTCCGTGGTTCGAATTTACCCCACCAGAGGAGTCTTTCAAAGAGAGTGGCAGAACACAAAGTTGCATGTATAAAGTGTGCTGTTCTTTAAGCATCCGTTTGTCACTATTTTCAGAAGAATATTTATTAAGACACTTCTGGTTTGATGGAAAACTTAAGATCACAGAAGGTCATAGATTAAACTTTTGTGGCATCAGCCACAGTGTGAAATCTGTATTATTTTTCTAGGGCTGCCAAGGCAAAACACCACAGAATGGGTGTCTTAAACAACAGAAATTTATGTTCTCACAATTCTGGAGGCTGTAAGTCTGAGATCAAGGTATCGGCTGAGCTGGTTTCTGGCGAGGTCTCTCTTCTTGACTTATGGATGACCACCTTCTCCCTGTATCTTCATGTGGTCTTCCTTTTGTGTGTGTCTGCATCCTAATCTCCCTTTCTCATAAAGATACCAGTCATATTTTATTCGAGTCTACTTTAATGACCTCATTTGGCCTTAATTACCTCTTTAAAAACCCTATGTCCAAATACAGTCAAATTACAGGGACTTTTAGGACTTCAACATAATAATGGGGGGCGGTGCACAATGCAGCCCCCAACAGTGAATCTTAGCAAATCTGATTCACCCTGTCCCACAAGGAAACTGCTCTCCTGGATACTGAAGAATCAGACCCCAGTTCCTCCTTTGTGAGATGAAGTTTCACATCTGAAATTGCCCACACATTTTGAAACTATGAAAAAAAAGGTGTTAAAAACTATCTAAATTTATAATCATGCCTTTGCATGATTTCGTCTCTTTGCACGCTAAGAAACTTTTGAAAATGACAAAATAATTTTGAAATGTTTAAGCTTTAAAAAAGCAAAGAGTGGTTCCCAAAAGAAGTCCACTCCTTGGTCTGCTTCCTTGTGCAGGATTGTCCCTGTGCTTCAGACTCGCTTGACCAGCGGGGTTTGGGAGACCACAGGAGTCCCCTCAGCTGCTCACACACGTAGTACAGGAAGAAGCAGCAACCAGTAGCAGAAACACCTTCAGAAACAGCAGCTGGCCCAGGATCTAAATGCCAAGATGCCTTTTAGCGCTTTTGAAAGCAACTGAGTAGCCAGGAGCTTCCTCCGCTCTCTTGACATAAATCTGAAAGCTGTGCCCATAAGAGATGTGGCCCTTTACTGAGAAAGTAAGTCTGGTGGGTTGCCAGGACAGGAAGACTGCATGGTTGCTGTGCACACGCAGACTTTAATAGAAGCCCTAGGGTCTGGAGGGGAGAGCCTGAGAGTGTAGAATATCCCCCACTATTAGGAAAAACAGTGATGTGAACAGGAGTGTGCTTAGATGACACGATGATGGCCTTTTCTTCCTTTTCTTTTTTTCTGGCATTGGTCAAATAACATGTAGAACTTCTCTTTTGAGTCTCAGTTTCCTCATTTGCAAAGTCAGGGTAATAGTAGTACCTACTGTGAAGGTAGCTATATGGACTGAATTACATAACCTGTGTAAGTTGCTTGCCCAGCCATAAAAAGCAAGCTGTAAATGTTAAACATGGCTGTCAATGTTCGGTTATCTAAGATGGCAGCTGGTCAACCTCTGTCTACTCTAGGAGGTGAGAGGTTGCAATGCTCTAGAGGACATCACTGGAGGCTCCCTGGAGAAGGTGACTCATGAGTTGGGGGAGGGGAAGGTGGGGAGCTTGAGAACAAAGAGAAGAGAGAAGGGTGGTCTAGGCAGAGGGTACAGCCTAGGCAAAAGTGGAGCCACAGAGCCCTGCATGGGTACGGGCAGCGAGTGAATCGGCCAACCTAATGGATTTTCAACATCAGACAGCCTTCCTTCTTTCCTTTCCCTTTATGCAATTTAACTTCATAAGTTTAGCTTTTAAATGTTCTCACTCATATGTGGGAGCTAAATGGTCACAAAAATGGAAATAATAGACACTGAAAACACCAATAAGGGAGGAGGTGGGAAGGGAGGTTAGGGTTCAGAAATTACCTGTTGGGTACAATGTTCACTCTCTGGGGAATAGGCCACCTGAGATTCAATCCTCACCACTACACAATATGTCCATGTAACAAACCCTGCATGTGTCCCCCTTGAATCTAAATTTTTTTTAAATCAAGGTTTATTGGGATGTGTCGTGACATAAATCTTTGGCCTGAACACACAGGAATGACAGACAATTTTCTTCATTGAGAGTGCTGGTGTGGCTTTATTTTCTCAAAGGCTCTTCTTGAGGAAAATGCTATTTTTCGCATTGAACCATGGGCAGATTCTCCCAGACTCTAAGAGACTCTGATTTCCTCACTTCTTGGCAACATTTGTGATTATGTACTTTATCAAAGTTCAGAAATGGTGGCAGCCTTGGCAGCTTGTCTTGTTGGGGGCAGAAGGGGAGGCCCACACAGGAAACTCAAGCAAATTTTCAGTTTTTCAGGTAACTTCTAGTGACCTAGATGAGTCAATAAATGTCTTTGTGTCTCATTTGAGTTCTGCAAAAAGGGCCAATAATGTTCTAGACGAACTTGCCTCCAAATTACCAAGTTCCTGTTGGAAATCTTTGAATGCATCAAAGAGAGACTGTAAGACACATCACCAGTCTTCTTAGTTTAACAACATGAAACAACTTTTTACAATATTTTATTTTCTGTTAAAAAATAGTTATCCTACCATTTTACACAGCAAAACATTTTCCCATATTTTCTCAAAACGTGTTCCCCAACTCCCATTCTTCAAAAAAAAATCTTCAGAAGCTGCTCTGGTGCCTGAATAGACATTAAAAAATGCAAAACACTTTACTCTCGTTGCTTGACCTTCCCTGTCCCTTCCCCTCATGTGCCACCAGTTCTCTTCTTTATCCTTTTTGCCAAAGCTTGAAACCAAGCCAAGGTGATATGTCTTTCTCAGCCTTCCTCCCCACTGCAAAAAAAACATAATCATGAGGATGGCCTTGAGTGGTAGAAAGAAAACATTTCCTTGAAGGTCTCTGCAGACCATGAACATGATCAGAGAATGCTTAAGAGAAAACAGGGTGACTACTGGGCACGAAACAGGGCTCAAAGCCTCCTGTTACCTTCAACATGCTAGAAGAGTAAGCTCGGGTAATGCTTATGTTTACACAGGCTTCACTATTGTTGGAGAGACATACTCTTATACTTTTGTAGCTCTCTGATCTCTCTCTCTCACACTCCCCCTTCCTGTGATAACACTAAATGCCAGAGAAGGAGCCATGATGGAGAAAATAACACTAGATCCAAAAGATGACTGAAATTATTTATTTTATTGAAATGACAGAAAGAGAGTAAAGCTCTTACTTGGGTTTATCTGTGAGAGTTGTGTTTGGCTGCACATGGGAAAAGCTGACCACTGTGACTTGAGCAGATGAGCATTGTTCTATGAGATGAGCAAGGGTTCAGGATGGAGCAGCCCAGGCCAGTCCAGTGGGATGCAGGATGCTCCTGTGTTTGGTCTCACCATGCTGAGCCTGCGGCACCTCTGATCTGTCCAGGCAGGAAGGAGATGGGAGGCCCTAACCCCTTCTCCTTGTCAGGCATGGCCTTTATATTCAGGAAGGGAAGCCCTTCTCTGCAAACTTCTGCTTACATACCACTTAAGCCAGAACTGTGTCACAAGCCTCTGACTGGAGGGAGCCTAGGACAATGGACTTGTCACTTTCCGGCCTGTAGAGTGGAAGGAAGCAGAGGGGAAAGTGGCTGGAAATGAGCATCAGCCCAGAACTTCTTCTGCCTGACCTGGAGACAAAGACTGGTTCCAGGCAGGCTGTGCTTTCCTGGTTATATCATGTATCATGTGTGTTCTATGCCACTAGTGTTACGGAAAGAAACTCTGAGCTCTTCCCTCAATCTTTCTTGGAAGTTGCAGGTGGATGCTGAGTGTGGATTCTTGATTCACTGAAAGCAAAACAAACAGGAGATGGGATGGGATGGGGTAGAGGCCTGATTAAATGGATCCAAGGTCACAACTATTTTCATTGTCAAAACCCAGAATCACACTTGAGTCTCTCACCATGTTAAAATGAGCAAAAGAAAAATAGTCCTGTATCTATGGAAATATTGCTTGCAGTAGAGACAGCACACCTGTTGTGAGATTTATGTACGAGGGGAGAGTCCCTAAAATTTGATTTATTTATAAAAAAACTATTTATTCTTACATGTTTAAACTTCAGTCACCTTCAAAGTACTCTCTGTTTGATGTAGTACACCTATCTAAATGCCTTTTCCACCACTCAACACAATATTTGAATTCATCAATTTTGATGCCTTTCAGTGCTTCTGCCATTTTGTTTCACCTCTTCTACAACGGCAAAACCTTTCCCTTTGAGGACTTTTTTTCATCTGGGGAAACCAAAAAAAAGTTGCTTGGGGCAAAATTGGGTAAATAGGGAGGATGGGGAACAGGAGTCATGCCATTTTAGTCCAAAACTGCTGAACACTCCATCCAGCGTGGATAGGTTGTTTGTGTAAATCACCCATCATGAAATGGACAAACACATTGAAAGAATCTAAAAAAAGAAAAATTTAACTGAAGCTGAATGCAGTTTCTCACAACAACACTAGCTGACACTGATGCTGATGGGTTCCTAGAACATAACCTGAAAGGGACCCACCCTCCAAAAGATAATTCCGGTTCTTGGGGGGGGGGTATATCTCTCAAGCAGCTGAAAATCACTTTTTACTCTTTTCCTCACTCTTGAATTCTCATTTTTTTCATTTTAAGATAAATTTTTCTATAAAATTTCTTGAGTGAAACTTTCTTTTAAATGGCCTTTCTTACATTTACCTAAAGATGTTTTATCTCTGATAGAAATCTGAAAGACAGATAATAACCAGATAATAACCCTCTATCTGGGCTATGAACACTTATTCATACCTTGTATTTCTGCAAGTTACAGATTATTTTTGCTTTGTAATTACTGGCTCTTTCTACTTCCTGAATCTGGATACAAATCTCTCTCCCTGAGCGATTCAATGCCCCATTTAACAAAAAAAAAGGAAAGAAAGTCTTCTTTCAGTTTTTGCCTTGAAATAAGAAATAATGTAAACCTTTCATTTTGTTGTGCTGCAAGATTGGTGTTCATTTAGAGAATTGTTGATTTTGTACACAATATCACCATCCCATTCCATGGTCTTTGTGTGTCTATTTTTGGATGGACTTCTTTTTAAAACAGTCAGTTCCCCCCAGACATTGTAAGGACCCCAAATGGAAAAGGTCACCAAAAATAGAAATCTCAGTTTGCTAGTTGGGCTTGCTCAATGGCTCTGCTGATTTCAAGACTGATACTTCATTGTGTAAATGCAAAGCCCATGTTAAATTGATTCTAAGTCAAGGACTCAACACGTCAAGTCTTGAAACCATGTCCATTGGGAAAGAGAAATACGCAGCTCTAACATTTTGCAAAGCCTCTATGTTACCTTCTTTGTCAGCAACCAGCTTTTACTCTTGGGTGTTTGGATGTCCTCCATAGAGACTGGGACTTCGCAAAAGAAATATTGCTGGTCTTGGATAGAGAATGAAATGATAAAATGTAAGAAATAAATTAAATATAGCCTGACTGCAACACCACAAAGCAGCCTCTGTCATCTCCTCTCTGGGAGGTGTATTGATCTTGATCAGCACTCATGTTCTTCTGAAAAAAGTGCAGAATTTCAGATTATTTTTCATTGTTAGTAGATCCTAAAGAAAGATCTAGAAAATCTTGCAACATTCAACCTGACAGATGAGGGCGTCTTAAAAGAGCAAACAGAAGTAAGTGGCAGCTCTGAACACATTGCAGGCTATTCCATGGGCACGTTCCATTGTTGGTGAGTTTTTTTAAGGAGACTAAAAATATTAGAGAGGCTCTCATTGCTCAGTGGAGAAGCACTTTCCTTTTTCTATGCAAATTTTTTTCTTTGTTGAATTGCTTTTATTTTTACTTTCAAAATTGACACTAATAGGTGTACATTTTTTCAGAGTATATGTGATAATTTTATACATTCATATAAGGTATAAAGAGTAAATCAGAGTAATTAGGATACCTATCACCTTAAATATTTATATATTTTTAATTATAGGAACACTCAAATTATTCTTTCTAGCATTTAAAAATGTACAATAGATTATTGTTAACTATAGTCACTCTACTGATCTATTGACCATTAGGTCTTATTTCTTCTAAGTGTGTATTTGTCCTCATTAACCAATCACTCTGCCTGCCCTCCTTCCCCATACCCTTCCCAGTCTCTAGTAGCCACCAATTCACTTTCTAACTTCATGAGATCCCCCTTTTTTAGTTCCCACATATGAGTGAGAACATTTTATGCAAAGTTTTATAACCTATATGACCTTCAACATTTAGTATTTATTAGCACCTCAGAATGTGCAAAAGAGAATGTAGGTAAATTATGATGCATTGGTTTGACGCCATTTTTTCCAGTGCAGTTTTGACACCAACCACAATTTGCTGCACCTTCTTACACAGCTACTGTTTTGCACTTTGAACTCTGTGCACCCAGATCCCCCTATTCTACACCATCTGCAGGCTGCATCTGGGCAACTTCATCCAACTCACTAACTGTCATAGCTGAACTTGACATACACCCACTTTGAAAGTATATCATCTATAAAATCTGAAACTGTGCATATGGATAAAATCCATGCAAGGGTCTGGAGGAACTAGAAAGACAGGAAAAGATAGTTATATCCTTCGGGAGTTTTGTTTCTTATCTCAGTCCTTTTCGTAATATGCTGGGAATGAGTGAAAATGAAATCATGTAGGCATTGACAGTGTGAACAGAAAGTCAAGCTGCTATTTTATAACCATTGAATCTACTATTTCTAAGATCAGAATGGCTTTACTCCCAAAGTTCTAAAGGAGAGGAACCATGTTAGCAATGTTAAGCAAATATTAGCACTGTGAGGGGGACTTTCTATTCAACTACCAATCATTCCACACCATTATTTCACTTTTTAAAAAAGGCTGTGCCTCCCATATGCTTTCCTCTAGGTTATGTTCAAAACAAAGAAATAATTGTATCACATAGGTGGATAAATCTGCTTAAAAAGCAAATGAACTATGAGGCATATGAACCATGAGTCGTTGTTCCATATGTTTTGTTGTGTGTATGGTATACTTTTCTACTGACATAGTGTAATTATACTGTGCATATTAAAAATATGTAGGCATGTTTTGTATACCCAGTTATATATATATATATACATATATATGTATGTGTATATATATATAGTTTCAGTTGGTATCTGAAATTTAAGTATATGTCTAAAACTATAATGATTTTTTTTAACTTCTAGGAATAAAAGATCAGAATATTTGACTGGAGTGATTTTAGACATCTCTCTATCTTAGGGCACCAGAGAGATTTAGTTGTCCAAGGTCTTACAGCTGCTCAGAGCCTGAAACAGAACCAGAAACCAGGTCTTCTCAACTCCTGTTCCCCAGAATTTTGTAGACACTGAACTCAGGAGGTTGATTCCATTCAGGAGTTCAACTCATTAGGAGACATATGCCCCAATTCTCCCCAATTACTCCTTGCACTGGTCAGACTCCACAGTCCTTGGTAAGCGAAATCCTTTCACCATGAGAAAGCATTAAGTAGAGCAATGAATACAAATCCCCAAGCCCTTAAGAACTTCCTTAGGCCGCGTTAGGAATACAATTGGCTTCAGGAGGGCATCTGCCACCCTGGAGTCCTTTGGATGCTCTCTCTTACCCATAAACAGGGCAGCACCTGCACCGCCTTAGCTAAGCCCCCACCATGTGCCTGCCTGCCCCTCTCCTTAGGCAACTTTACGGTTAACCAGGTTGGTTTTAATGAGTGTCTTATGGTGAAATCTGAACAACCACAACAGCAAATGATGTACACATCCAAGCAGAGGGTGCAGAAATGGCCCCAGCCAAGGAGCCAGGTCCCAACTCTGGAAGGAGCTTTGGGAAGTGGAAGCATGCCATCCTGGTGTTTGTTTGTTTTGTGTGTTTTTTTCAATTGAGAGACAGAGACGGAGGTCATTCTATGTTTCCCAGGCTGGTCAAACTCCTGGTCTACCAGAAATAATCCTACCATCTCTGCCTCTCAAAGCGCTAGAATTACAGGCATGAGCCACTGCACCTGACTAATGCCATGTGTGTAGAAAATTTCAACCCAGATTACAATTCTCATCGGGGATATATGTCCTCCAAACACTCCTGATTCAAAGTTCAGAAGTAGCCTTTCAGGAGAAATAAAGCTTGCACGTGTGCGCTCTCTCTCTCTCTCTCTCTCTCTCTCTCTCTCAAACACACACACACACACACACACACACACACACACACACACACACACACACACGCCAGCATTCAAAATTCACATGCCTTAGGGAATCCATTGGGACTTCTTCCCAGGATATACAAAATCTGACAAAATTTTCTCTAGGTGCAGCAGGGGAACTGCTGAAATGCTGAACATTTATAGTTCATAGTCCTTTATAGAATCTTCATCATGCTGCACATAAGTAAAAAATTGTTTTGCATGCTCCATAATCTATGCATAGTTGTATGCTTGTAAATCATATGTCTATACTTTTGTACTAATATAGTGTAAATATACTGTGTGTGTTATAAAACACATGCCCCAAGTAAAAATTAAAATTAGATTTTCAAAACCCAAGTTATGATACTTTTTCCTACCTTTCCATGAGCACTTCAATTTGAATCAAAAAGTCCCTAGATGTTTACAAATGTCATGTCTCTGCTCACCAGGACATGGCTTCTCTCTGTAGATCTTTATTTCTTCCCCTGAATGCTTCAGTCCATGTTGAAGTATAAGCTTCACTCATCGCTAGAAGGAATCACGTGTTCTTGACCACCAGGTCCTCCTGTTCAATGAGCTGTTCTTTATGGGGATACTAGGAGGAAGACAGGCCTGAGCACTGAGGTAGGGATGCTTAGGGGTAGAACCCATTGGTAAGTCTTCTTCACGACCAGCTAGTTTTTATTTATCACTCAGAATTGATCAGGGATGACACTAGAGTGCCATAAACTTGGCACTTCCCATGAAAAATGTAATGTGTCTCTCACTCCCAGAGTCATGCAAGGCTGACCCTGTACTTGACATGACCTTGAGAGAATTTTGTGTCCCAGGTACAGCTCTCGCCCTGTCCTAGTAAAGCCCACATACAAAAGAACCCTGGTCTGTAGTCAGGGACCTGCCACTTCAGGAGTCTGAGTTTTTGACTCAGCAGGTTGGTTTTTACCTGTCACCAGCATGTTTTACCTGTCATCACACCTTGTGTGAACTTGAACCATTAACCCAACCTCACAAAGCTTCCAGTTTCTCATCCATAAATAAGGGAAATGATCCTGCATTGTACAGTTGTCAAGGGGATTTGAAATAATATATACAGTAATGGATACATAGAGAAAGCCAATAAGTAAAAGGTAACTCTGAAAATGCCACCAAATGGGGAGGCTGGGGCAGGAAAGCCACCCCCACCAACCAGCCTCAGAAACATGGCCCCATAGATGGTCAAAAGACCAGGCATGTGTGCAGATGAAAAATAGGATCTATTTCCCTCATAATGTCGCAGTGCAGATATAATCTTCATGCTCCTTGGCAGAAGGTTGAGCTTACAGATATTAAAACAGATACTAGCAACAGCTAGTATTTATTGAGCATATGTTTTGTGCAAGGTACTTGTGCCATGTCAAAACTTTTCTTGTCTTACCACATGAAATCCTTGGCACAACCCTGTGAGTAGGTACTCTCTTTGTTAATCCTACTTGATTGGGGGAAGCATGGTATGCTGCAGTTAGGTGACCTACTTGGGGTAGGCTGCTGGGAAAGGATGGGGGCAAGGTCCAAACGGAAGCATCCATCCAGCAGAGCCAACTGTCTGCCTGTGGGGGAGCAGGTGGGGATTCAGAATATCTATTCAGCCTGTGAAGGAGCAAAGCCTTACAGCGTTAGAGGCTTTCCAAGGCCCCTGGATGATGCTGTAGAATGGCTCTAAGCGAGGACTGGACAGATTTCATGACTCTGCATGCATTCAGAGTCTTGAGGTCCCCACGGGTGGTGTTCAGGCCTCCCCTATCCACTCATGTCATCCCATCAGAGCTGCCCCCGAGAGAGATATTCGCGTAGCTCCTGTGCAGCCCACAAAAGATACTTCTCTAAGCCAGGAGTTCTCAGACTTGTTCCCAAGAAGATGGTGAGGAGCTTGAGGGGAGAAACCATTGGTAAGTCTTCTTCCTGACCAGCCGGTTGTTTTATTTATCAGTCCGAGAATCCTGAGGGGTGACACGAGAGTGCCACAGATTTGGCACTTCTCATGAAAAAAATAAGGCGACTCTCACTCCCAGGGTTGTGCACATGCATGACCTTAGGAGAATATCACTTTAAATTTGTGTCCCAGGTACATCTCTTGCTCCATCCTAGTAAAGCCCATGGGACCCAAGTACAAAAAACCCACAGCATGATCTTCTTGGCAGTCAGGGGCCTGCCACCTGAGCCATCCTTCAGGAGTCTGGCGAGAGGAGCCTCTGGCCCCCAGCACTGTCACTGCCCTGACTCTGCCCCTGACTGATCCTGGCCAGGCTTTATGTGGGGCTTGTTTCCCATCCACTTATTCTTGTGGTTGAAAGAAAAATTTTACTCAGAGTAGTTGATTCAGCTGTGACAGCAAGAAGAGGCCTCAGTCTCTCCTGTAAACAGGACCCTGAGAGGCACACACACTTACTAGCAGGCCTTTGGGAATGGTCTCTTTGTCTTTCTGCAGAGACATTTGTCATTTCAAAAGTCCACATCACCATTCCTCTGACATCATTAAAAATCCTTTTTTCAAGTAGTTGGGTTTGAGGTTTTCTTTTTTTTTTTTTTAACCTATATTTGTTGAAAGGCATTCTCATCTGATTTTTCTATAACAAGTTACCAGAGAGTCACAGAAAGTTCCTTCCCTTTCTCCATGGGCTCTGCACAGTGAAGGATGTGATCATTAATCCTCTTCTCCTCCCAAAGTCTGCTCACAGCCAGGGAACACAGGGAGCTGGCCAGCGTCTCACTGTCACTACACAAACCTCTTAATGGGACAGATTAAAAGGTATTCAAGCTAATTACTCTCCATAGTAAATGATAATAATAAAGTTCCTCTGGAAAGGTGAATGGAATTGCTTTTCTTGGAGTGTACAACCAACAAGAAAAGAAAAATTCCATGGTATACACTGGTGATTATATTTTGGGCATTCTTGTGGTTTAGAAAACACATTCTTTGTGTTTCTTTATTTTGGCTTATTTAGCTCTGTCTGCACACACACAGGGTCCTGCGACTCAGCTGCCCCCTCTCCCTCCCTTGTCTTCCCCCGGGGATAGTGGCCTTCACTGTTGCCTTCAGTCACACTTTGGTTCTTTTCAGGGAGTCCTAGTCCCCAAGCCCACAGTGGCCTCCTAGGAAGCCCAGGGGTCTCACCATTTTGTGTGACAGGTTGCACCCCAACCATATCAGTTTACGATCAAACGCATCACTTACGCAGAAGCAGTTAGAGTCATTTTCCACAGTTTCATCTCTCTATCCCACTTTTCCATTACAGCCATGCAACCTGAAGGAGCAGAACACAGAGAGGGACCCGCAGTGAGCCTGGACAACCCCCTGCCCGTGACCCCACCCCCAACCCGTGGGTTCTATATCAGGAACCCACACCAAACAGGAGGGTGTGGGAGGACCCCTCGGTGGCACCCTGTGTCCTTCACACTGTTGTTGTGACTAATTCTGGTTGGCACCCTAAAGTTATGGGACAATTCAGTTACATGGTGACTTAATAATGGTGACAGCAACTAATGCTCACTTACAAAATGTCAGGCACATTGCCTCTGTCATCTCTTTTAATAAAAATCCTTATGAGATAGGTACAGCTGTCAATCCCATTAGACAAAAAGAAAAAAAAAAAGAGTAAGACATGGAGACAGGTTACAAAAGCTGTCCGGGATACACAACTTGCAGAAGACAGAACCCAGTAAGAGTTTCTATTCTCTTTGACTTTCCCGCTTCCATCAGCCTCTTCTGTGTTGGGGATGGAGAAGGAGGAGGAGTGAGTTTGTGGGGTCAGAATGCCTGTGCTTACATGCCAGCTTTGCCCTTCTCTGCTGAATCACCCTGGGCAGGCTGTTCACCCTTTTTGTTCCTTCCTTTCCTCGTCCATACAGTGAGACGATGATAATGATTACTCATAGCACCACTGTAAGCACTGAATGTGAAATACAGAATTCTGCTTGACACATGACAAACCTCTAGATCATTTTAGCTATCATCATGGGTTTTGCTTTTCTGCCCCGATTTGCTTTTTAAATTAGAAACTGTTTCACTTGGTTATCCCATTTTCTTCTTTACACATGACACAAACCAAATCGACACGTGAGCCCTAATTGTGCCATTCCTGTGAGTGCACGTGATCATCCAAGGCATTATTGCAGATTGGAGCTGTTCACTTTTGGAAGCAAATGGCTGATGGTTCAGACAAGGTGTGAAGTATGGCAGGAAGAGCCTTTGGGAGGTTACTTCTTTATGCTCATATGAACTACTTGTATTTCTCTCACAAGTTCCGGTAATAGTCATGACAGTCACCTGACAGAGCTGTTGTTCAGTCAAGGAATGTCATTCTGTAGGTTGTGAGACCTGGGACATGTGTCTACATGGAGCATTGGGGGACTCATGTCCACATTGCAGGCATGAACAGACACACTGCTCCCTGAAGGAGTGGGACTATCAGAGTGACACTCTGATGACCAAGTCTTATAAGATATCCTTTGAGAATTCATGCAAAGGGTCACACTTTACTTCTAGCTGAGCTTTATTCAGTTTACATATCTACTCAAGCTCTTTCCAAAACTTAACTCGGGCTTTTCTATTTGTAAATGTATTCTCCAAGAGACTCTAAGAAATTTGAGAGATGGGCCCATATATCATTTATCACTTTATTCACAGTATCTGGCAGAATGTGGATGCTCAAAAAACATTGGAAGGATGAAAAAAAGAGGATGGATGATGGATAGATGGATGGATGGTTGGACAGACAAACAGATGATGAATGGTTAGATTGACAGATAGGTGAATGAATGAATGGATAGGTGGGAAGACGGATGGATGGATAACCAAACAGATGGATGGATGGATGGATGGATGGATGGATGGATGGATGGATGGATGGATGGATGGACGGACAACCAAACAGATGGATGGATGGATGGATAGATGGATGGATGGATGGATGCATGAATGGTTGGTTAGATGGATAGAGAAATAGATGTATGAACATGGACTGGATGAACAGATATATGGATAAATGGATGAATAGGCAAGCAGATAAACAGGTGGATGGACCACAGATGGATGAACAGACAGATGAATAAATGGACAGATGGATGAAGGGAGCTCCACCAGCCTTGTGCTTACTGGTTAAGTGTAGAAAGCTCAATGGGTATGAGTATAGGAGACCACACTGTTCTCCCCACACATACAACCATGGCAGGAAGTAAGTGACTAGGACCTCCACCCAAACTTGGTTCCCCTCCTTAACTCCTGTAATTAGTTAAGGGTAGACAGTAGTGTGGAGAGATATTAGAGCAGAGAGGAGCAGACAGCATTGGGCTGGTTCCACTTCTGTCCAAAGGGTGTCAGGCTGGAAGTCCTGCAAATGTCCCTTGTGGAAGGCTGGGTAAGTATGCAAGCAGAATCATGTGGGAAATGCCATAGTCAAAGGACATCTTTGTTTATGAATTGATTATTTTATGCATTGAATGTCTATGTGGAAAAATAAATGTCTATAACCAAGAGAATACTGGTAACAAGAGAGTACATAATATTCTGACTGATAATGAGGTCCATTTCCCAGGGGGTTACTTGTAAGACATCAATCAAAGAACAGAAAAGATGCCCTCTGTTCTTCTGTATCTGCTCAAAGAAACATTTTTATGAAAACAAAAAACAAATACTCAATTCTTATTTTTCCTCTTCAAAACCAGAAACTAGTGGGAGAACAGAAGAGGTTTGGTAAATAACTTATAGTAGATTTGTCATTCAGTTCTCAGTCTCACCTACTTGATAACATCTCAGAAAGCTGAGTGAGTGCACAGACTGTCCCACTGGTGTCCAGTCCTTTGTGCCCAGAACCTTTTTCCATATATTTCAATTAAGGGAAAAATCTCCTTCAATAAGCTGTTGGGCAGGGGATGTTATGTGTGTGTTCCCCTTCCATTTCAAGGCTGCTGACATCTGTGCAACAATCTGTAGGATCTGGTGCTTCTAATAACCCCTAATCATTCCCCTCTACCTAAATGCCCTCGGCCAGACCTAGAATTACCCACCTGTTCCCATAACCGCATCCACATCTATGAAAGATTCTGTCAGTGTTGAGCCTTGTTCTTTGTTCTATTCAGGAACATTTCTTAGTAGAACCTTTTCCCAAATAAATATCTTCTTTTTACCTGTTTTATTGACAGATAAAAATCGTATATACTTACAGTGTAAAACATTTTTTAGATTCTACATATAAGTGAGATTAGGCAGCATTTGTCTTTCTGTGCCTGGCTTATTTTATTTAGTGTAATGTCTTTCAGGTTCATCCACATTGCTGCGAATGGCAGGATTTCTTTCTTTTTTAAGGCTAAATAGTATTCCATGTGTATATATACCACATATTCTTTATTCATTCATTCATTGATGTAAAAGATTGATTGTGAACAGTGCTGAAATAAGTGTTAAAGTGCAGATATCTTGAAAAGGCCAAGAAAGCAAGCCAAGATTATATGGCCAATAATGTTAGCTGTGTCAGGATTAGAACTAAGGTATATCTGTTGCTTTCTACTAAACCATGTCAAGCTAACTTATTAATATGTTACCATTATTTTAATCTGCTTTGCTGTTTGTAATATACTCACATTTCCTTAACTTGAGTTTGGAGTTGGGCATTTGAGCCAACCACAAACGAGGCAAAAATTAAAGAGGGAAGACAGCCAGAGCAGAAGAGATTGGTGGGAAAGAGCTGGTGGGGAGAGGCCACCCAAGAGATCATCACTGCTTGGTGAGAGTGAAGAGCAAATGCCCATGGTTTGGTTCATAGGTTTGGTGATCTAGATGCCTAGTAGAATGGAAACTAGAGTTAACAAAAATGAAATCCATCACCAATTCACAGTGTGTACAGATGAGCTGAGGGTCCATACTCTTTTTGCCCTACTTCCTCTCTGTCTTTCATGACCATGTAACCAGATTCTCATGACACTTTCAACACTACCACTTTCCTTCCCAGCTTCATCTGACCCTAGAGCGATAAAGTTTATGTCTGCTTCATTACACTCCGTAAAGCACGTCAGTAATAAACCATTACTGGTTGGTCCATGTGTGCATGACACTGTGTTAGAAAACAGCCTGGAGCCAGATGTGGTGGCTGATACCTGTAATCCTAGTGCTTTGAGAGGCCAAGGAGGGAGGATCATTTGAGGCCAGGAGTTCAAGACCAGTCTGGGAAACACAGTGACACCCCATCTCCACAAAAAAATAAAATTAGCTGGGTATTGTGTTGAATGCCTGTAGTCCCAGCTACTTAAGAAGCTGAGACAGGAGGATTGCTTGAGCTCAGGAGTTTGAGGTTACAGTGATCCATGGTCATGCCATTGAACTCTTGCCTGGGTGAGAGAACAAGACACTGAGTCTAAAAGTTAAAAATTAAAAAGAAAAGACCCTGGAATACAAAGACTATATGGCATGATATGGCCTTCAAAGAACTTACCTGTCTAATTAAGGAGGCAAAGCCCAAACAAGAGAAGTGCTCAGTCAAAGCCATAAGAATTGAGTAGCATATCATGAGCACAAGAGCAGTGGCAGAACAGGAAAGTAACTGCTTGCTGAATGAGAAGTCATGATCTGAAGAGGGTCTGGAGAGAAAGGTGGAAGTCATCTTATTCCAAGGCTGGGGAAAGCAAGGGAGAGAAAATGAATGAGACATAAAGTTGAGTGGTTCAAGGGATGCTCAAGGGCAAGAAGGAAGTCACTGCACCTCACAGGCGAACAGAAGAATGCAAGCCAGATCTTCGAATGCAGCAGTGGGAAGGCTAGACTTGAACCTGCAGACCAGGGAGTCCTAAGCTTGGCAGTACCTAAGAATCCCCTGGAGTGCTGGTTAACAGGCAGATTCTTGGCATCCACCCTGAGGAACTATGATGAGTAAGACAGAGGCTCACGAATCTGCATTTTAGCAGCCCTGTAGTCCCAGTCCTACTTTGAGAAACATTCTGTAACAGGAAGTCTCTGGCTGGTTTTGAGGAAGTCAAGATGGAGTCTTCATGAAATTTCAAGCCTGAGCAAAACCTGTTTCTTAGCAGAACCTATTTCTACAGCTGACACCTAGAGAAGCCTCCACATTCTAGATGATGAGTCTAGTGACTTTACCCACACACTGTGGATTTCCTACTCTAGCTTCTGAGTCCCCAGATAATACTTATTGCTAATTACATGTGACTCAAAAGCACACATATTAAAGTGCTTGTCTCAAGATGCCAAAGCTCCTCTGAGATCACACTGGGTCTCGCAAACTCAAACTTGGGTTCCAAATTCTGAAACATTATGCAAAACTATCCAGGTCTGAAAAACGCAGATATGTCTGTTCCAACTGAAAGATGGAAATATTTTAATTGAGAGGAAAAACCCAGATTGGGTTGGTGTGTGTGTGTGTGTGTGTGTCTCACATCCCACCCCTCCCCCACCATCTCTTGATTGAGAGCCTTGCCTAGACTCCCCTGAATCCCTCAAGTTGTTCCCAGTTGGGGCTTTTAAATCCCTTCACTGTTTCAAACTTTCCTTCCCTCTGGAACATAAAGGAATTTCCTTTTCCATTAGCAAGGTGGCTTCTGTTACAGCTTGACTTAAATATTTGCGCATCCATTAGGAGTTACTCTTGCTCTCCCAAAGCCTTGTCTTTCCAAGCGTGATCTTTGGACTGGCAGCATCACTCGCGAACTTGTCAAAAGTGCAGACTCTCAGGCTCAGCCCAGACCTGCTGAATCACAGTTTGGTTTTTCACAAGAACCGCAGGTGATTGGAGTGATTTTCTTGCATATTAACTAACGTTTAAGAAACACAATCCTAAATCTTCCCCCTCCAACCTGTGCCCCATGATTTGGGCTTCTCTGCCTCAAAACGCTTGCAGAGAGGGAGCCATGGAATTCGTTTCGGGTGAGGGGAGTTTCGCTCTCTCCCTTCCCTCCCACCTCCTCCCCACTTCACCCTTCTAGGTGCTCTCCCAGCGGCTGCACCTGCAGGGTTTTCACGTCTCTGGAAAGCCTCTTGGCACGGACCCGCGTCGTCCTTGCCTCTGGGGTGGGGCCTCCCCACCTCTTTTCTCTCAAAGAGCCTGGGATGCTGACAGCCTCAAAAGGAGGCATCCTGTTTGTCGAAAAATAAACCGGCAGTTAAAGCAGGGTTGCGAGAGCGAGAAAACCACAGGCCTGCGCCGCGCTGATAACACGAGGCAGGCAGCTTTTGCAGAAGTTCCGTCGCTGCAGCGCCGCGCGCCAGGCCTGCGCCACCGCCTCTTTTCCTGTCTGGGCGGCCCGCGTCCCCGCCGTTTCTGACTGTTACTTTCTGCGCGCTCTTTCGGTTGCTTCACTCACTGTTTTTTCTAAAGGATCCCCTCGCTGCGCCGCGGTGAGGGATGGTCCCACCGACAGTTCTCCAGGCGAAAGGGCGCAGACCCTGGACCCGTCGGGGTCGAAATTTACAAGCTGTCGTGAAAATGACACCGTTTAGAAAAACCTGAAATTGCTTTCTCTTCTGCAGTAGGTAATGCTTTGACGTGGTTTTAAAGAAAAAAATAGAACAAATCCAATTGAGACCTCTAATGCCAAAATTAAAAGGGACCCCTAAATCCAATATCCAGACTGTTTTTCTTCTTGGAGCTAGTTGACCTGGCCTGATTCAATGCGGTGAATAACTAATTCTCAATCTTTCCCTTTTGGGGGGTATTAAAAGCTCTTTCCCCATTTGCCTGTTATCAGATAAGCTAAGCTGATGAGAAGTCAGTGGGTAACCACAGGTACAACCACAGCATTCGCTGGAAACCAAAAGACTTGACCCTCAGCAGCAAAGGATGCACTTGAGAATTAACCTGAACATAGTTTTGCACCAGCTAAAAAGCTCAGTGTTCTTCAATTAGCAATACAAACTTCTTTGAACATTAAGAAGAGTAAGCGCTACCAAAAGAAGGATATCTTGGTTGGGTGTGGTGGCTCATGCCTATTATCCCAGCACTTTGGGAGGTTGAGGTGGGAGAATCAGTCGAGCTCAGGAGTTCGAGACCAACCTAGGTAACATAGCAAGACCTCATCTCTACAAAAAATAAAATATTACCCGGGTGTGGTAGCACTCACCTGTAAGTCCTAGCTATTCGGGAGGCTGAGCTGGAAAGAACACTTCAACCCAGAAGATCAAGGCTGTGGTGAGCCGTGATCGTGCCACTGCATTCCACCAGCCTGGGCAACAGAGTGAGACTCCAACTCAAAAAAACAAACAAAAGAACCCAAACAACCTGGTCCACTATTAGGGGGAGAGAGGGCCAGTTAGATTTACTTATGTAGTAAATACCCACTTGTACCCCACAACTCTAAAATAGAAATAAAAATAAGACATCCTGAATCACAGAAAATAGCTCCTATTGGGGGTGATGGAGAGACCTGTACAAGGAGACCACTGTGTTGTGTATGTTGTGGATGAAGGGGTCCCATCATCGCTGGGGTCTCTACAGCCTTTCAACGTCTCATGCTAAGGTCCTGTCTCTGGAGTCTCAAATTTGCTTTTGGTATTCTTCTTTGTCCAAAAACACAGTGTAGAAACAAGCCATACACATTAGTCTTCCTGTGTCCATAATGAATAACTGCCCTCAATGAATAAGAATCTACCTTATTTTTTATTTTATATTTTAGAGATGGAGGTCTCACAATGTTGTCCAAGCTGCTCTTGAACTCCTGGGTTCAAACAGCCCTCCTGCCTCAGCCTCCCAACATGCTGGGATTACAGGTGTAAGTCACCACACCCGGCCAAATTTACTTATATTTTTAAGAATTTGCAGTGAAGTGTATTATTTTCCCATTTCCTCCCTCAGAAACATCTTCATAATTTCTGACTTCCCTGTTGAGCAATTCCTCATGGGCAATCACTCTGCTTACCTCCTATTTGAGAGCCCATTTTATGAACTTTGCTTCCTTGATCTCATGACCTTACTCTGAAGTGCTTCCAAGTTATTCATGTTCTCCCACTGAAAGCTCCTTGGCTTGACCCCAAAATATGGAGCCCATATATTAATATTCTTTGCTTATCAGGTATAAATCCTAATGATAGATAACTCAACTTTATTTATTTATTTATTTATTTATTTATTTATTTATTTATTTATTTTGGAGTTGGAGTCTCACTGTCGCCCAGACTGGAGTGCAGTGGCCGCTCCCGGACACCGCAGCCTCCACCTGCTGGGCTCCGGCGATCCTTCTGCCTCAACCTTCCAAGTAGCTGGAACTACAAGCGCACGCTACTACGCCTGGCTAATTTTTTTTTATTTATTGTAGCAGTAAGGTCTCGCCTGCCCAGGCGGGTCTCAAACCCGTGGGCTCAGGCAATTCACTCACCTCAGCCTCCCAAAAGCACAGGATTACAGGCTGAGTCATTTTATAATGACATAAAGGAATGAAAACTCAGGTCAAAGGGTGATTAATTCTTAGGGCAAAAGGAGAGGGCTGGCCAGGACTCACGTGTGCCAGGTATGAATAGTAAAGTACATTGGGGGAATGCGGGCTGTCTCTCAAGGCTAGTACAGGGCATGGGAAGCTCTGGGGGAGGGTATGATGATGGTCAGGTTGGGCAGGGACAGGCCATGAGAGATTTGGATGCACTCAGGAAGGATCTTTCTTCAGTGGGTCGCCGCCCAAATGGATGCATAATTATTCTCCTTATTTACTTTGTAATCTTCATAGAAATGACCTAAAAGGATCTCCTTGTTATTTAAAAATTATCAGAAGCAAATGAATAAAATGGCATCTAAGTTGTGAATAAAAAATAATAAAACTGATTTTAACCATATGTCTCAGAATCTATGTATCTGTCATTGTAGTATCCTTTAAAGAAGTGGGGAGGGCCTCATTCTACTATTATCTGAGACATCTTTGGATCTGATTTTTTGAAATGACATTCAGAGTCAGCTTATTGGCTAAACAAGTCAAATATCTCCCTTACTTTTAGATCATACCTCATTTTTGATGGAGACGGGTATTACCAGGCTTCATTTATCACCTTATTTATCACTAGTCTTGATCTTAAGTAACTTCTGACTGTTCCTGAATAGCAAATCCACCACTTACATTCTAGACATTGTGAATAGTCTAGAGAATAGCTTCTCTTATGAATTCCAACTGGATAGTAAGAATTTCAGCATCACTAGAGAGGAATGTCAAGTTGCAAGGTATGTATAAGTATTCATGTTGAAAAAGTCAGCTTCAACTTACAGTCACACTTGGTTTAAAAAAAACAAGAGTTGGTGCTGTACTAATGCAGTATAGTAACATAGTACATTTAGGGCAGGAACTTAGCTGCATAACTAATACTCACTTTTTGAAATGTTACAATCATAAGATGCAGAAAATGGATTAAAATTCTATGAAGTCTTTTGGATAATGCTCAGAGATCAACTTTTTTTTTAATTTTTAAATCCCACTTTTATTAATTAACTGTAAGTAATACAAATATTCCAAAAATATAAACAGACACTTAATGGGGTCCTACATTTTAAGTTTTTGCATACAACAAATGTATCAGGCCATGAATCTAAGCAAGGTGGTCAGAATCCCACAGCCCAGTCACAGTGGGAAGCAGATCCCTACTCTCCAAATGGCATCTTGAAGGGGCAAGCGGCACGAAATGGGACGTGTCACACGCGGGGTCAATACAAGCACAAAAGCTCATGAGGCCCAGAGAGGAGCGTGGGCCTCAGGGACAGGTCCCACAGCTTTAAAGGAACGGGGCAGCTGGCCCAGACCAGAGATCAACTTTTAACACAGACACGCTCTGATTATTAATAGTAGGCAAATAAATACATTGTGTTATATCCAGGTATCGGTTAGGCTGCTGTTAACAGAGAGATTCCAACTTATCAGGGCTTAAACAAGATAGAAGAATGTTTCTCTCTCATAGAAGTCTCAGTAGGTTGGCATGACATCTTCACAGTCACAAGAAACCAGGTTCTTCCATCCTGATGGGCTGCTTCTGCCCATCTCATGGTTCAAAATGAGATGGGCAGAAGCAGCCAAAAGGGAGACTATAAGAAGGGAAGACATACTCTACTCCTTCCCTTGAAGAGCAGGGTCTAAAATTTGCTCAAACACTTCTCACAACTCACTGACCAGAACCTAAACAAATGTATGCCAACACCTAGCTGCAAGGGAGGCTAGGAAATGCAGTCTTTTGCTGTGCAGCCTTGTAACAGGCTAAATATTTATGTTTATTGATTTATAAGTATTTTAAATACTGATATATATATTTATGTCTAGCATAAGTAGATTATGTAAGTATATATAATATGTAAACTATGTAAATATAATGAAAAAGAAATACATAAAAATTTAGTATAATACAAGCATATACGATAAAAGAGATTTGATTTAATATTTAATTTATTATATATATACACACAAGTGTGTGTGTGTGTGTGTGTGTGTGTGTGTGTGTATACGCACACACTCACATTTTAACAAAATAAGTAGTCTGTGGCATTCTAAAACTCCTGGCACCCACAGATGCTCACTATGTCACTTCCATACTCGGTCATATACCCAGTTCCCAGCAGTCACCATGTGTACCATGCAGTATTGACCAGATTCCTGTATCCCCTCTCCCATTCCCTACACTGAGACTCCAGTCCAGTTTGCATCCAGATGCATTTGCCAGGAGAGAAAGCAAACCATTGACCTCAACAGGGCAGGGCTGCTGGGTTGGAGCCCAAAGTGCAGGGAGATCCTGTTCTGCCCTACAGGCCCCTCAAGACAACATGAACCATGAGTGCCCATGGCCTGTCCAGGGGAAGGGAGGTAGTCACTGGCAACCCACCCTCCCACCATGAAGCTGCAGCCTCAGTCTAATCTGCTCACCCTACTGGGAGGGGAAGACAGTTGCCGAGGAGAAGGAAAACCCATTTGAGGATGAAAGCCTGCCTCCTCATCTTATGGCAATGACACATGGGCTTCGAGCAGTTCATGGTCACATTTCTCACAAGACTTGATTGTTCATTTTCAGAAGTTTTGCAGGCAGATAGTTAAACACAGACATCATTCTGAATTAAGTTATATAAACTTGGAGTTAAACAACAGTAGTCAATACTTAAAATTCATCCTTGCCTTATTATTTTTCTGCAGTGTACAATGATCTATATGTTCTTAGGATTATCTACATCTCTTATCTCTAAATGGTAGAAATGCTATATCGTGAGGTGCTGTTAGGATTGGAACTGCAATGATCAGTAGTGATTGCTGAAACCTGCAAATGCTGGAACTCAAAATTTTCATCCTGGATAGCTGGTTGTTTAATGTTCCCAGTCTCCACTGGTTTAGGGATAAGGAGCAGCAGGCTCTGTCCCTATTTCTGTCCCTTGACAGTGGACACACTCAGGCTCTCCTGGGGTACAGAGGGAGGACCAGGCTAGAGGACCAGAGGCTCCATCAAGACCAAGACCAGGAAGGAGCCTCCCCAGCCTGTCTCTCACCATTCCCTTGACTGCACACACCTAGTGCAGACTCTGTTCAAAGATAAGTCATAGCCGGGCTCGGTGGCTCAGCCTGTAATCCCGCGCCTTGGAAGGCTGAGGTGAGTGGATTGCCTGAGCCCGTGGGTTTGAGACCCGCCAAGGCAACTTGGCGAGACCTCATCTCTACATAAATCAAAAAACTAGTTGGGTATGGTAGCGCGTGCCTATAGTTCCAGCTACTTGGAAAGCTGAGGCGGAAGGATTGCCGGAGCCCAGCAGGTCGAGGCTGCGGTGGCCGGGAGTGGCCACTGCACTCCAGTCTGGGCCACGGAGTGAGAATCCAACTCAAAAAAGAAAAAGAAAAGAAAAGATAAGTCATTTTTCTTTCCTCAATGTTGCTGGTAAACCACAGAACCCCTAATCAGCGCCTTCGAGAAAAGTTTTTATTACCTATACCTGCTCTCAGCTACCCACTAAACTGCATTCAGTCTGGACTGGACAATGATGTCCCAGTTGCTTCTGAAGCTTAAATTGACTGTTTTGCAGCATAAAAAAAAACATGAATTTTGTGTTGATATGTGTCCTGGGGTCTATTTTCACCTGTTCCTGGAATTCTTACCAGCCTCTATTTAAATGGGAATTCCTACCATTTTGAAGCATTGAAGAAACAGTACTGGGCTTCCCTCTGCTTCTCCCTTCCTCTGCCCCATGGAGCCAGCCTGCCAGGGATGGTTCATTCTTCTCTGCCCCATGAGGCCGTAGGCAGAGCCTGTCTTCTAGGTCTCTGCACCCACCTCAGCTACATCCTGAAAGGCAGGCCCTGCCTGGGACTCACTGGGGAGACAGAGCAGGGAAGAACGAACCATTTCAGGCAGGCTTGTCCCAGGTTCAGTAAGGGAGAGGTAGGTGCAGCTGGTGGGATGGGTCTCAGGCACTTCCCATGGTCCACACTCAGGCAGAGACTGGAGGAAACTCCTCTGGGCTCTTTCTGCCTCAGAATGACACCTCCAACTCATCTCTACAAGGAAAATGCTGATACTTTACTTCTCCATTGGATTTCAGGGACTTATTTCTCAGCTGCTTCAAGCTTGACATGGAAAAGATATAAGTTTGGCTTAGTATATTTCTATATTGTAGGACACACACACACACACACACACACAAACATACATGCACACACACACGTACTTAATACCCACAGGGTCTATTTAAGTTGCTATGTTTGAGTTTCTGTCATTTTT
Organism: Cephalopachus bancanus; assembly: GCA_027257055.1. NCBI lineage: Eukaryota > Metazoa > Chordata > Mammalia > Primates > Tarsiidae > Cephalopachus > Cephalopachus bancanus. The sequence goes on along the minus strand of JAPVLO010000260.1, from coordinate 1,522,269 downwards.
GCTTATTCCACAAGTAGCAAACAAATTTTCCCCAACAGAGAAAAAAATCAGTGCCTAGAAAGTTAAGGTATTTCATTTATTTAGTTTGTTTGTTCATAAACATGTATACAGTGCTTGCTGTGTACCATGGATTGTTTTAAGTGTTTTGCAGATAATAGTTCATATAATCCTCAAAACAATCCTCACAGAGTAGTTACTATTAGCCACCCCATCAAACAGTTGAGAAAACTAAGGCACAAGTTGGTTACAGGGCCTGACAGGGTTAGAGGACCTGGCACAGACTGTATGGCTACAAGGTTCGATTTCACTTTGCCAATCATAAGGAATGAGTGTACTCCAAAACCTAGGTACCTACCTAATGAGCATTGCCAGGATGGAATTTTCTCTTGAGAAAAAACTAAAGCCATATGTGTTCCCAGCTCCCCCAAATCACTCCCAACATGCCTCAGCCCACCAGCGTGAAGGTAGCCCCTAAAGCTATTGAAACAAAATAAAATAATAATAAAATAAAAATTAAAGTTATAAGTAAATTATATAAACAAGTCACTATTTGAAGGGCATAATTTAAGAAATTCACAGGCTTTATTTAGTAACTTGGGGTTTTTTTTTGTCAGTATTTTTGCTTGCACTTGGGTTAGACCACAGAGAATCAGTCCTGCCTTAAATCTAAAACTGAGACAGTTCATGGCACAAGAGAAAAAAATCGATGCAGCGGCCAGGTGATGTCTGCAGCCTCCTCTTCTCCATCCTCCAGCAGAGAGTGAAGCTGAGAAACCACCAGGGCCAACGCTCTGCCCTTCCTTTGGTGCACGTGGAAATTATTTTACATAACCAAAACTGTTTCAGGACCCAGTGCCTTACACCTTCTCCTCCCCCAATTCTCACCTCTACCGGTTTTGCCTTCTCAAGAAAGCACCTCAGGAACATCCCCGAGGGATGGAGCCACTTCTAAATGAGGGCATATCCCACCCGAACGCCGACTCACTGTGTCTTCTACTCATGGTCATTTCAGTCCAGAATCCATATCTGCTCCCGTGGAAGTATGATTCTGTGATGAAAAATGCTTAAGGGATTACCCTTTTGTGTATTTCCAGGACCTCTGGAAGGTAAGGAAAGAAGCTTAATGGATACTGTCTATAGAGAAGGAGTGAATCTTTGCTATTTCTGTTTTTAAAAAGCAAACAAACAAAACTAATCATCACGTTTAAGGTTTCAGAGGATAATACTTTTTTATTTGCTGTATGAACAGTATTAAACCATTTGGAGGGAAGGGAGCCATGACTTGCTTTGTTATTTTCCATGTTTGAAATATCTATAATTGGGGCATCCTAGGGTACAAGATGATTCTGGTACACCTGAGGCTGTACAAACAGCTCATTATCTGCTTCATGATTATTGAATTTGTCATGAAAATGATAGTGCCCTATAAGGACTGGGTGCAGGAGAAAGTCGGACACGTGCAAATTAGCAGGCAGATTTTCCAGTGAGTCACTGTGTGCTATGGACACTTGTTAATTGCCCCTTTGTCCTGCGATGGTCCCGGCATTTGAATGGGCTCTTACTCATCTTTCTGTGGCGTGGGGTGTGCTGTATGATCCCGTTATAAGATATAGAGGATCAAAGTCTCATTGATTTGATGTGATTCCGGAATGGCCTTCCCAAATATAGATAACTCAATATTTTTCCAAAAGACTTTTAAAAACACACGTTTAATCATTTTAATTTCCTAAGCGCTTGCATTTTATGTTAATTAATTCCTAACTTGCTCGGTGCACAGATAACATTATGCTGGGCCTTTTACAGACACGGAGAGAGGTGTGTAGCTTTGTGCCTTATCTTTGGGGACAGAAGATTCATGTACATGTGGAATAGGTGGGCAGCATCCTAAAAGTGCAAGGGACTAGATAGGACATGCAATAATATTGTAGCCATTTAGAGGGCTGGTAGGTTCGAAGGTGTCTGGAGCTATTACAGAGGCTGGGGCCCAGTTAAGAATTAGCCATGAAGAGAAGATTGGAAAAAAGTATCCAGGAAAGGTGAACAGCATGTACAAGACAGAAGTGCTGAGTGGATGGCTGAGGATGAGTCAGTCACTTCAACTGAAGGGATTGCGGTGTTGGGAGGAAATGATGGGTTGGTTAGACCAGTCTAAATGAGTTCAGATAGGACTAAGACCTGTACAGATAGAGTTAAGCCTGATGGTAGGGTTCCATCCTGGAGACTTTTGGACTGGAGGTTGTGGTGAAGTTATTTCCTACTTCCCTTTAAACTCCAAAAAAATCTGAGCTGCCTTTATTCAAACAAATGTTGGCTGAGGGTCCTTGAAGAGGCTGCCCTGGACTAGGTCTGGGTGCTCCAAAGAGATTAAGATAAGCCCCACTTCTCAGGGGTTTCTGGTCTCATACAGGTTCGCTGCAGACAGTTGGGCATGGAGGGTGGAGGTAGGGTCTGCACCTGTCACCTGTTTTTAAGCTCTTAGGGACAGGAACTCTGTCTTCATCTTTGTGTGACGATGAAGGCTTTGCATATTAAGGTCTCTGATCTTCACCTCTATCAAAGGCATGTCTTACCCTAAGCCAGTGAGGGAGGTCTGGGTACAGGAAATGAAGTCTGACTTGGACTGACCCATCTCGTGCCTCCTAAATCACAAGGCTGCCCAGCTTGACTCTGAGGAGCCTGTCTCCATCCACTCCTTTCCACCCCTCCCCTCTTTCCCTCTTTCCCATTTAAATCCCTTGCCCCTCCCATCATCTGCTCTCTGTGCCCACGCTCTGCCCTTGCTGTGTTTCACTGCCTCCCATCCTTTCCCAGGCCATAATGAGGCTACATCTGCTGCACAGGCATGTGCGTGCGTGCACATGTGCACACACACACACAGAGAGAGAGAGAGAGAGAATGAATATGCACACATTGTAAGACCCAGAGATTCTGATGCAACTGGCTCCTTAAGCTGCGAGGTTAGAGCTCTGGATGGTTGAGGGCCTGGGACAAACACTAGGAGGTCCCCAGTGTTCCCATCTTGGTCTCTTTATGCATGGATGATCCAGACCTGAGAAATAGGATCTGAAATGACCACACTGGCTCCCAGATCATGGATCTGGAAGGATCAGGACTGCTTTATCGATTCAATCTGTGTCCCCTTGCAGAGAAGAAGGAAGAGGATGAGGAACAGAACCTTACCTATTCTACAATTTGTCTGAAAGGAAGAAGCTGAGGCCTCCTTCCCCCTCCATTCTATGGTTCCTTATCTCAGGATCCAGATCTTTAATTACATTTACTTTTGCAGTTGGCATGTGGCAGAAAAAAACAAACACTTAATGGGGCATTTCATATGCTTAATTCCCACTGGTAATCTTATTTTCATAAAACTTCCGTCAAGTTCCAGACAACTGACTCACGGGTGCTCTTTAGGAGAGAAGCCGTTTACAAGAAGCTGTGTACTTCCCCACTGTGTGTTCCAAATCGGCCACTTCACTCTGCAGTTACACCCTACACACAGGAGGAGCAGGGAACCTTGAAGATAGTGCTATTTTGGGTTGCACACAGAGCAACGGGAACGCAGTTAACCATTCCCAAGACCTGTCCTAGGCAAAGTTGCAGGACATTGTTTCCACTACACCCAACATCACAGCTTTGTGTCCTTCCCACTGATTGGTTCTTCAGAGGTATTCAAAACTGTGATTGGGTGACTAAGCTACTTGAGGAGTTCTGAAGCCTGAACTACCATGCATCAAGTGTGCTGTCATAATCAAATAAAACTCACAACAAAGCTATTCCAGTACACAGTTAATAATTTCTATAATTGTCATTGGGCTTCAGAGCGTGTGTCAAACAGCTTGTACATTAGAATCATAAAGACCAAGGCTTGACTCTCTGCTCTGTCATTTACTGGCTCCCGACCTTGAGTGACCTGTCCACTTCTCTGAATCTCAGTTTTGTTATCTGTACAAGAAAGACAGTATTTACCTATAAGTTTCTTGTGAAATTAATGGGAGGTGATGCAGGTAAAATACTCTTCTAGTCTAGGGCTTAGAACACAGTAGGTATTCAGTAGATGTGCCTTTGCTTCCTCCTTCCTGTATGATCACTAGATACACTTGGTAGATACAGTTGAGTTTTATGCAGTCAAACCTTGTGATAAGTTTTCTAGTACTTGTTAGGAGCCTCCATGTTTGATGTTTATACCTGGGCCATCACCCCTTCCAACACCACCATCTTCATATCATATTATTGGTGAGTAGGGGAAGTTCCTTTTACAAGGAAACACAGAGAGTTGATTTAAAAAAAGCGCTGATCCTTCTAACCTCATGGACCCCATGATAAACATTCTGTCAGCTCATAAATACGCTCAAGAGCTTCTCACACTAAAAAAAAGCAGGGTGGAGGGGGGGAGAAGGCTAAACATCTAAATATCCTCCCTTGGCTTTCCCCAGTAACAACAGTAACAGGAGCAACAACAACAACAACTAAGCTGGGCATAATGGTTTACACCTGTAATCTCAGCACTCTGAAAGGCTGAGGTAAAAAGATTGCTTGAGCCCAGAAGTTCGAGAACAACAACAATTAATATTATTTTATCACTATTATTATTTGGTGCCTATCCTAAGCACTTTCCATATAATAAGTATAATCCTCACAGCAACACTTTGAGTTAGGTGGAATTATGATCCCCAGTTTACAGATGAGGAAACTGAAATGCAAAAGGATTTAGGAACGTGCCATGATGGACCCATACAAGGGGCTGAGGGTCTCTACAGCATGCAGATTAAAGGGGCTTCCTCATCTCAACAGGAGAACATGGCCCCATCCATAGCTGGAAAGCAGAGCTCAAAGGATACCCCAGCCATGCCCATGGAGGAGGCTCCAATGTGCTGTAATGGATTGCTGTTGGTAAAAACATGCACTCCAAAAACTGTTGAGCCAGAACTTACTATTGGTGTTCCAGACTTAACATTTCAGGGTTCTGGGTTTTCTGTACCATTGATGAGGAGAAAGTCACATATAATACCACACATATCATGCCTGACTTTCCTGCGAACTCTTTGGAGGTAAACTGAGCAAGGATAATTAACTCCTTTCCATATGTGTGAAAACTGGGATTCAATGAGTTATGAAATGTGCCTAAGGCCTCAGGGATATGAGTTGCTCCTAGACTAGAAGGAAGGTTGCCCAACTCCTGATCAAGTCTATATACTGCATTGCCCTCACCCGAACAGTTATCACCTGATCAAGATTTATCCCTGTGTAGTTCAGTAGCTGCAGGAGATCAAAATATTCAACTGCTTATGTGTGGCACTCAACATGAAAACTGTACTCTCAGATACCAGATGAAATTGTCCATTTTCTTTTTTAAAAAAATTCCAGTTAATTAAAATTCAGATGATTAACCAAGATATTATTTTTTTAAAATAATGTTTACTTTTGTCTTATTTCAAAGGTTCATCAAAGAAATCTTGAAAAATCAGAAAGGATCAAAGTAGTTATCATCCATAATCCTAGTAATTATCCTAAGTCTCGTATTAATATTTTGGTGTCCTTTTCTCCATAATGTTAAAATGTGTTTTTATTTGGCATCATCCTCAAAGTGCTGCTTTGTAAACTACCTTCATCTCTTTAAAGATGTTATAAATATTTTCATGATATTAAAAATTCTTTAAAAATATTAAAAGATTTTCATTTTTTTGCATGGATTTCCATAACAGTAGTTTGCTTAACTAGCCTTAAATTGTTGATCATTTAGGTTGTTTCTAATGTTTTACTATAATAATTAATAAAACAATGAAGAACATCTCTAAACATAATCTTTGGGTGCATTTCTGATTTTTGCCTTTGGATAAGTTCCTAGAGATAGAAAGGCTACGAGCATTTTTAAGAGTTTGGATACTGACATGTTGCCCTTTCAGGAAAGGCTATACCAATTTACATTTCAACACATAGTGCATGAAGGTGGCTACTTCTCCTCTAATCTTAGCATCACTGGACACTAACTTCACTATTTTCATTGTAAATCATCTCCATTTTGGGAGTAAAAGGCTTAATAGACTCACTTTTGAGACAGACTTCACCTCTCATTTCAGCTTTTCAGAGTCACCCTGTTGTTGTGGTGGCCTTTCTTTACTATTTGTAGATTTGTGAAAAGCATCTAATAAGTAAAAACAGTTAAGGGTCAGTTCAAAACTGAACTTTCATGTATATTTAAAGGTGTCTGCCCAGGCACAGTGGTTCATGCCTGTAATCCCAGCACTTTGGCAGTCCAAAGCGGGAGGATCACTTGAACCCAGGAGTTTAAGACCAGCCTGGGCAACATAGTGAGACCTCATCTCTACAAAAAAATACAAAAATTAGCCAGACATGGCAGCACATACTTGTAGTCCCAGTTACTTGAGAGGCTGAGGCAAGAAGCTTGCCTGAGTCCAGGAGGTCTAGACTGCTGTGAACCATGATTGTGCCACTGCACTCCAGTCTAAGCCAAAAAGTGAGACCCCAACTCAAAAAATAAATGAATAAAAATAAAATAAAGGTGCCTATGTGTTAGTTGTGTTTAGATTAGATTTATAACATGCAAGTGCCATCTCTCAAATATGCTGCCTCAGCAGTCTACAAGGGTCAAAATTCAGCTGTATCTGTTAAATTCCAATATAAATCAACAACTTACAGGTAACAATGGCTTACAAAAAGAAGGATATTTTAAAAGAAGGTGAATGATGCAGCTGTATATATTGATACTGGGATTCTATGCTTGCAAACACACAAGCATATGCTACGGACTATGCTATCCAGTCATAGCAAGAACTAATGTCTACATCAGGGCTCAACAAACTCTGGCCCACCACCTGATTTTATAATCATATTTTATTAGAATACAGCCATGCCAATTTATTCACATACTATCTATGACTACTTTCTTACTACAGCAGAGCTGAGTCATTGATAGAGATCTTATCCACAAAGCCTAAAATATTTATTGTCTGGCTCTTTACTATGAAAGTTTACTGACTCATACAATAACCACTTATCTACCTAATCCTGAATTATACCCCAAATCTTTAAAAAAAAAAAAGTTTACTGACTTCTGATTTCTACTTTATCTTGTAGTATCCAAAGGGTTTTCACTAGCAATACCGCCTTTACTTTTTAAGATGCTATGAGAGAGAGCAGTCATTATTAATCATCTCAATGTATAGATGTGTAAATGAATCTTTGAGGTTAAATTATTATCCAAGGTCATGCTCAGTTGATACATGAAGGAGCTGAAGTCTGAATTTAGCTTAGAAGTTTGGGATTTTATCGTTTCTAGATGCAAAAGGCCACTATATTTTGCCTTTTTTGGGGGGGACTCTCCTTACCAATTATATAACAAGTACTAGACTAGGCACCAACATTTTCATCATGGGCTCTCTCCTTTTGGTAACTTACATAGGGTGGTAGTGATGATATATACACATAGATCTTATCTCATATCTATGTCTACATGGATATAAAATGAGGGTCACCAATTCTTATTTATTTTAGTATCACATACATTAAGAGAGAGCTGACACTGCTAAATGTAGACACCATTCAAGTAGATTTTTTTCAATGATTCAGAAACCTAAAGGATCTTCAGAAATACCCGAGTCATCATCATGTGAAAACCTATTAGTTTATCATGTCTCAAAATTATAGGTGTGATCCCCACAGATTTTATAATATCCCTTAAAAGTAACTTAAACAACAACAAAAAAAACCCTACCATAAATGTATTAATATTCCACCTGTTTTTCTCTCATAATTACCAAAAAATAAAATAAGGTGGGCATTTGAGATTTTGGATTTCTGGATTTGATCAATTGGAATGTACTAGAAATTTCATCATGAACAACTAAAATACAACTCTTGGAATAAGCGTAGAGACATATGCACAAATAATAGATGCACATGTCAGCCAATTTTTTTACCCTAACTAGTAAATTTGAATCTCATGTTAGATACAGAGGATTAAGCTAACGATCACATTTACTTTAGTAAACTATTTAAAAAAACCCTAACTCAAAGTTTGTTTCTGACCAGCTACCTCCTTAATCCCATAGCACCTGCCAGAAGACATCCAATAACCCATTCTTTAGGTCAGAGACCAACATACAAAAAAGAAAGCCTTGGCTGGAATGACTCATGTTACCAGCCAGCTGCTTTCCAGAATCCGTTAAGCTTTGGAGTCCAGATCTCTTTTTGTGGCTTTCTACAGACTTTATTTGAACAGAGAAATTACAACAACACTGCCCACATAAAAGCCAAGGAAAGAAGCTTGCTGGGGTAGAGAGGGTGCCCAAAATCTTACTATACTTTAAAACAAAATGGTAATTAGCAAGAATTCATTTCTGTTTCATGGTAATCTGTTTCACCTTCTGCTTCTATTCACCATTGTTGGGATGAAATGTGGACGTGATCCATTCCAACTGACCATCAGCAGAGCACTTGTCCCCAGGCAGTGACTATGGAAGGCACTTCATCTGGCATTTTTTATTAATGTAGGTTTACAACTTCTCCTCTTCTACTGCTTTTGACCAAGTTGTTCTAAGTCCTTTTCTGTTTAAACCCACTGAGGGATCCACACTATCTCCATATATTAACATATGAATTAACAGCAACCAGCAAAACCTAGTCTAGGGATGGGCACCTGATTTTACCCCAAGCAACAGCTCTGAGGGATTAGTAGTAACTGTCTCTGGCTTAAGTCTCATTTGGGATTAGGATGGGGGAAAGGCCTGGGAAGGTGAAGTGTCTCTGCTGTTCATGGACCTCTTAGTAGTCTGAGATTTTTTAAAAATTGTTTTAGGACTCTGTAAGTGAGTGTGTGTACATGTGTATATGCGTGTGTGTGTGTATGTATGTGGGTATTCAGGATGGTAAGAGTGGCCATCTCTTATGTTCACCTGTTGAATCATTTAGCAAACTTTTATTAGCTGCAACTCTCTACCAAGTATTACAGAAGCCAGGAATAGAAAAAAATGCAGCACACAATCTGGTAGAGACATTCTTATCAACAAAGAACATGCCATAATGTGCATTTACAGAAAGTGCAGAGCACATGAGTCCTTGGTGATTTGGACCTCAGCTTATTTATACATTAAGGTAGAAGATCTGATAAAAGGTGCTTAACTGACACATTAAATTCCCAGTAGTGGCTGGCAGTACCCCAAATCCATGCTATTGAGTATTTTTTAAAATAATATTTTCTGAAGTTTATGGAGTAATAATGCCTTGCTATTGGTGTGTAAATGCAGGGGGAAAGAAACCACCTTGAAACCAGAACATACAATATGGTTTTCATATACCTTAAAGCCAGAGATGAAACAGAATCTGAGTTAATATTACCAAACAATATTCGGCTGTCACAGACTTCAATGCTTCCCCTGAACAGTCCTAACACAGGCCCTCATTGCCAACAACATCCTTTTATGCAGCTCTGTGTGAACACTCAGGATAGGCTTTCATCTAGAATATTTATACCAGGGTGCAGTTTGTCTAACACAGTTTCAGCTCAGACTGTTAGGACTTTTAAACTTGGAAGTGACATATGTTTATTGCACATAAGGAAACTAAAGTACAGAAATATTGAGCTATTGGGTCCAAGCTCAGTGTTTAGTTAACGTCAACATTTTAATCTCACCTAGAACACAAGAACCTAGAAAGAGTCATCCTTTAAGCATTGGCTTCTATGTTTTTTACTCAATAACCTTCATTCCATCTAAATGAGAAGCGTAGTGCAACCTGTTAAAGATGAAGGCTGGAGACAGGGGTGAGAAGGACCCACTCTGACCAGTCCAGGTCACACCACATCAGATGGAAGTAGTGCCCATTGGCTGCATGGAGCCTTTGAAACATCTCAGTCTCCACTTTTTAGAGATGCAAGTTCAGGTGTCTGATGTGCTCATGTGTAAATGTGTCATGTCCCAGGAATATAATGAAGTGCAATTAACACTAAAATTGTACTGACCAGAGTGTAACTGTTCTTGGAAGAATCAAACCAAACTCCATAGTCTTGTGGCATCTCAAAATCATATTGGTGAGCACCATGCAGTGGGTTTGTACAAAACTGTTGGTTACTTCCTTGTAAATAGACTACTAGAAAGCAGAAAGGCATTGAGTGGGATTTATTTCAGTCTTCAAAAACACACAGCATTTTTATAATCCCAGGCCTGGTAAAGAATTTGACTCACTCAACTACCAATAGTTGTTTTACCAACAACTATTTGCGAGATCTTAAGAATAAAATGCATCATGGAAAGGTCTGAGCCTAGCAGAGTTGGCACAGGGTTAAAAGATGCAGTAGGATTTCCCTCCTGATAGATCAGATTTCCCTTTGACGTGGTTCTAAATTCTTTAGGGCCAACAGAGAGACCACCAATAATTGCCTGTAATTCAACACACACATGACCAACTCTCCTGAAAGCCAAGCATCAGTCTCCCTATTATAGTCGGGGGGACCTCCGTTTTTTGTTGTCTTTTTTCTTTTTTCTTTTTTTTTTTTGATTTTCTTTCTTTGGACCAGTAACTCTTTTAATGCAAGGTCCTAGTTGACATCCTAATACAAGTGTAATTTTATCTTTCTCTAGAAACCTTTCTTAAGTGCAGCCTCTAATGATCATCCCATAATCAGTGTGGTTAGAAGCTCCAAGTTCACCTCTAGGTAACTGTCATGTTGGTAATAGAGGAAAAGAGGGTGAAATTGGCAGAATGAACCATGTGTGAGCATGTTCTGGGCTCGCTACTATGGAGGCTTAATCTTGACATTAAATATTCTTGCGGTGACTGCTCAACAAATATGTTGATATAACATAATCAGAAAGTCCACCCATACAGATGTGTACAACCTAATTTTTCCCTTTTTCTTTTTAAGTATTACTGTGATTTGCCTGCTTTCATCCATCCTCAACCCACAGCTGGGTTACAATCTTTCTAAGGATATGCTGTGTTGACCTTTGTCTTTGACTTGACTCACTCATATGTATTTAGAACCCTCCAAATGATGGTTGGAAATTGGTGCTAGTTGATATGAAAGAGGGAGGGCCAAAAGATGCAAAAATAATTGCCAAATATTAAAAGTCCTTCTACAGATGGAAAGGAAAATGCTCACATATATAACGCTAACACAAAGTCAACTTAAGTATGTTGCATGGTACCATGATGAAAATGCTATTGGGCTGTGGGAAGATGAACCAATACTGGCTGGGGGAGGAACTGGGAAAGCTTTTGAAGAGTTTGGATTGAAATTGTTTCTTCAAGTTTGATAGAATTTAGTCTAGCAGACAAGGGAGTGAAGATGGCATTGTGCTAAGGAGAACCATAGTCAAAGACTTGAAGGTAAAATAGCACAGCACATGTTCATGAAAAATGCATGAAAGTGCTAATGGTGGGATAGATAGGAGGGGGCAGTGAAAATAACACGGAATAAAGTTGAACTCATAAAATGGGACTGAGTTCTAAAGGGTTTTGAATGCCAAGATGAAGAGCTTGGACACAATGGAGAGTCAAAGACATTCTTTCAAGCTGGAGCATGAGATAGTTCTGTATTATAGAAAGACTTCACCAATATTTGGGAGTGGTGGTGTTAAGAGAGATAAGAGGATTGATTTGAAGGATGCTAAAACAATAAATATTACAAAATAAAAGGTCCTGAACTAGGGCAATGGCAACCAGAGTGGAGAAGAGGATTGAAAGAGAAGTCACCCAGGGGTTTGGCAGATGATTTGCTCTTGAAAGCAAAGAGTGGAAGTCATGAGAGATGATGTGAAGGTATGAAATCCAGCGGGCGAAAGGACTGTTATCCAGGACAAGAAGCACTGAAGGGAGAACAAGGGAGGAGTAAAAGGGCGGGAGGTAGTGGTATGTCATTGAACATGTTGAATTTGGGTCCTGTTAGAACATCTAAAGAAAGGAGTGCAGATGGGAGAGAAGACAGGGCTAGAGACAGGGAGTCAGAAGGGTTGATCCATCCAGTTCAGATTATGTCACAGTTCTGGGTTGGGGTTGGAAGAGGGCTTTTTTTTTCTTAAACTCTGAGAGAAAGTTTGGTGGCAAGCCACAGCCTCTGTCCACAGCACAGTTATGCATCTACTACCCACAGGGCTCCACCTCCAGGATAACCTTGTCCAACAGAATTGAACACAAGCCCACAACAAATAAGTGAAAAGAAACATGTTTTTATTTAACCCACTATAGCCAAATACTATCATTTCAACATGTATTCTGTATAAATATTATTAATCTGATCGTTTACATATTTTTTATTTCCTAAGTCTTTGAGATCTGGTGTGTATTTCACACTTGCAGCCTGCTCAATTCAGACCAGCCCCAATTGAAGCCACATGCTTATTAGCCACATGTGGCTGGTGGTTCCAGTACCAGACTATGCAGCTCTAGAAGCCACCTAAGGTACCTTATAGACAGGGTGACCACATCATCTGTCCTCCTTAGCTGGGAGTGGAAAGGGATATGGAAATGGCAGTAAACGGGGACTTTTTTTTAAGACCGCTTGATCCTCTCTTTGGTCTTTCCAGAACCTTCAACCTGGTAAATAAAGGCTATGTACAGGCACTAATTCAGGTCCTGCCTTCGGCTGCCAGTCTGAACCCCACGATCCAAGGATTTGCTGACACTACTTCTCCATGTTTCTTATTCACCACTCTGAAAAATGAAATATTAATAATAATCATATCAGCCCAGCATGAACTGAGCACTTATGCACCTAGTACTACACCCAGTACTTTCTATGTAACAATTATAATATTGGTATTATTGCTATCTCCATGAGGTTCAGAGAGGTTACCTAACTTGCCCAAAGTCACCCAGCAGAACAGGAACTCAAATCCATGTTTGGCTAACTAGCCATGTGGATAGTTTTCCTCTATCCTCTATGTCTGTTAGAGGGAGGGTGCTCCAGAAGGGGAGAGACAGAGAGGTTTTCATGGAAGCAAAGCAGATTGTCAATACAAACACTGAGGATGTTTAATTTTTAAATTTCTGATGTTCAGTATGTGCATGTTTCCATCCACTTCCCTGTATCTTTTCTCTCAAAGACAATGCACACAACAACTACAAAATATAGCACCTGGTAGCTAAGCTACAGTTAACTCCTCAACACTCAAAGACCTGGTGGCAATACAAATGAGACTTTTTGTCTGCCTTATCTTAGAGAATGGCTTAAAATTGAGATGAGCCTGCCAACAATGATGTGAGAAACTTACTCATTGTCAGAGACCCTGGAGAGATGCTTCCCAGCTGTGAAGATGTCATCCAGCAAAATATAATTCCAGGCATTCCAGCTAGGGGTGGGTTGACCGCCACACATTCTAGTTGAAAGAAAGTGCCATTAAATATGTCAAGGCCATGTGGCAAACCTGCAAATGTAGCAGGAAAGTCACATAATAATGCCACCTCATATTCACCTGATACTGGCATGAAATTTAAAGAGTATTTAAAAGGTATGAGATGGATGAGGGCTTCCAGCTACAGCCAAATGCCACTTGTTTTCTCCATATACAGCACCTACAACAAGAGGAAAGGCATTCACCTGGCAAGTAATGAGGATGTACTTCAAAGAGTCCTACCCAGTAGAGGCTGGACTTTGAGAAGGAATCCAAGGGGCAGCTAAAGTAATGAATGTCCTTTATGGGATGATGATTAAATGCCAGGGACGAGAATGGAACTGTATGGAACTGTGGAGACTGTATCCCAAGTAGCATAGTATGTCTGGAAAACTGACAGTTCATAGGCTTAAAAATAGAAAATATGTCATGTGGATTTTCTTAGTCTAGATTAATTAAATTATTGGTTAGGTTTGGGGAAAGATGCATTGGTCTGATTGTTTTAATTCCAACTTGATTCAAGTCTGGAATTTAATGTGGTGCTTTAGAGGACAGAAGAGGCTATTTCCTGAGATATAAAATGAGTCACACAGAATTCTAAATGTGTTTATAGAACTGCACACAAACTGGGAGGATAGGCCTTTAAAAAGTAAAATGCAGCCTACTTCTCTCTCTCTCTCTCTCTCTCTCTCTCTCTCTGTCTCTCTCTCTCTCTCTCTTCTATCTCCATCTCCATCTCCTTTTCCACCTCCACCTCTCATCTTTACCATCTGTCCAGTTTCCCTATCACTCTATCAAATACGGTGAGCATGTTGGTGTGAGGAAGAAATCTAATCCCTATTAAAGAACATGATTTCTAGAGATCTCTGAGTAGAGCAATAAAATCTACCTATGACTTCTCTTTCAACAACTTAGTAGTGACCACAGGTTTAGAGGTTTATGCTATAGATGGGGAAAGGTAGGAATAAGCTAGTCTTAAAACACTGAGGCACAGAGGTTGAAACTCAAAATAAGAATTTCCCAATCCCATCTTAGCCAAATTAAAATCCCTCAGTGATGGGGAGGTGATATGAATTTGGAACACAGGCACCATGTCCAATTTGTGCTCTTGGGGACCTGGCTTGTGGCCCTGGGCTGTGTGTAAGCTGGGATCACAAGACAGTCCCCTCTCTATAAGACAGACAATTCACAAGGGTCCAAACTTTGAACTGCCTCCTTTATGAACCTGAAAGTTGAATGTTTTCTTTTCCCCAAATACATGATTCCATCACATAAAATCTTCAGGTGCAAAAGCAACTAAATGAATAGAAAGTGGGGTGGAATCAGGTAAGGCCTATTTCAAACAATCCCTGGTCTATCTAGGAAAATTAAATGACTAAACCAACAATGGGCAGAGTGATAAAAACAGGGCCAATGTTTCTAGGCTCTAATGTAAGCTTTATCTATTACTTAACTCATGTGCCCTGAAACTGTTATGCTGTCCTATGGAGCACAAGTAGGAAGCTGATTTCCCTTGGGATCCCTTGAGATGAGCCATAATACTAAGATCTACAACTCAAATGCCATGACAGGAGCTACTACTGTAGAGCAGTTGAGATCTCGTTAGTCCATACAAAGGGTGTCCTGATTCTAGTCTCCAGGCATCTTGTTTTCTAAAATTATTTGATATAAGAAAATTCTGGCACAACCAAAGACACTTTGTCATCCCATGGAGTGTCACCATCATGGGTGTGACTGACCCACCATCATGTGGTGAACCCTACAAGTCAATCCCTTGGCCCAAGTGTACACAAGTAATAGATGGTTGGCAAAACCCAGAGACATAACCAATTCCAGTTTCTCTCTCCTTTGACTGTACCATGTCCTAAAGGCAGTTAGCACAGCTTTCTCAAATCTTCATTTTCTCAACAGCAAATGGCGTGAAAAAAGTTTTTCACGTTAAAAAAAATCTTAAATGGGTAGGATTATAGAATGCATGTGAATTATTTTTGAAAATATGTTGGGTCAATAGATAAACTCAGAGTTGGAAGGTGCATACCTATGCATTCCTCAAAAATGCATTTAATAGAAAAACTCCAAAACACATGTTTGTTTTATCACTTCATGTGTGTTTTAAAGACACCGTGCCATCAAATGGGTTCACAGTGCTCACTTCAGTCACCTCAGCCCTTTCAGTTTCAGGATAGAAAGGGCTTGTTTCTGATCTCAAGGAAATAGCAGAATTCTCTTCCTAAAGGAAAGAGCTGCCCCTGAGAATGGAAGTGCAAGAACTGACCCTTAAAGAGGTGCCCTCATGATGTGCTGACCCTCAAGATGAAGTCATGGCTTTGCAGTGTTTTGCTGGAGGTCCCATGGCTTTGTGAGGTTGGTGATGTAATTCAGGGCAGCGCTCCCAATATCTATTTAAAATAAGACATGGAGTAGTCATCTTTTTTAACAGACAGCTTTGCTCCTTCTTGTTCACTCATCATCATCAAAGTGAAAAATCATAAGTTAAGTATGTGAAACTGTACAATTGTCTGGCATGTAGTCGTGTCTACATGTACAAAGTCTCCCACTCGTGGGAGTCTCCTGTTACCATCCATCCTTGTTACTCACTTCAGGCATCCCTGTGATTTTTCTACCAGCTGTCTGCTTGCTCCCTTGCTATTGAGCCTTGCTCTCACCCAGCCAAAGTTAAGTTCTTGGCATCCCACCCTTAGCCATAACTGCATCTCCACTCACACGTGGTTCTTTGCCATTACAGATTAAGATGGATTAAGAAACCCTGATGACTTTTTCAGTCTGGGAAATCATCTCTAATGTATTGTAGTTCAGGGAGCAATATGTTGGAAAGAGAGTTGATGATTTGAAAACAGCCCAGAGTGAACTTGCTTTTCAAATAGTAGGAAATATATGAACTCACCACTTCTTTGGGTATATAATGAAGTTGTATTTTTCTTACACCATCACGTTTTTGCCATCATGCTTGATCCCATTAAGGAATTGAAGGTGAAAGTCTCATTAGTAGTCACTACCAGTCTTGTTTTATTACAAAAATAATAGATGTGGATGTATTTGTTTTTCTTGTATGTTGTACACTCGTGCTTGCATTCAATAAATATTTATCCTGAGTGCTTACTATGTTCCTGACATGTTCTCGGTGCTAGAAATATAGCCGTGAACAAACTGACAAAAATTCCTCACTTTTGAAATTTGTATTTAACAGGAGAAGTCAAAAACTAAATAAGTAAAATGTGTAGGGTATGAAAATGATATTAAGAACAATAGAGAGAATGAAACGTATTTGTATACCTAACCCTTAACTGTACCCCACAACATCATAATAAAAAAATATTGATTATTGAAAAAAAAAAGAACAATAGAGAAAAAGAAGACAAATAAGAGGTAGCTGAGGGTGCAAGGGTAGTCACTGAAAAGGTGACAAGGATATGTGGCATCCTCACCCGAAGAGGTGAGACAGGTTACCATGCAGATATTTAACACAAGCACATCCCAAGCAGTAGAAACAACAAGTGCAAAAACCAGTTAGTATTTTAGGAAGGGTCGTGATATTTCTGTAAAAAATGCCTTTGGGTTTTAATACGGATTGTATGGAATCTTTTGATTGTTTGGAGTATTATGATCCTCTTAATAACAATAAGTCTCCCAGTCCATGAACTTGAGCTGTCTTTCCATTGACTTAGATTTCCTTAATTTCTTTGAGTAACATTTTGTAGTTTTTAGTCTACAAGTCTATTGCCTCATTGGTTAAATTAATTTCTAAGTATTTTGCTCTTTTTGGTCCTATTGTGAATGAAATTGTTTTAATTTCCTTTTTAGATTTTTCCTCACAAGTGTACAGAAATGTAACTGATCTTTGTGTGATAATTTTATATTCTGTAACTTCTGAATTCATGTATTAGATCTAACAGTTTTTTGGGGGATTCTTTAGGGTTTTCTACATATAAGATAATGATATCTTCAAACAGAAACAATTTTACTTTTTAGCTTGAATGCCTTTTTTTCTTACTTAATTGCTCTGGTTATAACTTCTAGTACTGTATTGAATAGAATTGACAAAGGTGGGCATTCTTGTCTTATTCCTGATCTTAGTGGAAAAGCTTTCAGTAGTTCATCATTGAGTATGATGTTAGCTATGGGTTTTCATATATGGTCTTTATCATGTTGAAGAAGTACCTTTCTATTCCTAACTTTATTTATTTATTTATTTATTTATGCATTTATTTATTTATTTGATTTTTGAGTTGGAGTCTCACTCTGTCACCCAGGCTGAAGTGCAGTGGCACACTCCCAGGCACCGCAACCTTGACCTGCTGGGCTCAGGTGATCCCTCTTCCTCAGCCTTCCAAGTTGCTGGAACTACAGGCATGTGTCACCATGCCCAACTAATTTTTTGATTTATTGTAGAGATGAGGTCTTATCAAGTTGCTCAGTCTGGTCTTGAACCTGTAGACTCAGGGAATCCTCACCTCAGCCTCCCAAAGTGCTGGTATTACAAGCTTTAGGCGCCGTGCCCGACTATTCCTAATTTGTGTGTTTGGGTAAATTTTGGGCATGGACAGTGGCAATCATTATATACAATGTGTTTAATGCTATTAAACTATAGACTTGAAAATGATTAAAATTGTAAATTTTACATTATATATATTTTACCATAACTAAAAAAAATTAGTAATAGACTAAAACCCACTGAACTGCACATTTTGAATGGAAGAATTGTATGATATGTGAATTATATCTCAATAAATCTTTTTTTTAACTTAACTATGAGGACATGAGTTCTGTTAGATTAAAAAAACAATTAAAAATATCCAAATATTAGACTATTGCAAATGGAGGTAAGAAATGAGGGTGAGGGCCCGGGCTCGGTGGCTCAGCCTGTAATCCCGCGCCTTTGGGAGGCTGAGGTGAGTGGATTGCCTGAGTCCGCGGGTTCGAGACCCGCCTGGGCAGGCGAGACCTCATCTCTACAACAATCAAAAAATCAGCCGGGCGTGGTAGCGCATGCCTGTAATTCCGGCTACTCGGAAGGCTGAGGTGGAAGGATCGCCGGAGCCCAGCGGGTCAAGGCTGCAGTGGCCGACAGCGGCCACTGCACTCCAGTCTGGGCAACAGAGTGAGACTCCAACTCAAAAAAAAAAAAAAAAAAAAAAGAAATGAGGGTGAGACCAGGTAAAGCTGAGGGGCTGTTTTGGAGGTAAAACCAGTGTCATTCAATGACAGGCTGGATGAAGGGTACGAGCAAAAGAAAGGAGGATGGAAGGATCAGATGTTCTTTAGCACAAGAAATCTGAAAACAGTATGAGGTTTTCATATATGGCCTTCATCAAGTTGAAGAAGTATCTTTCAATCCCTTATTTATTTATTTATCGCCATTGAGGACTGTGAGGGGAAGGCATTCTGAGGGCAAGACCAACAGTCTGGACTTAGACACATTGCAGGCTACCCTTTGCTTTCTGCTGCCTTATCCTCAGCTCAACCTGGTACTGAAAGGAGTGGTTCAGGGACAACCTGGTAGCTAGCTGTTTCCTGCATGTGCAAGGCTGTCATTAAAAGTGACTCCCGTCCCCATCTCTCCCAGAACAGAACTCAAGTTAGGAGACCACACCAAAAAGCAATGATGTGAGAGGCAGTGGAGAGAGATAACAAAGAATTCCCAGGTATTGAAAGTAGCTATTGCAATTTATACAACTGCAAAAGAGTATGAACCATTTAACTACGGTAACAAGCATAAAATAGTTACCATTGTGCTCTTACAGAAACTTGCATAGAGGAGGTATATAGTATCTACTGGTTGCTTGTTAAATGTTAGTTCCTGATGAAAACTGTGTGATCATCTTCCCCACAGATTTGATAAAACCAGTTACTCAAGTTTTCTTTTTGAGAATTATTATGACTCCACTTTGAGGCAAGAATCCCTTAGATATTTCAAAGCCTTGTATTTTGAGTGGTTTGGGTGCCTTATATTGATAGTCCTAACTCTGGGAATCATTTGCCCTCATTTGGATTTCAACGAAAGAATCATTTGTGTAAGAGTCAAATATTTTAAGTATGACTCTAACATCTTAAGTGAAAGCGACCCTCATTCTGCCCAATGAAGATGAAACTTACCCTGGGTAGAACCAGCTGAAATCATTTGGAAAATTTCACTTAGCTTTAGTGAACAGAAAACTTCCTCTTTCTGTTGAATAATATCACTGGTAAGTTACTTAGAAAGTTTAGTCTGACGTGATGGTCATGTTTTTAAAAGGAGGAAGATCAGGATCTACATGGTCTTATGCTTAATGGAAGAAAAGAGAGGAAGCCAGCTCTTCAACTCATTTTCAGTTTTCATGTGCTTCCTATGGGATAAAGAGCTAACCATGTGTGGTCACAAAACCCAGTCCTGAAACAGCCATCCCCTTTCATCTAGGTCCCCACATGCTGAACACTAGATTGTGTGTGTGTTTTTAATACTCTCTTCCAGGGAGTTCGGAACACACGTGCTCCTTTTAACTCCTACCAGTCCCTGAGATCTGTAGGCCAGAAAGACCGTTCTGGAAGGAGTTTGGGAAGGTCAAGGGGAAGCTGTTGAGCAACAGCCTGAGACTCAGGTCTCCAGGTCAGCCCCTAACTCACTCACACCAGGCGTGGGGCTCCATGACCTTGCTGTATCTTGGTTTTGTCGCCCATAAAACACAGATAGCAACACTTGCAAAACAGACACTAAGTGGAATGCATTTTGTAATCTTTGGAGAAAAAGGCAGCCTGTGAACATATGCTAACAACGTGTTATTCTGGGGCAGGCCTGGAGCCACAGCCTCCCATTGCCACCAGAGTCGTTTCGAGAACTTCTGCCAAGAGCAGCCTGATCACTCCAGCTTCCAAGCCCCGTCTCTAGATCCAGCTGGCATGAGATAAAGGGCCACTCTGCCCAGCTGTTTGTGCCCTGCTCACCCACAGGCCTGAATTCAGGGTTCCCAGGGCTGGTGGCCACCGCAACTCAACCAATTCAACCTAAGAATAGACCTCCTGACCACCATGTGCCTGCCTCAGGTCACGTCTATTAAATCTCCCATTAGTGGGAGGGAGCAGTCAAGGCTGGCTCCTTCAAAGAGAACGGGTTTGCTTTGGACCACAGATTTCTCGATTGTACTTCAGAGGTGGATGTTTAGTAGGGTAAGAGGTAGTTGTGGTTTGTTGGTCTTAAGAAGAAATAAAATTAGCCAGATGTTATGAAGACTGGGCCCTCTGACTCCTTTCTGCAAAGTTGAGACTCATGGTGCCCAAAGCCAAAGAAAGGTCCTCTGAGGAGAAGAACCGATGATGGGCCAGGGGAGGAGGGGAAGGAGCAAATGTTGCCAGGAATCGTCACTGTTATCTCTGAAAGTCACACAGTAGTCTCTGGACATTGTGTGGTCCTTCTGAGGAAGCCACAAGGGACATTCTCAGGGAAATGAGGTTGATCTCTGTGGCCCTCACTCAGGTTCTCTTTTCCTAAACCCCTTCCTTCTCCTCTTCATCCTGTCTCCCAGCCCCTCTTGCTTCTCTAAATATTTTCTAAAAAGGAAATCAGGGCAGCAAAGATATTAAAGGACTCAGCCCCTTCCTGATGGTCTCAAAGTTTAAAGGAGAAACATAGAGGAAGATGCAGTACTTATCCAAAAGCATAAATCTTGAGTAGTAGACACCTAGATACTGTCGACAGGACAAGGTGGTGAGAAAGGGTGATGGGGAAGTTGAGATGCCCCTGGACGTGCCTGGTGACCGCTCACTCAGCCCACGTATGAGGCTGGCCCTGGTCCTTCCACCCGATCTTACAGAAACTCCTTCCCACGTGCATCCCAAATGCACAGAAAAGGCCAAAATGAAGCCGCCAAGATGGAGAGTGGGGGTGGGGAAGGATGTTCTCAGGTTATGAAAACCATCTTAGAAAAAAAGCAGGAAAAGAACAGTGCTTGGCAGCCCCCCATCTGCTCTGAGCTCCAAAGCAAGAGGAAATTGATTTAAATATCAGCATGAAGAATTTAAGATTGCTACAAGGAAGCATCTCCAAACAGAAAGAACTGTTCAGCCCAGTAAGACATTCCTGCCCATAGTATAAGGTCCTCTCTTTGAAGGTCTCAAAATAAGTAAGAGTTCTATCATCTAATGAAGCAGATGATCAACAAGATCCCTTCCAGTGCCAAGACAACCTCACCCTCTAATTTTAGCAATTCCTGTTGGCAAAGGAAGGGTTTCCCCCTTTCTCCAGCTATCTGGTGTTCCACACACCATCTCCTACTGTTTCCTTTGATGCTGAGGGGCTCTGTGGACTCAAGGCCAGATACGCGACAGGAAAAGACACTCTCAAAGCCATTAATACTGCCCTATCTCACTGCAGCAATAAGATGCCTTTTTTAAAAAATTGTGAAGTGGAGTCAGTCAGTTTGAAATTAAAAATGGGCTGTCAGGTTTAGAAGTAAGACTCAGAATCAATCATTATGTGTATGGTCACCCAATTGTACCTTTCTCTTTGGGGTGGTGGGATATTTAAGCCATGATTTCATTCAACTGTTAATTTAAATATTTCATTCATATTTTTAATTCATTATAAATGAATGCAGTTTAAGCCCATCACATAATGACAGAGAGTGGCTGAAAGCCATGAAAATATGTTTCTCATTGTGGAAACTACAAGTTAGTCATTTTCTTCTCCCAAGTAAATTTCTTGAGTTTAGCTAAGGGAATCTTTTTTTTTTTTTAAAGAAATCATGAGTTCCAAATTTGTTTTTCATCTCAAAAGTCAACCCTATGGAAAATGTGGTAATGTTTCTGAGTTTTGCAAAATATTGCGATAGTATCCTTGTCCTACTATTCAAAATCTAAACTTTTATGTTAAGGGAGAGGGGCTTAGGTGTGTGTGTGTGTGTGTGTGTGTGTGTGTGTGTGTGTGTGTGTGTGTGTGTCTTTAATATTCTGGCCTCACAATGTAAAGAAAATTGATAAGCTCAGGAGGAAAATTGTACTTCATAAATGTCTAACTTTCTAGATAATTTATGGCAACATGTTCTGTAAAAGGATCTTTGTGAAACTCACTTTTTTTTTACAGTTAGTAAGAAAAGATCAGTTTCAGTAAGAGGAGACCAGTTATGAAGTTAAGTAGGAGAGAATAAGGAGAGAGAGAAAAGTTCACTATTCTTTTTCAAGCTAGCTATTATTTAAGAAGTGTCAACACCATTCCAGGAACTCCATTTTTTAGGCCAAAGATTCCACCCTGGTCTTCGTCTTCTCTACTGCCTAGCTCCTCATGAGCTGACCCGTCCACAGCTAACCCCAACAGCTTCCTCTCTTCTAGTAGATAACCCCAGCCCCCAGTCTTTGACCACAGCCCACCTTTATAACCTCCCTTTCTCTTGATTTCCTCTCCTGTACCAGATCATAGGGTTTTCTTTCTCTTTTCCCTCCAATTCCCCACCTCATCACCCCTTAAGCAGAATTATCATATCTGAGCCATCATACAACTAAGATGAATGATTGAAAAGGAATTTAAGCCAGGTTAAGTCAGGCCTGACCCGTGGAAGAGCGTGGGGTGGTGGTACCTTGGAAGAATTCTTATCCAGTGGGATGGAGAATCCAAGTCAATTGCACCTGGTCCTCTCAAGTCTGAGATTCCACTGAGGACACAATGGTGGACAGACTTCAGACATGTCAAGTGAAATGTTCAGGTATTAGAAAACAGGTCAAGGGTTTCAAGTAATTCTCAGTGTTCAAAATTCTGAAAACCAAATCTTCACTGAATGTGCAGCTGGGTATTCTAAAAAGTGGAAATGATGGATGCAAAAAAACCAACTGTATAAAGACATACCTACACAGATACAAACATATTAATATACCTGCATATATACATTCTAAGAGACAGAAATGGACTTTGCTATAAACAACATGTCAGTAGAGGACAATGAGTAAATTGTAGCATCTAAAGATTTAAATCTCAAAATAGCTCCCAGAAAGTAACAGTCTTTATTCCAACGAGGTCAAGCCTCAAACAGAGTTGTCATACTCTATTTTTGTTTTCAATTAGGAAAAAGATGAGTTTAATACATTACTCATTCTATCGTTTTAATTTACCAAAACCAATGAGGAATGAGTTCCCAGATCATTAAGCTCCACCCTTTGTGGTCAGAGCTGAAAGGGTTGGAGAGTCTTCTGGGAAGGGTGGAGTGTGCTGTGGAGAGTCTGTGGGCATACGCTGGCCTCACAAGGTGGGGCCTCTCTGGCCACCAGTCATGCTCAGGAACTAGTCCCTAACCCTCATTCATGTCACACGGTATAGCTTGTTTTGTGCCCATTGCTGACTTCGGCTACTGGTTTTCTTTCAAGTGTAAATGCCACGGGTGTGTGCTGATTCATGCTCTCCTGGACTTCCTGCCACCCTGTTCACGGGCCTGTCTGGAGCTACAAGACTCTTGCCTGTGACAGTATTGCAATTCCAGTCAGGAAACCCAAAGAACCACCCCATAATTTGGCTGAGGTCTCTGAGGGCATACTGGAACAGAGGTGCCCAGTCAATATTTCAGCTGGAAGTTAATTCTTATTTTCTTGAGTTAACTTAAATCTACTGACCAACTTAACTACAAGCATAAACGCCTGTATATATGTGTATCAGCTAAAAGTATAAAACTCTTCAATGTATCCTCATCAATGGAAAAAGTTAATTGACCATTTCATGGATATAGTTTGCATTTAAGATAAATACCTTACTCTCCCTCCAAGTTTATAAAATGTCTTTGAAGATGTTTCTTATTTTTTTAAAGAAAAATGTGAATGGCAATGGTCAAGAAAACATTATTCCTTCTGATTACTCTGGTATCATTAGATGATGCAATGATGGTCAACTTTTCTGTGTTTGGTATCACATTTATTCACTTCTTCTCCACTCATTAGGGGTAGGTGACCTTTCTTCTGTTGCTAATGGGGTTTTTGAGACAATTCAGCATGTTGCCAGCCTGCTCAACAGGAACATGACTTTCATCAAAACCACTTGCTCAACTTCAAGGAGTTGAAAAAAATCAGCTTTTAGGAAAATTAGTGAGTGGGGAATCTCAATGAGTGATGCAGTAGAAATTAGACCACTGCATTGATTGTAGGTCTTTTCCCTCACATTCCTCAGTCACATATTCATGTAGGGACAAGCAAACAGACTGATATTCTTCTCGGATTCTGCTCTGGCTCCTAATAATGGTGTTTTACCCAAGAAAGCAAATCAAATAGAAAGCCCCTAAAGTACACAGAAGTTCCTCTGCTGCAGTTTTGCTAGCCCCTAGAATTACTTTCTTCTCCAAAACTGTTCTTCTTTTAAAATAATGGTTTCTATTTTCCCATCACTGTTAGGATCCTATATTTTACATTATCCTATTCTATGGCCAAGTCACTGTGCTTGTACCTAAAATTATCCCTGTCCATGAGTGATACCATGACGGCAGCTATATTAAATGTGGAATGTTTGCATTTTGCTCTTCTGGGAAGTTTTAAAAGCTCCTGAAATTGGTTACCTGTATCTTTCTCAAACAGCTATTTGAGAAATACACCCAGAGGTGACAATATCTGCCAGACAAGAGGTATGTCAAGCACCTAACACCCCTCAGGGTTCTTCCCAATAGCCGCAGATGCTCTTCCTGGCAGGGAAGGAGAGTGACCCTTTCGGGGAACTGTGGGCCTCGCTGCCAGCTCTGCTTGGGGAACCGCCCCAGGGAGTTTCTCCTTCTCTCCTGCCGAGGTCTGGGCAGGCTGCCTGCACAGTCATCCTCTTTATTGCTGGCCCAAGAGGAAGAAACTGGACTTGGTTAGGCCACTCTGGCCACAAATTAGACTGTCCTGCAAGCCCCATCAGACCAGCTCCAGGATCGAAGTCTGATGTTGCCTAGACATAACCTGGACTACCATGAAGACATGTGTAACCACACGGCCATGAACCCAGCCAAAGGGCATCACGATTCTACTTACTGAGTTTTTTTAGTTGCTCATGTTTAATTCGTGAAACCTCATAATCTTTTGAGAAAAGAGTTTTTCTTCTTATCTTTTATCCCTCTCTGAAATCATTAGCTCTTGATTGATTTATTCATTCATGACCTGTCGACCCTAGAATGTTAATTACTTGGAGACAGAGACCATGGTCAATCTTTCTCCCTAATTTATCCCTCATGCCTAGAACAGTGCCTGATTCATGTTAATTTATGGGAATCTTTTTTTGTTTTTTTTTTAAACAGGGAGATGGAGGCAACAGGTGGCTGCCTCTGGTCTTCCCAAAGTCCAGTTACAGGGAATGTCCCCCAGGTTCTTGGTTTGTATCCCTCTCAAAATGTCTTCCACGAGAAGAACACACTGGTCTGCCTGTGCAACATGTATGAGCCTTTTGGGAATCTTTCACTATATCCATCCCCGGACAGAACTTTTGTGGAAGCAAGCCTGTTGGCCCAGTCCCCTGTTCTGAGAAGGGGCAGAGATGCCCAGACCCCTGGAGATACCACCCCTTCACTCTCTGGAGAAGGAGTGCATTACTTTCCTACAACTGCCATAACAAATGACTATAAACTGGATGGCTAAAAACAATAGAAATTATTCCTCAAAGTTCTGAATGCCAGAAGTCCAAAGTCAAGGAGTTGGCAGGCAATGCCCCCTCCAAAGGCTCTAAGGGGGAATTCTTCCTCGTTTTTTTCTACCTTCTAGTGGTTACCAGCAACCTTTGGCATTCCTTAGCTCTGGCTACAATACTCCAGACTTTGCTGCCAGCATCACTTAGTGGTCTTCCCTCTGTGTGTCTGTTTGCTCTTCTTATAAGGACACCACTCATTAGATCTATAGCACACCTTAATCTAGTATGACCTCATCTTGACTAGTTACATCTACAGAAACCCTATGTCAAAATAAGGTCATGTTCTGACATTCTGAGTGGGCATGAATTGGTGGAGGGATACTATCCAACCCAGTTCAGACCATGTAGACATGGGAACCTTTCTTCTATCTACCACTTATTCATTCTGTGACCCCAGGCAAGTCACATCATCTCTTTGTGTCTCTGCTTTCTCACCTGTAAAATAGGAATAACAGTAATAATAATAATAATAATGATAAGAATCCTTTCTTAGAACAGTGCCTGACATATTGAGAGCTATGTGGAGTTTGGTAAGATAAAGCCAGTCAAGTGCCCATGGTATTTTGTAGAGGTAAACTAAATGGATAACCTGTTATCAAGGACACCCCCTGGGGGTGACATACAAGGGAACAGATTCACAGGGCCAACCAGCAAGCACAGGCTGAAAGGGCAATGACAGGTATGAATACTCTTTAACAAGGAGGGCTAGCCAAGGGAAGAGAGGATAAAGGGAGTTTCCGGCAGAGGTTAGGGTGTGTTCAAAAGTTTGGGGGCAGGAAGAGGGCTGACATGTTGAGAAAACCCATAGCAGCTGGGATATAGCAAAGGAGGCAGGCGAGATGGAATCACGGAGGCCAGGCCCCTGGACTTTTCCAGCCCTGGAAGCAGAGGGAGGCCTCCAGGGTAACTTCTGGCTTTAGTAACCAATAGTCTTCTTGACTCCTGGTTGGCGCATGTTGTCACTCATAAGTGGGCCCGTATCACTGGTCACATGAGCACAAGGGTGAAATCAGCAGATGTTGGTCACTCCTAGGGGAGGGGAGGAGAGTGGAGGAAGGGGGGTGCATGCCATCACACTGGGTACCTGGTCTACTCTCAGAGGGAGAGAGGGCCAGCTAGAAGCCCCAACTTTACCTGCATGCAACCTACTTATGTGGTAAATCCTCACTTGCACCCCACAACTCTAAAATAAATGATAATAAAATTTAAAAATAAATAAACTCCTAGTTGGACAGAATGACCCAGTGTTCCCTTGAACTGCCCAGCCTCCAATGCCAATGTATGCATGACCCATGACATTCTCCTCCCAAATGAAGCCCAGCACTGAAGTTTCCTATGAAAAAGTTACTGAGCATTTGTCTGTTTTTACGGAAAATGTGTAGCAAAAATTCATTCCCTATGTTCCTGCTTTGTATCTATTAATGGAAGAGCCCCAGATGTGTGTGTGCATATGTCACCGTGATTCACGATATAACAGCAGCAGGAAAATGAGTCTCAACATCTCTAAAGCTTTCAGTGAAAACCCTTTCTCTGATCTACCTTTCATGACCAGGCCTATCACCTTCACTCATTTTTTTCCCCAGCTATGGCAAAGGTTCACCACTGATTCTTTTTAACACAAGGACCAGCACACATGAGTACACATGCCACTTTCACTTTCCGGGGATTCCAGCTCCTCCCTGGGGAAGCTTCCAGAAGAAATCACCTAGTCTGCAAGTCCTCTATGGTTTGTAGAGTCCCGACTCCTTGAAGCACAAGCAAATGCATTGTAGAGTTTCCAGTTTCAAAAGGAATCTTTTCATCTTCCCGGATCTGTTGATGCCTTATCCAGCTGCATTGGCATATCTGGTGGCTTCTGATGGTCAGGGGTCTCAGAATGAAACTAAGAAGCAGGGATTATCTGAACAGCAGCCCTTCAGGAGGGGAACAGTCCGGTGAAGCAGCAGAGGGGTAGAACCTTAGAAGCTGAGGTGCGACTCAGTCCCTGTGCAGGAAAATGAACCATAAAGGTCCAGAAACTCAGAGTGGGAGGTGACCCTGGTAACTGTGGAAACAGTTCACACTTACTCTGCTTCCCCTCTGGCTGGATGTTATGTGTATGCCACTTCATTTCATCCTCCTTCCACCTTCTGAGCAACAGAGAGAGGTTAAATTACTTGTTACTCTGAGAAAATGCAGACATCCACCATTCTCCTCATTGCACAGATGTGACAGTCAAGGCCCAGGGAATCGATGGGCCCTGCAGAAGGGTACACAACATTATTAGACCTTGACCCTGAGGTTTACCTGTTGTGACCCTGCTTATAGAAAGCTAAAAAGCTGCAGTAAGATATTTCTATTAGACATATCAATTTTTGCAGCAAAAATTTTTAAATTATACCAGAACAAACACATCCATGGGCAGTCTCTTATAGTTCTTCTAGAAGCTGCTTTGAGTGAATTTGATGTGTGAAGGAGAGAAAGGACCATCCCCAGAGCTTCCCAAGTAGACTAGAAAGAGAGAAACTACATTAATCAGGGCACAACTGGTCTGGCTGCAGCCTGAAGGAGTGATTTCAGAACCCAGGGAAAGGTCCTGTCCTCCAAAAGTAACATCCTCCCTCACAGATCTAGCACAGCCTCGTGCCTTTAACTTCAGGTTTAGGAGAGCTCTAAGATGACAGTTCTCCTGAGAAGGGTAAAACCGTTCGTTATTTACACTTTAATATGAAATAAGGGGCTGCCCCAAACAGGGTGGAAAGTGGCAAAAGTCAGTATAAAGAGATCTGGGTGCATCAAAGGCAGATGTTCTGGATCTCCCCATTTGACCTGAGCCCTCACCTAGTGGCATCATCTTAGTATCTTAGTCCCCTTTGAGGGCACGTGGACCCCAGAACCTGGAACACCATACCCCTACTCTCTTACACAGGGCCTGAAGCTACCCTACTCACTGTCAGCTACTGGATCAGAATCCAACAACAACTGACATATCCAGCCAGTGTTCACAAACGACCATCATGTGTGTGGTACTCACCAAGGGCAGGATTATGGATATGGGAGAAGACCATCCCAATAATAATAAGTTGAATCACCCACTGCCCAGTTCTGAAATGACAGGATGAGCAAGGAAGGACCAATGAGAGCCAGAAGCAGCAGTAGAAATAGCAAGCCACAGTTCTCAAGGAAGGCTTTATGGCAGAGACAGCATCTCAGCAGGACCTGAGGGCTAAGGAAAAGTTTAGTAGTTAGATGCAAAAGAATAAGCCTTCACGGTTGCAGAGGAGTCAAGGTGAATGCCAGCAGAGCAATAGCCAGGGTTGGGCAGCCAAGCCTCTGCCTGCCCCTTCCCAGGACCTGCACCACCCTAGTCCATCTAGGCTCATGTCTGACAGGAGCAACCCTGGGTATGTGGGTGCAGGATGGGACTGCCTTCCTGGTATCCTAAAAGGTGAAACAGTGCCAGTCTCTCTCAGCAGCTGTGTTTCCCGCTGGTCTGTGTCACAAGTCCTTTGCAGATGCAAACGCAGGAGGAATGGTACTGGTCCTGGGGATACCTGGAGCTGGGCTTCTCTGATCTTCCTTAGTCCCACACCACCTTAGCTGACACCTTGATGTAGGATGTCTGGGGCATCCTAAGCCCAGAGTCAGCAAGGGCCCATCTTTACCGTAATGTCTACATGTAAAAGATGCTTAGAAATGCACAGAGTGAATTTGCAAACCATATCTCCTTTGAGCCCCACACAATCCTGCAAGGGAAAAGAGAGCCAGCAAGAACCACCTCATTCTACAAATGAGAAGATAAACTGAGGTTCAGAGTGTCTCCATGACTCCAGGTCCCTGTGCCCTGGGCATAGGGGCCATTCCTCTACTCAGGTTTCTGGCATAACACAGGACTCTCCTCCCTGGAGCAAGG
Organism: Cephalopachus bancanus; assembly: GCA_027257055.1. Lineage (NCBI taxonomy): Eukaryota > Metazoa > Chordata > Mammalia > Primates > Tarsiidae > Cephalopachus > Cephalopachus bancanus. Next base: position 1,492,415 of record JAPVLO010000260.1, on the reverse strand, counting down.
CTTTTCACAAAACCAGCATTTGCTAGGCCCTTCAAGAAATCTTGTCTTTTATAATGGGGGACCCCCAAAAATGAAATTACCTTTTGGAGGGCAGGCCCCTGGTAGTACAGTCTTCCCCCCACCCCCTGCCCCAGTTAAATGTTCTAGGAACTCATTAGCATCAGAGTACCAGCTAGTGTTGCTATGAGAGGCTGTGTTTGGTTTCAGTGAATTTTTGTTGTTGTTGTTGTTGTTGTTGTTGTTGTTGTTGTTGTTGTTGTTGTTGGAGATTCTTTCAAGTGTTTGCTCATTTCATGATGGAAGGTTTGCACAAACAACCTGGCCCACATCAGGCTGAGTGTCAGCAGTTTTTCACCAAAAAGCAGCATGACTCCCATGCCCCACCCTCCCTATTTACCCATCTTGCCCCCAGGTGACTTTTTGTTGTTTCCCTGGATGAAAAAATCCTCAAAGAGAAACATTTTGCCAATGTGAAAGAAGTAAAACAAAAAATGACAGAAGCACTAAAAGATATCAAAATTAACAAGTTCAAAAATTGTTTTGAGCATTTTTGGTGGAAAAAGTATCTCGATAAGTGTATTGCATCAAACAGAGAGTGCTTTGAAGGTGACTGAAGTTTAAACATGTAAGAATAAATACAAAATTTTGTAAAGTTGTTTTTTTGGGGGAGGGCCTCATTTTTTTTCTTTCCTTTTCTGACTGGGGGTGTTGCAGAATTCCTGTTTCTGCAGAAAGCTCTAGGTTTTCTCATTTCTATATCCTTTGGTGCTCTCCTTGCTAGGATAAGATGCTCTTTTTTTTTCCCCTCTTTGGTTTTATGAGAATTTTTTTTTCTTTTAGCAATGTCAGACTTCAAAGGAAGCCTCCTAACCGTAAAGATCTCAACCAGACTCACATTTGTGATTCTTTCTCATTCCTGCATGAAAAGGACAGTGGTGGTAACACATGTCTTGTCTCCCCTTGACGTTCAGCTCTTTTAAGTGATTCAACAAAGCCCCCTCACTTTCTCTTTCGGGTCCTAAATTAGTATGTCAGGAATCAACAGCTGCCTCGCGAGCCAAGAAGCTGAGCTCCTGGTGACTTCATTCGTCACCGCCGTCCTGTCTCGAGCCCCCAAATCTCTGTGCTCCCTGTCTCATGTCAGCACTTTGTTCACCGTGAGTGTCTGGCTTTCCTCAGTGACTGGCTAAATGCTCCTGTTCTCGCTAAGTCACTGAAACCCTGGCCACAAGGCAGACCAAGCAGGATTTAATTGAATCTTTCGGCAGTGATTCACAGAACAAAGCCTGACTGTCTGACCTGGAAACCACACAGTGGGGAGTTTAGAAACCCTCAGTGTAGTCAAAACAACGTTCCTGGTTCAGCCATTGATTGAAGTTCAAAGGACCAAAGATGTAAGTCAGAACATTGTAATGACAAGGGCGGTAGGAAGAAATATACTTACCTGGGCATGCAGCCTTAGGGGGTGAGGCCTTTAAATTATGTCAGTTCATCAGGACTGGCCTCCTGGGAGAAGCTTCCCAGCTGGGCAGTAATATTCAGTGGTCGGGGCTAGGGGAATTGTATTTGTTTCCTAGGGCTGCCATAACAAATTGTCACATCTGGGTGATTTAAAACAACAGAAATTTACTCTCTCATAATTCTAGAGGCTATAAATCCAGAACTGAGGTGTCAGCAAGGCCATACCCTCTAAAGTTTCAAGGAAAGAATTCTTTCTTGCTTCTTCCAGCATCTGGTGACTCCCCACACTCTTGATGTCCCTTGGCTTGTAGTTGCATCATTCCAATCTCTGCATCTCTGTGTACCTCTGTGTGTCTCCTCTTCTTGTAAGGATGCTGGTCATTGAATTCAGCAACCACGTAATCTGATATGACCTCATCTCACTAACCATATCGGCAAAGACTATTTCCAAAAAAAGATCATCTTCTGGGGTTATATGTAGACAAGAATATTTGGGAGACACTACAGTGACCGTAGCTCATTGGCGAAATGCCATGTATCACCTTGTGCCCTAATCTTGTTAATTTTTCTTGTCCTTGACTTTGAAACCTCCTCCACAGACTACAAACAGTGCACGATGTTGAATCTTGACCTTCAACTTTCCTGTTAGAGAAAACAAACCCAGCCTTGGACACGGTCAGGTGTGACTTGATTGGAAGAGCATTGAAAGTTAACATGGGGGCACGGTAGAACAGTGAGTAGCATTCTGGGACATAACTGACCCATTGAAAGAATCTGGTCAAAGTGTTATATCCTAGATAGACCACCAAACATTTTTCTCTAAAACCATTTATTACACCTGATGCCATATCATTGGGAGAAAGAAGTGTTGATTGCAACAAAGCAACTGTCATAATAAATTATAGGATAATAAAATATGAGTGAATCAAATAGGAGCATATCCCATTTATAACAGTTCCTGTCCATACATGAAAAAGAAACATAAACCCACTGAGGAATATTAAAGGAATTCCCAAAAGGTGTCCAAGGACCCCAACTTTTGGAGTAGCTTTCAGAAGAGAGATTGGGATGTGGTTAGCCTGGGAATATTTTAATGCTCACAATGAGCCAAGAGTTTTCAGAGCAAAAATGTCATCTCCAAGATCTCACATTCTGGAATGTTCCTCCATCTACAGCTTCATATCCTTCCCTGTCTACTATCCTTGCTCCTACAGACTGTACTTGCTATCTTCATGTTGACCCCAGATGCCTCTGGCCATCTCTGATCTCCAAGCCAATCAGCACCCTTTGATAATCACTGATGGGCCTGAACCCTAGACTTGGTCATCGCGGAGGTCTTGCCAGCAGCCTGCAACTCCCTGCTCCATCCACCTTATTGCAAGATACTATAGCTGAACCATGGTGAAATGAAGGACCTTTCAACCGAATATTCATATTAAATCCCTTCACCCTTTCAATAGAGTTCTTTATCTTTGTTATCTATTCACTCAGGATGGCCATTTACTTTTTCTACCCTTGCTCTAAGTCTTAAATACAATTGGAATCACAAAACCGCTTTGACACAAATGTTTTCCATTCTAACCTGTCTCCTCAATATTCAGTTTATCCATTTGCAATGCCCTACCATGTTCCATCTTGTGAGTTATTTCAAACCTGACACATGCTGCCAGCCTCAACCCACATAATGGGCAGCTTATACTCTGAGAAGATCCTCATACCTCTGTAATCCTGAGGAAAGGAGTAAGTACTGAGAAAGGTGTCTGCTACTCTCCTTCTTTCCCATGACTTTATCTATCTGCACCCTATGTACCCTCTTTCTGATGGATATTGCATTTGTTCCACTACTTTGCAGAGACATGGCAACTAACTGTGCTCCTTCACTCAAACCCTCCTGCTTCCTCTACAGCTGCTTCTTTTTCCCCTCTGGTCTTCTATCCTCTCCACGCTTGGTCTCTCTCCACTGGCCAGGCATTTCCTATCTTAAAATACTCTTCTTTTTCACTCTGCTATTTCTGCAAGCTGCCAACTTCATTCTCCCCTTGCTTTTGCCACCACTCCCTCTGAAGTAGTGAGTCTCAAGCTATTTTTCCTCCACAACACACCAAAGAGTTGTAGCTATTACAAAAGTCTCCTCCACAGGTAAGTTATGTGGAAGACTATGTGTAACTGTAGGATTTCTAGTAATTTGCTCCCCTTTTCCTGCCCTTCTATGGGACACTTTGCTAAATGATTTAAAAGATACGTTATTCTTTACAAACAAATTTTCCTACCCCTGACCCTGCCTTTTCCCACTGTGATGATGTTGTGTGTATCTTGGTACTACTTTTTCCACAGTTTTTTCTCTGGTTTCTATTCCTTCTCTTACTCCAAATGCATCCTGGAACCTGTTTTAGACTCTCTTCTCTTTCTGGTTCACCTTGTTCCCTTTGTCAATCTTGCCACCCTTGTTTTGGATACCATAGGCCCATGCTGGCAACTCTGACCCTCTAGGTCAGCCCGTCTGTGAGCATTGGTCTCGTTTTCAATTGACTTCTGAACACATCCATTGGGCTCTCCCCATGAGCAACCTTGCGGCAAATGTATTTCTAGTTGAATTCATCATCTTCTTAGACTTTCCAATACCCCTGCTTCTGTCAATGGCACCACTGACTGCTTAGTCAGAAGGGCTAAAACTTCAGAGTAGATTTTGATGTCTTTACCCCTTACTCCCACACCCAATCAATGGCTACATTCTACTCTACCTCCATAACGTTTCTGAATCCCAGCCCCAACTATCCAAGAACCAAGTTTTTTGTAGGCCAAGGACACAAGAGAGATGTGAGACAAGACTGTAAAAAGGCTGTGTATCATTACCATTTAATATAATTGGCATTTACTTGACTCTCAGAACATGCTGTTAGATGTTTCATTAACCCAAGAATCAAACATGTTGATAACAACTTATCAAAAAGTGAAAGCTGTGTATTGTTAGTAGTAGCATAGTAGTACATTTATTTTAACATTTATTAGTTGGAGTAGGAGTAGTACATTTAAGTAGCTTTCCTTCTACCCCCATTTGTAAAATTCTTAAGAGTTTTGGAGAAAAAAGGCCATTGTCTCTGGAAAGAATGACTCATTCAGTAGTTTAGCTTAGTGCCTCCTATGATTCACACAGCCAGTAGAGCTTCTAGTGCTTAATCTTCCTAGAAGCAATAGTGAAAAACAAGACAGATACCTGGGTATGATTTGGTAGACCCAAAAAGGCCTTAATTCTCCAAAAATTCTATCTCATGCATTTACTAGTCAACAACATGTTTAATACCTTCATCCTTTGTAGCCTACCAGACATCTTGGGAGTAAGAACCACACAGGACAAAGAACTAGCTGCCTATAATGTTCCTGAAGATTCACTTGGAAAATAGCTTAGTAGTAAATGTCACCAACAGATTGATTTGGCTTCAAATTTTGATTCTACTACCTATTGGTTGTGAAACCTCAGTGGATGGCTTAACTTCTCTGAGTTCATTTCCAGTTTTTAAAGTGGAGAGAATAATCTCACAGTTTTTAATGAGGTTAGATTTTTTAATCATAAAAATAAAATTGATAGCAAGTAAGCTAAGAATCTAGTGGATCGTAACTTTCCCAACTGGTCTCTCTCTCTCTCTCTCTCTCTGTCATACACACACACACACACACACACACACACACACATCTTCTGACTTCATAATTGAGTCCTGGACTGACCTTGAGACTCTAGTAAGAGCTATCCCTTCATCAACAGTAAATCATATTCATTTTACCTTTCATATGCTGTAAATGGTAGGCCCTTAGGTAGACTGGACTTAAAGTCTTAACACTCTTCTGTCTCTAGAAGAGTTTTACACCTAGTCTGGTGTAAAAGAGATTATTTGAATCCTTGATAAGAAAAGGGATAGCAATTTATAGTTGTAATGATTCAAGGAGATAAGCACAAATATATCTGGAATAAAGGAAAGGCAGGAAATAGACCAAGGCATTTAATGATAAAATGGATAAAATGAAGCTCCTGCTGTCTGTATGACTGCCTTCAGCATTGGCATCCATTAATGAATGCACTCCACTAACTGGCATAGAGTACTCTTGTCTCACGTTTTAGTTGCATGTTTAGCAGTTGTTCTAAGACCTACCCTTTCAGGCATTTGCCCAAGCATCAGCCTCATACAAAGAAGAGAGAGTTGATAGGGGGCTCCTGATTGCACTGACAGCAATGACCTACAGATACAAAAATTTAAAAAAGGTCTCAGAACCATTTTGTGGCTAACGAAATAGACACAGTCATTGGGAAACTTGAAGCCATATTATTATGGTTACAGGAGACTTAAAATAGGTCACGAATGGGTGGTTTGGAACAACTGAATGATCAAACAAACTGGATTAAAATAATTATCAAATTAAAGGCTACTGTAAAAAAATCAGTTATCAGAATACCAGAAATAATATTCTTCTGAACTCCATGACTCAGATGGATCCAAATATTTGCAAAATCTAGTCATTTTTAAACTCTTAAATAGTGGGTGGATCTTTTTTATTTTTTTAGACTCTCAAATAAACTTCCAGAAAAAAATAAATCTATTCCTGAGTGAATTAAGTTGATCCATACAAAGTCTATTCCTTGGTGCCAGGCTTCCAGAATAGGTCCAAGGACTCCATATTTTTATTTGTTTGTTGTTTGCTGTTTAAAGGGGAGCTTGCCTAGTACTGTCTTAGTAAATTTTCACATCCAATTTTCAGTGGGAAATCCAGAATATTGTCATGCCTCCGTTATCCTGAACAATAACAAATTTGTCATTTTGTCACCACCAGAATTAAATGTAAGGCCCCTGTTTCCATGGCCTGAATACAGACCCCAAGAGGAAGCATCTACTTTTCTCACCTCAGAATGATGTAGCAGTCCAGAAGTTCATTCTTACTCCCCAAGAAATGCTATCAAAGCAATGTTCTCATATTTAGACCCTCAGCTGCTGTTGATCTTCAGAGGGGCCTTTCCACAAACTCCTCATCTCCTCCTTTGATATTTTAGCCTCTTAATCATTTTAAGTCAACAGTCCATAGCTGACAGTTTTGCTGATAAAGTACCTTTATAATGATAGACTTGGTGTTTAAATTTCCGCCTACGTCTTCTCTAAGTTGGTGACCTAATTGAAGCTGATTCTTCCAGTAGAAATACTCACTTGTTAACCTCAAGTTATTTCTGGGCACAGCCGAAATAAAACAAATTGCTTTTTAAGCTAACGATTCCAGGTTCTGTGTCTTATTTTCCATTTCTTCTTGTCCGTTTTTCCATGTAAGTTTTATCTGCTACCTATAAACCATGAAAAACAAATTATTCCATTCAAATCTTTGGAAACGGCTGCTCCCTGGCACACAACCACATTGTCTGATACTTTTTCTGGTTTTGAATTTCTGGAAGGGAAATCCTTCTTATGAGGAGACTTCACTTTCCATCAGTAATGGGGAAAACGGTTTCTCTCAGGAGAGTGGAGATAATTTTAAAAGAGAAAACTCAGCAGAAATAAAAATCCAAACAACTGATTTTTAATTCAAGTCTCTTTCTTCAGTAATGTTGATCCTGATTTTGCCTGTAAGATGGGAATACTGGAAACAAAGAAGATCACTGAAAACAATGTGGGAGTTGGGTGTGGCAGCTCACACCTGTAATGCCAGCTACTTGGGAGGCTGAGGCAGGAAGATTATTTGAAGCCAGGAGTTCGACATCAGCCTGGGCAACATAGCAACACTCTATCTCTAAATGGAAGGAAGGAAGAAAGGAAGGAAGAGAGGAGGGAAGGAAGGAAGGAAGGAAGGAAGGAAGGAAGGAAGGAAGGAAGGAAGGAAGGAAGAAAAAAGGTGTCGGTTGGCTCAAACAGTGGCTGCTATTTCAATACCACCCTTAAAACTTGAAACAATATACCCACCTCCCTCCTGTCTTGACAGGCAGAACCCCCATCCTCAGTCTATGTTTGTTTCAGTATATTGCTGATATATGTGGGGATGACCATATTGGCCTGGCTTAAGCCCACTGGTTTGCTTTGGTGGATAAATTATATGATCCTTTCCTTTGTGTGACTTTTTCTAAATGTTTGCAAATGCCTAATTTGGAAAGAAAACAAGGCCAAGTGTAGTGACTCATGCCTGTAATCCCAGCACTTAGGGAGGCTGAGGCAAGAGGATTGCTTGAGCCCAGGAGTTCGAGAACTGCCTAGGCAACATAGCAATACCTCATCTCTACAACAAATAAGAAAGAAGGAAGGAAGGGAAGGGGGGGAAGGAAGGAAGGAAGGAAAGAAGGAAGGAAGGAAGGAAGGAAGGAAGGAAGGAAGGAAGGAAAGAAGGGAAAGAAGAAAGGAAAGAAGGAAGGAAGGAAGGAAGGAAGGAAATCTAAATGGCTTCAGAGAACTTAGTCCATTGTTTATATGAGGAGACTGAGACCCAGTAGGATTCAATGACCTTACTCCTCCATGACAGAACCAAGATCCAAGTAATAATAGCAGACTTTTATATAGCGCTTCCTGCCAAGCCAGGCACTTAGACATAAGTGCTTCATGTATACTGACTGATGTAATCTTTCCACCAACCTACAGGGTAGGTGTGAATTTAGTCCCATTTTACAGCAAGTGGCATACTCCAGGCCATGCACTTGCAAGGGCAGGGCTGTGCTCTAAGACAGGCATCCAGTTCCAGAGTCTGGTGAGCTTAACACATTGCATTTGGCTTTGCAGAACCAGCAATTCTGAGTTCTTCTCTGCTCTATATTAGGTTGCTTTTGGATCAAGGAGAGTCAAAAAAAAAAAAGAAAATTTGTTAATGAAAATTTAGCCCAACTTTTCAAAGTTGAGATTTTTATATTACTATAAACACCATCAAAGTACTGTCAAATGCACTTAAAAACAGATATGGATTAAAAGCAGTTGTGAAATCAACTTGCCATATAATACATATGTCTTTGGGGAAAATATCAAAACATTGAGCAAAAGGTATCGCACAAGTTACAACCATTCAGAAAGAAAAGCAGCCATGCAATGATCCATATAGCCACCTCCAGACAGACTGGCTGAATATTATTCTGGTTGTTTTTATATTAGCATTTGTTTGTCGAGGTCTACCTAAATGAGACCATAAGCCCCTGCAAGCCACATATGCACTTACATAATTCTCTTGTAGAGCATCTAGTAAAACACCCATGGAAAGATTTTTTCCTAATAAATATTGCTTGATGGTAGTTATGAAGAATCCTTGATGTTGAGCTCTGACTTACCAACCTATGCACACACACACAAAAAAATTGAATTGACCATAAAGACTGTGACTTATAGGAAAGATTTAAGAGAGTTTACAGCATGTAAAGCTTGCAGCATATCTTGGAGCATATGTCTACAAGCAAAACCAAATTCAGAAAGAATCTTTCTCTCATTCCATGTACTGTGGGTCACAGGTGATATTCCAGATCCCAGGCATGGGGTTATGTGCAGCAGCTTTAAGCCTTATGAGTTTTTATTAAGTCATGTGTGGCTGGAGCCTGCAAAGATTACGATCCTGGTGGAGAGAAGGGAAATCACAACGAATCTTTATTCTCCCAAACTCAAGGGACAATAGTCTATCTCCTAAAAGACACAGGAAGCCTACCTGGCCCAGAAGGGACAAAGGTGCCCCTGTTTTTTTAATTGCTGGGGAACTCTGGCAAAGGAGATCCCAAGGTTACCTAAAAATTCCTCTTTTTGTCCAGGTGGCTTAGGAAAACATGCCCCCAATATCAGAAAAATAAGCCTCCAAGCAGATAGAGGTTTAAATAATACAACAGCCCACAGTTTATCAGCAGAACTGGCAGAAACATCAGACTATCCCTCAATTACCCTCCACAGCTGTTCATAAATATTGTAATTTTCCCTACTTTGATTTGGCTCACAAAATAAGCAGCAAATGTTGAAAAGTTTAGTGCTTTTTAACTAGAAAACACACAACTATGAAATATGTGAAGCTAGGGTAGACAAATTTTTAAAAACTTTCCAGTAAAGTAATGTTCTCCCAGTGACATCTTTTATATTCCAGTAAAAATAGATCTTTACATTTGACAGCATATTTTATCCCAAGAAAGTACAAATAATAACACATCAAAATTAGATTTTCTGCCATATACTTGAGGACAGTAAAAAGTGAAGAAAAGTTTGTTTATTTTTTATTTGTAAAACAGCATTTCCATTCATTTATCCCATAGGGACCACCTGTTTTTAAGTTCTGTAGAAAACTAACCTAAAAGAAGCACCTTCATACTCATGTATGGAAAGTAAATTATTGTGCATAATTTTTGAACAGATTGCTCACTGGACAAAAAGTGTCTTGATTCAGCAAAGACACTGGACATTTTCCACATCGCTTCATAGTCTCATAATACAAACTGTAAAGTAAATGAGGAAACAGTCACATCTCTTACACAACTGTAGGTTACACAAGGAGGATGTTGGAGAGAGCTTTTCAGTCTCTCCAATGACATCACATACACAGATTTATGACCAAGTCACCCAAGTGTATTTCCAAGTTTCAGACATCTTTGTCGGAGCAACTTCTGAAGTATGTGTGAAGTTAAACATAATCCAATCTGTATCAAATACCTGACTATCCCACTTCCACGTGTCTATACTGTAATGACAGCTTAAAGTAGGTTTTCTGGTTGAATTTCTACCCTTCTTTCTGCTAAAATAAGTGGTTATAGGTTAGAAATGACAAGCTATCAGATTGGAGTTAGGTCTAATATAATGAGTCTAGGAGTAATTTGACCAAAGTCAAATTTATAAAATTGTCAAACACTCAGTATCTAAATCCTAAGCTCAGTACCTAAATCCAAGCTCTATGAAACAAGATCATCCTCCATGGATAGCTTTCTGGAGCTTTTGAAAGAAATAAGTGTTCTCCTCTAAATGAAAGATCATTGAAAAATAATAGCACTCTCACCTGTTATTATTATGTTGACTCAAAATTCCATTCTTGGGAACGTTGAACAATTGATCTTAGGGAACAGTGGAGAATTCAACACCACATAGATTCCTCTTATTTTCTCCAATTTTTCATTTTCTTTTTAAAGATGAAATGTATACTTTAACTTTGATTGACAAAACAGGAATTCACACAATAGCCACAGTCAGCAAAAAAACAATAAGGACAACAGCAAAAATTGTAACACTATATGCTCAACCACGCCAATCTATTAGATTGAATTAATTGAGATTTCTCCAAGGAATGTCCATCCATCTAGTTGGTTACAATGAATATTTTCACAGCTATCACTTAATGGAAAGAACAGTCCCTGTACAAGTGAGGTAGTTTGGAAAGCCAGGGTGAATTCATAACTTCAGAAGGATATTATACTGATGATCTCCTTCATGTTGTTGTGTTCTGTGGAATCTACCTGTAACATTCTCTATTGACATCATCAGGCAGAATGTATGGTTAAAAAAAATACAGAAAGGGCCCCCCCAAAACCCAGAATTATTATGATTGTTTTGAAGGATGAGCCTCTTGTAGTACACCCATGTACACCCAAGGAACTTGTTCCCCCAGATCAAACGGTAAACCAAAGTTTTTATGTGGAAGTTTTGAGAAGGTTGCATCATGATTTGTGGGAGAAATATCCCAAGTTGTGGCAAACAGGTGACTGGTTCTTCCACCATGACAACGCACCTGTCCACACAGCACTAAGTGTGTGCCCCTCATTTGAGCCCCAGTTTTCAGCAGCTTTTGACCAAACAGGGCATGACTCCTAGGCCCCACCTTCCCTGTTCACCTGATCACTCCCCGAGCCACTTTTTTTTTTTCTACTCCAGATGAAAAAAGTCCTCAAAGGGAAATGTTTAGCCGATGTGAAATAGGTGAAACAAAAAATGGCAAAAGCACTAAAAGCATCAAAACTGACAAGTTCAAAAACTGTTTTGAACAATGGGAAAAGTGTTCAGTAGGCGTATTGCATCAAACAGAGTACGTAAAAGGCGACTGAAGTTTAAACGTGTAAGAATACATACACAACTTATTGTAAGTAAATTCTGGGTTTTTTGGAGGTCCCACTCACAAATCACCCATCATGAAATGAGCAAATGCATTGAAAGAATCTCTTTTAAAAATTCACTGAAGTCAAATGAAGCCTCTCACAAGGCTAGCTGGTAAACTGAATGCTGATGGGTTCCTAGAACACTTACCTAGTGGGGAAAGTCAGTACTACAAGAGGCTCGCTCTCCAAAAAGTAATTTCAGCTTTTATGGGTCCCTCTTGTAAATAAATTCCAGTTTTGGGGGATCTCCCCCTCATATTGGCATGTTATCCAATCACTCCTAGCTTAGTTTCATCATCTATAAAATATTGTGACATATTGTGAGAATTTAATGAGTTAAAGTTTCCAGCTCATAGTAGATATTGAAACATGTTAAATAAATCCATGCGTATTTAATATCATAGTCTGTGTGACTTAAAATGCTTTCCCCCAAAAGTTTCAATGGCTGAACTTGCAAAAATAGATTTGTTAATGGATTTGTTAAAATAAATAAGAGCAAAATGGTCTGTACTATTTTCATGCATTGTGAATAATTCTTAAAAAAAAAAAAAAAGTCCCAGGGAACTATTTAGTGTGGGGGAGGTTCTTTCCAGCAGTGCTGGAAGAAAGCAAAACAGACAGTAACCCAGGAGGATAGCTGGCTCTCCCAGAGCTGGTGCTGTCTTCATCTGCACCAGATTTCATGCCAACTTCTTTTTATTCATTTTGTGCCCCTCATTTGAGCCCCAGTTTTCAGGTTTGGGAAACAGAACCAAATGGGACATGAAACATAAAACAAGGCCTAGCCAAATAGAGTGAGCCTTCTCTGGCTTCAAGTCAAAACTTGGCTGAACCACAAAGCTTCACCTGGTTTTGAGTAAAAACCACACTGAACCACCTTTTTTTTTTTCATGGTTTCGGTTTGCAAATGGGGTTTCATGCAAAGCTTGCCCTAGTTTCTGAAGCATTCCCTGGCAGGACATGGGCAAGTCTTTGGTTAATGTGGACTCTGCCTCACCAGTACCCTAACCAGCCAGCATGGAGGTGATTGGTGGTTACTTACTATTGGGCCCTTGGGAGGCCCAGGTGTTGAACAATCTTGCTCATGTGATGAATAAGATGACAGAATACTATTAAGCACATATCAACAAGAAATGCAATCAATTAGTTCATCGCTTTGCCCTTGGCTTTTACAAAAACAGGAGAAAATTTTTTGAAAAGCAATTAATTTATAAAGGGTCTAAAGAATCAAAAGCTCTATCTACACATGGAGGCAAAAAGAAGATCTGAAACAATTATTAGGCTAAACTAGGTCAAAATTCCAACTTATCAGTTATACTAAGATAATAAACACCAAGTGGGCTACAAGAGTATACTGATAGGAGGGGTAAAAACAAGCTTAATTATCCCCTCAATGGGAAAGTCATGATATCAGGAATGCATTTCTCCCTGGAAATTTGTAGTGGATTTGTTGTAATTTATGTGTTGCTGCACACAGTAGAAAGGATTAAAGTGCTTCTTGGAAGCTAATATTGTCGGATGAGCCAGCCGCTTGCCCTGGGTAGTGATGACATTTGGGAATGGGGTCTTATAGAAAAGACTCAAGCTGAGTTTTCCATGACATGAAGCGAGGCCTCCATTGTTCTCTTGGTAAATTAAACTAATACTTGGGACTTATAAGAAGATTTATAGGAGGATTGTAATAATGAACACATAGAAGAATGGATTGGATCTGTGATAAAACATTCATTACATCAATAGATGCAAAGTTTGGAAAACCAACCGGTAATAGAAAAAAATGAGTTGTTAAAAATAGTTTATATCCATCTTTTTCTTTTTCTTTTTTTTTTTTTGAGTTAGAGTCTCACTCTGTCGCCCAGACTGGAATGCAGTGGCCGCTCCCGGTCACCGCAGCCTCGACCTGCTGGGCTCCGGCAATCCTTCCACCTCAGCCTTCCAAGTAGCCGGAATTACAGGCATACGCTACCAAGCCCGGCTGATTTTTTTTTTTTTTTGTAGAGATGAGGTCTCGTCTGCCCAGGCGGGTCTCGAACCCACGGGCTCAGGCAATCCACTCACCTCAGCCTCCCAAAGCTGCGGGATTACTGGCTGAGCCACTGAGCCCGGCTTATCCATCTTTAAAAAAAGAAAAAATGAGTTTATATCTGTATAGCACTATAAATTCACTCACAAAAATTTTCCATACATGACCATATTGGATTCGGGTCCTGGAAAGGTCATGTGAATTGTCTATTCCCAGTCAGGAAGTCAGTCAGTAAATTGCTGAGATTTGTCCTTCCCTCGTTCATTCAACCAGAAACAATAATTTATCCTCAGCATGATAACTACATAGCAAGGGAGACAATCAAATATACCAACCATTACAATATAATGTTGGAGGTGCCAGAGTGGGAATATCATCTAGGGCCTTGAAGGTCATGATTGAAAGAGTCTTACCTCCATCCCCTCCATGTGTTATATAAGTGTGTAGATCTAAAAACCAAAAGATAGAGTCTCTAGGAGACAGATCTGAGGTAATCTAAAGATCTGGGAAACCCATCCAAGTGGATCAGTTTAGGATATATTGGATTTGATACCATAGAATATACAAGTAGGGCTCTCAAGATTCCCCAGAAATTTGTGTCTAGAAAGCCAGGGAAAGAGTTGTGGGCTGCAGACATGAATTTGAGGGTCACTAATGTAAAACTAATAGGTTAATAATATCACCCAGGACAAGATGTTTAGGGAGAAAAGAGTCAAAGGGAACCAGGCTCTGCGACCCATGGATTCTATACATGCAACTGCACAATACAGGACTATTATAATAGAAGACACCTGGCAAAGGATGTCTGTATGGAAGGTTGCACATCACCAGCTGGAATAGGAATCCTCATCATTCTATAGTTAATCAATGTAAAATTCCAAACTACTTTTTCCTTTAAGGAGAAAGTCATAGGTCATGTATCTATTATAATACATAGTCTATAGTAAATAACATATAAACACCTCATTTCCACAAGAGCTCAAAGGCATTGTTATATCATAGTAGGATTCATAATAGAATTCTACCAACTTGAAAATGTCTTTAGTGATGGTAACAAAAATTATATTTAACCATGTGTTTAGGAACACAGGTTTGCTCTTGGTTGTTTTCAACTACTTGCTTTTTAGGGCAATGCGTATTATAAGTTTCTTTAGGTAGAGAATAAACAAGTGGACTCATGGGGACTGCAGATATAATCAGTTATCACTTGAAAAGATTCTTTGGCCCAGAGCCTAGTAAAACTTCTATGTATTTAATTACCATAGAATTAGAATATGTTTTGCTATAGAGTATTGATATGAAGCCAGAAACCAAATAGATATTTTCATAGATGAAAAGTATGAATTCCAGGCCCCCAGGGGTCAGTGTTGGGCTCTTTAGTTCAATATTTTAGGAATCATCTGGAAGTCAGTGAAATCTCCAGTTTTTCTAGTGAAAATGAGCTTATCCAGGTGTCATATAAATGGAATAAACTGTAGAAAGACCTGGGCAGTGGATATTAAAATATCACATAAACTTAAAAGTTGGACTGTTAATGTGTTAAGGAGAAAGAGTTCTAAACTATATTTTTAAAATTATGATCTCCAAATGACCGGCTACAACCCTGCAAAGGGTCATTAAAGTTATACCAGAGACTGTTCTTCCAGTAGAGATATAAATGCAATGCACTGCTTCATCAGGGTAGGCCACAGAAATCCTTTATAAGGAGCTGGTGAACCACACAACATGTTGTTATGCTTGTTCTGAAAAAAATTGTGGTGCTTGAGGTTTGATTGTTGCAATTCATGGGCTCCAAAGAAGAAGCATGTCTGCCCCCTCTGAGCTGGGGGAGTTTACCTCCCTATCTCTCACCTCTCACTGACCTACGCCCTACCTTCTGGTATGGTTATGCATGTATCTCCTCCCTCCCCCAACTCATTGCAAGCAAGACATGTGCCCTCCCTTTAACAAAGATCTTGTTCATAGTACCTGCATCATACATCACGGATGATGAAAGGGTGGATAGATAAGATGGTGGATGGATAAATGGATGGATGGATGGATGGATGGATGACAAAAATTGTAAATGTGCCTAGAAGGTGGTAGAAGTGATCAAGATAATAAGGTAATTTGCTAATATAAAGTAAAAGAACTATCATTCTTTAAATTATACAAGAAAGAGTTTAAAATAAAGTTCCAAATGTTTATTTAGCCTTTTTCCAGGATCCTCCATATTGATATATTATATATAGAAATCAATTAATGGAAATTAAGAAATTTTAAGTTGCATGTTACATCTTTTAAGGTCAAAGTCTTGATTGGCAGTTACTATGTATTCTTATAAATGCTCTTTAATAAAAAGAACTGACCCAACATTGTATTTCTTCACAGCTCTAGAGAGCTCTACAGGATGTAAGTTAGTCAATTCAAACTGTGGATAAGCATAGCCTAGGATATACAAATACAGACTTTTTAATATATATTCTTCAACCTCTCTGAGCCTCGGTTTCCCGAGCCTGAGGTAAATATATAATACCTACATAACCTTACAAGAATATGAAGGTCAAATGAGCTAATATATGTATAATCCTTACTTTACAAACAACTAGTAAGTGGCTGAGCCACTACTGAAATCCAAAATTATCTAACTCTGGAGGTCTTCTTTTTTCTTTCCATTTTGAAAGAATTTGAACGTACAGGAAAGTTGCAAGAGTAATACAAAGAACTGCTGTATGCTGTTCACCCAGATTGACCAACTAACTTCTTGCTACATATGCCCAGGTTTTTCATCATTGTGTGATGGGTTCATAATAGTCTGAAAAATGGACATGCATGGTGCCTATTTCACAGGGCTGTTGTGAGGATTAAATCAGTTCACAGAAGTAGAGAATACGATACATACATTAATATCTGCAGCAAAGCATGACTGGACCTCTTACCGACTTAGGAGCTCAGTAAAGGTAGAAAGGAAGAAGTGAGTCTCTCCTCCAGGGTGAAGGGAAGATGGAGCTGAAAGATGTCATGGAGAAGGTGACCTTTGAGGTCAAAGGTCAGTTTTAAAACATTCAGCTGTCCAGGATCAGAACAAAACAGCGGTGCCTATATTCTGCCACATCCATCTTCTCCCAGGAAAAGGGCTGAACTTGAACAATCTTTAAGGAATATTAGCTGATTTAATTTGGAAAATAAGTGCGGCTGTGCCCAACCTAATTAATGGAGTCATTATAGGTCATTTGTAGTGCTTCCAAAACTTGTTACTGTGGCAGGTGGGACATCCATCCACTATGTCTCCTCTCAAGCCCTCAGCCTAGGAAGCTGAAGTTCAAATTTCCTAATGCTGCCACGATTCTGGGGAGTAAAAGGTGACCTCTCCAAAGCATCTATTCCATTGAGCTATGCAAAGCCATGTCTAAAAGCAAACTATCACAATGCATAACAAGCATGTTCTTAGGTAATTCTCTCAGGAGGCAAGCTACAACTACAAGAAGACATGAATGTCTGCCATCCAGCCCTTGGTGTTCATGGAGACACCACAAGAAACGTCAAAACACCCAGAACAGATATGATCCATACTTTGTAAAGAGTTCTGTATCCCATAAAAACAACCCTCAAGATGATCAATTTTGCAAAGTAAGCGTGACCCCAGCCTTTTGTCCTTCTTTCAGTTCTTATTCTTTTTTTGACTTATTTGTGGAAAGTTATAATTAGATTGTGCCTGGTCTTTTTTGCTTTAACTGATAAAATGCCGTAAATCCTGGACCTCATCCATGAGAGCAGTCACTTTTGAATTCACTTTTTTTTTTTTACACATTGCACCATATGCAGACCCGGCAGAGAGGCATGGTTCCATCTTCCTGGCATGCAGGAGAGTCACTGAGAGATATCATATGGTCTCCTGGCAGAAGTACAAAGTGCCTCTTGCCGTTTGATCTACTGTCTTAAACTTAAATGCAAAATCTGATAATTGGGTCAGGCAGGAGAAGAAACTGAGCAATAAAGTTCTTTTCATTTCCTTTTGCTATTTCTCCACATTTTATCTTTTCTTCTTTTTTGCCCTCTCTCCTGTCTCCATTTTCTTTTCTTTTTTCTTTTTTTTTTTTTTCTCAGTCCCTTCAGGAGACAGACTACCTTGAGAATAGAATGGATTAGAAGAAGAGATGGGATTATGGCTGGAAAACCTGTCAGAGGGTCCCCAATCACCTCCATCAACTTCTTGCTAAAGTACATTCAGTTTTTACTCCATTAGTAACCTTGCTGGATAACCATCTTCAGCTTGTAACCACCAAAGTCATGGGAGGTTTACTTGTTTAGAAATATGACTACTTTTTCAGACGTGGGTTTGTTTAACGTAAAAGGAATTCATCCTAGTCTCTTTGGTTTGAGCCATTAAGCAGACAGGGACTTGTACTTCAAAGGGCTCGAGATAAATGAAAACTGAACTTCCTCTTCACATAGAAGGAGGCTGTAATAGGAAAAGCCTGCTTATACCTCTCTGCTCAACAGTTTCTAAATGGGAAATGAGAACTTTTTGCTCTTGATTTCATCACTACAAGACCTATTGCAGAATTGCCTGTGAGATTACTGAATTGTTTTAGCTAGATGTAAACCCAAACAAGGCTTCCTAAAATGCATGAATTTAGCACCCACTAAGGAGAGTACAAAGTTCAGAAATGACAAGACTTTCTGTCAGCATCACTCTTTCAAATTAAAAAGGGCAGTTATTCACCCTCAGGTGAGTCATTAAAGTTCTCCCCAGGTCAGACCACACACTCACTGTAGTAGATCCTTCATAGACACCTTTATAGCAGTGTTGTAATGTTCCAGAAACTCTTGAGGTCTGGAGAGGAAGTGCCTGGAAGCAAGGCTGCATTAGTTCTCCTCATCTGCATCTCATACTAATATTGATATAAACCAATCAACTGGACTCAGGGAAAAAGAACAGTTTAGAAAGTCTTAGTCTTGAATTAAAAAGAAGACAACAGGGAGTGGGTGAGGTAGAGAAAGGAGTTTACCTCTGTGAGGATGTGGAGGATAAGTCTAACAAATGATTCCAAAGCCACTCCCTTCCATGTTGGCTGCTCCTCTCAGGGCTCCCCAAGTCACTGCTTTTAGAGGGTCCTGGGTCAGAGAGCATAACAAAAGATCCTTTTCATCAAGAATTCAATTTCTAGAGTTTCTCAGCATCCTCTCTGATTATCCCACACTGCCTTGCAGGTCTAAAGGACTCTGCGAGGGACACGTTACTTAGAGGCACCATTAGACCAAAGCAACGACGCAACACCAGAGCTCCACAGAAAGCTGCAGACCAGCTCACTCATTCAGACATAGACGGAAAAGCCAGATGCAGTCCTAAATCTAAGTGACTAGGCAACCTGCTTGTTGAGGACCTGCTGGCCCTGGGGAAGGTTGCAGAAAGCTGGGCTCAGGGTACAGGGCTGAGGAAGGAAATACTACATCCTGGAAATGTTGATCAGTGTTTCCCCAGAACTTCAAGGGAGAGGGCTTGGAGAGTGGGGCGTGGAGGCATCTACTGTTTTTCTAGTTGGGTCAGCCTTAGCACCTGCATTTCGGAGGCCTCAAAACGTATTTCTCTGAATAGGAGACTGTGTGACACAGATGATTGCAACTCTCTTTGATAGAAGCTGCCTTGGAAGCAAATGACCCTTGCCCCAGTAGAGTGCAGCATGATTTAGTCAGTCTTCTGATCGCAGTCCTTCAATCAAATATTCAGGACCCTGCTAGAGAGTTCTCAGAGGATCCCAGTGCTGGTATCAATGGGTCCCCGTCACTGTTGCTATTACATCATGCCTTGTCAATTTATTTAATGTGACTCTGTGTCACTTTTTACCACTGTGGGGCTTTAGAATTATTTGTCTTTAAAACACTAAATTAGACCTTTTCAACTTAACACCAGAAATGAGTCTTGGGGCTTTGTGAATGCCCACAAAAGGGCTGATTTGTGACAACACTGGGCCATAGGGTTCAGGGGAATACAGGTGGAGTTCAGCCTTCCCCGCTGGTGCTGACATGGCACAGCACAATCTCGGTGACCTTGTGAGGGGACCTATCAACTAATTCTTCTGTTCGATCAAAAGCTCAATGGAAGAACACTATTTTTTTTTAAGATGTGGGATACAATTCAGGGTTAGGTATACAAACGTTGATTATGCAGATACCCTTGTTGATGAGGTGTGTCCCTCCCTCCCCTGGCAGTTTTCCTCAACTGCCAGTCCCATCCCCCTCCCCTGGCAGTTTCCCACTACTGCCAATCCCTTTCTTATAGTATTATGATAATTGTTCAAGGTCCGCATATGAGTGAGAACATATGGTTCTCTGTTCTTTATTTCTGTGATAGAACACTGAATATTATCGACTCTAAATCCATCCAAGTTGCTGCAAAGTCCATATATTTGTCCTTCTTTATGGCTGCATAATATTCCATTGTGTATATGTACATTTTTTTAATCCAGTTCAGCTTTGATGGGCAACATGGTTGGTTCCATGTTTTTGCTATTGTGAGTAGAGCTGCAACAAACATAAGTGTGCAGGTATCTTTTTTGTACAATAATTTGAGTTCCTCCGGGTATATTTCCAATAGGGAAATTGCTGGGTCATATGAAAGGTCAATTTCTAGTTCTTTCAGAAATCGCTACACTGTCTTCCAAAGAGGTTGCACTAGTTTGCATTCCCACCAGCAGTGTAGAAGCGTTCGTTTTTCTCCACATCCTCACCAGCATCTGTTGTTGTTTGTTTTATTAATGATGGCCATTCTTACTGGGGTTAAGTGATATCTCAATGTGGTTTTGATTTCCATTTCTTTGATGATGAGTGAGGCTGAGCATATTTTCATGAAAAACACTATTTTTTATAACATGTTTGTAAACTTGCTTTAATTTTATTCCTAAGATTTTTCCAGTTGCTGAAAAAATTGGCTAATTGTGTGAGTGATTTTTTTTTCTTTTGAGTAGGAGTTTCACTATGTCACCCAGGCTGGAGTGCAGTGGCACACTCAATAGCCACCATAGCCTTAATCTGTTGGACTCGGGTGATCCTTCTGCTTCAACCTTCCAAGTAGCTGGAACCACAGGCATGTGCCACTAGACCTGACAATTTTTTTTTTTTTTGTAGAGACAAGGTCTTGTCAAGTTGCCCAGGCTGGTCTTGAACCCCTGTACTCAGGCAATCCTCTCACCTCTGCTTCCCAAAGTGCTGGGTTTACAGGCGTGAGCTACCATGAGTTTTAATATGCCCTTGCTCTCAGACTCCTGTGTCCTCCTCCCATCACCTCATCCATTGCATTTAGTGAAGAGAGCCCCTTATGGTAATTGCAGTTTCCTTGTTTGTAACCTCCATCACCATAAAAAGTAAAAATCGAAAACTCTTAGATGGAAATTAATTTAGGAACAAGATTACTACAATTCTTATATGGCATATGTAACCATAATGGCAATTTTGGTGGGAAAGGTAAAAATAAGCAGAAGAGAAAATGACATTAATTTCCATTCGCAGTAAACCCATAATCAGATCAATTATCTGATCCTTGGAGAGAAAGTAAGTTGTCATTGATTGGTGGGGTGACACCCTCTGTGGATATCCATGATAGAGTGAGATACTTATAGTGCTGCACATTGAAACCATCGGTGGGTGTGAGGACCCCAGGGCCTCTTCTGGACATTAGGACAGTTAGACCAAAGCAATCTCTTCTTTCTTCCTTGGCCATGTGACATCAGGCAAGTTGTTTAACATCTGGGCCTTGATTTCCAAATAGGCTAACTGGGGATAATAGAAGTACCCATCCCATAGGACTGTAAGAATTAAATACACCAATCCATATAATGCACTTAAAATGAGACCAGGCACTTGGTAAACCCTTTAAAAGAAAAATTAGTTTATTATTTATTATTATTTAAAATATTCTTGATTATTCATGATGTACTGGTTAAACAACTTGACTTGGACCAGATAATGTAAATCCAAGTTTAAGCTCTACTACTTTCTTGCTGTGTGACCTTGAGCAAATTAATGACTCTTAGCCTCAATTTCCTCATATGTAAAACAGGTCTCTATCTAATGTGTACAAGTGTGCCGATGAAATCAAGTAAGACATGGAAAAGCGCTTTGTAACTGAATGTGAGACCTCAGAACCGAAATGTGACAACATCCGAGATCCACCGGAGGGGACAGCTCCATCGTGACTGCCCTAGGATGGAGCTGGCCCATAGTAATCCCTGTCTTGGAGTACAGGAATAAGGATGTTCACTTTCTCTGTGGCTTTCCAGATATGCTAACCACAGGCCACGCAGGTGTAACCAGGCATGACCCTGAGCAATGTCCCCTCAGATTTTCTCTGGTGCTTTGGAGGCAGGTCAGAGAGTGGTGAGAAATGAGGAGGTAGATGCTTGATCTGGAAATGCTCTTGATTTCAGAGATCCCTGCCTGCCGGGATTCCCCTGCCCAGTGCATGTGTGTGCTGCATGTAGCTCACATTTTCATCTGAAGAGTCCCACGACTAGTGAATATGACCACCAAGAATTCTAGGGAGGAAGTGGAGCTCCACAGAAGTAAACAAGGACATGCAGTTCTTTATACAAAGATCCTGAAAGAACACACCAAACATCCTTTTCAGAATTTTCAGATGGGCATAGATGAGCTTCCCCCTGCCTTGTTTTTTCTTGCTTTTTCTTATAAGTTTCTTTACTTTAGCTCTTTTATATTAGTGCTTTGTTTTTCTACAAGAGGTGCCTACATAAAACTGAAGCATCTGGCCCTACACAGTGGAAAAAGGGGCTCAACCAGAGGCTGCAAGACCATCAGGATTGTATAAAAACACTCCAGATGATTTTTATTTTCATTTCCTGACTGGTCTGTTACTGCTTTTTGAAAATTGGGAAATGAAGTGTGACATATGGGACACTCAGCTCTGTTTGTGTCTATGTGCTTGTATGCATGAAACTGTGTGTACATGTATGGGAGTGTGCACATGTGAGGACATTTGAGTATGTGTGCATGTGTGGGAGTGTGTAGATGTGTAGGACTATGTGTGTGCACATGTGGGAGCATGTGAGTGTGTGCATATGTGAGAGTTTGCATATGTGAGTCTGTATGTGTGCACATGTGAGAGTATATGCATGTGTGTGTGTGGGAGTGTGCATGTGGGGGAACTGTGTATACATGTGTGAGGGCATGTAAAGAAATGTGCATGTGCATGTATGCATGAGCACATATGTGTGGGTGGGGCATGTGCATGGAAGAGTATGTGTGTGTGTGTGAGCATGTGTGTGCTTGTGCGTGTTCATGCCTGTATTCATGCATGCATGTTTGTGAGTAGGAGGGTGCCAGTGTGAATGAGTACATGAATGTGCACAATCACATGGATGTGGGTGTGTGTGTGCATGCATGTGAGTGTGAGCCTGTGTGCGTGTGTGTGTGTGTGTGTGTGTGTGTGTGCGCTGAGAGTGCTGTGGGCACCAATGTTGTGCCCAGCTGTCATGCCCTCAGGGCAAGCCAGAAGAGACTGCAGACATTTTATATTCAATGCACAAATGAGGAAGCTGAGGCCCAGAAAGGGACACAACTCACCTGGCCACAAAGCTGGATTGTGGTGGATGTGGGATCAGAAACCAAAGTTTTCTCTTCCCACTTCCCTGTCCATCATGCTACTTCTTCTTACTTTTTGCTCACCTCTGAGACATTCCAACCTATGAGGCTGACGTTCACTTTCCCTCCCTCAGCTTTATATTCTTCAATACTTGCTCTGAGGGACATGCATTTGGGCCTGGAGTGTGTCTGTAATCAAGCGTCGACTTCCATGTGGCCTCAGCACCTCTGTCCCAGTTAAACATAAACACAGAACAGTGGCTCAGTGCCCAGAGAAGTCAGGACTGGTCTTGGGAAACTAAGACGTGGGCTCTCCACACCCTAGGTGCTTATTATGCACCCTAGTCCTAGTTTATAGTGTTTCTATGATCCTGTCCTTATATGCTGTAAAGTGCACAGCCTCCAAAATCGTTCTGAACTTGTTGAGGGAGACAACCTCAATAGGTTACTATTAGAGTCACAGGTCTTGTTCACCTGGTTGAGTTACTTGATTCTTCTCTGTTCTTCAGGGGTCAGCATGTGTCTCCCAATTAGGCCAGATCTTTATCACAACAGGCTATCGTTTCCTCTCCCTAATCAGTTCTGAGAGTGCAGGGATAGAACCTGGAATAAATGAATGAATGAACGCGTGAATGATTGCATGCATGCAGTCCCAGTCTTCCAACTGCATAAATAAGCTTTATCTATTTGAAGTTGAAGAAAGCAACTCCTAGAATATGCAGAGACCTGCTGGGCTCGGTGGCTCAGCTTATAATCCCAGCGCTTTGGGAGGCCGAGGTGAGTGGATTGCCTGTGCCCGCGGGTTCAAGACCCACTAGGGCAACTTGGCGAGACCTCATCTCTACAATAAATAAAAAATTAGCTGGGCGTGGCAACGCGTGCCTGTAATTCTGACTACTTGGAAGGCTGAGGCGGAGGGATTGCTGGAGCGAGTCGAGGCTGTGGTGGCTGGGAGCATGCCACTGCACTCCAGTCTGGGCTATGGAGTGAGACTCCAACTCAAAAAAAAAAGAATATGCAGAGACCAAGACCACTGCTCGGGTGTGCAGGG
Source organism: Cephalopachus bancanus (assembly GCA_027257055.1). NCBI lineage: Eukaryota > Metazoa > Chordata > Mammalia > Primates > Tarsiidae > Cephalopachus > Cephalopachus bancanus. The sequence continues at coordinate 1,468,250 of JAPVLO010000260.1, read as the reverse complement.
CTCCGTGTGCCTCATAGCTGACAGCCAGTCCCAGTCAAGTGAGTCCCTCCACAGCCTCCCTTCTCTAAGAATCTGCTGACCACATTCACTGTGCTCTGAGTCTCGCTGTTGCAGCATCATGACAGAAACAGCTGTGCTGAATAATGCCCCCATTGATTCACTGTCAAAAGCCACATCTTGTCTGGCCTCCGGATCTGCACCATTCTGATACTTCTTGGGGGTGGTCTGGAGCTTGAATGGCACACCATATCGGGGGAAATCAAAGGCCCTCCCTGGTGTTCAGAGTTCCTCCATTCAGGTCTTTTCCCCTACTCCTCCTCTTCCTCCTCTCCAACCCCCCTCTCCCCCCACCCTGTGGTGGCTAGGCCTGGCATTTTAGCAGACACAAGGATATTAGTTTGACATCTGAGTACAATCAGCTCACATTGCATTTGAGGATGCTGAGGCCCAGTGAAGTACTGATACTGAGCCAGTCGGTTGTTGGTCAAACTGGAGCTAGTGATGATGCTCTGTTCTGGGCTTTTCATGCTCACTCAGCAGCTCCCTGGTCTTCCAACAAAACCTCCTCTCTGTTAGAGCTCTAAAAGGCCACTGCTGTCCTGAAAACCCTCTCTGCAGGTGTGGGGAAGGGTGTCATCTTCTATGTGGCCTCAGCACCTCTGTCCCATTTGGACATAAACACAGAGCCACGTGGCTCAGGGCCCAGGGAAGCCAGGACTGACCCTGAGAAAGCAAGGTATGGGCTCCTCCACACCCTAGGTGTTTATCAGTACTTTTCTTCTATGTTGCATGCTGGGCTTAATGCTAGAGATATGAACATCACTGAGACCCAGGCCTGCCCTCAAGCGGCCTGCAGCCTAGCCTGTAGACAATTGAAGGTTCTGTAACAGAGTTCTTAGCTTTTACTGCTCGTTAGAATCACCTTGAGAGCTTTTAAAGCATATCAAGAACAAAGTGCATGTTCTAAAACATATTAAAGCATGTTTTAAAACATATCGAGAACAAAGTTGACCATGGCTGTTTTATTCCTTCTCTGTTTGCTGTGGATTGTTAGAGTACAACAGGACAGTCACTTAAATTGACTGGCAAAGTACAAGAACCTATATTCAAATCTTATCCCCACTGCCATGCTCTCCAAGGTTGTCAAGAAATTGAAAACCGTGCGAGACAGGAAAGTAAAAACTGTGGGTCCATTTACTTACTTGCTCTCAGAAGGAATGCCATGTTGAGCATCTCTTAATCACTCTTTGCAAAATGATTGCAGTGAGATGTGTATGTCTGTGACCAAAGGAGTGGAAACTTACATGGTGCATAAATCTGGATTTGGACCATACGGCCAAGATCCTTTGGCTTAACTTTTTAAACCCAAGAACATAGCTTCGAATGCCAGATGGAATGATAAAACACACACACACACACACACACACACACACACACACACCAATCACATCCATGGTTGAACAATCTTAAGATTTAACCAAACAGAGGGAAAAAACCCAGTCAGATTATTGCAAATTTCTATAAGTCTTTCCTTTCCTGGCTGCCTGATGATATTATCTCTCAAATCCTATCAAAAGGGAAGAGTTAACAAGAGAATTAAAAGCAGATAAATTTTTTTCTGGCCAAACAGAACATTCTGTTTTGAGTTCTAAGCAAACTCAAGTCATGGAGGGTTCTTAGACCTTTGCCTGTGGCAAAACACAGCCTCTTCTTTCTAAGTGTTTTTAAGTGTTTAGTGGGAGCGAAAAGTGCAATGAACTTCTCAGACTTCAAAAAAATCTATAAATTAAAAAAAAGGAATTTAAATACAACTTCCATTAACAGGAATAAGAACTTTTAAATGCAGAAGAGTGTATTCTGAGAGAAGCAAACTGGTCCAGAAACAAAATTTACTGAGAAAAGAGTCATCTTTCAACACCAAATATGCCTGATCCTCCTACTTCTCACGGAAAGTTTATTTGAGAAAGAATATTGTGTGTACTTCATGACTAAGATGGTCACTCATTCTAGGAACTATAATAATAGACTGACTTAGGGTCAGATATCATTATTAGCAAAACATACGAGCTGCCACTACTTGCTTGAGGTCGCTATCTTGGTCCTGCTAATACAGTTGTAAGGAAAGTGGCAGCGGTCTTCACAAACTACCAGGAAGGTCAGATGATCAGAACTGACAAGTTTCAAAGTGGAAATTTTACCCAGACTTTTCTTCATATGTCACAATTTATCGCTCTCCCAAGTGATGAGTCAAAATATTTAGAAAACATAGGAATATCCTTGTTTCTTAAAATGTACTAGATTTTGTAAAAATTTTATCACTAACAAGGGACTTCTTATGGCTACCGTATTACTTATGCTTCTTAGGCTGCAAGAGTATTTTATCTTCAAAATTGTCTGCTAATTCCACAAAGGCGTTAGCTGATGATACAATTCCTGAATAAGAGAGGATCTTTGCAAGGCAGCCCCCCAGTAGACTCCCCTTCCCCTTCCCACTGTCACTCACCCCAAGACATTCATGAAGTCCTTTGTCCTTTCTTCATTCAACATCCCTTCACTCACCTTTTCCATGTGTTCACAGACACATGAAACACTAAGAGTCCATTCATCTGGTCATAGCCAACAACGCAAGGGACTCTGGATAAAAATTATATATGGTTGACCATAGAAATAAGCTTTCTCTTAGAACTCAGCCACCTTGCAAGCCAAAGACCAAGCACCAAAGGGCCTTCTATTGCTTTTCAAGGTTGGACATGTCTTAGTATGTCTTTGACCTTAACCTTAGATCGGCTCTATCATGGGAGCCTTAATTTGAGTGATACTAGCAGATATAACAAAGAATCCTAGAAGTCTAAGTGGTTTATCTCAATAAAGTCCAAAATGAGTATTCCTGTTCAGATTCAGTGACCTAGCTTTCTTCCATGTGTGGTTCTTCTACCCTCCACGGAAGCCATGCTGGTTTGCACCCAGGCCATGGGGAAGAACGAGAATGGAGGAACTTGTAGGAGAAGCTATAGGGCCAGGCCCAGTATATCCCCCACTTCTACCCATACCCACTGGTCAGACTCAGTCACAAGTCAGTTTCTACCTACTAGGAAGGCCAGGACCCTTCTCTAGTCGTGGGACCAGGTAAAACAAGGAGTGAATTTGGTGAACACATTGTTTCATCTCTACCACATCCAAAACAGCTTAGCTCCTGAAGATCTCCAGATCTCCTTTCTTGTGACCCCTATCTGTTGCTGAACTCCTTCTTGTGTGTCCAGGCCCTGCTCCTCTATGTCTTTGCTGGCTGGCATCCTTGTGCAAGCTGTCTTCCGTGCATCCGATTTCCCAGGGGAGCCCCCTGAATTTACCCTCACCTGCCAGTCAAGCCCTGCACCCACCTGGTCCTCACCTCCCAGTCCACGTGTATCTAGGTTCCAGGGAATTCCCTCACACTTGCTACTAGGCTGCCCATCCTTCGTGATTGTTCCCTCTCCAGTCACAGCTGTTCTTGCTCAGGACTGATGGGCTCTGTGCAAGGAGCAGCCCCTGCCCAGAAGTGGCTTATCAATGCTAGCCCCAGCCAGTCTCACTGTTCTTGATGATGCTTCTCTGCTTCTGCCTCCATTCAGTTCCTAAAGAAATTCACTTCCCACCACCACTCATCCAAACCTGGGTGAGCTTCTTCCAACTTCTTAACCTGTTCTAAACATTTGCATCTCTAGTACATTCAAGTCTTTTTCTTTTCTCTCTTCTGGTCTTATTTTTAATGCATTTGTGGCTAGCTCGTGGGCCCTACCTCTTTGCATCTCTCTCTGTGTCTCTCTCTAACCCCCTTCTAAGGAATCTATAGTTTATTTTCCTTATATTTATTAATGAACATTCACACTGCATTTAGTATGTGCCAGGCACAGTTCTGGGTGCTTTACAACTAAAAACTTGGGTAATCCTTAGAATGCTATGAGGTGATATGTTGTGATCCCCATTTTGAGGTTAAGGAGTTGAGTACAGAGAGGATAAGGGTCTTGCCCAGGGTTGGGCAGTTGGTTGTTTTTTCCCATGCAAGTCATGAGATCCACTTTTCCTTTTTTCCTGGCAATACCATTCTAGACCTAACTCTAAGGACATTGAGGCTTTAGAGCAGAAAATAATTTAAGATCATTTGTCTAGTGATGTTTCATTTTACAGATGTAAACACTGAATCTCAGAACAGGAAAGGTGCTCACTCACAACCCACAGCTGGGTGCTGGCGGCCTTCAGGCGCAGTCTCATGTTGTCCACTCCCTCAGTAAGGAGGCACTGTATCAGCTCTCTCCTAGCATGGCCACACATCAGCCTGTTAGGGAACCCTTATCTCATAGGAGATAAAAACATTGTAAATCCTCTGGGTGGCCCCAAATTCTTCTCTATGTTTGAAAAAGACATACTGGAAGGGGTTTTTATTTTATCAATATCCTTTGTAAGGATGCATTTGATGGGAGACTCAACCAAACAAACCACTGACAGGATGAATCCCCATTGGTGCCCTGACAGACACCATGTTGAATATTGGCATGGACATCCTGCCCTGCACCCCTGGATAAGACCATAGAGTCAGTCATCTACATTAACTGTGCCAATAGCCAGCCACAACAGTCTGAGTCCTCTAGATGATCCAGAAAAGGTTAAAGAGTTCCAAGATAAGAAAGCTTAAGTTTGAAAAACGCAATCAGATGACCAAAGGATGTGTGCCTCAATCGAAGATCCATGCAAAAGTGTAATGACTATGATGCCTAAGTACCATCACGACGAATGTCTAGAGTTTGTGAATATCTGAAGACCCAAAGGTCTTCAGTCTATTGACCGATTATCCTCCGACAAAAGAGAAATGATGAGGAAAAAGCCCAGACCAAATTCCAAGTGGAGTATTTCTGTCATGGCACACATGTAGCACCATGCCTCAACCCTATTTCTCTCAGAACGGAAGAGGTACACAGGCACCCTCTGCCCAGAATCCCATGGGTGCTTAAAAAGGCAAGCCTCTCCTCCCCACCCTCCATTACTACTTTAGTTCAAGAAAGAATTTACTTTTCAAAGAGTTCCTGGCTTGCCCCAGGTAAGGGCACTGCATGTTGAAGTCCTGACATTTCACAAGCCACCCTGGCTCCTAGCTTCCTGTCACAAACATTTATATTTCCTGCCTGTTTGTCCCTCATTTTCCAGAGAGTTTTGTGAGGTTTCATAATTAATAATTATCATATTTAGGGCCCCATAATGCTTTCCATCTTCAAAGCAGTCAGCAAATATTAGCAAACACACCCATGTTGGCCAAGTCAGCATTTCTTTTCCAGTTTGACACTAAGGAGACAACCTGGTCACAGGTCAGGGCAAACGCCACGTCATGAAGCTGAGAAGCTTGGTAGCCTGCTTCTTTCTCATGTCACCTTGCTTGCCCTGGCATCAGATCCACTCCTTTTATAAGACACCATCCTTCAAACAAGAAAAATATGGGTGCCTACCCTGGGATGGGGCACAAACTGTGCACTGTAACCTGCAGTCCCACCATGTGGAAATTATTTCTAAGCTCATTTTTTCACAGCAAGCCTAGTGGCTAAATTCAATACTGAGGAAAAGGAGCGAGTTTACCTCACAAATGGAAATAATTTTGTAAACTTTGAGGATGGAGCTATATGATGTAGTTATACTCCCTGCATATTACTGGGTATGGGAGAGAACAAGAGGAAGAGAAGGAGCATGAGAAAGAATGTAGGAAAACAGGCTTAAAAATTCTGGCAACTCAAATCTGCTTTGCTCAGTATCCAGGGCCTTGAAACCACAGTCCATGAGTGAAGAGTTCACCCATCCTGTTTCAAGAGCACAAAAACCCGCAAGTGTGGTGACAAACAAGACTGGCTAAGAATTTGATATTGTATAGATAACATGGCCCAGTAACCGTGTCTTTCCTCACTGACTGTACCTCTAGGAAAGTGCAAATGTAAAAGTGGTCTTTCCAAGACAAGGGCCTTGAGATTTCACTATCACTACTTCAAAAAAACTGATAGCTTCTTGTTCTGTATGTTCATGATTTTCTCCCAGTTAATCTTTCAAACAAGAAACTTTTTTGGCTTTGTATTTTTAGAAAAATTCTGCCAGTTGGAACACCCACCACTAGAAAAATGCCTCTCTCTGTTTAGATTGTAGCAAAATGCACAGTGGGTCTCCCTGCAGTGAAGACTGGTCACAAGATATTCTGCCTCAGTCACTGGAGATCCTGCTGATCCCACCTCTGTTCCTGCTTATTTTAGGGTTTAATGCAGTGTCCAAACCCACATCCCCACCATCTCCCTTAAAAATAGAAAAACGAAAACTCATCTTTTTGCTTGAATTTCATTTTGGAAGCAGTCAAGATTTATTACGAATGTGCTGTTTTGTTTTGACTATTCGTTGACTTCATTTTTATACTTTTGCTTGCAAATGTGTGAGGAGAAAAATATGTTAGTTGAGCTCAAAGAAATTTGAGCCAAACTGCTCTTGACAGTTACCCTGGTTGGAGCACAGATGACTTCTTGCCTATTCCGGAAAAGCAACCAAATGTTCCCAGTAGCTCCTTAATGCAATTACTTGATTAGAGAAAGGCATTTCATTTCCTAACCACTACAGGAATAAGCAATATAGCTGTCAATAATTTTTCAACAGAGCTTCAGGCATGGTGGTCACCATTCAACCACATTTTTCTATGCTCATTAACGCATTTCCATCATGCTTAAAAATTCACCATCGTAAGGCCTGGGAGTCTTAAGGGATTTTGCTGATAGGAGAGAGACCTGCTTCTTTATCTGTTTTCAGGTTGTTATGTTGTTGCTGAATACTCAACCCATCACAGCAATTTTCCTCAATATTCCATTTAAGTCAAATCAGGTTACATTCAGTGTGCCTGTCTTCCTGCTCCCTTTGAGGTCAGAGTTATAATCCTGAGAAAGAGTAATGCCATCTCCTTTTTTACCCTTCTTGTTGATTGAGCCCTTCCACCCCTCAAGGCTCCTAATCAAAGGTACACCATCTCCCTGTTATTTTCTTTGCCAAGGAGTAATGTTCAAATCAGAGTTAAGTATTGCTAGTTGCCATTACAAATAATTTCCCCATTCCACTGTCTTCATATAACCAAGACTTATTTTCCTCTCACACAAAGATAAATGCTTTGAAGACACCGCCCCTGCAAAGATCTATTGCCCAGATTTTCTGAGTAAGCCAGAGTCTATACTACTATGTGTTCTAATGATAAAAATAATTGTTTCCATTTATTGAGCACTTATCATGGGCCAGATAAGGTGCTAAGCTCTTGGTTCATATTTATCTCATGTAATCCTCACAGCCCCTTAGAATGGTAGTTTTCAAACTTTAGTCAGCATAAGAGTCACCTGGGGAGCGTGTTAAAAACATAACCTTCCAAGCCTCTTCCCACCCACAAAGATTTGGATTCTGTAGCTTTCAGACAAGCATTCAGTAATTTGCTGTTTAACAGGGCTGTAGGTATTTCTGATGCAGGTGGTCTATACATCTGCACTTTGAAAGAAAAAGAAGACTGCCCTAGGAAGGAGATACAACCATTATTCCCATTTTATAGACAAATATCAGGGACTGAAAAGGTTAAGAAATTTGCCCAAACTCACCCAGGAATCAAGCCAAAGCCTGTATTATATCAATTCCAAATCCCATGCTCCTCATCAAAGGTGCACCACCTCTTACTTACTATTTTCTTGCCAAGGAGTAATGCCCAAATCAAAGTAATTATTGCTAGCTGCCATTATAAATAATTCCCAAGTTCCAATGTCTTCATACAATCAAGGCTTGTTTCTCTCTCACAGAAAGACTGATGCTTTGAAGTCACCTCCTCTACAAGGATCTCTTCCAGGTAGTGATTCAGGTACCCAGGGTGCTCCCACCTTGTAGCTATGACATCTGGAATCCAAGATCCCGTGTCACCACAGTGGGGAGAGATAGGGCAGAGTGATCACATAGGATACTTTTGGGTCTCAACCTGGAAGAGGTTTGGATCATTTCTACTTTCATCTCATTTGATCACACTCCAGTCAGTTGGGTATTTGGTGAACACCAGAGGGAGAAGTCTAGGACCTCCTGCCAGCTTCTGAAGTTCCCTAGGTGTCATTAGCCACTGGGGTTGGAGCTCTAATTCTTCACCCTCCTGCCTTTGAGGATTCTTCACCATTTCAGCCTGCCCCCTGCAGCAAAGCCATCAGCCAGTCACTCCTGCCACAGACAGTCAGGTCCCATATAAATATTTCCCCTCTTTTTCTCCCCCTGACCCTACCTCAGTCACAGAAAGCTTTTAATCCTGTCCTGAAACAGTGAAACTGAATCTTAGGAAGGTCATCGCTACTCAATTATAACCAAATGTCTAAAGGACGGTGACTCTTTCTATGGCTTAAAATACCACCACTTAAGTGATACGTTTAAATAAAGGAACTTGAACATGCCAATAGACAATATCTCAAGTGGCACATAGGAACTCGTGGTTTGGTTTAGATCTGGGTCCGTAAAGCAAAGTCCATAACTGATCAATGCTTTGCTGAAAAATTCTAGAAAATCATCTCAGAAATATTAATGTCATTTGCTGCAACGAACTCAGCATTACTTAAACTCAGATTCTTGGTCTCCAGGTTTTTGCTTACTGAGTTTTCTCTTCCACATCTTATCTCCCCCCATGTGAGGGGCAAGAAGCCTTTCTTCATACCCTCTTCTTAGCAGAATTAATTTCTTCTTTCTCTGGGATGCTTCTCCAGTAGGTTTATGTTTTCATTAGATCAAGTCATATTCAGGCCATACTCAGTGAGTTGTGGAGTTCTCTTTCCCAAAGACTAGTAAGTATAACTTGTTGTGCTTTCCTGTACTCCATAAAATAGAAATTGCATTCAGAAATCTGGAGAACATGGTGACTTAAACAAGATAAAAACTTATTTCTTTCACATGGTAATTCCAGATAAGAAGTCCAAGGCTAATCCAGTTGTCCCATCATGTCATCAGGCATTTAGATGCCTTGTTTCTTTCTTCTCCATTGTCCCTGACACTTGGCTTCTATTCACAATGATGCTTCATGACCCAGGATGGCTGCCAGAGTTCCAGAAAGCATGTCAACATTCCAGTGAGGGGGAAAGGGGAAGATGAAAGGGCCCTTTTCAAAGCTTCCCTGGAGATCCCGTCCTGAATGCATTCACATGATTGTGCTTAGCTGCAAGGGAAGGTGGGAAATGGCATCTCTGTTGTAGCACATTCAGCAACATCAGGACTCTGTCTCTCAGGAAGAAGGGGAAATGAACATTGGGTACCACACAGAATTTGCACAATACTTGTTGGGTAAAATTAAATTAATATGGACAGGATAACAACCTATAGGTCTTTTTAAAAAGCAGACTCTTCAACTAAGCTATTATAGCTTTCACCATGCTTTAAGTCAGTGCTATGTGCCTGTCAGATTTTTTTTAAACGAGAATAGCAATAACCTTATACTTTAGCTGGAAGAGTGGCCGAGTAATGACTGGAAGATCTATATCCTCCTGAGTAGAGAACCCTAAGATTCAATCTTCCTGTCATAGCCTATGGGTTTCAACTCAAATGACACAAGCTTATTGAGACTTTATCGAAAACGAGATAAAAATACTTACCTCCTGGTATGAGGAAATAATTAATTAGGAACGAATTTGGTGATTGAATATATGGGAAAGATCTTCCCAACACCAGCACCGAATTTGTTCCATAAACAGTAATTCTTATCAGGAATTAGAAGAAAGACCAGAGGCGGCCCCTTGGACTTATTAAACCTCTCAAACTTCAGTTTCTTTTTCTGTATAATGAAAACATTATTTTTTACCTTCCAGAGTGGTGATGATGAGGTGATTAAATTAAATAATTAAATAAAAGAGCTGTAGAAATAATAAATCAATTATAAACTTAATAATAATAATTCACTCCTTCAGATCATATGTATGCCAACCCATGCCAGACGTTATAGTATGAATAAGAAGTACCTAGTGATCCCAAATTGCAATCTCAGGCACCAAGCATGATGACAGGGCAATTCCATACTTTTTTAAAAAATAAATTATCCTTTTCAAAAGAATTACAGTTCATTAGACACAAAAATTCCACTCAGCTTCTCAAGTTTAAGTGACAAAGGCCACTTTGATGGGATGGCTCATGCTGCCTCTTGCTGGCTTTTAGAATTTATCATGGTGTGGCTTCAAATCATCTGAGTCCCTGTGTGAACTGTCCCTTTGGCAGATGAGTGGATGAAGAAATCCCACCTGCAAGGACATGCCTAATACTTGGCATCACTGTAAAACGTGAATTCCTTGTCACTTGGTTTCCAGAGGCTGTTGACAAATTGCTGCTAATGTCTTTTCCAAATAAACTTCATGATGAGCTATTAGAGAACAAACAGCAGGTAGTACTATAATCATTCACTAAATGTCAGTAAAACACTTATAAACCAAATTTTAATTATATTCTCCAGGATTCCGCAGGATGTCAGTGCTTACCTTAAACCATGCTGTAAGTTAACACGAAGGCGGACACCTGTGGGAATTAGGGTGGGAAAACTTGGGGGCCATCCACAGACACTCTGCCTACCACAGACACTCTCTGAAATGCAACTAAACCATTGCATAATTATATGCACAATTAATTATTACTTAAGTGCTTCCTTATAAGAACATAATCTTTTTGCTTGTAGGCTATTCTTGTTTATTACTTTTTTAGATCTTCAGTACAAAATGACTTTCCAACATTTTCCTCAATACAATTTATTTCTCATAGTTACTTATTTATAATCCAATTTGAAATAACATATTAGTTATGTATATTAAACAACAAAATAAGATATTGGTTATGAATGTTATATAACCTCTGTAGCTATAAGACATTGGGCAGTCACTTAACTTTGTGTCAGTCTCCTTCCTTCATAAACGAAGAGGCTTAGACCAGATGATAATGTTTGTTTAGCTTTTGGCAATTTATAAAGAACTATAATGATCATTTAATTTTAATTCAATTTGCTAAAAGAATCTCTAAGGCCCGTTCATGTTACAAAATTCTATGATCCTGTGATGTCGGTTAAACAGTGATTCTGTCATTCTAAGCAAAAGATGCCAAGATCGCAGTCATCCACTTAATGCTGATCAGTTCAGAGGGACACCCTACCTGGTTTACCTGCAGGAAATAATAAACTCCTTGAACAAGGGCCTCGTATATTATTCATCTTTGTACTCCCAGAGCCTAGCTCTTGGCTTGCCAAAATAGGATACGATTAATAAACATTTGCTATTGGTTGAACAGATGATCAATGAGATTGAGGAGCACCTTCTCACTCCCACTGTATGCTGTGACAAGGTGAAAATCTCAGGACAGGCTTTACTGGCCTGTACTTGTTGGTGTGATCATTGTGTCCACTGTGATTGCCTCTGGGACTGGGGCTGCTTCTACAGCTTTGCATTTAATTAACAAGCACACCTAGGGGAAGCCAATAGTGGGCAAAGTTTCCTTTCCTCATTCCAAGGTAAGTTACATTTCTAAAGTGGCTCCTTAACCACTCCTGGCCAAGCAAAGCATTCTACCTGGTCACGTTGTAATGTTGGTTTTTGTTGTTGCTTTTTTTTCACTAAAGGTTACATCTCTGTTTTTATTATGGAAAATTATATTTTTTAAAAGTGACAAACACAATTCACCTTACAGAAACTCACTCTACAGTTCAGCAGCTGGAGAGCATCTATTCAGCATGACAGAGGTTACTGTTTCTAAATTCTGCCGTTAGTAAAGCTCCCCAGTAAACCCAAAAGTGGGCTAATGGGAATATTTAAACTAATTGCTGTTCTAATATTGGTTGTTTAACAAAAAGGATTTTGGTGTGTCATTTAGTTCATTCTTCTACTTTTAGGTCAAACTTAACTAAAACATCACAAACATCTGCTCATTGCTCCCTTCCAAAACTCCAGGCAAGTCTAGTTTAGCTGTCTGGGGGGATGGGGCAAAGAAGTAATGTATAAATAAATAAACATCTTCAGGCATGAAATTTTGCACATCCCCTTGTTTTGGCACCCTTGAGATGGTTGGAAGTCTGCCATGTGTCGTCCTAGCTGCCCGGGTAGACCCATCCTGGACATCAGTCATCCTTAAATTAGGGAAGTCTGAGCCCACGATACTACCTCATTCCCTTTCCATGTTCTTTCAGTCCCAAGACAAATAACCGTGCACCATGGCCTTGTCACTTAGAGCCTGGGCCTTGAGTCATTTAAGCAGGGCACTTTGGACCTCTTCTGAGAAATTGTCTCTTCAGAGCCTATTCGCATCCAGAACTTTTTTTTTTTTTTTTTTTTTTTTGAGTTGGAGTCTCACTCTGTCGCCCAGACTGGAGTGCAGTGGCCGCTCCCGGCCACCGCAGCCTCGACCTGCTGGGCTCCGGCGATCCTTCCGCCTCAGCCTTCCAAGTAGCCAGAATTATAGGCATGCGCTACCACGCCTGGCTGATTTTTTTATTTATTGTAGAGATGAGGTCTCGCCTGCCCAGGCGGGTCTCAAACCCGCGGGCTCAGGCAATCCACTCACCTCAGCCTCCCAAAGGCGCAGGATTACAGGCTGAGCCACCGAGCCCGGCTCAGAACTTTTTAAACTACTTTTATGACTGGAAACCCTGAGAGAATGAGCATAGACAAATGAAATGCAAACTCTCTCACTTGAGGTGAAGCAAAGATGGACTGCTGCTCTCCCAGAAGGCCTCTGGTCTGGCCCTGTGAGGCAAAGTAAGGTCCATTTTAGCAGCTTTTGTCACTGTTGTTGAAGAAGTCTTGTTGTTGTTTTGCCTATAGTCCCCTTTTAAATTTCTATGAAAAAATGAATTTTTAAACTATATAGCCATTCTATGGTATAGTGGACATTGGAAACTCAGAAGGAGGAGTAGAGGAGGTTGAGAAATGAAAAATTCACCTATCAGGTACAATGTGCACAGGTGAGAGTGGTGGGTACACTTAAAGCCCAAGCTTCTTCACCACCATACAATGCAACTGTGTACTAAAAAAAAATTATTTGTACCCCCTAAAGCCATTGACATTTTGAAAAAGAAAACTGGAAGGAAAAAAAAATACATTAGCATTGCAATGCAAAGTAGAAAAAAATATAACCATTCTAAATCTAGAACTGAACATCAGCCTTCATTTCAAAAGTGAAACAAAAAAAATGTCTTTTGAATGAATGTCTGGGTGGGGAGTTAGGGTGGTGAGGCTTGTGAGGAAAGAGAAGAAACAACACACTGAAAACTCAGCTGAGGAAAGCTGATTGGGTGTTGGGGTCTAGGGCTTTGATGTGAGCAGAGGAAGTGAAATGTCCTCGGAGAAATGGACTCAGAGGTTTGCAAATGTTTCCTCACATGTGACAATTACTTTCCAAATGTTAGCAAAGTACCTTGCTAACACATTGGCATTGCAATGCAAAGTAGAAAATCTTCATAGATGCTCTCTACAAGAACATCTATGAAGATCTCAAGGAAACAATTTTGGGAAAGGTTAGAACCTAAGAGTGTGTTTGTAGACAGCATAGATATGAATTCTCTTCAGACTGTGGGTGAATGCAAGTAGAAAATAAAGACTTTATGGAGAGAAAAATCTGTATCACGTATCATATGCTTCTGTGAAAAGTATTTTATGGTACCAGTTAAATAACTATGGATTTCTCCCATGCATGGGCACCTTTAAGAATACATCAGGTAGCTGGGCTCGGTGGCTCAGCCTGTAATCCCGCGCCTTTGGGAGGCTGAGGTGAGTGGATTGCCTGAGCCCGCAGGTTCGAGACCCGCCTGGGCAGCGAGCCCTCATCTCTACAATAAATAAAAAAATCAGCCAGGCGTGGTAGCGCATGCCTGTAATTCCGGCTACTCAGAAGGCTGAGGCGGAAGGATCGCCGGAGCCCAGCAGGTCGAGGCTGCGGTGGCCGGGAGCGGCCACTGCACTCCAGTCTGGGCGACAGAGTGAGACTCCAACTCAAAAAAAAAGAGAATACATCAGGGGAAGAAAATGACAAAAAGAAAAGCGGGAGGGGGGCAGGCATGGTGGCTTATGTCTGTAATCCCAGCACCTTGGGAGGTTAAGGCAGGAGGATTGCTCAAGACCAGGAGTTTGAGACCAACCTGGACAACATAGCAAGACCCTGTCTCTATCAAAAAATAGCAATAATAATAATTGAAAGCAAAACACAGACGGCCTTATAATGATGAGGATTTCCACTTGCAGGAAGTAAAAAAATTCAGTATATTCACTTGTATTATATAGATAATAACGTTTAAGCTTGTTCAGTCATTCATGTGAGAGTGTGTCAGAGGGTATATGCCTTTATTCTAAAAGTTGCCCTACCTAGAAGCCCTATAAAAAGTCATAACTTTGAGCAATGGATTGGTAAAAAGATATATGTATATATGAGTATTATCAAGGGTGTTTCAGAGAAGTCTGGGAGGGAAGAATTGAATCAGCAACTGTTGACACTTGGTGACATTTAGGAAAGCAATTTCAGGAGCACAGTGGGAGTAAAAGGCAGGTTCCTGGGGCTTGGGAGTAGGAAGATGGTGAGAATTTGAAGGTGGAAGGTGGGAGTACTCTTGTGGGGTATGTGGCAGAGACAAGGACAAGAAAAAAATGTGCTCTCAAGGGAGGTAGGCCACAAGGTCAAGGGAAGGTGGGCTCTACACCCATCAGATGAGCCAGAGCATGTTTGTAAGCACAGAAATGGATCTGCATATGTCTGTAAAATTGTGGAATTAATTTATTTTTGAAAAAAATTGCAGGGTATCTTTTGCTGTGTTTCATGTAATTATAATATTGTAGTCCATCTGAAACTATAGATTAATACAAATTGTAGTAATGTCTGTGAGCGATCAACAAACATTCACCTCTGTATAGCTGGCATATCACACATACTCAACAAAGATTTTTTGGCAAATTATATGGTTTCATAGTATCTATAGTAGCATGTCTGTTCTCAATGAAATGATGTATTTAACTGTGCTTGTGTTAATCTTAATTATGAAAAAAGATAATTTATAAAATAACATTGGAAATAAATTATTAGACTCAAATACAATATGTCATTGCCAAGTTCCATAAGCTTTGATGTTCTAACAACTCCCCAATAAATCAGAAGCCATCTGTTAAACAAACAATTCATTAAGAGTAGAAGTATTAACATTGAAATTATCTGTCATTCATGTAGTTAGGTATTACCTGATTAATGAACACTAGTCAAATAATCTATTAGAGTTACAAATTTATCCTCAAAATGCTTATTTGCCACTGAAATTACTAAAAATAAAATGATTCTCTTTATGACCACAACATGGTTTGGATGAATAATATACACCCTAGCCACATAAATGCAGACGCAGATCTCCCCATTTCTACCATCCACACTGCTACAAGTGCCTTCTGACCCAAGAGGAGATGGCCCCCTCTCTCCTTTCTCCATAGATTTTATTTGAACTGTGAGAGTCAAGTAAGCCAAATGACATTCATGCTAGAGGAAGCATCCAGGCCAGCCACCCAAAGCAATGTAATATTTAACCACATATTTCTTGTGCTGGCATTCTTGTGCACATAATATAGCCAATCAAAAAGAATAGACCCTGCCTAATTCTTGGAAAATCTGCTGAAGAGAAGAAGATCTCATGATCTGAGTCTCCACAACTTTACTCTGATTCCCATGTTTTCAAGGGAAGTCTCTATTTTTGTTTAGTAAGAGTGAGAAACTCAAAGAATAAGAAAATTTGGGGGAGCTGTGGAAAGTACAAGAAAATTATTTCCTAAATCTCCTTTTATACTTCCTACACTATTAAACAAAGAAAAGAAAATATTAGGGGAAAATAAAAAAGACATTATTTGAGTAAATTCTCTATTTAGGCAAATCTCTTCACAAGTTCCATTGCCACCATCCCTGTCAAGTGACTATAAAGTGAAAATACTTTGCTCAATCACATTTGTACATGGTGGACTTGGGAAGGTTCCAAGCTTTCTCCACCTCATTTTACAAGACCCAGTCGTTAATGAACAAGTAATTTTTACTTGAGTGCATTACAACAAGCCCAAAGACTCCATCTTATAAATTCCTGAGCCTCCCCGAGGGGTGGAAAAATGTCAACATAGATAACCTATGGAAGATCACTTGGTCTAATAATCAAACGAACACTGAGACCTGGCTCCATAGTCCCCATTACCATAGTTGCTTTCTATCATAATTTCTCTCTTCTGCATTAAGTAAAATGGATTTTGATCAGTTGGCCTCCCTTATCTTTCTTTGAGGTAACAACTGGAAAACTGGCAATTCATGTGAGGTACTTTGCCAAGGGTTGATAAAGATGCTTTTTATGCTTTCGGCATCCTGTAGTTTTTGCTAAAAAGCTGGAACGGCCTAAGGTCCATTGTGCGGCTCTTGTTGGAGCCTAGACAGGTACATCTGGTAAAGACAGCAAAAAAGTCAAGGGGGGGTTGTGGAGAATGTTCCTCAAGACAGATTCTTTTCTGTTTTTAGTTCCTGGGCAGTTCTTTGTATTTTTCCACACAGTGTGAAAAACACAGTCATAAAACCCAGAACAGTAGAACAAGTCAGAATGAAATTAGTTTATTTCCACCAAAGCATTTGTGGTTTTTTTCTTTAGAAGCTGATCTTGGTGGCATGACTATTGTGCCCTGTGGACCTTTCCCATGTATGCCATCCGTAGATCCCAATTAATGGGAGATGGACAATGTGACAATGCAGGACAAAGGGACAGGTGTTAAAAGCTGACAAGGCTCACTAGCTGCCCTGAACACAATAGAGGGAGGTGGTCCTGAGAGCTTGACAAAATTCCAGGGTTCGCAGTGGGTGCAGGCATCTGGTCAGTCGGGGAAGGAGGAGGGAAACTTTCCTTTGACCTGACCCAAGCCTCCAAGCCCACTTGCTGTCTCTCTGATTTACTTCCACAACACAAAGTTGTGCCACTGCTGAGTAGAGCTTTCGAGCTCTGAGACCCGTGTTATTTACTTTCCAAATAAACCCAGACTTGAGCACACACTGAGCCCTAGCAAGAGAGGGGCATCTGGTGTCATCTTACTACTGGAAAGAGTCCATTAACCCCACTAATTGTCCTTACCACTTCAACTTAAAAATCCCTGTTCGCTCTCCCATGTGAATGCAGAGTGTCTCTCATATCTAATTTGTGTCCAGTCCTGGCATTTAATGCCATTTGTATTCATCAAACTAATGGAAATACCAATTTAGCACAATCAAGACTAACTCTTAGAGCAATAATGGACGCTTGTACCTGAACTTAGAGCAAAGGGAAGGACGGTGTCTTGAGGAATCCGGTGAGTGATTGTAGAGTGACTATGAAAACTTTCACAGTAGACCCATAAAGTGAAAACATTTATGAACATCCAATGTAATACTATAAGAAAATGACTAACAGTAGTGGAAAACTATGGGGGGAAGGAGATGGGATTAACGGTAGTGAATATCTGTTTGGGGATGGGAAACACCTCTTATCAACAAGGGTGCCTGAAAGAAATGTATTTGTATACCTAACCCTTAACTGTACCCCAAAATATCATAATAAAAAATATTGATTATAAAAAAAAGAATTGACATTCAGTATTCAAATAAAATTTTTTAAAAAAGAAAACATTTGTGCAATCACATTTGTATAGTTTTACCAGACAGTCATCAATGTACAGGTACATGAATATGTAATTTTTCCTTGAATGCATCAGAGCAAGTCCAAAAATACAGTCTTAGGAATCTTGGAAAACTGCAATATAAATAACTTATGGAAGATCACCTTGCCTAATAATTGAGCCAACACTGGGATCTGGCCTCACCATTCTGTCCCAGAGGTCCACCCCAACACAGGCAAGTGCCTCAGGGAATGATTTCTAAATATCCCATTACCATAACATCTCTGGTATTTGAATCTCACTAATTCAATTCCGGATTTGATGTGGGTTAGGGTGGGGGAACTCATAAAGTTTGAAGGTAACTTTTCTTCATTGTTTTCTATTTTTCCTTGGGAACCAGATCATATTTTTCATGGTTCAGAATGCCCTCCAAAAGAAAATCAACAGTTTAAGGTATTTTCTGCATTATTGAGATGAAGTAAGCTTGCAAGCTTTAACTTGCTGCATATGTCTCTCATTAAATAATCCTCCAAACCTCAAAAAACAGAAAGCTATCATAGAAAAAGAAATCATCTTCTATAGCTAAACATCAAATAATAAAACTATTATCAGTCTTCCATACCATTAAGAGATTTGATTCTATACATTAATCTTTCAGCTGTCTAGCTTTGGCAAAATGACCTTCAGAAAGTATGCAGGTAGATAGAGGTAAAAGATTTCTTGCAGAGTATATGGGCTGACATTTAAGAGAAAGAGAATTCTTCCGTAAGAGTCTTAACATGTCATACATAAGAAGACAAGAATTTTGAAAGACTGATTGGTATATTATGTTAAGAATCACAAAGTCAAGCATGTTTCTTTGGTCCTATGTTTGTGTAGGTTTTTGTGTCTCACAGTCAGACTCTGTGAAGTCAGACAACTTGCCCAGGATATATTGAACTGGGCAAAATCTGAACCCATATGGAGGAGTAGATAGCTGTCCTTACAGAACAAGTGGATTTTATTTTGGAAGAGCTCCAGGAGCTTCTACAGGAACAGAGGGGCTGAAATTCCAGGAGGGAAAAAAGAGGGAGACTTTATACTAGTAACAGTTAACATCAGCAAGAAGCCACTAGCTCCCTTGTCTCCTATCACAGCACCCTGGAGACACAGAGGTGAAAGGGAGTCAGACCCACACTAGAGTCCTAGAGACACAGCAATGGCCATAACTCTGGATTAAGGCTTTCCAGAAGGATACTTTGGTTGCTCATACATTGACCAGATGATTGAGGCTAGAGAAATGGACAAAATAACTCTCAACCCAGACCTTAAAATACAGGAACCTGAGGAAGGACCATTTTATACTCTGCAGTGCAGTTGTAGCCACAATCCTTCTATGACATTAGCAGTATGAGATATTTCCAGTTCTCTGGGCTGACGTTTTAATAGTACTGGGTCACCAATCCCATCAAGAAGGTAACCAAGGCATGAATTTATTTGATTTCATTGAACAGGGCAAATATGTTTTGAAAAAGCCAGAAACTCACATCAAAATTTTCTGAGCCCAATGAAAAAATATGCCTACTAGTTATTATGCTAAATTCCCACACTTCTTTATGAAATTTCTGGGTAAAGCATCACCTTACTTCATTCAGAGAGCAGAACAGTTCAAAGCTAAGTGGGACTGGTTAATGGTGAGACTTCTAAAGAACTTAAAAGCCTTTTTGCTCATAGAACCAAACTAAATGTAGCTGGCCTCATTTCTTCCCTGAACTCTGATTTAAGACTTAGAAACACATTGGATGCAAACTCTTCTTTTTAATCCATCTCTGGGTTAGAGTCTGTGTATGTATATGTGCATATTCACCTGTACTCACATATATAGAAACATGAGCATTGCACTATCAAAGAACTGATACTTAAAATCAGGAAGATAATTATTCCTGTTGTGTGCCATGTATTACTTTCTATGTGTTTAGAACTTGACTCGAGAAATTCCAAATTGTGTTGACTAACATAAAACACATTTAACTGGGACATTAAAGAACTAATGAATACTTACCACTTGATAGACCACATGCAACCCTTTACTCAGGGTCCAAGAATTCCAGGCTGGGGATCATGTGGAAGCTGCCATTATTAATTTGCCTCATAAATCATGAATGTTTCTGCATCCCATTGACAGCTTTCATTCCACAAGTTTCTCAGTAGCCACTTTCTGGCATTATTTTTCAACCCATGCCAACCATTCAGCTTGCAAGTCAAAAGCAGTAGGAGTTGACTGTGTACCAGAAGAAGCTAACACTATTTTTCTTAACTTTTTGAGCACTAAAAAGAATCCAGAAAACTTATGAGGTTAAACGCTCCAGTCTCCTCAATGCACATCATTAAATGGGTGGTGACTGTTGATTCCCTTTAAATTAAAAACAAAAGAAAATAGGAAAGGGAGAGGCATGCTTGGTTATATGTTGCACAACTGTTGGGCTAACCTGAAATGTCTTGTCTAGGAGGAAGAAAAAAATTTATTTTTCTTTTTCTTTTTTTTATTTTAAAGATGTGGGATACAATTCAGGGATAGGTATACAAATGTTCATTATGCAGGTACCCTTGTGGATGAGGTATGCCCCCCCCCGGCAGTTTCTTACTACTGCCAATCCTTTTCTTATAGTATTACAATCATTGTTCAAGGTTCACTTATGAGTGAGAACATGTGATACTCAGTTCTTTGTTTCTATGATAGATCACTCAGTATTATAGACTCTAAGTCCATTCAAGCGAAGAAAAAATTTTAAAAGATGGAAACAAAGTGATACAAAGATTATAGAATCTGAAATGTTCCAGAGTATCCCAAACCACCCATGCGGAAGCTGGTTGTGGTCTAGCATCTTCTGTAACACGTGCAGCCTTGTCTCCACAGACTATTATCTTTGTAGATATATTTAGACTCCCTGGGTAGAAAATTCTACACACTCTCTAGTTAGCCCCTGTTATGGGGAGAAGATTCTAGTTATTTATGTTCCAAGTCTTCCTGAGGCCCAAGTGCTAGTGTTTAAGATACTCAAGATGGAGACGGGGACACCTATTTGCTATTTCATTCTGATATGAGCAAAGTGATAAGTATACATTAGTTCTTTAATGTCCCAGCTAAATGAGTCTTATGTAAGTCATCAAAATTTGGAATTTCTCAAGCCAAGTTCTAAAGACATGGCAGATGTCTTCTGGTTTGCCAGGACAAACTCTCTCTTACATGTTTTCTGCTATGAACATGTAGCCTTCCTGCATACCACACATGGTCATTATATTCTTCTCCAATGGAAGCATCAAAGACTATTTTAAAGGTAGATAAAGCCTTTGATGAAGAATTCAGAGCCAAACTGGTTGCATCAACAATTGGCAGCCCAGTAGGCATGGCCATTTCTGCTATGAAAATACTATTTGTTCATCTGGTGCTGTTATCCACAAAAGCAGCTGTTAGAATAAGAAAGTGTATCTTTGCCTAGCAAAGTATTAAATTATGCTTCTTGAATTTTTTTCCCCTGGGATAATTTTTTTTGTGGAAAAACCCACCATTTGATCCATTAGGATTCTCTAATGTAGAAAGCACCTATTAGTTATATCAACCATTTACTTGGTTTTACAAAGCATCCAATACTGGCACAGTCTGCTCACGAATTAATCATTGGATTTGTGTATAAATTTCATCTATAATACTTTTTCGAAGGAAACATTTAAAATAAGAAATTTGCCTTTATATGAACTGAATCTAGAAAAATAGTCATAACTATGAGAGTTTCTTAGAAGGACTTTTGCCAGTGGAATATTTAAGGCCCCTGGTTCCAACACTTTGCCAGATGAGTAACAAAATAAAGACCATACTTTCCCATCAGAATATTCTTGAGAGTCTATCTGAATAAAAGTTATCATCAGAAAGTTGTTCTTTCTGCTACTGCTACTCTATGGGCAGGCAAACACATAATGAGGGATTATTATAAACGATAATATTAAGCACACACACACACACACACACACACACACACACACACACACACAAAAGAGTTGAGAAGAAAGAGAATGGCATTTTTCACAGAGATTTTAAGGAAGGGCCAAATTTCCACCCTTATTCTGAAACATTGTGTGTTCAGCATTTTGACAGATGAGGCACTTGGCAGGTCCGAAGATTCCCACATATAGGAAAGCATTGATTTAGAAGAATAAAAGAAGAGCAAATGCAGTGGAGAAAGAAAACTGAAAGGAACCATGATAAACAAAACTTGCAAGATGTCAGACTAAGAGAATGTATCTCAGCTTCAGAGAGAAGAAAACCACTCTAAGTTTTCATTCTAATGAGAACTGATTTAGCCCTCAATTAGAAACTAGAGTAGTTTAGTTAAACATTAAGTTCTAAGAGAGGATTTGCTCACTTTTCACTTTGATGGAGATGACTCCTCAGTGAAAAAAAGACAAATGCAATTACTTTCATTCTTCTGGAAACATGATTGACATGAGCCTGCTTCAAAAAAAATCACATATGATACATATAGGCATTTAATATCTCAGTCTTTTGGTGGGAATGTGGAGGTTTTTCACTGTGAATATTATATAATGCATAATTTATTAATTGCTCCTCTTAGCCAGAATGTAAACTTCAGAAACCATAAATGGCACTAAATGACGTGGCCCTGCTCACATCTGAAATGTAGAATGGCCTTTGTTAAAAACAGCCCTCAATAGCTCATGCATTAAGTTTTGGCATGTTGGGGAAACATGTAAAAGAAGACATAAGAAACTTAACTTCTCACTTCTTTCAGGATGTGGGGGCCTTTTTGCACTACTATTAAATCCAGGGGTCAAAGAGAAAGCAATTTTAGAAAAAGGAAGTTCAATCTCAACTAGCATCTTCTATCAAAAACTTCCAAAAAGGCAGGTGAAAAGTAGGATCACTGAGTCAGCGGGGATTTTCTCTTCTTACACCCAAGGAACAGTAGTATCTCTTTCTGCTTTTTTTGTTGGAAAACCACTCCACCTCATACAATCGGGTATAACATAAAAGATGAGTCCAGAACTGCACACTGTGCACCAGAAAGTTTTCTGAGCAAATTTTTCAGATTTTTTTTGAACTAAAGAAAACCATTCTTTGTTTTGCATGACTGCAAATAAAAAGTGACTGTTAATGAGGTAATCTCACACGGTGTTTGCTGGTTATTTAACTTATTATTCATTTGCGTCTTGCAAAGAAGATACAATGTGGAAACTGAGGAATAAGAGAAAACCCAGTCGATGAAGTTATTGGGATGGTTTCAGGAGACATTATCCTCAGAGCTTATGAGTCACCCAAAGAACTCCAGCTCAACAATAGATTATTGTACTTTTTTTGGCTGACAGCCACAATATTACAATGGCATGTTACCAGGTCCATCTGTGTTTTTAAAATATTACAGTAACAACAACAATAATAATAATGATAATTGTTTGAGTATTAAGAAGAGACTATATTAAAGAGAGAATGTTGCATTAGTCAGTCCAGCAGAATAAATGATAACCTGGTCTTTGATTCCACGAGTCTTTATTAGGTGACAAAGATTGGACCCATGTGTGTGTAATCTTGCGTGCCTCAGGCCAGGCCCTCTGTCTGCTCACTGAGACAAGACACGCCTAGGTCGGCGATACAATAGAATCCTTTGTCTCTTTCTGTTCCATGCAGAATTTTTTTTACAATGCATTTTTTTGAAGCCAAACAGAATCATTTTCAGTGTTTAAATCAAATTAACCCCTTTTCCTACAAAACCACCACAAATAGAAGTCTGGATAGAGAGGAAAAAAAGAGTTTGTCTCAACTGGCAAGTATTACATAGAAATTACAGAAAATGTTGTATGTCCTGCTAAAACCGGAGGTGAATGCTCCGAGGGTCTTAAAACAGAGTGCTTCCTTTTCCACCCCAGCTGGCAATTCTAGCAAGCAAACTGCACTAACGGGGCCTGCCGGCCAGGGACCTACTAAACATTCTGTCTGTCACTATTGCTTGCCACACTGAGACTTTTCTTCCCTTTGTCCACTGGCGTGTCTTCCAGTCCCATCTCTGGGTAATTAGATGAAATGCCACACCTGTCACAGACTTGCATGTTTACGCAGTTAGCAGCTTTTTATCACAAATGCCTTCTATGTGGACGCCCATCCTGTTTCCATTTAAATTTGTGAACATCTGTTACACAGGAGATGGGTTAGCTACCAAGCACTACTGTTAGATTTCTCGCCAGCAAGTCTCATTCCTTCATGTGGTTTCTGTTTTCTTCTTTAAACAGTTAATTATGTTTTATTCTTTCTTCTATAAAAGCTAAATTTAGCCAAGTTTTATACTAATTTAAAACATTTTCTGGAAATGACAGAGTGCTATTGTTTAAAAAAAAAGAGGCAGTGAGAGAAAGAGGGATGAATTCTAAATGGTTATCACAAATGAATATAAGGGGGAAAATGAACACGGCAGCTTGGCTCTATAAGTCTCAAATTTTATTTGATGTGTGTGGACAAATAGCATCTGAGTCATAAATCACTTCACAGTCACTACTCACATATGTGTTGTGATCTAGAAGGGGGCTTCTGGGAGGGGAATCTCTTGGCTTTTTATCCCCTCATGTTAGTCTCTTCTTAATGTGAACTGAAAGTAAACTCTGAATTCTGCATGTCTCTGGCTGTAGCTAAGTATAGCCGTGTGCTATGCAGAAACATTGGCAAATGCACTGCTGTATATACCAACTGCATCAGTCCCCTTTGCTGTTTATGGGGATAGCTGCTGTGTTTGATTTTTAAGTTCTATTCAAAATATTAATATAAGGAAGGAAAAATGTAGGTCTATCCCAGTGGCTCTTACCTGGGAGCAATTTGACAGAGAAAAGGACATTTGGCAGTGTCTGGGGACATTTTTGGATGTGACACTAGGAGTAGTGAGTGCTACTGGCTTCTAGTAGGTAGCGGTCAGGAATGTAGCTAAGTGTCCTACAATGCACAATATGGCTTTCCACAGCAAAGATTCATCTGGCCCAAAGTACCCTATAGTTCTGAGGCTGAGACACACTGACTTAGCCAGTTTACAAAAAAGTCAGAACTTGTTCACTGACAGGCTAGTTCGATTACTGTTATCATTTATAATAGTCATATTATTACCACTAATACTAAAATTCCTGAACCCAGAGTGCTGTTGAAGGTATTCAAAGTCACATTTAGCCATTGCTTCATTTATCTGCCCTAAACTTCTTTACCATATATGTATATGCAGGTATTATCTTTGTAATAAATAAGAAATGGAGTTTGAATATCAGAGTCAGGATTTAAACTGAAGTTGAGGCCGGGTGCAGTGGCTCATGGCTGTAATCCCAGCACTTTGGGAGGCCAAGGTGGGTGGATTGTTTGAGCCCAGAAGTTCAAGAGCAGCCTGGGCAACAAAAAAAAATTAGCTAAGCATGGTGGTGCCCATCTGTGGTCCCAGCTACTCAGGATGCTGAGGTGGAAAAACCGCCTGAGCCCAGGAGCTCAAGGCTACCGTGAGCCATGATAATTGCAATTATGTCACTGTACTCTGGCCTGAGTGACAGAGTGAGAACCTGACTCAAAAAACAAGCAAACAAACAAAAAACTGAGGTTGAAGTTCAACCCCATCCCAGTTAGGAATCACCAATGCTACAACTTTTAAGGAAAATCATGGTTGTGGAAGGAGATCTCACAGCTGTGGGATCTATTTCTTGGTTGTCTGCAAACTCCCCAAGAGCGCATCAGCTGGAACCAGTGAACATATGAGTGACACATTGTTTTCATTATAGAAGTATATTTCAGTTTCCTCTCTAATCCTCTTCATTAATTTCACTCCTTAAAAAATGTCATTGGGTTAAGAATTCATTAAGTGTAAAGAGATCACGTTTTTGAATCATCCAATGTAGAAAAAAAAAAGACAGAATCAAAAGTATGAAAAAGAAAGACATTAAGGGAGAGAGAGGGAAAATGAATGTAGGAAAGTCCAAAAAAAATGGAAAGAGGGTAAAAGACAAAAAGATATGCCTGATGTTTCCTGGTGGGTGGCTGAAAGCCTTCATCAAGATACAGCAAGCTGGACCAATACTTGAGTAGCAGGTTGGGCATAACATGAATGTCAAAGCCAAGTTGAACTGAGAGATTCTGGCTCCCTTTGTTGAACTCACTTTGGCTGGCCAGCCAGACTTTTCATTCAGTGAACATGAGTTCAATATCCAAGTGCTACCAATAGAAAGACAGAAATTACATGACCTCTGTCCTACAGGAGCTCAAAGTCTAGTAGAAGGGACAAAAAGTGTTTCAGCCTAAGATGGATGGAAAGCAGAACTTGAGTCAAAACCTTATCTGCTAAAATTTTATTGGGGTGGGGTGACAAGATATACAATCCTGAGGAAGTAAAAGTGAAAGAGAAAGAAAAGGCAAAAAAAAGGAAAGAGAGTGAATTTAAGAGGATGCATTATTGAGCTGGTGGTAGCTTACAGGAAACCCAGGTAAGCCCATGGTCCCTTGACACATTGCTAGAAAGGCTGTATGAATCTGCTGTCGTTCACCTTAGAAGAAAGGTAAACAATTTATCTGCTGGATCCTCCCCATCTACTATCTCTCACTGATTAAAAAAAAATCCACCCATAGGATATGAACCCCCTGTGAACTTGCAGATTGTTACCCGGCAACCCCAGGTGGCCACTGGTGAGTCCTGGCCAGGCAGCACACATGTATGGCTGACTCCTGTTGTCAGTTAGTATACTACGTGGGAATTATTTGGTCTGTGGTGACAACAGCAGCAACTGTGGCTTCATGACAATGATTTTTGCCCCATTACCAGGCCACCCAGATTCAGAAGCAAGACAAGGTCTCTATCAAGCCAAGACAATTTGGGGTGGCACACAGGCTGGGTCCGTTACATCAGTCAGTCCAATGAAGTGTACTACATGTCCAGCCAAACCAAAGACTGAAGCAAGATCTAGGAGTTTTTTATTTCAAAAGGAACATAGATCTTGAAAGCATTTTACTTTCGCCTCAATCTACATTGAATATAATAAAACAACAGCATTTGTTCCCTTTCCTGGTAATAAATCTTAGTGACTCCCATTTGCCAGAAGACATAAAAAACACACACATCAAAATGTGGTAAAAGATTGATAACATCCTACCACTTATAAAATGTCAAGATGTCAGGTTCATTGTTAGTGACCTAAAACATTAAAAACTTAGATTCAGTGAAAAATAAATGTAAACAACATCAAAGCAACACAGCCTAGTTCTGGATGTAATTTGACCTAATTATGTAGATATTTAGAAACACTGGTTCCTACCTACAGGGCTATTAGTAGCATGTAACAAGTATGTACCCCCACAGAACTCATGCACTGATAGTTCTGCAGAAGGCAAAGGGGTACTGAAGGTTGGGGAAGAGGTGCTTCATTCTAAATAACTCCACCACCAAGAAGTTCTCAACCACTAATTTTCCAAGTTAGTTATGCTCTATGCTATGCTGTAACAATCTCTGGTTAAAGCCAACAGCTTTGGGAGAGCATACACCTCATTACACACATATTTGGTATGCACAAGAGATTTTGCACAAGAAAATCTGTCCCACATTTTCTTGTGCAAAACACCCTTCCAAATGCATGCAATTCATAGCACACATATATGAGTGTACTGATGAGAGAAATAGGAGAAGTAAAAATATAAAAGAGGACACAATGCAATAAGGACAGAGATGGGTCTAGTGAGTAAGAAAGAGTGGCTAATACTTCAGAGGGACATGGATGGCGGAAATGAGTAAGTGGAAAAGAAGTATAGAAATGCAGGCGGTGGTGAAGGAGACACTAAGTGCCGCCAGTTAACACGAGATCAGAAGTCTGGAATGAGCATTTTCTAGGCTGTACATCTTAGTAGTAAGAGGAAGCGTGAGAAAATGAACCAGGTACAAGTTGGAGGGAGTGAGACTTGGGTGTGGACCCCAACCATCTGTATAAGTTTCAGTAAGTTGTTTAACCTGTCCACAGCTCAGTTTCTGCCTCAGTAGCATGGGGATAATACTTTCTCCAATAATAGGGAGCCATAAAGGTCGAGTGACACATTGTATCACAAGTCATATTACATAATGGAATCGTCAATGAATAGTAATTGTTTTAAGTCAGTAAAGAGCACTGGCACGGTTTTCTGAAGGAGAGTTTTTTTTTTTTTTCTAGTAGGAATCTCACTCTGTCACCCAGGCTGGAGTGCAGTGGCAGGATCACGGCTGCCATAGCCTCAACCTGCTGGTCTCAGGTGATCTTTCTGTCTCAACCTTCCAAGTAGCTAGAACTATGGGTGAAAGCCACCAGGCCTGGCTAATTTTTGAATTTATTGTAGAGACAAGGTCTTACCAAGTTCCCAGGCTGGTCACAAACCTCTGGGCTCAGGCAATTCTCTCACCTCTTTGATTTATTGTAGAGACAAGGTCTTACCAAGTTGTCCAGGCTGGTCTCAAACCCCTGGGCTCAGGCAATTCTCTCACCTCTGCCTCCCAAAATGCTGAGATTACAGGCATGAGCCACTGTGCCCAGCCTAGAAGAACTTCTTAAATCAGTTACGTGGAAAGTGGAGTGCAGGAAGTAATTGTTTAGAGGAAAGAACCTACAATCCATCAATGGTATAATGGTAGGTTTTAAGAGGACTGGGGAATTATGTCTGGCCTGTGGACATCTCTACAGAGACTCTACCAATACCCAAAACTCAGAATGTCTAGAATAAAACTTATCCTTTTTCCTCAAAACTTTTGTTAACTCATTCATTTATGGTGCAATTAACATTTTATTTGGGAAGATATAAAAGGAAAAACGAACTCTCTCTAAATTAACATGACCCTTTTTATAAATTGAAACACTCTCTTCGTCATCCAAAATGGGAATCTCACGGTTATCACTGGCTCCTAGGCAGTTCTAATGTTTCTACACCTGCACTGTTCTTGACTTTTCTTATTTGGGTTCCTAGTTCATTGGTGACCTTCTTCCATTTCAGTCCATCTTTTATACGGCCAAGCTGGTTTTCTAAAAGTCCAAATCTGATCATAGTGCTATTATGCTCAAGACTCTTCCATGACTCCTAACTGCCTAAGGAATTCAATACAGATTTCTCAAATCTCTTTCAACATGAACCCAACCACCCTATGCTGCCCTATCTCCCACTGACCCCTCCACATTAACAATTCTCTACTACAGAGATTGGAATTATCTAGTATTCATAGGGCCAAATCTTCCCAGCTTGCCTGTTGCAGACATCAGTAATTGACCACAGTACTCCTTTCTCCTTCAGTTGTGGTCTCAGAATCCTTCCTTCAGCTGATACCAATCAATCAGAGCTTAGATTCTAGATGAACTTTATTTGGCCAACCCGTCTCAGTCATCTCATCAGAAAAAAGAACCAGGTTCTGACATGGTCAATGCTATTCAATTGCTGATGTTGTAAAAAAAAAAGTGTTGATTAACTTGTTTTCAAACACAAACAATCTTTAGTAAACAAAGACACTACCTTCCAGACACTTAGACAAATAATAATATTATTGGAAGAATTATCAAGGAGTGAGTCACCCCTAGACGGCACAGGTGTGTAAGGACGCACAACCAAGTCAAAATTCCTTTTATAAATGTATCATGCTGGGCTGCAAGAATCACAAAGAACAATTCATAGGTAAATTAGGCAATCCTAATACTAGACAACAAAACCCATCTGATTCCAGCCCAGATGAAAAGTGGATGGCAGTGATAAGTCTTCTCTTGCCAATTCCAGCCAGCTCTGTTCACAATCACTGACTGCTCAGTAAGCTCTGAGGATATTCAACATGAATTGCCTGGAAGATTCAACCATGAATGTTTGGGGGCTTGGACGGAACTGTCATCTTCTTTTAAAAATCAAGGATGAAATAAGTATGACCTTAAATTTGAACTACCTCTAGTTATGGTTCACTTGCAATTTTTTCCTTGTCTTTTCTCAAGTCTCAAAATTTCATTTCTGAAAATAATTGGATGAGGTGAGATTGTATATACATATAACATATACAATTTTATAAATTATATATGATTTTATATATTATATATAACATATATATAATTTATTACTTACCTTTAAAAGATATTCCACTTATACTTAAAGAATAAGGACTTCTTTCATATCTGCTATAGGAATGAATACCTAAAAGAAGATATGTGTAAATGCTTAAATATTAGGAAAGTTTCAGAATTTTCCAAGGTGACAACACTTACCTAAATGGCACCTTTCAGAACTCTAAAGTACTGACTATAAGGAATGTACATATATGTCTGTGTGTGCACATGTATGTGTGTATGTTTGGTGAAGAGCATAGAAAATGACAACAGAAGTGACTTGGCTAAGAACTGTTAAAGGGCTCTGGATGGGGCGGTAAGGTATTACTTCATCTCTTGAAGAATGAATGTTTTAGTTCATGTAAATTATTTTTCTCAGAAAAATGATATATTGAGCATTTTAAAACCTGTTTTCTCACTGATATTTTATCTATCTCTCCCTTCATGCCATGTTGTTCAACCAGAGCAAATTTTTCTCAAGGCATTGACCTGGGCACCTTGGCTATCATGAAACTCAATGTTAAGGTCCATCAAAAGTCAAAAGTTTGAGAGCCTCTCTTAACTAAAGAACAGAGAGATCAGAATCCTCCCTGGGTGCCCTCTTTCTCTGTTGCTCCTCACCTACTATCCCTCCCCAAAATATTTCTGGGAATAAACCTATTTCTATGAGTTCAAATAGAGTTAAATTATCAAAGCTACACTATATCCAAGTAAACCACTGGCCCCAGCTTTGTGTTCCTCTTCAAGTTGGTCCATTCTACAGTGTTGCTATAAAACATTTTATAATCAAACTCCTAAATAAATACAGTGTGATGAAGTCAGACAGCTTGTTGAGGACCCTGACATACATGTGATTTTCCAAGAAAGGGCTACATTTCATAAGATGCTCTACAAAGTTTGAAGGAAGTCTGCTTCTCATCCTCTATGGTGATAAGTTGCTTCAGGCTGATCTACAGAATTGGGATAAAGGGGACATGCCCAGATGCTTCCTACATATTCAATAATTTAGGGCAAAAAATAGGGCATTCTAAAAGGGATTGTTCACAGAGTGAAATCTCAAAGAGATCTATAGAAATAAGCTTGCAAGACTCTATGGGTCTTTCTGAGCCCCAGAACTTATAAGTACATTGTCCTTTTTAGTAGGCTTGGCAGTGAGGTGTCCTTTTTACTGGGCTTGGCAATGAGACAACCATAGCCACCAACTACAGCTGTGGGTTCAAGAAAGAGCATTACTGTTTGATTATTTGTATATCAGATTTTTCCTCCCTAGAAAGATATAGCTTTGGCCAAAAAAATTTAAAATAATTTTAATCAGCCTTCTCCTTGTAACTTGATGCTTCAGAGATGAGTGTCAAAATAAACCATGATGAAGTATTTTATTTAAAATTCTTATGGCAGTGAGGTCATTCAGTATACATGTAGATTAAAGAACTAGACATAAATGTAGAACTCTGGACTCCAGGTACTACAATAGAAATGTCCACAATGATGGGAAAGTCCCCTAACTCTACACTGTCCAATATGGTAGCCACCAGTCAAATGCGGCTACTGAGCACTTGAAATTTGACTGTTGCAACTGAGAAATTAATTTTAAATGACATTGATTTCAATTTAAATTACCACATGAGAATAATGTCTATATATGGACATTGTCAGTCTAGAATACTGAGTAATTCTAAAACTTAGCTGTTTATTGGAATAATTTGGAGAGTTTTTTGGCTGGATCCCAACCCAAGGGATTTGGGTTTAATTTGGTATGGAAAATAGCCCAGGCATCATGATTTTTAAAAACTTTTCAGGTAATCATAATGCACAGCAAATTTTGAGAACCACCATTCTAGAAAAGACATTGCCAGAACTAGCTGGCTAGTCCATTCATTAGCTATGGATAGACTCAAGCTCCTGCATGTTATCAACACAATATACAGTTTGATTTGTGTGCCCAAAGCAAATTCTTTGCAGACAACATATTTTAGGTGCTTACTACATGACAGGTATTCTGTTTAGTCTCTTCAAACAGCACCTTTAATGTGCTCTAAAATAGCCATTGTGTGGTGCTACACTCTTCCAAGCTGCCATCAATGTCAAAAGTAAATGGCAAACTCAAGGCAGGAGAACCTTACTGAATTCAGTGTCTTAATATACAAGTAAGTTATCCATAGTCAAAGAAGGAGCCTCAGGAGAAATAAGCTGCCCACCCCCCTAACACATCCACCCAAAGCACAGAGAAGAGAGACCATCTTTGTCATAGAGTCCTTGTGTGCCACTCACTGCCTTCTGCCCAAGAGGAAGCATAATGTCCAGAAAACTAGCTGTATGGTAGGTAAGAATCCCAAGATGGGAAATCCAATTAACAAGTGAACATCAGGTTGCCCTGCTTTTGTGTCCCAAGAAATCACACATGTGGCTTGATGACCTGCACATTCTGTGTTGCAGAGAATATGACAAGGGGAAAGGAGTCTGAAGCCCTGTCTGTCATTATTAAATTCTTTAATTGTGCTTCCCAAGACTAACTTCTCTGCCTTTATCATAATCCTGTCAACCACTGTTCTCTAATTGACTCACTTGCTTTGTGAATTTTCTCCCTGCTCTTATAAAGCAGGAGTCCTGCTTTCTGAAATGCTTGAATTCACACTTTTTTTCTACTCTTGGCTGAGCACCTCCCTGTGCTTGCAACTGGTTCCTCAGCACTAAACGACTCATTCCAGCAACTGATCTTTGGGCAGCACTTTAGCCAAAGGCAGAGATTCAAGACCTCTGGGGAATAGAAATACCACTCTTGAGAGAAACCACTCCAGAGCTGCGAAGCCACCCTCTATAGACGTGATCTGCATCTCTTCCTATCCTCATACCTCTCTGTTGAATCATTTTTATTTTCTTCATGAGGTGCTCATGTCTTCAGGGAACATCTGCTTTATCTGTCTGGCCAATAGTAAAAGCTACATGCTCCCACAAAGAATGATAAACAATTACCTGGTTCTTTCTACGCTTAAGAAAGAAATCCTCCATTAAATCTTCAGTTCTTATTGCATTATGTTAAATCCCACTTAGAGAGACTATTTCACATACTTTAACTTGATATGTTCAAAACATTGTTTAAAAAGCCTACTTTAGGAGAAGCCCTAAAGAGCTTTAGAGAAACCCAGTTTGTGTTTGCTGTGGATCAAAATGCTGACAGATTTAATCAATCAATAATAAATATGTGCTGTCTTTTCATATTAGGCACACAAGACATTTGCCTTTTTAAAAACATATACTTTTATTATTAATTAAAGGAAGGTGTGTTTATTTTTCAATTAGAAAATGCAATTAAAGCTAAATGTTGAGCAAAACTACCCAAAATACCACTGTTCAGCAATAACTTCTGTTAACAATTGTGTATATGTTCTGCCCTTATTTTTGCATTTAATGACTATGAGAGAACAAGATAAATGAAAGACAAGTCCAGCTTTTCCATGACCAAATGAGATGCCTAGAAAAGCACATGGTATCACTGGCATTTGGGAAACACAAGTGACTCTACACTCTTCTGACTATTGCAAACTCCCACCTCCATTCCATGCTCCTATTCAATGATCAATTAATAAATATTTTTTGAACATTTTCCTGAGCTGTGCTGCAATAAAGCTAAAATATTCCATCATTTTTTTGCCTCTAAGAAACTTTTCATTTCATTGGATATGTTAGTTCCCTAAGGCTGCCATAACAAAGTCTCACAAATGGGGTGGCTTAAACCAACAGGAATGTATTGCCTCAGTTCTAGAGGCCTGAAGTCGAAGATCAAGATGTCAACAGGGCCATGTTCCCTCTGAAATCTGTAGGCTAGAATCTTTCCTTGCCTCTTCCCTGTTTCTGGCGGTTGCCTACAGTGCTTGACTTCCCTTGGCTTGTAGCTGCATCACTTCGACCTCTGCCTTTGAAATGGCTTCTTCCTGCATGCCTATGTCTTCCATGGCATTTTCCTTTTCTTATAAGGACAGCAGTCATAGTGGATTAAGACCCACCATAATAACCTCATCTTAACTTGATTATAGCTGCAAAGACCCTATTTCCAAATAAGGCCACATTCACAAGTACCAGAGATTACTTCAACATATGTTGACTTTAGCATATCTTTTGAGGTGACATAATTCAACCCATAACATTGAGGAAGTAAAAAATAAGCTCACATGATCAATCAAAGAATAATAAAAGATTTGTATAATTAAGTTTTCAGATATATGACACAAACTACCAGAGCTATAGAAAATCATGGAATTATTCTAAAGGATAGCATAGTTTGGGAAGAGTTTATGGATTTCACTGTAGTTAGATGGATCTCAGTAGAAAACATGAATGATGAAGTGTTATGGACTAAATGCGTCCCTCAAAAATTCATATATTGAAGTCCTAACCCCCAATGCGATATCATCAGGAGGTGAGCCATTGGGAAGAAATTAGATCAGAGGGTGAAGTCTTCACGCATGAAATTAATGCCCTTATAAAGATACCTGAGAGCTTGCTTCCTCTCTCTGTCCCCACTAAGTGAGGATACAATGACAAGGTGGCCATATGCAAACCCAGAAGCAGGCCTTCACCAGAACTGAATCCACTGGCACCTTAATCTTGGACTTCCCAGCCTACTGAACTGTGAAAAACAAATGATTGTTGTTTAAGTCATTCAGTCTATAGTAATTTGTTATGGCAGATGCAGCTGACAGAGACAGGGAAGAAGTGAAAATTCTAGGGAAAGAAATAAAACGTAAACTCTTTACCATAAATATCACAATTTTTCATCTGGCTCCCACCTTCCTCTTTGGTCTCATGTCCAAGGAAATTTTCTGGGTGATGCTAAAGCACTCAGGAGTCTCCCAAACACCTTCCCCTTTTGTACCACCATATCTGTACACATGTTGCTTGTTCAAACTGGAATATCTCCTCTTCACTTCTCACCATCGCAGCCACAGATCAGTTTCCCACTATCCTTCAACAAACCCAGCCTTGGTATCACCAACTCCAGGAATTCTGTGCTTTCCAATAGGATTAGTCACCAGCCTCCAGTGGCACCACTTGTAACTATGGACTATTAATTTGATGTACCTTACAGACTGGAACTGTGCCCCTCCCTTCCCTATATTCCCAACACATAGCAAAGATCCTAGCACCTAGCAAGTGTCACCAAAGGTTTACTGACATTTAGTTGAACTGACTTACTTGTGTAAAGAAAATGAGAAAATGAGTCTAAGTGGAGCCCAGTAAAGGGACAGGATACCAAGATGGGTTGATGGCCAAGCAGTTGTGAAGAGAAGTGAGCCTTCACAGAGAAAAAGACAAAACACACTATACAGGGTCACCGAGTGAGCAAAGGCCCTGACTTATGAACTGGCCTGACACGACAGGAAAACACAAAAGAGTTGATACAACAAGAGTATTCGGTTCAAGAGGAGGACAGAGGCCCCAGTTTGCAGGGTCTCCAGGCACTGGAGATCACAGAGGGTTTTCAAGTAAGGAATTATGTTCAGAGATACAGCTCAGCAGCAGCATGGAATATGGCAAGATGGGAATCAAGGCCAGATACAGGGGATCTACTAAGTAAACTCCAGAGACACTGGCAATGGGGAGGAGGTAAGGGATGTAAACCAATGGATAGGGAGGTAAAATCGGCAGGATTGCAGTGTTGGGGGAAGAAAGACTTGAGATTTTGAATTTGAGTGATAGGTGACAAAATGATTGTTCACTGGAGAATATAAGAGGTATGAAGATCAGTCACAAGTTCAGGTTCACACTGTATATTTTGAATTCCCATGGGACACTTAGGTTTTGTAAAGTTAACAAATAGGTTATGCAGTTTACAGTTTGGGAGCTTTTTTAGTAGCAACTATAATTAGAGTTTTGTTTGAAATCAAGTTCTGACTCTTTGGAAGTGTGTCACAGGTTTTCATGACATCACAACTTAAAAATGTATATAACTGTCATTGAGAGTGAGCAGGGCCCAGCTTATCACTATTCAGTTTCTTCACAAATCCAGTTGTGAACTGGAAAGAAATGAAAACCACAAAGCTAACTGACAGTGACAGCCCACCTTTTAAGGAACACAATTTAAATATAGATATTTCATCTTTACTGTTGCACAAGATAAAAGGGAATCAACAGCCCCTGGGTGCTTGGTAGTCTTTACTTCTTTCTGGGCACTCTGGGTTAAACAGCCACCTGTCCTAACGGCCAAGGCTAAACTTTCCCAAGAAGAATTAATCAAGAACCTCCACTGTATCATACTAAGAGGAAGTTGACCTTTAGGGTCTGATACATAAATGGGACATTGATAATGACCATCTGCAGTTTTAGGGGCCTACCTATACTTCAAATCATGGCCCTGACAATTACTAGTCACTTTCTTCCTTTATAAAACAGGGCAATCATAGAACCTACATCTAAGGATTGTTGTGAAGATTTAGAATATTAGCACAGGGGAAGTACTTAGAACAGTGTCTAGTTGGAATATGCACTCAATCAATGGTAGATATGTTTGCAGTCAAGATTATTCTGTAAATTCTGCTAACGGGAAAAATCTTGGAAGTGGATCTTTACCTAGTCAAGCTTCTGGTTGAGAACACAGCTGGCTGACACCTTGGTTTCAGCCTTCAGGGACCCTTAGTAGAGGTCTACATAAAGTATGACACATTCCAACCCATGGAAACTATAAAGCAATAAATATGTGTTGTTGTAAGCGACACATAAAAAAAATAGTTCTGATGTTTTCCATCTGTTTCTGCCAGAAGCTTCCAAAAAGCAGAGACCTAAATTGGCAGAAAATATCCCGTGATTCCTCATATTCAGTCTCTCCAGGTGCCTATAGTACCATTCTGCCCTGCACAATGAGGAAGAGTGAAATATCAGACACAGACAAATATTGTATGATTCTACTTATATGATTCCCATATTCCTATATGATTTCCTAGATTGGTCAAATTCACAGAGACAGTAGTGATTACCATGGTTAGAGGAGGGGGAAACAGGGAGTTAGTTTTTAATGGGGTCAGAGCTTCAGTTTGGGACGATGAAAAAGTTCTGAAGATGGATGGTGGTGATAGATGCACAATAATGTGAATGCACTAATCCCACAGAACTGTACACTTAAAATAGCTAAAATGGTAATGTTTATGTTATATATATTTTACCACAATAAAAGTGGGTAAAAGGGGGAAAACATTTATACAGCTTCTGGTGTCTATATCAAAGGACTTTTTCCTTTGGACATGTGTGTATGACTATCCAACATACCACTATCATGTGAGGAATAGAAACAGCATCAGAATCCCAATTTTTTATTTGCTTTTGTTTCTCTCCTTATTTCAATAGCTTTAGAAGGTACAAATAGTTTTTGGTTGCATGATTGCATTGTGTGGTGGCAAAGAAGTCTGGATTTTAAGTATACCCACCTCCCCACCTGTGCACATTTTACCTGGTAGGCGATTTTTCATCCCTCCACCACTTCCTCCCTCCCTCTTCTGATTCGCCAATGTCCATTATACCATTCTCTATGCCTCTGCAATTCCTTAGTTTAGCTCCTACTTACAATTGAGAACATGCGGTGTTTGGTTTTCTGTTCCTGAGTTAAGAATCCAAGTTGTTAACTTCAGTTTTATGTGAGGAATTGGAAAGTTACTTAACAATCTAGAACGTTTTCCTTAGAGTCACACCAAAAGATATTTTCAGGCATTCCTAGGGATGTAAATAAGAGAAACAAAGGAGCAAATATTCAAATAGAGTTTTTTTAACTGACTGTTCAATTTGGTTGAAATTGATACGTTTCTTAGTTTCTTAGCTTCCCCCAGTAGATGGTTCCAGAAGCCTAAAATATTTTCATTCTTGCTTCATCTCATTGTCCAGAAACTGGGAAGGGTCGCCACACATAATGGCTTGGTCATAATTTGTCATCAAAAGGAGGGAAGTCTGGAGTTTTGGGAAAGACTTTGGCTATAGAATAAGAAAGCACCAGAAGAAACAAATAAAAGGGTATAGGAATGAAGCCTTACATTATGCTTAGGTGCTAAACTATATCATTGGAGAAGATGACTGGAAATCCCCAAAATCAGTGAAATAGTATGAAGGCAAGTTTCTAAATATGGAAAGCATTTTTTTCTTGACGATGGTTGTTTTGCTATGTCCACAAATCAAACATAGAACTTTAATTTATTCTGATTTCTCCATCTGAACCTAGGAAGTCAACTTCCAAAAGAAAGAGGCTTTTGCTATATTGTTTACTGCTCTAGTCCAAGTGCCTAAAACAGTACCTGACAAGAAGGACGTGTTCAATGACTGTGTTGAATGAATAAAGACCTAAATCTGCTTCTCCAGTGTGCTTCAATAAATAATACTAACACAGAAAGTGTATGTTCCCTTCACAATTTGATTCACATTGAAAAAAAGTTCATCTGGAAGAATCTTTTCTACAGTTCTGTAGACATTGTTTCGGGCAAAACCCTAAATCTAAGAATACCCATTTATCAAGCATCAGTTACCAAAATGCCTGCCACTTCCTGCAACTAATTTTGTTTCAAATCTATAAGGAGACCACTCAATCGAAGAAGAAAGTATTTTTATCTCAATGCTAATTTGGTAAATTATTTTTTCCCCGGAAGAGGAAGGCTCTGCTGGGTGCAAGCCAAATATGTGGTAGAGAACAAGCCACTAAGTAAGTGAAACCCCACCCCACCCCCAACTTACTGCAGCAAAGGACAGGTCAATGGTGTCTGGTGAATCCCACATATAATGGGGGCTTCCATGAAAAATTGATACAATAATGTAGCAGGTCAGTAGGTCAAGAAGTTAAAAACACTGGGTGGGCCCCTTACCTGCTCTCCAATATGGGTCAAATGTAAAATCAGTCTTATATATATGCATGAGTATGTGTGTGTGGTGTGTGTGTGTGTGTGTGTGTGTGTGTGTGTGTATTCATTTTAGATTCAGGGATTACACATGCAGGTTCATGAGATGGACATACTGTGCAGTGGTGGGGATTGGGTTTCGGTGGCCCATTCCCCAGCTAGTGAACATTGAACCCCATAGGTAATTTCTGAGCCCTAACCCTCTTCCCATTCCCATCTTCCCCATTACTGGTGTCACCAGTGTCTATTATTTCCATCTTTTTGACCATAAAATTCAATCTTAAATGAGTTTAGTTGTCTTGGTTCTCATTCACTAGATAAGAGATCCCTTCTCTCAGAAGTCCCTTCTCTCCACAATCATCACTTTTCAAAGACTATACATGCAAATCCATGCTATTGATTAAGTTTTGGTATCAAAGAAAAAAATTGTCTAGTTTCAAATCCTCTGTCTGTGTGACCTTAGGCAAGTTCAACAACAGCTGTACACCTCAGTTTCTCTTCTATAAAATGTGCGTAGTAACAATACCTACCTCATAGCACTGATGTAAAAGTGAAAGAAATTGATGTACTCATTTATAAGTTGATATATTACAACAAAGTCTGTCATATACAAAGCATTATGGTATATCTCAAAATACACTATATTGTTATTTCATGTATATATTTCACTTATTTCATGAATCTCATTAAATTTGTGAAAGATTTACAGTACAGTCCTCATGATTTCAAAGCCATGATATTCTTTCCCAATAAAGAATAAAATCAAGGGCACCCGTGAGACCATAGTACATAAGATAAGCAAATTTTTAAAATAAAATAATTTGATAAATATAGATCCCTCCTTACACGGATCCCTTACAACAAGGTATGGCCACTTCACTGAGTACCAGTGTTAATCTGGCAGCACTGATGATCAGCTGAACTTTTTCAACTCAAGTCAGAGGACCATTATCATGAATCCACGTTGAGAAGTCTCCCCAAGAGGTTTCCAAGGTGAGAGTGACTATTACACAGTGATTTCTCAGATCCACTTGACCTTAACACAGCATCATGACTTAAGTAAAAGTCAAGGACTTTATAACAATCTTATTCTTCTGGTTATGTGTCTGGGGTCCAGTCCAGTCATCTTACATACTGGTTCCAACCTCCAGTGATGATCATTAGCTTGCCTTTTGTACACATCCATTTCAGCAGTTGTAGGAGGGCTATACATTCCAGGCTTTCTCTCTCACTTTCTCCACCTGTCTGCCCACCTTTCCATCTATCTATCTTCTCTGAAATATTTCTGCCAAGAATGAGAGAAATATCAAGGGGTGCCATCGTTTCATTAAATTTCTCACCTGGCAGGAATGTCCTTCATTTGATTTAGCATTACAACTCTGTCCAACATTTCCCTTACTGCCTAATAATCAAATACTCATACATTCAGAATTAGGACATAAAATGCTCATGTAAAATTTTAATTATTTTAATTCAACTGAAAGCCACCAGATGATTTGTAATGTTGAGTTTTTTGGTTTTTTTTTTTTTTTTCATCCTCGCAGTCACCCAGGCTAAACACCTGGACATCTTTACCTTTGTCCTAGCCCCACTCCAACATCCAGCTCCAAAGTTCCAAGTGTCCTCTTCCACCCTTTTCCATCTGCCTTCTCTTTCCTTGGCTACCACAGCCCCCTCACCAAAACATTTGTCATATCTCCAAATCAGTCTATGGGCTTCCCATCTCTACCCACTCATCCTTTTCACTGATCCCTTGGGCTCTTCCTAAGCATGATTGCTTCGGTTTTTCTGCTGCTCAAAATCTTCTATGACACCCAACTGCCCTTGGAAAAAAGTCTCCAAATTTTAGTTGTAGATTTAATTATAGGACCTCTATGTTATGGGAACAGTATGGAGTCATAGTGTGAGTTTTGCTATTGACAGTCCTAAGTCTAGGTCCTCCCTCTGCCACTAACTGGCTGGGGGCCTTGGTTATTACTGACGCTCCACACACCTGTTACTTTATTTATAAAATTAGAACAATCAACGTGCTTTTGGTTGGTGTGAGATTAAGTTAGATAACACACATAAAAGACTTACTTGGGACCTGGTAGCTCAGTAAATGCTGCCCCATCCTGGAGCTGGCCTCCCTTCCCAGCCCTGTGTCCTGCCTGGGCCCTCCCTTCTCATGCTGGCGTGTGCTGCAGCTGCATCCAACATGCTCCATTCCGTGACATCCCTTGTGCTTTATTTTCCTCTCCCTTGACTTTGCTCGTGTCATGTGAGCTGTCTCAAATTCCTTTCCCATTTTTGCTTGTCCAAACCCTACACTCCTTGCAGAATCAATCCACTCATCAGTTCCTCCTCAAAGCTTCCCCAAGCCCTCCAGATGGAACTCATTCTCCCCTTTCCTGTGCTCCCATAACACTTGGCTTCTACCTCCATGGTCACATTCATTGCATTCTACATCGAACTGTCAGTATTTGTTGAACAATCTGCCACTCCCACTAGATTGTGCATTTTTGGGGGGTTAGGGACCATACCTTCATCAAATTTTACCCCCAAAAATGCCCAGCATAGGATTTTGCACATGGGAATTGCTTGAATTACATTAACTTAATATGGAATTCATATTTTGTTGTTTTGTTCAAGAACTTTACAGGGTATGTTAATTATAAGGTAACATAGATCACCTCCCTTTCTCTCACCCCTGAAATACAAACCTGGAGCAGCTGAAAAGCGCTCTGCATTTA
The DNA here is from genome assembly GCA_027257055.1 of Cephalopachus bancanus. Lineage (NCBI taxonomy): Eukaryota > Metazoa > Chordata > Mammalia > Primates > Tarsiidae > Cephalopachus > Cephalopachus bancanus. The sequence continues at coordinate 1,426,907 of JAPVLO010000260.1, read as the reverse complement.
ACAGGAGATCATGTGTCTGACATGCAATACCAATGTGCCACTTGAGTTTCCTTTCACTTGTTGTGTCAGAAAATCAATCAGTGACTTCAGCAAAATCTTAGGGCTTTCTTCCATCTCTAGAACCCTGGTAAATAATTCATGTTTCTTTTCCCACTCCTCTCCCTCCCCCACACAAAAAACTCTTCTATTCTTAACCTAAATAACTTTCAGAATATGCATTATTGAATCTGTCTTGGATCTCTTGTTACCATACTTTTAAAGACTGAGGAAGACAACCTATATCTCTGGGTAAAAGCTTTTCACTTCCAAAGATGAGGAATTTGAAGAAGCTGTTGATATTCAACACTTCAGACCCCCGAAGATGCTTTTTTTCATATTTGTATAATGTTAACTTTTGCTCTCTGTCTCAGCAAAATAATAGTGACCTAGAAAAATGACATTTGAAAATGCTAAAATTTGGAGATAATTCTAAGTGAGCTTCCCAAACATCATCTCTTGCATTTATTTCTCTATCTGACAACACCTTCCACTTTGCCAAAAGACAACAAATACAGTAACAGATATAATCAAATAGTCATTATTTTAACTATTTTGTTATGTTATTATTGTTATCATCCTGTTATCCTTATGTCTATTTTGATTATGTCTCTTATCTCATAATAATCAAAATAGTCATTCTGATCATTATGAAAAGGATTTATTTTTCTTAGTTGAGGATCTCTCTCTGTCACCCAGGCTAGGGGGCAGTGGCACAATCATGGCTCATCACAGCCTCAACCTTCTGGGCTCAGTCAATCCCTCTACCTCAGTCTCTCAAGTAGCTGGGACTACAGGCATGCACCAGACACCTGGTTAATTTTTTTGTTTGCTTGTTTGTTTGTTTTTGTTGAGATGAAGTCTTGCTGTGTTGTCTGGGCTGGTCTCAAACTCCTGACCTCAAGCCTTCCTCTTGCCTCAGCCTCCCAAAGTGCTAGAATTACAGGTATGAGCCATTGCACCCAGCCTGAAAATGATTCTTAATAAGAATATTTTGTATTTGCATATAATGCTTCTTTACATGATTTTAAAATGCTTTACTCCTTTGAGGCTCATAGAAAAATTATTTTATGCAACTAAGGCAGATACCATGAACATGATTCTTCGTGTCCACCTGGGTTTGGGCTAAGCAAGAAGGAAGGAATGATAATACCAACAATTACCTGGGGAATGTCAAGTACCATTCTCATTAGGACCAGACCAGTGATGAACTTGGCTTTACCTGTGAGGTGTTCCTATGCCTCTTCTTCCTCCTTCTTCTTCCTCTTAAGGAGAAAAGGAAGGAAGTTTCCTATACCTCTTCTTCCTCTTCTTGTGTATTCATTAATTCTTTTATTCGGTTTTCCTCCTATAAGTCTCCATTAGAACTTAGGTGCTCTCAAAATATTAAAAAGTAAAATGGCACATTATGGAAATGTTCTAAGGTTCTCAAACACTTTTTTACATCTTTCTTCTGGTACTTTTCTTTTTTTTATAATCAGTATTTTTTATTATGATGTTGTGGGGTACAGTTAAGGGTTAGGTATACAAATACGTTTCATTCAGGCACCCTATTGATAAGAGGTGCTTCCCCATCCCCAGACAGATATTTGCTACCGTTAATCCCATCTCCCTCTCCCACCCCCATAGTTTCCCACCACTGTCAGTCATTTTCCTATAGTATTAGGTTGGATGTTCAAGGTCCATTATATGAGTGAGAACATGTGATACTCGGACCTTTGTTTTTGTGAGAGGTCACTCAGTATTATAGACTCTAGTTCCATCCAGGTTGCTGCGAAATTCATGATTTTGTTCTTTTTTATGGCTGTGTAGTATTCCATCATGTATATGTACCACATTTTTTTAATCCAGTCCTCTTTTGATAGGCAGCATGGTTGCTTCCAGGTTCTTGCTATTGTGAACAATGCTATGATAAACATACGTATGCAGGTATCTTTTTTATAGAGTGATTTGAGTTCTTCCGGATATATTTCCAGTAGGGGGATTGTGGGGTCATATGGGAGGTTGATATTTAAAGCTTTTAGGAATTGCTACACTGTTTTCCACAGAAGTTGCACTAGTTTACACTCCCACCAACAGTGTAGAAGTGTTCCCTTTTCACCACACCCTCTCCAGCAGCTGTTATTTTTTGAGTTGTTGATATTTGCCATTCTGGCTGGAGTTAGGTGGTATCTCAGTGTGGTTTTGATTTGCATCTCCCTGATGATTAGTGAGGTTGAACATTTCTTCATATGTCTGTTGGCTGCTCGGATGTCTTCCTTTGTGAAGTGTCTGTTCATATCTTTTGCCCATTTTATAATGGGGTTGTTTGTTTTTTTTTCTTTTCAGCATGTTTGAGTTCCTTGTAGATCAAAGATGTTAAGCCTTTGTCAGACCTGGTGTTGGCAAATACTTTCTCCCAGTCTGTAGGCTGTCTCCCTGCTCTCTTGATGGTTTCTTTGGCTTTGCAGAAGCTTGTCAGTTTAATAAGGTCCCACTTGTCTATCCTCTCTCTTATGACCTGTGGGTTTTGGGTTTTGCTCAGGAATTGGAGGCCAGTTCCGATTTCCGTGAGGGTATGTCCTTCATTTTCTAAGGTTCTTATGGTTTGAGGTTTTACATTTAGGTCTCTGATCCATTTGGAGTTACCCTTTGTGCATGGGGTCTTCTGGTACTTTTCAATTAAAAAAAATTCAATTCCCATTAATTGGTCAACTTCTAAGGTAAGCATAGTCTAAAAGTTGTCTCATCAAATATTTAATCCTTGTAACAATGTTATGAAGGAGGAATCATGATACCCATTCTATAATTCAGGAAACTGAGATTAAATGACCAGCCCGGGGCAAGGAAGCAAGGAAAGCCAGGAAGCAAGGCCTCAGCTCACCGCACAGCAAGTTCAAGTGGGCTGGCTCTGCCATCACCAAGTGTCCTGGCTTTATGCTCAGATTGAAGGACATCCAATGATTGGTAGCATCCAATGAACTCTGAACCAATTAGGAGATAGACAAAAATAAGTGGGACACATGCAGTTCAAAAATACCAGTTTAAAACCCAGTTGCAGAATGGAGCTCTGACGTATAGCCACATGGGCTTCCCAATGCTGAACTCCTTCACCTGTCTCAGACACAAAACACGCAACACGAAGACATAGACCAGAATGTGTGCTTCCTGCAGTCACTAGCCCAGGAGGAGGAGGCTGAGTTCCCTAACTGCCACTTCCTTCTCTCAGACTCACCAACAGACTACGTGAAGGAAACATTGACCAGAGTGATATCTCCCTGGAGTTCCCCGCACTCCACATGGCAGGAAGCATCAGGAGTAGGGAAGAAATGCTGCTCTCTTAAAATACTCCCATAAGGAGTTTTATTTTGTGGGTACTGTTATGCATGGTAACTTTCTGGCACAAGACCATCCTCATCACAGAATTGTCACACAAATCCCTCCAGAACCCAAGATGCCAGGAGGTCCTTGTTCCCAAGGCTCCACTAACTCAGTGCATAACCTAGAGCAAGCCACTTAACAAACCTGTGTCTTAATGTCCCCATTAATAAAGTCTGCATTGTTGGCAGGACTCTTCTCTGTGTATAATCCTTCCATCACGGGGTCTCAATGAATGGATCTTGCAAACTCAGTTACAAAAAGAGCCTGTCTGCCAGGAGACAACCACTCTCAGTACAGAGCTCATGTTTGCCTTCTTCCTAGAGTCTTTGGCAAACCGTGTTTTGATGGAGTTCCTCCTGTTTTACACTGACTGAGAGAGAATTCCCTTGGCATAGCCTGAGTGACTTTAATCCAGAGTGTAGACCATATTGAATAACAGTAGGTTATTTCATGCCTCTTGAATGTTCGAAGTCTGGGCAGCTACACACACTGGAACCTATATTTTACCCCATTGACAGCCCGGAAGGGACATATGGTTTAGATTTTTAGGCAACACTTTATGTAAAAAGCCTTTCCTTTTAAGAGACATATTTTTAGAGTCTCCTAAACTAAACTCTGGGCTGAATTTAATCCATACATCCCTCAGTCCAATCAAAAGCCCAAACACAACTTTGTGTGAGTGTAATACATTGTTAACTGATATGTCAGAAAATCAATTAATTACTTTTAAGAAGCAGTTAAAAGTATCCACACAATGCTGCCATGTGAATTATTAAAGAATACAATGTAAAGGGTCTCCTTGCCCACCCCAGACTGAAACCCTGTGGCACAGAGTGGTACAAAATATGCATTCTGCCCTGAATCCTAATTGAAATTAGTATGAGGTTGAAGGGGCAAAAAAAGTGAAGAGAAAGTGATAAGGCTTAAGATGTGTGGTGCTGGCAGACACAGAGGGCTGCACACTGTTGACACTATTCCCCAAAATGATACCCCTGGTCTGGGTTTTCATCATGTGTACCACCTTGCAGAAAATCTATCCCCACCTGCACATCTCCATTCTTTTGCAGATGGGCAGCATCCCTTCAGAGCCTGACAGGTTTCCTTCTTTCCCTGAGTCCTGCTCATCCCAGAGAAAAGTTCATGCAAAGCCACAAATTCTTCTTCTTCTGGCATTTCTATCCTGGCTCTAGGCTAGATGAGACCAGATGAAGCTCCCCAGATGGGAGACTGGAGGCTTCTTCCCACACCCAGGTTTGCATTGACTTGAACTGAGCTCATATCCAATCACACTACTCATCCAACACAGCCTATCTGAGGAGGAACCCCCAAACCAACTGGAATTTATTTATAAATAATTGTGTATCTACTCTTACAGGTTTAAACTTCAGTTACCTTCAAAGTACTCTCCACTTGATGCACTACACCTATTTGTGATGCTTTTTCCACTGCTCAAAAGTTTGTGAACTTGTCCATTGTGATGTCTTTTAGTGCTTCTGCTGATTTATTTGTTTGTTTGTTTGTTTTTGTTTTGTTTTGTTATCACCTCTTCCACATCAGCAAATGACTTTTTTCATCCAAGGAAACAACAAAAAGTCACTCAGGGTGAAATCAGGGTAAACAGGGAGGGTGGCGCACAGGGGACATGCTGTTTTTGGCCAAAAACTGCTGAACATTCAGTGCTGTGTGGACACGTGCACTCGAAGTCACCCATCATGAAATGGGCAAACACGTTGAAAGAATCTCAAAAAAAAAATATTCACTGGCCGGGTTTGGTGACTCAGCCTGTAATCCAGCGCTTTGGGAGGCCAAGGTGAGTGAATTGCCTGAGCCCACGGGTTCGAGACCCGCCTGGGCAACTTGGCGAGACCTCGTCTCTATAATAAATCAAAAAATCAGCCGGGCGTGGTAGCGTGCACCTATAGTTCCAGCTGCTTGGAAAGCTGAAGCAGAAGGATCGCCAGAGCCCAGCAGGTTGAGGCTGCGGTGGCCGGAACCGGCCATAGCACTCAAGTCTGGGTGACAGAGTGAGACTCCAACTCAAAAAAAAAAAATTCACTGAAGTTGAACAAAGACTCTCACAGCAATGCTAGCTGGTACACTGATGCCAATGGGTTCCTAGAACACTTAGGAAAACTGGTTTGTTGTCATTGATTCTTTACCTAGTGAGGGAAGCCTGTACTATAGGGGCCCATCCTCAAAGGATAAATTTGGTTTTGAGAGGGGTCTTTTCTCATATCATCACCCATGGCCTATATATCTGGAAACAATTCCAAGACTGACCTGGAGTTTCAAGTATACACCAGATGTGTGTTCCTCAAATGCAGAAAAATCTCTTCCCACCCCAATTCAGCCTGCACCCCAAAGACTATAAAGGTAATGGAAATAGTTGTCTATCATTGTAAAAACAAGGTGCCAAACTAGGACAATTAGACCAACGGGTCTAGACAGATGAGTCTTCCTTGCTATGTTTCTTTGGTTTTGATTTGGCCTGATATGTTTACCATCTAAATGAGAAAAACTGTATATTTGCATAGCCAAAGCATTGGGGGAAATGTGTTAGAAAGCAGTCTCCCTATCCTGCTGGCCAACTGTGCCTATTACTGTGCCCAAAACTCAAATGTGACCTGAGGTTGTTTCTTAGGTAGCTGACCACATCAACCTCCAAAGCCCCCAAGGCACCAAGATTATCACAAAACAGAGAGGAAGAGTGAAGGAAATTTCTAGACTTACTGGAAAAAGAGAAAGTACAAAGGACTAGTTATCTCCTCACTCTGAGATCTGCACTTCTGCTAGTACTGACAGACTTGGAGGAGGTAGAAGCAATGTTTTGTTGTCATTGATTCATTCACAAGTAGGCCAGCCGTGGTGGCTTATACCTGTAACCCCAGCAATTTGGGAGGCCAGTGCAGGAGGATTGCTTGAGCCCAGGAGCTTGAGACTAGCCTAGGCAACATGGCAAGACCTCATCTCTACAAAAAAAAAAATTTTTTTATTAGCTGGGCATAGTAGTGTTCGCCTATAGTCCCAGCTATTCGGGAAGCTGAGGTGGAAGGATCACCTGAGCCCAGGAAGTTGAGGCTGTGGTGAGCTATGATCATGCCACCGCAGTCCAGCCTGGGTGACAGAGTGAGACCCCCACTCCAAAAAAAAAGTATTTCTTGAATATCTACCCAATTCTGAGCACTCTTCTTGGTGCCAGACAATGAGCAGGACCAAACCTCTCCCTTGCTACATTCATTCCACCTGTCACTTGGAGGATAGAAGCAGACAACAAGTAAACAAACACAGACATTAAATAAGACAAATGCAACAGTGAAAACAAATCAGTGTGTGGGATGCGATACCAAGGATGGCACAGAGCTAAGGAATAAGGTTACTTTCGCCATTACTCTAGTAGATGGCATTTGGGCAGCTGTGGAAAAAACTAGAGGGAGGAGACGGGGCAAGTGGTCCAGGCAGAAGGAATGCACATGGAAAGGTCTTGAGGTCAGAAGAGCTTAGCATATCTGAGAGACAGAGACAGACCATGGCAGAGTAAACTGAGGGAGACAGGTGTTCCGGGGTTGAGGTACTGGGCTGGGCCAGTTCACCCAGGGCCTGGCATTCTGCATGCCCTGGGAAGCCCTCAGAGGGTCTGGGTGTAGGAGAGATATGATCCAATTTTCATTACCCTCTGGTTACTTGACTGTGGTGGGACAAGGGCAGGGCTGGAAGAATGGCCAGGGGGCCACTGCAGTGTAGGGAGGAGACACAAGCCACCCAGTGAACTGAAGAGGCTATTCCTTCTTCCACTACAGGCTCTAGCACCGAGCAGCCCGCGGGCCATCTGAGTATGGGTTCAAACATCTCCATCAGTGACACAGCCTTGTCATATCTTCCATCTCTCTGTCCCTCACTTATGTGAGATCCTCCTCCCCAGGGTTGCTGAACACAAGGTGTCTGATACCAGAGTCCACATGTAATTGACACTGAAGCTGCCGTTGTTAATATTACCTTTATTCCTTACATCACCCCCATAAATGGATCGTTGATGCTGACTTTCACCAACTTTTACTAAGTTAAGATTTATTGAGTGCCTACACTTTATCCCCTGGGTCTTGTACCACTACTAGGAGTAGTCTTATCAGCCAAAATCAGGAAGGCAAGCCACCCCTCTATGAACTCCAACAAATATTTTCTTTGCCCTCTTCACAGGTATTTTGCTGAAATTATTATGTGATGTTTAAATAAAATACCAATGTAAGCTAATCAGGAGACTGAGATGGGAGACTCGCTTGAGGCCAGAAGTTGGAGACCAGCTTAGGCAACATAGCAAGACACCATCTCTACAAAACAATTTTAAAAATCAACCAGGTATGAGAGCTCATGTAACTGGTGCCTGTAGTCCTAGCTCCTGGGGAGGTTGAGGTGAGAGGATCACTTGAACCTAAGAGTTTGAGGCTGTATTGAGCTATGACGGTGGCATTGCACTCTAGCCTGGGAAATAGAGCAAGACCTCATGAAAGGAAGGAAGGAAGAAAGGAAGGAGGAAGGAAGGAAGGAAGGAAGGAAGGAAGGAAGAGAGAGAGATGGGGGAGAGAGAGAGAAAGAGAAAGAAAGGGGAAGGGAAGGGGAGGGAGGGAAGGAGAGAGAGGGAAGGAAGGAAGGAAGGAGGAAGGGAAGGAGGAAAGGAGAGAGAGAAGGAACAAAGGAAGGAAGGAGAGAGAGGGAGGGAGGGAAGGAGAGAGAGGGAAGGAAGGAAGGAAAGAAGGAAGGAAGGAAGGGGAAAGGAAAGGAAGGAAAGAAGGAAGGAAAGAGAAAGGGAAGGAGGAAAGGAAAGAGAGAAGGAATGAAGGAAGGAAAGAGAGGAAGGGAGGGAGGGAAGGAGAGAGAAGAAAGGAAGGAAAGAAGGAAGGAAGATAGAGAGAGAAACCAGCATAAGTAATGGGCATTAGGCGTTCTAACTGGCATGGAGTTCAGGAGCAAGCCCACCTTGAGCACATGCTGGCCTGAGTGAGGACTAAAGAGGGCTTCCACTTAGAGGGCAACATCTGAACTCTGTCTGGCTTCCAAAGAAGGTCCCACACTCAGGACAATTGCAAGATTTCATCGGGGAAGGGCAAGCTTTCCTCTGTTACCCTTGTGTCCAGGGCTGGTGATAGAGAGGATAGAGGGCAAGAGTGGTTTTTGCATCTATGTTTAACTTTCATTATGCAGTTATTGACTTCAGGAAAACAGTTCATTTGTTCTTGGTTCCCAGAAGCCAAAAATTATCTCCATTGCTGAAGTTTCGATCAGTCAGTAGGAGGTGGGGGAAGCAAAAGAAGTGGAGTGGTAGCCCTTTGCTCACTTGCCAAACATCCCGGAGCCACACAGTGATTCAGCCCCACAAATACCGTCTTTGGTTTTTGGGGCAGCAGGAAGAGGGGAAGCTGAGAAGTCTGAGAGACCGTGGGGAAGAAAGAGCTGAACTATGAATATGGCATGTGTTCCAGCTGGTTTGCGGAAGCTGATTTCAGAGCCAGTTCATGCAAATCTAGATTTGCTTCAGACTGAATCCATTGGCTTGTTTCAATGGCTAAGCTGGCTTGTGAGAGTTCCTCATACCACAAAATAAAGTGGGGCAGTCCAAGCACAATCTGGCAGGTAATAGTAAAAAAGAAGAGGAGGAGGGGAAGGAGGAGGTGGAAGAGGAGAAGGAGGAGGAGGAAGAGGAAGAAGCAAAGACATGATATGAACACCTCTGTTTGGTATTTGGTAAGAAGACCCAGAAACCTATAGTTTTAATCCTCTAAGCATTGCAACAATATAACAAGTGCATCTCCTCTCTAGAAGGATGGTACTGCTCTAGCCAGAGACCCAGGGGACCTGCGCAAGGTGAGTCTTCCAGACTCAGCTGAACAGGTCACACCCCCCTCTGGAGAGGTGCAGTCATCAAACAGAAGGTCATCTTTTTTAGGAAAGGTGACCTGGTCTCCACAAGAGTGCACCACTCTCTGTTTGCAGCAGCGTCTGAGCTGCATTAAATTGCCTCTGCCCAGAGAAGGAGGAGCACATGTCTTCGTCTATCCATATCCGCCTCCTTTCCAGTCCTATTTTTTCACAGTTGCTGGGTAGGATTTGATGTTGGAGAGAAAGACAGAGAAAGAAAGAAAAAAGAAAAAGGAGGGGACAGAGTTACAAACCTATCTGATGTGCTCCAAATAATGTCCATCTGTTTTCCACATTCAGATATAAATAATATGCGAGAGCATTAATTCCTCATTCAAAGATTGATATTCAGCTCCACAGATCACCGTATCAAATAAGAGCAAAGCAAGAGTCTGATGAGGTCGTCCCTGGCACAAAATGCACAAGGAAAGAAACACAGAGTCGACTGTGTACTGTTTACACAGGGAGTCGTGTGGATCAGATCCTGAAATCAGCTCCACCCAAAATGGCGTCTTTAGTACAACCCAAGAGGAGTTGGCTCTTAGCGTTTTTGCACTGCCCCAGGATTCAGGTTTAATTTGTGCAAAACTAAAAAGCACTAAATAGTTGTATAGGTAATCTATTGCATTTTGTCCTGAAGGTGAATAACAATATTGTGCATCTCCCCAGCACACACACAGATACACACACATGCACACGTCCCAGCCCCACAGTAGATTATAGCAGAAAGGTTGATGGATCTGTTCCTCTTTCTTTAGAATTACAAGATAAGATTTTTACATATCCTGAATCATGAGTCCCATTCTATGTATATGCAAAAGAAGTCCAAAGGCTGACTTTGACAAAGGGCATTTGGAGGAGGATGATAAAAAGTGTCTGATAAAACAAAAGACTTTAGCAATAAAGACCTACAAATTGGGAAAGCAGGACTTGGGCAGCAGGGTATGAAACTGTGTTATCTACAGCTCCAGCACTAAAAGATAGTGACTGTAGCAGAAGGCTTTATCTGGCCTTCACAAGAATACATCACCCCTCCCCCTGAGCCCCCTGTCTACAAAGCCCAGGAAACACCTTGTAGAGGAGTTGATGCAATATTTGCTATCCTGGCCCTCAGTGACAGTTAAAATGGCGTTACAACATAAAATTGAGCAACAACCTTGCTGTATTATCCAAGACTATATTTTACACCCCTTTTCCCGCTGGAGAGACAGACAGGACATTTTGGATGACATTTTGGGGGTTCTCGCCTTAATTTCGGTTTAGACCACTAAAGGGGGAAAACATTTTTCCTTCTTCCTTTCCAAAACAATTTAAAAATACCTTCTTGATTGAAACTTCAGGCAGGAGATTAGTGATATTTACTCTTTGCATCTTATTGTATTATTTCTTGAGAATTTCAAAGAATTTTCTGTATCTCTTGGACATGTATGATTACTCAGTCCCTGTGACTTCTTTGGGGCTGGAGTTTAATTTATGCAATTGTAATCAGGAAACCACTTTGAAAGGGAAGAAATCAATTTAGCTTTTCATGAGTTGTAAATTTTCTGTAAATGATATTTCACAAGACCCTCCCTTTTTTAAAAAAACAAGATGGCTATTGGAGAAATTGGCAGGCTACGGGGCAGAACTATTCTGTACTATTCCATACTATTTTATGGAAAAGCGGAGGTGGCAGATCAGCCACTGTTTTCAGAAGCTTGGAAAAACCCGTGATTTTTCAGAGCCTCCTTTTCCTTCTATAGAATAAATAGATTGAACGAAGTGTTTGCTAAGAAACTTTTCAACTCTCAAACAAAATGATTTGATGCTATTCCACAAATGAGAGGTCTTCAAAATAGCTTCTTACAATGTTCCCTGCATAATAATCCTTCAACTTTGATGACTGTGTTTAGCTTTTCAAAATGCTTCAGCTAAACGCAGTCATAATTTAATTTGGTCTTTTTGAGAACTTTTTAAAAATGGCATGGTTTTAGACGTGACAAAAAGAGAAAACTGAGGCACAGAAAGAGGAGAGACCTGCAGAGGTTTGGTTACCATAAGTCAGGTAATAAAATGAGTGCTAAGGGAGGGAAAAAAAGACACTTTAGGCCAGAAGCTTTCAAACTTTTTTGAATAGCAAGCAACAGTAAGAAGTAAATTGTAGTCTATGACTCGGGAGCAGATATATCAATAAAAAAAAAGAACTTCAAGAAGCATTATTCACCTTGACTCCTTATGAAGGACATATTTTCCAATTATTCAGTTCTATTTCTTCTTCCCTTTCTTTTATTATTATTATTATTATTATTGTTAACTATAAACTAATAGGTCACAACCTATGGTTTAGAAGTCACTGTTTAGTCACATGATGGCATACTTCTAATGGAAGTTGACATCTGCTTCTCAGCACCCCTTATCTGGGGTGAATGCACCCTTCACTTGGATTCTCCTGTTAGGATATTCTCACTCTGTCCAGAGCCCCCCAGGTCTGCACACTAGGGAAGTACTGTCCTTAGAGTCAAACTTTTCACTGACAGGGGCACATGACCCTCCTGGCTGGTTCTGAATACACCATCAAGTCCTAATAAATAATGAATGCTAATGACAATATCAAGACACCTATTTGCATTGTACTCCTACTAAAGTCAGAAGGAGAATTGGGGCTGCTCCCTCAAAAGGGCATATAGCTCTCTAAATAAAGAGCTTTAATGCATTTTATATTTAAACCATAAGGCCGTGGGCTCAAACCCAAATTGAGATGGGCTGTGCTCCTTAAGTACCATTCTGGAAAAGTCATTGAAATATTTATCCATCTATCTGGGTTCTGTGTTTCTAAAGCATCTCATTTCCTTGAACTACATTCTAGAAGGGTTTTGTTTGCAAATTCCCTTTAACTGGAGAGGGACTGCCCTTCAGAAGCAGAAGCAGTCCTTCTGTAGAGTTACTGTCTGTGAAAAATCTTCAATGAGAAGTATGAAGAAACACACTGTTCTTTAAAAGTGCATATACTTCAAAGATGGTGTACTCTGTGCACCTATCAAATTCTTACTTTCACTACTCCATTCCTATGTGGCCTTGGGCAAATTGTTTAACCTCTTTAAGCCCAAGGGAATAATAGTTCCTAACTTAATAGTATTAGCAAGAGTTTAAGTAAGATAATACATGGAAAGCCTTTTTAACATTGCCTGAAGCTCAGAATGGCTCAGCAAATGTTATAGACCACTATTAGTTGCCCATTAAAACTTGCTCAGCCATCATACCCCCTATTAGCATAAATAAGGCTTTAACTTTTGAGGATCAATTCCACAGCTGACTCTGTTCCCATAGACTGGGAACCATTAATGGATCCCCAGAGGTCAACCAACACAGTCTCTTGTCTTCATGAACCCCTAAGCCTGTTAAAACTCAGCACAACCAAAATTCAATGCATTCATGAGTTGCTACCCAGGCTGTTTCTGGTAGGAGAAACTATTTCCTTGACCTACTAAGCCAATAGTATATATATTTATGTATCAGTTTGCTTTAAAAAAAAAATAGAAAAGTGCCACAGTTACTTTTGAAGATCCAAAAACTTGTCTCAGAGGGGAATTCAGGTTCTTTTCAAGAATGTTGAATCCTTTTCTCTTGTGTTTATAGCAAAATAAACAGACCTCCAGCAGAAAGATTCTTGTTTCATAGATTGCTATTGAGGAGTTATTTGAGGTATATGTACTTTGGACTTCAAGCCTCCAAAATCTTAAAGATCAATAAAAAGAGGATTTTTTTCTATAGAAGTCTTTATTTTTAGGTACTCTGGAGAGAAGAGTTACTTGATAAGTTTCAGACGATCCAGCATTTTCTAGTATCTATCCACACCTTTTTTTAGTCCAGATATTTCAAGTTTAGTAAAAAACCAAGAAAATATTCCACTTTTACAATATCTATGCTTTAAATTTTGAGGAATTACTGTGCTTTTATTGCTCTAGTATAGCTTCCTACTTTGTATCTGAATTTTCTAATTTTACCATAAGAATTCTAGAACACTTTAAAGATGACAAATTAACCAAATAACATTGTGATCGAAGATGCTTTTCTCTTGCTGCTTTATCCTAAGGTAGCATCATGTCTTCATTAAAGAAATGTCTTTTGAGTAGAGAATAATTAATCAAACTATGTTTACCATGATCAGGAAAAAAAAGTCATGCACAAAAGTGAAAAAATCCTTACATAGAACTGTATTTCCTTCACATTGCTGGCAAAGAAAGGGTTAACCTGAAGTCTTAATCCATTTCCACTCTAATTGGGAAGGGTGGGGGCAGGGAAATCATTTCAGTAGCAAAATGAAAATTGCTAGCCTATATATGCCTGAGGCAAAAAGAAAAGAAATGAATTCTCTTGCGAGTGTGGTTAGTGAGGGGGAAAAAAATATCTACATCTTGCACTTCACAGCATGTCACTGTTCGATTTGCCAGTGTTAAATAATGATCTCCACAGTGGTGCGTGAATCAAAAGACTAGGTTGTCAGGTCTCCCAGTGTGGTCTCACCATACACCAGGGCAGGGTACTGTTTGTCCAGTATTCAGCTAAGTAAGGAGCCACTCAGTGTGACAACTCTGTGTGGTGTTTGGTGACTAAAGGAGGAGTCAGACACCATTGGTATATTTGGTTAAGTTTTCTTCCTTCCTTCTTAAAAGTCCACTTCATTATTTGGTATCTTTGGTGAAAGAGATCGTTTCAGTTTTAGAAACTATACAATTTTGATGTTAAGGAAAAAAACCATTTAGAATATTTTTCTCTAAAAGACAACAAGAACTTGACAATTATAGTTCTTAAAATTGAATACTTAAAAAAATTCTTGAATGCCGCATTTCTATAAAATTTGCTGCAGGCCCCTCTTGAAAACATATCCAAGAGTGCTGTACTAACCAATAATGCATTTGAAATTCTTCTCAAAGTGATTGTCTTCATATGCATTTGAATTATTAAGGTAACTAGAGAAGAAGAAAAAATAGAATGTGTTAAAATCACTAAATATCAAGGCATTCATTGGCCAGTGGATCAACTAGAAATGAACAAAAATTCATTCTGGGGCTCATCTGTGGTCATATTTCGTCAATTATTTGTTCCTTTGCTCTGGACATTTTTTTTAAAAAAGGCCACGTGCAGTGACTCAAGCCTGTAATCCCAGCACTTTGGGAGGCTGGAATGAGAGGACTGCCTGAGCTCAGAGGTTTAAGACCAGCCTGGACAACTTGGTAAGACCTCATCTCTACAAGAAATTAAAAAAAAAATAAGCCGGGTATGGCACCACATGCCTGTAGTTCCAGCTACTTGGAAGGCTGAGGCGGAAGGATCACCTGAGCCCAGCAAGTCAAGGCTGTGGTGGCCATGAGCATGCCACTGCACTCCAGCCAGGGCAACAGAGTGAGACTCCAACTCAAAAACAAAAAACAAAAACAAAAAAACTACCCACTCTGCAAAAATATGTGATAAAAATTGTAAGCGTGGATGATCTCTGCATGTACATATAAGTATAAATTTAAAATTAACTATCAAGTAATATCTATTTTTCAGATGTTTTTGTTTAATTTATTAAAAATGTTTTTCATCTTCCTCTCTGCCTTTCAAAAAGAGTTGAACTTTATAAAATTAGCACCCATTTATTTCATTCAAAAAAAGGTAGAAAAATTTACCTTATTTTTGAAAAATAGATTTAATTGGTAACATTTTTAAGCAAGTTCAAAACAATCATATCAAAAAATTTAAATCTGACTTAACAAATGTTTGAGAAATAGACAATGATGTTTTATGAGAAGTTTCCACAAAAAATGTTTAGTATTCCATTTCAGTGTGTTATCCATTAAAAAGTATTATTTTATGAACACCAGTCATATAATACTAATAATTTAATCTGAAAGCATGTAACATTTCAGTGCAGATCTTAGCAGTTTTGTGAATTTTAGGCAATGCAATTACATAATTAGAGAATAGAATTATTACTTCTGTTGTTACTGACACAAGAAAGCAAGATAATAATACTCTTAGGTACTATTTTATATAAAAATCTGTTTTCCAAATTTGAAGATAGCAGAATTAATATGAAAATGTTTGCCTTCTAATCTGAGTGCCTACAGAATACTCTAAGTCCAGTATTTGGCAATTTATTATTTAATTAACTAATATAGATATTGCAGCAATTCCATCCCAGATTACCTGCATTTTTTACTTTTGATGCTTGGGCAGATTGTCTGTGATCAAAACAAGTGGGTGATTTGGCACTCAAAATTTAGCAAAAACGTCTATATTCCTTTTCTAAGGAATTATGCTATATGAGAAATTTCTCTACATTTGCTATGGGATCATAAATAGGAAATTTTTATCTCACTGAAAAAGCACCAATTTGAGCTAATACTAGATGAAATAATAATAACGAACCTTATAGCTATTTATTCTAGGCTATGCCGAACATCCATATTATTTTAAGCTATTGTTTTGTAATACAGTACATAGTGAAACCTCATTAATTGGGTGAACATGGAGAAATCAGAATTAATGAAAAGGCTGAATTTTAATATTTTTAGTAATTGAAATAATTATTATGGGTAAAATTAACTGAGTAACTATGTGTTTCTCTCTATTCTCAATCCTTGTGGAAATTACAAAACAGAACAGCAATGTCTTTTTGTGATTTTCTAGAAGATTCAGAATATCAAAGTTTTTTGTTTGTTGGTTGGTTTGTTTCAAATAATATCTCTTTGGACCTTCTTGAAAGAATATGTAGTACTTACATGAAATTAGAGAAACCTACTTTGTTTAGGCGAATTACTATGGAATATACCCTAAAGAACTCAAATCACTCTATAAAAAAGATACCTGCACATGTATGTTCATCACACCATTGTTCACAATAACAAGAACTGGAATCAATCATACTGTCCATCAAAAGAGGACTGGATTAAAAAAGTGTGGTACATATACACGATGGAATACTATGCAGCCATAAAAAAGAACGAAATCATAAACTTTGCAGCAACCTGGATGGAACTAGAGTCAATAATACTGAGTGACCTCTCACAGAAACAAAGATCTGAGTATCACATGTTCTCACTCATATAGCAGACCTTGAACATCCATTGTAATACTGTAAGAAAAGTACTGACAGTGGTGGGAAACTATGGTGGGGGGAGGGGAAGGGAGGTGGGATTAATGGTAGTCAATATCTGTCTGAGGACGGGGAGACACCCCTTATCAACAAGGGTGCCTGAACGAAGCATATTTGTATACCTAACCCTTAACTGTACCCCACAATATCAAAATAAAAAATATTGATATAAAAAATAATAATAAATAAATAAATAGATTTCAAATTAAATATTTAAAAAAAAAAAAAAAAATCAGAGAAACCTCATGTAAAATGGTGAAGTCCTTAAAATGTATTGCCTTTAGTTCACTCTGGGCTCCCTTTTCTCTTTCTGTCCCTTCCCCACTCAAAATTCAAGTTTGCTCCAGCCTATGTGCTTACCTGGGTCAGCACCAGACTCAGGTCGATTTCCCACAGTTCCAAATGGCATTTATACAAATGTTTATGAAGTTACAAAGCCTACATTTCCAAGTAGCTCATTTAGTAGATGAGGAAACAGACTGGAACAAGGTACATAACAAACTCACTCACATGGCTAGTCACAAATTGAAGCTTCCTTCCTACATATTTCTCTATCAATTATGAAATAATTGAGTACTCCTCCATTTAAACATATTGGGGTTGATGTTAATTGCATGAATGAATTCAGTTATTCATTCAGTTGTGTCATCAATAACTCTAAAACTTAACTTTTGATTTTGGGATCTGAGTGAATGATTACCCAGCCATCATTTGGAAATTATATATACATACACTTTTTCATGTCTCTACTCCAAGTGTCCAAGACTGCGTTGTCCACATAGAAATTCAATATTTCAAGCCCGGCTCGGTGGCTCAGCCTGTAATCCCGCGCCTTTGGGAGGCTGAGGTGAGTGGAATGCCTGAGCCCGCGGGTTCGAGACCCGCCTGGGCAGCTAGACCTCATCTCTACAATAAATCAAAAAATCAGCCGGGCGTGGTAGCGCATGCCTGTAATTCCAGCTACTCGTAAGGCTGAGGCAGAAGGATCGCTGGAGCCCAGCCGGCGAGGCTGCGGTGGCCGGGAGCAGACACTGCACTCCAGTCTGGGTGACAGAGTGAGACTCCTACTCAAAAAAAAAAAAAAAAGAAATTCAATATTTCACCCCGCTTAGGGAAATTTCCTTTGCCTGTCCAATTACTCACCATTGTCCACAATTAATATTTAACATAGACCTACCCACTGCTCTACCAGCTCACAAAGGATCACTGGGCTCATCTTATCAAACTGACCTGCAATTAATCGTCAGTCCTCTTTCCTGTCTAACAGTTCAAGAACCAGTTAAAGTGACTCAGTTATTTTTAAACATAAATGCCGCATAAGGGAAAAAATCATTCATTCCTATTGTATAATTTCCCCAGTGAATGAGTAAATTATAACACAAAGAGTCAAAAGAGACTATTCAACTTGGAGAGGAGTGTTCACTGTGGAATGATGTAAAAAACGAGAAACAGGACCCCTGTTTTTTAGTTCATACATTCATTCATTTATTTTTTACTCAACCAGGAAAAATTGTGTCTTGTTTCTAATTCATTATCATGAAAATGGTTTCAAATGTATTAACTAAAATGCCTGAAATAAAACAGACTACAGAATAGACTCTAAAAGTATTAGTGGTTTAATAGACTCTGTTTTCATCATCTACGAAAAAAAATCTATTAGTAGAACCGTCTCCGGTTAGGGAACCCAAAGCCATGGAAAAGTTCCTAACCTTGCCACCCTGTTCCTCAAGTGCAGTGAATTGTGAGATGTTCCATTGAGTACTTTCGCATAACGCTTAGCTGAAGGCTATCCCTGAAAGAGTAGACTGGTTTCATGCAGAGAGTGCCTTTGTCTATCACTTAAAACATATCTTCTCAAACGGGACCCAATAAAACATGGAAAAGGACTCCTACCCTTTCTTGGGTCCATGTATCAGTCCCTTGATCCACTAAAGGATAGAAAAAAAGGATAGAAAACTGTTATGTTTGCCCAAAAGAGACACTCAAACCTTCAAGAGTTCCCAGTAGTCCCTGAGAACCAATGCAAGGAGGTAGCGCCAGTGATTTCTTATAGACCTGTCCCTGTATTTCTTTTCCTTGGTTATTTCTTATAAGGAAGATTGATCCCATAACTTAGACCAAGAGTTGCCTAGCTGAATTGAACTAATGCTGTATTTTAACTGGTAGATTGCTAACTAACTGACATATTGAGTGGCTTTTTAAAAAATCTATACACTGTATTTCAAAATAAACCTGTTTATAGGAATTTCTATCTGAGAGTGAGTATTGTTTAACCACTTGGCAATTCTATTTTAAAATCATGGTCTATTATACAGACTACTGGAACAGGATAGAAATTCCAGAAGCAAAGCCTCGATTTCTCAACCAACTCATCTTTGACAAAGCCTCCAACAATCGCTGGGGAGAGGGGAACCTATTCAGTAAATGGTGCTGGGAAAACTGGTTGATCACATACAGAAGATTGAAACAAGACCTCTACCTATCACCATACACAAAAATTAAATCTCAATGGATCAAAGACCTAATATAAAACCTCAAACTATAAGCATCTTAGAAAATGCAGGAGATGCCCTTATGGAAACTAGAACTGGCAACCAATTCCTGCTCAAATCCCAAGTGCCCATACCATAGAGATAAGATAGGCAAGTGGGACCTCATCAAACTGACAAACTTCTGCAAAGCAAAAGAAACCATAAAGAGTGCAGGGAGACAGCTCACAGAAAGGGAAAAAATATTTGCCAACTGTATATCTGACAAAGGCCTAACATCTAAGATCTACAAGAAACTCAAACGTGTCGAAAGGAAAAAAACAAACAGTTCCATTAAAAACCAGGCAAAGGACATGAATAGACACTTCTCAAAAGAAGATATATGGGCAGCCAACAGACACATGAAAATGTGCTCAGCCTCACTAACATCAAAGAAATACAAACCAAAACCACATTGAGCTACCACATAACCCCTGTTAAGAATGGCCATAATTAATAAAACAAACAACAGATGCTGGTGAGGATGCAGAGAAAAAGGAACACTTCTACACTGCTGGTGGAATGCAAACTAGAGCAACCTCTTTGGAAGACAGCATGGAGATTTCTGAAAGAACTAGAAACTGACCTTCCATATGACCTAGCAATTCCCCTATTGGGAATATACCCAGAGGAACTCAAGTCATTCTACCAAAACCATATCTGCACACATATGTTTGTTGCAGTTCTATTCACAATAGCAAAAACATGGAACCAACCATGCTGCCCACTGAAGCTGGACTGGATTTTAAAAATGTGGTACATATACACAATGGAATATTATGCAGCCATAAATAAGGACAAACATATGGACTTCGCAGCAACTTGGATGGATTTAGAATCTATCATACTCAGTGATCTATCACAGCAACAAAGAACAGAGTACCATATGTTCTCACTCATAAGTGGACCTTGAACAATTATCATAGTACTATAAAAAAAAGGATTGGCAGTAGTGGGAAACTACCAGGGGAGGGTGGGTGGGATTGGCAGCAGAGGGAAATTGCTGGGGGAGAGAGGGACACACCTCATCAACAAGGGTACCTGCATAATGAATATTTGTATACCTAACCCTGCATTGTACTCCACATCTTTAAAATAAAATACAAATAACCATGGCCTATTAAAAATAGAACCACCAGTTCTGATCCATAAAATCCATCAGATGGATTTCATGGGAAGCCAGTTGTGCTGTAAAATAAAGGGACAAGACATGCTTTTGTAATATTGTTTCAAAGTTCAAAGAAACCAAAGTTTAAACTGTTTTATAGGCTGATCCATCTGTAACTGGTGAATGTTAAATAGAAATGAACAATGCTTGAGATTAACTTGTGGCTCGTCCGTGGCTGTAAAGATGCGTTCACGGTGTTGACAGTGGTTAGTAGCCCTCTGCAGTTCAGTTATTGTTGTTGTGTGTGTGTTCTTCTGCCTTGGAGTCAATTAAGTGATGCTGTAATAAAAACAATTTGAACTTTGCTTCAGGACAGCTCAGTGGGGAAACATGAGTCAAGAAAGATGCACTATTTAATGGTCTTCACTAACAGCAGGTTAAAAACAGGGTTCACTCAAGCACTAGCAGAATAGTAGTAAATTGCTATTGCTATTTGCCACAAATGGCAAATTGTGTTTTGAGTGGTCACTATAAACATGCACTGACCAATATAGTAGCCACTAGCCACAGTGATTATTAACCACTTGCAATGTGGCTTAACCAAATTGAGATGTGCTGTAAATGTAAAAAATATATATATATACATATAGAATTTTGAAGACTAAGTACAAAAAAGAAAAATATAAAATACCTTATTAATAATTTTTATATTGGTTACATGTTCAAATGACCGTGTTTTGAATAGGTGGAGTTAAAGAAAACATTATTAGAATTAATTTCACCCATTTCTCCTTACTTTTTTATTAATTTTTTTTTAAATAAAGATGAGGTCTCACTATGTTGTCTGGTTTTGAACTCCTGGGCTCAAGTGATCCTCCCACCTTGGCCTCCCAATGTGCTGGGATTACAGGCATGAGCCTCTGTGCCCTGCCCCATTTCTCTTAACTTTTTAAATGTGGCTACTAAAATAGTTTAAATTACATATATGGCTCACATAATATTTCTGTTGGATGGTGCTCCTCTAGAATTAGAATATCAACATGGTTTAAAGGCAAGTTATCAATATCTAATAAATAATTAGGACTGATAATAGTATAATGGTATGAATCATCTCGCACGGTGGTTTAGCTTTCTGGTTACCACTGGGCATTCCCGAGGCAAACTGCATGGATTCAAAATGGGCCAAGTACCGAATCTTCATTTCCTCATTTGTAAGTGATGAGAGTAATTATGGACCACTGATTGCTAGAGGTTAGATGGAACACTGTGTGTAAAGCACTCAGTGTGAGACCTGATAGAAGATGCAATTGTAACTTCCATTATCATAGTTGTTAGTAGTATCATGATGTCTGTCAGTTCAAGCAGCTGACACAATAGACTAGGTGGCTGAAACAAGACATTTATTTCCCACGGTTCTGGAGGCTGGAAGTCTGAGATGCAGCATGATTGGGTTCTGGTGAAGACTTAATTCCTGGCTTGCACATGACTGTTTTCTTGCTTTGTCCTCACATGATGGAGAGAGAGATATGGTCTTTTCTTACAGATACTAATCCCGTCAAGATGACCCCACCCTCACAACTTCATCTTAACCTAATCACTTCTAAAGGCAGCACTCCTAATACCATCACATCAGGGATTCGGGCTTCACTATGAATTTTAGAGGGACACAGACATTCAGGCCATAACAACAGCTTTAAAAGTCCAATAAGACTATCTTACAGAAAACTTTGCTATTCATTTGCAGTGTTATTTACAAAAACCTTTTAGCCACTGCAGATTAGTGTGTGCTAAACATGTTTTTTGCTGAAGACCAAGCAGTATACTGGGTCTTTGCCAACTCTAAGTATGGACCTTGAACCAGCAGCAACAGTGGCATCACTAGAAGCCTATTAGAAATGTAGACTCTCAGGACCCTCTCCAGACCTGCCGAATCAGAAATTGTAGTTAACTAGAGCCCCAGAGGTTTCAGAGGAGATAGGTGGTTCTAGGTGGTATAGTTGTAGCCTCGGGGCTTCAGGAACACGTTCAGTTTATGGAGCGCTGCCTAGGGAGTTTAAAGATGAGTTAAACAGCATTGCAGCAAGATGTTTAAAATCCAGTGACAATGGGTTTGTGTGGGAGTGAGAGTGAATCTGAGGAGAATAAGACAATTATATAGTGGGCTGTGAGGGGGCCCAATAAAAAGCATCCCTGCTCTGCAATGATCCAGAACCAACCTTGAGATAGACAAACGAGTCAAGCAAATAGAGATCAAAATGTCAGCTTTATCACTGATAACACTTTTGGAGAATTTGACTTAGGCATGTGGCTTCCTACAACCAAGTCCCAGAAATAGGGAGAACTCACTTACCAATACACAGGCAGTGTCTCCCGAGAACAGTAAGAGAAAGAGCCTGTTCAATGTACTAGTATTCTATTGTTGTCATACTAGCTAATTACCAACCTGAGTAGCTTAAGCAACACTAATTTGTTAGCTCACCATTCTGCAGGTCAGAAGTCGAGTTTGGTCAAGCTGAGCTCTTACTTGGAGGTTTTAGGGAGAAATTCACTTCCAAGCTCATGCAGGTGGTTGGCAGAATGCAGTTCCATGCAGCTGTAGGATGGGAGACCCCATTTCCTTGCTGGCTGTCAGCCAGGGGGCACCCTCACCATCTAGGAACTGCTCTCCCAAGTGCTCTGTCTTCCAGACACAATGCTGACTTTGCTTCTGCACCAAACTAAGGAAATGCTCTGTTGTTAATGGTCTCCTCTCGTTAAATTAGGCCCTCCAGGATAGTATCTTTTAGTTGACTAAAAGCCAACTGATGAGTAACCTTAATTACATATTTTTTAATCCTCCTTTCCATGTAACACAACCAGAGTATGATAGCTCTTCATATTCACAGCCCTAGAGGTTAGAGTGGGAAGTTTGGTGGGGTTCCTTTTATGATTCTGCCTTCTCTAACAGGTTTCTGCTTCCAAAACTACTAACCCAGGTAATTCAGTCTTTTATGGTGGAGGATAAATGAGGCATAAAAAGAGGTCAAGAGTTTTACTCTAAGGAATGGTGTCCTACATAGAAACCTGAAACTGGGAAAGGATGGTTCTACTACCTTCCTCTTATCTACCCTACTCCCCAATATATCCAAATAGTTATAATACAAAGTATGTTATATTTCAAGGGTCATGCATGAGACATGGAGATCATAATGACACATGTGGTTGGACTTTGAGAGGGAATTTCACCTGAGGCAGAGGCATCTACCTCCTCCAAGATGAGGACATAGAGGATGACCCTTAAGCCTGAAGGACTGTTCTAAAGAGCTTGAACTGTATTCCAGATACCTAGGAAAACAGTCTGCAAAACTGTGGTGTAAGAGATTAATACGGATGTACTGCATAGAATTAGTGGCAAATGCTTTTTAGATCGCTGTAAGAAACCTGCTGAGAGGTCATGAGAACTTGAGCAGAATGATGGCAATAGGAATAGAAAAGGAGAAAGCAAGGAAATAAAAAAGAGGACTTAGCAACAGATTGGATGAGGTCAAAGATAAATCCATGGATCCGTCTGGAAGCTAGGAGAATGATGGTGCGGGGGGGGTGGAGGAACAAGAGGAAAAGCTGGTGTAAGGTGGGAGCTGATGAGTTTTGTATTCAGTAAAATATACATGACAGATGTTAACTTTCTTGGGTCTCTTCCATCTCCCACACACACGCACACACATGTACACACACATACCGCACAACATTGGTCTTTCCCTCCTCCTGCCAGTCCACCAGTTTCCCTTCCACTTTCAACAAGCTCTTCTTCCCTATATGCCATTCACTTTCCCACTCTCCACTCCACTTCTGCTGCTACACCTCCTCTAACTCTCTTGGAAAATATTACATGGCTCTCCCTGAAGACAAATCCAATGGAATCTTTCCAGTCCTTGTCTTTATGGCTCCTCTTTGGCCTTTGGGTCTTGGCTTTCCTCTCAAAGCTTCCGTTTTCCTTTTTTTTTTTCTAAGATCCTAGTCTCTCCTCTCTCTCTTCTTAGCTCAGTCTCCTGGGTTGTTCCCTCTTCTGCTCATCCCTGGAATGTTGATGATCCCAGACCCCATGAATGTTCTCGTCTCACTGGACACAGATTCTGGAAAATCTAAACCTGCCACAGTCATTCTGAGGATATCAGAATCTCACATCTTTCTTCGCAAGATCTCTCCCAGAAATCCTGTTTTTCCCAGAAGAACCTCCAATTTTGTTTTGTACATCAGGATCTGAATACTGATGTGTATCTCCAAACACACTCTCTCTGGTCTTCTCCACTAAGGCCAGGTTTTGGAGAGACTCTTCCCCTTCCCTCACCTCAGCCCTCTCTTCCACCTCTATTGCTTTTACTTTGATTCATGATTCCTGTGTGACAATTGTAGTAGCTCCCTAGCCCTTCATCTCTAACCCCTCCAATTCACTTATCCACCTCTGATAGATTTATTTTTCTAAAATATGTATTATGTTACTTCTCAGTTTCCGTGCTTTGATAGAACCCATTGCCTTCATGCTGAAATTCAATGTCTTCAGGTTGTGCAAACTGCCAGTGACTTATCAATGTCCACTCATTTGTGAGCTGCAACCTCCCGCCCACACCCCCCCTAACCTGGCCTCAACCATACATTCCAAGTACACTGGAACTGACACACTGATCTGTTTCACAATCTCATGCCTTTGTTCATGATATTCCTTCATCCTGGAATGCCTTCTCCCTACCCCAGCCTCACTGAATCACCTAAAAATCTACCCAACCTCCAAGTCAAATCAAGTATCACCTCCACCAGGAACAAAGTCTCTCGCAAGCCCACCAGGTGGTGCTGGCCTCTCCTCTTCCTCCTCTGCCCCATGTACTACCCCTCTCTCCCCCTCGGACTCCCTGGTCTCTGCGCTTGTGTCCACCAGCAGCCATGACACCTCTTCACTCTCATCTATTTGTCCTGTTACCAGCAAGCCTAGCATTCTGCCTAGTACCTAGGAAGCATTTGAAGACACTAAAGGCAGGAAAATCAAATACTTCATATCTGAAAAAGTCCTACATACCCCATATTGAATTCGTGGAGTTAAGAAAAGACTAGAAACTCATTTTATATTTATTATGAATTTAAAAACCTCTCAACCAAATGGACTTGACCTGCTCCTCAAATCTGTGGACAGCCAGAAATGACTTTAGGGTATGAGTCATGGTGAAGAACTTCAGACATATTTCAGAGACAGAGGAGGATAAAAGTGAAAGATGAGGTCAGAGTGAATTTTTCAGAACTCTACAAGGGATACCCATAAAAAAGACAAAAAAGACATTAAAAAAAAAAAGAAACATAGATCACCATGCATGCGGACCCACATGTAGATATGAAAATGTCTATGTGTGTGTGCTAGTGTCTAGAGCTTGAAGCGACCTTAGGCAAGCTTCCTAAATTCTCCAAGAGTGAGGTTCCTCATCTATAAAATGGGGGTTGTAATGATGTTATTGTAAGGATTAAATCAGGCAAGGTATATAAAAGCACTTCGGCCATCAGCCATTGCCTGGCATATAATTGCACTCAATGGGGGATGGAGGGAAGAGAAAGAGAAAGACAGAGACAGAGACAGATGGGATGGAGATGAGCTAGCTAGATGAGCTAGATAGATGATTCAGCTTTCACTGTCATAAACACACACAACCTCTCCTCTCTTTCAGTTCAGGTTCTGGCACCTTCTTTAACAGTTTCTTGGGCAAATCACTTTAAATCTCCACAGGTGCTACCTCACCTACACACTAGCTTCCCACCCCCTACATCCCCACCCCTGCCCAGTTTAACCATGTTTACTGTATTCTCCAGGCTACAAATACAAAACAATGTAAGAAGGTTTTTGATAGTTAACGTTCACACCCTTCAAAATCCACTCATTTCTACCTGTTTTTAAGTTTGAAAAAAAAAAAAGCTTGGCTTTTTTCTCAGAACCACTGAAATATTAGGTATGTAGATAAACCTTTGTTTTCTTGCTGTACTAGTACAATTTCTTAGTCTCAGGCATGGAAAAGCTTCTCAGGGTCTCATGAGAGAATTTTTAGGGTGCTTGGTTCCACTGGGTTCGTTGGGTCAGTGTTACTGTTGTGGATCCCCCCTCGCTCCACCATGCCTATTAAAAATGGAACTTAACCTCAGGACACATTTGTTATTTCTTATCATTCATAATTAGTGCAAATTATTCTTTCCCTGCTCTGTTTAAAAAAAAACAAAACAACAACAAAAAAAAAAACCTTAATGGAGTCATTTAATGTTCCTGTAAATTACAATCCTGGAGTTTTTAAAAATTATTTTTCAAGGCACACATATTTGATTCCTTTCATCTTTCATCATAGGGCAGTCCTTCAGAACCTCTTATTTTAGCTGTTCTTTTTGCTTTGACAAAAAAATAAGATAAAGGAGCTACAAATCTTGTTTTCCTGCCTATTTAAACAGTGTCTAGGAATCTGAAATAATTGCCTACTTTATTTTTAATGTTTTTTAAAAATCATATTATACTAATATTGTGGAGGGAAGTTGAAAGCTTCAGGTCTGCAGCATTTGAAATGCTCAAGTCCTAAGTCTGTGAAAAATAGTATGTCCTCCTTCCTGCTCACTGCTGGCTATTATCAATAGACAAAGCTGATTAAATAATTTTAAATTCACAATATTATACATTGATATTCAAAGGGAAAAAGTTTCATATGTCTTTGCTTAAAGGATTTACCTATAGTTATATACGCAACAGTATACAGTAAGTGATTCATATTTGGGAATTAACATACAGTAATACATTCTAACAATAATTGATATAATCTGTTGTTTCAAGAATAAGAAATTTCCATACAAATAAATAATCTGCCCTCCTAGCAGAGGAAAGAAAGGAGAGTAAGGAGGGAATATTTCTAAAATGCCCTATCATTGGAAGTAAATGATCAGAAATGTTTTTACATTCAGTTAGTGTTGTTTTAATTTTACCTTGAATTCTGATTAATTCCTATACCTTCCAAATGTATTTTAATCTTCATTAAGTAAATCATATTTTCATCACATACAGAACTTAAAAGTGGTGATTTCATGGCAGATAAAGATTCAGTATTAGGAATGGAAGACACTAGTATAAAACCAGGCTCACTTGTATTCAATTATTTACTGTTTTAAGATATTTTGTGGGTCAAAGCTTGATAATATGCTATAAAAATCTCCATTCCTAAAAGGTATGAAAAACAATGATCAAAATATAAAAATTTTAAAAGGAAAAGAAAAAATTGAGGGGGGAATCTAGTTTCTAAGTTTGCATGATTTTTATTTTCCTACTTTCTGTTATTTCAGAATGCATACTTGGAATGAATTCTTCTAGAGACGTTCACGGTATGTTAGATTCCAAATTATATTTTTAATAAAATATGCACATTCAAATATGCATATATATGATTTTATATCCATGGATCTTTCTATATAACTTATGATATAATTTAACCAAATAATTAAGGCTTTTTTGCTGATTCAAATATACTTGAAAGCAGTTCTCCATATTGTAGATGTCATAGCATATAAAATATTCCAATGAAACCTTAAATGATACCTTCAGTTCAACAGCGTTTACCACGGGTGCAATCTGCTGCTATTAAATGACTATACAACTCTCTTTAAAAAAATAGAGAGAGAGAGCTTGGCTTCTATCTATTACAACCCAGTTTATTACCTTGTAATAGAAGTGGTAATGAAAATATTTTTAAGAGGGCAAAATGTTTACTAAGCATTCCTCAATTTTCAAATATTAATTTTGAAATGTTCTCAGCCTGCTACTTGTAATGTGCACAATTTATTTATGAAATTAAAGTGAAATAATCACACATTAACCACAGCATCCCATGGAACCATTCATATGAAGGAAGGACATAGTGGAGGAACGAAGGACTCTCATCCCCAAATTAGATTTCCAAAGTGAAATAATCTCAAAGTCACTTCAGAGAAAAAATGTTTACTTAAATCCCAGTGTTCAAAATCGGACAATGTGTGACAGGTTACTTGTACATGTATGTTACTTTTCATTCAGATTGTTCTCCATTCCTGTGACATCAGTACCAGCTGCAGCAATTTGGTTCACAGCTATAGCAAGATACATTCTCTATTTTTTTTTCCATTTAAATAGTCATTTAAAACAAAAACGATTCTTTCAGAGATATTACATTTTTCGAGATATAATTTTGGAAATATCACACTACTCACAAATGGAGAGTACTTTTGAGATAATTGTTAAGAGTCTATCTTCATACATATTTTATTTTTGAGAGGGCTTTGAAGAGTCAAGATGTAACATATTTAGATGTTTTTGATACCACTGTAGTTAGATATTTACCTAAAGTTGTAGAAGAAAAACGTCAAGAAACTGTTGTTTTCCGCTGAAATTATTTTTCTTCCGACTAACCGAATACCACTATTCAAATTCACTGTGGAAGTTTGCGTTTCATTCTTATGAGCCTTTTTTCAATTTCCCTCTCCCCGCCCCCCCGCAACTAATCGGAAGAATCTACCACGTAGCATCCGCCCAACATGCTGCTTCGTTGTAAATATTTTGTATAATGACAAAAGCAAATTTTGGTATTATTCCAGGGAAACACTGGGAGAAAACTTGGTAATATTTCCTTTCTCTCTCAGAGAGGCAAAGGAAGGGAAATTCTATATTGTCGCTAAAATGAGCTTTCTTGGCGGAAAGGAACTCATTTCGTACACGGTGTGACTGGACTTTGCAGCGTGAGCGCTGTCGAAAGCCCTTCAGACTAAGGGGTTCCTTGTGTCCCCTCAGCCGAGCCCCACGCTGCCCCTTTCCATTCATTTGAGATCCTCAGTACGGAGAGGGCAGTGTTTTTGTTTCCTCGTTTTCAAGAGCTCCCCGCGCAGCGCAGTCACCACTCGCGTGTGTCCGGGGAAACCAAATGCCGGGTCCCATCTAGAGGGCGGGAGCAAAGGCTTTCGTTGCTATTGTCATCCTTGTCGGGCTTCGAACTCCGGTATCTATCGTTTGAAACTGCTAGCTGAGCGGCGCCCGGGACGCCGCCTTTGAAGGCTAAACTTGGCGCACGTATCGCTTGACCAAATTTCTTACTTGAAAAGGGAACTCGGCTCCTTCCCGGGAGACGAGAACCTAGGTTCCGACTCGCAGACCCTCGCCGGGTTTAGGGTTTTAGGCAATGGCCCGAGCCCCAAAGGAACCTCCTTTGACCTTTCCGGGGGGCGGATCACGAGTCAGTTCTTTGCCCACGAAGTCAAAGCACACTTTTGTCTCCGCCACACTGTCCAGCTCCATTCCCATCCCCGGGGATCCCTGGGGCTGCCCTTGGCTTTGGCCCCCAGGAGCCTTGGGTCGGCGGCTCTCAGGGAAACGCGTTCGAGCCCAGGGGAAAGGGTTTCCCTCGCCCGAAGCCCGCCTCTGGAGCGGGCGGCGTCCGAGCCCGGGCGCAGGGACCCGGGGGTCCCGGCGGGGAAGCGGGCAGGCGGGAACGGTGCAATCTTTGGCATCACTCAGCCAAGTGGATAGTTAGAAGCGGGCTTTGGGGGTTTTACATCTGTCATAAGGCTTCTTACGACGTCATTTAAAAAGGAAAACAGAGAATCCCAGAGACCCTGGGCCCATTAAAACGAAACTGCAGTCGGGTGCCTGCAGGGTCCCGGGTTTCCCTGCGCGAAAGAAGCGAGGAGACGGGCCCATCTCCGGAAGGCCCGAGGGAGCGGAGGCCCGGCAAGGGCGCGCTTTGCCCTGGACGCCTGTAGTTCCGATAGCCCAGTGACGGTGCCAGGGACAGGGGCTTCGGGAAGAGACCCCGACTAAGGCCAGGCCGGACAGCCAGGATCCCCGCCCAAGGATTCTCAGCCAGAAGGGCCGCGCCACCAGACTGGAACCTCGGGGGAGCGACGCGACGTGGCCGCTCAAGTTGGCTCTGACGACCGATTGCTGTCGCTTCTCCTCAGACTCAAGCTCTTGCCCGCGCCCCCGAAGGCCCCGAGGCGGGCCGGCAGAACCCCGCGTCTTCGGGGGCGTTCCGGGCGCACCGCGCTGCCGAGGGGTGCCGGGGGCGTCCAGCGAGGACGGCTGCTGCCCCCTGGCGTCCACCCGAGCCTGCGGCCCGCGGCGCCTCCCGCCGCTCCAAGCAGCCCCAGCCCGCCCTCCTCTTTGGGCCTGGGGCGAGGGAAGCGGCCCAGGCGCGGAACTCGGCCTCCGCTCCCGGCCCGCCGCGGCCCCCTCCTCTGGCAGTCGCCAGTAGCGACGCCCGAGGACAGTCCTGGCACGGCGGCGGCGGCCCCCAGCACCTCAGCCGCGGGGGGAGAGGAGACAGGAGGGAGGGACCTCCGCGCGGGAAACTTCAAGTTGAGGGGCTAGGTGGAGACAGTGAAAAAGCGCACGGGGGAGTGAGGAATACCGCGATGGGGAGGACCTCAGTGCCGGGGAAGGGGGTGAGAGGCTCCGGGGTGCGGGGAACGGAGGTCCCTGGGGGAAGAACTGGGGGTATGTTGGGGAGGCAGTAGCCCCCGTGAGGACAGAGGGGGGAGCCCCGCCGGCCGGGGGCGGGGCCCTCGACGCTCTGCGAATATGCCCGTGGCGCCTCGGAGACGGGCGCAGGGGCAAGTGGCCGCCGCGTGTGAAGCCGGGGTGGGTTCAGCTCCTGCGGCCGCTCACGCGCGCGGGGGCCAGAGGAGGAGCCGGGGCCGCTTCCGGGGAGCCTGAGGACAGACGCAGGGCTCGTGCGATCGGGGACGGCCCCGGCTGGGTAGGGCAGCCCCTGAGCCCCGCGGCGAGGTGTCCCGCTGCCTGCGGAGAGCCGAAGCTCCGAGTACTGGGAGCCAGCCGGGCGGATGATTTCAACTTTCTTTTCGGCCGCTCGTTCTTTCGGGTCGTTTCTTACTAGGAAACTCCTTGCTAGCCTCTGGGCGCACGCGGCCAGAGTGAGGCGCGCCGCGTAATCAAGCCGCAGCCCAGACGCGGCGACAGGCACCCATTAAAGAAAGCAAACCGAGAACGCCCAAAGCACAAACACGGTGTTGCGGAACGCAATCTGTTCTGATTAACGTAACCAGCGCCTCTTCGCTGTGGCGGCCGTCCCGGCCTGGGAGGCGCGCAGAGCCGCTCTCCCGCCCTGGAAACAGAGGCTTGGCCGCGGGTGGTCGCTCGGGGCCTGGAGCCTCCCCAGGCGCTTCAGCCCAGGTCCCGGGAGCCTCGCGGTGGCCGCTGCGTCTCCAGGGCGCGTGGGGCGACTCCCTGCAGCTGATCTCCGGGCCCGGCCTCTCCTGACGCGGCGCGCAGGCCGGGTGTTCCTTGGGCAGGCGGGGCCTTTCTCCTCCTCTTCCTCCCGGGACTCCAGATCGCGGCCGCCAGCGGCGCCGCTGCGCACTGCAGCCCGGGGTCAGGCGGCAGTGCAACCCTGCGCGTGGCTGGGGAGCCGGGGTCTGCACCTGGGCGGGGCCTCGGACAAGCCTGCGGGAGTGTGCAGCGTGGCTCCGCGTGGGTGCGGGCGCGCGGGGGAGGCCCGGGCGGCCGCGGACTGCCCACGGGGTCTGTGTACAGTAGCGCGCGGCGAGGGCGCGCGGGCCCATTCCAGGAGCCGGCGGCCGCGAGCCGCGCCCAGGCTGATACCGGAAAAGCCTGTGATTGGCCGTGGCCGCCCCTATGCAAACGAGCTGAGGGAATGGAATTCCTCGGGCCGGGCTTACAGTAAAAGCACGTTCATTTCCAGGCACTCTCATTCATAGAGCCAGCGGGCGCGGGCGGGACGGGCGCCCCGCGGCCGGACCCAGCCAGGGCACCACGCTGCCCGGCCCCGCGCCGGCAGGCACCTCTTCCCGGGGATTCTGGGGACGCCAGAAGAAAGCCAACCTTTGCTGATTCTCCGCGACCTGCGTTGGACCTTCCTTTTTTTTTTTTTTTTTTTTTCTTTCTTTCTTACTTTTGAATTAACTGGCTGCTTGGCTGGATGTTTCAACTTCTTTCCTGGCTGTGAACTTTTCCCCGACTGTTTCCTTTTACAACTGCTGGAAAGTGCGCTGTGGCTCGAGGCGAGCGGTGGAGTTGGGTGTGCGTGGCGGTGTGCGTGGCAAAGTGTGTGCGTGTGTAACCCGAGCCGCCGGTCTGTCTCCATCTGCGCCGCGGAGCCTCCGCTCGAGGCCCGCTCCACCTGCTGCGGATTCGCGGTGCTCCTGGGTATTTGTGCGTCGCAGCAGCGAACCCGCGGGCGCCGGGGCGGCGTTAGAGGAAGATCGTCTCGCTGCTGCCCAAGTCGGGGCTGACTCACCCAGCCGATGCAGACAGTGGCTGGTTTCGGAAGAGTGCGTGTTTGCGTGTGTGTGACTCGGCCGCTGCTCAACTCCCATCAAACCACAGGACCGGCCACAAACTTAACCAACATCCCCAAACCCGAGTTCGCAGATGTGAAGAGCTGTACTCTGAGTGCCATCGACTTGGCTTTTTTTTTTTTTTAAGATTAGCTCAGATCTTTGAAAAGCTGAATTTTCTGCACTGAGAATTTTGACAGGATTTACTCAGAGAACAGAGTTCTTAACAAGTACTTCTATCTCAGCCCTGCTCCAACTACTGAAGCTGATTTTCAAGGCTACTTAAAAAAAATCTGCAGCGTACATTAATGGATTTCTGTTGTTTAAATTCTCTACAGATTGTATTGTAAATATTTTATGAAGTAGAGCATATGTACATATTTATATATACGTGCACATACATTAGTAGCACGACCTTTGGAAGTCGCCTCTCTTGCTTTTAAGGACTGAAGCCAGTTTTGCATGATAAAAGTGGCCTTGTGTATGGAAGATACTCGTGTATTTTGTGTTCTGTTGGAACTTTAAACAAAACTCACCTGCAAAAAATTGGCAGGCAATTGACTACTGGAACTTCCAGATCTTGCATTTACTGGTCGTTTTGCTCTCCGCATACATATTTTAGGACGTATATGGGAATTCTGTCTCCAGGAACTTTTTTAACAAAGACTAAACTTAAACTCTAAAGGAAGACTTGGAAGAAGATAGTCTCCCTTTTGGCGTTTGACTTTGGATTCTGGTCGCCTACTTTTTAATGCACTAAAGCGGTCTGTTGCTAGGAGCCCCTCCTGGTTCGGAGGCCGACCAGCACAACTAGAACTTTCCCCCTCCTGGTCTGTTAGTCACTTAGTCTCTCCCCTCCCCCAGTCCCCCCGCGGTAATAAAGGTCCCTGAACTTGTATGTTGGTCTCCCGGGAGCTGCTTGCTGAAGATCCGCGCCCCGGTCGCCGTCTGCTAGGAGCTGTTTGCAGGGTCCTAACTCAACCGGCTTGTTGTGATGCGTATCCCCGTAGATGCCAGCACGAGCCGCCGCTTCACGCCGCCTTCCACCGCGCTGAGCCCCGGCAAGATGAGCGAGGCGCTGCCGCTGGGCGCCCCGGACGCCGGCGCCGCCCTGGCCGGCAAGCTGAGGAGTGGCGACCGCAGCATGGTGGAGGTGCTGGCCGACCACCCGGGCGAGCTGGTGCGCACCGACAGCCCCAACTTCCTCTGCTCCGTGCTGCCTACGCACTGGCGCTGCAACAAGACCCTGCCCATCGCTTTCAAGGTACTGACCTGGAGGGGGTGGTGGGAGGACAGACGGAGGCCGGCTGAGGCCCGGGGCCAGCCGGGAGGGCAGCAGCTGGGCGGGCGGGGCCGGATTCTAGCAAGGGGCTCCGCAGCCCCTGGTCCATCCTCGTGCGCTTAGGGGATGCTGTGTTGCCTTGGAGACCCTCAAGAGGGACCCGCCTCGGCCCGCCGGGGCGGCCTCCTGGGAGGGCTGAAAATACCAGAACTTTCCAAAAGACATCTACTGAGGGCCAGTCAAGACCTCCCGAGCAGGGTCCTTAGCTTTGATACAAACTAGGAAAAGTTATAATCCAGCAGGGACAAGCTGTTCCGTTAACACACTGCTCCCCTCGCCCAAACCATTTTGTCTCCCTCGGATGAAGGCATCAGGAAATAAACTAGAGATACTTTTATACCTTGAGGTCAGTGAAGAGAAACTAACAAGGGAAACTGTCAGAGATTTTTTTTCCTCCCTTTTTAACCGCCCTATAGTAATTAGCATGTCTAAAGTCCATGGCGGGCGTAGTTAAGTTTGCAAAAGTTTTCTGAAAAGCTTTGCGAGGCTTCTAGCCTGCTGCTGCCAGACACCGCAAGTAATGAATCCTGTTTCTTTTCCCGGAACTCTCCTGAACATTATCGTTGGCTCACCTAGATTAAGCCCCCGGGACAGCGAAAGGTGACAAAGTTGTCTTCCGAGAGTCCGGAGGTCCCCTGGGCCCGCTGTCCTGCTAGAGGAGGGGGCGGCGGGCGACACCAGCAAAGCGGCTCCCAAGGTCTCTATTCACTTTCACCTCTGATCTTCCCGGACTTTGAGCTGTCTTTAAAAATCTTGGCCTTCAACAGGGATATAAACACAACCCCGGGCATTTTTAAACAACCATCCTACTACCCTGGCAGCAAGCGATGGGAAATTAATTTATGCAGTGGGGATTCTGTTCTTCTGTCTTTGGTGGGTTTTAAATGGTGCAACATTTTAGTATAGTCATTTCCTGTACATTTAAATGGCTAATGAAGGCAGATGATTCAAACTGTAAAGATTGACTACTCTCAAAACAAACAAACAAAAAAAAAAACTGGCTAAATATTTGTTCCCTTTTAGGGGAGAGTAATTTAATGTAAGCTTTTTATAGTTCCAGGTCTCAGCTGGGTATTAATCTAATTACAATGAATAATGTTCACGTTTTTTAAAAGTTCTGTCGGAGTTCTTTATTTTTAAGTTGTGTACACTTTCAAACTTAGACTGTGATTTCTAAAACAAGACAAAATTTACAATTGGCTATGTCTATAGGATTACCTCTTTTTCACTCGGTTTTCTAAAAACAATTTTTTGTTTTGTTTTGTTTTTTAGTGGGGATAGAAATAAGGATAAGAGAAGCACCTACTTGCTCTTTTCCTTCTTCCATTTATGAAGATTTGGGTTTGGGAGCCCAATTCAATTTTAAATCATTCTAAGCCTCGACATAAATTGACACAATCGTGACTCTCCTTGCTTCACCCTCATTGAGAGGGGACCTGATGGTTAGGGCCCTGGGGGTCACTTTTAAATAAAAGCATAGGAAATACAGGCTGATGACCTACCAAAGGGCCATTTAAACCTGGCTGCCAAGGCTCTATTTGTGGCTTCCTTTAGGGAGAAATCAGGGTAGCTCCTGAACTCCCTCTTCTGCCAGGGAATCCACACCCCAATATATCAAAACACTAAATGGTAATAAAGAATCTTCAAGAGCTAGAGCGATGCAAAGTCTTTAGGCACCACGCAAAAGTATTTTCTTCTAAAAGAATGAAAAATCATGCAAATTATTTTTATGAACCACCAGAGAATTCCTTTAGCACAAATCTTAGTAACCATAGTTTGACAAATTCTGTTTTTAAATGACTTTTGACAATTAACTTTAAACAGTTTTGATTTGTTTTATTGACTGATAGTCTGTAGGCTACTAAAGTCAAGGTGTAGGTCTCCTGAGAACATTTGGGGGAAAGGAAAGTACAGCAGAGAAATCAGACCACTTGATTAATATCTGTCACCACCCCATCCACATAGAGGCCTCTTTCTCCAGGAGAACTGCTCACTGCATAACTGGAAGAGTAGAAAAATTTTCAGTGAGAGAACAAGCACAAAGGTTAGGGATAAAAGCAAGCTAAACATCAAAACCCACTTGCATCCTGGGTTGATTTACTGTGTGTCCCTGGCTCTGTTCTGTTTATCCGCCCACCCAGCTACCTCCCAAGCAGTTTCCACAGAAATTATTACTTAAGTAAGCCTCAGTCTCTTCAGGAAGTTAATCGGTATTATTATATTCCCTATAATAAAGAGGAGAAAATTAAAACAATATTAAAATCTGATAATATCGGCGAAAAGAGCATTTAAGTACTTCTTTAGGAGTCTTCTGAAGTTCTGTGTATAAATCCCTGCTTTAGTCTTCTGAACTAACGAGAGGTTTAAAATTATGAATTTTCTTTAAACTAGATCAAAGTTATTGTAATTACTTATCTTGAACCCTGACCCATTCTGCCCACCCCACCCTTCCCTCCCATGGGAACTCCTCTATTTTAGAGTAGGACAGATGCATATTTTTACTACTGAGAAAACCTTAAATTTGCTGTGTGTTACCCAATATTTACAGAAGCAGCCTAAAAGTCTCTTTGGATGACTATATCATATTATAGCTTGTTTAGGCTCTGGTACCCTAGAGTCTAAAGACATAAACATGCCTTCAGCAGGAAAGTTCCGAGGCCTTGGATGCTGGTGGTAATATTATTTTGATAAAAGAAGAAATAAGCAATGTTTCTGTCGGCAAGATCACGGTCCCTAGCTATGTATTATATGTCATCTCTATGAATTCTGTATTCTACTCCACAGCCTTCTTTGAAACACTGGAAGATTAAGGGATTGGGAGTAAATGAATTGTAACTGTAATTTCAACCTAATTAGAATTGGTTGAAAATGTCAATCTGAACTGTGAACAGGCTAGCCAAGAATAGTATTGAGAGGTCCAGGCAGTGTATAAGAGAGTTGATATTTTGCCCAACTTCCTGATACTTTAAAAACAGAGAAGTAAAACAAAATATGAGATATCTTTGGCCAGCAAGTCCCTTCTTGTCTGTGTTAAAATGTAAATGTTTGTGTTTCCCTTACCTATTGTTTATAGCATTTCATTCTAGTTGCTTTTTTTCCTGCTTGAAATTAGATATTGTTATATTCTCTTTATATGGCCGATCAATGACAAAATCTGCATCAAATTAGCAAAAAAGTTTTACATGTAAAAAACAAAAATTATTTTAATCTAGTCTAAGTATGCTTGTTAACGGTTGGATAATACACATTATTAACTAAATTTCCCTGGATTTAATATGTCCTCCTCCCTCCCCCCAAAAATCCCTCAGAGATCAATACAAGTCCAAATAAATGATATGTGAACACCCAAATATCTTTGCTTCTTGCTGCAATTTTTTTTAAGAAAAGGAGTGGAAGTTGAACTTCTAATTTTTAAATTAAAAATTCCAACATCAACAACCTTTTCTTACTGCACCACCATGATACTTTTATTCTATGTTTGTTTCTACTTGTTGAAGGTCTCAGAAATTTACCAAATTACTTGTGAGGATAGTTTTGGAATGATGAAAGACACAGACATGGACCACTGTGAGAGGAACAGCAGTACGATCAGGGTGATTTAGGATACATTTTGGTAGTTATAAAACAAGATTTATTTGTTTTAACGTTTTTACAGATTCAGTCCCCACAATGAGCTATTCAGTTTGGAAACCATGTAGTTGATGCAGTCCCTGTATACTTACTGAAGGTAGGGTTAAAATAGAGAAGCCTGGGTCAGTACGGGAAGATGGAGATGAGGAAGTAAAAATATGTGTTCAAGGAGGACATTTCAACACTGTGAGCTAATTTTACAGAGGGAAGTGAAAATCGTGAAAAAAAGTGGGACAGCTTTTAAGAGATGAAAAAGAACAGAATAAAGCAAGCACAATTTGCGGGAGTAGAAAACATGATAACAAAAATCAAATAACTGAACAGAGAGATTTATTTCAGTGATATATTTTGAAAACAAAAGAGAATTGTCATACTACTACTCTTAATTAAATGGCAACAAACATATAATGGGAGCTAAATATCTAATTAGAGGGTGTTTGCAGAATAAATAGCAGTATTTTTAAATCTCCTGTGTAGAAAACATGTCCAACAATTGGAATGAAAGGATTAAAAAGAGATAAAAGGCCCACAGTTTGACTGTGCATGTTGGATAAAATAGAGGGAAATGCCTATTTTCACGGAATAGATTATCTTGGTATTGTGTTGGATTGGAAGTACATTTACCTCTTAAAGCAAGTTGGATCATTTTCTCTGTCGTGCTTTTTAGAACCCAAGGACCGACACAGTTGTAGTGAATAAAAACAATAGATAGTTACCTGAAGGACACAGGGAAAGGATCATGACTAAGCAGACAGTGAAGAGGGGAATCTTGAGAAAGGTGACTATGATATTATACAAGTGAGTCAATGACCGTCTTATTTACATATAGAGAAAGAGAACTGAAAATATAGGTACTACAAAAATTATGCAGCAATTACTCGGTTAAAAATGGGAGGTGGAAGAGCATAGGAAGGAATAATAACAGTAGCTTAAGAAATAATTTATTATTATCAAATCAAAAATAACCGAAAAATGATTATATAATTGGAATGAGTAATACAAATTCCACTACTGACTGAGAAAGTACCACAAAGAATGTCAGAAATGATAAGAATAAATACAACTTGGGGCATTTTTATTTAAGTTCTATGACTACTTTGAAAACGAGAAACAACTGAAATATAGCCAATAATAAATGTCTAGAGCAAGAAAATATTTTCTAGAAGGGTTAAATGATGGGTTAAAAGAGTTAAAACCAAGAAATGGATACTATTGCTCAAAACATCTTCAGGCCATGCTCTTCGGAGTATTTTAGCTTGAGATTAATTTTTTGTTACCTGAATATCAAAGTTTTTATCCACCCGTTTTCTTCAATTGCCCGATAACAAATCCATACATATTCAATTACATTAAAGAAATTCCTCATCAAGATCAACCGCATTTGGAGAAAATTTCAATCATCTATGGTGATATAGTTTACACACCTTTGGGACTCACTCAGATATAAAAATGCAGCCCAGTTCCACCCCTGAAGTGAGGAAGGTGCATAAAAGTGAATGCCCCTTTTCTCTGGGGTCTGTTGATTTTGCAATTAGTAATAAGCAAAGGGTACATTTCTGATATTTTTTTCTTGCCTGCTAGAATTCACTGTTAGTGACACTCAAGATAATAGAAGCAAGTAAGGGGTGTCAAAGATGACCTGCAAAAGGACAGTTTTTAAGTTGTTAAAGAAACTACAGCAAAGATGAAATTTAATTTTAGCAAAAGTAAGTTTAAACACCTAAAAGTAAAGTTTGGGCCCTGTCTGGCCCATCAGTGGAGATCTGAGCAAACAAAAGATGGTTTAGATTATAAACTTACAAACACAAGATATTCTGTTTCTCAGATGAGAGGAATTAAGAAGAGACGGCATAGCTTCTTAAAGTCCTTGCTATCATTAGTCTTATTCCAACTGTGCTCTGTGGCATAGCTGAATTTAGTAAAAGTTTTATTATTTCAAAATTTATTTATGATTATGCATAACAAAATAAAAAGTAAGTCTACCCAGCAGTAAGTTTTCTGTTGTCTGGTTGAATTACTATTCCTCTGCAACCTGAAAATTATCACTTAATTTTAGAATAGTTATGACATGAATGCAGATAGAAATGTACGCATAACATTCCTGATGTCTGCATTTGTCCCCATCTGATGTTTAGGTGGTGGCTCTAGGGGATGTTCCGGATGGCACTCTGGTCACTGTGATGGCCGGCAACGATGAAAACTACTCAGCCGAGCTAAGAAATGCCACCGCAGCAATGAAGAACCAGGTTGCCAGGTTCAATGACCTCAGGTTTGTCGGTCGAAGTGGAAGAGGTATGTATCTGTCAAAACTGAACTTGGAGCACATGTTTCATGGCAACGCAAGCTTTAACACAATATTTACTTAAAGTTTAATATTTTTAGCACAATCTAAGTCTGCATTATTGTTACTGAATTAGTTTAAGGCTGATCTGAAAGATACAAGACGTGAATTGTGAATTTTAAAGAAACTTTAAAATTTTTTACTAATATGTAAAAATATAAAACTTGCCATAATGGAAACTAAGATTATACAATAGGGGTTCTCTCTTTGATGATAATACAAAATTTGTTTGATGGGAATTGTTGATTTATGATCCATGCACTATCTGTGACAAGTGACAGAGTTTCAAATAATCACTTCTAATAATGTTCAGGTATCTCTAGAATATAATGTTGAAACATGGTTTCAAGCAAGATTGCCTTTTTGGGTAACATATGAAGAAATAGTGTTAGTACCATTGATGGCAATATGGCCTTCTTTCTATATTTCTTTTGAATGCCTATTTATTATCTGGGGGCAGGGACTGGGCCTGGTTACCATTTTAGATACTAATAATATTAGAGACTGGATTACTCAAGGAACTGTTGCATTAGTTCAGCTCTATGTATAGTTTGATTTTTCTTTGCCTTTAGCTTATCAAATTATTAGAGCAGAAAGAGGCACCTCGATTCATTGCAGTTTTCTTGGTTTTCAATTATTTTCAAGTATTATACTTTATCTATATTGTAAGAACCTAAGTCATATTTTATAAACAGTGACACGTACTAACAGTCTAATTGAAGGAGGTAGGGTAGGTTTTTAAAGAAATCATTTTTGTAATAGAGTATCGAATAAACTTACAAATAAAAGTTATTTCAAATGTAACAAAGAGACTTGAAATAAATACCTAAGTAACAATAATTTTCAAATTGGAAAAAATAGAAGGACCAGCCAAAGAACATTTAAACATAAGAGTAATCAATACTCTTTGTAAAGTCAGTTAAAAATAAAAGAAAATCTTTGTTCTCAGGGATTTTGATTAGTCGGCAAGGGAAGAGGTAAATGTGTGTTGATTTTGGCTATTATTTTTGTTATCCTAGCTGTCTGTAGCATTTTAATAATAAAACCATTGCTGGAGAAAATAAAAAACTTATATAATGTGATTGAAAATATATGTTCATAGTACTGTGTTAATAATAGGGTGATGCAAAGAAAATTATGTCCATTTATTGAAAGCATGAGTGATGCTATAAGATATAAAAGCATAAGTCATTAAATGGGTTCACTTGTTATATTAAAAGTCCCCACCTTTCCGTAAATGGAATTTACATTATGATTCAGAGATGTGTATTTAGAAAACATCTTGAAGGCTTTGAATGAGTAGCTGGCAGAGTGGGTGAGAAGCCAATAAAAAACAAAGGCTCCATAGCCTGGCCCGTACCCATCTGCCTCACTAACAATCTCAATTCAGTTCTTGTTGATTTCTACAATTAGAAATCAATCGCTTAATATCATTTGGTTGCTTTTCCAGGAGTGGAAGTATTATCATCATAATATGTATTTTTGCGGGTCTGTGTGTTAGGTTTTGGTTATAAGAGTTTTGAAAACTGTTTAATCGTCCACGCCAGTGACATTTTCCCATAAGAAGTTCAGTAGTGGCTTGCCGGCAATGTGCAGTAAATTGGTGATAATACAGATGAGGTTTTGAAAGCAGCATGCTTTCTTTTCTGGCATTGAGGGCTGATCTCTCATCCCTCATTGGCCATTTCTGTTTTGAGTGGGTGACTAATAGGTGCTTGTATTTACTTGGGTAACAGTGAACTGTTTCCCCAAGGTGTGGATTGTTTGCATTTAGCTGCCTGATTCATGCCAGTATGCTCTTGAGTTTGCACAAACCCCCAAAAGTAAAATAGCTGCAACCAAGGCTGGGCTGTCTTCTCATACCCTGGAACAAGAAAATTAATTGAAATGCCATACATGGACAATATTTGTTTTGAACAAGCTCTCCTTTCCACCAGTGATATAAGCAATAAAAAAAAAAAACAAGAACCCTTTTTGAATGTTCTACCCAATTATAGTTACTGTGTATATTGTTGGTCTTAAGAGAGAGGTATGTAGTACATATATGTGTGTGTATGTACGTGTGTGTATATATATATATACATATATATATATATGCATATATATAATGGTCAGTGCTCCAAGACAAAATGAGCTGTCTGGAGCCCCGGTTTGACTCTGTGTCATAATTTTCTCCGTAGTTGTAAAATACAATTTGATTTTGCTCTTTCAAGAGTAAGTGTCAACATCAAAGCCTGCCAGATTTGTTTCTTTCTTTTTTTTTTTTTTTTTTTGGCAATTTGCTACCGTTAGAAAGAGAGCAGATGATTCTCACTAATTTTGACAATTAGTCTTAATCTTCATCACTGAATCTTATCCTTTAAAAATTTCATTACATTTTATTAAGTGATCTTAAGACTACTGTTTCATTTTCTGTTTTTGAAAATATATCCTTGGCATCGACACACCACGCAGTGGCCCAGAAGGTCCTGGCTCTTAGCTCATCCACATTTTCATTGCCAATTTTGAATTCTGTCAAAAGCCACTGGTCTGATGGATTCTCCAAGGGCCTGGTACTTGGTACAAAATGAAAGGTAGAAAG
This sequence comes from Cephalopachus bancanus, assembly GCA_027257055.1. Taxonomy (NCBI): domain Eukaryota; kingdom Metazoa; phylum Chordata; class Mammalia; order Primates; family Tarsiidae; genus Cephalopachus; species Cephalopachus bancanus. The sequence goes on along the minus strand of JAPVLO010000260.1, from coordinate 1,384,627 downwards.
GGAAGTTCTTTTTTCTTTTACCAGCTGCCAGTCCGTGGGGATCGTAAATCTCATAGAAATTGCCAGAGGTTGAACGTGGAAGGGTTTTTCTCTGTTCTACAAAACTGATCTGTCTGGGCTTTGGCTGATGTCCAGGATCCTAGCGCCTAACCTTGGGTTCAGCCTGCAACTGGGAAAACCTGCCTGTCCGGCTTTTACGGCCTTGCTGACAACACTGGCCCCTCGGCAGCCTGAACCTTCTCCCTTTTCTTCCATTCCCTCTGTTTTCTCCCTGGCAGTTTAAATCTTGTTCAAGGTATATCTCTCTCTTGGAATGTTTCTTCCTTTGATTCAGTATCGCCATGTAAATTGACCGCTCCTTTACAATAGAAGAAGAGATAGCAGTTCCCGGGAGATGAGAGAGTTAGACAGCTCTGGAAAGTCAGACTGAACCCCAGAGGTCATGTGAGCACACAGGTTGTTGTTCCAAACTATTCACATTTAACCACATGGTCTGGGACTATCCGTCACCTCCAGAAAACCGAAGTTCAGGGTCAAAGGGGAATTCTTTTTGGTGAGATTCATTCACTCAGCTGTTTACATCAGTTTGCAGTTGATGCAGGTGCTTCCAATATTTTTAGTTACAAGAAAGTATTTCATGGCTTCAGCTGGGAGACATCTAAGAAATTTTAGCAATGAAATCTGTGAGTACTTTATTCCTGTTGGAGTATTTAATCAGTTGGAAAAGAATCAATCAATCAATGAAGATAGCTTTACTTATTTCTTTTTCGAAACAAAGAAGAAATCTACCAGACTACATCATCAATCTCATCATAAATGGGGGAAGATAATCCACTGCAAATTTTCTTATAATTTTTTTCAGAATATATATGTGTGTACACACACACACACACACACACACACACACACACACACATATTTATCATTTGGGAGCATCATAGATAATTTTGAAGATCCTTTGGAAGACTTTTTCCCAAGGGAGAAAAATGTACATGTTCACTTATACACAATTTCATGTACAAGTTTAGTTTCCAGGTTGCTGGAGTTTGTCTGTGGATCTTCCATGGACCCCAGGCCAAGAATCTGTGAATTTGGAACTTTGCATTGGCCATGGAGAGCTGGCCTAGCACTATGCAATAACTAGTGGATACCTGGAAAATGAATAAATAAACGAACAAATGAGGTAGACATTTTCTTGTACCCTGTGCTGTTTTGGTAGCACCTGTTTTTGTTATAACCAGGACCTGGATAGTATAATTAGGAAACTAATCCCTTTCAAACTGCTGGTCCCGGCCTTTGGACAGTCATCAGGTATACATGCATGTAATCATTTGGGAAGGAAAGAGGGTCTATTTTGTCACTGAAAGGACAGTCTCTTGTCTAGTGCATGCATCAGGCCCCAGCTGCAGAGTTGCAATGCAGGTCAAGTGGTCTGTAGCCTGTCAGGACGGGGTTTAATTCTTGCTGGAATTTGTGTTTATACTGACCTCCCTGGCAACTTTAATCTTGCCCACTTTCAAAATAGTATTCTTTCTCAATGCTTTTAGAAAGTGAAATTCCTTCAGTATGTTCTTGCTATGGATGCCTTCCCAGACATAATATTTATCCTGTCATAATCTGGGCTATTGCATATTTGTGGAATGTTGGTTACCTAAGGCATTTTCATTTCTAAGTTATTTTACATTATTTGGGAAACTATGGGGAGGTTGCCTTTCAGATGAGTGGAAGTTTGTGGTCGAGATGAAGAGAAGGCAAATTTAGAAAAGGGAGAAACTACTGGTATTCTAAATGAAAAGAGATGTGCCTTTATGCAGTGGTTGTTATCGAGAGATGGTCTGAATGACTCACAATGTTACCCTAGAATCCAAGTCATTCTCTGTTCAACCACAGATTCATTTAATAGGAGAAGGAAGAATTTATCTGACAACCCCAGAACTGTTTCATGGGTAACATTCACAATATAAGCTGATAATCAGATCTCCTAGAGAGAACACAAGGAAAAGACATGGAGTCTATTAAAATCAACTCTCACATTTTTATCCTTTTTTCCCTGTTGTTATTAATCTACACTTTAAAATAATATTTATACTTAAATCTGAAAACAGATTTCAGTGTGGGCAAATATGGATGGAAGAAGACCCAGCCTCTGATACACCAAGCCTCAGTCAGCCCCAGCAAATACTTCCTTTCCATGGCAGGTCAAAAGCTGCATCTGTGATTTGACGTAGAATTCTTCTCTAGAGATCAGGTTTCTTATTCTGTTTTATGTCTGCCAATAAAAGAATAGCAACACTTTCTTAAAGCAAGTCACTCCCTGCCTTGCTTAAAGCCTGGGGTGGCCAAGCCATGGCAAGGACCAAAGAGAAAAGCTTTCTTGAAAACTGCTTGTGTTTGCAACAAGCAGTTTCACAATTTATCCCTTCATGGTTTTCTTGCTGATTTTATGAAGTGCTAGGCATTGCTGATGGTGTCAGACAGCTTTTTTTAATTGAGGCTATTTGTATGAACAATATTTTACAGTTGATGGGCAGAAGCTCCTCTCCACTCATCTTCAACCCCTTCCTCGCCAGCAGGCTAGCTTTTGGTGGAGACATTTCTTTTTGGTCAGGACAGAAGACTATCAATCAGAAAGCGCCTCCGAGAGAAATAATGGTTGAGTGATTTTTAGAGCTTCCTGTTTCAACAGCAAGCATTATAGACATAAACAGTGACCCAGCCAACGGCTGCAATACTGCTCTGGTTCTAATAAATCAGTTTTGTATTTTCTTCTTGTACTGGTTGGCGAGGGGTAAGAGAAGGTGGAGAGGACTGGTTATGGAAGAACATATTCTGTGTTTCTGAGGTTTTTTTTATTTTTAAGCAGAAATTACTTGTTGATGAGGAGAGATGCTGTATTGTCTCTTTCTGTTGATGGTTATGAAACAAGTTCGGATCAGTAAAGAGATGTTTATGAATAGCCGTTTACTGTCAATATGGAGAGGGTACATGATTTGAAGGCCCTGCTGGATTCTTAGCTTGTGTGTGTGTGTGTGTGTGTGTGTGTGTGTGTGTGTGTGTGTGTGTGTGTGTGTGTGAGAGAGAGAGAGAGAGAGAGAGAGAGACAGAGAAACAAGAACATCTGTACTTTCACCAAGAGACTTCTTGGACCAAATTATCTTTGAAGAGTAGATTCATGCTAACAACATCTTCTCATCTAAAGCCCAAATAAAGCAATTAACAGAAATTAATAAGTGAGTAGTGTGGATTTAATGAGCTACCTATGAATACCTTCAAATGTGCCCGTTGTGTTGGCTCCCTGGCAGGGCATGAGGGACAGTTCTTTAAAGTTTGAATTTGTAAATGCTTGTTAGTGGGCTTCAGGCTATGACTACCCTTTATCACAGGTATTGATGCGAGTCTCACATTCAACAGAGATGTATTTGGATCTGTGTTGAGAAATAAGCTTTTGATGGCATTCACTTTGCACTGCACTGATTTGGAATTCCAGCATGTTGCCCAGCCTCTGTGAGCTTATATTGGGCAGCACATTCCATTCAGGAACTCCATTTGACGTCACCGAACCTTTTCCAGCTAGGGTGTCAGGTTGTTGAAGACCCATAAATCGTAGAGTATTCCCAACAGCTTCCTTTGAAAAGCTCATGGCCATTCTGCTGCTAGATTCAAAATATGTTTCCTCTGATTTTCTCAATAAGGAAGCATTCATTTAGGAGTCATTTAAGCTGTGTTTTCTCAAAGAAGATGTAAGTAAATTTCCTGTTTATTTTTCAACTTCGATTACTTCCTGCTTTTACCTTGAGATTTAAGACCATCATTAAGAATGTACAGCAGCACCAACTACGGAACTATCCCACCTCCCCCCATCACCTGGCCCGAAGAATCTCCCATCCAGTTAATGGGAGGGCTGACCAACACCCTCAGGGGTGGTGTGTGGTCCTAATTGAGTCGCCTTATGCAAACAAAAATAATGGACAGGAATACAAGCGGTTTGAGCATAGTTGGTCATCTGTGTTCTTATCAGATCTCTGCAGATGAGGCAGGGAGGGATGGGACTGTTTAAAGGTGGAAACACTTTAGTTTGCTCAAGCATTGGTTTTTGGTCATTACAAATATTTTCTTTTATTCTATTTGAAATAACTGTATAGGAGACAGTCAGTACCAATTATCTATCTGTCTATCTGTCTATCTACGAGGGAGACCCATAAAAATCTGGATTTTATTTATAAAAATTCTGTATTTATTCTTATGTTTAAACTTCAGTCACCTTCAAAGTACTAGTCACTTGATGCAATACACCTGCTGAGACACTTTTTCCACTGCTCAAAACAGTTTTTGAACTTGTCAATTTTGATGCCTTTTAGTGCTTCTGCTGTTTTTTATTTTCCCTCTTCCACGTTGACAAAATTTGTCCCTTTGAGGACATTTTTCATCTGGGAAAACAAAAACAGTCACTCAGGGCCAGACTGGGTGAATAGGGAGGGTGGGGCATGGGGGGTCGTGCCCTTTTTGCTCAAAAACTGCTGAACTGAGTGTTGCAGGTGCACTGGTAAATCACCCATCATGAAATGGAAAAACACATTGAAATATACTGGAAAAAAAAAATTCACTGAAGCTGAACACAGCCTCTCACAACAATGCTAGCGGGTGCACTGATGTCAATGGGTTCCAAGAACCCTAACTTAGCGGGGGAAGCCTGTACTATGAGGTGCCTGTTCTCCAAAAAAATAATTCCAGTTTTTTAGGGTCCCCATTGATGAACGTATTTATGTATCTATCTATCTATAATTAATGAAGAGCCAGTCTAAACTCATGTTAAGGCTTTGTCTGCCTCTTTAAAAGGTGTGTCTCCTGCCTTTGTCATTGTATCTGTAGCCACTATCTAACTGCTGATCAATTGTGATGATAATCTCACTCAGTGGTTCTCAACTGGGAGTGATCTTGACTCTGACAGTACGTTTGGTGATATGTGCAGACACTTTTGGTTGTTATGTACTGAGTTAGGAGAGGGCTACTGGCAGCTAGTAGGTAGAGGCCAGGGATCCACTAAATATCCTACTATGTGCCGGAGAGCCTTCCCCAACAAAGACACAAATGTCAGTCTTACAGAGACTGATGAACCCTGATTTAGCAGCACATTTGTATCCTAAGTTACAAAATGTCTCCCTTACCCTTCTTTCCTGACACTTTCTGCCTCCCTACAAAATTGCTGATAAATTTATTTTTAAAAGTTCATACAGAATAAAAAATAAAATGAGAGAACATCACTGAATGTTCAGAGTTTTGGGGTTTTTTTTTAATTTTTAAGTGAAAACATACCAGTGTTCTGCATGCATAGAATTGCACGCTTCTACATCTCCGCATCTCTGCCTCCCGGCCTAGGATTTATTCCAGGTCATGACCACGTGGTGGCTGAAGGAGAAGCCACAGGAGGGGTGGGCCTCAGAGTAGGGCAGCTCCTCCAGGAAGGGTCCCCTACAGGTGTCACACAGGTGCAGGTACACAGGGACAGTAGAAGTGATCAAGCTCTCTGCTGGGCTGTTTGATGCACTTCCCTGAATGCTTCAGTTGAGGGACCACGAATCTACCAATCCAGGTACATGAATTGATGTAAAACGAAAGTTCTGGTTGTGTGTCACTGACAGATGACTTCCAGACACCACAAAGAGCTCAGTCTACACACTTGAAGTATAAATGGAGGCCATGCATAGAAGGGGAGAAGGGACCAAGGTTTGTGGGTTTGCTGCCCTCAGGCTGGGTTTGCAGGTACCACAGGCAGACAGGTGGCTGGATTCTTCCGGAGCTTTCTCTCACCTGCCCCAACATGTTAGTTTCACCGTCACCTGCTTTCATACTGAGATTCAGGAAAAGATGGTTTGAAAGCAAAAGTCTGATCAAAGATTCCCCTAAGTGCTCCCGCTGCATCGAGGCAGAGCCTGCTGCAGGTTGAATTTCTTGAATAAGTCTGACTGCAGCTGCTTTGTTTGTCTGTTTGCTTGCTTTGGGGCTGCATGGAAACCCTCACTTCTAACTTTGCTGCCCCATGTATACATGTACTTGTTTTAAGCTCTGCACTGTAAAGTCATGGCTCCCAGATTTGACAGAGATCAGTTGTATGTCAAATCATTTGTGACTGGTAAGGGTTAACTATCCAAATGGGAGTCATGGATGGCATCTGAGCCATGAACTGTGCAGAACTCACGTTGTTCTAGATGTGCTCGGGAGGAAAGTCATTGGGAAAAGAGCTCAAAGACAGCTGTGGCATGCTGGGGTGATTGCAGAGGTACTGGGACCAAAGCACTGTGGAAAATAAATGAAGATATGCCCAGAAGCTCCCAGGAGGTGGACTGACAGGCATTTTCTTTTCTTTTCTTTTTTCCTTTTTTTCTTTTTTGATTTGGAGTCTCACTCCATCACCCAGGCTGGAGTGTAGTAGCACAATCATGGCTACTACAGCCTCAACCTGCTGGGTTCAGCTGATCCTTCCACCTCAGGCTCCCAAGAACTGGGACTACAGGCGTGCACCACCATGCCCTGCTAACTTTTTGTTGAGATGAGGTCTCACTGTGTTGCCCAGTCTGGTCTTGAACTCCTGGGCTCAAGCAATCCTCTCACCTCAGCCTCCCAAAGTGCTGGAATTACAGGCGTGAGCCACCGTGCCAGGCCTCTATCAGGAATTTACAAAAAAACAAAAGATCCAGTCCTTAACTAGAAAAGTTCCATGTGGTATCGTCAGTGACTTGATCATAGTGCCTAACACGCGGTACTCGTTAAGGGTCTGTGAACGAATGATTATTCCTAGGCTATTTTACTCTAGGCCAGCGGTCCCCAACATTATTGGCATCAGGGACCAGTTTCATGGAAGACAGTTTTTTTATGGACAGGGTGGAGGGTCATCAGGCATTAAATTCTCATAAGGAGCCAGGAGGACCCACTCTCCCAGTTGTGACAACCAGAAATGTCTGTAGATATTGCCTAATGTCCCTTGGGGGGGTGCAAATCGCCTGTGATTGAGAATCCCTGACTTAAAGTTGTCTGTCCTTGAACAAGTTCCTTGATCTGTGTGAACCTGATTCTGCCTTTGTTTATGGGAAGAGAGGGGTACAGTTATTACCTCTGAGATAAGGCATAGGTTAGGGATTGTTATTTTCTGTGGTGGGTTCCAATGCAGTGACATTAACTTTGTGGGGTAGATAACGCAACAGCAAAGAGCAACAGCAAAGCCAGGGGCCTACTTTTTTTGTGTCTAAACAAATGAGTTTTTGAGGTAGGAATACAACCCTTATCCTTATTTCTCGGCCCCATAGAGGTCTGAGGCCACAAAAGGGTTATATGCAGCAGGCACTGAGATTTCAGATTAGCAATGGAAGAAATGAAATTAAATATGAACTGTAATTTGAAGCACTGTTTTTCATGGGAAAAGAAGCTCTCCCAACTTAACCTCTCCAACTCTTTTGTCCAAACATTAATGGCATGCAAATATTTATGATTCATACATGCCCCTTTTAATTCCCAACCGTATTTTAACAATAAACACTGCATTTTAATAATGAAGCAGAATAATCCCTTTGTCCTGTCACTGGGCTCCATGGGCTGGCACCCGGCAGCATCACATTCTTCCTGTGATTGCTGTCTCCACCCAAGTTGAGGGCAGTTTTGTCGTGGTGCCACGGCAGCTTGCCTTGGACCATACTGAGGACTTCCTGGCTGTTCCCCTGGAAGCTGTTCTTAAGGCTGTATCTCAGCATTTTCATAAAGCGTAAGTGAATGTCCATGCATGTTTTTCTCTTTGGGTCACACATAAACTGAGAATGGATTCATCTGGCTGTTCCTTGGAAAGGTATCTTACTACACTGTTATCTTGCATTCTGGCCAAACCCCTGGGCTCTAGATGACACTAAAGCCATTGTATCCTATTGAATATCCCTCTGATTCATAATAACAGCATAGAAATACACACATCTGTTTGTGAGATCCTGTAGGAATTTGGAAGGAAGCATGACCTAGGGTCAGGAGTGGGCACACTTGTAGGACTCAGATGTGCTAGCCTCTGTCTTCTGATCTGCACAGTAGGTATAAGAACACCTTCTACCTGTGCCTCACAAGGTTGTTAGGATGATAAAAAGTGAGATGATGTGCATGTGACAAGACTTAGGAAGAAGAGCTACGACTCACCTTGACATTGTTCTTTCTTCTACAGTAGGAATCACAGAGAAAGGGAACAGGACAGGCGAGAGGCAGCACATGTCTTGCTGAGTCAGAAAGTCAGGAATGATGCTATCTTCCAGGGTCCACTCCTTGATGGCAAGTTAAATGAGAATGCCTGAGATACAGCAGGGCTTTCATATATTCATGAATACAATGCACGTGTAATAATAATATAATTAATTACAAGCATTCATTGGGCATTGACCATATGATGGAAGTGTAGGATCTATTCCTGTTTTATTATGACTGTTCCTCTGCCCCACCTCCTGAGGTTATTTACTGAGGGTATTTTATTTATTCATTCAATCATTCATTCATCAGATGTGCACCGAGCACCTACTGTGTGCCAGGCACTAGGCCAGCCCCGGAGATATAAAAGTCAGCCAGAGAAGTCACAGCCTTCAGGGACTAATGAGGGGGAACAAATGAAGCAGGCCACCCTTGTTCGAAGTGGACAGTACATGGTAAAGGATAGATGTGGCAGGAGCCAAGGAGCAGCAGTGCATTGCCTAGGGAAAGTTCAGAGGATCTCCCTAGACCAATTGTCATCTCAGTTGAGATCCGCAGGTGACAAGGAGGCCATCCATGTGGAAGCATCGACAAGTGTATCCAAGCAGAGAAACCAGAGTGAGGGAGAAGCACCTGGCCTGTGGAGGAGCTGAGAGATGCCCCAGTGGCTACCAGGAAGGCCTTGGAAATGGGTGGGGCGGGGATTACCTGGAAGTCCATGCTGGGAATTTGGATCTTAATGAAACGGAGAACCACCAACAGGTTTTAAGCTAATTCCAGATACCAGCTGTAGAAAGATACTTGGCTTGCAGATTGAAGAATGGAAAGGACAATGGGAGGGTACTCAGGGATATTTGAACTCAATCCGAAGACTGAGAGCTCTCATTTCTCCTTGGAGGCTGTCGGGGTCTGCAGACACTCCCTTTGGTAAAGGGCACTGTTCCTAGAAGGCAGCTCCCACCTCAAGCTTGCCTCAGGCTTCCTCCTTTCAATCTTCACCTCCACCTGCCCTTCCTCCTACCTGCAGCAGCAGGTGATCCAAGGCTAATGAGCAGAAACTGAGGTCTAGGGGGTGGGGTTGTCTTCAGAATGTTCACGCCTTGGACCTCAGGCCTCCCTGCAGCTCCGTGTGGTGTTGGGCTGTGTGTTTGAGGCTAGGGACACAAGCAGGGTCACGAGGAGGCCAACCCCAGGAGGTCCCTTTGGTCACCTGCCCCGTGCAGCCCAGCCTGAGGACACAGCCTAATGGATAGGTAGAGACTGATGAATTTGGGTGTGTCAACCAAAGGTTTCCCCTGAATGGAAGAACAAGGCAGCAGGGTGGCTTTGGCCCTAGAGAGGGCTGTGAGTTCAGGGTTTTTGGCTAAAGCTTGACTTCCCAGCTGAGACCCCAGAGCATTGTGCTGCACAAAAAGGAAGATCAGAAAAGGAATATGAAATTGGGAGGCAGGTCATACAGAATTGCATGAGCATCCTGGTGTTTTGCTGATTGGGTGATGTTCCCTGTGAAGAGAGAGGCCTGCCCTTCCATTCCTTCTGGAAGGCTAAGGTCTCCCTCCTGCAGTTGAGGAGTATAAACCCAGCACTTGCACCTCTAAGAAAGCAAGCCATGCCTTCTGAGTGAAATCAGACATCATGAAGAAACTCACTGTCAAACTGAAAGTTTATAGAATGATTCACTGATTAATTTATCAAACCTTTTTTATTGCATCGGAACAGAAGATACAAAGATGAATAAAATGCTGTCTTGACCTCAGACACCTCATTTTTATAAAACATCTCCAGAAAAAAAGCTTTGCGTAGCTTCCTTTTTTCTTCAAGTACAACAGCTATTTTTTTTCAAACCCTTTCAAACTCATTTCCATCCTATGGAAAACTGACTTCTATATTTTAAGGACATGATTTTCAGGCCAACTTTAGAAGGTTGTCCTTGTGCCCATAGCTTGGGCCACCAGTCTGCATTTTGCTTGCGTGGATGCAGGTGTGATCCGGTAAATACATCTGTAAACACTGGGCACTTTGCACACAAGTATATCTATGGTACACTGACATCTTAATCCAACTCAGGTTAGAGAACCAGGAAATTATGTGCAAGTTGAAGGATTTGTACCCTGTTCAGAAATCCCCAAATAAATTAATTATACAGCTCCACTGTCAAAAATAGTGGTAAATGTTTGGGTAAGGAAATGGGAGAAAAAGCAAAAGCATGAATTTTGGCTGTTAGGTTGCTCCAGTGGAAAAATGAGAAATACAAATAAAAAATACTTTGTGAAAAATACTCCAAGTGCAGATTACTCCTGGAATCTGGGGGTACATTATTAATTTTAATACGTAGTTATCCACGATCAAAAGTAGACCCAGAGCAATTTGTTGTAAATGGAGAAATCTCCCTGCAACCTTTCTGAATCTTGTGGGATTTCCTAAATTTGTAAAGAGCAGAACTTGAGCCTTTCCTGGCTCTCTTGGTTTTCAAAGGCTGCATTTTTTTTTTCCTCTTATTTTTCCTTTCTTTCTCTCTGGGGTGTTTCAGGATTGTGAGCATGACGGGTTTTCCTACAGGGATACACAAGTGAGTGAAAAATGTTGTGATTGCGTTTTCTAAGGAGTGTGACCCCCAAGGCAGAGCTCCTTTATGTGTTCAGCCTTCCTTTGAGTGACAAAGGGCAAGTTTCACATCCCCTGAAACTGCCTTAAAAAGGAGAAGATGACACATGGATCCACATCTGCCCCAAAGAACGCGACAGGAACAGAGTCCGCTGAGGAGCCAGTGCAGGAGGACTGGCTGCCCACAAACAAAACTGAGGGAGGCATAACCATGACAGGAGTGAGAGGGTCACCCCTCAGACACCAACTGGCATAGGAGGACACTGCTGTGATGTGACTAGGTCCAAACTTTTAATTTTTACATTTTTTGAGTCGGAGTCTCACTCTGTTGCCCAAGCCTCACTGCAGCCTCGACCTGTTGGGCCCAGGCAATCCTTCTGCCTTAGCCTCTCAAGTAGCTGGGAACACAGACGTGTACCACCACATGCAGCTAATTTCCTTCCTTCCTTCCTTCCTTCCTTCCTTCCTTCCTTCCTTCCTTCCTTCCTTCCTTCCTTCCCTCCTTTCTTCCTTCCTTCTTCCTATGTTGCCCAGTCAGATCTTGAATTTTTGGGCTCAAGTAGACTCCCAAAGTGCTAGGATTACAGGTTTGAGCCACCACTGCGACTGGCCTCCAAACTCTCAAATATGTTATTCCACACCCGCGCAAGAAATGATATCCTGGTCTTTTCTCTGTGTTTTGCTCTCCTCGCCCTCGGGCCTTTGGAGAGCAGTATGCACATTTGCAGCAATCCTGAGGTTTAGCCACTTCCCAGATGTGGTGAGGAAGTGGAGTGTGTTCTGGGTCATGCAGAACTGCAGTGTCCAGTCGTGGCTTTATTTGACCACAATCGGCTGTCACAGTTCACTAGCCCCAGGGCCCTAAACATCAAGACAAATCAAGCCTAGGCCTGCAGCCTCCTTGCAGTGGAGAGTGTGTCACAGTAGCAAGTGTCCCAGAAGACGCACCCATGAACTTCTTCCCAACTAAATAAAGCAGTTTGTATTTTGCCCTGGCATTTGAAGGGACAATGGCATCGAGGGAGAGGACATATGTTGCAGTAAGGATCATTCAGCCTGGCGTGTTTACTTAGCATATCAGCCAGTCACAGTTGCACCTTGCAAGGGTCAGGGCAGGAGTAAACTTGAACTTGAAGTTCGAGTTGCACTTAGCAGCTCCATCACCCGCTGAACACATATGCACGCACACGCATGCATACACACACACACACACACACACACACACACACACACACACACACACACACCCCTCGCACCCTCAGTCACCATTGACCACTTTCTCCCCAGCCCCTCACGAGATCTCTCACAGCTCTGGTCTTGGTGGAATCACACTTATGTCTTTCTTGATAATTCAACTGACATTTACTGAGAGCTTTCTCTCTGCCCTTTTATCATCTCATTTAACCTGCATAATAACCCTATAAGATGGAATGACTGTTATTACCCCCATTTTACAGATGACAAAGCAGAAGCCCTAGAGAGGTTAAGTCACTTGGCCCATGGTCACATAACTAGTAAGCAGAGCTGAATGTAGGTGGGTGAGCCTGAGATTCCATGCTGTTAACTCATCACCCCATGAATTTCCACCATCATGGGATTTTACTGGTTGGTTGATTGAGTTGGGGTCTCTGTCATCCAGGCTGGAGTGCAGTGGCACGATCACCACAGCCTCAGCCTCCGGGGCTCAGGGCAATCCTTCCACCTCAGCCTCCCAGGTAGCTGGGACTACAGGTGCACGCCACCACATCTGGCTAGTATTTTTTATTTTTATTTTTTTGTAGAGACGAGGTATTGCAGCATTGCCTAGGCTGGTCTCAAATTCCTGGGCTCAAGCAATCCACCCGTCTCGACCTCCCAAATTGCTAGGATTATAGGCGTGAGCTACTGTGCCCAGCCCGTCATGGGATTTTATAATGAAGTTTTCTTCTACTGCTGCTGCCAAGCCTATGTCGGGACAATCTTTTCCACCCCTACCTTCCTATTCACTCTCAGTGTTTGTGCTTCTAAAATAGAGGTCCTCCCATAACCCAACCACAGGCCAGAACTGATGCTGCTGTGGAGGTCAGATTTCCATGAGTGAGAGAAAGAAGAACTCGGCGGTTCCCCCTTTCCTTGGCTCCTTCCCATGCTGGGCTTCTGTGACCCTATAGTGAGCCCCCCTGAAGCTGAGAGCCGTGACCTTTCAGCAGCACACAGGAGGTCAGTCCTGTGGTTATCTGTGCATTGACCTTAGCCTTTTCTGGTCTCAGGAAGCCTCCAAAGTAGGGACTGCCTCCAGGCTACAAACAGGAGCATTCTTTCTATCTACTGCAGCCTATTCCTTCTACCCTCGTATTTGGTCCCAAAGAGCCCATGTTGGGGCTGTTGTTAGTTAGCCAATCTGCCCGCCTCACTATCCCAGCTACAGCTTGTTGAGAAAAACACTTGAAAGTCTTTTGTTCTCCACACCCACGTACTTAAAATACCAGCCCCACAGGTCATTTTAATGAGGGAATTTGGCTCATAACACGTGTGACCCGGGGCTCAGATCCCACTTCTGCAGGTGCTGGCCAAGAAGGGCTGTGTCGCAGCAGGGATGGGTTGGGGCAGGGTGGAGGGCAGAGCCCGCGGGTCCTGTCACATGTGCCCACTGGCCAACCACAGCCCACTGTCAAGGCGGTGCCGGGTCTGGTTGGAAGAATACAAAGGAAGTGGAAGGCAGGGTTTTCCTATAGTGGAAAAATGTCACATGCACCTGTGAAGAAGTCATCACTCTGTCCATAAGAAGATAATAAGCAAATGTCCTTGTACCCAAAGCTGTAAACAAGAGCCCATTGTGAGGGAGATTACCAGAATATCTCCTCCTCCATGAACCTTGTGACTGTGGGCCAGACGCTCCACCTGGCAGTGTTCGCTGGGTGAAAATGTCTTGTGACTGCTTATAAAATGATAGGCAGGAAATAATAAGCATGATGATGGGCAGTGATTTCACAAATACTCACTTTGGTTGAATTTCATTCCTGATTAAGCAGGCTAGTCTGTGGTTAACTAAGGGGATGTCATAAGTGCTCAAATTTGCCAGAAGCCCAGATTTAGTTCAGTAAGAAAATGCCTTTTTTTGAGTCAGGGTCTCTCTCACTCTGTCATGCAGGTTGGAGTGCAGTGCCACGATCCTGGCTCACTGCAACCTCAACCTCCTGGACTCAGGCAATCCTCTCTCCTCAGCCTCCCGAGGGGCTGGGACTACAGGTGCGTAGCACCATGCCTGGCTAATTTTATTTTCTGTAAAGACAAATCCTCGCTATGTGGCCTAGGCTGGTCTCAAACTCAGTTGGCTCAAGCAATCCTCCCAGCTTGGCCTCCCAAAGTGCTGGGATTATAGGCATAAGCTACCACACCTGGCCAGAAAATGCGACAGCTAACTGTCAAGCATTGTTTGTACCATTGGCACAGTGAAACTTTTCGCTTTTGGGAAGCAAGTTCGAGCATGGTTCAAGTACCATGTGTCAATGAAAGGGAAAAGGGAGTCTCAATGTTTCCCCCGTTCCTTGGCTTCTTCCTGTGAAGGGCACCTGTGACCCTGTAGAGAGCCGCCTCTGGAGCTGAGAGTTGTGGCCTTTCTCCAGCACACACAAGTTCGGCCCTGAGATCATCTGTGCACTGACCAAAACCTCTGCTGGTCTTAGAGGGTAAAGGCCAGTGAGTGCTTCAGGGAACCTTCTAGCCTCCTGGGCAGTACTCCCTCTAGGATATAAATAGGAACATCCTGGATTCCTGGTGCTGGTGCCACTGGGTCTACAGGCAAAAATGTATGAGATCAAGGACAATAATTCAAAGAACAGTCAGCATAAAGCTCAGAGATTGGGTTCTACTATGTATATGAGCTGTGTGACTGGGAATATTATTTAACCTCTCTGAGCGTTAGCTTTGCTAGCTATTAGTCAAGGACAACAAAACCTATCTTATTTATTTCATGAGATTGTTGTGAAGATCAAATGAAATAGCAGTTTTTAAAAATTCACAAGTTCTCCCGGTACCTAACAATGCCAGTATTATGAACACAACCATTCTTTTTTTTTAAATTTTTTTAAATTTTTTTATTTTAAAGATGTGGGGTATAATTCAGGGTTATAAGTTCTCATTGTATAGGTAAAATTTGTGCCTCCCATTGGTTGTCACTTTGCCTGGTTTGGGATCAGGTACCCTTATTAGTGTTATGTGCCCACCCCCCCACCCCAGTAGTGGCCCGCCACAGACAGTCACTTTCATGTATTATGATAAATGTTCAGGGTCCACTTATGAGTGAAAACATGTGATACTCAGTTCTTTGTTTCTGTCATAGATCACTGAGTATGATGGACTCTAAATCCATCCAAGTTGCTGTGAAGTCCATAATTTTATCCTTTTTTTGTAGCTGCATAATATTCCATCATGTATATGTACCACTTTTTTTTTTATCTAGTCTACTTTTGGTGGGCAGCATGGTTGGCTCCATGCTTTTATAGCTGTTCTTTGTTATCATTTAGGAAATTGTGGATAAGATGGTTCCAGGAGAGCCACCATAGGAGCAGGACTGTTTCAGAGGTAAAAATACATGGGTCCCTATAGAGCAATTGTCATTCAGAGAGCCATGATTGTAACTCTTACAATATTTGTTATTTGTACTGGGTTAAATGGTGTTCACTAAAAATGCATGTCCACATGGAACCTCAGACTATAACCTTATAGAGAAATAGGGTTTTTACATACTTTCCCACCTCAGTGGGCATTCGTGGACTTCCTGATGTTTAGCAGTTGCCTGATTGTTGACCTATGACCCTCTAAGATGTATTAGCACCCTCTTGACAACTAGATAGTTTGTTGAAATTAACTTCTCCCCTCTGAAAGACTTCATAAAGTGAGATTTTAAAAGAGACACACATGGGGAAGGGGGAGCACACCTCATCGACAAGGGTACCTGCATAATTAACATTTGTATACCTAACCCTGAATTGTACCCCACATCTTTAAAATAAAAAAAAATTTAAATTTAAAAATAAAAGAGACACACAGACCCATATCATATTCTTTCCTTTGAAGTTCTGTACTGCTTATTTTTAAGTGATTTTGAGTCCTAGTTTGTGCCCTAAATAATGTTCTCTGTGGAGTATTAGAAAATTGAAAAGTATAAAGAAACTAGAGAATCAATTAAGTTACTCAACGATTCTGCTTTCTATAAGCAATTGTTAATGTCTGACCTATTTCCTTCTGATTTTTTATGCATTTAAAATTTTGAGATTATAGTTCTGGTTATTATTTTTAACTTATGGCTTTAATTGATAGGTTTAATTGTATGTTATCTCATAAGCACTTTTCCTTATCATAAAATTTTTTTGATAAACCTCACTTTTAATAAAGACCTAACTTGTTGTTAAATGGAAAAAAATAAGAAATAGGGTCTTTAGAGTTGTAACCAAGTTAAGGTAAGATCATCCTGAAGTTGAGTGGGCCCCAGGTCCAATGACTGATAGCCTTATGAGAAGAGGGCAATTTGGAGACAGAGAAGACACACATAGCAAGCTAGCCATGCAAAGACAGAGACAGGGAAGAGTGCCACAGCCACAAGCCAGGGATGGCCACAGAGTGCTGGGAGCCACCTGAGGCTGGGAGAGACAAGGAAGGAGCCTCCCTAGAAGGTTCAGAGAGAGTATGCTGACACCTTGATTTGGAACTTCTGACCACCAGAGCTAAGAGAGCCTATATTTCTGTTGTTTTAAGGGACCCAGTTTGTGGTAATTTATTGCAGCAGTCCCAGGGAATGAATACAGTGCTTTCATGAACTTTCTGAGCTGCTGAAGATGAGGACAACGAAGGGAGGAGGAACACATAGAGGGAGGAAGGACACACGGCTCCCACTCCCACAAGCAGCCATAGGCATCCTGGGTGACTGCGCTCTCAGGTCAAATCAGAGAGTTAACAGTGGCATTGTTTGCAACCCCTGAAGCCCCTCATGTTGCAGTCTGGAAAACTGGGATCTGGAGAGGTGAAGTCATTTGTATGGGATCCCAAAACTTCTAACTCTTTTACTGGAAAAACCACCTCTTTCTCTCTCTCCCTCTCGGTCTCTCTCTCTCTCTCTCTCTCTCACACACACACACACACACACACACACACACAGGCCACACAGGCCCTGCTCAGGCCTAGGGCAATGGCATTGTCTTAAAGGCACTTTAAAAAATAATAATAATTCCCCCTCTTGTGGCTCACACCTGAATCTCAACACTTTGGGAGGCTGAGGTGAGAGGATTGCTGAGGCCAGGAGTTCAAGACCAGCCTGGACAACATAACGAGATCCTGGGTCTCATTAAATAAATTTTTATTTAAACGCTCCCTGTCTCCTGAAGCCTTTTCCCACTTGCGCCCATTTCAGCCTTTCTTTGAGATGTATGGGGGCGGGGACTTTAAGACAGGATCCCTGCCTTCGGGAAGATTAGGCCTGTACAGCCAAAAACCACATTCATTCTGATATCCTAATTAACGAAAGGTGAGAAATGACTTATAAGGCAGACCAAACAGCCACAGAGTAAACTGTGGTCATCAAGGAGGCCTGCCTGGAAAACGAATGACTGCCTGGCGCCGTACTTGAAGGAACACCTGGGTGAGGACTGGAGCAATGAAGCCTGGGGGCTGGCAGAGTGGCTAGAGGAAAAAATACCTCAAAGTCACAATGCCGTGGCTTGGGGGTAGAACTCAGGGGACACAAGCCAGGAGTCAGGAGGGAAGCAAAAAAGGAGGGAGTGGGGAAGTAACACAGGGCAGGATCTTCCTAGTGAGAAGATCCTACAGGCTGACTCTGGAACTCAGACTTAATAACCCAGGTAATAATCCTTGTGGATGCTTGACGGAGCAGGGACGGACTGGCCGTGAGGATCGTGGGACGGTTGGTTTGCCAGCTGTGGACCACATGGATGCGGCCACTCCTGGGCCATGGTTACCATAGTTCCTATATCTGTAATTAGGGAGCCAAAGACTGGCCGGTGGGTATCCTCAGGCCCGTCTCCCTCTGCCATGGCACCTTCCTCCACATCATGTGCCCCCCTTAGTCCCCTTGGCCTGGCCAAGGCCTCTTTTGCCCAATCTCCTACTTCAGCCAGGGTGGGGAAACTTCTGAATTGGTGCCTGGCCACACCTGAAGGATGTTCTGAAGATGGCACATCCCTAAAGCCCAGCAAGATCCATCTCAACATTCCAGGGGAGAGGCCAGCTGATGGGGAAGGTGGGCTTGAGAGCAGGGTCCCTGGCACCACCCCACAGAAAGCATCTTTACTTCTTTACTTTTAGACGGGTCAGCCGAGACTGGCTATAAAGCCATGCCGGGCACAGCAGACTTCATCGCCACACTGTCCCTTGTTATTACTTTTTGTTTGTAGACTTAGATACAGACAGGATACAAATCCTTGGAAATTGTTTGGTGGAGATTTTTCACAATCAGGAATCGTGGCTTGTTGTGGTCAAAGAACATACCTTCATTGAGTGTTTTTCCATTGCCTTCCTTTGTATGAAAACACGTGAAATTGAGTATATTCTGGTCTTTCTAACTTGGGGAAAACAGGACATTTGCATTTTAAATTGGTAAATGGTTTTTGAAGTGGATAAGGGAGTAAATGGACATGTTTTGTTTTCCTTTTTTTTTTTTTTTTTTTTGGTTTCACTTCATGCTGCATGTTTAAGTGGAGAAACTGTGTTAATTGAAGAGCTGCTATATTAATGCTGTAATGACCACTATACTTAGTCAAATGTATAGAGCTGTGGGAAGCAGAGAAGAGAAATAATAAAGCAAATGCAACATGTACACACACACACGTATACACACGCCTTTGAATACCGTTTGCCAGATATTGTTTTAATCATATTAATTTACTTAGTCTCCCCTAAACTCAATAAGGTAGAAAAAGTTGCATGTACCCATATTCCAGGTCAGGAAACTGAAGCACAGAGAGGTTCCATGACTTGCCAAAGATCAGCTAGCCAGAATTCAAATCCAGAGTCCATCATCTGAACCACTTGGGCAAGAAGAAATGTTTTTAAATTATTAAATATCTGCAATGAAAATGCACTCACCTTTCATAAATATATGTAAAGTGTTTACATGGAAATTATGTGCATATTTTTTATTAATACTACTTATTGAATCTTAGTCCGTTGGTTACATATCCTTAAATCCATTTATTGACCATACATTTTGTTCTGGCCAATCCCATGAGTGCCTCTATTAACATCTGGCATTGTCAAATAATATTAAAATCAACCAGAATGAATATTTTAAAAATACAGAGAGGCTAATTTTAATTTAGCCTATCCTCAAACTTAGAAATTCTATCTTTCCTAATCTTAGAGGCACAAAGTTAGAGGGGGAAGATGGATGTGGTTTCTTTTACTCCACTTGGTCCTCAGTTGTAAATAATTGGGGAGGATGGTGTGGGGAGAAGGGCCATGAATGGAAAGCTGCCAGTCTGACTGTCTGGCTCCCTGAAGTTTTGACTTAACAGAAAATAAATTATAATATTTCTTAGTCTTGTGCTGTTTATTAATGATTAAATGAAAGCCATATAACTATATGAAGTGCTATGCCTAGACGAACACCATAGGCTTGTGTTCCAGACTTTAAGCAAAGCCAAATTCAAGAGAGTATGGGAAACATCAGTAACTTGTACTGAAGGACTGTCACCTTTCCAGCTTAAGGGCTGGAAAGCATAAATCAATGACCAGTTATTCAATAGATATATTCAGGCCATTGCTTCATTGTTTTTTGTGCTCTTTTGTATCCCAACAGGAAAAAGCTTCACTCTGACCATCACCGTCTTCACAAACCCACCACAAGTCGCCACCTATCACAGAGCCATCAAAATCACAGTGGATGGACCCCGAGAACCTCGAAGTAAGTGAGCCCCCCTCAAGGCTGGTATACCCTCCAGGCTGGTATGCTCAGGGACCTAGTCTCAGGATCCTTGGGTTTAACTTCTATGCAGGGGGGATGTCGGGCCCCTGAGGAGCACAAAAGAAACAAAGTAATTGCCCACACTCCCACTACTCAAAGATTGTTTCTGAGCACTGTGCTCTTTTTTTAAAGCACCCTCCTAGAGAGCAAAGGAAATTAAGCTGACTCAAGTGCAGGTTAGAACCATTTCAGAACTGCATGACACTGAGGACTAGTTCCTCAAATACACGGTGAAGTTCAACAGAATCAGAAACAAACAGTAAATGGAAGATTAGCCAAGCACAGGGGCAGCCAAAAAAGGCCTGAGGGTCAGAGTGGACCGCAAGGGACTGATTACTATCCATGTTGGCCTTTTATTAATCCATTAAGGCCGGAGATGAAAACTATGAAGATGACCCTTTTCTTTCTGTAGCACAGATCAAATCTTATTACAGGACTGTTTAAGATAGAGAGTGGGAGGGTAGAAGAATGCCTGAGGGAAAACCAGTAAATATAGAAAGATGGTACCAAAAAATAGCTCCTGTGAGGAAAGCTTTTAAAAAAGGAGTGGGGTTGTTTAGTCTGCAGAAAAGATGTCTTCACAGTGACTTAATGACTATCTTTGAGTAAACACAAGAGTAACACTCTTTTCCGGAACCACACCCTTGCCTGGGATCTGAGTTGGGTTACAGTTCCAGGTCTGTGGAACTAACCAGATCCCTCATCCAGCATCCACACACCTCCAAACCATATCAGCTCTCTGTGGAAAATTAATATTCTCTCTTCTTGGAGTGAGGGATATTGAAAAACAGGACTTCTTACTGTCCTTGAAAGCCGAGACGCAGGGAAGTCAAGTTGTAAAATGGAATGGTTACAAATTTGGGCTTTAAGGGCAAGTGAATTAAGTTCTTTAGTTTATAGTGAACTGTGGAACCTCTCTGAACCTCAGTTTTCTCTTCTGCAAAATGAGGATAATAATAAAAAGCTTTTTTATAACATCTAATGACGTGATGCTATGTGCCTGGTGCAGAGAATGAGGTCAGGAAATGTCAGGGATCCCCAGTAGAGCATCTCTGTCTGCAACTCTGGTTACTGCTCTGGTCCTCTCCAGATGACCTTGTCAGGGTGGTGGTTCCCTATGGGAGCTCTCAAGTAGCTCTCTACAGGCTATTCTGTGATTGCTGTAGCTTGTAGTAGCCTTTCCTGCAGTCCTAGGCACAATCTCCTAGCATCTCAATCACCTTCTAGAACATTCCCCATGCTGCCTCTACTTTCCTAGTGTCCCTGGGTGGAGCCCGCCTGGGACAGACCCACCCAGGACTTGTGCTTTACATCTGGGTCACCTTGCTGTGCTTGGTCACTCCCTTCACATCTTACCAGAGGGCCCTCCCAGCTTTTTCTCTTTAAGCCCATTAAGACTTTCTGACCATCTCAGGAAGCTCTAGGACTTGATGACATCCCCTGATTGCTTTTTCTATGTGAAAAGCAGGCCACAGGCACCAGACCGCACAGGCCCAAAGAATGATCATGAGCACTCCCTAATCTTCCAGAGTAGGAATAGGAAACCCAAGACTAACAGTGACCCCTCATTAAACATATAAATACCAAGTACCTTTGCTCTCCACAGAGAGTCAAAGAGAAAGCAGGCTTCAGTTATAGCAAGGTGCCTGGCTGGGAGTGGGGCAGTTGTTAGGTGTAAGGAAGCCAACTTGGAGGATAACTAAGCTTAGGAAAGGCTCCTTGAGGAAGCTGTGGAATCTCTGCCTTTACATTTAGAAGCAGCAGCCCTCTCTTGGACAGCTCAGCTGTCAACCTGCCTGAGGAAGAAGCTAAAGCAGGTGACCCCTGGGTATACCTTCTATTTCTGCTATTCTCTCATGCATAAACATGGCTAGGTTTTGCCTCACTGCAAATATTCTTTTTTCATTCAAAGAATGAACAAGGTGGTTAAGCTTCAGAAAATAAATGGTGGCTGCTCTAACTTTTAGGAATTGGCAGTCCAAGGGGAAAAAAGTCATCTATGCGATTATACTGGCCTGCCTGTATATACAGCTTACTCTGCCCCTGCTGTTTTATAACTTAAGAAAACAGTCGTTCTTTTGGGAAGGGCCTTCTGAACAGACAGAAGGGACTCTCTCAAAGAGGCGGCCATTTTTACAGTCTTTCCTGCTAAGGGGAATTTGGAGTCTAAGGAAAAGTAAAATGGGTGGAATAAATGTAGCTATGATATTAAGAAATGTTATAGCCTCAAGTAGATAGTCTCACATTTCACAGGAAATTCTAGAAAGATGTCAAATGCACACAGACTCCCAGGGTGACTTGAGTAATGCTGACTTTCGTATCACCCATTTAAGGGTGGCCATCAATGCTGATTTTTCTTCTTTGAACATCTCTATTCAAGAAAGGAACTTATCTTTGGTAGAACTTTGCTCACAAGCACTTTCCAATGTCATATTAGGGAAAGACACTGCATGCACAGTAAGTCGCCTACATATGAACCGTTATGTAACAAACTTTCAAAGATGTGAATGTGCATTTGCATGTCCAGTATACACATGAGTTAGTTCATGTGTCTGGCATACCTTGGCACATGCATGCATCCTCTACAAGTGGTTGTGCTTTTGTATGCTTTACTATACAATATTGTTTAGAGTATAGTAGTACAGTATCTTTATTTCCATCCCAGGATGTCCAGAAGCAAACATAAAAGCAGCAGTGATGTAGCTGGTGTAGTTTAGCCAATTGTTGGACTTATGAACAAATTGGACTTACTAATGCACTCTCAGAACAGAATTCATTTTTATGTTTATAGTAAATCAGAATGCCCATACAGTGCCAAACCGCCAGGTAAATAAGACCTCCCTCCTGAAGCCCCTCCATGATTAACAGTGCTATGAATTCTGGACAATTCTATTAAAATGGCCCTGGCATCGCCAAGTTGAATTGTTTTTGAAAAGTTCTCTGGTTTCATAAAATCAAAGACTATGAGAGCTAGGAGGGACCTGGGAGAGCCTTCAGGAAAAATCACCTCATAGATAAGGGAAAGCAGCCCCAGAGAAATGAAACACTTGTTTAGGTTTAAAAGAAATAGTTGGTGATGAAGCCAGAGATAGAACGAGGAGTTCCTGATGTCTAATCCCATACTCTTGCCCATCCATTTGTCTGCCCATTTATTTGTTCATCTTTCCATTCATGTCATACTTCTGTGCAGCATCTATTCATTATGAACTCTCTGACTGGGCTCTAATATCCTCATGTTTAAAATGGGAAGTTGGCTTATGTGACTTCTCACATTTATCCCAGCTCCAAGATTGCTAGAAAGGGCAAGTGGAGGTGCCCCATTGCAGGCAGGAAGCATTTAACTTGAAGAATGCGTGCAGCTTGACCCATTCAACCTGCCATTTGGGTGATGAAGTCAAGGACCAAAATAAGACACTGTGTCCCAGTCCATTTGCTGGTCATGCTGATGGGATAACTCGATGTTTCCCTTCCCTGTTCTAGGGTTTTCGGTATGAAACTGCAGCACAAAGTGTATGCCAAAGAGAATTAAAAGTCGTTTTCATTTCAGATGGTCACTTGCTCTTTTGCAGTAGTGGACCTGACTGTCAAAAACTTAAATCCTTGTTTTGATTTCCAAAAAAATCATAAGTTTTTTTTTTTACACCTTAGACCAATATAAAACCGTATTAATTGTTGAAAAACTAACATTATCTTGGAGAAGAAACACCATCAGAAGGTATTCTCTACCTGGGATGGGTTCTAGCATTTACTAGCGAGACCTCTGATTTCAGTTAATAGCATTTAGTAGCTTACTAATGTATTGAAAGAGCATCTCCTCTTTAAGCATGAAAGATATAATGAAAGGATTTTAAAAGAAAAGAATATTTGAGTGTTGTTTTGTGGGGTTTTTAAAAAATATTTCTGAGGTCTAATGAAAAACGCCAGCTTTCAGCTCCTGTGTCTGTCATTTAGGTGACTCTGCTCATATGGAGATATCAAAGCATACTCTTCACAGATGTTTCACTAAATAATCTGAATGCAGAAATTGGCTCAGTACCATGAGGGAGATATTTTGCTAAGGAGGGGAGTATGAACAGTTGGAACCCTAACTGACCCAGAATGGGGAGTCCCATTCTGCTGGTGTTTATTGGGCAGCTGTCATCAGGAATCCGTTATATCTGGAACATTGAGAAACCTAATTAAAAATCAAAAAGGTTAATAAAACAAATTCTGGCCATTTCTGGGACAACTCCTGTCCTTCACAGTGACTGTTCTGCATGAGTTCTTGATATCACAGTAAGGGATGCAAGGTGGGACTGTTACTTCAAAACTCTAGAATACTTTCTGGGGTACCAGCCTTCTTGCTGACTAATCTTTATGGGGAGTTATAGTTAAAATAGGTTGCTTGAAGGGCTGACCTCTTCATCACTCTGTTGCTTTTTGAAATAATTAGTGGAGATTATGTCACATGAATAGCATTTTTTCTATGATTTTGAATGTAAATAGCAAACTTACTATATATAAATATGAGATATAGAATCTTTATTTATGAGCATATGTTTCAAGTAAAGAAGAGAAAATCACGAAAGGAAACTGTAAACTTATGGTGATAATGGATCTAAAAATATTTGAAATCAGGTTGTCCAGAAGAGTATGGTATGAGCATCATGTTTATGGATTGCTTTGATGATTGAGTAACACATGATTTCTTTTAAAAGGGTTATTTTCTGGCTGGGCATGGCGGCTTATGCTTGTAATCCCAGCACTTTGGGAGGCTGAGGCAGGAGGATGCTTGAGCCCAGGAGTTTGAGAGCAGCCTGGGCAACATAGGGAGACCTTGTCTCTACAAAAAATAAAAAAATTAGCCAGGCGTGGTGGTGTGCACCTGTAGTCCCAGTTTCTCAGAAGGCTGAGGTGGGAGAATCGCCTGAGCCCAGGGGGATGAGGCTGTGGTGAGCTGTGCCACTGCACTCCAACCTGGGCAACAGAGTGAAACCCTAACTCAAAAAAAAAAGGTTATTTTTCTATAAATAAAAAGTTTATTTTCTCTTAATAATAAAAATACCTGCAATAACAATCGTCAGCATGAGATAGTGTTATTTGGCCAACACCATTCACAGTGCTTCATGCATATTAATTTATATAATCGCAAAAAAAAAACCCAGATAAGGAAATGGAAAGAAAAAAGAAATTGTGTACCTTGCCAAGGTCATACAGCAAGTGAGCCAGAGTTTAAACTAAGCAGCCCTGACATTGGCATGCACAGACGCTGATATCTGTCTTTAAGAACTGTACTAACTGCTATTTGAGCTTCATTGTACTGTAAATCCTGTATTTTTTTATTAGGAGAGCTTATCAGTACAATTCTGGTTCACATATGGTTTTCTTCAAGAAAGCAGAGCCCTGTCTGTTTGGCATTTGTCATTTTTGTACTGACAGGAGGGAACCAGCCTCCCATGGGTCTGCAGGGAAGTACACCCCCGGGGAGTGCCATGGCCACCATGCTGGTCATATGCACTGTCACTAGGGTCTGCTTGGGGACCTGATATAAATGGGGGCTTGAACCAGGGTGAGGCACAGCATAAACTACTTCCTTCATGCAGAAAAGATGAGTAGTGTAGACGTGACACCCAGGGCAGCAGTCTGAGTCCAGATCCCTCATTCACAAAGGGTTTCCTAGAGGGCTCACATGCACAGTGTGCAACCTACTGGAAGTATGAAAATGTGTGTCGCTCTTTGCTTCTGAATGGTTCTTAAAATGTCAGATAGCTTTATACATCTGTGATCTCAAGACTGTAATGACCAATCCACAGTCACATTGTCTACTGGAAATTGCTTGCCTGGGAATTCCAAGTCAGGATGGATGAATCTACTCAATCTCTCTTCCCTTGGATTCTTCAAATGTCAGATTTGTACTTTAGTTCTTTCTAGATAAAATTCTGATGCACAAAGGAAATTCCTCCTTCCCTCCCACCCAAATATGTAAAGTCGGAGCAAAGCAGAGGGTGACATCTCCCCCCATTTTGAAAGGCATTTCAGACCATGCTTAGTTATATCTCCCCCCATTTGGAAAGGCATTTCAGACCATGCTGAAAATTCTGGGGGACCCCCCTCCAGCCGCAGTATTTTAATTCCTTCTGTGCTAAACTCTCCAACTACCTGAAGACTTGGCAAAGACGGTTTTTAAAGTGCTCAAAATAATCATGCCTAAATGTTTCCAATGAATTTTAGAACCTCTTTCTGTTTATTATTTGTACTAGTATCAAACTAGACCAAGGAGAAGAATTTTATATGCGTAGGGATTTCCTGACCCTTGAGTTAAGGCTAAGTCTGATAGGGTCACTGGACTGAATGGGAATGTAAGAGGACCCTGAAGGGAACATGCTTCTGTCCCAGAGGCAGCAATCAGCCACGTACTACACCTCAGAGTGACCTGGGTCCTATGTACCCTTGGTTACCTTTCCTATCATGTATAGAAGTCACTGAGATTTTTTTCTAGATGGTATTTATGTTGCTGTGGAAAAGAAGAAAAAATAAGAGTTCCTTCCAGGTACCATGAAAACCCAAAGAAATGATGTAGGTACCACCCCAATCTAGTGTAGGGGGTCAGAGAGGAGAGAAGAAACAAGGAATTAAACTTAAACCATTACTTTGAATTTCTCTTTTCATCTGGACCTTGCAAAAACCCTATCACTATTTTGAATGCCACACCAGGGAGGCCAAGATCTACACTAATATATTGCAGTCCTCGTTAGAATTTGTTAAATGACGTGCTAAAAAAAAAAAAGTCATCTCTGCATTTCAGCTTCCGTTTCTTAATCTTAAAACATGTAAAAAGATTTTTGGATCCTGAACTAGGGGACCTGGGTTTTCTCACTGGCGCCACCAGACCAGTGGGTGTGAACTTGGGCAATTATCTTAAGTACTTTTGTCCTCATTATCCTTTTCTATGGAACCAGGCAATGGGACGAGATAATCTCTAAATTAGTTCTTACTCAAAAGGGGTAACAAAATATGGTCAGTAAAATAGAGCCATAGGTTCCCACAAACAGGGCCCCTTAGAAGCCGAGGCCTCCAGGCCCTCTTCCCTGGGTAGTGCATTCCTAAGTCACATCACCCGACTTCACGTGCACCCAGGATATATATTAGAAATCATTTTTTGCTGCAAATTTTTGAAATTTACAAAAATTGTCCTGTGTTTTGAAATGACCTGGTTAGCAATGGCCCTGGTTTCCTTGCCATCAACATGTGATTAAGATCAAGGGTTGAGGTCCCCATTTTGGCAATTGCTAACTGTGTGGGTGAGGATACCCAGAGGAGTGGCTCGTCGTCCAGCTGATCCTCTTTAAGATAGGGGCAGAGGTTGCACTAACGTCACAGGGTTGGGAGGCTGAAAAA
Organism: Cephalopachus bancanus; assembly: GCA_027257055.1. Lineage (NCBI taxonomy): Eukaryota > Metazoa > Chordata > Mammalia > Primates > Tarsiidae > Cephalopachus > Cephalopachus bancanus. The sequence continues at coordinate 1,357,479 of JAPVLO010000260.1, read as the reverse complement.
CTGCAGCCACCGTGGAATGCTTAGAACTGTGCCTGGCACACAATGTGTGTTCGGAAGAAGACAGCTATTATTCGCGTTTAGTCTTGAAAATCTTTTGGAAATGAAAAAAACCTAAGTAAAATTTTTAAAAAGATCTATGGCTCCTAACTTGAAAAATTCATAAAGTTGCCATAATTTTGCCCTTTTTATGACATTTAATTAAACATTTGTAAATTTTGATTTTTTTTTTCCAGTTTTTGTTCTGTATTTAGACTCAGGAAAATTTCTTTTCTGGCATATTTATGGGCCCTTGAAACACTCTGGACATTGTTCCTGAGTCCTTAAACAGGGAAAATGGCCTTGCCCCCAGATGTTGCACTTTGTGAAAAACTCAGGGCAAAAAGTCATGTCCGAGTAATGTCAAAAGTTTGTACTTGAGATCAGACATGATCTCATGATATGGGTCCTTTCAGCATCTGCATGGCATCTATAGCTTCCACCCTGTTCAAAAACAGGACATGAAATGTGCGACTGTGTCAGAGTCAGAACCCGTGTACTAAGCAAATGCAGCACATCTTCCAGGTGGGTCTGGGATCTCTAACCACAGCCAAGCTTTGCAGGTATAGAAACATGTTCAGCCACTCATTGAGTTTCCTAAGCCAGTGTATAGCACTAGAAACCCAACCATGTGTGGGGCAGTTCTGTCTGCTGCCCGTGTTCCCGGGGGCCTTATGGGGTGGCCTCCGCCTGGATGTTCAGTGCACATATTTACTGTGCACATATTACTGTGCACATATCCCATGGAGATAGGTAGGATCCAGGCTAGCTGATGGGTTGTGGTTGATCATCCCAGTGCATTATAGCATGTCTGCTTCTCTGCTTTCATGTAGATTTAGAATTTTGTGCATACCCTAGCCACTTTCTATTTTTCATTTTGGGAAAAAAAATAAAAAAACCTCTCCTTGAGTTTTCCCAAAGGCTTGGGTTTGTTTTTTTATTTTTGATTCCTGTAAGTCACATAGCTAGAAAAGGCATTAGTAAGAATCTGATACACAAAGTCTCATAGAACTCACCACCACCAAAAAATAAAAATAAAAAAATTCCAGTTTAGCTTTAATAACTAAAAGCTGCACCTCACACTAGATCTGTGTTTAAGTTCATTTGCACTAGCTGGCAATTTCTGTGTTCTCCTGTTCTTTTCATGTTCTTTTCCTTAAAACACATTTAAAATTTTTTTTTTTTTTTTACTTTAAATATGTGGGGTACAATTCAGGGTTAGGTATACAAATATTCATTATGCAGGTACTTTTGTTGATGAGGTGTGCCCTTCCTCCCCAGGCAGTTTCCCACTACTGCCAATCCCTTTCTTATAGTATTATGATAATTGTTTAAGGACCACTTATGAGTGAGAACATGTAATAGATCACTCAGTATTATAATCTCTAAGTCCATCCAAGTTGCTACGAAGTTCATAATTTTGCCCTTCTTTATAGCTGCATAATATTCCGCTGTGTATGTGTACCACATTTTTAAAATCCAGTCCTCTTTCGATGGGCAACATGGTTGGTTCCATGTAAAAACACATTTTTAAGAAGGTTTGCTTTTTTTTTCTAGGAAAGTATTAAAAGTTGACAATATAAAAGGTATAAATTAAGTATAATCTATTATTGCATATTACAGCTGTATTATCTAACTTATCACAAGCCACTGACATTTAGTTGGATGCAAAATGTGTTTTCCATTGTATATTTACACATGGTATATTTTCATCAAGTTCTACATATAAGTTATGCAGTATAACTGGGAAAATTTGCTGTAACCGATAGCCAAATACTCTGGATATATATTCGTAGGTGAAATCCAAGGGGAAAAAAAATAAGTTCTTTTCTGTTTGCCTTTTTAAAAAGTAACACAATGGAATTAATCTGCCAACTCCCCAGACCCCTATAAAGTAAGTTAATGGCGATACATTAGTTTGTTGCTTTCGTGGTACATTAAAGCAAGTATTGACTAAAACCTAGACTGTTATTGAAATCTTTCAGTTGACTCTCATACTGAAATGTCAAACATTTGATGCTTTGTTTGTTTGATTTTGTATTTTTTTTCCACCATGGCTTACGAGTCATCTTCTGATTATTTGAGATAAAGAGTAAACATTTGAAATAAGTTCTTAAGTACTATATACATGTGTGGCCCTTTTTCACCTGATTTTCCCTTACCTTTGAAGTGGTTTTACGATATTTCCAATTCACTCATTTTAAAGAGCTGGGAGAAGTATGCAGAGTTGCATCCTTTGCTCCTGTCTAGTCATGACCTTTGTCAGAGAATAACTCAGAGACCCAACCATGTGTGGGGGGCAGTTCTGTCTGCTGTCTGTGTTCCCTGGGGCCTGATGGGGTGGCCTCCACCTGGATGGTCGGGCCTCATTACTGTGCACATATCCCATGGAGACAGGTAGGATCCAGACTAGCTGATGGGTTGTGGTTGACATGCTTAGGGAGGCTCAGAGAGTAAAAGAGGAGTTTAAAGGCAGAGCAACCTAAGTTCAAGTCTCTGATTCCTGCTACTTACTAGCTGCGTGTCCCAGTTTGCTCATCTGTAGAATGGGCTGAATGATACTTTTCTTGCTGGGAAAAGTGAAGATTAAATGAGATGGCCTGAGAGAGAGGCTCACAGCCCCAGCTCCAGAGTTCGTTGCCTGATTCCCTTGCCTCTCCCCCGTGATCAAATTAACCTCCCCAAGTTCAGCCTCTTCAGGTATAAAACCAGGAAGATGATATCCCTATCTCTGGGATTATTGTGCAAATTGAATAAGTCATACACATTAGGACATAGCACCCAGCACAGAGGTGCTCCTTAAATATTTGCTTCTCCTATTAAAGCACATGCCCTGAACGGGCAGGCCCCTTTCCCTCAACCCACGGGAAACAAATGGACTTCTAACCAAATAAGGGTCAAGTATTTGCCATTGCCAAATTACTTTAAAAAATAAAATTCTGGCAAGATTGGACTCTTAGGATACAGTACAATCAGGGTTTTTTTTTTCTCTTTTCCTTCCACCCTGTCTATTATGAACTCCAAATACTGTATCACTGAACTGGCTTCAACAAATGTATTCCTCATTGAAGTATAGCCTTGTTAAGTAGATTGCCCTACTTCCTTAGGGAAAGTTCATCTTTTTCCAAACAAAACTGCAGGTTATACCTAAATGCACCTCTGCTTCTTAACTAAACATTAAGCACCTATGCTGTTGTGTGACTTGTAAAGACCCTTAGCACCTCGAAGCTTCCCCTGGGTCATCCATAAGCTGAGAATAAAAAATACAAGCTCTGTCTCCTACATAAGGTTGTTTTGGATAACTTGAGATAATAATATATATCAAAGTGTTTATTAAACAGTCTATCAACTTAAGTAATAAAAATATAATACACATATAAATAGATAATTAAACAACAGAAAACTCTATTGTTATAGCTTGCATGTAATACACAAAAATCGTAGGTACGTTGAATAAAATAATTGGTTTTTTTGAAGGCAGATTTTATCTCATCATGTCTTTTACAGCTGATGAGAAGACCATTGTAAAGAAAAAATAGAGGCATTTAAATCAGTCCCTACTGTGCATCCATACTTTTAGAATATCTTTTGCCGTTAGAATATCTTAATATTTTCTTTGCCTACAACTATATACTGTTTAAAATTGTTGGGAACAAAAGAAACACCGTCACCCTTGGCAAACAGTTGAAAGTCAAGTTTTATTTGAACATATATTTTTCTTTTCCAAGACCAAATACAGCTTTCTTTCTTCTAAAACTCTATTATTCCATCTTCTCTCAAATGAAACACTCACATAGCCAGAGGCTGGGGAAGAGGTGGGAAGCATTAAGATCTGCTGAGTCCTTATTCCTTTTTTTCTCTTGTGGCTTTTTATATATGCTGCTTGCCTGAGATTTCTGGATTTGGTTTCAGGGAGGTGAAATGTTACACCCTTGAGTCTCAATACCAGTTTCCCAGGATGGGTCAAAAATTGCAGCTGCTTGGAGGTGAGAATCTTCTAAGTCTCCAGAGGCCGGCTCTCTGTCCTGTTCATTTGCTGACATGCTGCCGCTGGGGCAGGTTCAGAGAAACCCGTCCTATTCTTTGGGTGATTCAGCCAGTCTCAAAATAAATAGGTAGCAGAGTGCAGGGAGAAAGAACTGGAAGCCACTGAAATTTGAGTCTGGAGGGCTGAGCTGTTCTCGGGAGCTGCTGGGTTGAACTCTAAAAGGAATCCTGAGCCCTGGGCAAGGGAGAGGCCCGGCCTAGTGGAAAGACCGTTAGCATGCCAGTTCCGTCTTAGGTCTGGTCCTGCTGCACTCGGTGAAGTTCAGTAGCTCACGTGTCCTCTTAGGCCCTCAGTTTCCTCATCTGCAGAAGGAAGGAGCGAGAGGGATTTAATGATTTTTAAGTATGACTTGGTGTGTGTAGGAGCAATTGCACTTTCAAAGCATCCTCTTCTGCCCCTGAGAAGGAGACCCCAGGGGCCACTGTGGTGCGCCTCCTCTCTGGGGAGACAATGGCTGTGACTGGGAAGGTGGGAGTGGGGCAGGAGAAGGAAGAGAAAGGCAGGGAGAAAGGATTTACTCACACCCCAAGCTGGAGAAAGAGATGAAGAAAGAGCCACTCGTCGGGCTCGGTGGCTCAGCCTGTAATCCCGCGCCTTTGGGAGGCTGAGGTGAGTGGATTGCCTGAGCCCTGGGTTCGAGACCCGCCTGGGCAGACGAGACCTCATCTCTACAATAAATCAAAAAGTTAGCCGGGCATGGTAGCGCGCGCCTGTAGTTCCAGCTACTTGGAAGGCTGAGGCGGAAGGATAGCCGGAGCCCAGCAGGTCGAGGCTGCGGTGGCTGGGAGCGGCCACTGCACTACAGTCTGGGCGACAGAGTGTGACTCCAACTCAAAAAAAAAAAAAAAAAAAGAAAGAGACACTCCAGAGTGACAAGCCGTCTGTTGGGAAAATCATCCTAACTAGGTTTCTCATGACTTTGGCAACATTTAAAAAAAAAAAAAGACATGTTAAACCCACAAAGTGCTCAATTGTCCAAGTCCCAATATGGCCAGCCTCCCGAAGCTGGCCGGTCAGCTTGGTGTTAATTCCTCGGCGAACTGAAAAAAGATGGCTTGAGTGATGTTGACTTCATTGTGGGAGCGTTTCTGAGTGGGGGTGGCCTCCCTCCTGTGCCTCCTCACAGTATTATGGGCTGTTCTTCATTACCTGCCTACCTATCTTCACAATCTAGCCGCAAACAGCTTCGGTTGACCACACCACTTCCCTATTGAAAGTTAATACTGTTTGACTCATTCTGTGTTACTAACCTGAAGCCAAAGAAAACAAGGCAGAGAATAACTGGCTTGTATGGAGTTTGGAAAGCTCTCGGAGGCCCTGCTTTCAAAATCCTATACAGTAGCTTTACTATATCTCTCTGCTGCAGCTGCAGAGAAAATGAAGGAAGCAGAAGTGGTTTTTAAAAAAATGAAAAGTTGGGGGTGGGGAAGAGAAAGGGAAGGGAGTTGGGCAGGGCTCCCCTCTGGCTGGGAAAAGACTGTAATCTGCAGTCATTTATGAGGCCTCTCATCGTGCTGAGGTCTTGCTTTGACACACCAGCATATTCACACAGAAGAGGGACTGTTGACGGAGTTAAAAGGAGAGAAAAGTTCAAAACATTCGTTGACAGGGCGGTTCTCCTATTGCATACGTATCAGAGAGGAGCCGGGAGGCTAGTCCCACCAGGCCAGCCTGTAGGCAGAGCCCAAAGTAGACAGGCTGAGGGGGAGGGTCTGTTATTTTCAAATCTGGAAAGGATTTGAAAGGAAGAATGATGCCGGGGTTTGCCAGGCAAGGATGGAGGCCTGGGACAGCCTTCTCTTCCTTCAAGCTCAGATGTGATCACGAGGGTGAATAGGGGGCACTTGTATCTTGGAAGCAGTAGAACTTTCCCTCCTGACGTCACCTGGCAGGCAGTGGGACTCACATTTTCATCACCACCCTGTGGGTTTTGGGAAGTCCAGGTCAATAGCCGCCTGCCCTGTCAGGTAACTGGTAGGAGAGCTCTCCCTGCCCGCAGATGCTCCTTTCCAGCTGGTGGCTGCTTCTGGCTCCTGTGTGTAAAAGTCAGCCTGAATGAAGTTGTCATCCCCAAACAGCTTGAGAGCTCTATTCTCTGGGTGGTGTGAGGGAGGGCTAACCATCTGTTAAAAACAACGAGTGACTGTTGGCTTTCGTGCTAGTAAGTGCTCAGGAGCTGGGAGAGGCCAGGGAGGGGAGCTCTGTCCTTTTGTAACAGCCAGGGCCTGCTTGGCCATTTGTCCAAGGGTCTTTGTGAGGTGTTTAGGACACAAGAGAGGGTCAGAATCAGATGCTATCTCCCTGCTGCTGGGAAAGCCCCTGGGCCCAGTGGGCAGGGCTTTTAGAAATAGGAGGGAATTTCCTTACCCCTTTTTAGAAGTACGGAGAACTGGAGATCATACTGCATGCTGCTGGGTGGGCATCCCAGAGTGAGTATAGTCCAAACAGGGGGCGTTCATTCATTTACTCACTCATTCATTCATGTATCCAGAATATATTAGAATATTACCCAACCTTGGAAGGGCCTTCTGTTTACCTCGGACCTGTCCAAACATGCTCAGTGTCTCTGCTACTTATGCACACTTTCTGTGGTGCAGGAGGGCAACAGAGACTCCTGCAGAGAGGTTAGGAGGTCCATGTGGAGGACAGCAGTGCCCAGCAACAAGCCAACACAGGGAGAGCATGTGGGCCTCTGGGCTCTTGTTCTCCTGTCCTTCAGACCTTGCCTTTCCACCCCAGGACTAGCCCTGCCAAAGACCTGAACTCCAAAGCCAGGTCAGAAGTTCCAGGCAGTGTTTCATGAGTCAGTACTCAACTCTCCACAGTGCCCCATGTGCCACTAACACTTGTCCTTCCACAGCCACCCTCCTTTCTGGGTTTATCCCTGGGCAGAAGCTACTCCCACCAACAAATCCATGTCCCTAGTGGGTTCCACTCCGGTTACTATTTAGTTGCACTCTAATGGGGGGGTGGTTCTTGGAGACAATGCTGGGGAGAGTTGCTAATACTTGGGAGCATAGGCTGGTAGAAGAGAAAGGACCTTGAACGTATGAGCTTTTGCACTCCTCTTAAATGGCTGCCTCTGCTGCTCCCACAGAAGGTTGCATCTGCTCAAGAGCAGAAGCCACCAGGCAGGTTCTCCACCCTGAGCCACAGTTCCCTCCTGCATCACCAACAGAGACAGGCAGTAACCAGTGATGAACGATGAGGGCAGATGTTGACTGCTCTGCTTTTAAGGTGGTGAGTCCAGGTCTCCAAGAGCTCATGGGAGTGGGCTCAGAACTCCACGGCCTGTGACTGTGCACCTTGAACTCAGGGAACAGAGTTTGGCTTTTGCTTTTGTCCCATGGGCCTTGGGGGCACAGGGTGGGGGGGCAGGCCTGTGTGGGTCTTCAATCTGTGTTCATTGTTGATCTTGCTTTGGCCTTGGTCATCTCTACCTCATTCATCATTGTGTCCACATCTGCTCTTCTATGCTCACCTCTAGTGGCTGGGTCTTAGCCCATGTGTTGAGGGTGATTGTGGGTCACTGTGTGTGTGTGCGTGCGTGCGTGTGTGTGTGTGTGTGTGTGTGTGTGTGTGTGTCAGTATCTGTGTATGTGCATGTCCCCATATGTATCTGTATGTGTGTATCCATGTGTCTGTACATGTCTGTGTATGTTTGTGTGTGTCTGTGTCCATGTGTGTCTGTATGTGTATATATTTGTGTGTACATGTGCATTCATGTGTGTACATATATCTGTGTGTACATGTCTATGCGTGTCCATGTCTGTCTTACGAGTGTGTGTTTATGTTTATGTTTGTGTGTGTGTGTGTGTGTGTGTGTGTGTGTGTGTGTATGAATGTACTCATTACCCAGGCACAAGAGAAGTCTCACTTATGTCCGAATGCTACTCTCAGCTCAGCACAAGAATTTTTATGCATTCTTTTTGTTTTTAGTATGATACAAGAAAAATAGAGAAGGTGAGTTTTGCTGACAGATTTAACTTCTAATGGGACCGTTCTCCATGAAACGTCATATGCTCAGTTGTAATGTTTTTCCTCTAATAGTTTTTCTACAGTTACATTTTAGCTGAAAACTTTAACTCCAATTCCTTGGCCCCAAATGAATTCTGCTTTCCCACAACCTAGTGGAGGACAATTGGGTGGCACCAATTATGAAGGACCAGAGTATTCATTCATTCATCCAGTCAGTTGGTCACTCGAGGCAACATTTAGTGAGCCTGCTATTTTCCAGGTATTCTTATAAGTGCTTGAGACATGGCTCTTATTCTTATATGGGCTTGAAACACGTGCGGAAAAGAGACAAAAATCCCTGTCCTCGTAGACCTCACAGACCAGTGGCACAGACATGCTATGGAGAAAACCAAAGCCAAGGGCTGGGGATCAGTTGGATGGGGGAGAGTTTGCAGCTTAAAATAGGGTCTCCAGGAATTCCTCAGGGAGAAGATGACACTTGAGCAAATACTTGAAGGGAGGGAGAGATCAGGTCCATGGGTATCTGAACACTGAAGAATGTTCTGAGCGGAGGGAACAGCAAGTGCAAAGGCCCTGGGGCAGTGACATAAGAGCAACAGCAAGGTGGCCATTGTGGCTGGAGCAAAGAGGGGAGTTCAAACTGTCTGCCTTCTAGTTTCAAGTAGGGAGAATCACCTTAGAAAGCAGCCTGAGAAAAATGCCACCTGACCTCAGAAACGTGTGCTTTATGCCATGTGAGAGGCCACTGTGAGACTATGATTTGAGAAGACTCTGAGTAGGGGAGCCCTATGCACAGGCAGACTCAGTGTGTACCCATTCACCTGTCACCACCTGCAGGAGAACAAAAGCTCTTCCAAAGACCCAAAAACCCCACAGTTCTTCTGGGTAGTTCTCCTGGGGTGAAGCATCCTGTCTCTTGGAATTCCCAAGTAGGTAGAAAATGTTATCTAGGAAGGGGTGGCATCCTTGCAGACTTGTTCCTTTGACTTGGTATGATTTACCCACCTAGGAAATAGTAGGGGCATGAGCAAGGAGAACAGAAGCCCTGCACAGGGCATGTGGTGAGGTAGGGTGGTGGGTATTAATGTAGGACTTATGATCCTCCTGGTGCTGTTGGTGGGATGGGCAGTGGGGCTGAAAATATCATTATTTTCTAACCCCCACAAGAAGCAGAGAAATGAGAGCCTAGATTCATGTTCCACAGAGCGGCTTTCTTCCCAGCTGCAGCCTCTGACACTTCCTAACAGGTTTTAAGCTAATTTTAATGTCCCACTCCCTCTGGACTGAACCTTGGGGTGACCAAGGGGCAGAGACAAAAGCAGAATGGAATGCCCCAAACAGTAGGGTGGCAAGAAGGGCACAGTGAAGGTTTGTGGGAAGAGAGGAGAGGATCACTGAAAATTGATGTCCCAGGTCACAAACAACTAACCATCCAAAAGGCCACTGATGAAACAGCAGGAGGCAGATGGAGAGGTGGACATAGCTGCTGACCACCTAGCACACAGGAGGTAGGGCAGGCCAGGTGAGGTCCCAGACTGGAAGACCTTGTGGGGATCAAGACAGAGCTCGGAGACCAACCTGATGGTTAGACTTGGCAATAGCTCCCCAAGACCAGGTGTCTGCCTGGAAAACAACCAAAAGAAAATTCTGACAGTCATAACCTCATGTGAAGTTGTTCAAGAAAGACCATGCTTAGAGTCATCCAACAAGAACCAGTTGAGAAGATAATCACGGCACATGTAATTGCCATGGGTGCTTTTAGAGCCCCTCAGAGTAATCCGTCTTAGTGCCTTAATTCCAGGCTTCCAGATAAGGAGGCTCAGTGGTGAAGAGACTTGCTCTTGTCTGCAGCAGAGTTTGGTGGCAAAGCAGATTTAGAACAGAGAAGTCTTAATACCCAGACTGGCAGTCACATTTCCCTGGTGCTATATTGTTTCTCTGAAGGGGAGAAGGATTATTTATAATATGTGCATTAACACCCTGATCCTGTGGACACCCAGAGATCTTCCCTGTTACATTTCTGGAATGGAGTGATAGGTTCCACGTAACCCTTTCCTGTCATTCCCCAAAGTCCTTCCATAGATGGCAGAGCAGAAGTTACTTCCTATTTGAGAATCCAGGGTTCACCTTACAGATCAGCCTGAGTATCAGGCTGACTCTAACAGAATCTGTCCAGTTGCCGTGGGAGACAGACACACAGTCACATACCCGTCCATCTGCAGGGCGGAGTTTGGGCATTTTCAGCTATGCTCTGTAGACATTGGAGGATTTTAAAAATAAAGAAAAAGACCACCAAATAGTTATCACCCAAAGGAGGCTATCCATCAGCGCCCACGGACACTCAGTCTAAACACAGTTCAGGCATGTTCAGGGTTTTGTTTTCCTGTGCCTCGCACATTGGAAGCGGGGAGAAGGGAAATAGTGATGCACATTGAAAGCCTGAGCACGAGGAGGAGGAGCGACTCCCTCTCATACAGATACTCCCTGTGTGCTCCCTGCACTGGCAGCGTCATCACCTGGGACCTTATTAGACATCCATATTCTCAGGTCCCCACCCCAGACCTACCAAGCAAGAACCTCCAGGGAACCCCGATGCTGCTCCAGCACGTGAGACACAGTCCCACAGCCTGCAAACCACAGCATGGTCCAGGCTCTCCTAACTCTACACAGAACCTGGGGCAGAAGTGGAATTGGAAAGGCAGAGAGGGCAGAAGTTAAGTGCTTTCATGTCACTGAGATCTAGAACTGTGTGGCAGTGTATGTCTCTCCTGTCTGTTCGTATTGGGATCACAGAAATTTGTATTTCTGGATGCACTGAATGTGAGTGTATGTCAGCAGATGTTGAGGGAGTGGGTGTGTTTTCAGACCTTCCCTTGTCTTCTCTGACTGGCTGTGTGAGATTGGGTCAATGATATACCTCTCTGAACCATACTTCACACACATCAGTCAAAAAACAAGGCTGATTTCTCTAGCCCTCCTGCAGTTCTGAAGTACTTCAACTTTCTGCTAATGATATCTTAGTTTAATGATATAAGAAGAAATTGGGAAGGGGGAAATGAAGCTACCCATATTTATAGAGCATTGGAAAATATATAAGCATGCATATATATAATATGTATTATATGTTAACATATTATAGATCATGTATTTTGTTACATTATATATTATGTATATAATACAGAAATGATGGAGCGTATTAAACAGTATTGCCCAACATTAAATTAGCCAGCAGAAGCTGGGCTCGGTGGCTCAGCCTGTAATCCCGTGCCTTTGGGAGGCTGAGGTGAGTGGATTGCCTGAGCCCGCGGGTTCGAGACCCGCCTGGGCAGCGAGACCTCATCTCTACAATAAATCAAAAAATCAGCCGGGCGTGGTAGCGCATGCCTGTAATTCCGGCTACTTGGAAGGCTGAGGTGGAAGGATCGCCGGAGCCCAGTAGGCGAGGCTGCGGTGGCCGGGAGCGGCCACTGCACTCCAGTCTGGGCGACAGAGTGAGACTCCAACTCAAAAAAAAAAAAAATTAGCCAGCAGATGGTTCAGTATGCACTCATGAAGGTTTAGTTCATCACCCACAAGGGGCTTCAAGGAAGGGTCACATTGACATTCAGCACTATCAACTTAAAGTCCAGATGACCCAGGAACTAGAGATTAGACTGTTATACGTACCAGAAAAAGTGAGCTGTTCTCTACACATGCTGACTTGTTTTCCATAGTCATAAAACAGTAGCAAATCAAAGAAAGAAAACTCCATGTTTTAATATCCAGATCCACGTAGTTAGTATCAAATTGACTGGCAAACATCTTCAGAAATACAATATGCTTTAAAAAGTGAATATGTGAAACTCATATATTCTTTTAAAAGAACCCCCATTTTAGGCACTACACACCCAGAGATATATATCTTCTTGGTGTTATCATTTTGTGCAGATTTTTCTCAATTGTGCATCATGAGAGTACTTTGAGCATATACCTTCCTAATTTTTCTGCTGAGAATCTTTCAAGAAAACTGGTAAGCCCGTGTCAAAAACATAGACTAATATGACTGCCTGAAAATTCCTTATTCTCTCTAGCCAAAATTTACCAAGAAAAGGTGGCCATTTGATCTTATCTGTTTTCTGTAATAGAAAATCATTTACTATCTTTCAGTTACTTATGGCCACAGATTACTGTGGTGTCTTGAACACAGCTGTTAGTTATGCAAGAGGTATGCATGCCTGCTCAGTCTAGCTACTACAGTGGAAAAGTAAAAAGTGGTCTCATTACCTGTCACAAAATATCATAACATTTAGGAATGCCCTAATGGGTAGCCATCCTAGAAAACTACAGGGATGTCTTTGATTTAAAGGGGGGGGCAACACCCTCTGGTCCCCTCCCACTCTAGGAGCTTTTCTATCCTCTCAATAAATCCTGTTTTTTAAAAAAATTGGCATGAATTTATTTTTATTCTCTCTCTCTCTCTCTCTCTCTCTGTATATCTATCTATCTATCTATATCCCTTTTGGGATTTTTTTTTGACTCTGCATATTTAATAAAATTCCAACTAAGTACTTTTTTTCCAAAAATGAAAAAACAGTAATAGAAGAATTTAGGATCCTCTCAACTCTGTGTAAGAGTCACTAAAATGTCCCAGTACAAAATCTTGAGGTTGCCACGATTTTAAGCGCCTCCCTGTAAACATTCACAATTGACTTGTTAGACGCTTACAAAGCCAGGCTGTCAGCATGCAGATGTCTGGGGCTGCACTGTGATTGTACAGAAGGTCTGATACAGGGATGAATTCCCTGTTGCCCTCCAAAGCCCAGTACTCAGTAAGAAAGAAGAAAAGTGAATTTGATAGTAGACATTTTCCATACTTCTATATTTAAAATCTAGGCGGCAAATGGGTATTTTACTTGCACACAGATACAGGAAACTGGAGACATAAAGCATTCATTCTCTTAACCTTGAAACTTTATATCGGAAGTTCCTATATTTCATGCAAAATATTGCTATTTGGCACATGAAGTCTGATGGTTTCAGAAAAGAAGAATTGGGTGTTCCTTTAATCCAGTTTTTAGATGCATCTGAACCACACCTTGAATATGATAATGCCTCTCATTTCCCTGATGTCTTGGAGCTGCAATTCTCTAGCACTGCTGTGAGGTTGGGGTCAAAGCCAGCTTACTCCCAGGAACACACGTGGGGAGAGTGTGGAATGAACTCTTCCCCAATCCTCTGCATTAAACTCAGCCCTGAGACTTTCAGGGCTTAGGAAATAGCTTAGAGTGAAGAATTGTTTTCTCTGAGAGTTATGCCCAAACATTCCTGCTAAAGCAGGCAGTCATCAGTTAATCTCTATAAATCAGACTACAATTCGGCAGTTGTCAGCTGCTATAGAGATTGCTCACGTGTTAAAATTCTTTTTTTTAAGGCATAGGGTAATGAGGGGAGACCACTAAAAAATATAATCTTACGTTGTGCCTGGTCAGAGAAGTGGTTAACCTGAAGTGACTTATTCCTGTTCAGTTTCTTGGTAGCACACGTCCCCAGGTTTGGTGGCTAAGGCAGACAAAACTGACAACAGCCATCCTTCGAAGGCCTGTGTAGACTCCACCACACCAAGTGCTGTGTATTCAGAATGATCTCGTACACATTACTTCCGTGGATCACCTATTGTTCTTGACATGGTGTTCTTCAAAAACGCCACTGGGTGCCCAAGGAATATGAAGCTTTGGAATGGATACAAAGCCTGCTGGAAGCCTTTGCTAACCAGCGTTCTTTCTGAGGCAGTAAAACTCCCAGAATCATTTTTCCTGCTTATTTCTTTCCTTGGCTCCTAGCACCAAGCATAGGCTGTGGTAGGCATTTACAGGGCTGCGTTAGTATGTTTTGAATGGTTTTTGAGTTGGAATTGTCTTCTCGCACGAAAACTTCAATTTAATAATCAGAAGGTTGAGAATCTGTCACAAAGATAGGAAGGGGGAGGAACCAAGGAAAGTTCATAGTTCATCTGGAGACACTGAAATACACCACTAGTAACCAACATAAACAGAATGTTCTAGAAAAAAATACATTTTCATGCTTCTGAGGGAAAGGGATGACAGGGCTTGTTCAGGGACCTGGCCCTGTGGCTTTTCGTCTACAAAGCTGGTGCCTAAAATACTCAGCCCGTGGGAGGCCTCTCACATGTGTGCCGAGCCTGCGTGACTCAGGGTGTTTGCGTTCAAGTCGAGTGTTGTGGGCTGGAGCGCTGAATCAGAGTCCAGATTTGCCTTGGTGACACAGGAAAAAAAGGAGCATTGCATTTGAACTACACAAATATTATGCTTAAGTATTTTTCCTCATTTTGGAGCCAAACAGGTTTTGTTAATGATAAAAATCACTGCAATATACTGGGCCCTTTTTCTGGTTGGAATTTGAGACAGTGTCAGTGGTGCCAGGGGCCCGGCAGCAGGAAGAAACGGGAAGCCGCAGAGATTTGCAGCCATAATGCAAGTTACACAATTTAATTTTATAATTGTAGCCATTGGGAGCTGAGCTAAAACGTGCTTGAGGCCCACTCCAACCCCCGGCTGGTGGGATCAGAATCAAGGGGTTCTCTTTTTCGTCTACTACTCGGTTAGGGTATATGAAACAGCAATTCATGGGGGCAATGAGCAGACTGTTTCTCCAATCTGAGTTTGAGGCTACTTGACATAGCAGGGGGAGAAGGCGGGAGGTCCCTACGATCATCAAGGACTCTATTAGAAACACAAGGGTGAGGAGGCAGCAGCAAGCAACTCTCTTTAGAGGAGGAATGAATGGCCCAGGCCTGCTGTGGCTACATCTCCACCTCAGGGTCTCAGCTGGGCCTGACACGGCTGTCTCTCATGTGAAGACATTTCGATGAGCAATGAAGGAAGACAACTATAGGCCCAAGTCCCATGTAAGCGGCCTCCTGCTTGCTGCCTCCTGGTGAGAGTGGTTTTCATGAGGAGCAAGGAGAGGACACTTATCGTCTGTACCAACACTGAGGGACTCACCTTCCCACCTGAGTCCCCTGAGGAAGCTCATCAAATCAGCTGGCAGCTCCCCCTGGGCTCTGGTGGGCCTGGCCTGCTGGGAATATTGCACAAGGTATAGGCTACACCTTCCTGTCCACTCCCTCTTAGAGGTGCACTTGGGGAGTCAGCTTCAGGGAAGAAAGAATGCTTGTGAAAAGTCTGCAAGGAGAGGAAAGGGGCTGAGGATGCCCTATATGTACCAGGAAATCTGTCCTCCCCCAGGGCTGTACATTTGCAGCTACACCTCATATTCTCTTGGAAGGGGCCCACTGCTAAGCTCCAAGGCCCACTTAACGGCCTTTAAAACCTGCCAGTGGTTAGGTTTGCAATAAGGAGCAGCAGTTCTGATGCCCCTGGGAGACCACCTTTCCTGGCTGTCATAGCGTAGCCCACAGTGTGTGGCCATGTGCCAACAATTAATTCACCTCTTTGCCTCCCACCATCACCACCACCACCAACTCCCGTAATCCCACTGCATTCTGCCCAGTGGAGGGGAGTGCAGAGGGTTGGTGTTGGTGCTGGGGCCTAGACTGGGGGAGCATCCAGTGGCCACTGTGATGAAAGGGGTCCCAATCCACTGAGGTGATGGTAGCAACAAGTTCCCAGTGGCCAGTCCAATGGGCAAATCTCTAGCAAGTCCATGTTGGGGGTGAGGGGAGAGGGAGGGGAAAGACAGGAAAAGTCCCAATTTTAGAAAATCCACAATACATTTTCTGATCTCTTCCCTCCCTCCTTCCCTGCCTCCCTCCCCCCCTTCCCATCCCCTCCCCTCCCCGCTCCCCACAATAGGACATCGGCAGAAACTAGATGATCAGACCAAGCCCGGGAGCTTGTCCTTTTCCGAGCGGCTCAGTGAACTGGAGCAGCTGCGGCGCACAGCCATGAGGGTCAGCCCACACCACCCAGCCCCCACGCCCAACCCTCGGGCCTCCCTGAACCACTCCACTGCCTTTAACCCTCAGCCTCAGAGTCAGATGCAGGGTAAGTACTGGATGGAGCCCACTTCCCACCTCGCCCTTGCCCTAGCCTCTACCCACAGCCGGGCCCCATGGGCCAAACCCACTCAAACCAACTGTGGTTTCCCCTTGATGCTCAAAGAGAGGTCCTTGAACCAAAAGCACCACCTAGGAGCTTGTTAGAAATGCAGAGTCTTGGGCCCCACCCCAGACTTACAGATTCAGGTCTGCATTGTAACAAGATCCCCGGATGGAGCACTGCTGTATAGGAGATACAGGAGATGTGGATATGGATACCCATATGGGATATAAATCTCTCTTGAATTTTTTAAGAGTTAGCTTTGGCTATGCAATTTTTTTTTTAACCTACCCATCAGGTTCGAAGACACACACATATGTCAAGCAAGGTGAAGGTGGGGATGTTTCAAGTTCTCCTTGTCTCCAGATTATTTGTGAGTTTTGTATCTGCTTTTTAAAAAATTCTAAGAAATAATAGAAATGTATAGATACCATCACACCGAGGGCATTATGTGCAAATCAGTAAAGAATGCAGGCCTCTCATTCTATGGGGCTAGCTGGCAATTACAAAATACTATAGAGCGCAATAATCATCCAAGAACCATTGTGCCAAGTTAGATAATATAAAAAGTTTGTTTACACTGTAGAACTTCTGACGTCAGCAACTGTTTGCTCTGTTATACCATTTCATATATCTGAAATGCAAACTTTTCTCTGCACCACGCAGAACACAGCTGTATATGATACGGTCACAGTAATTTACCTTCTGAAACTAGCAGGCTTGTTCAGCTTAAAGAAAAAGATAAACAACACATCTGGAGAAAAGGGCAGGTGGCCAGCAACGGATGTGGTAGCTCCTTGCCCTTTGCGGACAGCAGAAATTAGCTTCCCCAGGCATTTTGTGAATGTGTCTTGTATTGTGCGATGTATATGCATCATCCGTTCTTTCGGGTTTCTGGGGCAATAGTTCTCTTTTGGGGCTAACATGTGTGGGGCTCTGGAAAGGCATGCCTGTTGTCTCCCACAGAGCAAGACAGCTCATGCCATTATCTCTCACAGTGATGTTCCTCGGGAGGTTCCTTTGAGTGGAAAATTCCCAAAGAAACCTTCCCATAAGATACTGTGCACACTGCTGCTAAGTGGTCTATCTGTAGAAGAGCCCTTTTGTAAACAAATAGAAACCCAAAACTTGATGTTTTGGGGAGCTGCCTCTCATCTGTAGTCTCATCTTAGATGTATTTAGGAAGAGGTTCCATGAAAATCATTGGTTTCCTGCTGCTTACTTATCATTAATAATGATTTAAAATATATACATTGATTTTGTCTAAAATTACAAAATGCAAGTGTGTATAGTAAGTTAGGTCAAAAGTAATGTTAAGTGTGAGAGGTGGGCTTGAGGCCAAATGATACTTTACTTCTTCAGAGAATAAAACTCAAAGACATTCTTCCATCTTGTCTTTAAGTTTGTTTTAATTAATTCATATCATGTTCAGGACTCCATGTGAAAAATCAAAGGGAAGACTTCTGTTTTCTTATTCTCTCATTGCTTAACTGACCGTTTATACTATAAGGAGGATAAAGGAATTTCCCTTTTTCTACTGATATTGATACCAAAAATATTAAGCATTTTTAAAGGCAGTGGAACATGTAGCCACGTGGGGGCATATTGAAATCACCACCATGGAGTCTGCTTTGTTTCAGATAGTTTTGGTGAAGAGTGAATCTAATTTGATTTCCTCTACATCAGATATGCCTCTTTACTAAAAAAGAAAAAGGAGGTGGCATATGAATTCTTGTCCTCAGCTCTTGGGCGGAAGCATTACCTCGGACCACATGACGGGCATTCTTCAGGTCCTTGGAGTACTATACACTTAGCAGAGTATCAGGTTTAACACCAAGCATCAACCCTTTCTTGTTCCTTTTAAAAACTCTTCACTCCTGCAACATCTAAGAAATCATAACTCCCTTTTAGAGTGCCCTAGGGGCTTGGTTGCTACTGTAAAGAATGTGTGAACTATATTGCTGATGTTCTTGCTTTCCAAAATATGAATTTGATATTCAGTACTTCACTTGTAAAACTGTAGGAACAGCTTTTTAAAAATAAGTATCCAGAATATTTTCATGTGAAACTACGTTTGCTTTTTCTTTCTTTTTGCCTATAAGAAAATGCTATTTTATACTAGCTATATTTTGAGTAGACCCTTGGACTTTTTTTTCCATTTTATTGAAATTAGAAAGTTAACAGGCATAATCTGAAAGTCTTTTTCAAACAGACTTTCATTTTTTCTTGACATGTAGGAAGATGCTTATTTTCTGGGCTTAGTCCTAGAGCTTCTATGTTGTATTTAAGAAGATACTTTAAGAAATACACCATGTGTTTGTGGGTCTCTTTGAAATGGCAGCAGTTTTAGGGATTTTTTGCTTTGTTTTGTTTTGAATTGGGATCTTACTCTGTTGCCCAGGCTAGAGTGTAAGCTCACTGAAGCCTTGACCTCCTGGGCTTTGATGATTCTCCTGCTTCAGCCTCCTGAGTAGCTGGCACTAAGGAACACACCACTATACTTGGATTTTTTTTTCTTTTTTTAAGGTATTTGGTCTTGCTGTGTTGCCCAGGCTGATCTCAAACTCCTGGGCTCAAGCAATCCTCCCACCTCAGCCTCTCAAAGCGCTGGGATTATAGGTGTGAGGCACCACATGCAGCCAAACAACAGTTTGGCTGAAAAGAAAAATATCTTTTTTTCAAAAAAAAAAGAACTGTTCTCCAGTAGTGCCATACAGATGTGTGGATGTTTTTCAGCTTTACAGAAATGTCAGTAACTGGGGGCTTGGAGACCTCACTGGGGTTTATGGAGAGGCTGAGGAACTCTACCTTGCTAGGCCTTCATTGGAAGGGTAGTACCGGCCCTTCTAACTCTGTCAGCAGGAAATCACAGATATAGACTAGCACCTCTACTTATCTAGAATCAAATGTGCTTGAGAATCAGTCAAAATAGATATCTCACATTATCTGAAGCAGAGTACAGATGGAAAGGGGCCCGGTTACCATGCCACCAAACCACTGTTTATTTGTTGAGATTTTAACTATAAAAGGACTGAGGTTAATTTCAACTTCCTATTTTACCAGATCTCAAAATTGAATAGAAGGACATTTTGTCATGGCTATATATTTATCCAAGTCGAGACATCATTCACTTCTACAGTGGAGTTTTAGTATTATTTTGTATTTCTTTTAAAAGATGGAACAGGGCATATTCCAGAACCAGTGGTACCAATGCCTGTTTAGTCACAACTCACACTTTAGAGATGGCTTCTGGCAACCCATGCAAGTACTTTTAAGAATCTAACTTCTGATTAACCAAATAATGATGAATCACATTTCAGGCATTGTAACTTCCTTCTTTTGGGATGATAGGATGGAATGATACATGCTGGTGCCGAAAACTGTGAATCTCAGATAAACTAGGAGGTCAGTTGTGTTGTTCTTGTGTGTGTTGGTTGCCATAAACATCTAGGCATAAGGTTTAACTCTTTAATCGGACCAGTTGTGGTATATTTTGGCATGGATCAGACCTTTAATCTGCATTACTCTGTTCCCACAACAATCCTGTGGTATGATTTATAAACAGAGAAATTGAACCTCAGAGGTTAAAAATCGTCCAGCATCTCCAAGATTGTAAGTGATGAACATGGACCCAAACCCAGATCTTTCTGGCTGCAAAGCCAGTGCAGGTGAGGCAGCACATTCTCCTGGGCTCATACTCTTGGGTCAAGGATCTACGAAGCTACAAGCTTCACCGGTATCAAGAAGAATCCCAATCGTCAGAGGAGACATGGAAGAAGTGTTTAGCTGGTCACTCTTTTGGGGTCCTGTATTGAATGTGCTCTACTATGATTAGATATTGATACTAATAAGAATAGTTTTGGGACCAGATTCTGTGGTGGACACCTTAATAAACTGTCTCCTTTGGGTACATGTGCATTTGTTTTTAAAGATTGGAAGAAAATTTAACTCAGAAAAATGAATCTATAAGCCCAAGTGAAAGAGGATTGTATGGGCAGAAAGAGGACTTCCCAGTCACTCTTTGTTTACTTTACTGGGACAACTGCCTTCTGGAACGTATGAGTCTCTCCTGTGGGGGTTCACTGGGACCAAGCTCTTCTTATTGGCCAAAGTCATTCAACATCTGACCTGCTTTTAGGAGTAAGGTTGCTTCACTTTAAGAGTTCCAAATGGCTAAGAGGGTCCCTGACCTCTCAAATCATCTCCTGATTTTTTGTATTTCAAATAATTTTTGTCTTGCTAGTTATTTCCCCAGAAGTTAAAGTTACTTAGAAAAGACCATATTCTTGTGCTACTGTCTACAAAATAATAAGATACTGAATTGCCTTTGCTTTTCAGTTGTGTGGGTTACTTATGTAATCTAATTCTCTCTTTTATGTTGGATAGGCAAAAGAAAATCTTTTCACTTTTCTGAAGAAGGGGGTGATAAATCCCCTCTCCAGCTTTGGGGGTAAAATATTCAACTACATAGCATTGCTTCCCTTTCTCCCTCTCTCTCCCTCCCTCCCCTTCTTTCCTTTCTCTTTCTCTTCTAGCAATTCTAAAAGTTTAAAAGCAAAGGGGGTAGGGGCTGTTTGATTACCTTGGAAGTAGAGGCTACCATCAAACACCAGAAATTCTCATATTTCATTTAATGGTTTCACAAAGTAAAATATTCAGAGTGCTAGAAATCAACTTATAAGATTTACTATAAACATGGAAATGAATGAGTTTACTTAAAAATAACTCTTCTCTAAATGGCGTTGGATGTGAGAGCTTTTCAAGATCTACAGCTTTGGAATCTTACCCTAAAAAGAAGCCTGAATCAGGTGTTCCCATGAACAAATAAAAATAAAGGAATGAGGGATGGAGGGAGAGGGGGAAGGAAAGAGGGAGGGAGGGAGGCAGGGAAAAGAGAGAGAGAAAAGAAAAGCCAGTGGGGTGAAGGCAGAGTGGAGTGTTCTCTGTTGGCATGTGGGATGTGAGCTGCCTCCTGTCCCTTCTCCTTTTCCCAAGCAGGTGGGGAGGGTGCGAGTTAATAAAATTAGAAGCACCCTCAAGGCAGGACCTGAGAACTCAATTTCTGTTTTCTGGGTTCTTCACTGGTGCAACATAAACTATCAGTTTAAGGAAAGGTCAGAAAGCTCAAAATGAGGAATTACATTCTAGGCACTCAAGAAAAGAGAAAGAAAAATGTGGAGAAAGTGAAGCTATTTTTTTTTTTTTAAAGAAAAAAGTCCCAAGGCCTTTGCATCCTGGTCCGTCTGTCCCCTTTGTTTTTTTGAGTTTGTGGCTGACTACTGGACAAGGCTATTGTCATTGTTTTCTAGTCACTCATTCTAGTTACTTCACCATGCTTAGAGTGGTCACCAGACCTTACATTTATTCTCGGTGCTCTATTTATGGATAGACATAGTTACCAACACAGTACTCCCTTGAACAGCACTGCTCAAAAGCCTGTGATGTATTTACAAGCACCTTGCAGTCAAGTACTTAATAAACGGCCCTTCAAAGGAGCCGCCAATCTGGCAAGCTATCAGCTCCCTAATAACCATAAACCACAATTTAGTGGAGCTTCATTTTCAGACCAAACATCTTCATGGATGTTGTTTGAGGTGATCACACCATGTTTTTGGGAGCATGTTGTTAGTACCTTTTGGATCACTTTTCTAATTAGAAGAAAAAATATTCACGTTGGGGCTTGATCTTAACGATAAAATATTCTTTCCCTGGACTACATATGTTCTCCCCTTATGCTTGTAAATCTATAGGCCAGCACACACAAGCATTAAAAGGTTTCATTTGGAAAAGTAATAGTATATAACAAAGATGCAGTTGGAGCATTTATTTGATATTGAGGGTTAGGAGGAGGGTTAGGCTAGGAATCTAATGAAAGAATACAGTGGCTAAGAAAGAATGAGACAGCCTAGGTCTAAAACTGACCTCCACCACATATACTATAGAACTTTTAGCAAGTCACTTAATCTCCTAAAGCCTTGATCTTCCCATCTGCAAAATGGGAACAATAATTATACTTGCACATCCTAGGACCATTGTGAAACATAAAGCAGTAGACATTAGAGCCAGTCCATTGTTATTACTTAATGACTATCAGCTGTTATTATTAGCATCAATAGTACTAAGTTTTCTTAAACCGTATTCTGTTGTTGTGACAGCATACCGCAGACTGGGTAATATATAGAGAAAAGAAGTATATTTAGCTCTTGGTTCTGGAGACTGGGAAGTCTAAGAACAGGGTGCTGGAATCTGTCAAGGGTTATCCCACAGTAGACAGAAAGGCAAGAGAGTGTATGTGAGAGAGAGCTCTCTTTTATAACAAAGCCACTCCTATGATAACTAACTCACTCCCTTTATGATAGCATTAATTCATTCTCTGCCCTCATGAGCCAGTCACCCCCTAAATGCCTCACCCCAACACCACCATGATGGCAACCAAGCTCCCAACACATGAACTTTTGGGGACATGTTCAAACCAAAACATTCTATACTTGGTCCCCAGAACCCATGTCCTCCTCACTTTTAAAATACATTCATGCCATCTCAATAGTCCCAAAAGTCTTAACTCTTTCCAGCCCCAATTCAAAAGTCTTAAGTCCAGAGTCTCATCTAAACCAGATATGAGTGGGATTCAAGGCAAAATGTATCCCAAGGCAAATTCCTCTAGCTGTGAAGATTTGAAATCAAAACAAGTTCTCTACTTTTGAAATATAATGGTAGGACAAGCACAGGATAGAAATTCCCATTTCAAAAGGGAGAAATAGGCAAGAAAAGAGAGATATCTGGTCCAAAACCCAAAAAGAAAAACAACATTAAGTCTTAAAGCTGGAGAATAATTTCCTTTGACCTCATGCTCTGCCTCCTGGGTATACTGGGGCTAGGGTTGCGCCTCCAAGGCCTTGGGTAGCCCTGGCCCTATGGTTTTGCTTTGGTTCAACCCTCATTTTAACCCTCTTGGGTTAGAGTCTTGTGCCTGCAGCATTCCCAGGCTGGAGCTGCAAACTGGTGGCTCTGTAGTTCTGGGGTCTCAGTGATAATCCCAGTTTCATATCTCCACTAAGCATGGACCTAGTAGAAACTCTCTGTGGCAGCTTTGATCCCACATTTCTGCTCAGCATTGCCCTCATAGGTGCTCTCTGTGATAGTCTGCCTCTGCAGAAGGTCTAGACCTGGGTGGGCTTCCAGGTAGTCTGTGGCATCCTTTGAAATCTAGGCAGAGGAAGCCATGGATTCACAGCTCTAGCATTCTGTATGCCTGCAGAATTAGTGCCACAAGGACGCTGCCAAGGTGTAGTGTTAGAGCCTTTTGGAGTGGCAGCCCAAGCTTGGGTAACCAAGGGGTACTGTCATGGGATGCAGGAAGCAGAGACTTGAGGTGGCCCTGGGCAGTAAGCCCATGGAGGGCTCCCCATCTCTGTCCCCTAAAACCATTCTACCCTCCTAGAGCTCTGGACCTGTGATGGAAGGGCAGACTAGAAGGTCCCTGATGCCATTGGGGGTCTTTCTCCCATTGGCTTAATGGATAGCATCTGACTTCCTTTCATTTATACTAATCTTGTTAGCAGACTGTCACTTGGCCACACCCTTAGCATTCTCTCCCAAACACTTTTACTCTTCACATGGCCAAGCTGCACATTTTCCAGTCTTTCCATTCTGTTTATCTTTTAATTATGCATTTCATCTTTCAGTCATTCCTTCATTCTTGCATCTTGTTGTATGTATGTGGTTAAAAGTAGCCACACAGCAGCCTGAATGTTTTGCTGCTTAGATATTTCTTCCACTCTTAAGTTCTGCATTCCATAAAGTCCTATGACATAGACACAATTTCACCAAACTCTTTCCAACTTTATATGGCTATAAATGTGGCCTTTATTCTAGTTTCCAATACCATGTTCCTCATTTCCATCTGAGACACCATCAGAATGGCCTTTACATCTGTATTTCCACCAGAATTCTGGTCATGACTGCTTAAGTAATCTCTAAGAAGATTCAGAATTTCCCGAGATCTGCCTCTTCCTTTAAGCCCTCACCAGAAGTACCCTTAACAGCAGACTTGATCACAAGCAATGCAGCCTTTTCCCAAACTTTCCCAGCCTCTACCCATCAGCCAATGTCAAAGTTGCTTACACATTTTCAGATATTTGTTATAGCAGTAACCCTACTTCTTGGAACCAATTTTCTGCTTTAGTCTGTTTTCTATTGCTATAACAGAATACCCCAGACTGGGTAATTTATAAAGAAAAGAAAAGACATCCAAGAGCCTGGTATTGGCATCTGGTAGAGGTTTTCTTGCTGTGTTATCCCATGGTAGAAAGTAAGGGGGACAAGAAAGGGCATGCAAGAGAGAGCTTGCTTTTATAACAAAGCTACTCCAGCAATAACTAACCCACTCCCGTGAAAACAGCAGTAATCCATTTAGGAGGGCACAGTCCTCTTGACCTAATCGTCCCCCAAAGGCCTGACCACTTAACATCACCACAATGGCAACCACGTTTCCAGCGGGTGAACTTTTGGGGGACACAAACCACAATACAAAAGTACTAGTTTCCTTTGGCTGCTGTAATAAATTACCACAAATATGGTGGCTTCTAACAATAGAAATGTGTTCTGTCATAGTTCTGGAGGCCAGAAATCCAAAATCAAGGTGTTAGCAGAACCATACTCGCTCTGAAGGCTAAGAAAGGATCCTTCCTTGCTGCTTCCAACCTTGGGTGTAATTTCTTGGGGATGTGGCTGCATCATGCCACTCTCTTCTTCTCTCTACATGGCTTTCTCCTCTGTGTCGTCTCCTCTTCTGTTTCTTATAAGGATACATGTCATTGGATTTAGGCTCCACCCAAGATAATCCATGATAATCTCAAAATCCTTCACTTAATTATAACTACAAAAGCTCTTTTTTCAAATAGGGTCACATTCACACTTCTGGGGGTTAGAATATAGGCATATGTTTTTTGGAGCTACCATTCAACCCGCTATATCAAGGTACAAAGGATAAGGGATATCAAGTCATTGACCAGGGGCATCAGGTGAGTCCAGAGATAATTTTCACAAGTCCATGCCCCAGGACAAACATGATGGACAGGTAAATATGAATTAAATGCCTCATGCATGAATTCCCCAATCATGTCTTCTGGCTACTAGCATCTCAGCCCATCATTTGCTGGAACTCAGTGTCGTGATACTTTTATTTCTCAGCCTGGAAAATGTATGATTTTTTTCTAGATGAGATTAGACCAAATATTTCCTAATATTTTCTAGAGCACCTATGCAGATAGAACCAGAGGTGCTGACAGCTCTAGCATTCTGCATGCCTGCAGAATTAGTGCCACAAGGACACTGCCATGGTGTAGTGTCAGTGCCCTTTGGAGTGGCAGCCCAAGCTTGGGTAACCAAGGGGTGCTGTCATGGGATGCAGGAAGCAGAGTCTTGAGGTGTCCCTGGTTAGTGAGCTCATGAAGGGCTCCCCATCTTTGTCCCATAAAACCATTCTGCCCTCCTAGAGTTCTGTGAGAGAAAGGGGGCTCTTCCCTGTGTCCAGGGAGCAATGCCAGATGAGGAGACAGGAGGCCCGGGTACCTCTCACTCTAGCCTCCAAGAGCTCATGACATCATAGATGGTAGTAAGCATAGGAACAGAAGCCGACAGGAAGATCAAAGCCAGCCAGTTGGGGTGGACTCAAGAATTTGACCTCTCGGAGCCAGGCATATCACTGTTATTTTGAAGCAAGCTGCCTTTTGAAAGAGTGGCTTTATTGCATGGCATTGTTGACCACACACTCTCATTCCGAAAAGATGGCGATTTACTTTGCATCTCTCCTTATCCCAAATTTAAAAATCACCTGAAGATAGCCTTTCAAATTTGGGTATTTAAAAAAGAAACTAACTGTAGCCATGAAGTAGTATCAAAGTTTACCAAAAGTTAGTGCTGAGAGAAGAACAAACATTATATGAGGGAACCCCCCCAAAAAACCAGAATTATTTGTTAGAGGACAGACCCTTTGTAGTACAGGCTTCTCCCACTAGGTGAGTGTTCTAGGAACCTCTTGGCATCCCTGTACCAGCTAGTATTGTTGTGAGAGGCTGCATTTGGCTTCAGTGAGGTTTACTTTTTTCTTTTTCTTTTTCTTTTTGTTTTGTTTTGTTTTTTGGAGATTCTTTTAATGCATTTGCCCATTTCATAATGAGTGATTTACAAACACACCTACCCACACCATGCTGAGTGTTCAGCATTTTTGACCAAAAACAATGTGACTCCCATACCCCACCCTCCCTATTCACCCAATCTCGTCCCAAGTAACTTTTTTGTTTCCCTGATGAAAAGGTTCTTAAAGGGAAAAAACATTTTGCCAATTGTTAGAGTGAAAAAATAAACTGCAGAAACACTAAACGGCATCAAAATTGACAAGTTCAAAAACTGTTTTGAGCGGTGAAAAAAGTGTTTCGATGGGTGCATTGCAGCAAACGGAGAGTACATTGAAGGTGACTGAAGTTTAGACATGTAAGAATAAATATACACAATTTTTTATAAATAAATTTGGGTTGTTTGGGTTCCCCCTCGTATACTGATATGATAAACCACTCTACTTAGAAAACTACTCCTTGTGTTCTTAGAGAGCTACTCCTTGTGTGTTGTTAGGCTTAGTTTTCCAAATTGAGTTGGTTTTACTCATTTGCATTATTTTTCCTCACATGGAACATGATACAGGCTCACCCTAATTCAGTTATTTTAGGGCTCTTTAAAATCCAACATTTGTGATTTACATTATGCTGGGGAACTGTAATTGCTTTTGTCTTTTCTTATTTCTCTCTGGCCCACAAAATACTCCAGCCTGACTTTCAGGGGAAAATGAACAGAGGCGGAGGGTTTCACTGGCCCCAGTTGTCCCGAGCCACCTCAGTGCCTATTTGTACCATATTTTCACATTTCTCTTTCAAAGCCTTGGCCCCACATGGGCTTTCTTATAATTGAACAATTGCCTTCAAAGCAGTAAAACAGCCCAACTGTTATGGAGATTAAAGATACCGATTGCAAAACTCCTGTAAATAAAATCTTCACTGACAAACCGTTTCTTTTCATAGGCTTTTCTTCCATAATCTCCTTCTGGCAGAACATTTTATGTTTTGATGTTAGAGATTCAGTTACCAGCCACAGTAAATAAAACAAAAAATAATTTTTTTTAAATTGTATAGCATTCACCCTAAAAACAAACACTGGCCAATCAGGTTTGTTTTTTGTCCCTCTGTACACCCCTGAGAATTGATAGGAAAAGAATGTCCCACTTCTTATTCAGCTGATTTCTGATTAGCAAGCTATGGAAAGTCTTCAGGCTGAATTTTAGTCAGTTCATGTTCTCTTAAATGGCATGGGACAGAATAGCATATACTGTTTAAACAAATAAGTGTTTTCCAGAGAAAAGTCTCTAAGTCTCTAAATAAGCCATGGGTAGTAGGCGTTGACCAGAAAAGATAGCCACTTCTTCCAGACGCGGGTTGCAGTGTCATAGTCCTGGGCCCCATCAGTATTTCATACCATCTAGGAGTCATATCAAGAATTTGAGCTTTCCAAATTAGAGTTTTGAGATTTTTAAAAGCATCTTCTAATTCTGATTTCCATAGATCCTATCATAGGAGTTAGCTAACCCTTTTAGAAATGGAATTCCCCTTTTAATAAATGTGCTGGGCATGGTGGCTCACGCCTGTAATCCCATCACTTTAGCAGGCTGAGGGGGAAGGATTGCCTGAGCCCAGGAGTTGGAGAACAGACAAGGCAACATAGCAAGACCTCATCGCTACAAAAATTTTTTAAAAATTAGCTGGGCGTGGTGGCACATACCTGTAGTCCCTGCTACTCAGGAGGCTGAAGTGGAAAGATCAACTGAGCCCAGGTGGTTGAGGCTATAGTGAGCCATGATCATACCACTGCACTCCAGCCTGGGCTATGGAGTGAAATTCTGACTCAAAAATAATTAAAACTAAAATAAATGAGACGCTTTACTTCTCCTCCAGGAGGAAATCAGTGTAGACAAAAGGGAAGAGGAGACGATGACTTTGACTTATGCTTCTTAAGTCACCTTAACAGGTATGGGGTGGCATGAAACCTGAGCTTTCAAACACACCAGGAACTGAAGGTGCTTATTCCCTCGCATCCAACTGGTTCTTCCACCCAATCTGAATTGAGTCACGGAATCCGAACCTCCATAAGTCAACATAGTCAGTTTGACAAGATTTGGTCCACAGTAGTGGCCAGCCCAGTCCTTCTGGGAGTTTTGAGAAAGGTGCCCTAGGATCCTTCAGTTGTTGGTGTCATAAAAGCAGAGCATCCCTAGAGAAGGGCTATGAGTCAAGCCGTGCAGGAGCCCGGGCAAGTCAGTGCTACCATGTGTGTAAGCGGCTCACCTGCCTGGGACAGTTAAGTCTTCCAGCTCTGTAAATTGGCTGGTTCCCACTGTGAAAGACGCCTTCTCTACCTTACAGCTTTGTGTGTTCAATCTGAGTCATTCCGAGGCCAGATCCAAGATCCAGAGAGCTTATGTGATGCCAGTTCCTCCTTGCATCCTTGGAAGAACTGTGTGCATATACATGAGGGGAGACCCCAAAAAAACAAAAATTTATTTATAAAAAATTATGATTTATTCTTACATGTTTCAACTTCACTTACCTTCAAATTACTCTCTGTTTGATGCAATACACCTACCAAGATGCTTTTTCCACTGCGCAAGACAGTTTTTGAACATGTCAATTTTGATACCTTTTAGTGCTTCTGCCATTTTTGTTTGACCTCTTACACATTGGCAAAGTTTCCCTTTGAGGACTTTTTTTCATCGGGGAAACAAAAAGAAAGTTGCCCCGGGGTGAGACCAAGTGAATAGGGAGGATAGGGAACACGGGTCATGCCGTTTTTGGTCAAAAACTGCTGAACACTCAGCGTGGTGTGGGCAGGTGCACTTATAAACCACCCATCATAAAATGGGCAAATGCATTGAAAGCAAACATCTAAAAAAAAATTCACTGAAGCTGAACGCAGCCTCTCTCATCAATGCTAGTTGGTACACTGATGCCAATGGGTCCTAGAACACTTACCTAATTCTGGGGTTTTTTTTGGGGGGAGGGGGTCCCCCTTGTGCACTTTGGGATTTTTAAAAGAACGTCTTGAGATAAAAAGGGAGGAAGAAATAATGTGACTAGTGATTGCACTTCCTGGAGTTGCAGGTCACACAAGGGACGCGAACATGGTTGTTTTATCAAGTCTCATGGGATTGCAGC
This sequence comes from Cephalopachus bancanus, assembly GCA_027257055.1. NCBI lineage: Eukaryota > Metazoa > Chordata > Mammalia > Primates > Tarsiidae > Cephalopachus > Cephalopachus bancanus. The sequence continues at coordinate 1,328,101 of JAPVLO010000260.1, read as the reverse complement.
ACTGTTGTGGCCACTTTCACTCCATTAGTGCATCTCTCTGCACATATCAGATGGCAAATTATATAATGATAAAGTTATTAAAATATCAGTAAAAGTCAGCACAAGCTCAAGGGCTCAACTTGGTCTTTCTGCCCGTTAAGTGGTTTATTTAGATCTCTGTCTCAAGGTCTCTTAATCTTCATGTGTACTTTGTTGTAAATTGCCCACTATGTGGAACAGCTGTAACTGCCTGAGTTTTGAGATGTGCTTCTGTTGGTTGTCCAACCAGGCTGGTATCTTAAGAATGAATGTAGAAGCTTGAAGTGTGAGACTCACCACCCACCCCAACCCATTTTAAAGCCGCAGCATTTATTTGTGATTGTGTCTGTACCCAGGTTGTCATTAGAGCAGTTGTGTCAGCAAGATTATGATAAGGCTGTTGCCTGGTTCACACGTCTACCAAAGGCAGTAATAAAATAATCATTGCTCTCACTTAAACAATGGACTGATGCTTTTGGGTCATTGAATCCCCACTACCAGTCACCCATAGATAGATGCACAACATGGTTGGAGGAAGCGTTGCCTGCAGGGTGCCTGCTCTGTTTTCACATGACCTGGCACTGTTTTCTTGATCACCAAGTCCCAGGCGTTCATCTGTCATGTAACTGATTAACTGAGTGGTCTTAAATGCTAATATTCTGTAATTCTGGAGACTGTAACTCCCAGGAATTAACAGTTGCCCCTAATATTCTCAGGAAAACCAGTAGGGATACCCCAGAGCCCCTCAGTCTGCTGCCTCTGATTAAAAGGCTGTTTTGGAAGGAGGACTCATATCTTTGCTGTGCCAGAGGCTCTGAGCCACCATATGTTGCTAAACAGGAAAACTCATTGCCCAGACATGGATCTGTTTAATTTAATATGATTTTCCACAAATTACAAAGCATGACTTTAAAATTGAATTTGTACAAAATTACGGATGGCCAATTCAGGTGGAAGGGAAAGGAAATCTTGTTATTCCTATTCCAGAATCTCTTCCCAATTTCCTCATTTGATTCTTTCACGCCTTGGGGTTGGGGAGGGAAATGCACTAGTGGGACTATTAGGAATTTCTCCTGTTTTCAAGCTTTCTCCCTGGCCATTCACTGCTTCCTTAGAAGAAGACACAGCCTGGAGAGGTCAAGGCAGAAGCCAGTTCTTCTGTCCATCCTCTCACCAGCTAGCACAGAGGTATTCCTCCTAGCTCATCAGAAGGGACTCGGAATAAACATGGGAGCCCTCAGAATGCACTTCATGAGAAAAGCAAAACGTGGATCTGTAATACTAACACCCACAGGGAACGTTAGATCCCCTGTGCCATTGTTCCCCATCTGTAAAATGGGCATGGTAATAATAGTTCCTAACTCATTGGAGAGTTGTGAGGAGTAAATGAGTGAGCATGCACAAAACACTTGATGCCTAGCACAGAATAAGCACTGTACTTATTCTTAGTACTTCACTAAGTCATTGCAAGGAGCATAGTATACTTTTGGCATGGAACCTGGTACACTTTTAATGATAAATGGTCAGTATTATTCTTTTTACCGTTATGGCTATTAATGTTTTCTTATTGGTGGTGTTGGTGTGTCACCAGGGAGTTCACATTGGTCCTCTCCACACAGCTACCCTTGGGCCACACAGCTACCCTGCAATAATTAATGACTTCTAGTGTCTCCTAATTCCTCAGGAGTGATTATAGTCCTGGGATGGAGAAGGCTCATTGTGGTTTTAGTAGTGTTTTCATTTGAGTTTTATTTCATTGAGTAAACTCAAACAGGAGAACCCATAACCACCATTCCACAAGACCCAATGGTAAAGGGTTGACATTGAAAAGCACCTTAAGCTTCTTTGCTCAAAGCCTTGTGTTTTATTCATGAGACACATGAGACCCAGGGAGTTCCCATGATTTGCCCAATTAAAGGCAGACCCAACATCCACCCAAGTCTTTGAGCTCCAGGCTGGTTCAGTTCTGACTCAGCAGGGAACAAAGTCCCTGCTTTTGGTATAGATCGTTCATTTGGACACTGAACCATTCTCTGTCTTGCATTACCTTTTTCTGGAAATACACTGTCTCTCAGTGAGGTGACAGGCCCCCATGACGGGGTTCTATATCACATGCTTCTTTTTTTTTTTTTGAGTCAGAATCTCACTCTGTTGCTCAGGCTCAACCTACTGGGTGACCTGCTGGGCTCAGGCAACCCTTCTGCCTCAGCCTTCCAAGTAGCTGGCATTACAGGCACACACCACCATGCCCAGCTAATTTTTTGACTTACTATAGAGACAAGGTCTAACCATGTTGGCCAGGCTGGTCTCAGATTCCTGGGCTCAGGCAATCCTCTTGCCTCGGCCTCCCAAAGTGCTGGGATAGCAGAGATGACCCACCGAGCCCAGCAGTCTCCATTTTTAAAATGTTGCATTTCATCCTAAGGAGGAGGGATCTTTAAAGCAAGTGAGGATAGAGTATTCTTCTCAAAGCCACCCCCACCCTCCTCAGCCCCACCAAGCACCCCAACCCTGCTCCCTGTGGGGAACAACCAGCAGCAGTGAGGTTGACAGGTCACTTCCTGACTACAGGGCCCACGCGGGCAGTAGTCGGGATGAACCCTGACCTGTCCCATTACTTGCATGAATTAGACACATTCAGCGAATGTGAATGGTCAGTCTCTTTGGAGTTTTTAATGAAGCAGTTACAAAAGGATGTCTTTGAACCAAGTTTCACCTTCCTGTGTGATTTTAAGTAAATACCGGCCTGTGCGGATTCCGCCCACAAACCGAGCCCTTTAAGTCTGCTCGGGGTTGTGGCTTGGTCTGTCGGGCCAGAAGTAGGACAGCAAACAGGTGTGTGAGTGTGACGGAACTGAGGCTGGAGCCACAGCTGTGGGAACATGAGGCGGCTTTGGCAGGCTGAAGCTGGGAGGGGTCGGAGGCTGGTGCTGAGTGAGTCCCCCCATCCTGACTCAGGACGCTGCTGCCAACTTCATGCCATTTACTCCCATGGAGTGCATGGCAGTGAGAGCCAGTGAGCTGGGACAAGATGAAGGTGTCCCTGTGACAGCCTCATCCTTGTATGTAAATTCAGTGACACAAATGGCAGGACCAGAAACTACCCTGGAATGTCACAGGAATTTGCAGTGACCACATGCCCTTCTCTCAGGGCATGGGAGAGGAGGCTCCTGCATGAGTGGTTCTTTGGGCTCCCTTTTCTCACTGATACAGTGGTGCCATGATCCTCTCTCCTAAGTGAAACTCACTTAAGAGCTGATCAGGAGAAATGAGGATGGGAACACATGCACTGACCAGCTGTGGGGATTCATCGTCTCCATCCTGGCCTCCCACGCACGTGACTTTTGGCGTGTCGTGACCACACTCTCGGGGGCTCAAGCTCTGGACTCATCTCTGTGGTGTGAGAACCACAAGTTTCTAAAGAGCAGATAAGAGGAGGAGGCCTGCAAAGCGGAATTGTCTTTTGTTTTCTTTTTTGCTCAAAGAGATGGAGCCACTCAGTGGTTGTGAATTTCCTTGCAGGAGTAATGATTTCCCCTGGTTTGGGCAGTTCTTATGGTGACTTTGAACTTCTGACTGTTAGACAAGAATGAATCATAGAAACCTAGACCCAGATGAGATGGCCAGTGCTCTCTTTGGATAGACAAGCAATTGGAAGTCCAGAGAGGTTAAGTGACCTGCCCAAGGTCACACAGACTAGCCCACATTCAAGCGCTCAGCTTTCCTCTGCCCATCCTCCCCAGCATGAATGCGTACCTAGTATTTGGATGTAGCAATGCGAACCGTCCTGAGTAGTCCCTTCAAAACAGTACTTAGGCAAAAGAGAGGCTGTTGGAACAAGACAGGGCAAACACCAGTGTGCCTCTGTGCACTGCCCCACCCAGTTTCTCATCTTTATATTACAAAAAAAGAGTCTCAAATAACCCAAACAGGCAGGGTATGATCTGCAGACAGTCTGCAGGCATCTGCCCAAGAAGCTGCCGGTCGGCTGGTCCATCCTCCTCTGATTTATGTTGTGTGTGTTAAGCCCTAAATTGTTGAGTCTCTGGCTGGCTGCAGTGGTATTACTGGAGGGCTGGTGCATGTTTTCGGCTCCCAGAGCTGGCTCTGGTACTGGAGGTGTTGGCCCCAAATCAAGTCCAATCTCACACCTGTCTGAGACAATGAGGGCCTTGTTAGACACATCTCCAGTCGAGGAGGCTCAGGCTGCTTATTTTTCACATTCAGAACCAGGAGGAGGGGGGTCTGGGACAAGGGGGATGGGGAGAAGCCATGGGGGCACTTGGGAAATGCTGGAGTCAGCTGCCTCTCGTGCCCTTTCCCTCTCCCTCCTCCCTGCCCCTCCCCCATTTTATAAACTTCTCCTTCTTTTTGGAAATTAAAAAACAAACAAACAATGCTAACAGTAGCCCTCTTATGAAGGAGAATTTCCTAGTGCAAAACAAGGATCTCGCGGCCTGCTGTAGAATAAATTTCCAGTCATCACAGGGGTGGAGTAACCTAGGGAGAAGTAGGGGTGAATAGGTAGGGGTGTAGCCCCCACCCCACCCCAGTGCTGAAACTTGAGCACTTTCCACATCGTGTCTGTCTGTGAAAGGTTTTCTCTTCTTGTTCTTCCCATCCGTTGTTGACATTTCAGCAACTGCAGTAGAACGCAAAGGGAACTTGGTCCCCAGCTCGATATTATTCATTGATGAAACAGACAACTATCTGTCTCATCCAGCCTTCCTGCCCCTTGTGATGAACAGAGAGAACAGAGCTAGCCTCCGGGATTAATGTCTGCAGACCACTTGCAAACCTAGTTCTCTGGAAACCCTGACATGAGGCAGCCTCTGGAGGAGCTCTTCTGGGTCCAGGCTGGCACCCCCAAGGCTAATGGCTCCGAAGGATCATTGTTCAATAAAGCTACCCTGAAATAACATACTATTCATAGGACCACACGATGTAGAGGCCTATAAGATACAAGTAAAAAAAAAAAAAGTTTCCCTGAGTTATAAAAAACCACTCCTTGCTGCAAGACAGCACAGTAGGGAGCCAATGTAGGAGAACCTAGAAGTTTCCCCACATGTAGCTGCTGTATCCTGAGAGCTCAAATAGCTCAAGAAATCTCCCAGCTCCCTTTGCCATAAGGAAGGCCTTACCTGAGCTGGGAGGCATCTAGGTTTTAGCAGTCACTCCATTCTGCTTGTCATCAAACAAGAAACTGGCAGCCCCATTCCTCTCACCTACAATAAACAACTTATTTAAGCACTAAGTCCCACTGCTGACTCATAACTTCAGCCTCAGAGACACAACAGGGAAAACGCACGTGCTGTTTCTTTCATTTGAGACCGAGGACTTATCAGAGATGAGGCTGGGCCAGTTCGTTCTTCACAGCATAAATCATCTGTAACTCAGCCTCCCTTGGATCTCTGTGTATGTCAGCAGACAAGCCCAGAGGGACAAGGGACACCTTTTCAGAGGCAGCAGAGTGATATATGGTGAACAGCAGTGAGTTATAGGAAATCTAGGGCCTTCTGGCCGCCCTCCACTGGGTTTGAATCCTTTCTGTGTGACCTTGAGTAATAGGTGTGAAAACCCTGTGGCCTCACTGTTGACACCCTGACCTTCAGAGAGTGCAGGAACCACATTACATAGGCCCCTCAGCCCTACACTCCTAATGGAAGTCACCTGTCTGCACATGTCACCTTTGGGGGAACATGGCTGAGAACGCAGATGTTGCCTTTTTCAAGTCAGCTGATGACCAGGGAGGGCCTGATACCTAAGGAGACCATTTTAGCCACTGATATCCTATCTCCTTCTCTAGCTATGCTCACCCCCAGTCCCCGCCTCATTCTGGGCCACAAGGCTCTCCAAGCCCATGGGCTCTTCTCAAGCCCATCCAAGCTCTGAAATGACCAAAAGTAGAGCAAATTAACAGGAAGGAGCCTGGGCAGTGAGACAGCTGGGGGCTTCAGGTCTTCTTGTTTACCCTTCTCTCTGGCCTCTGAACATTGGTAGGCAGTCCTACACTTGCGCTTTGATCCATGCTGGTTGCCTATCCAGAAAGCCCCTTCCTGTCATCCCTTCTGCCTTCCCTAATCCTGCCATTCTTCCAGGCACCTTTTATGCCCCGTCTCCTCCAAGATATCTCTGTCTCCAGTGAGGCCCAGACTGAATCCCTTTCCCGACTCCTGGACCCATCTGTCAGTCTCTCCCACTTTGGTACCTCCTTGTGCCCTGCCCTCTGATGCTACCAGATAGATTGCATGTTTTAGTGCTGCTTCACCTATGGCCAGAGGTGAGATTTCCCTCTGTGCTGCAAGATCATCAAAACTTAACCATGGGCTGGAGATGGTTGCTCATGCTGCAATCCCAGCACTTTGGGAGGCCGAGGTGAGAGGATTGCCTGAGCCCAGGAGTTCAGGACTAGCCTAAGCAACATGGCAAGACCTCATCTCTACAATAAATCAAAAAATTAGCCGGACATGCTGTTTACTTGTTTAGCGGATATAGAAAACTGGTCTTAAATTGAATATCCTAACCCCAATTTACATTCCCAAGTCACATAAGGGAAGGTAATTTGACAGTGAGGAAAATGATTGATAAAAGCCACAATGATCTCAGGAATTACGTTTTCCCACAGATCAAAAAATGTTCTCACATAGCAGTAATGCAGATTTGATGAATATTTAACACGTATGATAATGTATATTTCATTTTATGACTGACAATTTTAAAAGTATTGTTTGACCAAATAGTAAATGCCTTTGGAAAAAAAAATTAGCCAGGCATGGTATCGCACGCCTATAATCCCAGCTACTTGGAAGGCTGAGGCAGAAGGATCATCTGACCCCAGCAGGTGGAGGCTGCATAGCCATGAATGTGCCCCCTACACTCCAGCCTGAGCAACAGAGTGAGACTCTGACTCATCAAAAACAAACAAACAAACAAAAAACTTAACCACAAACCAATGAGATGCCATCCAGGCAGGTAGCACTGAATGTACTCAAGCCCCAAAACACTCTCCTGCCCAGAGCACATCAGGGTTCTGAAATCATGAGCTGGAAAGAGACTTTATGGTGGGCAGGACTCTATCCTCCTTCTCCAAACCTCCAGAACCTTCGCCTAGATTTCTAGAGAAGAGGGTTAGCATGAGTCGTTGAAGAAGAAGGATATCCCCTGCTGTCAGGACACTGCGAGTCAAAACTGTTTATTTGTAGGTTTTAAATCCAGTTTCAAAATGTCCTTCCCGAAGCAATTTCCTTCCTTCCAAAGCACCAACTCTCAGTTAGGGCCCTGTTGCTTCTTGCTTTCTTCGTTTTTTCTTTCTCAGTTTCTCAGATCCCAGCTGGGAGCCTGGGAGCGGAGGTGGGTCCCCTCTTCCCCTGTACATACAGCCCCAGAGGAACATAAGAAGTCTCCATGCTTCTTGACTTTCTGACCCCCACCACATTCTACAGCCTTGTGTTAACAAAAGCTAGCAAGCTTCCCTCCCTTCCTTGGTTTCCTCTTCACCAAACTCTCCCCTCTTATCCTCTCTCCTTCTGTCTTCCTTCCTCTTCTGTCTTCCTCTCCCTTGAGACTGTCTTCCAAATACCTGAACCTGCTTTACACATTTCATTTGAGATCTTGACTCCAAAGTAAGGGGATATTATTTATCCACTACTTCTTTAGAATCTCCGCCCCACTAACTGCCGACTTCTGGGCAGCAGTAAGCCCCTCCCACCCGATGTTCAGGTGTGCCCCTGTGCTGCCTCCCCTAAAAGCATTCCTAGAGCTGCCCTGGTTCCATCCTTCCAAATTCACTCTTTATCTTGCTCGCCCCTCCTGCCTCCCCACCCCTCGTTACAGCCTCTTTCTCAAACTGACTCTCTGCCTGGCTGCGGGGGGAGGGGATGTTTCAGGACCTCCACCCCAGTCCTGAAGTGTTTCATTTCTACCATCCTGCTGGCTTTACCCTGTGCTTCCTTCACACCAGTGAGGAAAGCCAAGGACCCTTCCCCTTCTCTCTATCATCCTCCTTGGCATGGTCACATTTAAGTTTCCAGCTGGGTGCATGAAGAACCATTCTAACCCATCTCTGTCTCTGTCGCCTGCTGTTCTCTGACTGAAAAAATAACATGTAGACCAGCAGAGGGAGGACCATTGTCACTCTCCTTGTCAACCTTCCCTTTGCACATTCTTTGTCTCCTCTTTCCTCTGTGCCTCAGAAGTCTCTTTTGTTCAAATCAAGGGGGAAATACTTCAAGGTGCTGTTGAGACTGGTTTGCCTTTTTGTTTTCAAAGGAGAGAAGTTCCTGGTTTTTTGGAAGTGTTTTTCATTTCCAAAGAAGTCACAGAGCCAATCAGCTATAGGTTGATTTCTGGCTGCATTTTTTCGGGGTGGTACACAATACAAAAAAATAAATCAATGAGAGAGATAGCCAGGGTACACAAAGGGAGATGTTATAATAGGCTTTTGTTGGTACTTGCATTTTCTTGTTGAAAAACAGAGCAAAGACCCTGAGGTGCCGAGGTGAGGACAGAAGCCTGATGTTATCGGCCCCCAGAAATCCCGCCTGGAGTCCAGCAGCAGGCAGGATCCAGAACTCGCAAAGACACGGCAACTGGTGCTGCTCAGCACAAACGGTGCTTTTAGTCTTTCGTAAACAGCCTCTGCCCCAGGGCTCAAATCCTTCAAAAGTTTGCCTAGGTAATTGCGTTTCACTGCTGTCTGGCATGCGCTCATCTGTCTAATCTGGAGGTTCAGACAGCCAGGCCAAAGCCTGCGAGACTGGAGAACAAGCCCATGAATTTAATCCACTTGAAAGACAGACTAATACAAGTGCAGCGAACTCGTTATTTTAAGTGATGGGAGCAGAAAAGGGGATGGCACTTTCCATAAAAGGGTTTAAAATTAGCACAATGCAGCCACTGGGCAGTCTTAAGAAAAGGAGGTGCACACCGAGTGACAATGCGATCCTTGTGGCTGTCTCCTTGTCTCTGGCAGCCTGCTTCCTCCCCTTGACCACCCCAAAACACAGAAAGGTAATGGAATGCTAACCTCTCGCCCTAATTTTGACATTGAGTTACCCATGAATTCACAGCCATAGACACCAACTTTTACTTGAGATTGGGCTTGTCTGGGCTCAGTTTCGTGGTGGAAGGGAGACATAAATGGAGTTAGGACTTCCTCATAAGTCACACAAAGCTCAAAATCTCAGAGGTGTAAGGAGGAAAAGCACCCATCTAGACAAAGTGCTTTCCATTGATGTCTATCTTTTTTTGACGTTTACAGCTATCTTTTTGTTTCCTTAGTATGCCATAACTAGATTGAGGGGGAGGGGAAGTCTAATCATCATAGTAAAACAGTTGTCTACAAAGAGCCAGAGGGGCTGTCCCTGCCCTGTCACTAACCTGCTGTGGGGAGAGACAAAGTCACCCTCCTGCACCACAGCCTTCTCTGAGAGGGGGCTGGCATGGTTGTCTCTGAGGTTGCTTTCTGCCCTATCATTCCATGAGATGTTGGAATGAAACCTTAGAAATATTGACAGTGATTTGCATCATTATCTAGTTACATGTGACTCATGCCCGGGAAGCTCAGGCAAGGCAAGTGCTAGCCTGTCCCTTCCCAGGTGGTAAAGCCGACGGTCAGCTCAAGAGCAAGCCCGGTCATTCACACCTGTGGCTCACCCAGGGCTCGACATGCCAGCTCCAAGTCTGGGTGCCAGGCCATGAGACTGTGAGAAAGCTGTCATATTAAACCCTGGCATGGAGGTGGAGTTCTCCCTGGGTGCAACCTGACTGTAGCCACCCTGGGTTCCCACAAGGGCTCCAGAAGGTGCCCACCTCGCACCTCATCTCCTTGTACCCCTGTTCTCTGTGACCCCCCACCCAAGACACAATGCTGTGTTACATTTCCCTGAGTCTGAGAAGCACCTCTGGAAGTCACATTTTCTGGCTTGTCATCATGGTTGGACATGGTGACTGAAACCACTGTGGCAGTGTGTGCTTTCCCCCTGCTGAGTTTCCCTTGACACTTTAGGGTGCTCCTGACATTCGGAGCCTGATCATTCTCTGCCGTAGAGGCTTTCCTTTGCATTGTAGGATGTTGAGCAGCATCCCTGGCCTCCACCCACTAGATGACAATAGCATTCCTGTGACCCGAGTTGTAACAATCAAAAATATTTCCAGACATTGCCAAATGTCCCCTTGAGGAGAAATCACTGACAGCTTGTTCAGACCCATCGGGAATTCACAAAGATTTAGTCAATATACATAGGCTCTGAATGCCTGAAACAAGTGTGAGTTACTTAGATGTCTACACTGGGTAGCTAATCCGTTTTGACTCTAACTTCTTCAGATCCCTGACATTCCTGTTCTCCACAGGTCATTCCTTTTGTTGAGCATGAGTCTCATAGTTGGTCTGCTATCTCAACCTCTATGTTTAATTTTTTTAAAAATTCTTCCATTTAGTCCAAGTCACTGAAAACCTTTTGCTTCTATGAGAAAGCCTTTCTTGACCTTGTAAATCAAAGCCATTCTCTAGAGGGAGGTTTCCCACTGCTGGGCTCAGTATCATCTTTCTCAGGGTGACCTCATCTATTAAAGTATGAAGGTTGTATTTGAAATGCCATTTACTTTCTCTAAGTCAATAAATGAAGCTGCGGATCTTTAGATCATCAGAGGTCTGCTTATTACCAAGAGTTTTTGTGTGTGTGTGTCATTTTTTTAGACTGAGATCTGTGTTGGAGTTTAAAAGAATTCTGGCAGATTTCCATTTGCCTTTCTGAATCAGAGTTTGGGGTGATATTCCTCTGCGAGTGGAGATTGCCCCTAGATGAATTTGACTTTATTAGTTTACGTCCTTTGTTCATAGCACCAGGGATGAGCTTATGAAAGTGTGAATGGCTCTTATCTTCAAAGGTCTCCTTTATGCTGCAAACTCCACCTCACCAACCTGTGTTATTAATCTATTGCAATCCCAATTAGTTCACATCAAGGTCAACTCTTTAGGGTGTGCAAAACGATTGCAGACTTAAGTGAACAAATTCCTCTTGCATAGATTTCACATGCAGGTGGGGAGAAGGCTGCAGCAGAGGAACCTGGAAGTAGGAGAGAGTTGTCAGACACCACAGAAGACACTGATAGCAATCCTTCTTCACTCGAAAGCCAAAGAAATCCAATTATTGTAAAGAATTCAAAACTTGCATAGGAACATGCCGCCAAATGAGGAAACAGGTTAGCCTCTTCTTCCTTTATTGCTTAATGGAAAATATCTGAGTAATTTTTCAGTTTTCAAAAATATAAAGCAAAGAAGAGAACTATCTCTTTGGCTTTCAGTGTATGTAGAAGAAGCCTTGGATTTAAGAAGTGCAGTAAACACTACTCCTTCAAACATATGAGGGCGTACCAAAACAAGAACTTATTTATAAAAAGTTGTGTGCCTATTTTTACATGTTTAAACTTCAGTCACCTTCACAGTACTCTTCATTTGATGCAATATGCCTATTGAGACACTTTTTCCATTGCTCAAAACAGTTTTTGAACTTGTCAGTTTTGATTCTTTTTAGTGCTTCTGTTTTTTTTTGTTTCACCTCTTCCTCACTGGCGAAACATTTCCCTTTGAGGACTTTCATCTGGGGAAAAAAATGTCACTTGGGGCAAGATCAGGTAAATGGGAGGATGAGGCACAGGGATCATGCTGTTTTTTGGTCAAAAAAAACACTTAAGTGAACTGAGTTGAACACTTAGCAGGTGTGCTCATAAATCACCCATCATGAAATGGGCAAATGTGTTGAAAGAATCTAAAACAAGAAATTTCACTGAAGCTGAATGCAGCCTCTTACAACAATGCTAGCTGGTATATTCTAATGCCAGTGGGTTCCTAGAACACTTACCTAATGGGGAAGCCTGTACCACACAGGGCCTGCCCTCCAAAAGATAATCTAGGTTTTTTGGGTCCCCCTTCATATGTCTATGGAAAATAAGCCAGAGATGGTGGGTCTGCAGGACATCATGTTTTAGGAATGAGGGTTGATGCTGAGCTCATAGCTGCCTGTCCTGCCATCTCTCTGAGGCTACCAAACAAACAGAAAGAGAATGGTGTGTCTCCAGTTGGGGGACAGAATATGCTTCCTGGATCTGTCATTATTTCTAGCAAGCAGATGGGGAATAAAAGAACAACTGGGGTGGCAACACCCTATTAAAAGAGAGAAACTCGTTCTGCTAGTTTTCTGTAGGTTCAGAAATCTTGGAGGTGAAGGGACAGCCAGGAATCATACGGTGCTCGCTCCTCTCTTGGGCAGACATCAGATTTATCAGAGTCCTCTGAAAGACAGGTAGAGAGACCTGTTTGCAGCATCCCAGCTGAGGGATATGCAGATGAGGGCGTGGAGCATCCCCGCAAGGCAGTTACCTCCTTGAGGTGTCCTGGTACTTGCTGCAGGGAATTCTAGGACCCTGCTTTGCTGAGTGGAAAAGGAAAAGAGGCAGGTGAAGAGGGCACAGGTAGAAAAAAACATTTGTGATCAGAGACAGCAGACAGGAGTGCTGCGTGAGAAACAGGGAGAGAATACAGACATGGACACTTGATTTCACTAGCAAGCATTCACCAAGGTGGGGGAAGCACTTCATATCAGGAAGTTATTCTACTGGGAGCTCAAAGAAATGGGACAGAGGCTCTCAAAGAAAGAATGGTTGCCATTCAACACGAGTCCCACCTCACAAGACAAAGACCAATAAATCCTGGTTTTGCAAAATGCAGCTTTTTGATTCTGTATGGTAGCTGGCACCATGCAACACTGCCATGTGCCCACGATGCAGCTATGTTGTGCAAAGTGGTCATGGTACTCCCTCTGAAGGAGGCAGGTGCTCAACAGGAGGAAGGCCTTGCATTTCATCTTAGCATGAGACAATATGCACATTGATTGTGAAACCACACTTTGCACCTTGGCTGCCTAAAGAAGGTCTCATTCTTGGTGGCCCTGTGGGATCACGCCTCTCCCTCCACTGCCATTTGGAGCATGGATGGCTGAGCGAGCACTGCTCTCCTGTTACATTTCATCCTCCCGGTAACCTAAAGAGAATTGGCCTTTCCTCATGGGGGGAAACTGAGTCTCCAAGTGGTTAGGTCATTTGCTTTAGCATATAGTGAGTGAAGGACCAAGCCAGGGTCTCTCCTAATCCCTCAGACTGCAGAACTATGCCCTTGCTGTATTCTTGTTCCAGCCTTTTTGGCTGAGGGACAACTAGGACAAGGTTCCCAAATCTCAGACATGTATGTGGCCAACACAAACCAAAGCATTTTGACGTCAATCATCCTTTCTGTTCTTTCAGCACCCTTCCAACTGTACTGTCTTGCATTCTTTTCCCCCATTCATGTGCATTTTCCTTCTGATTTTATTAGAATGCCATACTTCAGCGTTTACTGCTTAAAACCAGAATCTCTGCTATAAAAATCCAATCAGGATGCATTAGGGCCCTTGTCACATGGGAGCAGAAGACAACAGAGACTGCTTTATGGGATTCAAGCCACTCTAGAATTTTCCCAATTTATAACATTTCTTAGAATCACAAACATGCCAAAGTAAAAACTAGGGCTGCAGCTCAGAGAATGTACACAGAAAAAGCCTTGGCTGGGTTGGTAGGAAGGGCAGCCTTGGGGTCACTCTGTTCTGTGCCTCCTCAGTCTCTTCCACTAAAGGTCTGTCTGAAACCAGGTGTTGGCTCAAGGGCAGCACTCAGGTACAGAGGGCTGGGGGCAGCAGAGATGGATAGCGTGGCTGCAGGCTACAAGATGGCATGACAGATATTTGTTGTGGGCCAGTTCTCATGCTGAGCTGGGCATATTCTCCAATTCATAAAGTAGGGGGTTCATCATTATATAGCCTCTACAGTCCCAAAGATAACATCATTCCCCTTTTGCCTGCTGCCATCCTGAGTCATTACAGGGACCCTAGCAAAGTCTTGGCCATGCTACTTAATATGATCTGCCCAAAGGATAGCGCTTGCTGTGACTGTTTAGCTGGCGAGATTGTTGGTGCCTCTCTGGGAATTCCCATAGGCCCCCTCATCAGCATACAGTGGGGACTGGCTGAAGAGCATGGCCTTCCATGACCAGCCTGGACTGTACGTTGTCTCTGGTGGTCTCCCTCCCTAGGTCATCCAAGCAAAGACCGTCAAGCCTGCGCCTCTAGGTAGCATGTGCTACCATCAGTGGAATGTTCTTCAGAAAATTCTGTTTCTCAGGACTAGCTGTGCATAGTCCTGAGAAACGCCATGCCTCTTCCACTTGGAGTTCCCTCCCACTTGAAGTGTCATAATTTGTTTTATGGGAGTGAGGGTCCTCGTTCTCCAAGGGTCTGGTCCCAAGATGGAGATTGCCTGAGATTTCCCAGTCCTTGACACAATATTTCTGGCTCATCTTTTTCAAGGAGCTAAGGAAGAGGCAAAGTTATTAGAGAAGGAGTAGAAGGGAACAGAAAGCCATCTTTGCCTTGGAGGTGAAGGAAAGGAAGGGAATGAATAGGGTGGTCATGGAATATTCTGAATGTCCACATGATGGCCTGACATTACAGGAATTTATCTGTAGACCTGGAAAGTATATGTAAGGTACAGTAAGTGGGGAGTACAGAAAACCTTCTGGAAAAGGTGTCTGCAACAGATGTTTATTTAACAAAGTTCGGGGAAATAATGTCTGCAAGGAAGGACACAGCAAAGACCAGAAAGTGGCTTCTGTTCCTTCAGAACCATGGTCCCTTCAGCTGTGTGCACTGAAGAGCTCTCTCTCTCCTCCTCAGGGAATGGGATATGTTATTTTAAAAAAGAATTTTTTTTTAAGTTTTTCCTCAAGGCTAGTGACTTATCCCTGAACCCCTCCTCAGAGAGAACTCTGCCTAAATACAGAAAACACTGCCTTTTTCCAGATGCGTCTCAGATTGATCTGACTGAGGGGAGCAGCCTCGTGGTAAGGGTTGAACTGTTTCCCCTGGGAACTGTCTGGCAACTCTAATGAGGAATAGCACTTTGCATTTATAGAGAGCCTTTCATCTGTGATCTCAAAGCTGCTCCACAAACATTAATTAACTCTCACACCTGTGAGGCAGGTGAGTCTGGTTACCCCCATTTTTAGAGATGAGGAAACAGAGGTTTGAGAGGAAAAGGACTCTGGGGTGAACCACCAGGGGTGGGGGAGCCCTGATGTTAGGAGCCAGTGTTCTGGGTTCACAGGGCCCTAACCACAAAGCCACAAAGCCTACTCCAGCTGGGTGAGGGACATGGGTCCCGGAAGCAGTAAGCGGTGGAGATGTGGCCACACAGCTCCCTTCTCCCCCACTCCCATCTCAGCAGGCAGCCTGCCACCTCCCAAGCTGGCAGGTCGGTGGTGAGGACAGGATCCCTCAAAACCCTGAAGGCCTTCTAACACAGCATACCCAGGTAGGGCTCCGTCCTGGCTTGGTCTGGAGGCTTTCCTTCAAGGTAATTGTTGGAACAATGAATGCATCTGAGCTGCACATGACTAACCAAGATGTCTGCAGCCAGCTGGAGACAAACGGTTGGCAAATCCCAGAGTTCTTTCACAACCTTCCGTTTTTCCAGGATCCAGAGACTGGTGCTAACTGACTCATGTTATCATGGGATTTCAATGATATAGCAACAGTTTGCTAATCCAGTGTCTGCTACGTGGGGGTACTCCTAGGTGACTACTATTCTTTTTTTTTTTTTTTTTTTTTTTTTGAGTTGGAGTCTCACTCTGTCACCCAGACTGGAGTGCAGTGGCCCGCTCCCGGCTACTGCAGCCTCGACCTGCTGGGTTCCGGCGATCCTTCCGCCTCAGCCTTCCAAGTAGCCAGAATTACAGGCATGCGCTACCACACCTGACTGATTTTTGATTTATTGTAGAGATGAGGTCTCGCTGCCCAGGCGGGTCTCGAACCCGCAGGCTCAGGCAATCCATTCACCTCAGCCTCCCAAAGGCGCGGGATTACAGGCTTAGCCACTGAGCCCAACTGTGACTACTATTCTTACTTGTACCATGCTGCAATTTCATTCCCTGTCTCGTGGCCAGAGGAAACATTGCTTCTTAAACACAGTGGAACTTTCAGAAACTGTCCCTTTCACAGCAGAGAATTATCCAACCCCAGCCATGAAAGCTGACCTAATACAACTCCGAAGGTAGCTCTCAAGCATGTGGGAGCACCCCTTTTGTTTGCAGGGAGCCCAGACCTTTCTTCCTAGGGGTCCCAGACAGGGAGATGCAAACTGCCTCTGGGGCTCGCCCTAACACATCACCCTGGAAACTGACTCACATCTCTGAGTCCTGAGTCACATCCTGTTGTGTGTTCCGAGGCATCCAAGAGGACATTACACCAGCTACCCATGACTGAGGTGAACTTGGAGGGAACCCTGGGAACTTCTCTTTCTTCTTCCAAGCTTAAAGAGGAAAAACATTCTCCAGGGAAAAAAACCAGGGCTGTCCCTAGGGTTTTATATGTTCACCAAGCAGGTTTGCCTTTTTTCAAGAATAGACGATAAAGCCCGATGGCATATGTGACTGTCTACTATGTATTTTTAAATGGCTTTGACAGGTAACTGAAAGAACTGGTCTTTTAAAGATACCAGCCAAATAGCCAAAGGAAAGGCTTTCAAACCATAGCAACCTTCCCCAGGCCCAGGTTGAGGGAAGATACACAGCTCCAATAGTGCTTTTGGAAACCTAGATTTTGAGGGTGGGTGAAGACCACAGAAACGAGTGGTCAGAGTAAGACCAGGAGGTGTCTCTATCCATCCTCTCCTGTGGTCTGAGGGGAGCATAAGGACAAAGTAGGACATTTTGAACTTTTCAAAAACAAGCTTTCAGTTTCATTGGTTTTCTCTATTATGTTCCTGTAGACAATTTCATTGATTTCTACTCTAATTGTCTTCTTTTGCTTGCTTTGAATCTGCATTTCTTTTTTTCTCTAATTTCCTAAGGTAAAATCTTCAATTATTGTTTCGGATCTTTCTTTTCTAATATATGCATTAAATGCTATAAATTTCCCCCTAAACATTGTTTTTGCCACATCCCATAAATTGGAATAAGTTGTATTTTCATTTTCATTTAATTCAAAATACTTTTTAGTTTCTCTTGAGATTTCTTATTTGACTCATGTGTTATTTAGAAGTGTGTTGATTAATCTCCAAATATTTGGGGGTTTTCCAGCTATACTTCTGCTATTGATTATTTAGTTTACATAAATGTGGCTGAGAAAATACTTTGTATAATTTCCATGCCTTTAAGTGTGTTAAGGTACGTTTTATTGCCCAGAATGTGGCCTATCTTGATGAATATTCCATGTGAGCTTAAGAGTATATATTCTGATGTTGTTAGATGAAGTATTTTATACATGTGAGTTATTAATATGTAAAGTGGGTCCCTTGTAGACAACATGTAGCTGGGTCTTATTTTTAATCAGCTCTGACAATCTCTGCTTTAAATTGGCACATTTAAACCATTTATATTTAAACTAATTATTAACATAATTGAGCTGATATCTACCATGTTTTACCTAGTCCTCTCCCCCTCCCCTTTTTCTGCCTTCTCTGGGTTTAACTGTACATTTTATGTGATTCTATTTGATTTCATCTGTTAGTATAACAATTATACTTTTGTAAAAATGTTTTAAGTGGTTACCCTAGGGTTTAAAAAATACAGTATAACTAATCTAAGTCCACCGTCAGATAACATTACACCACTTCTTCCTTCCTGTCTCTGTCATTACTTTTATTTACTTAACTTATCCACATGCTACAATTGCCCAATACATTGGTACTGTTACCTTTCAGATCAGTTAAGAACAATAAGACTTTATTTTACCTTAATTTATTCCTTTTCTAACATTCTTCCTTTCTTACGTACCTCTTTTAACATCTCTTGCAGGGCAAGTCTGCTGGTGATGAATTATTTCAATTTTGTTTGTCAGATATCTTTATTTCTCCTTCACATTTGAAGGATGGCATTGCTGGATATAGATTTCTAGGTTTGTGATTTTTTTTTTCTTTCTGCACTTTACTCTCTACTCTTTCTTGCTTGCATTGGTCTCTGAAGAAAAATCAGATGTAATTCTTATCCTTGTCCCTCTATAGTAAGGTGTTGAGGTTTCCCACCCTGGCTTCTTTCAATATTTTATCTTCTCTGATTTTCTGCAGTTTGACTATTATATTACCTAGGTATAGATTTGGTATTTATCTTGCTTGGTGTTCTCTGAGCTTCCTGGATCTGTGGTTTGATATCTGTCATTAATTTTGGAAAATTATCAGTCATTGATACTTCAAATATTTCTTCCACTCTGTTTTCTCCTTCTTTTCCTTCTGGTATTCCAATTGCATATATGATACTCCTTTTGAAATTTTCCCACAGTTCTTGGATGTTCTGTTTTGTCCTTTCTTTGCTCTCTTTACCTTGTAGTTTGGGAAGTTTCTACAGACGTACTTTTAAGTTCATTGATTCTTTCCTCAAACATGTCTTGTCTATTGATGAGGCCAAAAAAAGACATTCCTCATTTTTGTTATAGTGCTTTTAATTTTCAGAGTTTCCTTTTGTGTCTTAGAGTTTCCATCTCCCTGCTTACATTACCTGTCTTTTCCTGTTGTCTTCTTTTTCCTCTAGAGCCCTTAATATATTAACCATAGTTAAGTTCCCTGTCCGGTAATTCCAAAATTTATATCCCATCTGAGTCTGGTTCTAATTCTTCACTTTGTCTCTTTAGACCATGTTTTTTCTTGCCTTTCTTTTAATTTTTTGTTGAAATCTGGACATGATGTATCAGATACTAGAAACTGAAGCAAACAGGCCTTCAGTGTGAGTTATGATGTTCATCTAGCTAGGAGTTAGGCTGTATTTAATCTTTTCTTTAAGTGCTAGAGACCTCAGATTTCTCTTGTGGTCCTTGTTTTTTGTCATCCTTGTCATCATTGAACTTTCCTACAAACTCCTCCTGAAATAGTCTATACTTTGAAACTTTTTCAGCTGTAACCCACTGTTATTATATTGAATCCCATGAGAATCTGATGGGGTTCCTGAATGAAAAACCCATGAAAGTATCCCTCCCCCTCAAATCTGTAGCCCCCTGGAGTTTTTTACTCTCAGACGAGTTTACACTCAGCTTCTAGCAATTTGTCAAAATCGCTATTACGTATTCCCATCAGCTTATGGATGCAGCAGCTTCTGCTCCCAGGGAGCAGACATCTCTGTGATCCTCTGCATTTGCCTGCTGCTCAAGATTTGTGGGTGGCAGTCTGCCCTACAACTTCAATTCTCTGACAGATCCAAGAAGAGTCATGGATTTTTCAGTTTGTTCAGCTTTTTTCTTATTGTAAAGACAAGAGTGATGACTTCCAAGCTCTTTACAATTTGGAGCTGAAACTGGAAGCAGCAGGACATTTTGACATGAATTATTTAATAGGGTCGTTGTTGACTCTAAAGACATTTTGATATTGCTACATCAAAAGATAAAAGCACTCTGTTTTCTTTTCAAGTGATATATACCATGTACATCTCTGAGTCCAACCCTACCTTATCCCTAACTTTCTCACTTCAAATGGAAGAGAATGGGGCTCAGAAATGTGGAAAGGGGCTCTGTTCTACCCATTATCTGGTGATCAAATAGATGAAAATAACCCATCACAGAATGGTCTCAGTAAAGTGGCTACATCAAAACATCATTTACCTTGGATAAAACAAGATGCAGAAAGGTTCAAATTTAAATTTTTAATCCAGTACATTTTTTAATAGAAATTTGAATTGGTTGATATATTTCATTCTTGTCTTCTCCATCTTCATCCCAACTGTCCAGTTTCATTGCCCTTTTACCATTTAATCTCCTGAGCCCAGCTCCTCTCCAGTCTGAAGAACATGGCTGTCAAGGATTTAGCTGTGACCAAAACAATATTACCTGAGCTTCATCCCAGAGCAGGTGTGTGTGGTGTTACATCAGATAAGTGCCTTACATAGATTTCTTTTCCTTTTGAGTAATAAAATCATAGAAATTACTCAGACTTATTGTTTACTG
This sequence comes from Cephalopachus bancanus, assembly GCA_027257055.1. NCBI lineage: Eukaryota > Metazoa > Chordata > Mammalia > Primates > Tarsiidae > Cephalopachus > Cephalopachus bancanus. The sequence continues at coordinate 1,308,071 of JAPVLO010000260.1, read as the reverse complement.
TGCCCAGAAATTGTGATACTTGCTTTACCTATAGCTTATCCTACTTATTCCTCACTACTACCCTTTGAAGTCAGAATACTATGGATCAGAGAAAATACGTGACTTGCCTAAGTTCATCCAGTTTGTTTATGGTGACACCATGATGCAAGCTGAAATCTGTGACTTAAATTCAGTGCTTTCCCTAATCTGCTCCTCTCAGAGGCAGAGAACATAACATGTAATAAATACTGCTAGGTTTCTTGTTTCTACCTTGGGAACAGCTGTTTGCGAGTTCAAATTAGGCAGCTAATGTAACAGCCTGGAGACATCCCTTTTTTCCCCCTGGTAGCTGTAATTCCCAGAAGGCAGGAACTTCCCACTCACTAGTGAGTCCCCAACACAGTGGCCCTAGTAAAGCAAAAATTTTTGTTGAAAATATGAGTGAAAGAGAAAGGAATAACTTTATGAACCAATGAATGAATAAATGAATGAATGAAACAACAATGATTAATGCAACAGGAAGAAGCCCTTCCAAACATCACACAGCCCTGGGATCTTCACTGACTGAACGTTCTGATGGGGCAGGCCTAGCTGGGTCTTATTCATCACTCTGCTACCAGCTAAATTAGCACAGGCCTAGCACATAGTAAATGTCCAATAGCTTTTGTACTTTTTGATGGATTGACTGATTATCAGACTCAACTACTTCCAGAACAAGTAGCCCTTGCTCTAGAGAATGACTGACAGTGGTTCTCTTCCTCAGCCTATATATGGCCTTTTCTAGATAACTCCCAGCTTATTCCTCCCCACTTCCTTTTTCCAGAATATACATATTTATTATGATAGGCACCATTCTTCACCTCCACCCCACACTGATTCCTCTAATTATCCTTAATGTACAAGTAACACACAAGTTAAGCAAAAGAATACTGGATAGGATTTATTTGAATTAGAATCCTGCTCTGTCATCATTGGAAGGATCTAGAGATTAACTCCTTTCAGAGATGAGGATAAGAAAGTGTAGGTGGGTCACCCAGGGTCACCTAGTCGTTTGCCACACAGACAGACCTAGAGCCCACCTCTCCTTCTTGTCAGCCCACTGCTCAGGTGGCCTATAACACTCCCATTCCATACTTGCCTTCATGCATTTATGTTGGCCCCAGAGCAAAGATTTAATTTGAATATTAAACCCAGAATGCACTGTATTATCAGGGGTTTTTTGCTTTGGTTTTTGTTGTTGTTGTTGTTAATATATGTAAAAGAAGAAAATATCCAAAAGCCCTATGTGAAAGGCTCACCATCACCACCTTCTGGCCCACTACTGGCAATGAACCTGAGCTCAGGTCACTGTAATCACATATGAAAACTGATCAGGGAGGGTGGGCTTCAGGGTGTTTAGTGCTTTCTCCCACTCCAGCACCTGGAAAACTAAGTTATGGTTTCAAGTAAAAAGATGTTGGATATATAACCCTGTCTTTAAAAAAACTCATAGAACTTGAACTTTAATCATAAAGATCACTTTACCAAAGCATATTTTTAAAAGGCTGTGAAATATTATGCAACGTTTGCATGGTTTAATTATGAGTTTAGAAAAGCCTACCACAACTTTTTCACTGCAGTAAAACATGACAGAGCATGAATCATGGCATAATGCTTTATGCTTAGTGTGGTTTTAGACATGGGGTTAGGGGTGCTAGGCTGTCTACACAACAAGGCATGAGTTACTGTACTGCAATTCACACCCTGGAGGGCTTTATGACAATTATAAAACCTCTTTTGTTTGCTTTTTAAATGATTAAAATATTTGAGTACTATGTAGTCACTTAGTAAATATGTGTATCCAGGACATACACATGTCTTAAAAAATATCTAAGTATATGATATTTTTTCACTTGGAGCAAAATACTTAAAGCAGCTCAAGAATATTGAACATCTGCTATTTCTGTTTGCCTTCAGTTATTGGAAACACTGTTGGCTATAAGACTGTGCAGGACCTTCACCTGTGGTTGAACATTTATTGTCTGCTGAGTTTAAAATGGATCAGCTCTTTTATTCCTTGCCATCTCTTTAAGTTCTCTAAAATTTGGAATGAAATGAAGACCTTTTTTTAATCACTAGATCTCAAACATCCCAAGTTAAAATACTTTCCCAGGAACTACCTGGTTTTTCAAACTTAAAAATTCAGTTAGTTTCAAGGGGAAAAAAAAGAAGAAAGACATGGATCAATATTAGGGAGGGAAGCCGTCAGGAGACCACTAAGGAAGAAGACGTGGGACTCCAAATGTCTAATTCTGTTATCTGCTGTGGCAACTTCAAAGAGAAAAACAGAAAAGGCAAACATTAGCTTCTGGAAATGAAGAGCCCCTGGAGGGAGTTGAGCTGAATATTTTATAACTAGTGGGAATAGCTCATTTCTTTACATCATGGCCTACACAAAACTTAAGGCTGGTATTTTCCTAAAGAAGTCTGCTTTTCCTGGACTGCTACTCTCAGGATCATGAAGCTCTGGCTATGAAGACCTTTGGGAATTACAGTGGTGTGCTGCTATCTTTGTCCACAAAGAAGGTGGGACACAGAGGGAGAACTGATGTTTAACCCCAAAGAAATGTAAAACTGTCTTATAATAATATAGTGTTCATTTAAATTTCCTTATACATTTTGCCTAAGAGTAGAATTTGGTTCTCTCCCTCCTTTTTATCCGTAAAGAGTATAAAGCTTTTGAAAACTAAGAGTCCTCTGAATGCTGGAGTCAAATTTACAAAATTCATTTTGCTGTAATCTTCTGAAGTCAGACTTTTGTCTCCTCTCTATCCCAGACCTCTTATAATGGTAATCTATGAAATACTTGCTCAAGGCTGGGCACGGTGTCTCAAGCCTATAATCCCAGCACTCTGGGAGGCTGAGGTGAGAGGATTGCCTGAGCCCACGAGTTCAAGAAAAGCCTAGACAACTTGGCGAGGCCTCATCTCTACAGTAAATCAAAAAATTAGCCAGGTGGCTGAGGCAGAAGGATCGCCAGAGTCCAACAGGTCGACACGGGGGTGGCCATGAGTGTACCACTGCACTCCAGCCTGGGCGATGGAGTAAGACTCTAACTCAGAAAAAAAGAAATACTTGCTCAGAAATCTGCTCTTTAAAATTTGCAAAGTTGAAATTTGGAAAAGGAGCAGGAGGCCTGAGTTGACAGAGCCAGATCTACTGGTGGGTTTGGAAACTAGTCATTAGACCTGATCGCCAGTTCCCCAGACAGACTTTCTTTCCTATCATCCTTGAGAGAGAATTCAGCTACATAAAAACATTTACAAGCCTATGAAATATTTTTGTCAAGGCACAACAAAAATCCCAAAACTCTACATTCTTTTTGCTTCCTGAATACAGATAGATAAGTGATCACCTGAGTTTATAAAATGATTTTGAAGATGAAAATTGTAATTATTGATAAAGCTGAAATAGTCTGAGCAGTTGTATGATACCTGAAGTCCAACAATTTGAATATTCATACTTCTACCTTGAAAGCATAAGCCACTCCTCTAATCATTAGCATGATTAAACAAAACCTTTGGAAGGAACAATTATCAGGCTAAAATCTCCAAGAATCAAACATAAACTATATTTCAGTATCTTTGAGGGGAAAAATCATCCAACAGAGGCAGATACTTGGACTTGAGTAGGCTTATGTCAGCACTGGTAAATTGGCCACATATATGCATAACATTTAAACAGAGATTACAGGTGGAAGGATCGACTAAGTCCAGCAGGTCGAGGCTGCGGTAGCCGTGAGTGTGCCACTGCGCTCCAGCCTGGGTGACAAGAGTGAGACTCCAACTCAAAAAAACCCCACACAAACCAACAGAAGTTACTAGTCTCTTATGATGAAAAGACTTCAGTTTTTAAATCCCATCCCACTCTACATATAATTAACTTTCCTGATTTTCTGCAGATACAAGGCAGATCCAACCATCCCCACCATGGTCCTACGAGCAGTCCTACCAGTACCTGGGACCGATTGCCTCCCCTTCTGTGCACCCAGCAACACCCATTTCTCCTGGACGTGCCAGCGGCATGACAACCCTCTCTGCAGAACTTTCCAGTCGACTCTCAAGTAAGCCACTTGAAAACACATTCTTTGCAGCTGAGCTGGAATGGAAGGTTAGGGAGACCAGAGATGCATGAAGGGGTTGGCAGCACATTATTAATTGAATACAACATGGCATAAAGACAAGGTTACCTATCTCTACTTTAAGTCCCATGCCCATACACTGATTTCTCTTGACACTCAGAGGCAGAGATTATGGATGTGGAGGCAGAAGTGGCTTGGAAAAGTCGACTCCTTGGGCATTTGGCAGTTGTTCATGTTTGGAAGGAAAGGGTGGCAGCTGAAGAGTTAATAATATAAAAAGCCAAAGTAGTTTCTAGGACTCATTATTCCAACTGAATTCTGAACTGATGGGACTGGTCCCATAGTAGTGAATTTTCACAGATCACATGAACAGCACACTGGGTTACGTGTGGAATACAGTAATCACTCAGTATCCATGGGGTATTGGTTCCAGGACCCCCTATGGATACCAAAATCCATGGATTCTCAAGTGCCATGTATAAAATGGTGTAGTATTCATATATAACCTACACACATCCTCCTATATACCTTAAATCATTCTTAGATTACCTATAATACCTAATACAATGTAATAAATGAGATGTAAGTAGTTGTTATGCTGTATTGTTTAGAGAATAATGAAAAGAAAGAATCTGTGTATGTCCAGTACAACCACAACCATCATTTGCTTTTGAATATTGTCGATCCACAGTTGGCTGAATCCACAGATGGATATGGAGGGCTAACTAGATATCACAGTTGAGACATTTCCAACTAAAAGCTGCTCATACCAAGGTTAGAGGAACACAGTGGAAAGCTCAGGTTAGCACGGTTAGCATAATTGTTGTTAATACGAGCTCATTAAATATTAGTCATTTAACCTATGAGCCCTTTGGGCTGGCACTCACCTTTGCTCCTGGGCAGGAAATCGGAGTTAGAGAAAAATTCCTTTGTTGAAGGCAAAAGAAGAAACTCACTGTTTGGGACTTTGAAATTAGAGCCGGACCAAACTGTGAAAACACTTCAGAGAACTTCAGCATTATGATGCCTGCAAACACACTTGCATGTGTGCTGCAGGGAGGGTGGCAGGTTTTGCTTTTCAGCTCTTGTTTTCAGATTATAGCAGATTAGGGGGCAGGCAAAGGGGTAAAGAAGTCATGTCTGCCATTTTAAGTATTGTGTAATGTTGTTTCCCGACAAGTGTGATTACTTGAGGTTTCACCAGCTTCTTCGTAGAGCTTCACAGATGCCCTAGACAGCAGCACTATTGACATTTGAGGCCAAATAATTATGGGAGTCTGTCCTGTGTATTGTAGAGTATTAGCAGCATCCCTGGTCTGTAGATGCCAGTAGCAAACCCCCACTCCTAGGTGCCAATCACAAATGTCTGCAGACACTGCCAAAGGTCCCCTGAGGGGCAAAACTGACACCACTTGAAAACCACTGCCTTCCAGTACTCTTGGGTGCTTTAGTAAAACAGGAAAGCCAACTTCAGTGCTCAGTTTTCACAATATTTTTGGCCATTAATGTCAACATTATCATGGCACCTCCTGGCTAAGGAGTGAGAGATAGCATAGGTAGTATGGCACCTGTTCAGCTTGTGACTTCTAGAAGCCTATCCCTCAGGAACAGAGTTTGATTCCAAAAAAGTACCTGTCACTTTTACTAGCTCTTCTCAGCGGCACTGCTGTAGCCACTGGCTATGGTCTACATCTGAAACAATTACTGTTCTCCTTGGAAATGGCCCCCCCTACAGGTCTGTCCCTTGGAACGTAAGACATAAGCCTTTTGACTTGGTCACCACCAAGGATCAACACCTTATAGTCCAAGAATCCTGGGGCCAGCTTCTCCAGCTGCCCAGTGTCCAAATGTAAGGGTTCTTTTTTTTTTTTTTTAATTTGAGTTGGAGTCTCACTCTGTCACCCAGGCTGGAGTGCAGTGGCCGCTCCCGGCCACCGCAACCTCGACCTGCTGGGCTCTGGCGATCATTCCGCCTCAGCCTTCCAAGTAGCCGGAATTACAGGCATGCACTACCACGCCCGGCTGATTTTTTTTATTTATTGTAGAGATGAGGTCTCGCTGCCCAGGCGGGTCTCGAAAGGGTTCCTTTTTTGTAAAAAAAAAAAGAATGAGTAGCATGTGTACTCTCAAATCCCATATTACAGCCATACTTCTGCATAACCTGTACTTCAGAGACCCAAAGAGTAAGGAAGGACATTTTGTGGCATGGGAGTGTGAAGTAGATCAAAACCATGTCCCATTTCAGCACCAGAGATGGTGCTGTCTTGGAGGGAGGACCAGAGAACTACAGATGAGACTTCACCAGCAGCAGGGAACAGCATAGGAGACTGATCCCCGCCTTGGCAGGACTCCCTCTGAGCAATCCAGTCCACAGCAAAGGCCTGAAAAGTGTTGTGGTAGATCTGGGGACAGGAGGGGGCTGGGATACATAAAAGAAAAGTAGTTGCCTGGCCGATAGCTTTGAGAACTTGACACTGCTCTGTGACTGCTTTGCCTTTTAATCCCACTGCCCCGACAGCTTTGTGTGCTGCCCCCTCCCTGCCCCCAGTCCCACCTGGGCTTCCTTCTGCACCGGGACTTGCACTCTGTCTGTCTCTATCCTTTGCAGACAGACTCCACACCTTGTCTGAAAAGAGTTGTCATCTGGAGGTTTACTTTTCTTTTTTAAAAAAATTAATGTTTAGCTGCCAACCTGGGCGACAGACAAGCGTGCATTAATCTGAGTCATGCAAAAGATCCTTTTAAGGCAGCCATTATCTGCTCAGGTTGTTTAATCCTTTGGGGGCAGTGGGAGGGGCTCTGTAGTGGGGCTGCTTTCATCCATGTCAGGCTGCAGAGTGAAGACTTGCGCTGTCATGGTAAATATTTAGCCCCCTCGATGGAGAAACATTTCCAACTGAAATACCTGAACCTCCTAATCCCCAGATTTCCTACTCTTAAAACCTCCCTGTGAATATTGGGGTCCCCACCACCACCCACACAGCTACCGAATGGGAGGGTACCAGGCCAGCCAAAAGGACAGCTAGATCTATGGCCAGATGGGTGAGTTGTGCATGACTAATGTGTCTTCATAAGGGATCTCAGACAAGACATAAACATGGAAACCAGAATTAGATCCGATCATTTGAACCTAAGCAAATATAGAGGGCCTGAGCTGTTTTATTATCAAAATGTGTGTAAAATTGATCATTTGATCAAATGGATGGTCTTTTGTAGTATGACGGTGCTAAGATGTGGATAGAAGAAGAATCACAGGCAATATTTCAGATCTTTCAGATGTTCTGCCCACAAGTGAAAGAACTATTTCCCCCAACAGCTGAGACCATAAAGTCATTCCAGTATTTATGTCCATGACAAATCACGGACTCACTCCGGATGCTGGTAACTTGGTACCATCACCACATTACCATGTAGTAGTTGGAACAGATTGGTAGAGCATGTCCAGACATTGCTGTAAAACAGGGTGACCTTTCATTCATTTTCCAATGGATTCACCTTTTTGTCTCAGGGCAAATGAGGCAAGAGGAATAATGGGCAGAGTCATTAATTTGTGTCCAGAAGATTGCATCAGATGACAACAAATTGACTGTATTTGCCTAATGCTTTCCCTCCTACCTCGGCTTCTCCCTAGACTATATAAATCTGAGTGGAAAAATGGAGTAAAGCTTCCTGTTAACTCTCAAACATGTCACAGCTCTCCATGTAAGCAAAAACAAGTGACACAGGGCTTGCTCACAGATGGCCCCAGCGAGTGGACAGGGATGAACCTTGTGGAATGAGATGCAGCCAGAGTTGAGAATGAGCTAGAGAGTGGCCAAGGAAGGGCAGCCCCAGAACCACTGTCAGTTTACAACTTTTTCCCTGCCCACATGTCTGACTTGCTTTGAAAAGATTAACAGGAGTGTTTGTTTGAAAGTCAGACTCCTGGTTTCCTCATTAGTGGAGGGATTTGCTACAGATTTCGGCTGTTTCTATAAACTTTAATTACCTCTCTGATGAGGAGTATATCCCCTCATCACATTCACCCCAAATGTACAGAGGAGTTCATTTTTTTAAAATGTGCTAAAGCCATAAAAGATCATTAGAGGGAGGGAAGGATGGGGAGGAGGGGAGAGAGAGAACACAAGAATGCACTAGCTCTCCCTGCTGGAATAATAGGTGTGAAATATGAGGAAGTTGATCAACTGCCGATGCCTTCCAAAAACAGATTAATCCACCCTGGTGGCTTTCCTTTCAGGGCAAGCTCTTGGCTCCACCAACGTTCTCTATTAGCCTGAACTCTAAAGGACACAGGCCATATGCCATCTGAGCTTAAGAGTTATTCTGTGGTTGATTTGAGAACTTCAAATTTTATAACATTTTATTCATGCTTCTGCTGTTTATTGCTGTCTTTGGATTTGCCAATATAAGGACAATAGTCGTAGTCTGGTTATTTAATGACTAATTCTGAGGAACCAAAACTACCCCAGGACACTATCCTAAACCTACAGTGGTAGTTCTCAGCCAGGGGTGATATTGTTCCCCTCACCTAACTCCTCAGAATATCTGGCAACATTTTGGGTTGTCACATTGTAGGGAGGGGGACACTATTACATCCAGTGGGTAAAGGCCAGAGATGCTGTCAAACATCCAAGATGCTGTCAGACATCCAACAATGAACAAGACAGCCTCCTGCCACCCCCAACAAACAAGTATCTTGCCCCAGAGGTCCACAGTGCCACTGTTGAGAAACTCTGACCTACCAGATACAAGGAAACCTTCTGGCACCCAAACCCTCTAGGAGTTCCCAAGGGCAGCCCTTTAGGTAAGAAAAATGCAGAAGGAGGCAATGACCCACAGAACTGCAAAGCCAGGATGTGAAACAGTAAATGCAAAATCCTAACAAAATGATGCACAATCATAACCAAATGAGTTTTATCGACAAAGCTTTACCATTCCTGGTAAAATCTCCACATATGGCCAGGCTTGGTGGCTCAGCCTGTAATCCCGGCACTTTGGGAGGCTGAGGTGAGAGGATTGCCTGAGCCTGGGGGGTCCGAGACCCACCCGGGCAACTTGGCGAGACCTCATCTCTACAATAAATCAAAATGAGCCGGGCATGGTAGCATGCGCCTGTAGTTCCAAATACTTGGAAGGCTGAGGCGGAAGGATCGCCGGAGCCCAGCAGCCACTGCACTCCAGTCTGGGCGACAGAGTGAGACTCCAACTCAAAAAAAAAAAATCTCCACATATATAAAAAATAGAGTAGAGAAATAAAGGTCCTACATGCATTTGTGTTAACAAACCAGCGTGGTACATATTAGAGAATACCAGGTGAAAGACTGTATTGTTTCTAAAAATGTTTTGGAACTTGTCTGAAGGTAGATATGGAGAGAAAGAAGAATAGTAATGATATTCACTGACATTCACTCAACAGTCACTACTGTACCATGCATTAGATTCATTAATAGGAAATGACCAATTTTTAAACTATTTGAGACCTACAAAACTAGCAATTTTCAATAATTAAACCTAAATATTATATGTAATGTATCATATTCATATACATTAATATTGTTAGAATACAACATATCATGTATAACATTATATTTTAATAGTAATATATGAATGCATCTATTATAATTACATATTATATATTGTATTAATATCATAGATTAAATTTATATTATTATTGGCATATTGCTATATAGATTAAATAAAGAGTGAGCAAATTTTTCTGTAAAAGGCCAGAGAATAAATATTTTAGGCTTTGTGGGTCCTACTTCTCTGTCATGGCCATCCAGCTTTATAATGGTAGTTTAAAAGCAGCATAGGCAATACACAAAAGAAAGAGTGAGGCTTTGTTTCACATATAGACACTGAAATTTGAATTTCCTGTAATTTTCACATCAGGAAATATTACTCATCTTTGGATTTTTTCCCAACCGTTTTAAAAGGTAAAGCTCATTCTTAGCATCTAGTACATACAAAAATTGACAACAGCCAAATCTGCTACAATTTGCCAACCCTGTGATTATATCAGTATTTTATCTATATTATACATATTATAGTATATCTATACTATGAATATATCTATGCTAAACATATTATATTATGCTACACTATATCATTTCATATATCATATGTCATATTACATTACATGATATCCTATATTACTATCTTCTATTACTGTATATCATCATACCAGCCTCCTGGGAGGTAGCATTCTGGGTTGTCCCCATCTTCTTGGGTGGTAGCATTCTAGGCAGTTCCTCATAACATTCTGGGTACCCCCCCATCTTTGGGGGCTTGTAGCATTCGGCGTAGTCCCCCATAACATTTTGGATAGTCTCCTATAGCATTCTGGGTTGTCCCCATCTTTTTGAGTGGTAGTATTCTGGGTAGCCCCCCATCTTTTGGGACTGTAGCATTCTGGGTATCCCCTCATCTTTTTGTGCGATAGCATTCTGGGTAGATTCTCATCCTCCCGTGCCATAACCATAACATTCTGGGTATCCCCCAGCTACTCAGCAGTACCATGCTTGGTGGTTCCCCATCCTCCTGGACAGTAGCATTCTGGGTAGTCCCTGTCTTCCTGGATGGCAGCATTCTGGGCAATCTCCCATGGCACTCTGGGAGGTCCTCTATCCTCCTGGGCGGTAGCATTCTGGGCAGTACCCCATGGCACTCTGGGTAGTCCCTCCTAGCATTCTGGGTAGTCCCCTCTAACACACTTAGTAGCCCGCCTAGTTCCCTGGGTAGTCTCCCCAGCACTCTGGATAGTCCCCCGTTATAGTCTAGTCCCCCATAGCACTCTGGGAAGTCCCCCATCCTCCTGGGTGGTAGCATTCTGGGTTGTCCCCCTCGCATTCTGGGTAGTCCCCCCCAGCACTCTGGATAGTCTCCCATTATATTCTGGGTAGTCTCCCATAGGATTTTGGGTAGTCTCTCCTCCCATTCTGGGTAGTCCCTCTTAACACTCTCAGTGTCCCCCCTGCATTCTGGGTAGTCCCCCATAACACTCTGGGTAGTCCCCCCAGCACTCAGGATAGTCTCCTGTAACATTCTGGGTAGCTTTTCCGCAGCACTCTGGATATTCGCCCTAGCACTCTGAGTTGTCCCCCTTGCATTCTGGGTAGTCCCCCCCCCACCGCTCTGGATAGTCCCCCATTATGTGGGTAGTCTCCCGTAGCATTCTGGGTAGTTTCGCCTAGCACTCTGGGTAGTCCCCTCAAGCACTCTGGGTAGCCCCGGTAGTTCGAGCAGCAGCGTTCTGGGTATCCCCCGCGGGAGGGTGGCGGGCTGCGCCTCCCGGTTCCTCCTCACCGTGTTCTCTCATCCGCCCCGCAGCAGCGCCCGACCTGACGGCCTTCGGTGACCCGCGCCAGTTCCCCGCGCTGCCCTCCATCTCTGACCCCCGCATGCACTACCCCGGCGCCTTCACCTACTCCCCGACGCCCGTCACCTCGGGCATCGGCATCGGCATGTCGGCCATGAGCTCCGCCACGCGCTACCACACGTACCTGCCGCCGCCCTACCCCGGTTCGTCGCAGGCGCAGGGCGGCCCCTTCCAGACCAGCTCGCCCTCCTACCACCTGTACTACGGCGCCTCGGCCGGCTCCTACCAGTTCTCCATGGTGGGCGGCGAGCGCTCGCCGCCGCGCATCCTGCCGCCCTGCACCAACGCGTCCACCGGCTCGGCGCTGCTCAACCCCAGCCTCCCGAACCAGAGCGACGTGGTGGAGGCCGAGGGCAGCCACAGCAACTCCCCCACCAACATGGCGCCCACCGCGCGCCTCGAGGAGGCCGTGTGGAGGCCCTACTGAGGAGGCCCGCCGAGGCTGAGGCCCGGCAGCGGCGTGCTGGCGTCGGCCGGGCCGGGCCGCTCGACATCGTGGGGAAGCGCCGTCTCCCGGCCGGCCCTTCTGTTGAGCGAAGCCGCCGGGCCGGCCACCGCCTGGGGGCGATGGCCTGGCGTCCTGGATCCGCGCAGGGCCGGGCCTCCGGGCCTCGGAGTGGCCTCCTGCGCCCCGGAGCCCGCGCGAACGGCTGCTCTCGCTGTCGGCCCTTCGCAGAGATTTCAAACCTGACACGACTTGAGGGTGTCCGCTCCACCACCACCACGTGGACACGTTGTAAAGCAAACAGGAAGATTCCCAGAGGGAAACTGTGAATGCTTCTGATTTAGCAATGCTGTGAATAAAAGAAAGATTTTATACCCTTGACTTAACTTTTTAACCAAGTTGTTTATTCCAAAGAGTGTGGAATTTTGCTTTTGGGAGGGGAGGGGAGATGCAACTCATCCTGTTTGGCGTCTAATTCTTGTTTTTAATTTTTTTCCCCGCACCTTATAAATTGCAAAATGCATATTTGCATTTGGGTGGTTTTTATTTTTATATACGTTTTATATATATATATAAATTTGAGCTTGCTTCTTTGTTGCTTTGACAATGGAAAGAAATATGATCCCCATTTCTGTAAGTTTTATTTAACTTTTCTTTTGGACTTTTGTGTAGTTGTTTTTTGAGAAGAACAGCTACAGCTTTGGGTCATTTTTAACTACTGTATTCCCACAAGGAATCCCTAGATATTTATGTATCTTGATGTTCAGACATTTACTTATGTGTTGATACTTTTTAATTATTTAAATGTACTTATATTAAGAAGAAAAATATCAAGTACTACAAGTTTTTTGTTTGTTTGTTTCTGATAGTAGCCAAAGTTAAATGTATCACATTGAAGAAGGCTGGAAAAAAGGATGGGTAATGTGATCACTTGGTTATCTATAAGTATTGTTTACATTAAACTCCCTTTCACGTTAATCAAACAAGTTGGTAGCTCATGCAGCGATATTTTTAATAGGACTTTTTAGACATTGAGGGTCACTCCAAGGATCAGAAGTATGAAATTTTCTGCCAGGTTCAACAAAGGGTCTCATAGCTGGTTTCCTCCCTTCAAACAGAGAAGGTCAAATCTAGTCCCAAAGTGTTCAGGCAGGTGCCAGTAATTGCACCTTTGGCGAGGATTTGATTTCTGCCTAGGGATTTGTGCACTCCATGGCCTTCTGATAATTTCACATATGTTTTATAACAGGACACATCCTCAGTGAACTGTGTGGAGGAGCGGTATTTACATAGGAACCAACTGAATGAATTTAGGGCCTACAATTGTAGCTAATGAGGGGCCCATCAGAAGCAGGCCTGAAGGAGCCAGCTTTCCTCCCTGATGCCTCAGTCAGTGGGAGAATGCAGTCCTACCTGTGAGGACCCCCATCTGGTGCTGCTCACTCACCAACATCTTTGCGTTGCTTTCACCAGGCTGAGCCACTCCCCTCTGGGGTGTGCTCGTTTACCTGTGCACCAGCGTGACAGGAAAGATTCATGTCACTGCTGTCCATGGCTACAATTCAAAGGTATCCTATGTCACTGTAAATTTTATGGCACTATTTTTATTGGAGGATTTGGTCAGAATGCAGTTGTTGTACAACTCATAAATACTAACTGCTGATTTTGACATATGTGTGTTCAAAATGATCTGGTTATTTAATGTACCTCTTAAAATTAGTTGAAACCATTTCAGGTCAACTCTGAAGAGTATTTGAAAGCAGGACTTCAGAACAGTGTTTGATTTTTATTTTATAAATTTAAACATTCAAATTAGACAGATCTTTGGCTGCAGGCAGCAAAACAGCTGGACTTATTTAAAACAACTTGTTTTGAGTTTTCTTATATATATATTGATTATTTGTTTTACACAGATGCAGTAGCACTTTGGTGAGAGTTAAGAGTAAAGCAGCCTGTGTTGCCAGGTTGTTCTTATCTAGAAAAGAGCTATAGCAGATCTTGGAGAAACTCAATATATCCATTTTTATTTTAGACATTACTCCCTCCACAATTCAGTTACACACATTATTCCATATTACATTTTTGCTGCTAAATGGCCATCAAATGTCAGAAAATTTAAAAGTTTAATTTCTGAATAGGACCATTCAGCCCATGTCCCCCACTTCAACTAAAGTGTTCTTTTCAGCATATGTTGCCAATGTTTGACCAGAGAAAATGCTGGGGGAGGGGGGATGACTGAAAAAAACGTATATTTTTTAGTTCAGTTCTGGTACCTGAAGATATTCCAACTCAAAACCAGCCTAATGCCCTACAAGGGGTATTAGATAATCGCTCCTATTGAACCTTTACTCGCAAAGCCATGAACAGAGAGGGCTTGTCACTCTGTTGTAGACTCACTGGCTTGGTTAGTCAGAGCTTTATAGACTTACCAGCGTATGTAGTATTTAATCATTTCAGGAAAAAAATCCATCTTTATCTGTTTTGGAGATAGGTCTCACATGACACATTTTCCCCCTGAGAAACTTCATTTGTTGCCTTCAGGTAAATTAAGATGTCTTTTTATTCATTACCTTCAGATAAATGAAGGTATCAACGAGACCCTTAAGCCAATCATGTTATAACTGGATGTATCTGGAAAGCATTGATCCAGGAGAAGAAAGAATGAATGAACCATTTCAACTGCTTATTCATGCCCCTACTTATGATTTCAACATGGTCACATGTTCCAGTTCTTTCTGCTTTTCTCACTATCTAAAAATACATTTCTCTCCCTCTCTGTCCTTCAGTGTCTCCCTCTTTCTCTCTCTCTTTTCCTCCTCCAAATTCCACCTCCTGCTTCCTTCCATCTCCTATGTTCTCTTAAAGAGATAGCACACACTTCCATCCTAATACCAAATGTCCAGAACCAAAGGAGGACCAGTTCCTCTCCCTTTATACGAAGGAACATGATGAGTCAGCCTTTCTCCTCTTCATGGGTTTCTTCCAGCAGAACAGAGACATTGCCAACATTTTGGATCTGCTTGCTGTCCAAATGCAGTAACAAAAACTTTCCTGGGCAAATGACATTGAGTGAGTAAATAGACAGTCTTTCTGCTGCCTAGGGTTTCTGTGCAGACAAACAGAAATGCTCTGATTAGAAAGGAAATGAATGGTTTCACTCAAATGTCCTGCAATTTTGGATTGCAGATTTCTTTCTTGAAATACCTATTTCCTTGGGACATTCCGTCCTGGTGATTTTTATTTTTGGTGGTTTTTATTTTTTGGGGGGAAATGACATGTTTGGGGTCTTTTATACATGAAAATTGGTTTGACAATAATCTCAGAAAGTATTTTTTACATCTGAACAAAATGACTTTTTGTTTACTGTAGCATATACATTTGTTTTGGGTTTTTTGTTTATTGGGAATTTTTTTTTTCCTTTTAGCCAGGTCAGTATTAATAAGGCTGATCATTTGGCTTTTTTTTTCTTCTTCCAGAAGAGTTGCATCAACAAACTTAATTGTATTTATGTATGTAAATAGAGTTTAAGCTTCATTATAAAATAATAATGCCTATAGTAACTTTTTTCCATTTTGTGTGTGTGTGTTTCTAATGACTTTTTCTTGTGTTTGCAAATACTGTAGGAAAAAATGCTTCTTTCTACCTTATTTTAAACGTAAAAATGAGCAACTTCTTATTCACTTTTTGTAAACAGTTAACAGCATGGCTCCATTTTTTTTTTTAAGTTCACTTTTTGTTCTAGCAAAACGAATGTGCAAAAAAAAAAAAAAAAAAACACCCCAAACTGTTGGTTATTTGTGTTATTCTGGATGTATAAAAATCAATGGAAAAAATAAACTTGCAAATTGAAATGGCAGTATAACACATCTATTGAAAAAGTAATGGGAAATGTAGTCATATTTAAACAAGCCCCCACTTCATGTCTATTCATGTAGCAAGTATTGGATCTGGTCACAAAGTCGCCTGAAAATGCGTGCGTGGGCTTCTTTCTCCCTGGTACAAACATGTTGAACACTTTCTGAAAGGGAAGCTCGTGTTTTAAGCCAGATGACATGAGAGAATATTCCAGAACCCCCTCTCCAAGGTGTCTCTAGATAGCACAGGAGAGCAGGCGCTCACTGTACACAGTCCACTGTGTAGTTGAGGTGGGCCTCCTCCCCTCCTCTGGGGGCCTTCATCACGCCCAGCCTGTGCAGGGCAGCTGGACTGCTGCTGCCTAGGCGCCGTCGGAGCCTTACATTCTTTGTACCACAGTTTCTTCTGTAAATCCAATGTTATGACTAGTGTGAACGGCAAATAAACAGTTTGACAAGTATGGACACCATAGCCAACTGGTTTTGTCTTTCTCTGCAATGACGGGCCAGGAAACTGAATAAAGCCCACTGCAACACACTCGAAAGTTCCCTTCAACAAAGTTTTGAATTGAGGCACGCCCTGACTCCTGGAGGTATGGTGACCCAGAGAAGGCCTAGTTGGGGTGCTTCATTAGATATGAAAATGCACCAAAGCGTGTGTGTGTGTATGTGTGTGTATGCGTACGTGTGTGTGTATGTGTACATGTGTGTGTTTGCTTGAGTCTGGGTCTCACTCTGTCACAGGCTTGAGTGCAGTGGCATGGCTCACCACAGCCTCAACCTCTTGGGCTCAAGCAATCCTTCTGCTTCAGCCTCCTGAGTATCTGAGACTATAGGTACATGCCACCATGCCCAGCTAATGTTTTGTTGAGCTGTGGTGTCACTGTGTTGCCCAAGCTGTTCTCAAAGTCCTGAGCTCAAGCCATCCTCCTGCCTAGGCCTCCGAAAGTACTGGTATTATAGGTGTGAGTCACCGTGACCAGCCAGAAGCATGTTTTGATGCATGTTTAAAAATAATAACAAAAAAAGAAACAAAAAAGAATTACATGGGATTAGCAAACACAAAGTGAAAAGGGTGTATATTCAACCTGAAACCAGATAACCCTCTTCAGTCTTCATTTCTGTAAATTATGGGAGTCAGACTTGAGTAGTGGTTGGGGGTTTTTTAAAAGAGATTTTTCCACCTCCAACACCCATGTGCAAAGTGTTATTAGTATTTCAGTCTCACATCACCTTCCCACCAAAAACTACTGTCTAAAGCTTCTTTCATTTCTGTCACTGCCATCTCACAGGACCTCATGACTGATCTTAAATGGTCTGTAGAGTGGCTACAAAAAATGTCAGAAACCAAAAGCAAGTGGTCAGCATGAAAGGATCTGACCTAGGGAGTCATGGCTAATGATAAAGGTAGGAAAAGGGAGGATAGGATTAGGTTATCTGTAATCATGGCTGTGTACTAGGAAGAAAAAAACTGAAGCTTGCAGGAAGATGCTTGATTGCCTTTGTCCATAAGTTTTTTAAACCAAACTTCAATGTCAGGAAGATTTTGTACTTTTGGAATAACTCAAGGTATTTCAGAGGGGAAATCTAGAACTGAAGAAGAAGAAGAACAAGCATTTGCACCTTGATGTTGACCTTGATCACCTGGCTGAAGTAGTGTTTGTCAGATTTCTTCTCTGTAAAGCTACCCTTTTAATTCCCCTCCCCACCCCTTTTCATACTGTTCTCTTTGGAGGAAGTTACTATGCAAAGCCTACCCCTTAAGAAATGGAGAGTTATGCTCTCCCTCCCTTCAGGAGGCAGGAATCCTTGACCCCTAGAATACTAGGGCAACCTCTGCCTGCAGGTCTCATGCCTTGTGAGATACAAAGACCAGGAAACTCTGATGTAAAGGGCTCCTTTTGCTCCAAAGGGATGGGCAGCTTCTCCCCCTGCTAAGATGCACCAATACCTGCACCCACCCTCCAGCCTGCAGAACTCAATCTTGCAGAATGCTCAGGGTTCTAGAAGCAGATCCATGTTGTCACTTAGAGCTCACTAGCTGTCTTTACACAAGGCCAAACTTTCTTTCACTCACAAGATGATACAGATAATATCCTCACCAGAGTATCCAGCTTTGGCTCAAGATTACAAGATTCTACCATTTACATTTTTATTTTAGGTTTGGGAGAGTTGGCTGAACTGTACCTTACAACCTCACAGAATTCCCCACATCTTTATTCAGCATGAGCCCACCCTGTGTTCATGACCACCCTTACCTGGGCTCTCAGAATTCCAACTCCCAGAATCTTAAGCGATCTCAGAAGGGAATAAATGCACCTCCCCCTCCCCACGTGCATAAATACGCCTTCCCATTCCTTGGGGTGTCTCAGCAGATAGCTTTGTCTTCTTCCTGACTAATATAAAGAACTAGGTTCCCATGTTCATTTATTTCAGAGGGAGAGGAGATGGTATGGAATGTGTTTACTGCTCCAGTAGGAGGAAGGTTAGTTATGTGCCAAATTTTAATATTGGTAATTAAATTTTGCATACCTCAAATTCTCCCTCCAGTTTCAATTGCATTACTGCTGTTGTAAGGATTAATTATTGTTTCAAAAGTGTTTTGAAGATAAAAAGTCTTACATGCATACAAAGTATGATTATTTGTTATTACAAATAATTGTATGCAGCCACTTTTTTTTTTTTCTCTCACCTCAGTGATTCTGTGAGGGTTTCTATGGGCAATTAAAAGCTACAGTGTCTCTCTCACAAAATGGCTGCCTTTGGGTACAATGTCCATTATTTAGGTGATGGGTACATATGAGACCCAAAGCTCACCATTATGCAATACATTCAAGTGACAGACCTTCACATGCATCCTCCTGCATATAAAAGTTTTTAAAAAAGAAAAATTTAAATTCATTTTATAATGTATTATTTTTATTGAACCCAACTAACAAGGTTCTATATTAACTACTGTGGAATTTTTTTTAAAAATTACTGCCCTCAGAGAACTTACTATTCAGTAAGAGAAATAAATAGAAACAAACTTAGCAAAACCAGATGTACAGAAAAGTTTACAAAATAACCGAAAGCATAAAATGCTTATAAAATATGATGCTAAAACTGGGGTAACATAGAAACAATAAAGTGACTTGAGAGCCTCCACCTGGACTCCGCCATGTTGAGTCCTGTGGGTTGTGTGGCTGCCTCCTTGGTCTTCGGGGCCTTGAGGGGACTCAGCCCTTCAGTATTGCCACCGCAAGCTCAGCTCTTACTGTGAGTCACTCCAGCAGCGATCCAACCTGCCAAAGACTATGTGGTGCAAACATCTCCTTAGCTGAAGGTTGGCACCACCACTGGGTGTACCGTGGCAGCCATTGGTACAGTGGTGGAAGTCCAACTTGATGAGTGGCTACCTCCCATCCTAAATGCCCTGGAAGTGCCAGGTAGGGAGACCAGGCCGGCTGTGGAGGTAGCCCAGCATTTGGGTGAGGGCACAGTAAAGACCATCACTATGGATAAAACAGAAGGTTTGGTTAGAGGCCAGAAAGTCCTGGACTCTGTTACACCAATCAAAATGTCTGTTGGTCCTGAGACTTTTGGCAGAAACATGAATGTCATTGGAGAGACACACTAATGAGAGAAGATCCATCAAAACCAAACAGTTTGCTCCCATTGGTGTTGAGGCTCCTGAATTTATGGAAATGAGCATGGAGCAGGAGATTCTGGTGACTGCTATCATGGTTGTGGATCTGCTAACTCCTTATGCCAAGCTTGCAAAATTGAGCTCTTTGGTGGTGCTGGAGTTGGCAAGACTGTGCTCATCATGGAGTTAGCCAGCAATGTTTCCAAAGCTCATGGTGTTTACTCTGTGTTTGCTGGTTTTGGCAAGAGGACTCTCGAGGGCATTGACTTATATCATGAAATGATTGAGTCTAGTGTTATCAACTTAAAAGATGCTACTTCCAAGTTATCACTGGTATCCAATCAACTGGATAAAGCATCTGGTGCTCATGCCCAGGTAGCTCTGATGGACCTGACTGTGACTGAATACTTCAGAGACCAAGAGGGTCAAGATGTACTCTTGTTTATTGATAACATCTTCTGCTTCACCCAGGCTGGCTCAGAGGTATCTGCCTTATTGGGCAGAATCTCCTCCACTGTGGGCTATCAGCCTACTCTGGCCACTGACATGGGTACTATGCAGAAAAGAATCACCCCTACAAAAAGGGATCTATGTCCTTTGTGCCAGCTGATGACTTGACTAACCCCAACTCTGCCATGACCTTTGTCCACTTGGATGCTACCACTGTACTGTCTCGTGCTATCACTGAACTGGGCATCTATCCAGCTGTGGATCCTCTGGACTCCACTTCCTGCATCATGGATCCCTACATCATTGGTACTGAGCATTATGACATTGCCTATGGGATACAAAAGATCCTGCAGGACTACAAATCCCTCCAGGACATCATTGCCATCCTAGATATAGATGAACTGCTGGAGGAAGACAAACTGATTGTGTCCCATGTGCAGAAAATACAGTGTTTCTTATTTCAGCCTTTCCAGGTTTCTGAGGTCTTCACAAGTCATGTGGGGATGCTGTTATCCCTGAAGTAGATCATCAAAGGATTCCAGCAGATCTTGGTTAGTAATATAACTATCTCCCAGAATAGGCTTTCAATATGGTGGGACCCATTGAAGAAGCTGTGGCAAAAGCTGATAAGCTGGCTGAAGAGCAATCATTGTGAAGGGTCCTTTTGGCAACACTAAGCACTCATCCTCTGGTATTGTCCCTCTCCTTGCACCAAAACCAAAAACCTTCAGTCTTCTGTGTAAGCTCTACAAAGCCTTGATTGAAGACATGTTCTGGCTGAATAGTGTTCAAAGTTTCCAATAAAATGTACATCCCTCAAACAAAAGAGAGAGAGAGAGAGCAAAAGAGAAAGAAATGGCTTGCTAACTCTTGGTCAGCAAACAGGAAAAAATTCTCAATATCACTAATCATCAGAGAAATATAAATCAAAACTATAATGAGATCCCATCTCACACAAGTAAGGATGGCTATTATTACAAAGTCAAAAAACAGGCCGGGCACGGTGGTTCAAGTCTGTAATCCCAGCACTTTGGGAGGCCGAGGTAAAGGGATTGCCTGAGCCCATGGGTTTGAGAACATCCTGGGGAACTTGGCAAGACCTCATCTCTACAATAAATAAAAAAATTAGCCAAGCGTGGTAGTGCGTGCCTATAGTTTCAGCTACTTGGAAGGCTGAGGCGGAAGGATCACCTGAGTCCAGCAGGTCGACACTGGGGTGGCTGTGAGTGTGCCACTACACTCCAGCCTGGACAACAGAGTGAGACTCCAACTCAAAAAAAAAAAAAAAAAAACAATACACAGGCTGGGCATGGTGGCTTAGGTCTGTAATCCTAGCACTTCAGAAGACTGAAGTGGGAGAATTGCTTGAACCCAGGAGCTGGAGATCAGCCTGGACAACATGGCAAGACCTTGTCTCTACAAAAACAAAACAAACAAAAAATTTAACTGGGTTTGGTGGTATACACCTACTCAAACCCAGGAGTTTGAGGCTGCAGTGAGCTATGATCATGCGTCTCATTCAAGCCTGGGTGACAGAGTGAGACCCCAACTCAAAAAACAAACAAACAAAAACAGATGTTGACGCGGCTGTGGAGAAGAGAGAACATTCCTACACTGTTGGTAGGAATGTAAGCTAGTTCATCTCCCGTGGAAAGCAGTTTGGAAATTTCTCAAGGAACTAAAAATCGATCTACCATTCAACACAGTAATCCCACTTCTGGGACTATACCCAAATGAACATACATCGTTCTACCAAAACGACACTTGCACTCGGATATCTATCGCAGCACTATCCACAATAGTACAAACATGGAACCAACCCTGGTGCCCACTGATGATAGCATATAAAGAAAATGTGGTACATATACACAGTGGAATACGACACAGCTACTATAAAGAATGAAATTACATCATTTGGAACAACATGAATGCAGCTGGAGACCACCACTCTAAGCGAATTATTGTAGAAACAGAAAACTGAATGCTGCGTGTTCTTACTCATAAATGGGCTAAACATGGGCATGCACAGGCACAAGGATAGGAACAACAGACATGGGTGCTGTTAAAGGAAGGAGGGGGAATAAGCGACGCAAAACCACTCATTGGCTACTATGCTCACCACTGCAGAGGTGGAGGGGCGGATGACTCCTCAGAAACCTAACTCTCCCCTTCATGCAGTATACCTAGGCAACAGATCCTCACATGTACCCCCGATTCTAAAATAATTTTTTTTAAAGAAATGGCCTGCTCTTAGTAGGCCCCCTTCTCCACCCCCAAATGAATTCAGGTCAATACACTTTTTTCCCCTTCATTTTACTGAAAAATAATATAGTCAGTGGCCTTTAAAGAGAGAAAAAAAAAGAATGCCTTTCATCAAAAGCTTATTCTTATGTTCATTAATTGATTCACATATTCATGTAACATTTGTTGAGTGATGGGACTGGGGCACTGAGGATGCTCAGAATCCATGAACCAGGCAGGCAGGCAGGCAAAGCCAACTTTATGGACCACATTCTGCAAGGATCCCACACTTAGTTTCTGGTTCTGCTTCCTCCCTCTTGAAATTCTCAGTAGTTTTTTCAACAAGGGACCCTGAATTTTCATTTTGCACAAGGCCCATAAATTATGTAGACAGTCTTACAGACAGGTAAACAAACCACCAAGGCATAGAGCACGGGGGCCATAACATAGGTATAAAGAACTCCAGAAAGGCATGGATGAAACTCCAGCTGAAATAGTCAGGAAGGACTTTAATGAATAGATGACACTTGGTTTCAAAAGACAGGTAGGAGCTCTCATGCCAAGAAGGAGAAGGGCAATCTGGAGAGACAGAGGACATGAACCAATAGCATACATTGCCTCCTTGGAATCGTGGTAAGATGACCAGGTTGACATTGAGGTGAAACTCTTTGCATATGCACTTGGGGGAAAAAGCATGAAAATGTTAGGGAGTGAAAATTAAGAAACACTGCACCTAATCAAGCTGAGAATATCTGAAGGGCAATAAAGGGACAGTGCTCAGAGCTATTTCTGTCTCCAACATTATGTGTACACACTTGCATATGCATACAGTATACACATGTGCAATACACACAAGCATATACCGTTAGATCCACTGCTTAGAGGAGCAGGCTGGCAAGGTCAAGGTCATCTGGCCACTGAATGCAATGGAAAAAAGGTCATTGGGATGAAATTCTGGGTTCAAATTCCTGTGAAAGCCTGCTGGCTGTTCTCTAAGTCACGGTCCCAAATTGCTTCCTAAACCCAACCTGCTATATTTCAACCATAATCCAAAGCAGTGCCAGATGTGTCCCCCATTCCAGACAGTAGACATTTAGAAATATTCTTGCACAGCATCATTATTCTGCCAAAACGGAGAAAGGGACAAAGTTACTGTGATGGGTTGAATATGCTCTCCCAAGGACACATTTCCTCTTATATTAAAATCCAAACTCCCATGTCCTCAGAATGTGACTTAATTTGGAAATAGGTTTGCTGCAGCTATTAGTTAAAATGAGGTCATTATGGAGTAAGGTGGACCTCTGATCCAACAGGGCTAGTATCCTTACAAAAGGGAGAAGTTTGGACACAAAAGCACGCACACAAGAGAACACCAAGTAGAGATAAAGGCAGAGATTGAGGTGATGCTTCTATAAGCCAAGGAACGCCAAAGATTGTCAGCAAACCATCAGAATACTGCGTGTTCTCATGGGTGAGAGGGAGAGGTCTGGAACAGATTCTCCCTCGCAACCCTCAGAAGGAACCAACCCTGCCAACACCTTGATCTCAGACTGCCAGCCTCCAGGATGGTGAGATAATACATTCCTGTTATATAAGCCACCCAGTTTGTAGTACTTTGTTAAGGCCTTAGCAAACTAATCGAATCACAGACATGAGAAGGTTCAGAGGTTCTCCTAAGAGATTCTAGAGTGTTGTGTGGGAGTCTTACATTCCCTTCCTATGTCTGGCACTGACCCATGCCTCACCTTTGCTTTATTCCTCTTCGTGAAATGGGTGTAGCACTTGACATAGAGTTGATGGTAGTGTTCAACAGTATGTTTGTTTGTCATCTATTTTGTTTCCCAAAGGAAGGCCCCATGGGAAGGGGCATGATCTCAACAATTCCCTCTCAAGTGTTCAAGGTAGATTATCCACCTGGTGACTCATCAGACTTTAATCCTGTTTGGCTTGCCTCGGTCACCTAGCACCTCTCCCCCTTCAGTCAGTGTGTGCTCAGGGAATGCAAATGAAATGCCATGTTTCCTAAGCAAAATATCATCAGTGGGGGACAGTTACTCAGAGAAAAAAATTATAAAATGATTGGAAAGAGAAATGGGAATTGTTTCAGAATCGTGCATAATTTTCTCACTTAAAACAAATGTAACCGATGAGCCACTGAGTGTGTTCACCCTGAGTTGCCATTCTGAATCCTTGCAATGAAACCTTATCATCCATGGAGATTGTGATGCACAGGAGAATGAGTCTTACCTGAGCTCAAATTGTAACTCCACCACAGACTCACTGGGGTTCTCTGGGCAAACTACAAAATGTCTTTGTGTCTCCCTTTCTGATCTGCAAAACTGAGATGACAAGTTTATTGTAAGGTGAACTTGCATGGAAGCACATTTCTCTGAACAGTGCCTGCGAACTCATGAGTGCTCAGAAAATATAAGCTATTATTTTTCAGTAACTCAACAACTATGTGTTGAGTGCTTTCTATTTGTCCATTACTGAGGATTCCAAAGGGAGTAAGACTCTGACCATGTCCTAGAATAACTTGTACTCTTTCTAAGTCATAGTTTCAGATAAAAGAACCACATCTCTGGTGTGAGAGACTTAATAAGATCTGTGATAATTCATTTAATATGACAGTCTGGCAACACACTGGGTACCAGCTCTACATCAGGGGAAGAGAGGGCTTACTAGAAGCCCAAACTTTACCTGCTTGCAACTTACTTATGTAGTAAATCCTCACTTGTACCCTACAACTCTAAAATAAAAATAAGATGATTTGTGAGGCTCTATCCTGTCAGCAGCTTCAGAAGATACAGGGTTCAGACAACTATGTGAAATGTGCCTGTGCCAACTGTGTGTACCACCTCTGTCACCTATGGGTCAGTCACCCGTGTAGGTGGGAGCAACAGAGAATGCAGCAGAAAAGAACTACATTTGGTGGTGAGTTCCACACACAAGGTCCAACTGAGTGACCTTCTTTTCATTTTTCCAGTGTGTTTGCTCTGTCCTAGGCACCATGCCAGCCACGAAAGACACAACAATAAACAACAGAGAGAATTCTTCCTAATGGGAGGCAGACCCTAAGTAAGTGAATAAGTAATATATTGTAGGTTAGATGATGTAATAGTTTCCTAGGACTTCTATAACAGAGTGCCACAAGTCTGGTGGCTTAAAACAACAGAAATGTATTGTCTCACAGTTATGAAGGCGAGAAGTCTAAAATCAAAGTGTCAACAGGTTGACTCCTGCTGGAGGTTCTGAGGAAGAATCTGTTCCAGGCATGCCTCTCTCCTTCTCTGCTTCTGGTGGTTGTTTCAATCCTTTGTGTTCCTTGCTGCTATTATTTAAATGTGTGCCTCAGAATTCATATGTTGAAAGTTAATCACCAACTTGACTGTATTAACAGGTGGGGCCTTTAGGGTATGATTAAGTCACTAGAGTGGAGCCTTCATAAATGGGATTCGTGCCTTATAAAGGGCTGGAGAGAATAGCTAGGCCCTTCTTTTCTCTTTAGTCTCTTCCACCATGTAAAGACACAGCATCCATCCCCTCCAGAGGATGCAGCAACAAGGTACCATCTTAAAAACAGAGACTGGGCTCTTACCAGATGCCAAATTTGCTGGTGGTTTTTTTTTTCTTTTCTTTTTCTTTTTTGTCTCTTTTTTTTTCTGCTGGTGTTTTGATCTTGGGTATACCAGCCTCCAGAACTTTAAGAAAATAAATTTCTGTCATTTGAAAATTGCCCAATCTCAGGTATTTTGTTATAATGGTATAAATGGACTAAGACACTTGCCCTGATGCTTCACTCCAATCTCGGCCTCCTTCCTTAAGTCATTCTCCCTTGGGTGGCTGCATGTCCCAATATCTCTGCTCATATAAGTCATTGGATGAGGCCCACCCTAATCCAGTACGACCTTATCATAACTTGATTATATTTGCAAAGACTATTTTCAAATAAGGTCACACTCACAGGTACTAGGAGTTAGGACTTGAAAATAGCTTCTGAGGGACAGAATTCAACCCACGACAGATGGGGATGTGGCTAAGGAGGGTAAGGAAGATGGTACACACCAGGATGGGGTGCTAGGATCCAGGGACGGGCTCCCTGTGAAGGAACTGAAAGGATGTCGGGGGAGTGAGCCATTTTAGGTAAAAGGATAGTATGTGTACAGTACCAAGGCAGGTGCTTGCTTGAAGGCCAAAATGTGGCTGAAGCGGAAGGAGATGGCATCACAGAGGAGCCAGGCCAAGTCACATAGAGCCACCACTGTGGGATTTTGGCTTTTCTTCCGAGTAAGAGGTTGTTGAGCAGAGAAATGGTATGAGCTAGCCTACTGAGAAGTTGCTAGTCTATAGGAAATCTTGGGAAAAGATGACCTCTCTTCCAGGTGGATGTAGCATTGGAGCAAACGCACACAGCTCAGTGAGTGAAATGAGGCTGGATTTCAGTTCCCACTTACCCACCCAACTGAGAGATCCAAGTAGGAGATGATTGCAGCAGGGGAGATAAGAACTGGTTGGATTCTGAATCTGTTTTGAAAGTGAAGCCAACAGGAAGTGCTGATGGACTAGATATGGTGTGTGAGAAAGAAAGATTTTTGACCTGAGCAACTAGAAGAATGAAATAGTCATTCTTAGATAAATATTTGATGGGGGGCAAGTTTATTCAGAGACCCCAGCCTGGTCTGAAGAAGAAGGGGAGATTGAATTAAATGCTCTTCAAGATTTCTTCCAGATCCAACCACAGGAAATGCTCTCGGGAAAACTACGGTAGCTGAAAAGAAATGACCCACCCTCATTAAGAATGCTGCTGGAGAGCCTTGTGCATAGGTCTGACAGGAAGGCAATATTCCATCTCCTGGCAAGTACTCGGTGATCTAGATCTGACCCTTTGCAAAGCAAGGGGGACTGTCGAACTTCCCTCCCCATGTTCTCATTGTCTATGTCAATAGGTGAGGAACCTCCTCTTCCTTTGGCCTTTTTGCCTGTGTGCAGGATGACCCACAGCACAGTGGTCTGAGTGTTGGCCTCGCCATATCCCTACACCAGCTGGCACCAAAGAATGAAGGAAGGATTTCAATAAGCCTATGTGTGCCTTGCTTTTGATTGTCAAACAGAATGCCCTGCATGTTAAAACGTGCAAAAACAATAGTATGGTATGGCCGAAATACCTATACCTTTCTTCCATTCATGAACTTTAGTGAGGCTAATAGACTCCCTTGGGGACATGATTGCCTGGGGAAAAAAAATACCTCCCAGTCTCCTTACAGCTTAGTGGCCCATGTAACAAATTTCTGGCCAATGTGATCTAAATGAAGGCAGGGTATGGCCAGAAAACTTTATTGAAAGAAGGTCGTTTTGCATGCTTTGAGCCCTTTCCTTCTTCCCTTTCCCAACCCTGCTACCTAGAATGAAGGAGTGATAGAGCAAGAGCATCGCATTCCAAGGCAAACAGATGGTGTTAGGAGGAGCCTGCTCCAATGTCTTCGTAGAGTGCCCATCCCAGATCTAGACTACCTAGGTCCACCCTAGGATTCACCTACATGGAAGAAATTTAAACATGTATCTTTCACATAAACCACTCATATGTGGGGTTCTCCGTCATTGCAGACAAACCTAACCTGACTGATGTACACATAAATGGTTTCTGTAAGTCATTTCTGGCAGAAGTACTAACCAATGGAGAAAGTACTTTATCTTCTTTCAGATTCTGATTCCTTCTGTTCCTAAGGGCCTTTCAGGGTATTCAGGAACCACAAAGTAATACAGAAGTGAGAGGAGGCAGGAGGGTAACTCCAGAATCTACGATGAATTACCACCACTGTTAGCTCAACCCCAATTCTGCCCTATGCTTGTAATAACCCAAAAGCGTCTGGGTCAGCTTGTTGGAATAGTTAGGTTCCCTTGAAGTTCCATCCAGCTTTCATGGTTGCTGTATTCCTTCCCATGTGCAACCCTTATTCACCATCCTGCGTTTTTAACTATTCAATATATCTAAGGACATTTCTGACTTTTAAAAAAAGTCTTTGATAGCTAGTCATTGAATTTGAAGTGTTTCATGGATAATGATTTTTTAAAATTTTGGGTGTTGTCTTAGTCTGTTTAGGCTGCTGTAACCAAATACTATACACTGGATGGCTTATAAACAACAGACATTAATTACTCACAGTTCTGGAGGCTGGAAGACCAAGACCAGGGTGCCAACATGGTTGAATTCTACAGAGGACCCTCTTCCGCCTTAAAGACTGCTGGCTTCTCACTGTGTCCTTCTACGGTAAAGGGTTGAAAGAGTTTCCTCAGACTTCCATTTGAAGGCACTAATCCCATTTATGAAGGCTCTACTTTCATGACATAATCACCTTCCAAATGTTCCACCTCCTAAAACTCACCTTGAGGGTCAGGATTTCAATATATGAGTTTAGAGGGTACATGAACCTTCAGAACATTGCATAACAGGTGTCCATACTTTCCTTGTGAATAAATGGAAGACTCTTTGGCCAGTTTCTCTGAAGACACTTTTCTCAAATTTTAATTAATTTTTTAAAATCCTGTTTTCTTGAATTCTGGTTGCTTTCTATTTGGTTTCACATTAAGGGCTTCCAAACAGATGCAAAACTTTCAAGAGGTGAATTTTAAGAGAAATGATCATTAGGGTATCAATTACTAGGCAGATTTTCTATGAATTGGTTTTGGGTGATATGATTTCCCTACTACACATGACATATTTGCAAAATCTATGCTCCATAAACCTAGTCAAATGAATTGAAATCTCTAAATCTCAGCTTTCACATCTGTAAGGTACAGATTTTTAAATGTCAATTTCATTTAACCATTATAAATAATAAATGTCCATAGTAAATAAAAGTAAAAAAGCTAACACAGAAGACAATAGAAAATATTAAAGAGGATAAGGAGCAATTACAATTCTCACGCTTTGCATGTGGGAGTAGAAAATTAATATAACCGCTTTGGAAAATAATCTGATACTATTCCTAAAAAGCTGAACGCACAATTACCCTAAGTCCCAGTATTTCCACCACTAGAAAAATACTTCACAACTTCTTTTCATGCATACTGGAAGATTTGTTCAAATGCTTACAGCAGTACTGATTATAATAACAAAAACTGGAAACAATCCAACTGGTCACAACAGAATAGATGAATACATTTTACCACATCCTTACAACAGATTAGTATATAGTGATAAAGGGAATGAACTGCCATTGTATATAGCAAGATAAATTATAGTGAAAAAAATCAGAAGTATCCATAGACTATGTCTCCATCTATAAAGTTCAAAAGCAAGCAAGACTAAAAGTGTATTTTTTAAGGAGGTATTCGTAGACATTTAGACAGCTGGGGAAATGATTAACAAATAATTTAGGGTACTTGGTTACATTTGGTGATGGTGAAAGGAATACATCGGAGATTTTAGGATATCTACATATTTGCTTATCTATTATATTAGCAAATCTACATATTTTAGCAATATTATTATAATTGCTAATATTATAATAATATTAGCAAATCTACATATTTGCTTAGGTGGTATGTGTATGCATATTTACTTTATTATTGCTTGTTTCAGGTAGACTGCAAATATGACCAGAACTCAGTTTGGATCAATTGCATTTGCTCTGGTCCACAGATCCCCTTGGCATTCCATAAATTAACCTGTCATGTGGCCAATGCATATCTATAGTCACCAGGGGAACCAGGTAAAAAAGGAAATAACTGTCATTGGCACCACAATTCAGAGCCCTTATTCCAGTGCCTGTGATTCTTTTATGCAAGGTATAATTTATTTCTTCTTAAGCACTGGATTATTTGACTCAGAAGAGAAAATACCAGCATACTGTTGAGACTAAAAGTATTCATGGATGTAAGTCACATAGTTATTTGACTGCCTTTGAATGTCTCTTAACAACCACCCTCAAAGCCCTTTCCATGCCCCTCAGTCATTTATGAGTTCTCTCGAACTGTTCCATGAAACAGAAAATGTAGGCATGTTGTCCATAGATTAACCTTCCAGATGTGGTTAATGATTTCAGTGTCAAAGGGGGGAAATGTATATGTGGGTGGCACTGAGGAGTAAGAGACAGTTGGAGACCCTTCATCAAAGCAAAAGATGATGGTACAACCACACATTTAATTCAGAAACAAAACATTCTTTCCTTTGGTTTCAATTGTCTCTTTCTTTCTTCATAAATACCTTATGTCTATGTAATGATTTGTTCAAGCCCCACTTAGAAAACAACCCCTTACCAAGATTCTAGTTCATTGGTTAATAAGGAGGGAAGAAATCTTGCTTCATGCTGTAAAAAGTTTGATGTAATTGCTCTCCTCCCTGGCCTCTTTTTGTCTAAACTGTAAACTCCTGCAGTCCTGAGACTCTGCTTGGATTTCCTCCCAATATTTGAATATATAAATATAGGCTTGCAAGTACACTGCCCTTGTTTATGAGCCTTTTAAAGATCAAAGAGTCATTTTCAGCTCTTGGGTTTGTCACTTTAAGACATACTGTACTTTACCATTTAACGGGTAGTACTTTCAGAACGGCCCATTAGGGTCTCTCCATCTCTGTCTTAACACTGAGTCCTACAGTTTGTATTTTTAAAATGCCTTTAATAGAGGAGTCAACTCAATTTCCAACATGTTAAAATGCTCAGAGTCTTCCTTTAATGGAGCTGAATTTTAAAGGATACGGTTCTGAGCCATCATAATGTCATTCTGAAAATGCCATAACTCTGATTCAAAATTCATTGGTCACATTAACACAAGAGAACATCACATCAGGAAAAAAGCAGGAGCTCATAGAACACCACTTTTCTAGGTGCTGCCAGAACTTGAAGTATTAAGAATGGCTTCAAAATTATGTATAGCTTGAAGGCCGGGTTGCATTGCTTAACAGTCACAGTCTCTGAATATTTACCTTATGTTTTTTGGACACCTTTATATTAAACATGAGTTCAAATCTGAACTTCCAAACAGCTTTAGTATTTTCTACACAGACTAAGATGACTGTAGAACAAATGAAAAAGAAGAATAAAACTGGAAGATGAAATTAAACAGATACTTTTCATTTAAATTGATGCATTTGCTGAAATTATAAGCGCAATCTATATTTTCACAGACCTGGTTCTCAGAAGTATATCAGGCTGTCTATCCTGAAGTTAAGTAGAGGTATGCATTTGGAATGTGAAAAGTAGATTTTGAAATGTTTATACCTGCAATGATTGTGGAATAGTGTGTTGCAGATTAACACTCCCACAGAGAACAATTTTTAAATACTTCAAGGCGTGTGTGTGTGTGTGTGTGTGTGTGAGTGTGTGAAGACATTAAATGAAAGTAACAGGTATTTAAGGAACCAATATCCTGGAAAGAAAGGGAGATCCTAGGGAGGGAGGAAAGAAGGTGAGAAATGAAGTAAGTCTGACATGTGACTCTGACGTTTTTCTCCTCAAGGAATTTTCTGTCTCTCAAAGATCCTGAGAAGCTCAGAAACTTCTGTTAGTTTTATAGAAGGTGGTACGGGAACAAAGATTGTAGCTAAGGATTCTTTAAGGAAGAAAATTGCTGGTAAGGAGCCCAGGCTTGCAGTTAGGATGTTCAAAGAGCTATGTTTGGGAAAGCAGCTTCACAAAAACTGAAACCCATAATATAATCACCCCAGTACCTGCATGGATAAGTTATTCTAAACCCAATTGCCTTATTATTTCAACAACTTTTTATACACATAGTTTGACATTTAATTGAAAATTACTTGGCTTACCAGGAGACATGAACAAGTAACAGAAAGCCAAGAGAAATCACAGATAAAAGAAACAGTCTCACATGAGTTACTAGACATGAACTTTAAATATATGTGATTAATAAATCCAGGACGTTGGATGGCTACATGGAGACTCTTAGCAGAGAACTTGAACCTACAAAAAGAAAAAAAAGTGAACATTCTACAACTGAAGAATACTTAAACAGAAATTAAGAACCTAAGAAATACATTTAATGGTAAATGAGACACAGCTGAAAAGAGAATTAGTGAATTAAAAGATAGGTCAGAAGAAATAGCCAGACTGAAACACAGTTTTGTTTTGTTATGCTTTTAAATGGTACATACAGAAAGGAATGTAAGAGATGTAAGGTACATGGTAAAATGTCTAATATACATGTATTCAAAATTTTAGAAGAGGAATAAGATAATAAGTAGGAACAATATTCAAAGAGATAATAGTCAAGAAATTTCCACAATTAATGAAAGGCAACAAGTCACAGCTTAAGAAGTGCTAAAAACAACAAAGAAGTAAATGTGTCATTTAATGACACGGATGCATTATAGAATGATTTTTGCCATTGTATGAACATCATATAATACACTTACACAAATCTAAATGGTATACATATTTTTCTTTATATATTTTTGCATATGGAAAAAATGTCCTAGTTCATTACTGAATATTTATCATTTCTTCCACATGATCTGCAATGCCAATATCAAGTGCCATACATCAAGTTTCTATTTATGTTCTACTATAATCTTATGGGACCTCTGTTGTATATGTGGTCTATTGTTGCTGAAACGTGGTTATGTAGTATAAGGTACATGACTGTACTAAGAAAACTATACCTAAGTGCATTATAGTAAAACTGTTGAAAACCAGAAACAAATTTTTTTAAAAAAACTCTTAAAATCAGCAAGAGAAAGGAAAAAAGACATATTATCTTCAAAGGAGCAACCAAAAGACTGAGACTTGACTAAGATCAGTGGCTCTTGCCTGTAATCCCAGCCTTTGGGAGGCCAAAGCAGGAGGATTGCTTGAGGCCATAGTTTGATACTGCAATAAAATTGAGAAAATTGAGACCAGCTTGGGCAACATAGCAATTCCTTGTTTCTAAAAAAAAATTAACTGGACATAGTGACACGCACCTGTCATCCTAACTAATTGGGAGGCTGAGGTGCGAGTTCACTTGAGCCCAGGAGTTCAAGGAGTTCAATCACACCACTGCATTCCAGCCTGAGCAACAGAGTGAAACCTTGATTCTATCTTTAAAAATGAAAAAGACTGACAAATTATGCCTAAGCAAAAAAAGCAGAAGCTAGAGAATAATGGAGCGGCATTTTCAAAGTGTTGAAAAAAAATAACTTCAAACTTATAACTTTATTCTGTGAAGATGCACTATGAAATGAAGATACAAAAAAAAGACAATTTCAGACAAATAAAAATAGATAATTTATCAGCAATAGTATTGCAATACAGAAAAATTATAAAGAGTTCTTTGGGCAGAAGGAAAATGATTTCATATGAAAGCATACAATGAATGTAGGAAGAAATGAAGAGCATTGGAGATGGTAAAAGACAAGGGTGTGAAACACCGAAAATGTCTAGTGAGGTTTAAAGAATAGAGAGAGAATTAAAATATGTGATTAAAATATTCCTAAAGGTAGGAAGGAAGAAATAAATTTAGTTAAATTACTCTATGGTCTTTTCATTGTTCATGAGTGGTTTTTAAAGTGCTAATTTGCATTTAATTTTCATTTCAAAGATACATGTTGTAATCTAGAATAATCACTAAAAGAATAAAAAAGGTATAACCAACAAACATTGAAGTGAGTAAAAGAATAACAAGAAATAGTTACTCCACATGAAGCAATAAATATTTATTAGCTATCTACTGATTTGTAACAAGTTAGCCCCAAACTTTGCACTTAACAAAACATTCTACTTCTGTCTTACAGTTTCTGGGAATCGGGAATTCAGAAGCAGCTTAAGTAGGTGACTCTAATTCAGAGTCTCTCATGAGTTTGCTGCTAAGGTGCCAGCCAGGGTTGCAGTCACGTGAGGGCTTGACTGAGGATGAAGTACAGTATCCCCCTCTTATACAAGGTTTTGCTTTCGGATGTTTCAGTCACCTCTAGTCAACTACAGTCCAAAAATATTTAATGGAAAATTCCAGAAATAAACCATTTATAAGCTTTACATTGGACACCATTCTGAGCAGCATGATGAAATCTCACTTCATCCTGCTGTGTCCCACCTAGGACACGATTCAGTCCTTTATCAGTGTATCCATGCCGTATACACTACCCTTCCATTAATCACTTTGTGACCCTCTTCATTACCAGATCATCTGCCATCTTATCTCAGCATTTGTGTTCAAGTCACCCTTATTTTACTTCATAGTGACCCCAAAGAACAAGAGTAGTAATCCTGTCGATTCAAATAAGCAAAAGGAAAACCATAAAGTACTTTCTTTAAGTGAAAAAGTGAAAGTTTTCAACTTAATATGAAAATTAAGAAATAGTATGCTGAGGTTGCTGAGATCTACAGCACAATAAGATATTTTGAGAAAGAGAAAGACCACATTTGTATAGCTTTTATTACAGCATATTGTTATAATAGTTCTATTTTATTGTTGTTCCTAATCTCTAACTCTGGCTAATTTATAAAGTAAGCTATCAAAGATATGTGTATATAGGAAAAAACAGTATATATAGGGTTCAGTATTATCTATGATTTCAGGCATTCTCTGGCAGTCTTGTGAATACTTTTGAGATGTACTTACTACTTTTGAGCTGTCTCCCTTATAAGACTTTTGGAAGGAGACCTCAGTTTCTTGCCACAAATGTCTCTCTATACAGTTGTTTGCGTGTCCTAGGGATATAAGCTAGTCTTTAAAAATCACTCATCGTCATTTCTGCCTTATTCTATTTTATGGAAACGAATCACTAAGTCTAGGCCACACTCAAGGAAAGGACAATTAAGCTCTACCTTTTGAAGAATGAAGTATCGATCTGTGGACATAGTTTAATACTACAATAAAATTGAAAAAGAATAGAAGCTGAGACAAATAGAAAACTAAAGATAAAACAATAGATGTAATTCCACATATATCAGAAACTATATTAAGTACAAGCCTAAATATTTCAATTAAATGACAAAGATTAAGAGATTGGATAAAAAAATATGCTGTACAATTTAAATATGAGTTTACAGAAAGATTTAAAATAAAAAAATAAAAGAGGTATAGCTTATGAAAACACTAACCAAAAGAAAGTGGGTGTAGCCACATTAATATTAAAGGCAAGGAACATTATTTGATAAGAGGGGGTATTTCATAATGACAATAAACTTTTGTTACAAAAGAGTTAATCTGCCAAGAAAATATAATAATTCTAAACTTATATGCCATTAATAACAAAGATTCAAAATATAGAAAACAAATTTGGCAGAACAATAAGAAAAAATGAACAATAGATCCACAATCACAGTAAGGATATGGAATATTTTAAAACACAAATAATAAACCTGACCCAATTGACACCTATATAACACTGCACACAACAACTGTAGAATATACATTCTTCTCAGGTAGCATGAAACATTTATAGTAAGTGCCCTACATACAAAACTTCAAGTGGTGAACTTTCAAAGATGTGAACTTGCATTCACATGTCCAATCACATGTGTTCATGTGTTTGTTGTACATTGCCATACTGTAAGATTAAAAATGTTTTCTTTTGTGTGTGTGTTTATTATGTATTATTTGTGTGAAAAGTATTATATACCTATCACAGTACAGTACTATATAGCTGGTTGTGTTAGTTGGGTACCTGGGCTAACTATTGGACTTATGAACAAATTGGACTTACGAACACATTCTTGGAACAGAACTTGTTCATATGTAGGAGACTTACTGTATTATTGAACTATATTCAGTGATATAGAAAAGGATAATACATCACATCATGTTGGGTTTGTTTCAGGAATTCAAATTGCTTTACCATTCAATAATCAGTCAATGTAATAGACTGGTATAAATTGTGGTGCAGTTATGTAATAAGATGCTATACAGCAATGAAAATCAATAAACAGCTAATGCAGCAATAAAATCTAGCTCACAAACAAGGTATTTTTATTTTATTGGAAAATATAGTTTATTTAGAAAGTAAATAGAAAGAAAGAGAGAGAGAAGATTCACCAAGGTAGGGGAGGTAGCCAAAGCCAGGAAACATGGTAGCCATAGCCCAAAGAGCCACATGAACATACCAGAGTTTAACAAGGAAACAGCCCATGACCTTTTTAAAAATACAAATGCTACCTTCTATGTTTAAAAAACGAAACACAAAAGAATACATACTGTATCATTCATCTATATAAAGTTTATATATAGGCAAAACTAATCTATAGTTGTAGAGTTCAGGAAAGTGATTACTTCTAGAAAGAAAGCAGGTGGTAATTAAGAGTACTGATGGCTGCACCAGAAAGGCATTGTTTAAAATAAACACTCTTCCCAGTTTAAAAAAAAAAAAGAGCACTGATAATGTTCTATCTCTGATATGGGTGGTAGTTACCCAGAAGTGAGTTCATTTTATAATAATTCATCAGACGAAATCATGAGTTATGATTTGTGTATTTTGGGTAATAAATATCATTATTCCTATTGCACAAATGAGGAAACTGAAATACTAAAAAGTTCAGTGGCTCATTAAGATGATATAGCTACTCTCACGATGCCAAGTCATCCAAAAATAACAAAATGAACTAGAATTTTTATACCATTGATCATTTTTTCACCTTGGACTCTAATTTAACAAAACTCATTTAAACCACCTCAGTGAAATTCATGAACAGGGCTATACTGACTCCATTTTTCTCCATTGTTTTTTAAAGTCATATTATCCAGCATGGAGTGACGGATGGAACATAGACTTTGCAGTAAGATAAAATATGGCGGAGGGAGGTGTTCATACCTTGCCATGAACTAGGATATGGTCCTTCATTGCACTAAGCATCACTTTCCTAGTCTATATAATGGGACTAATAATACACTTCTTATAGTTGCCATGACGACTAAATTGGATGACATGGAAAAAATACCTTGACTGAAAGTAACTATGCTCTGTTACATTGGTTCTACCCCTGTCTCCCAGCCACCAACTTCACTGATGAGATGAGTCACCTTCTCTATGGAGGTCAACCCAAAAGCCCTTTAAATAATTGTGGAATAAGACATAAACGGGCACCAGAGTTTATCTAATGCAGCAAAGGCACTTGCAGGTGTACTGGCTTGTTCAAGTTCATTAATTGACCAGACACAAGCTAGACCACATCCTTTCCCTTTGGCACAAGGTGAATATTTCCACAGTGCATCTGGGACCTTATTTTGGCCTCCTTCTGTGGGAATGAGGCTGGGGCGTCTGCTGAGGCACAAGTGCAGCCAAAGTCAACCTAAGCATGGATTAGGTAGCCCAAGGTCACAGGGGCATTTAAGGTAAGGAGTTGAGGCTCCATTCCCTGCATCGAGAAGGTTCAGACAGAAGCCCTCCCTCCATGGATCTATAAGGGAGAATTAAGAGGAACTCACTTTTTTTTTTCAGGGCTCAAGTCTTCCTGTTGGCTTCCATTTCCAGTGGATGATTTTATTAAAGAGAAACACACACCCCTAGAGAAGGGAAAACATACACTCCCTGGTGCAAGGGCAAGATGGCACTTAACCCTATGCCTGCTAAATGGCAACAGCAGAAGCAATGATGGTGGCTGCTAGCCTTCATCATAATAAATAGCAAACCGATGAAGTGCTAACTCCAGGCTTGGCCCTTTATGAAGACTTTACATGGGGGCTAATCTCATTTAATATTTTTTAAAGCCATATGAAAAGTATATTAATATTTTCATATTCCAGATAATGTGGCTGCGACTTAGAGAGGCCAAGCAGGTTGTTCGTGGTCATGCAGCCAGGAAGTGGCACAGCTGAGGCTCCAACCCAAATAATCTTTCCCCAGAGCCCATGTTCTTTGTCTGTATTCTATATTGTCTCCCTAAAGGGTAAGCTCTTATTTTATAATGGATTAATGAATGAGTAAATGAATAAGTGAATGAAAAGAAATATGGATGGAGGACTTACTACATACCACATAGTAAGCTAGGGCTACTTCTAAGTTTCTACCTTATAACGTCAGGTAGGTGTGCTGCCACACCCTGAAATAAGGAGCATAAAAGGTAGAGCATCTGTGAGGAGGATGGTGGTGAGCTGAGCTCTGATTGTATGGAGCTAGAATGTCTATAGGGAGGACATTCTGACAGGTTCTGCGTAACAGTCTCCCCACATTCTTCCTTTCCCTAAGTCTCTGATCCATGTTGAGATGAGCAACTGGCAAAGTTGACTTCTCTAGGGTAGCTCATGTATCTGTCATTGGGCCCATCAGGGCTTTCCTGATCAGATTGGTAGCTCTTGTTGAATAGAGACCTTGCCTCACACATTCTGCAGGTCCCATGTCACTGCTCATTGATTGATTCAGAGTGGTTGTTCTCAAATTTGGGCCATTCTCTGCTTGAGATAGCACTAGAGAGCCTCAGAGAGCATCGGAACTTGTTCTCTCTTCCTTAGAAGGGTATTCCTGGTGAATCACAGTCAGAACAAGAAGGAAGCAGAGGCAGGGACTGATGACTGGAGACCCCAGTGGGTCTGCAGTGACAAAGATTCTCAGACCAAACTCCAGCCAGGCTCCTCAGAGCCCTCTTTTCAACTGGGTCTCAGTCTTTGTCTATAAAGACTTGAACAAACACTAACATAGTTTCTAGCAGCTCAAGGCCACCTCCCTAGGATGGCCCTACTCCCCTTCAAAGTACCGACCTGAGAAAACTCAAGGCTGCCAAAAATAAAGTACTGTTTGTTCCAGCCAACACCTGAGGATAGGGCTTCGGCCTCCCTGTCTCTGTGGGAGGATAGAATTCTAACTTCGATAATTGCCAGCCAGCAGACACAGCTGGCCTAATCACATTGACACTGACGAACTTGCCGTCATTTTTCACTTTCCTGATTCAACTGAGCCCCCACTTGTCCCCTCCCTGCACCCTCCTTCTCTCTTTAAAATGAATAATCCCCTCCGTACAAATCCAAGTTCAGGTCACACTGGACTCTTTTTCCTACTGCAATCGTTATTACTGATTAAAATCTGTCCTTACCACTTTAACTAGTGTCTGCCTTAGTTCATCTTTGACAGCAGGCATCTCATAAAATAACTAATTATTTTAATCGTTATTAGAAATAATTAACTAAATACAAGTGGGTTGTGGAGAGAGTATGGCATGATCCAAAGATTATGATTAGGATTAGAATTCCCCAGGTCTGCCCTCCCCACTCCCCTGTGCACCTGAGATCAGAAGGATGAAGAAAAAGAAGGAGGAGGAGGCAGAGGAAGACAAAGAAAAGGAAGACATAGCCCTGTGCTGACTGCCTGGAGGTGGCCATGTTGAAATCACCAGCCTCTCCATGGAAGCCAAAGAGGATGGAGAATGTTAGACACAAGATGCTGTGATTTTAGGCAGATGCTGCCCTGGAAGGAAAAGGAAGGCAGAAACTCCTGAACTCACGAAGTTCAATCCTAAAGCATCCCAGAAAAATCCTGGGTAAATGAATGAATTTACCCAGCTTCAACTACGATTGTCTCTACAATTAGGTGGGAGGAGGCTTCTGAACAGGGATTGAATTGACACTGCTGGCGAAGCTGTAGCCAGTAGGCACACTCACTGGGGCTAATGGGAGCCTAAACTGTCACAGCCCTGAGGAGGGAAATTTGCAAACATCTATGAAACTTACAGAAGCAGTTACCCCCTATCCCAATGATTCATTTCTGATCATTTTTCCTGTCAGCTACTTTCACCCATGCAAAGTGGCATATGCGCATCATTATTCACTGCAATTTTGTTTATAATAAGAAAAGATTGAAGGAGCAAAGTATCCATCAATAGGAAGAGGTTTAATCAGTAATGGAATATTCTACAGCTACAAAATAATGATAAGCTCTCTACATAATAATATAAAAAGGAAATGAAAGCAAGGTGCAAAGTAATGCAACATGCTATGTTTTATGCAAAAAGGGAGAAATAAGAATATATATTCACATGTGGTTATATTTTAAAAGGATGCACAAAAGACTAATAAAATAGAAGCAAGATGTCTTGTTAGAGTTTTTTATGTTGCTTTGCTTTTATGTAATATGTTGATCTATTGAAAAATAAGGAAAAAGCAAATTTACATTTCTGTACACCTGAGTTTGAGATTTATAAAAAATTACTATCTTCTCTATCTATTTCCTTCACACTGAGGTGTTCAAGGAGTGTTTGCTAATTGACTGGTGCTGATCCTACTGAATCATTAATAAGAAATTCTTCAACCCAGTAAAAATGCAATGAGATCTAGGCTATACCTGACCCAACCTGAGAAGCTGTGAGATTTAGGGAAACAGCACTGGAGTCATTGTAGACAACTTAAGACAAAATCTGCTAAACTAGCATATGATTTTGGTCAGGTCACTCTCCCTTTTGTGGCTTCAACCCTTACATTGTACAGAAATCAGCTCAATCCAGCAAACACGTATTAGGAGGTGATCACTGTCCTAGAGATTCAATGTTGCCTCAAGACCTGGTACCTGTTTACAAGGCCTTGAGGACTGCTGGAAGAAGCAGCCTAGATGAGGATAGCCTGGACAGAATATGACAGGGACCATGCCAGAGGTGTCTCCAGGAATTCTGGGTCTCTATCCCATGGCTCATGGAAGCCTCTTGGCAGGAGAGAGGTTTGGAAGGAAAGTGTGCCAGCAAAGAGCTTAGTGGGAACCAAGGTGTGACCTAGCTACACTAGGGAAGCCCAGGCAGCAAGGATAACTGAGGTGTTGTGTGTGTTTCCTTCCAGATATCCAGGTAGCTCTAATCCCCCTGTGCTCTAACTTCAGACCTCCACAGGGTCGTATAGCCAGATTACGAGCCATGTCAGGGGCAATGAAAATAGAATGGGGCACAACAGAGAGCCAGGGCCAGGGGAAATGTCCCCTTGCATCAACTGAGGGCCTATGACTGGGTAGGGAGAAACCTTTCCTCTTCAGGTCCCAGCTTGACTGAGCTCTGCAGGAGCGGTTTCATAAATGCAGAGAAGCTAGGGAGATGGCCCCTGCCACTGTAGCCCCACTACCACCCCAGCGTTTTCACCCCAGGATGGCCCTAGGGCCCAGAGCTAGTTCTGTCCTTAGGAACATGTTCCCACCCTAGATATTGTCTGTCCCCCACCCCCACGCCAGGGTTAACACTGCCTCTAGTGCTGGCAGGCCCAACTGACCAGTGACCTCCCAGAGCAGGACCCAGAGCCCATGTCACACAGCATCGTCCTCATCTCATTTGAGTCCCACAGCAATCCTGCGATTCATTTTACTGATGAGACAGTGAAGCTCAAAGGGGTTAATCGGCCCAAGCTCTCAGGGTTTGTTAGTGGCAGAGCTTTCTGGGTCCCTCCTTCCCAAGCCAAGGAGCTAAGGTCTTTCTCTGCCTGGAAGAAAGGGTCTCCCCCTTTGCCTGACCAATAGGTTGACCATTCTGAGCTTTGTCCCAACCATCTTGACTGGGCCACCAAGCTCCTCCCATGCTCCAGCCTGCCCACTCATCCCCCAAGTCCAAGGCCAGCTCCTCACCCCACCCTGAGCATGGCTGGATCAGATTAGCAAAAGCAACAGCATTCACAAGATTACCCTACTTGGCTCCAGCAGTTAATTAAGAGCCGTCTGAGAGCCTCCGAGGGCCTGCAAGCTCCAGCAAGATACGGCACACATGGCTTAATCCAAAATATTTGCTGTGTTTTTCCCCAGCCGGGGAACCAGTCCTTACCTGTTACCTGAACCTGATTAAATGTTCAAGCCGCTCACTCTTGATGCCAGCCATGAGCCAGCTTGCTGGTCCTATGGAAGGTGGGGAGGTGGCTGGAAACCTGACAATGATAATCATCTAACGGCGTTGTTTATGGGCACTGCGAAGTATCCAGAGCCTGCACTAGGTGCTGCTTATTCTGGGCAAAAAGCTACTGGCACCCAGGAGACCTGTGGGCTCAGCTGGGGCAAGATAGGAGCCTGAGAGACTCAGCCCAGAGAGGCCCACTGGGAGGGTTGCTCTATGGCCATGGCCATGGCACCAGAGGCTGCAGTACTGTTGGCTTCTCATAGTCTTAGACCTACCTAAGGGATCAGGTGACCCTGTGTCCTACCCAGTCTCACGGCTTACGTTCCGTCAGCTCTAAACACTAAAGTTCTACTTGCTCTGCCTAACCAAAATATGAGCATCCACCCCCCAAAAATAGAATTATTTTTTGGAGGGCAGGCCCCTTGTAGTACAGGCTTTCCCCACTAGGTGAGTATTCTAGGAAACCATCAGCATCTGTGTACCAGCTAGGGCTGTTGTGAGGCGCTGCGTTCAGCTACAGTTAATTTTTTTGGGGGGGGATTATTTCAGTGATGGGTGATTTATGAGAGCACCTGTCCACACCACTCTGAGTGTTCAGCAGTTTTTGACCGAAAATGGCAAGATCCCTGTGCCTCACCCTCCCTATTCACCCAATCACACTCTAAACAACTTTTTTGTGTGTTTCCCTGGATGAAAAAAGTCCTCAAAAAAAATATTTTGCTGATGTGGAAGAGGTGAAACAAAAAAAATGACAGGAGCACTAAAGGACATCAAAATGGATGAGTTCAGAAATTGTTTAGAGCAGTGGAAAAAGCATCTTGATAGGTGTATTGCATCCAATGGAGAGTACTTTGAAGGTGACTGAAGATTAAATATGTAAGAATAAATACAATTGTTTATAAATAAATTCCAGAGTTTTTTTTAATTCCCCCCTTGTATATCTGAACCCATCCATTTTTCTCCACCTCAGTGCCAACACCTAGACCAGAGGTCAGTAACACTTTTCTATAAACAGCCAGATAGCACACATCTCAGGTGTTGTAGGTCAAAAAGAACAAACAAACATATTATGCAATTACTTCCAAACCGAGAGAAAACACACTTCCACATGTTTTTATTGATGAATTTTAAAACATAACAATAACACTAAAATTGAGTACATTTTGTAACTCTAGCTCAACTAATGAGAAGAACGGCATTCTTTTTTAGGGGGAAATGGCATTTCACTTAATGGAGGTTCAGAGTAAGTGTTTTCTGTCATCAATCAAATGAGAATATTCTCCATTCTTACTTCATGGCCATCCAAAAACCAGCAGCAGGCCAGATTTGGCCCCCGGGGTTGCAGTTAGCAGACCCTTGCCCTTGACAAGGATATTGAAATAGGACATTGCCAGGACACTGAAGCATCCCACCCCCTGCAGGTCTCCCTGCCTCCATTCTGGTTCCTCAACAATCCATTCTCCACCTGGCACCAAGACCTTTCCTTGCCTTCCTGTTGGCTCTTTGGTCCTTGAGTATTGGAGTTTGTTTTAGACAGTATCTCCTTGGAAATCACATGCACCAAGAAGAAAGGTCTCCCCTAAGATTATGCTCACACTTGCCTGGAGAAATCACGAGGCAGGGTCCAGAAGGCTGAGCATAGGGACAGCGCATAGGGTATGCAACAGGGCTCCTGTGACCATCTTGGCAGGGCTTGCAGCCCTCCACAGACAGCAGTTGCTGTACCCGATAACTCAAAAAGTGATACGGGAGGCTGGGCACAGTGGCTCACATCTGTAATCCCAGCACTTTGGAAGACTGAGGCAGGAGGATTACTTGAGCCCAGTGAGTGTTGCTCACTGCAGCCTGAGCAACATAGCAAGACCCTTGTCTCTACAGAAAAATAAGCTGAGGCAGAGGATCACCTGAGCCTGGGAGGTCAAGCTGCAGTGACCATGACTGCACCACTGTACTCCAGCCTAAGCAACAGAGCAAGGCCCAGTCATAAAAATTTTTTAAAAAAAAGTGACATGGGAAAGTAGCAGAGGAAACTAATCTGATTAGCTAACTATCTGTCAGACACAAATTTTAGACCTCAGTTGCACATAATAGACGAGGAAGTACAATGGACA
This sequence comes from Cephalopachus bancanus, assembly GCA_027257055.1. Lineage (NCBI taxonomy): Eukaryota > Metazoa > Chordata > Mammalia > Primates > Tarsiidae > Cephalopachus > Cephalopachus bancanus. Next base: position 1,264,147 of record JAPVLO010000260.1, on the reverse strand, counting down.
GCATGGTTTAAGATCACCTGCTCTGAGTTGGGATCAGGAAAGCTGGGCTCCCTCCCTGGCTTCTCTCTAACCTGCTGGTGACCTTAGCAATGGTGCTAGCTCTCTGGACTTCTATTTCTTCAGGAATAAAAGGTGGGGGGACATTATGTCCCAAACTGCTGATAATCAGAATCACATGTGCGACTTTAAAAACAAATTCCTGAGCTCCCCCCACCCCAGAACTTATTGAATCAGGAGCTAGCAGATACATATACACACACATATTCATATACATATGATATAATATTTACATATATAGCTATATAGGTGTGTATAAACACATTCATATATATCTAAAATATGCCCGCTGTATATATTATATAGTCACATGTTGTATATGTGTGCTTAAAGATGTGCACATACATACTCACATATAAACATACCTCTCTTAGTGATTTTGATATTAGACACATTTTATTTTTATTGATACATAACATTTTACATGTTTATGGGATACATATGATATTTGGTTATGTGCATAGACTGTGTGATGATCAGGTCAGGGCATTTGGGGTGCCTACCACTTCGAGCATTTATCATTTCTATGTGTTGGGAACAATTCAAGGTCTCTTTTCTAGTTATTTTGAGATATATAATACATTGAACCTTTCAACTAACTGTATGCCTATATCCATTAACCTCTCTTCTTTCCCTGACTCGATCACCTGTCCCAGGCTCTAGTATCTATCATTCTACTCTCTACCTTTTTATAAGCTCAACTTTTTTAGCTTCCATTTGAGTGACACATAGACGTGAGTGTGTGTGTGTGTGTGTGTGTGTGTATGTGTGTTCACTTGGTGATTTTGATAAATAGACACGTTTTTAAAAACACTCTGGGCCTTTTTAGTTTTAAGAGTCTATGTAATAAAGAAAAGGGGTGACTACACATTATATATGTCATGCAATCTAATGATAAACATATTCATAAACAATGACTAAGCCGAGAGGCTAAAACCCCATGAAGGAATCTCCTGTCTGTTGGGTTTAAGAAAGCTACTAATGAACAATTAGTGATTTAGATTACAAGGCAGACTCGAAACACTTATACAGCCCTCCACAATTGACAGTATCCTCTTATCAATTTTATGCTCTCAACAAACCAGAGTTTTACAGAAGAGAGTTCCAGAGGCTGTGACTTTTCCAACTTTACATAGATAAACACTTGCCAATCTGAATTTTGACCCCAGGCTTTCAAGCTTTGGACTCAGTGTTGTTTCCATCAGAGAAAAAATTATTTTGAACACTTTTTCAAGAAGAATTGGTTGGACAAATATAAATTGCTGCAAATTCCAAATTAGTATAATCCAAATGAGTATTTCTATGGTAGCATTAGAGATTGGTACATGAGAAATTATAGTTATTTTTATTAACATTATTTTTAATTTACAAATCATAACTATATATGATTATGGAGCACAGCGTGCTGTTTTAATATTTGTATACAACATGGAATGATTAAGTCAAACTAATTAATATATCCATCACTTCACTTACCCATCATTTTTTTGTGGAAAGACATATAAATTTACTCTCAGTAATTTTGGAGAAATTATAACATTCCTTTTATGGTGAAGAAGATCAAGACCTGCAACAGGAAGCTGGGGTCTGAGTCCTCTGATGTCCTGCCCAAGTGAACATCCATAGCAGCCCCTCCCAGCCTGCCCCCTCCTGTGGCCACCCTAGAGCCTGTGGGGGAGACAGCCGTGCAAGGGAGCCCCTCTTGAGGTTCAACTGTAGCCCTCAGGACACCCCTGGGCGGAGTTTACTGCCTGAGGTACCCCATCTTGCCTGTGACGCCAACTAAAAATCAATTGTTTTTTGTTTTGGCTTTTTGTTTTTTTTAAATAAAGCCTCAGCTAACTCTGCCAAAAATAAAAATAAAAAAAATCTCTGTCTCTACAAATTTTTTTGAGAAAATTTTCCATCTTGGCTCAGGGGTATATGGTTCCTATTTATTTATACAAGCAAGGTAGAACTTTCCAACTGGACTTCTTTTGACAATTACATTAAAAGAAAGAACAGCCCCTGGCTCAATTACTTCCCCCTTTAACACCTCTGGGCAGAGGGGACAGGAGGAGATGAAAGCACTAACACAGATTCCATGCATACATTTGTTCATTCATTTATTCAACAGACACCTGATTGCTCAGAGCATCATTCTCTGGCAAGTGACTTCCATCATCTTATAATAGCCATATGAAGCAGAGAAGGGAGGAGACAAGTGTGAACCATGAACCCAGAAAAATATGAAGGCAGTGGAGTGTGGAGAAGTTGAGTCCCTTAGTCATCCTTAGTCCAGCTTTGAACCTCTCCAGGACTCCTACCTCTGTGGGTGCTGCCTGTTGACAGAAGAATTAGCATCTTTGCCTCCACCAACACAAAGCCCGTGTGCATGTTGAGAGCTGGCCACCAGCTTGCTGGAAGCATTAGGATGAAAACTGAAGACCACCATCGGTCTACTAAAGTTGACATGGGTGAGATTGCTGCTAGAAATTCTTCCCAAGATGCCTTTTTTATCACAAACATGCTAACAGTCTTTTTTAATACTTGGTACACCATATAAGACCTAGATTTGCATTTCCTTTTTTTGTGTAGGTTTCAAAATTCCCCCACACCATTCGCTTTCCCCATTGCTGCCTCCACCCATGCAACCAGAAAGAGGCCTGCCTGGATGCCCTGCAAATAGCTTCGGCCTCGGCTCTTGACGTTGACTGCACACAAGAATACCTTGGAGAGTTCACAAAATACTAATACCTGGTGGCACCCCCAAAGGTTTCGATGTGCATGTTCTGAGCTGTAGCCTGGGCTTCAGGATTTCTGGAAGCATCTAGGTGGTGCTAACATGCAGCCAAGGTCAGAAACCTTGACTCTTAGCTTTCTCAGAGCCAGAGACCTATCATTCTGGAGGCTCCGGCTCTAAGTAAGGGAAGAGATCAAAACTTTTATCAATTTGGAAAGGCAGCAAATAGGGTTAAATGAGCAGCCTGCTCCCTTGCGTATTGTGACTTCTACCTAGAGGTTTTTCTGTACCCTTTCACATGGTGAACTGTAACTTAGCTGCATGTGTATATAGACTGTGGCCTACTCTTGGGCCAGTCACTGAGATTTGGCCAATCAAAGGTGAACAACTCTTCAAACCTGGTTCAAATAAGGCAAACCTGAGGTGTAGCCAGTCCGGCTATTTCTGTCCTTCACTTTCATTTTCTACAGGTCAAGTTCCCCTTTTCTGTCCATGAATCTTCTTCCACCACATGGCTACGCTAAGTGTCTCTTAGTCTACTCTGTTTTGGTAGGCTGCCCAATTCATGAGTAGTTCTTTGCTCATTTAAATCCTGTTCAATTTAGTACACTTAAGTTTGTTTTTTTTTTTTGAGTTGGAGTCTCACTCTGTCACGCAGACTGGAGTGCAGTGGCCACTCCCGGCCACTGCAGCCTCGACCTGCTGGGCTCCGGCGATCCTTCCACTTCAGCCTTCCAAGTAGCTGGAACTACAGGCGCGCACTACCACGCCCGGCTAATTTTTGACTTATTGTAGCGATGAGGTCTCGCCAAGTTGCCCAGGCGGGTCTCGAACCCATGGGCTCAGGCAATCCATTCACCTCACCCTCCCAAAGCGCTGGGATTACAGGCTGAGCCACCGAGCCCAGCTAGTTTTCTTGTTTTAACACTTTACATTTGCAGCCTGCAGACCACCCAGACCACCTACTTTCCCGGCTATCAAGGGGCTGCTCCACTGAGGCCTATAAACAGAAGTGACCACCAACCCAGTGCCACCTGCAGCTGTTATCTCTCTTAACGCAGTATAGGTACCCACCCATCAGAGACATCTGTCCAGTATGGAAATGCAGAAACCTAGGTCTCCCTCCCTTGCCTTCCCTACCTGGATTCTCTGTTCTGCCTAGAAATAGCTCTGGTCAGACAAGTAGAAATAATTTTTCCCCCTTTAATTTCCTTTAACTTTTCCATTGTCTCCTCTTCTTGTTTTTCCTTTACTCATCTTTCTTCCTTCCTTTCTTTCTCTCTCCCTATTTTATCCTCCTTTCTTGTCTTTCTTCCTTTTCTCTCTTCATCTCTCTTCCTTTATCCTCGTCTGTTTCTCCCTTTCACTTCTCCCTTTCCCATCCCTCTTCCTTTTCTCTCTTCTCCATTCCCCTTTTCCCTTGGCCACCCTTTTTCTCCCTCCCCTCTTAAGCTTTTCCAAGCAACAACCAGGGACCCACTGGCTCCAAGACAAACCAAGACGAAGACAGAGCTGAGAAGGCTGGGAGGCCATAGGAGGCGAGGAGGATGAGAAGTTGCCAGCCCTGGTGATGGAGAGCTCACCTTGCACAAGGCACCACACTGAGCCCTGAGGCAAGTGGGGGACACGACCAAGATGGGGAGATAAGACACACCCAAGTGAAAAGGTAATGAGACAGGCAGAACTGGCAGTGTTCAACCAGAGGACAGGCAGAGTCTCAAAAGTCATCTGTAGGCCAGTAGTTTAGAACTTGTACACCATGTAATACATTTTCCCATAAAAACAATATTCTGAGTAGGGGCAGGTTGCTTGGCTAGCTCGTAAAAGCCAATACCATCATAATGTATTTAAAGCACAGCTTTCAAAGCACCCTCTCAGGTACACCTACCTATATAGCGCTGTTTACCTCAGCAGGAAAATTGGTTTCTCGTTCCAACTTGTTACAAAAACATTCCCATTTCCCTGAGGGTGGGGGCTACAGGTAGGAGGGGTTGGACATTCTGAACTACTAGGGACTTGCTGAAGGGCTAAGTGTGTATGAAAGCAGGCCCTTCTCCAAGCCAAGCATTCTCCAAGCCAAGCATTATTTGGGGGATTGGTTTCAGGGGAGAGGGTCAGGTAGGGAGGGGCTCAGGGAGGAAGAATTAGAAAAGTAGAGGGACCATTGGTAGAACCAGGAAAACAAACTCAGGAGTGTGAGTTGTTCACGAATTAAGCATTGTGAAAGCAGAGCCCACCCTCCTAATCTAGATGACAGACACATGGGGCAGAAAACAAGAATCTTGGTCAGGGAAACTTCCAGAAAGAGGCAGGACTTGAACTGAGGCTGGGAAGGGCACAAATGGGGCAGAGCCAGAAAAGGGTCCTGGGCTGCAGGCACCACTGAGAGTTGGCCAGGGCGACCCGAAAAAGAAGCTGGAGAGATGGTGAGTGTGAGAGACACGTTGGTGAGAACTTTGAGAGCCAAGCTAAGAATTTCCAACTCTTCTTGAGTCAAAGTGTGGGTACAACCCCTTAAAGGGTCTTGAAATGAAGGTAGTGAGGCACCTGCAGCATAATTTTTAAGTGAGAAAGCAGGATTTATTGAGAGGACAGAAAAGCTCCCACAGTGGGAGAGGACCTGAAGGGGTTACCCTGCAGCATGAATTTTAATGGAGTGGAATCAAGTGAATGGAATGGAATGAAATAGATTAGAATAGGTCAAAGGAAATGTCACATAGGAAAAGTAAACATTTCATGAAACCTGCTAGTGTTTTTCAAGTGTGTGTATATATACCGGAGGTGCCAAAAAATGTACATACATTTTAAGCGATGTTAAGAGATGTTAGCAGTAATCAGAAGTGTCTGGACGCCATTGGTAACCACTTTGAGCATCTCCTATAATTGCAGAAGTTAAACTTGACTTGTATTCATCCTATTGAGTATTATAATTTTAACTGTTTTTTCCTTTCTTAAATCTACAAGTTATTTGGCGATTGGTTTCAGGGGAGAGGGTCAGGTAGGGAGTGGCTCAGGGAGGAAGAATTAGAAAAGTAGAGCGACCATTGGTAGAAGCCTGGATTTGGGCGGTGAGAGCAGGAACTGGATGCATGGTTTCCAGCCCCACTGAGAAGGAGAAGGTCAGCTGCACGGGGCCTGTAGAATCAGAGACAAGGATTCTACCACTGCAAGTGAGTTCAGTGGGCCAGGCCGAGCACAGGGCTATAGATACCCAACTATCCCAAGTGTCAGGCCCTGCAATTCGTAAGTGCCTGGGAGTGTGTGTGTGTGTGTGTGTGTGTGTGTGTGTGTGTGTGTGTGAGAGAGAGAGAGAGAGAGAGAGAGAAAACGCACACGTGTACACATTTTGTCAAAAATCTGTATTTTTCCTGAACTCCCGCCTTTCTGTGTTTCCTCCCAATTTCCTTCTGGACTTTTGAACTTTTAATTTAAAAATTGCTTAAATCTTAAATACTGCATTTTCATGATTACTATTTTTATTTCATAGTATGATGCACAGGTAAGCATAGCATTTGTGGCAAACATAATACTTGTTGGTGATTGGCGATCATCGGCTCTGTAGAAGACATTTCTTTTTAAAATTAGAGATGAGTTCTTGCTATGTTGCCTAGGCTGATCTCGAACTCCTGGGCTCAAGCAATCCTCCTGCCTCAGCATCCCAAAGTGCTGGGATTATAGGTGTGAGCCACCATACCTGGCCAGAAGACATTTTTATTTAGAGTTTTGAATAACTGCAAAGAATGAAAACCAAATTAGGATTGATGAATCACTTATTCTCGCCTCTTTATTCATTCATGGAGGACAAAGAAAACACACAGATTATTTATTCTGAATATGTGGTAACATTCACAACCATCTAGAGATCTTTTTCTCATGTTAAATAGCTTAAAACTCACATTCATAAATCTCTTCTTGTTATAATCATTCCTTCTTGTTCAATGATATAAAAAAAATTAGATGTATGTTTGCTCAAATTGATGCTGTCTCCCCTTAGGACCCACCTGGCAGGAGTCACTGATTGCAGTTTATTAAGGAGTTTATGTACCAACACCAACAGACACGTAAGAATCCAGTGCCAGATGTAGGTGGGAGAATGTCACAGAGAAACTAAAAGTGGAGGGGGGAAATGCTTCCTGCTTCTAGCCTGAGAGTGTGATATACAAAAGTGTGCTTGGTATCTTCAGGGCTATTCCTGGAAGCAAACCTAGTGAAGATGAGGGCACTGGGGAGATGTGTATCCCCCAAAGAGGGATGTTCAAGTCCTATCAGTGCTGGTGAGCGTAGCCTCATTTGGACACAAGGTTTTTGCATTGGTAACTAAGTTAAGGATCTCAGGATGAGATTATCCTGGATTTAAGGTGAATCTGAAATTCAATAACTGGTGTCCTTAAGAGAAAGGAGAGGGAGATTTGGGACATGGAGACACAGAGAGAATAAGGCTATGGGAAGACAGGCAGTGGTGTGCTCCAAAGCCACCCAGGACTGCCAACCACCACCAGACACTGGGAAAGAGACATGGGATGGAGTCTCCCAAAAGCCCTCCAAAAAGACCAATTCTGTTGACACTTAAAAATATATATTTTTTTAATTTCTGGCCTCCAGAACTGTGAGACATTACATTTCTGTTGTTTTGAGCCACCCAGCTTGTGGTGGTTTGTTATAGCAGCCCCCAGCAAACTCACCCAATGGGAATAATAATTTATTGCAAGGAAAGTGTGAGACACTAATGGAAAAAAGGGGTGAACAGACTCACCTCACTCTATTCCCTCCCCACCCCCACACCCCCCCCAGAAAAGAAAGAAAGAATAAAAGATGCAAAGCTTCAGAAAACTGAGAACTCGTTACCTTAGTCTCGGCTGTACGAGCACATCAGCCTGGATTGTTGGCCTCTCCTCCCAGAAACAGCCTCTGGAAGAGTCAGGAACCAGCCGGGCTGAGTTTGAACCCTGGCTTCACCCCTAGCTGTGGAACCTTGGGCAAGACATTTGATATCTCTATGCCTCAATGATTTCATCTGTAAAATGGAAATACAGTAAGTCCCCTACATACAAACAAGTTCCATTCCAAGAGTGCATTTGTACATCCAATATGTTTGTAAGTCCAAAAAAGTCAACCAAGGTGCCCAGCTAACACAATCAGCTATATAGTACTGTACAGTAATAGGTTTATAATTTTTTTCACACAAGTGGTACATAAAAACAGAAAAAAATAAAAAAAACATTTTTAATCTTATAATATAGTACATTGAAAAGTCCAGTAGTGTAGTACACTACAACTGCCTGCATACAGGAGCTGGAATTGAGTGAACAGGCAAGAAGAGTTACTGACTGGAAAAGGGAGAGGAGCTGGGAAATGGGCGAGTTGAAGGATCGTCAGCAATAGGAGACGGAGGGCACGTTTGCATCTTTGAAAGTTTGCAACTTGAAGGTTTGCACACAGGGGACTTCCTGTAACAATGATTCCTTTCTCCTAAGGTTATTTTAAGGATTAAATGATCTGTTTATGTGTGTTATGTGTGAAAGGTTTGGAATGAACACAGCAGTGTTAGTTATTACTATTGTTTCAGGGATCATCTCCCAAAAGTGGGAATATAGGTGTCCTGGACATGACAGGAGGATGATACTAAATGAATTAACCAAATCCCTATCTCCAATGCCAGTTTAGCTCTGCACTTATAAAACTATGCTACCAAAGCCCCCCAACTCGAGCCATGGGCGGGAAATAGAAGGCAATACAGTTGGGCAGAAGCTGAGGATGCAAGCAGGAGGTGGTAAGGGGCGGGCGTGGACACATATTCAGAAGTCCAGATGAGAACTGTCAGGCTACCACTAAGGGGTCTCTGCTGCTCATTTTGCCCGTGACATCAGAAATCTTGGTTATGCTGTGTCTTATCCCAGGGAGATCCCCGATGAGCACACAAACCTCCTTTAAACAGAAGTCAGCCACATAACAGAATGAAATCATCATTCCAAAAATACAGTACACACCCTGCATATGAATGAGCTCCATTCTGAGAGCATGTTCATAAGACCAATTTGTTCATAAGTCTAACAAAGTTAACCTAGGTACCCAACTAACATAATCAGCTCTATAATACTGCACTGTAATAGGGTTATAATAGTTTTCACACAAATAGTACATTAAAAAAAACAAAAAATAAAGAAAATATTTTTAATCTTACAGTACAGTACCTTGAAAAGTAAAATGAACTAATTTACATGATTGGACATGCAAATACATGCTCACATATTTGAAAGTTCACAACTTGAAGGTTCATAGGTAGGGAACTTACTGTCATTATAAAAGAAAACTCCATGATTTATGCCAAAAGCTTTGGAAATAAGTGATCCAGTTGAAAATTCACAAGATGATAGACCATAGAGGCCAAAAGTTTGAGCCCTGGTGTTCAACCCTCTTAGTGAGAATCCCAATTACTAACAGCGTGATGTTAGCCAAGTTCTTTAACCTCTCTGTGTCTTTATTTCTTCTGTAAAGTGTAAGGATTGATAAGATTATATATAAACCCTTAATGTAGTACCTGGTCCATAGTAAGGCTCCAGTACTTGTCAGCATTCAGCACTGTTTTATCTAAACAAAAGCATATATGTATTGGCATCATCTATAACCAAGTGTTACAATAATATACAAAGAACTCTTCAAATCAATGAGAAATACAGTCATCCCAACACAAAAGAAGGGTAGAAGTCTTCTGGAAGAAGTGAGTCAAAAAAGAAGAAACCCAGGGGCAACCCCCTCAGGTCCTCTCCCACTGTGGAGCGTCTCTGTCCTCTCAATAAATCCTGCTTTCTCAACAAAATAAAAATAAAAAAGAAGAAGAAACCCAAATAGTCAATACACATGAAAAAACAAGAGCAACCTCACCTGTAATAATAAAAATACAAAATAAAATAAAGACAAACACCCCTAGACTCCCTGAAATATAAAGGACTAAAAATACTATGTGTTGGCAAAGATGAGGAACAACTGGAACCGGTGGGAATGTAAATTGATACAACCACTTAGAAAAAATATTTGGAAGTATCTACTAAAACTAAATATACTGTCTGACTCAACACTTCCACTCCTGGGTACATAATCTGTGGATGTGAGAGCTTATGTCCACCAAAAGGTATTACAAGAATGTCCATAATAACCCCAAACTGAAGCAAGCAACCAAAACATCCTTCCACAGAAGAATGGTTTATCCATGCAGTGGAAAATATGTGAATTACTGATGCACACACCAACATGGATGAATCTCACAGATAGCATGCTGAGCAAACGAAACCAGACACAAAAGAGTAAGTGCTGTATGTTTTCATTTATATGAAGAACAGGCAAAACTGTCCTAAGGTAAAAAAGGGTAGAATGGTGGTTACCTTTGAGTGGGGGGAATTAGCTGGGAGGGGGTACAGAGAGCTTTCTGGGATGGTAAAAATGTTCTCTATCCTGATCTGGGTGAGTGTTCCATGGGCATTTCTCCACATAAAAATTCACAGAGTTGTACACGTAAGATGAGTGTTTTATATATGTTTACTCAATACAAAGTAGAATCTTTAAAAAATTAAAATAACAATCAAATGTCATTGTTCTCTTGTAAAGTAGGAAAATGTTTTGTGAATAAGCAATACTGAGTGTTCCAATCTTATTTAGCATGGGTGGGGGGGATACTTGGCACATTCCAGAAGAGCACTTGATCCTGCTTATCCAAAAACCTTAAATATGTCCATCCCTTAGCTCGGCATTTTCACTTATAGAAATTTATCCTAAGGAAATAAATAATCCGACTGATGTACAAAGATTCTTTTCCAAGGAAGTTCATTGTTTCATTATTTATAACAGCAAAAAAATATTTGAAACACCTAAACGTCCAACAATGGAAGACTGATTAAATAACTTTTGTCACATGTGTGAGACAAACTATATTAGGCATCTATTTAAAATGATGGAAATGAATATTTAACAGAATGGGGAACACAGCAAATGAAGAGAAAGGTCACAAAGCCATGTGCTCATCATCATTACATTTTATTAAAAGTAGTGTGTATACACATATCTATATAACTGCTGGACGTCAACCAATGTGACTATTGTTCTCTCTGAATGGTGGATTGTGGGTGATGTGAATTTTGTTCTTTTTTTTTTGAGTTGGAGTCTCACTGTCACCCAGACTGGAGTGCAGTGGCCGCTCCCGGCCACCGCAGCCTCACCTGCTGGGCTCCGGCGATCCTTCCGCCTTCCGAGTAGCTGGAACTACAGGTGTACACTACCACGCCTGGCTAATTTTTTTTGATTTATTGTAGAGATGAGGTCTCACTTGCCCAGGCGGGTCTCGAACCCGCGGGCTCAGGCAATCCACTCACCTCAGCCTCCCAAAGGCGCGGGATTACAGGCTGAGCCACCGAGCCCAGCTAATTTTGTTCTTAATATGTTCTTTATTTTTTAAATTTTCTGTTAAAAGGAAGCATAGTAGTCCTTAAAGAAAATTATACTATTCTTGTAGGAAATATGTAGAAAGAAAAATGAAGAAACTTCCAGAAAGCAGGGTTCTTTCATACAAAGTTTAGCATTCAGTGTAGAAAAAAATAATGATGGCGCCTGACAGGATCATATAGAGTTGGATAAGAAAATGAGTAAAAATGAGATAGAAACTTTTTTTTTTTTTGAGTTGGAGTCTCACTCTGTCACCCAGACTGGAGTACAGTGGCCGCTCCCAGCCATCGCAGCCTCAACCTGCTAGGCTCAGGCAATCCACTCGCCTCAGCCTCCCAAGGCGCGGACTGCAGGCTGAGCCACCAAGATAGAAATTGAGAGAGAGAAAGGGTTCTCTGAGAATCATCCAAACACACACACACACACACACACACACACACACACACACACACACAGATGCATGCACACAGCACCCTCTTGCTACGCCCCACTGATCTAATAAAATTCTGGCTCCTGAGAGTTTGAGACTAGACAGACACAAAGAGTTGAGGCTGAGACATGAGACCTGCATGTAGGTCCTCTGAGAGGGACACCTAGACACTGAAAGGGCAACAGGGTGCCCCAACACCACCTCTGAGCCGGTGAAACCCCAAGCTCCCTTCAGGACTTTCCCACTTTTAATCACACTTTGATTGCTCTGATAAGCCAGAATCCATTTCTGTGGTTTGTAACCAAAAGAACTTCTGCAGTGCTGGGCTGTTTGGGTGAATGTGGGCTGTTTGGCCAGCACATCTGTTCTCCTGGCAAGTGTGGGTAGAAGACCTGCCAGCAAAGCACCGTACTTGGGGCTTTTTGGACTTTCAAGTGGAAGCCGAAGTCTTGCTCTCAAGGCTGTCATATTCAGCCAAAAGAGTCATGTAGCCTCTCAAAAAAAAAAAAAAAAAAAAGACATGAAACTTATTCATCAGAGCTCACTCAGGCCACAGGCAACAAACATCCAGGACACTATGGATGGAGACACACTCCAAGCTTGAGAGAGGAAAACATCACTCACACTGGGTTTTTTTTTCAGGGGTGGGTTTGGGGACTTTTTCCCTTGAAGCTTCTTACAGTAATTCTAGACTTTTTTAGGTTCTTGGTTCTTAAGTGATTCCTTAGGCTCTTTGGTCTAGATGGAAAGAAGTATTTACATATCCAAGAGTTACCTCCCTAAGAGCAGCAGTGCTTAACAGGGGTTAAATGCCCTCTATTCAAGGGTTCCTTTTTAAATTCTGTTAATGCAAAAGCTATGATTTAGGTTCTTGAACTTTAGGACTTTAGAGCTTTAGGTCTATGGTAAGGAGGGAGGGTGGGAAGGTGGACACCAGGGAGAAAAGCAGCTGGGCTTTCTTTGCTGTGAAGGTCCAGTTTTGCCCACCTGGTCCCCACTCCCAGCTCGCCTCTCCTCCCCCTGCTCTGTGTCTCTCCCATCCACTCCCTCAGCTCCCTGAGCTACTTCACAGGCTCTTCAGGAGGCTCAAGTGAGATCATGCAGGACGTGAAAGTTCTTTATAAACAAAAGCATCACCTCCACGTTCCATTTGCTGCATTGTCATTATTTTCTGTGACTTTGTTCCATTGATACAGACGATTCCCTGTCTCCCTCCCACCTCCATTCTCATGACAAGCTGTAGACTTTGCCCAACGCTGGGCAGAGCTATCATCTTGTTTGGAAATTCTGCTCTGTTACAGAATACACATCCCCTGCCCCAACCAGGGCCACAAAGTCATGAGGATACCCATGTTATTTAGCTCAGCCCAGCACAGAGCCTTGAATGAACCAACACCCTCTGCATATTCTCCAACACTACAGGGGCCCCATGACAGAGAAGACAAGAGCCACAAGCCAATGTGACTGAGCCACTTGCTGGGATTCTGGGTGCGACTTGAAATCAAGGAGGTGTTTGCAAGTGAATTCACCTACAAGATACTTCTTTGGTCCACGGGGGTGGAATGGAATGACTGTGTTTACCGGAGAAGGTCCCCAGAGTGAAGTTGGTGAGTTGATCGAGATACTCAGAAGAGCCTCCAGTAGAACTCCCCAGACAGGGAAGGACTGAACTCTCACACATACAACACTTCCATCTTTCCATCTTCAAAGTTCAGCATCTCAATTAGGTAATTAATAGGTCTGATTATGTTCGCAGCTATCCAAGAAAGAGACTGATGGAGCTCTGCCTTCCTCCTGGAGAAGCAGTTTCAAAGCAAGCCCAGAGAAGTCCCCAAGAAGGCAGGCAGTAATCCAATAATCATCCCTTCTCTCAGACCCGAGCTCCAAATCACTTGGCAATTTGACAGAGGTAGCCCCAGAAACACATCCAGAGGTTGGGATTTGCTGTCCCCTGGAGGATATTCTGAGCATAGCAAGTACAAACCCACACAAACAATGCGTCCAGCAATGGGATGAAAACAGCTGTTTTTGACTGGAAGGCGTGTCTGGCATTCCCCGGACTTCTTAAAGAGAGGAAAATATTAACCTAGAGCATAAAAACTCTTCTCTCCTTTTAGTCAAAATCTAGACAGACTGTGTTGATACTGAGTTAACAAGTTCCATGGGCTAATACCTTCCAAATGAAATGAGAGGGTTCTTCAATTAATGGATGAAAACTCCCCTGCATACATCAGAGAACTAAAGAAAGGTAATTGCCCTCAATATTTATTTTCAATTTGGAAAATCCAAAGCAAGAAGGCTTTGAAGAAGTCAAGATCTGATTATAATTCTAGGCTCAGTGCCAATGGGATAAATTGTCTGGCAACTTTTTGCAGAGTTATCGACTCCATTTACATTTGACGCCAATGGCCCAGCATGGTACAAAGCCTCAGAAATCGCTCAGGGAACAGTGTCATCCTTACGTCACTAACAAGCCTCAGAGTGTCCCCTGCTGGCCATAACCCAGTGACCTCAGGGGGCTGTCAGCACCTCAGTCCATGAGAGGATCAGTAAGTTGGATTCGCCCATGAGGAGTCTGGTGTCTGTCTGCTTTAAAACCTGTCTGGCCTCTGTGTTCCTGTGATTTAGTGCATTGGGCTGGCTAGTCTAGGGACTTTTTGCCCTAGACAAAATTTTTTAAATAGACGGGGCGCCGTGGCTCACTCCTGTAATCTCAGCACTTTGGAAGACCAAAGCAAGAGAACGGCTTAAGGCCAAGAGTAGAGACCAGCCTGGGAAACACAGTGAGACCCCATCTCCACACAGAAAAAAAAATTAAAAACTAGCCAGATGTGGTGTGTGCCTGCAGTCCCAGTTACGCTGAAGGCTGAAGCAGAAGGAGTGCTTGAGCCCAGGAATTCAAGGCTGCAATGAGCCATGATCACAACACTGTGCCCTAGCCTGTGTGACAGAGCATGACACTGTCTCAAAACAATTTTTAAAAATAAACAAATAAACAAAAAGCCACACACACACACACACACACACACACACACACACACACACAAGCATTTGAGTTTTAGTTTACAGAGGTTTCAATATGGCCGGGCCCAGAGTAATGTACTGGGAAGAGGTCTGCAAAGGTTCCCAAGAATGTTTCAAAAGCATCCCCTGATGAGGTGGAAAGCTGGCCTGAGCCCAGAAGGTAGGTCGAGGCTGCTATGAGCCATGATCGTCATGATCATGCCACTGCGTTCCAGTTAGGCAACAGAGTGAGACACCGACCCCCCCAAACCGAAAGTAAATAAAAATAATATAAAATAATAAAATAAAAAGCATCCTCCACCTGGGAGAGTTGGGTCAGAGTCAGCACACTCTAGGAGAGTTGAGGAATAGCCAAGAATGGGCACACCAGCCGGCATAACTGAGCCTGAGCCAGTGGAAGAGACCTCATGGCAGTAGTCATCAGAACAGGGATATGGTGGTTGGATCACTTACCTCTGCCTCCCACTAAGCGCAGATGGAAGAGCTATGGAGGAGTGGGAGCTGGAGAAGGAGCCTATGGCCAGGTGAGTACAGAATGACAATAAAGGAGCGATCAAGGCCTAGCTAAGTGAAACAGTAATGCCAATTGCCACTCCCAGGACACACAGCAGGAGGTGAGCTCTATCTCCTGTCAGATCAGCAGGGGCATTAACTTCTCATAGGAGCACGACCCCTCTGCGAGGGATCTAGGTTGCCTGCTCCTTATGAAAACCTAATGCCTGATGATTCTCCACCCAACCACCCACCCCCATCGATGGAAAAATTATCTTCCACAAAACTGGTCCCTGATGCCAAAAATGGTTGGGGCCCACCGGCCTAGACAATGGCGCAGCAGCCATTGGAACCGGTGCTGCCCAGACTTTGGCCGGCAAAGGAGCGACAGGTCAAGAAGGCAGCTCCTCCTGCAGGTTGATGACCTTGCTGCAAGTACAACCGTTTCCATCTGATGCCCAGAGTGACCCAGAGCTCTCCCGGAAAGGCCAGTCCTAAGACGATGCAGCTGCCCGTCATAGAGCAGCTTGCCCAAAACCACAGGGGTAAAAAAATCCAATAACCAAATCCTGGTGACCGCACCCTGTCTGCAGTTACTCAGAGCTCACTGGCCAAGATCCAGGGAGCAGACCGAGTCAGGCTGAAGTCTATCCAAATTTAATTTTCAATTGAAAATGGAAACAAGTCAAGCCAAGACAAACCCAAGGCCTGATTTAGCAGCAGCAACTGCCATGGCAAAGACAGTATCATGAGGGGGCCACAGGTCAGACCCCACCACCCCAGGGGGGTGTTGGCACCACCACATCCATACACTGTTCAAGTACCTTTCATACAGAAGCTCATCTACTGCACAAACCACTCAACAGCATGGTTACCATTCCATTCCTGGTTTTATAGGCAAGGAAACTGAGGCACAAAGAGGTTAGATGACTCACATAAAGTCTCAGCATAAATGGTAGGGAAGATTTGAACCCACGTGTCTGACTTTTTGCTTTTACATGCAATCGTTCTGATCACAGTGAAAGCTAGACGTATTATTTGGAGATTGTGGCCAGGGAAAATATATGCAAAAAGGTACCATGGCTGACCCAAAACAGCAGTGCTTGGTCTTGCCGAAAATCCTCTGGTTACTATGGGGTTCACTAGGGATGAGACACCACAGAGTTGGGGTCATCTGTGCCAGAGGAAGGACATGGGCATCCATAAACACCTCCGGCCAATTGTCCATGGCCGGTGGCACATTCGCAATGTGCTCAGCCCTACTGGGGGTAAGGCATGTGGGAACGTTTGCACTATTGATGCTTCTAGAGGAGAGCATCATGGAAGACAATTCAGGCTTGAGGAAGGAGCACAGGGACTGTGTCCAGGGGACATGGCCACATCTCAAGAAAAAAGATACCTTTCTTTAGGCCAGCTAAATTGGACACTAGCGAAGGAGAGATGGCCATGGGGAAAGGATAGGAACCTGCCTCTCAGAGCAGGAGACTCCCTACTCCAGCCGCAACCCCACCTGGGTGCACTCACTCCAGCTGCAGGCCCCAGGATGAGTGAGTTGGGATCTGACACCTTAGAAGACCCAACGTTCCCATGTTCTCCTCAGACACTGATAGCATTTGCCTATAGCCCACATGCTTCTCTGGGATGAGGCCTCATATCCAATGCCCAGTGTCCTGGAAACTTAAGGTGGCACTTTGAGGGCTACTCTTGTTGCCTTTCCTGCCACACATTTACTTCTAAGGGAGAGGCCTGTGTCCCCTCTGCCATGCTACCCCAACAAGGGGACTCTTATGGGTAAGTCAACATGCAGCATGGACATCTGAAAGGGCTTGGAGGCCGCTAGACCATGTCTACCTGTGTCCTTGCACGAGGAACTTAACTTTTCTGAGTGTTTATTTTTTCCTCTGAAAGACGGGGAGGCCAGATGTCTTAAAATTCTATCCAATCTATATTGGGTAGAATTTTAAGATATTTAGAAAAATATATATATATTAATAACAATGCCTATCTCCTTTGGGAGTTACCAGCCTCTTACATGTAGACAGAATCTATCTAACTATCTATACCATCTATCAATCATCATCTTTCTTTTATCTACCTATCTAATCTATCATCTATTCATCTGTCATCTACCTACCTTTGAACATCTTTTACCTATCATCTGTCAGTATCATCTATCAATCAATTATCTATCAGTTATCTATTATCTACCTATCTCCAATCATTTATTGTCTATCAGCCTATTTATCTACCTATTATCTAGATAGCTAGAAGTCATCCACCTCCCTACCTGCCTACCTACCTTTCTGCCTACATTCCTTACACATCTTCCACCTTACATGTGGAAATTTTGATTATGAGCTCTCAATAGCACATGAGATGGAGTCCCATTTCTGAAATTTCATTAGCTGTGTGACCTTGGATAAGTTACTTAGTGCTTCTTTTTCTGTTTTGTTTTTTAATCTGTGAAGTTAAATGGGAATCATAAGGGTGCTATCTAAATGAACAGTTGCAAGCACTAAATAGAAGACCCATGAAAAATGTTGATCCAACATCCCAGACCTTGCTAGCACGAAATAAATGGAAGGGAGATACTATGGGCTGTAGCAGGGGTCTGATTTTATTGTGCTATGGAAAGAGAAAGCAAAGTGATTCTAAAAACTTTTTAACTGGTGCCTACTGGGGAGAGCCCTGACCTGTATCTGCTGACCCCAGCTCATCTTCAGGTTTCCAGAAGGGAAATAAGACCCAGAGAAAAATCAGATTTGGTACCAGAGAAGAGAAGCTTGAACAGACAAACACAATGGAGGCTGATACTAAGCTCCCCACAACAATTAAGGCCCATAAACGAAGCGACCAGAGTCAGAGAGCTTCAAATTCTCTGCAGATGGTCAGCCTACTGTGTGGCCTGAAGCAGATCCCAAGGAGGAGTCCCTCTGTGTGACCCACGATCACCATGCCATGCAGAAGATGAGGCCTGAGTCAGGAGCATTTCTGAGGAGCCCTACAGAATGAGTGGCCTCTGTCACATCTTGAGGATTAGAGCATGTTTGCCCATCTGACTTCCACTCCTAACCCTGGGCACACTGCCACATCCTGAGCAGGACAGAACGGGGACATCTTGCCTGTGGCCCCAAGTTGGAGCTGCTCTTTAAGCCTGGCTCTGGGTCTACAAGATGAGAGAAAACTTTGGGGAATGTGACATGGCATTGGGCATTAGATGACAGCCAGCAGAGCAATTTGCCCCAGAGGCTGGGCCGGGAGGTCCCCTCCAAAGTTCGTGTGTCTAAAGATTTGTAAAACACAAAACAGGTAAAGGTGGCGCCTCTTTCTCTGAGTCACCTCCCGGGGGGGGTCTCCTCCTGGGTTGACCTGTGCTCCAGCTGAGCCCACTGCACCGAGGTTGTCCCAATCAGGCACAAAGGAAGGAGCAGAAGTAACCAGCCAGTAAGGAGCTTTGTTGACCAAGCTGGAGTGCAGTGGCATGATCATAGCTTACTGCAACCTCCAACTCCTGGGCTCAAGCAATCCTCCTGCATCAGCCTCCTGAAGTAACTGCCTCATGCCTGGCTACAGACATGGGCCACCATGCCAACTAATTTTTTTTAAGTTTTTTATAGAGGCAGGGTCTATCTTGCCCAGGATGATCTTGAACTCCTGGACTCAAATTCTCTCCTTCTTCTACCAACAAAGTGCTGGATTACAGACATGAGCCACCATGCCCAGCTCACAGACCTGAGTTTGAATTTTCACCTTCCTGTTTACCAGCCAAATCCCCAGACTTCCCATCTGCAAAGTGGGGTCAAGGGTATGTTAATGTCTTCCTGGGAGGATCTGAAGAGAAGCAAGTGAGAGAATGCATGAAATGGCTGTATAGGATCCATCCATTTGTCCTTGGCTTTTCCCTTTTCTGTGAGAACCAGGAACAGATTCTCCCACACAGCCTCAGGAGGAACCAACACTGCCAACACCTTGATCTTGAACCTCTGGCCCCTAGAACTGTGAGACAATACATTTCTGTTGTTTGAAGGAATGCAGTTGGTGGCAATTTTTTGTTGCAGTCCTAACAAACTTAGATAGCCAAGGACTGATTTGTGTACAGCTCCCATCCTGGAGGGGGTGCCTGGGTCTGCCCAGATCACACACCTGGACACAGTTCCTCGGGCAAATTCCTCAGGTGGGTGTGCATGCTGCCCATGAGAGGGTGGGCAGTGGACAGTGTCCCTTCTGGTAGCCTCAGGGATATGGCAGGGGGCAGAGGACCCACTGGGGTGAGCCCAGCACTGGTGAGTTCTCTCTTGGGAACAACCTCTGAAACAGGCTCTGTGGGCTTTTCCCTGAGCTCTTTCCTGCATCCAGTAGACAAAAGAATCCAGGCTCTGTGGATCCTTACCCAATTTTTGACTGAGCAGTGGTCAAAAGTTGGGTAAGGACCCACAGAGCCTGGATTCAAATTGTGAGTGTACCACCTACTGTACTTGCTGTAGCACTGGGAAAAGTTCCTTTCTAGTTTTTTCCTATGTAAGACAAAGATTCAAATCATACCACCTCCTGTGGGTATTGAGAAGACCCGGCGAGAAAGTACACTTAACTTGCTTTAAGGATGCTTCACACACGGGGGGGTCCACAAAGTGCCTTTCAGTGTCAGTTCCAAGGGCTCTTCCTGGGATGAACGTGGGCTGAAAGACTGTCTCTCAGGCGTGATCTTCCAGGGATGTGCCGGTCACCTCCTTCCCAAGAGTGGGAGCCCAGCCCCACTGGAACCATGGAATCAGGCGTCACTGCTTCCCTCAGGAGCATCCTAACGATAGTCCATAGTCAAAAATAATTAATGTGTGTAAAGCTGTTAATGAGTCTCTTTCACCAGAAGTGGCCTGGTGGAGTCGCTGTAACTGCCCTGTGACATTGGTTTATTATGACCTTCACTTTTCAAGTTAGAAAACAGAGACTCTTGGAGATGAAGTGACTTGTGAAGATCTTGCAGAGTAATATCATCATTGACTGCCCACAGCAACTACCATCTTTGCGGGGAGTTGCAGAGTGCAAGACAGCTGTGTATGTCTCTGGGCTCCTGCAAGTGGGGCTCAAGACTCTAGGTCAGGCCTCCCGTTCTGTCTGCCTGCCAATCCCTAAGATGGTTTGCTCTCCCCAAGTTATAGGGGCACATACTGGGGCATGCCTACTGCTGGAACAGGATCACTGGCACAAGATGGCTGGCAAGAGCCAGAACTTGACACGCCTTTTGTTATTGTACCAGAGGGTGCAGCATCTCTTCAGTCAGAAGGACTGGATGGCAGGTAGGGAGTCGTGACATGGGCAACATCATCGTGGTATCTGCTTGTCCTGGTCCCCATAATTTATAGCTACAAAGGAAACCTGGAATGCTCCGATGCTGTGAGTCAGTCACAGAGCACATGATGAAGATGATCTGACTGTCAGCAGGTCGGCTCCTTCCTGAAAGACACAGACAGAAGAAGGCATTTACCTGAGATCGTGCAGCAGAGAGAGGACAGAGCTGGGGCCCAACACAACACCTTCAGCCTTCAGGTGACACTGGGGCCCCTGGCATGGTGAGGGACCTACGGTCTGCCTACGCACTGACGAGGATTCTCCAGCCTCCTCCACCACCCTGGCTGAGAAAGCACCTTGTTTCCTCCAGATCTCTCACTTTACTTTGTCTCTTGCTCTTCTCTTAGACCGGATACTGGCATCAGTGGCTTTTCTCAAAATGGCTCCTTTGAGTCGATTTTCTGGGCCCCTGGCTAGAAGGCAACCAGTGCAAATTTGGTAATGGTCCAGCACCTACCACCTGTCTTCCGTGCCTGAACCCCCTACACCAATGTCAGAGCCCTTTCTATCCAAGCAGTAATAATAGAAGGCAGTGAGTTTGCTCAAAGAGAAAAGGTTTCCCATGTGAAGACCATAAAAGGACCACCTCTGGCTGGCTGGTCTCATAGTTAATGTGCTTGGATGGAGCAGGTTGGGAAAGGTGCGTTACCAGGACAATGGGGGGGAGGAGAGAGGAAAGAAGACTGGAAAGTAGAGAGAAGTAGAAGTTTAAAAGTGAAATGTTCTGGTCCCAGTGCAGTGGCTCATGCCTGTAATCCCAGCACTTTGAGAGGCAGAGGCAAGAGGATTGCCTGAGCTCAGGAGTTCAAAACCAGCCTGGATACCTTGGTCAGACCTCATCTCTACAACACATTTTTTTTTAATTAGCTGGGTGTGGAGGTGTGCACCTGTGGCTCCAGGTACTTGGAAGGCTAAGGCAGAAGGACTGCCTGAGCCTAGCAGGTCGAGGCTACAGTGGCCATGAGCATGCCTCTGTACTCCAGCCTGGGCAACAGAGTGAGACTCCGACTAAAAAAAAAAAAAAAAAAAAAGGGAGGGTATTCTCTGTTGGAAGTGCCTGCCCAGATGGGAACACTGGCTCCTATAGGTCCTGGACATTGTAGTGACTTCCTCTGGGAAGCAAAAGGCAGGTGCAGCTGCTGTCCTTGCTCTTCGTGACCTGCACACCCACAGCCAAGCTGCTGCTGATGAAATCTAGAAGGCTGCCTCTGCAAGACGCTTAGTGGCAAGTGACACAGTTAGGCTATTTAACTGTGACAAGATTGAATTGGACCCTTTAAAGGAATGGAAGGGCGTACTGGAGTGTGAGAGCCTCAATAGGTAGAGACCATAACGTATTCATCTTTGTGTTCTCGGGGTTTAGCTCTGGTAGGTAGATGGATGGATTATTTGGTGGTTAGCTGAGTGGATGGATGGATGGATGAATGGATGGATGGGTAGACTGGTAGATAAATAAATAAATGGGTAAATGAAAGGAAGAAATTCAAAGGTGGACTCCCTCCTGATATACTCTAAGTCTCTTTCCTCACCTACCAAATGAAGTGAATCAATCTAATAATTTCTAAGTCTGCGCCATGTTTGTCATCTGTGTTTGTATGGTCTCATGATTCTAAGGTGACAAGTAGCTCAGGGCTGATTAATGGGGTGAAAGGAGTGCTAAAGGATCTTTTAGCATTATACACACCAAGAAGTTAAGATTCCTAAAACAAAATCAGGCATAATTAGGCCAGGTGTGATGACTTATGCCTGTAATCCCAGCACTTTGAGAATCTGAGTGAGAAGGATTGCTTGAGCCCAGAAGTTCAAGACAAGCCTAGGTAACATATGAGGGAGACCCCCAAAAACCCAGAATTTATTTATTAAAAATATTTAATAATGTATTAAAATATTTAAAATATTCAATTAAAAATATTTAAACATGTATTTGTTCTTACATGTTTAAACTTCAGTCATCTTCAAAGTACTCTCTGTTTGATGTAATACACCCATCGAGACACTTTTTCCACTGCTCAAAACAGTTTCTGAACTCATCTGCTGTGATGCCTTTTAGTGCTTCTGACATTTGTATTTCACCTCTTCCACTTCGGCAAAAACATTTTCCTTTGAGGACTTTTTAAATTCAGGGAAACACAAAAAAGTCGCTCAGGGTGAGATAGCTTGAATAGGCAGGGTGGGGCATGGGGCTCATGCCATTTTTGGTCAAAAAGTGCTGAACACTCAGCGTGGTATGCTCACAAATCACCCATCATGAAATGGGAAAATGAGTTGAAAGAATCTTCAAAAAATTTTCACTGAAGCCAAGCACAGCCTCTTACAATAGCGCTAGCTGGCACATTGATGAGGATGGGTTCCTAGAACGCTTACTTAGTGGGAGAATCCTGTACTACAAGGAGCCCACCGTCCAAAAGAAACATTCTGGTGTGTGTGTGTGTGTGTGTGTGTGTGTGTGTGTGTGTGTGTGTGCGCGTGTGTGTGTGTGTGTTCCCTCATAGCAATGCTTTGTCGCCATAAAAAATACGTTAAATTAAAAAGTGAATTTTAAAAAACAATAATTTTTCTTTAAGTCCCATTTCTTTTCTTTTTTTTTTTTTTTTGAGTTGGAGTCTCACTCTGTCACCCAGACTGGAGTGCAGTGGCTGCTCCCGGCCACCACAGCCTCGACCTGCTGGGCTCCGGCGATCCTTCCGCCTCAGCCTTCCGAGTAGCGGGAATTACAGGCATGCGCTACCACGCCCGGCTGATTTTTTTTTTTTTTTGATTTATTGTAGAGATAAGGTCTCGCTGCCCAGGCGGGTCTCGAACCCGCGGGCTCAGGCAATCCACTCACTTCAGCCTCCCAAAAGCGCGGGATTACAGGCTGAGCCACCGAGCCCGGCTCCATTTCTTTTTTTTTAACCTGAAGATTTGTTTTTGCTTTATCAAAGTAGAGCATACATGTAGGAAAGGCCAATATGCAAAATCCCAAGTGAACCTGCCGTCCAATGAATGTGCATTAGGCCACACCGCTCACATGAAGGTGAATATTATTTCCCACAGCTGAGCAAGTATCATTGTGCCTGTTCCCAGTCAATATCCTTAAGTCCTATTTCTTAGGCATAGGCATAGATCTTCAAATTCATTTACAATGAAATTGGGAAAAATACAGAAGTTGAGTAACACACTCTGCAATGCAGGCTGTAAAACTCTCATGAGTCACCAGAGGGAACGTAAATTGGTACAATCCTGACGGAGGGCAACTGGGCAGTAGTTAACAAGATTAAAAATCCACATGCCCTCTGACCCAGTTGTTCATCTTCTGGGAATTTGTGCTGCTGAGACACTTGCAAGGTGACACATGTGCAAGATGATCCATCTCAGCTTTGCTGGTGGTGGCAAACACTTGAAAACAAACCCAGATGTCCATTTAAAAAAAAAAGGGTTAGTTAAATAAAGCATGATCTATCCAAACAACAAACTACTCTGCAGCTATAAAAAGGAATGAGGAAGCTGTCTGTACTGATATGAACAAAAGTTCCAGGACATTGTGTTAAGTGACTAAAAAGCAAGGTACAGAATATTTTGCATAAGATGTTACCTTTCGTGTCATAAACAGGGTAAGAGTGTGTGTCATTTTGGCTTACATAGGGTTACACATATTCTAGAATATGTATGAGTCTACAATGATGTTGTCTGTGGAAAGGGGGAGGCCTGGCCTAAAGGGGGAAGAGGGTTAGAAGAAAGGAAACCCTTTTAGACTTTTATATTTTAAAGCAATGTGAAGGTATAGTTTGTTGAAAATATTTCAGTTAACAAATTGTTCTATCTTACATGAAAATATCTAGAATAGGCAAATCTGCAGAGACAGAAAGCACACACATTAGTGGTTGCCAGGGGCTGGGAGGGGGGAGAAATGGAGTGAATGGTTAATGGGTATAGGGTTTCCTTTAGGGGTGATGAAAACGTTCTGGAACTAGATAATGGTGAGGGTTACCCAACATTGTGTATGAACTAAATGTCGCTAGTGGTAAATTTTATGTTATGTGTATTTTACCACGATGAAAGGAAAAAGCTTGTTTGTCATAATGATGACTACATTTCAGATTTCACAGGTCTTCAATTGGGAATCATTGTTAATCCAAGAGTTCTCCCGTCTATCCCTAAAACAAACTCAAGGGGACATTCAGAATGCAGACAGAAGTCACTAAAGGGCATTCCCAACACCCTGTTCTTTCTAGAAAGCTGAAGAGCAAATATGTCTTTCTGCTCCAGGAATAAACCGTGAATCCTTGAAAAACACATGCTCACAGGAGACCGGCTTTCACCCAGTTCATCAAAAGCTAGAAGCCAAGCTGGGCTCGGAGGCTCAGCCTGTAATCCTGCGCCTTTGGGAGCCCGCGGGTTCAAGACCCGCCTAGGCAGCGAGACCTCATCTCTACAATAAATCAAAAAAAATCAGCCAGGCATGGTAGCACATGCCTGTAATTCCGGCTACTTGGAAGGCTGAGGCAGAAGAATCGCCGGAGCCCAGCAGGTCGAGGCTGCGGTGGCCGGGAGTGGCCACTGCATGCCAGTCTGGGCGACAGAGTGAGACTCCAACTAAAAAAAAAAAGCTAGAAGCCAGAAAGCGAAAGTCAGCAGGGGTGGCAAGGAGGTGAAGGGGGTTAGTCAGTGGTGTCCTGAGATACTAGATACTGGAGAAAACAGAGATGTGGAGCCTTGTGTGTCCTTTGACTGCAAGGACTGCAGGAGAAGCAGAGGAAAATGTGACTTCCACAGAATGCAAAAGCACCTAGGTAACCAAATACACAGTCCCAAAGACAAGACATCTTTATTTTCAGGGACACCGGCATCCATCTGTCAGAGCGCTGGGCAGGTCCAAGTCTATGTCAGCACGCCTGGCTCTCCAGAAAACTTGATGTCAAACTGCTGATTAATTGACTAGTTACCCGGTCATCTGACCAGACAGATGTGTACATATTATCAACTAACCTGACTGGTGGATTAGGAACAAAATCAGCCCATTTTATTCGGGAAAAGGGAGTTGAATCAGAAGATTCTGAGGCCACGCCTATATTAATGACCTACTGGTAAAAATCCAATTTCCGGATATGGTTGTTGGGAAGGTTCGTTTATAGAACAGCACTTTTCAACATGTTATCTCATGGATTTCTCACAATGAACCTATGAGCAAGGGATTCTTTCTATGCTATTGATTGGGCAACCACTATGAAAAACAGACGAGTTTAAAAATAGCTACCCCAAGTTACTCAGCCTGTCACACTCAATTATAAGATGGCAACCTGACACCCTTACTTCTTTTCAAGATGTTATTCCATCCCCTATTATGGTTATGGATGGTGTGTGTGTGTGTGATCCAGTTTTCACTACTTACTCACTGCATGGCTTTGTAAATATAATCTACCTTCTCTGAGATTCAGTTTCTCACCTGTTAGATGGAGACAATACTAATGCTTACTTCATAGAATAATTGTGAGTACGACACGTATTTTGAATTTGAAGCAGTGGTATAGATTGTGCTAAATTAATGTTAGCCAGTATTATTTTCCAAAATAATTGTGGTTATAACTGCAGTAAGTTTTCTATTATACAACATAGTTACAAATAAAATTTCTGATTGTTAAAAAATTCTGATAACTAGATTAACCACATATATCACAAGTGAAGCATTATGCTTTAAAATTTAAACATAATAAAATACCCTGGTGCTGAATACTCAATAGACATTTTTCTTGGACAACTCAGAAGGCCTTTGGGGATCTTATTATGAATACTAATCTAATTTCCATGCAGATATGCAGCTATACAGGTCTATAAAGTGATATAAGCAGTAGAAGTGAATCCCAGAGAATTTACCATTAGAACTTAAAAATGCCAGTGCAAGCCTATAGTCTACTTAAATCTTGGAAGTGAAAACCGGCCTCGATGCAGTAGGCACCCATGAGTCAATCTTCTGTTGTCACTTGCTGTTTGTTGGACTCTTTCTCAAGTTCAGAATCAGCCCAAAGCACTTCCTTTAAAAGAACAGCGTGGTCCAAGAAGCTGTTTGAGTGACATGTCAAGTTGTCCTGGGAGCACAGTCGTCTTCCAATCTCCTGAGTCATAACAATTTGCTTGAGGCTTATACTTTAGTAAAGTCTGAAAATATTTCTCCTTGCCTACCTTACCAAATACAATATTTCAGAGTCAATCCATCACTGAGCAATAGATTTTTTTTTTTTAATTGGAGTCTCACTCTGTCGCCCAGACTGGAGTGCAGTGGCCGCTCCTGGCCACTGCAGCCTTGACCTGCTGGGCTTCAGCGATCCTTCCGCCTCAGCCTTCCAAGTAGCCGGAATTACAGGCATGCGCTACCATGCCCAGATGATTTTTTTGATTTATTGTAGAGATGAGATCACGCTGCCCAGGTGGGTCTCAAACCCACGGGCTCAGGCAATCCATTCACCTCAGCCTCCCAAAGGCGCGGGATTACAGGCTGAGCCACTGAGCCCGGCTACTGAGCAATAGATTTAAGGCCAACCATCCATTTTCGTCAGTCACTGAGCCTAATACCTTTGGGGTCCTCAGGTGAATGGAGAAATTCAGTCTTACAACTTCATAGAAGTCTATAAGAGCACACAAGTCTTCTCTCAAAGCTGACCAATCTCCTTATTGTTTCTAAAACTTACTCAGCCCACTTCTACTACCTGACTGCTAATTCTCTCTCCCCATTGACCCTCCCCGTCTTACCTCTGCAGTGCAAGGCATCTCCAAACTCATATTACCCTTGGTGTTGATATCCTTCCATAATATTCTGCCTTACATCTCAATGCAAAAACTTCCTTAGTCTCTTGTGAATCCCTATCAGCTCACTGAAGGAAGAATCGATGTTCAACACATCCTTCTGATCCAGATGGTGCCTAATATGGGAAGAGCCATTCCAAAATAAGTGTACAAACGGATCAAAGAATCAAGTATTATAGAAAGCACTGTTTGTTTGTTTTTTCCTTTGTGCCACGTTTGAATTCCTTATAGCTCCTTGATGTTAGGCCTTTGTCAGACACCCAGTTGGCAAATATTTTTTCCCAGTCCTTGGGCTGTCACCCTGCTCTCTTGATAGTTTCTTTGACTTTGCAGTAACTTGTCAGTTTGATGAGGTCCCACTTGTCTATCTTATCTCTTATGGCATGGGCACTTGGACTTTTGATCAGGAATTGGTTGCCAGTTCCAATTTTCATAAGGGTGTCTCCTGCATTTTCTAAGGTTCTTATAGTTTGAGGTTTTTACATTTAGGTCTTTGACCCATTTAGAGTTGATTTTTGTGTATGGTGATAGGTAGAGGTCCTGTTTTAATCTTCTGCATGTGGTTAGCCAGATTCCCAGCATCATTTACTGAATAGGTTCTCATCTCCCCAGTGGTTGATGGTGGAGACTTTGTCAAAGATGAGTTGGTTGAGAAATTGCTTCTGGAATCTCCATTCTGTTCCATTGATCTGTACACCTGTTCTTGTACAAATACCAGGCTGTTTTGATTATCGCAACTTTATAATAAAGTTTAAAGTCTGGGAGTGTGATATCTCCCGCTTTGTTTTTTTTTTGCTGAGAATTGTTTTCGCTATTCATGGTCATTTATGTTTCCATATGAATTCCTGTATTGTTTCCAGGTCTGAGAAGAATGCTGTTGGCAATTTAATGGGCATTGCATTAAATCTGTAGATCGGCTTGAGGAAGATAAACATCTTAACAATGTTGATTCTTCTAATCCATGAGCATGGTATATTTTTCCATTTGTTTGTGTCATCTTTAATTTCTTTGAGGAGTGTTTTGTAGTTTTCATTGTAAAGGTCATTCATGTCTCTGGTTAGGAAGATGCCAAGGTTTTTCTTTCTTTCTTTCTTTCTTTCTTTTTTTGGTGGCTATTATGAATGAGATTGTGCTTTTTATTTGGGTTTCTGTTTGTGTATTGTTGGTGTATAGAAATGCAACTGTCTTTTGCACATTTATCTTATACCCTGAGACTTTGCCAAAGTCCTTTATCAGTGCAAGGAGGTTTTTGACAGATTCTCTTGGATTTTTTAGGTATAGAATCATGTCGTCTGCAAAAAAGAATAGCTTGACTTACTGTTTTCCTATTTAGATACCCCTGATCTCCTTCTCTTATCTGATTGCTCTAGTTAAGACTTCCAAAACTATGCTGAAAAGGAAGGGTGGGCATCCTTATCTTGTTCCGGTTTTCAGGGGAAGTGGTTCCAATTTCTGTTTGTTTAGCAGTATGCTGGTTGTGGGTTTCTCATAGATGGCTCTTAAAGAAGACATATGAGCAGCCAACAGATACATGAAAAATGCTCAGCCTCACTAGTCATCAAAGAAATACAAATTAAAACTACTCTGAGATACCACCTAACTCCACCCAGGATGGCCATCATCAATAACTGAAAAAACAACAGATGCTGGAGAGGATGAGGGGAAAAGGGAACACTTCTACATTTTTGGTGGGAGTGTAAACTAATACAATCTCTGTGGAAAACAGTTTGGCAATTCCTAAAAGATCTAAAAATTCTCCTACTGGGAATATACCCAGAGGAACTCAAATCACTCTATGAAAAAGATACCTGCACACATATGTTTATTGCAGTACTATTCACAATAGCAAAAACATGGAACCAACCACGCTGCCCATCAAAAGAGGACTGGATTAAAAAATGTGGTACATATACACAATGGAATATTATACAGCCAATAAGAAGGACAAATTTAAGAACTTCATAGCAACTTGGATAGACTTAGAGTCTATAATACTAAGCGATCTATCACAGAAACAAAGAACTGTGTATCACATGTTCTCACTCACAAGTGGACCTTGAACAATTATTGCAATACTATAAGAAATGCAGTAGCAGGAAACTGCATGGAGTGAGGGGAGGTGGGATTGGCAGTAGTGATAATCTGCCAGGCGAGGAGGGCACACCTCATCAACAAGGGTACCTGTGTAATGAACATTTGTATACCTAACCCTGAATTGTACCCCACATCTTTAAAATAAAAAAATAAAGCACTGTTCAACACCCAACTCCTTGACAAATGATGAAAAATATTGAATTGTCCCCCCAAAGATTTGATTTGGCATGCCATAGAACAGTGCTTCTCAAACTTTAGCAAACATCTGAATTCCCTAGAGGGCTTGTGAAGGCACAGATTGCAGAGCTTCTGACTCAATAGGTTTGTGATGGGGCCTGAGAATGTGCACTTCTAACAAGTTCCTAGTTGATGCTACTGCTACTGGTCCAAGGACCGCATTTTGAGAACTCCTGTCATGGATCCATGGTGGCCAGCTATGAATCAAGAGGTCTGGATACTGGTTCCAGTTCTGCTGTGGGTATCTGAGGGAATTAGGGCAAGTAATTTAAACTCTCTGTGCTTCTTCAGCTGAAACTTGCCTTGGATAATTGCTAATGTCACTTCTATCTCTAAAGTTGTCTGAGTACAAAAGATCTAAATTACCCTGCCTTGTGTCATCTACAAGGTTATGCTCTTCAAGAAATCTTAGGCAACAAAGGCATTAGTCAGAACAGCAACCACTATTTATCTCCTATACTGTGTTCAACCCTAAGTGATGCTGAGCTCCAGAAAAGAGCCAGGTAAAAGAGGAAGAAAATAAAGCAAAGTACTTCGGGGTCTCAGGAAAGTAACGGGGCAGGAGTTCCCCATTGAGGGCAACCAGACCATATTCTAGTGTGAACTCAAAGCCTAGTCTGAGGTGGGCTTGTCTCTTTAGGCTCCAAGTCCTGAAAGATGTTGACTTTTTTTCCTTTTTCTTTTCTTTTTTTCTTTTTCTTCCTGTCTCTTCTTTCTCCTGCTTACCCTTTCTCTTTCTCTTCTCCCTCCCTCCCTCTCTCCCCTCTTCCCCTATCTCCTATCTCCCCTTTTCTTCCCCTCCCCTTTCTCCTCTCTCTCTTCTTTCTTCCTCTTCCCCTTCTCTTTCTCCTTCCCTCCCTCCCTCTTTCTCCCTCCTCCTCCTCTATCTCTTCTCTCTTCTTCTTTTTCTTCCCTCTTCTCTTTCTCTTTTCCTTCCCTTGGATGTTGGTTTTTTTAAGGATGCTAAAGTAGCAGGCTCTGCAGAACCCAGTGTTGGCCCAATGGTCAATGTCCCAAGAAGGATGATAACCAGATCACATAGCCAACTTGTCCTTCCTCTGCCTCTGGAATGAATCAAAATACTTTCCTTCAATCTTGTTCTTGGGCATTATCAAGCATGAGGTTTTCCTCAATAATGGAATCTCCACCCATGTATGAGTATATGAATAGGTATCAGTCCTCAAACACCTTCAAACAGCAAGTATTACCCGAATTGGTTTCATATTCTCAAAGGAAAGAGCAAGTTTGAAATATTAACTTACAAAGATGTTGACAGGAAGCCGTGTTCCCTGTGGCTATCTTTAGGAGATGATAATATGAAAACTAGGACTCTGACATCACTAACACAGATACATGTGTTTCATGCAAGATCCATTCTTCATTTTTGTGTTGAGACAGATTTCCAGGGTTTTGGTTGTTGCCTGCCCTTCAGCCTTACCACCTGCTGAGATTCAGCCTCAGACATTCTTGGAACACTGACCATCAAGAAGCCTTCCACTCTTACTTCAAAAGTAAAGCAGCATCTTTCAGGGCCTGGAGCTCTTAGATGCAAAAACCATGTCTGGGAGGTGAGTGGTGTGGCTCTCAACCATACGTAAACAAGTTAAAAGTAGGGTTGTTGTTCTCCCATCTCAAACATTTTCTCTTAGGTGCTGCTCATCTCTCTTCTGGTGTTTTAAAAAGTTTCTCAATTAAGGTAATTTAGAAAGTGAGTGGCTAACCAGATAACCATCCACATAATGAACACTTGTGTTGCACCTTGCTTTCCTATGAGTTCTTTCATGTAATCCCAGCTGCTTTGTAGTGCTTGATTTCTCTAAAGATTTGTGGTCATTTTTAATAGTGGCTCACAACTTAGATGACAGAATGGGAAACAGAGAAATGCAAGAAAGACAGAAATATGACTTACGCCTTGCAAAGTCCTTCACATGCATTCTCAACCAGACAAAGTGAATCAGACTGGATATGGGTGCCCCGTGCTTGGCTATGGCTTCAGAAACAACCTGGAACCAAAGGGTGCCTCCTTCCAGGTTCCCAGGTGAAGAGGATCTTCCTGAGGAAATTTTTTCAGGAACAAAGGACATCAGGGACAGAGGTGGGTAATTCACATAAAAAATATTTGAGGGTGGGCTAGCTCTCCTTTAACGCTGTCTTATAGACAGGGTCATAATGATTTCACTTTCATTTCCTGTTGCAGACCAAAAACAACAGATGTGATTCTTGTTGACCTTGAGGAGAAAAAATGGCTTGTTCAAGGGCTCCTAACCAAAAGTGATTGGACCCTTCCCCCAGGCCCCTGCCCATAAGACTGCTCCACTTCCTGAAGCCAATTTCTTCAACATTCAAGGGGTTGACCGAATGCAACTCCACCTCCTGCACTTGGTGTCACTTGCATCTGATGAAGGATATTTACTGTATAAAAAACTTAGCCCAGCAGGGAGAAAGTGTAATAGTCTTTTCTTGTACTTAGTTTTTCCTATTTTCATACACTTTCCAGTTCATTCTGTAGAAAAGTATTTTCCAGATCAGAAAGCTGAAATTCGTCAAAATTAAATGACTTGCCCAAGACTATCTAGCAATTTGCTCAGACATCTTGAGTCCCATTTAAAGAAGATAAGAGTCCAGATAGAAAGAAAGAGGGAAAATAAAAAGTCGAGATGTGAGATGGGCCTTAAAGAAACCTCTACAACTGTTTGGTAACCCTCATACACACACTGACCACACCTAGGAACTCAACCAAGTAAATGAGCCACCTCTGAAAGCATTTGAAAAAAAGAATATGCTTTGTCCCTGAATAACCCTTTCTATTGTCTTAACAGTTCCTTGAAAACAGCAAACATTATAGGCTTACTGCTTGTGATAATTAATTGTCCAAAATATCCTTCATTGACTTTTGGGTCAACTCAAGATAGTGTCAAAGGGACCAATATTCACCATGTCACTGAAGCTCATCTGTACAGGGCTAAGGCAGTCATCATGCACATGTCTTCCTGCAGAGTCCTACTGATTGCCCTATTTATTAAATCTCAATTGGCTTCTATTTTGCATTTTTATTTCCTTCCCAACAAAGGATATGTTGTTCTTTACTAAGTTCCCTTGATCAAAAATCCAAGTGTTGAGTAATCTTGATGCTCCCACCCATTCTAAACCTTCCCTCTGTTCCTGGATTCTCATCCATGTCAATTTCCTTCTCTATTCCCTTATGAAGTGGGGATATGAAATTCATGTCTGTTTCATCTGGCCAATTACACACACACACACACACACACACACACACACACACACACACACACAAATGGTACCCCCAAAGGCCTGAAGATAGGGGGAGGGGGAGGTAGCTGGGAACTGCCATTCTTCTGATATTACATAATTTCACAAAAACTAGCTTCAGGCATTATCCAATAATCAGGGTCTGAGTTCTGGATCCAAACTTCTTTTATTAGTTGTTACACAGTGTGGGAGAGAGCCAGGACTGGCCAGCCTCCACTGAGCAAACTAGGAAGGCTTCTTGTGATCCCAGCGGGCAAGAACTGAATTTCCTTCAGTAGCAAATCACCACTGTGCTACTCAGCCCCAAACCACCAGGCAAATACCTCAAAGACTTCACTATAACAGGGAAGCCCAATTATCCAGGCTCCAAAGGCCCCTGTCTTGGCATTGTTAAGGTGGTGGCCCCTAAAGGTAGCTTTTCAAATTTTGCCTGTGAGTGCCACTGCATTTCAAAAATTTATCCTCTTTAAAAGTGGAAATGAATCTTCAGCCTTCTCAGAAATAGCAAGTAGAACCTCTTTCACAGAAAAGTATCATTGATACCACTCTGATAGGTGATCTAACCGGTTCTCTGGATGCCAGACAGGGCCACCCTAGGATGTCTGCAAGAGATGAGATGCATCCTTTATCAAGATCTCCTGCCAGGAGGCATCATATCTCCTCATTTCAGCCATTTCAGTGTCTAGTCTTCTGCAGAAATGTCTTATAGCACCAAGTCAAATCCCTCCTTTACTCATGGAGACATTTCTTGGTCTCATCCTCAGGACCAGGTGAAAACAAGTTCTTCCCTGGAGATCAAACTAGAAAGAAAGCCCACAGCCCTCAGAAAATGTTCTTATTAATATAGATAGAAATCATTTCATCTGTGAAGATGCATTGTGGTTGAAACTATATATTCATTTTTCACCAAGGAAATTGCTTTTATCTCACTCAATATGACTGAATGAGATAGCTACTGAGAATTAAATCATTATAACCTTGGTAGTATTTATCTTTCTTAAAGTAAAAATATCATAAAATCCCATGAACATAAAATCCCAAGAAATAGAATGGTAACTAATACTTCTTAAATTTAAATTTAATTTTTTAAAATACAGTGACATTATATTATTTATTTATATTATAATGGCATATTATTTATTGACTTAATTATTTACATTGAACATTACTATATTTTAAAACATAGTGACATTATGTATTTAACATTATATATATTAAATATGAAGGAAACCAGCAAAGCAACCCAAATGTGAGAACTGGTCACCTCCCAGCTCTTCCCACTGTGAGATGTTCATGACTTATTTGGAAGTGACCTCTTCTGATAGTTGGAAAGTCATGACAAAGCTACCCAGGCTGTGCGAAGAATTGTGTGCCATATAGAGTAAGAGACTGTTATTGCTACCAAGAACCTTGGAGATGACATAGGCCAAATTCCTCACATAGCACTGAGAAGCCTGAGGTCTGAGGACTACGTTTCTGACCATGAGACATTTGCTCTAGTGACTTTCCACTGCATAAGGAGACCTTCCTTGGTTCTTTTGTGCACACAAGCCCTCGGGTACATTTTTACCTCCATTCCCCGACTTGACCCTATGATTTTGGCAGAGATTTCACGTTCCCAGTTTGAAATCCTTGGGCCGATGACTCCAAACTGCCTTGCAACACAAGTAAGAAAAATCAAATCTGTTACCCTCCCCACAACCCTCATCACTTGAAATACTACACTTGGTTTGGATAATCTAAGCTTATCCCTGACCAAAAGATAGACGATGAAATCTGTATCAAGACTTGAAACCATCTAGCAGGCATTGAAGAATGACGTGAAATGAAACTCAAAGAGAATGAGAAAGAACCGGTGTCATTTGTTTTACTAAACTCCATGTAACTCCTCTCAGACTATTTGTTTCTTTCTAAAGATAAACTTTTCTACCACAGGAGAAACCATGACCTTTATTATTACTATTATCACTCTGAATTTGTATCACTAGGTCTGGGGTTGAATGCAGAGGCGACCCAGGGAAAGAAATCTGTCTACCTTGTACCCAAGACACTTGGGCACCCATACAACACAGAGCAAATCATAACAAAGCCCTTCATTGACCAACTGCAAAAGAGTCCTTCTTTCTGCTCAACCCTCTCTCCCTACCCTTTGGCAAAAGCTGAGTAAACAGGTACATTTGGTGCCAGGACTTGAAGGTCAACAAACTCATGCTTTGTCACTGGAACCTGGAAATCAAGTCAAGTGAACTTCACAGAAATGCCATGCCTTCTTGCTCCATGGATGTTTGAGCCTAAGGATTAAGGGCAAAAATGTCTCAGGGGAGCTTGCCAAGAAGATATGCAGCAGACACCTGACACTATGGTATGGTCTGGGGCCACCTCAGAGGTGCAGCATCACCATCTCAGCTGATCTCAACCCAGGGGTTGTGTGTTGATAAAATGAACTCTCCCTGGAATGGTCATCACAGATCCGCAAACTCATCTATGGCAGTAGAATTTGAAGATGACCCCAAGATTCCCAGGCCCTGTTATGCATGTCCCATATAACTCCTCCACCCGTGAGGGTGGGCAGGACCTGAGAATATAATGGAATTTCACTCCTGTGATTGGTTTACAATATATGTCAAAGGTGAAGGGATTTTGCATATGTTATCAAAGTCCCTGGTCAATTGGCTGTGTTGGGGACATTATCCTGTGTGGATCTGACTTCAATTGACTTTAAGTAAAAGAAGATTATCCTGGGTAGGCCTGACCTAATCAAATGAACTCTTTAAAAGAAGATCCAAGGGTCAGAGATGAAGGAAGGCTGATAAATATGAAGCAGCAGAGACATACTTCTGTTGGCCTTGAGGAAGCAAACTACCATGCCATGGAGAGGGCTATGTGGAAGGGAATGGTGGGTGGTCTCCCAGAGCTGAGGGCCTCAGTCCTACAATGGCAAGGAACTGAATTCTGCCAACAGTCAGTGAGCTCAGAAGCAGACCACAAGCCTCACATCAGAACCAGAATCATAGTCCCGGCTGACACCTTGATTTTAACCTGTGAGACTTTGAGCAAAGGACCTAGCTATGGCACACCCAGATTCCTGACCCATGGAAGCTGTGAGATAATAAATGTATGTTGTTAAGTCACTATATTTGTGTCTTAATTTGATATGTGGCATAGAAAACTAATATATCATCCTAGGAATTGCAGACCAAAAACATGCCTATGTTTTTTCTACTGTTTCTCCATATCTGTTTACTTTTGGGTCCCACTTTTCTGCTCAAGGCGAATACTGAAAGACAGGGCTTGTTTTATACACAGGCTTGGCAGACTGCTGCATGGATGAGGAGTGGGTGGTGAGGGTCCTGGGAAGGCTCCTAATACACCTGGCTGTTGGGGTCATTGAAGATCTGATCATGCAGAATGTGTTCTAGAAAAGGAAGCTTATTAGATCCATTGCGGGTGATTAATCCTCCCTTCATATTAGATGATCAGATGAATGGATATGGTAATGTAGTCACAGATGACATAAATATGCTAAGTTTGGGAGTAGCTCCACCAGAAAGCAAAATGTCCACCAAAAATCCTTTAAACTAGTGACTAAAGTTATCTGAACTCAGAGTTAGACCTGGGGTGAGAGCTACCAAGACCACAGTGCATTTCTACACCTGGGAGACTGTTCCCAAGAATTATTACCAATGCTAAACCTATCTCTCTGGCTCAAGGTTTAGAACTTAATCATTGGAAAATACAAAGCAGATTATGTCATCCAGTCCTTGTATTTGACAGACGAGGAAACTGAGGAAATGGAACATGAGCTGCCTTTCTCAAAGCCACCCAGCCAGAAGTGATATGGCTAGACCAAAACTCAAGTTGCTCAACTATGTTCCTTCTGCTCACTTTTCCTCTAGTGCAAAATGAGCCAAGGGGTTGCCTGTTGGTTAAATCGCCAACTCCCAGAAACAGGACATCCCTTTCAGACCTAGCCCCCGTCTAAACCCAGCTGTCATAACTCTTTCTGGAAACAGGACCCAACTCTCCTGAAAGCCCAACATTCATTGTTTCTGTGCCATCAGCTCTAGCCTCTCTTCTTCCTAAATAATGATGAAGTGACTCAGTCACCCTGATATCCAGACTTCACTGGATGCCTAAGTTTCCAGTGTCTGCAGTAAGAAAATACCACAATCTGGGTGACTTGAAGCAACAGAAATATATTATTCCCTCATTGCTCTGGAGTCCAGAAGTTTCAAATATAGGTGTCAACAGGGCTGCACTTCCTCCAAAGACTCAGAAAAAAACCTGTCCTTGTTTCTCCCGGCTTCTCCTGGTTACCAACCATCCCTGGCCATCCTTGGCTTGCTGTTACACCACTCTAGTCTCTTCCTCTGTCTTCACATGGACTTCTTCCCTGTGTGTGTCTGTAGCAAGTATCTCTCTTCTTATGAGGATACCAGCTGTATTGGACTTAAGAGCCATAAGGGCCCACCTTAACCCAGTATGAACTCATATAAATTTAATCAATTACCACTGCAAAAATCATATTTCCAAATAAGGTCACAATCTGAGGTTCTGATGGACATGAATTTTGAGGGGTGCACTAACCAGTGAACTAGGTTTTATATGTATGTCCAGAGCTCATTGCAACTAACTTCTCCAAGAAGAGAGATACTTGATACGTGCAGCCCTCCCCATCACCCCCTTACTCACCCAACTGCACCAGATGCTGTTATACCTAAGATCCAGAGATTGGAGAGTGAGAGCTGGAAATCACTTTAGAGATGATTTGCCAATGACTGTTAATCCTGCTGCCCATTAGACTCATCTGGAAAGAGTATAAAAACAGCAATGTCCAAGTCCAACTCCAGAGATTCTGGTTCAACTGGTTTGAGGTGTGGCATGGCCATTGGGGAGTTGTTAAAGCTAATATGCATCCAGAGATGAAAACCCACCAATGTCACCCCAGCCCTAGTTTTCAGATGAAAGACTTGAGGTAGCCAAGCCTTTAGCCATCACTCTTCCCTTCATTTATTGCAAGACTTTAAACTGCCAATTCTCTAACCAGCTGGAATGTCCTGCTCCCTCTAGAGGAGGCAAGGTTCCAAATGTTGATAGAAAAAAGTGTGGTGGCCTCTCTCATTTGCTCATGGTAGAGAAACAAAGAAAACCCATCCACAGCCATCAGACAAGATGGCTACCACCTCACTGCCATCACAACATCCTCGTCAATTACTGACACGCACCCATGACCTCTGGAACGACATAGAGCTTGAACAGACTTTGTAAACTGTAAAGTGCTGTTCAGATGTGCATTATCACTTTTATTACTTCATTTGTGGGAGAATCCCCTCAGTCTCAGCAACTTGTATAAGTCCTTAAGTGTATTCTTTGCTCATTTACCCATTCAGCTTCCATGATATGTGTCCTTGGGTATCTTTCTGGCCACCATTCTATTTCTGCATTGTAACTGCTCATTTTTTAAAAGAGCATTTTTGTCAACTTCTTTTTAATCTTTATTTATCCCAGTATTGTACTCAAGACAACAAATTCTTCTTTTCCATGACTGAACTAGTAAAAAATGCCAAAGTATGCACCAGAGAGGCCTGCCCAGAACCTGAATTATCACCAAATAACCCAAAAATTTTCTTTTGAATATTACTTTCTCTAGGGACCAATGAATCATTCATGAGCAGCAAAGTAAAAACAAAAACAAGTCATTGAAAGATGCTAACAGGGTAAGGCAAGTCCTGCTCCCCAATACTGTCTAAGGACTCTAGGTACCCCTAAGTCATTGCGTCTCCTTCCTCTTGGCTCCAAATGTGGGAGAACCCAAGGTTTAGGGAAAAAGAATCACATGACAAGCCTTTACACCTCAGCCCATGACAGATTTAAAAATCAAGAGGCAAAAAAACTTTGTTAAAATGTAATTTTTCTTTTATTTTAGTTCAGTCCTCACTTTTGGGAAAATGTGTCTGAGTGATAAGAGGACTACTATATACATTTCAAATGCTTTAACACATAACATGACTCTAAGCAGAGTGTGCTGGAAGGTCTGGGGGCCTCTGACTGCCCCCATTATAAATCTCAAACCAAGGCAAATCATAGCTTCCCAGAAGGCCTATTGGACTTTCACACCTTTGGCCTGTACCACAATCGCCTCCATCCTTGCCATAGAGTGTCTCTCCTGCCCTTCCCTCTCTTCCTCCCTACCTTCCATTTCTTTCTCCCCTCTTTCTTTTCCTCTCTTTCCCTCACCCCTCTCTCTCCCTCCGTTTAAGTCCTGTTCCTAGAAACTCAAGATGTGTCTGTTTTTTAATTTTGGTTGATCTATTTTTTTTCTGAACGGGAAAATCTGGGTAAAGTCCTTCCAGGTCTGCATTTCATGAAGTTGTGTGGAAGCTGCCTTCTGGCTTGATGAGAGGCCAATGATGCCCTTCTTTTACTAAAGCATCCTTCAAGAAGTCAGCCCTCTAGGAACCAAAAAAGAGCCAGAAAAGATGTAGGCTCTGGTGAGAAAGGAAACTGAGTACTGCATTGTATATTAGTGCAGTCACAAACACATCATGAAACAATCAGAAAAACATCTGAGCCATGGCATGAACAGCAGTCTACAGACTGTGGACCAGTCAATCAGAAGGACTGCCTGCTTTTGACACAGTTATATAATGAAATCAAGCAGATGGATTTATTGATTGTTGCCAATTAATTTAGGAACAGTTAAGTGGGTCAGAGGGACTCATTCCCATGGACATTCGGGGGTCCAGCAGTAATTTTAGTATTCCCATCAGCAGCGGGAACCCCATTTCTTTATTCTCTGATCGCACAATGTCCCCAGCCCCTCAGGGACAGGTGAGGAGCCGTGAGGAGATCTGGGGGACACAGCCTTGGGGTGGAAGTGGGAGAGTGCCTCCTCCCACCAATCATCTGCACAGGCTGCCATCTGGCCTTGGCACCTTCAAGTTGGCTCAGGGCGGCGTGCTGGCCCCAGGAGCCAAGTCTGGTGAAGAGAGAAAGCAAGAATCTCAGGATCCAGAAATTTCCCCTTCCGTAAAACCCTCACACATCTTGAAGCCATTAGTGTATCTGGCTCCAGGAGGGAGCATTGGGCTTGAGGAGTGGCCCTAGTGGCCTCTTTCCAATTCCTGAAGTTCACGAGGAAGTGCCTACCTACTTCCCACACAACAGAAAATGGGTGAGGGGATACCAAGAGCAAGCTGTGTTAGAGTTAGGCGTAACAAAGAGCTTTTTGTCCTTGAAGGTATTTCCTAGTGAGACAGAGTGGAAACCCTCCACCCCAGACGTTCTTCAGCACATCAGAAAACACAACCTGACCGTTTGGGTGTGACCTTCCTGGAAGCAGAAGTTGAGGCCAGCAGGGTCTTTTCATGCTTTGCTTCTCTGGCCCTGGAAGGCCATCCTTTGACACGTGGACCACCCTGGACTGACATCTAGAGGGTTGGGATAGGTTTGAATGCTGTCCCAAGGTTGTGTCTGAATCAGGCCACGAGGGTCAAACCAACCAGTACCGGCCTAATTCCAATCTCTGTGGAAGGTGGAGTGAGGCCCATCTGGCATCAGAGAATGTAAGAAAGCACCACCTAGTGGTGAGAAGAGACGGGTGGATCTTGGGCTCTGGTTTTATTCAGACAACCCACCTTGATTGATCTGCTTTTACACCTCGCAGGGCCTCAAGTAAATATCATATAACTGAAAGCAGTGTCTCCAAGCCAAATGAGATGGGTCCTCAACAGAGTTGTCAGTCTACCATGGACCCCATTCAGTCTCCAGTGTGCCTGTCAGAAAACTGAACAGTGACTGACCAAGGGAGACAGCTGAGCAGTTAGTGACTAAGTTAGTCTTAGGAGTGGTGCTTTATCATAGGGAACCAGGAACTTGGAGCATAACTAATTGCCTTCCACCATGGTGAGAAAGGTTCAAGATTTTATAAACTTGTAAACTCACCCTGTCCATTTGGACAACTTATTTTTAGGACTTTCACCCAACAAGAAGAGCAAACTCCAGAAAAATTTGTATGTAGCAAGTTCCAAATTAGCAGCTTTCACAGAGAACTTCTAAATATAATACCTCCTACTTATTGTGAGGTATTATTCTCATTAACCAGATATGGAAACTGAGGCTGAGAGATTAAATAATCATTCAGATATGTCAGCAGTAGCAGAGTATTTAGGACCCTATGTCTGCTGGGGAATTTGTGTTTTGTCTTTTCGAACACCAGTACTGCCCCTAAAGTCCTTGTATGAAAAAGGCCAGTAACAGGCTTAACTTGTTGGTATTTTAATGCAAGAATGGGAAAAACAAATGAAGAGACAAAAACCTTAATGCTATTTGAATACACTCCCTTTAAGGAAACCACAGAACATTCTAAGCAAGAACCATTCTCCTCCTACTGGGTCCTGAAGTTATTCTGGAACCTGACAGGATCCAGAAGATTTGAAGAGTCTCACAAGGCCTTAGCAGGTGCTGGTTATGTGTGTAGAAGGTCAGAGCTTCAAAATGGGACCTAACTCAGATTCACAAGCATTAGTCACCTGGAAAGACAGATTTGTAGGGGGATAGAGCCAGCAGATCAGCTGAATCATGGGTTCAGCCATTGATGGTCTTCGTCCTTGCCCACTCACCCACGAATATAAGATGGTTGAGAAAGAGATGGAAGTGAGAGGTGTCAGCAAGAAAAATGGCTTCTCTTCAAGAGGGTTGTTAGGACAGGCTGAAACAGGCAGGGCCTCAGGAACAAGAATGTTGGGTAGGACAGATTATAGGTGGTAGTCCCTAAAAAGGGTGAAATGAACAACAGGTTGTATGAGATGCCACTGGTGACCCGACCCAGGCCTTACAACCTACAAATGGCCTCTTCCTCCCTAATGGGCAACCCCATGCTTCTGAACACAATTTCCCCTAAACCATGACGTGACTCAGCCACCTACACACTTTTGGGAAAAGAAAATGTCAGCTTTTGGCCTTCTCTGATTAAATGGCCTCCTTTGATACAAGGGTCACCTAGAACCCTCTGCAATGGGAACAATGACTTCGTCAACCTACCAGCTACAATGGCAGGTGCTCACCCCTGCTGGGTCTCTGAGCATATGATCAGCAGCAGGAGGGCCTCCCTGACAGCCCTGGACCTGCAAAGACACTGATGAACGGTGTAGTCAGTCCCTCTGTGACCAAGGATCACACAAATCCATCTGACTTTATAAAGTGGCCATGCCCTGAAGTGTGTCAACATATCAAACCAAAATTCCAATGTCTGAAGGGAAACTAGTCACATAGAAGAGTTTAGAATTAAACAACCACATGGAAAGAGAAGTCATTTTCTGATATAACCAAACATCCCCATGTATCCATTTTACGTATCTAGAATTTTGTGAATTATATGTTCTTAGAATGATTCACACCTTGGTTCTCTTAACTGTAAAATAAAAGCAGGGAGTTTGGGGGAAAGAAAAAAGCCATTCTTCTAAAATTCTTCCAAAACCTCATTATGAACCACTTAAAGTGGGGACTTGAGGGGTAGATGGAATTTGCTGAGAATGAGTTACTGGTCACCACTGCAGGATGAGAGGGAGCTAAGCTTGTCCTGCAGTGGAAGGCGTGTGTGTGTGTGTGTGTAGGTGAATATGAATGTGCACCTGCATACATATGCTTGTGTGTATGTTAGTGTGTTTGTCACAGTATTGTGTATGTATGTATATGTATGTGTGCATGCATTTGTCTAGCTGAGGGTGAAGGGCTTAAGCATACATTCAATTCCTGGAGATAGACCTGTAAACCTGTAAACTGGAAATTTTTTAGCCCTCTGGTCTCTACAAGTCCTCTCCTGGGCTGAACTACCATTTCATCCCTATTTGCTGGGCCATATCCACAAAGTATAACCTTGTACTGCTCTTGTATTCTTTTCCAGCCTGCTTTTATTGACTCTGTGTTCAAAAGTAAAGCTTTCCCCCGATTTGGAGGTTTCTTGGGTGACTAGAAGCAAGAGTGGAATCCTCTTGGTCAGAGAATCTTTCAAAGAATCAGTCTCAAAAGAGGGATTTCTTAATTATTTGTCCACATCTGTATTCTGTACGGTATGTTTTGAAGAACAAAGGCATTTTGTTTTAAAAACCACACTGCAATAAAACGTTAAACCAGCAGAACAGCACTGGACTACCTAAAGGATTTTTGTAGGGGTGGGGCTAAAAGCAGGGGTGGGGCTAAAGGCAGAGCTAGGTCGGATGGAGTGGGGTTAGAAGGGAGAGAGGAAAAGAGAAGGCAGCCGGGCTCAGTGGCTCAGCCTGTAATCCCGCGCCTGGGGAGGCTGAGGTGAGAGGATTGCCTGAGCCCGCGGGTTCGAGACCCACCTGGGCAACTTGGCGAGACCTCATCTCTACAATAAATAAAAAATTAGCCAGGCGTGGTAGCACACGCCTGTAGTTGCAGCTACTTGGAAGGCTGAGGCGGATGGATTGCCAGAGCCCAGCAGGTCGAGGCTGCGGTGGCCGGGAGCGGCCACTGCACTCCAGTCTGGGCGACAGAGTGAGACTCCAACTCAAAAAAAAAAAAAGAAAGAAAAGAGAAGGCTAGAAGGAAGAGAGGAAGAGGGAGGAGAGGAGAGAAGGGATTGGGGAGAGGGGAGAGGGGAGGTAATGGAGGCAGAGGCAGAACTTCCCAGAACTAGCCACTTTCCAAAACTGCAAATAAAAGTGGAACACCCGGCAGGGCCTGTGTTTCAGTCACCTGGACAAGGACGATTTATGTATGTCTTTTCAGATTTCTTTAAGGGCTCTAGATTCCTTCAAACGTCTTGGAGGATCGCAATTAAAATGAAGATTACCTCTCATTCAAATACCAATAATTTCGGGCTCAATTTGTTCTCACCATCCATCCATTCTCTTTCTTTAAATGGGGGAATGGGGAACACAAAGTAACAAAAATAAATAAATAAAGACATTGGTTCCATTTAAATATTTTTATAATGTGTTTAATTTTTAAGGCAGAGTTTATGCTGATCGCTTTAACATCTAAAAATACATAGGTACCACGAAGAACATCTGGTAGTCTACTCATTTACCCAGTTTAAATGCCACATTACAAAGCTAAATTAAAATATCTGACTCCTAAACAGATGTGAAACATAATGGACAAGGATGACGCATACTAGACACAACCTTCAAACATGTGGTTGACAAAGACAGCAGACTGTTGAGATAAAACTACAGCAGTCAAAATTAAGATGAAAAGCTGGCCACTATATTTTTCTTGATATTTTTCACCTGATCCCAGAATAGTTACTGTGAACATGTTTTACTCTTTCATAGGAATCGCCCATAGAGCAGGTGCACACAAGAAAAATCAGCATTTTAGCATCAAACACATACCACAACCATCTCTACAAGAGGGGTTTTCTGTAAGATGTGTGTGAATGTCAGAGGAACACAGTCTGAGAGATAAGGCTCAGATCCTGTGAGGTCTTGATGAATATCTAAACAACCTCACATTTTCTCTTCCACGCCTGGGGTGAGAGCCCAGCACCCGGCCCACACACAAAGCTATGATGAGAGGTTGGCTACAGGGATGGCAGGAGGAAAGCCACAGATAAACCAGAAACTTTTGAGTCAATAGCTTCTACTTGCTCCCTAACTGCAGCTTTTACCAGAACTGCCTGAGACTAGTCACCATGAACTTAATCTCCCTGGATTTTCCCTGTCTGGTCTCTAAATGAGACAACAAAAGACACAGAAGCAGCAGTGACCACTAGCCCCTAGATATCATCAACCCTTGTGGACTGCAACATTGGCTTTA
The DNA here is from genome assembly GCA_027257055.1 of Cephalopachus bancanus. Classification (NCBI taxonomy): domain Eukaryota; kingdom Metazoa; phylum Chordata; class Mammalia; order Primates; family Tarsiidae; genus Cephalopachus; species Cephalopachus bancanus. The sequence goes on along the minus strand of JAPVLO010000260.1, from coordinate 1,219,478 downwards.
GAGTCTGCAGACAATAAAAGCAATGGAGGTGTGCTTGGTTCACATTTCAACCCACGGCAAGGGAATTCCCTAACTTGCAGCTGATGAGTCCTCCTGAAGGTACAATCACTACGAGAAGAGAGACAGCGAGAGAAGGTATCAGAAAGGAAGCTGGAAGCAAAGACACAGATAAGCACTCTCCTCCATTGCCTTTCCTGGAAACAGAGGCCACAGCGTCATGGAGGTGGTTACAAGGCAGGACAAGGCTCATCCAGGGCTTCCATTTAGGAGGGTCCCTGCAGGTCTGCAGGCTCTGCAGTTCCTCACCTCTTTGAAACATGACCACAAGCATACTCTCTGCTCTGCAGTGCTTGTTTAAGTTCTTTATGCATGATCATCAAGAGGTCCCCTCACCAGTCCTCTAAAATAAAGAAGTGCGATATCATACATAGATGAAATTGTATGGTGTGAATGTGTGTGTGTGTCTGTGTGTAAGTGAGAGACAGAAGATTTGGATGTTTACCAATAAGTTATTGGCAATTAAGAGGAGTAAAATTTTATGTGATTTTTTTTTTACTTCCTTGTTTATACCTACTGATTTTTTTAAAAATATTAAAACAGGCATATATCATTTTGTAATTCCAAAAACTACTTTCATTTTGAAAAATTAAACTAATATTTTAGAGGAGACAAACATGCTATAAATGATTATTAAAAACTACCAGACACCGACCAATTTTTTTAATTGAAAGAACTGAACCCAAACCTATAATTTGCTTTCAAACTCAAACTACAAAACACATGCTCTAAGTATCATAGATTCCAATGTCGGTGAATATCAACAAATATAAATTAGCATAAATTGGACAAGTGGTGTGGATAACAGCAAATTCTGGTGTATTCAGATACACAAGTGAGTTGACATATAACAAGGCCATGGATCTTTCTGGGCTGAGTGAGCCACACTGTGGGTGTTATATTGCAAAGGAAGGTTGTGTAGAGCAATACATAGAACACACTCTTTTTGTGACCTCGCTCACTCAACTGAGAAATAGGACAGAAAAAAAAGAAAAAAAACCACACCAGCTTCACTTCATTCTTTTAGCAACATCTGAATACGCATGCTCAATCTCCTGGTCGGCTGGACACGTATTTGTGAACTCATCTCTTGCGTAAGCATTATTCAAGTACCTCCAGATGCCAGTCATTTCAGAAGGAAATTCAAAATCTCTGTATTTTTTGGCCACAATCTGAAAATGAAAAGGAAATGATCAGTAAAGGGAAAACCCACTAACGCAGGCACTCGAGTCAGACAACCCATTCTTTTGAGGCATGTCATATATTCTCTTTCTCAGCTCCTTGTGTCATCCTGCAATCATTCCAGCTGCCCTCCACAGATGGGAACTTTGCATAGGGGCATCTTGGGTACGGGGAAGGTTATGAAGGTACTGAACTCAGCCCAGTGGATGCACACAGTCCTGCCCACCAGTCTAGTACAGGTAGTCCTTGGGATCCGCTGGCATGAGTTTGCTCTGAACCTTGGTGCATTTCTCCTTGTGTTTCCTGCAAATTTATTTTCATGTGTCCTGCTAACTTGGTGCTATTTGAATAAAGACTCATAACAGATCTTCTGTCTAGATTATACCAGGATCACTGTAAAGTGCCCACTCTTTTTCCTATGTGTTGAGCCTCATCTCCTGCGATCCGATATCTGTGCGCATTGTTACTACTGATTTCCATCATGCTGCCATTAGGAGGATCACCTGGGTCTGGGCCTACTATAGGGAGAGGGATGGAGTCATGTATAACACAGATGCCGATTTTTACACTCATGGGGGATGGTGGAAGTAAGGAAAGAGCAACTGAGAGTGAACATCATGAGAAATTCAGTGGCATGAGGTACTTCCTCTGTAGGAGGGGTACAGTCAGGGAGTTGGTCACAATTGAGGGTGAAACATTGGGGACTGTATCAGCTTGCTAGGGGAGCCATAACAAAGTACCACAAATTGGGTGGTTTAGAACAGCAGAAATGTATGCTTTCATAATCCCAGAAACCAGAAGTCCAAACTCAAGGTGTCAACCAGGCCAGGCTTCTTCTGAAGGTGTTAGGAAAGGATCTGTTCCAAGCTTACCTTCTAACTTTTGGCAACCTTGTTAGCAACTTTGGCTTGTGCAAACCTCCATCTTCACGTGGACTTCTTGTGTGCATGTCTCTGTATCTGAATTTCTCCTTTTTTTAAGGATGCCAGTCAAATTGGAGTAGGGTGGACCTACTCCAATATGACTCATTGCTAACTAATTACATCTGCAAAGACCCTATTTCTAAGGTCACATTCTAAGGTGCTGGGGGTTAGGACCTCAACATATGAATTGAGGGGACACAATTCAACATATGAATTGAGGGGACACAATAGGGACTCAGGGCTCCAAAGTTCGATTCTGCTTTGTCACCTCTCATCCCACTGTTTCCTGGGATGTCTGAATGGAGTGGGCATGGGTTTATGACTAATGAGAAGATCTTTGGGACTTATTTCTTAGATTTGGATGCCAGCAGCCATTGATGCAATATGGAAGCAAAACAGGACCATCTGGCTTTTAGAAAGTCTCCTAAATTGTTTAACACCTTTTACTTGAATTCAAACTTATTGATGTTAATGTTAAAAATTCTGCTTTTCTTTTGCTTGCATTTGCCTGGTTTACCTTCACTTTTTTTTTAACTATACATTTCTGAATAAATGTGTGGAGTGTAGGCCTCCTATAGATGACATCTCGTTTTTAATATTTTCTGAATGAAATACTTACTTTGTGTTCTTTCTGTGTGTATGTGTGTTTCCCTTTCTAGTAATTTAGAAGATTTATGGTTTGTTTTAACCCTTACAGTGGTTTCCTATATAACTTAAAGTAATAGGAATTCTCTATTTCCTGATTTATCAACTTTAGATACTATCTATTGACTCCTGGTGATGATGAATGAGGAAATTTGGGTATCTACACTTCTAGTTCTTCTCCTTTACCCTCTTTCCAATGGTTGTAAAACAATCCAGGCTTACTATATCTGACTCTGTCCTGTCACTTTAATTCCCACTGTTGTTTGGTCTTACCACTAGTTTTAGATTTAAATAAGTTCTCTGTTTAGCACCTATCCCTTTATGTCACACACCTTCTTTGTTCCTGGACTCTTAGTTTGACTATCATCTTATTATTTCATCATGTAGCAATTTTATTTTTTAAAAAATTAAGAGTCCAGAAGTCTAGGTAGAAACAATAATTTGCCTGAATATACAATTCTTTCATCACACATCCTTTCACTATTTTCCGATTTTTAATTTTCATGACGACATCTGGGGCCAGTCTGAATTTCTTCTCTATGTAGGTTGTTCTACTGTTTATTATTACTGTTACTAGTTGTTATTGTTATTACAATACTATTATGGTCTGGACATCCAAAGGGCTCCTTTTTATTCTCAAAGCTCGATAATGTATCAAATATGTCTCAGTGTGGCTTGTCATTTAAATTAAGTGTTCAGGTTGTCCTTTAGTTCAAACTCATTTCCCCTTGCACGTTCCTTCCTTTTCTTTTTTCCTTTCCTGTTCTCTTGTTCCTATATGTACCTGGGATCTCTCTAATAGCCTTTATCTTTTCTGGTCTTCTCCATTTGATTTTGGATGATTTCCACAGGACTGTCTTCCAAATCACTAATTTCTGTAATACCTTTGTCTGCATCTTACTATTTCTAATAGAACTTTTGTTTCTGCAATTATTGTATTTGTCTTTACTTTTTTCCTTGGGCTATGTCAAGCCTTATTTCCATCCCCCCTTTGTGGTATTTGTGGTATTATATTTCTTGACATCTTGCATCTTGTATTTAGGTCTTTTCTCAAAAGGTTCATGTTCTCTTTTTTCTGAGGCTGTAGAGAAGCTTCTATCTGGAATGTTCTTTAAAGTACTGGAGAAGTTCTTGATCAGATATATATTTCTCAGCTGCCTTTGTCCTTTTTTTTTTTGCTTCTGTTTTTCCTGCTCTCCTTTTTGGTCACCTCCATCTACTTGGATTCTCCCTGGCTATTCACCATCTTTTAATGAGGCAGAACTACTGGGCCTACCATTTGCTTAAGAATAGTGTAGAGGGCAAAGGGAGCAAGATAGGGCAAGTGCCAGGTCAATCTGGACATTTGCTCTCATGCACCCTCTCACCAAACACTGCTCTATATGTACTATGCCCCCGGGACACACTAGAGTTAGGGTTAGGGCTAGGGTTAGGATTAGGGTTAGGGTAAGGTTGGGATTAGAGTTAGGGTTAGGGCATCCTCCACTCTGAGGCTCACAGATTAGGCAGGTCACCATGATTAAAAATGAAGCTTGGAAATTTATACTCTCTCTCTTCACTGGCTAGGGGCTTGTTTCTTTTTTTCTGCTCAGCAGCTGAAAAGCAAAATGTCACTTCTCTTCTCTCCTCCAACTCCACCTCCCCTCCAGATCATTCCTTTGAATTAGGAGCTGGGTCACAGCCTACAAAGATGGTGTCTCTGTATGGCTCCTAGAGATCTCAGCTCAAAAATGGCCTATTTAGAGATGTTCTCTGCTTCCCTTATGGCCTATCACATGCCCATGCCCTCAAACAAAGAAGTTTGGGCATTTAGGATTGCATTCTTTACTTTTTAAGAAATCCGAACTTTGCTGAAGATATGGAGAATGTGCATTGACTCCAGCGCCTCCCTCTTAGTCTTCAATTTGGTGATCTGTCATCTCTTTTTATTTTTATGAAAGATAAAGCTAATACTCTATTTTTATGTTGTTTTCACTGGGTTTCAGGAAGGGGAATAAATTATAAATTGCTTCACTCTCTCATCTTTTGCCATAATTCCCTTAGATTGATTCATATTCCTTTCAGAAGTACTCCATCCTGGAAGATCATTAAGCTGTTTGGTATTTTGAGTGCTAAATGGCTTTAAATATTTTGCTGCTAGATCATATATTGGAGCCATGGACTACTTTATCTCACCCTGAAGCTCACTCCTTTTACTTAAACTTAAAATAGTCTTTTTTCTTTCTTCCTTCTTTTTTATTTTTCATTTTTTTTTTGAGTTGGGCATCACTCTGTTGCCTAGGTTGGAGTGCAGTGGCATGATTATGGCTCACCATAGTCTCAACTTCCTGGGTTCAGGGGATCCTTCTGCCTCAGCCTCCAGAGTAACTGAGGTTACAGGTGAGTGGCACTACACCTGGTTAATTTTTTTATTTTTTATAGAGATCACAGTCTGTGACTTGTTTTTTCCCTGTTTCTCTCCCATCTTCCCTATCCTTATACTAAGGACCTAGCTCTAAACCTGGTGGGATTTTAACAATCAAGATGCCCCAGAACAAGACATGTGCTTCTTCATAAAGTATCTGGGGCTACTAAGGGACAAGGACATAGCAATAGTGCCAACAATAACAATTGTGCATATGACAGAGAGGCTGAGAGCACTGCTGAGAAACAGCAGCAACTGAGGAGTCCAGGTGTGGGACTATCTGCCTTGAAACTCTAGGGGTCACTCCTCGAAGTTCTGATTCACTAGGGTAGGATATAGATGGGGGCTTACATTTCCACAAAGCTCCCCAAATAATGTTGGAGAACTACTGGTCTAGGAAGTCTTTATATCCTAATAATACATCATACTTAACCTTCTGGGAAGACAGGGTGCTAAATAAGGCAGAGGCCCAGCCAAGAAGCTGTCAGCTGCTCCTTGGCTGGGATCAATGATTTTTAATTTTTTGAATCTTTTTAGAGATAGGGTCTTGCTCTGTCACCCAGGCTGGAGTGCAATGGTATGATCATAGCTCACTGCAACCTCGAATTCTTAAGATCAGGAGATCCTCCTGCCTCAGCTTCTTGGGTAGCTGGGACCACAGGCATGTACCATTGTCCCCAACTGATTTTTCTTTTTTCTTTTTGGAGATAAGGTCTTGTTATATTGCCCAGACTGGTGTCAAACTCCTGCTCTAAGTGCTCCTTCCACCTCAGACTACCAAAGTGCTGGGCTTACAAGCGTGAACCATCGTGCCCACCAGGGTCAATGTTAAGAGTTGGCAGCACACTCCTCTATCATCCCTAGAAAGGGTTATGTGGAACCCTACAATCGCCAACAACTGACTGAATTCACATTTGAATTATCCCAGATCCTACACGTCATCTCCAAGTCTCAATTGTTAAATGCCAGGTACATTCTACAAATTCCCTTGAGCCACTTTCACATCACTTTTCTTTAGGCTGAGAGGGCAGGGACAGGCTGAGAGGGAAGCAGAGGATGAATGCAAGTTCCAGGCACTTCCTGAGGACATCTGAAGCCCATGATTCCACATGTCTGAAACTCAGGGCTTGGTTGCCTGGAAAAGGAACGAGCTAAGAGCTTTTAATTCAAGTGTCTGCATTTTAGACTGTATGTCTGACCCAAGCACAAGAAAAAACAAATTTTTTTTTTTTAAATGAGCTTCATTCATGTATTCAGCACATGTGCCAGGAGGAAATACAAACCTTAATTATATGGAGCTTGGGTAAGAGGTTACAGTCAGCCAGTGTGAGCTCATTCCCATCCAGGAACTTTCTTCCGGAAACAGCGACATCCTCTGTGCTATACGCATCTATTTCATCAGGCAGGGGGCTATTTAAGTAATTATCCAGCTTCTTCAGGGCCCTTAACAAGTTCTTTTCACAAACTAAAACAGAAAGGCAAGAAATGACTAGGAGAGGCCTTGCAGGCTAGTGTCACTGTGCATCAACTATGAAGAAAGAAGTCTGCCTCCCTTCCTTCCTGAGATGTGGCCAGTCAGCAACAGGCATTGGGGAGGTGGATTTAGAATATCTTAATAAAGGGCTCACTTATCCCTGGACAATTATGCTGCTGTCTACACCACATTGGTACTTCTATAACTCATTTATTTATTCAAAAATATTTATGGGCCTGGTGTAGTGGCTCACAACTGTAATTTCAACATTTTGGGAGGTTGAAGGAGAAGACTGCTTGAGCCCAGGAGTTCAAGACCAGCCTGAGCAACATAGCGAGACCTCATCTCTACAACCAAAAAAAATTTTTAGCCAGGTTTGTTGGTACATGCCTGCAATCCCAGCTGCTCACGAGGCTGAGGTGGAAGGATCGCCTGAGCCCAGGGGTCAAGGCTGTGGTAAGCCATGATTGTACCACTGAACTCCAGCCTAGATGACAGAGTGAGACTTTAAGAAAAATTATGGAAAATCTATGACGAGATAGGCACTAGCAGAAGCATCATTTAAAGTAACTCCCATGGTGCGGCTGGGAACACCTGGGTGGTGATTATTTTTTCCTAAAAACGTCGTTTTCTGGGTTCCCAGTCACTAGAAGAAGCACTCAATCTCTTGAAACCCACGTGCAGATTTAAAGTTGAGGTGGTTTTTTCCATATTTCGTGTCTCTACCCTCTGTAAAAAGGGTCTGAATTCCCAGGATCTTATAAGCAGTCATCAAGTGAAGGGCCGCACTGAAACAGCAAACAGGAAGATGGGCAGTACTCACTCTCATTTGCATCCTTCTTGGTGTTTTTTATAAATGCTGAGAATTTGGCAAACACATCATTTCCTGCTGAGTTAGATTCGGGGTGCTGGGTTCCCAACTTAGGGTACCTTGAAAAGTCCAAAATTGGAGTGTCACAGATAAGCAATACTTGAGGTAGGATAATGCCATGGGGGAAAACAGCTTTCTCTGGGCAGATATAAACATGAACACTCATCCTTGCATGCTTTCCTAACTTTTTTTCTCTTGAAGGTTGAGAAGTAACACAATTTGCGAGAACAGCCCTGGACTGAGGGTCTGTTCTAACAGTAGCCAGTCCAGGAACACAGGGCCCCCGGTCTTGCTGGTCTCAGTTCCCTCCCTAATAAAATGAAGGGAGATGAACTAGAAAGAGCCCACTCAGGTCAACACTCCATGACACTTCATCCTAACAAGCACCCCTCACCTTCCAGCAATGTACCTAAGAAACGGCTAACCCCACAGGAAAATGACCCATCTCCTCCCACTTCCTGCCATCAAACCCTCAGTCCCAGATGCAGCTGCGCAGCAGTGACGTGTTCCAGGCCCCCTTCGCTCTAATCTGGCTCTGTGTTTTCTGAGGTATACCAGGGGTATGACCGAGGAAGTGAGCACCATGGGCAGCAGAAACCAAATACACACCACTAAGAGTTTCAGAACTGTCTGTTAAGGGGAGAGAAAGTATGAACATTGGTTTTATGAGGCCTACCTCGGGGGAGCTAATTTCTCCTCTAGGAACTCCTCGATCTTATTCACATCCGTCTTGACTTCGCCATCAAAAGTCATAAAAGGAGGGTTGGTTCCAGGAGCCAGGTTCTGCAGGTCTGCAGGTTTCCTGGGTGGGAGTAAACAGCAGGGTGTGTAGGCAGCTGTGAGACTTTGGATCCATTTCCAGGGCTTAGTATTGTCCTCCCCACTTTAAGAGAAACAACTCTTGAGAATTTCAAAGTGGATTGTGGGTTTACAAAATGCCTTTGCCAATGATAAAAGTAAAGGCGTTCATTAACAAATTATGGGTTTGTTGATGTGCTCCTTTGTGGCCTCTTTCCTATATACAAAGGTGAAAAAGTTAACTCTCCACAGTGTTATCAGCCAGGAACGGTGCTCAGACAGGCTCAGGAGAGGTACACAGATGACCAGCAACTGGGAGAGCAGGTTCCTCACGGCGCCCCCGACTCCTACTCCTTCCTGTAATTACTCCGTTTGGCCCACACTCAGGCTTCCATTCAGGCTCCGGATCCAGGATGGACATGCCCACGATATTGCCTGTGGGGCCCAGAGTGTGCATGTGTGTGATTGTGTGTGTGTGTGTGTGTGTGTGTGTGTGTGTGTGTAGGGAATTAGGTGCAGTTATTTCAATAAGTCAGAAACTTTGCCTTACCTTTTCAGGTCCACTGTTGTCACATTAAATACAACGCCCTTGAGCCACAGAATCATAAAGAGACGCTGAGAAAATGGACAATTTCCGATACTCTCACCATCATAGCCAGCCTACAAGTGGAAGAAGAGATCTCTATCTGAGTCAATCTCACAATTATAAATGCCAGACACCACAATAGGTGCACAGAACATTGTTACAGGTTGTTATGAGTGGTCATAACACTGTAAATATCCTTCTACGGACATTTTACTCAGCATCTACACCAGGTTGAAGAGAGGCATGGGGAAAGGGGAGGACACACACACACACACACACACACACACACACACATATACACTCACAGACACACACTGCACTACACATTTTCTTTCTTCCTTCCCCACCACCTCACCACTTCCTGCCAAACTGGGCCTCTTAGAAGCAGCTCACAGAGGGAAAAAGTGGCAAGAGGAAACTCCCTTCATTACCAAAAGCAAAAAAAAGAAGAAGACATGCTCTTCTCCTCTAACTCTTGATCCTCACCAAGAGAAACAGTATACCTCTCCTTCTAGGACAATCTTGCTTAAGAACAGACCAGCCAACTCTCCCAATGAGACATCATCTCCACTAGTCTCTACTATGCTCATTTACAGTATAGGAGTGGTGGAGTGGTACATTACATGCATTCTAAGATCCTGATCACTACAAAACCGTATTTCCTCTCTTCTGAGTCATAGGGGAGGCAGAGAGATGAGATGGAAGCACTTATGCCTAGATGCAGATTATTACACAATTGGCATTGAGGTAGAAGAATATGAAGTAAGTCCTTCCTAATGCCCCACAGTAGGTCACATCCACACAACCCTCTCCAAAACACAGACATAGAAACCTCCTGAAGATGCATCTTCCTTCTCATGGGCTCTTGACAAAAGAGAAAGGCAGATATTGGAATGAACGAGGAGATACTTTGGGGCTTTGCAATGTCTAGCAAATGGAGAGATGGAACCAGAACTAACAAAGGGAATTCTGAAACTCTTTTTTCTCTTCCCATCTTCCCCAACTCCCAAGTCTCCGGCAAAGTTATAGTGCTAACAAAATACTGCTGAAAAGACAAAGAGGTGACTTGGACTTAAGTACTCACAATCCCACACTTCAAGCCCACACTCAGTCAACTTTCAATGACAAAAACACAGGAACATTTAAGACATGAAGTCCATTTCTGCCCCACATGGTTTAACAAAAATAATTTGAGAGGCAAGCACTGTATCTATCACCTGAATAATGGAAAAACACAAGGCAGAAAGTGAGTTACCTGTTTGATAACTAAAGAAAAGGAAAAAGATGGCTTGAGACCACTAGAAAACTAAAAGAGTACCCAGAGGTGATTCTCTGACTTGAGTGTTCTCAAGTCACCAGGAGAAGTTATTAGTAACAAATGAATAGATAAAAGACCACTGATGGATGTTCCTACAAACTTAAAGGATATAAGACAGACAACCCAATTTTCAAAATACTTGACCAGCCTCTTCACAAAAGAAGAAATCCAAGTGGCAACAAGCACATGAGAAGGTTCATATATCATCAGCCAACAGGACAATGGAAATTAAAACCACAAGGAGATGCCACTATGCACCTACTAGGATGGCTAAAATTGAAAGGTCTGACAAGACTAAGTTTGCACAAGAATGCAGAGCAAATGCCATTCTTATTCATTGATGGTAAGAGTATAAATTGGTACAACTACTTTGGAAAACCATTTGGCACTTATCCACCAAAGCTAAACATACATTTATCCTATGGCACAACAATTCCACTCTCAACAGAAATGGGTGCTTATGGGCACCAAAAGACGCTGCTATAAATGTTCTTAGCAACTTTAGTATCATAGCCCAAATCTGGAACAACTCAAATACTATCAGGAGTAGAATCAATATATCAGTTGTAGTATATTCATATCATGGGATACTACACCACAACGGAAAAGAATTAGCCATTACTACAAGCAACAGTGTGGATGCATCTCACATACATAACATTGAGAGAAAGAAGCCAGACTCAAGAGAGTCTTGTATAATTCAATGCAGGTGAATTTCAAGTACAGGCAAACTTCTCCATAATGATGGAAGTCAGAATAGCAGTTGCCCCTGGAAGATGAGTGTTGTCTAGAAAAGACAGAAGGAAGCCTTCTGAGTGGTGGAGATGTTCTGTATTTTGATCTGCACAGTGGCTACAAGGGCAATATTTGATTGACAGAGTCTTAAGGTTTGAGTACTCTACTGAATATAAGTCAAAAGAAAAGAGTAAAACTATTAATTAAAAAATACAGAGAGTGTAGTTCAAAGAGTCTTGCATAGGGCCCAGGAATCTGAATTTTTAACAAGCTCCCCCAAAGTAATATAATGGTCAGGAACCACACTGTGGGAAGAACCCAAGTTCAATCTTGGGCAAGAGGTCACCTGGTACACCTGTGTCAATGTGTAAGACACAACTGTGTGAACCCCTAATTTGATGACCCATTGATCAGAAGATCTGCAAGACTTTTCAGTTGATAAATACAGCCCCATAAACATGAAGATAATGGGTGTCCTTGATATATATAAAAGGGCACCAGCAGACACAGATCATTGAATTCAGAGTCCCCTAAGCTCTGAGCCTGTGCTTCACACTCCCTCTAAGCCTTCCAACCCTTCATTCCCCAGCCAGCATGTATGCCTCTCTGCCTATTAGAGGATAGGGCCCGAGAATCCCCCCAGGTGGAGTCCGTGGAGTTGCCAGGAGCCCAAGGAGTGGGGTTGTGAATACTTATGACACCTACATCCAAGTCATCTCAACAATTTCCTGCAGATGAGCCCTGAAAACACATCCCCTCCCCTACCTGAGGCCATTTCTCACCTTGGGGTCCTGCAACCCTGTGGCCTTTTGAAGGTCACCACCAGAACTGAGTTATATTACACCCCAAGGACTGACTGCTAGGGAAACCTCTTAAGCCATGGTACTTAACTCCTGCAGGTTTGGGCACAGTCTAGCCAGGCAAAGGGCAAAAGGGGGAGGAAAGTGCAGGGACACATATTTTGGCCAGTCCTGACTTGCTCTGCAGCTTTCAAACTTCTTATTTTTACAGTAGTTACACTAAGCACAGTAAAGTCTAAAATAAGTTCTGCAGAGTGGGGTGATCATTTTCGTTTTCTTTCTCTTCATCTCTGTAAGCTTTGGAATCCTGTCATAACTCATCATGAATGTGGCAAAACCCGTGCTGAGTTCATGCGCCCTGTTCCAACTTGAGGTGTCTCCATCAAACCCCCCTTGACAAAGCTCTGTCTGGAATGGGCGCCCCCTCACAGTGGCTGCCTTCCACACAGCATCTGGAGAATAATTATATTCCACAGGACTCTCTCTTGCAGGTCTCTGCCTCTGGTCTCAAACTCGGGTCAGTGATTTCCCTTGAAATTGTTTTTCTTGCCATTTCCTGAACCCTGGCAGCTACCTCTTTAGGAGAAATAAAGCGGGTAGGAACAATAAATGTGTTAAGAAATAAAAACTGTCTTAGTCATCCCACTTGGTAAGAACTTAAACTTCTTTAACAGGCTTTCTCGGGTCTGCAACTGGGACAAAACGTCCAGCCAGAGGATGGGACAATGTCTGCAAGGCCACACAATGCCCACAGCTTAAAAGACAAGAAGGAAAGTCACAATTGTACATCCCACCCTCCCCAAGAAGTGGCCTTAAAACGAAATTGTTCCCAGTGAATGTGGGCTGGTAGGCAGTTGAGGAGAATCAGCCAGCTGCCATGACTGCCAATAAAACAAAATTTACATATCCAGTGTTGCCTCATCTTAAATTGCTCTAAAAAATTCTTTTCTGTCTCAGTCTGTTGTAAATGAGGGGGTTACGGGAACATGGTGGGAGTGACGAGGACGCCTTGCTGCCTAATTTTATTACTTTAATGTGCTTCAGTGCTAGGAGGTGCCAGCAAAAATAAAGACACAGATCCGCCATCTCCACAGCCCATTATTGAGCAATCATGGAGAGTATCATCCTGGTCATATTCATTAAGCAGACAAGATGATGGGATAAATACATATATATTAGAAGTGAATAACTGACACTGTCGCCATAATTGGGATGTTTTATCGTGTAAAGCTCCTCCTGTCCCCCCAACGCTGATAATTCTCTCAGGCTAAGTGCACTCTGGGCTAAAATTTCTCAGCAGGGTTTTCAGCCTATGGGGGAGTTTTTGGTATGTACACACTTCTGATCAAATCAAACTAAGCAGTTTGAGAGATCAGTGTCTTTCATTTCCAGCGAAGACCTACATGCTTGGATAACCCAGAATTGTACATTTGCCTCTGAACTTTTTTGAGAGCCCCGAAGATCATTCTCAAAAGAAAGACATAATGTCTTCAATGTGTTTCAAATAACTCCGTTTGGCACAGATAACAGCCATGGCACGTGAGAATGCTGGTGACAGCTGGGTCCTGGCCTCACCTGCCTCCCCATCTCAGGGCCCCCCAAGTCTGAGTTGTGAGGCTCCAAATGGCAATACGAGGTCAGCAGTTTCTCTTTACCACAAGCCCTCTTTAAATTGAGCCTCTCCTACCTACTCCTTCCATACTTACTCTATCCCAAATTTGTGGAAAATAGCTGTATTTCAAATTTTCTGTAAGCATTTTTTTTTCAAGCAAATGACTTCTCCACTGGTCTGGAGTTATACATAAGGAGTGCCACCCTTACCACCAAATTCTACTACAATAACTCCTTACCCAGCTACTGTCTTAAAAGAACCAAATGGACTCCAGTCATCTCTATAAAGCCTGATGGGGTGAGGACACTCAAAGATATTCTTGGATTCCCCAGCACCCATTCTCTCCTTCTCACCAGAGCAGGCCACACCCCTACCACCTTCTTTCTAGAAAATTCTGTGTGGACCTAAATGGTAAGCACTTTTCTGTCAAGTAAGCACTTTTGCAATAAATGGGTAATATTTGAATTGTTCCTTTCCTGATGACTGGCTTTCAACTAAGGAGGTAGAATATGCATCCTGTGTGCAGGGAAGGATTCCAGTCCCTGAAGAAAACCAGGAAAAAGACTTGGAATCTGGTGGAGGGATCTGGGAGCAAATAGCTCATTTCGCTCCAGTGCAGGGATATGGAGAGAGCTGGTGAGTAATGATGGGTTGCTCTGTTTCCAGTGCTCCAGGGGGACTTTGGGCCAAATCAAAACAGTAGCTGACCAGAAAGGCAAGAGTCAGAAGACAGAGCATGATGTGGGAAGCCAGAGTCAGTTCTCAGAGGGGAACTGCATGGCCAAAAGCCCCAGCCAGGACTCTCCTCTGTTGGCCGCTGACCCAACAGAAGGCCAGAGAGAAAGAGTTAAAGAAATCAGATGGGAAATGACTCCCTCCCTCTTAGACCCACCCACAAATTTCCCTGACTCCCTCCCCATGTCCTTTGCTGAACGTACAGTGGCCTCACACGCTTCGGAAACTGGCAGTCAAACACACACTTTATGGCCAAGTACAAAGATCTTGGCCTTCAAGCCAAACAGCCAGCCCGCCCTAAGTTCCCCTGTATCTTCCCTGGACTTGTCCATGGAGACTGGGCTTCCCTTCCCGCAGCACATGAAATTTTATTGCACGTACAACTGACCCCTAGTCTGATGAACACCCTTCATGGAATGTGTGAGCTATAAACAACCCAGGAGGGCTTCGGGGTCATCCACCACCAGCACCTGGCACATAGAATGGCCAGTGCTTGTAAAAGAGAAATGTAGGCGCCGTCACTGATCGCCAGGCCTCCGGCCTATGCCTACCACATGCCCACACTGAGACCTGATACTTGGAGGAGGCCAGGACCAGGAGACTGGCCCACCCCTGGACGATGGCCTTGGGGAACAGTTCTTCTGTTGTCCCATGTAGACACAGGTGGGACAGCAAGGTCTCTCTGACCCTGGCTATGACAGGTGTCTGGAGTCAGAGGCCCACCTTCAGTCATCAGGTTGTTTCCCACAGGCCCTGGCGGTTCCTGGCCCACAGGAAACACTTACAAGAGCACTGGGGCCTGAGTCCAATCGTCCCCATCAGAAAGTGCCTCACAGCCCCTCCCTGATTGCACTTTTCTGTGCCAGGATCTGTGAACTTTTTCCCTTTCAGAAGCTCACAAATTCTCATGACTAAGAGATCACCCATTGAGAGTCACATCTGATGGGAGGGACGAGATTGGAAAATGAGAGTTCTAGAAAATGACAGGGATAGCAACAGGACCTGAGTCATCTCCCGCAAGTCCTCCCCAGCCACCTTCTGTGCTGGTCCTTTGCTCCATGGTAACGACTTAAAATGCAATATTTAAATAGATGCGGCTTCTTGATTTTGAATAATTCTTTAAATTTAAAAAATTGCATGGCTCTCCTTTTGCCCGATAAGTTGAAAGTTTCTATTTTTAAGACACCTGAGGTTTCTCCACAGTGACATAGTTGAGGAAAAGGCTGCAGGCCTTGGAGCCAGGGAGAGCCATGTGAACTTTGGCCCCACTACTGACTAATTGTGTGGCCTTGGGCACTTTATTTGTTCTCCTTGAGCCTCAGTTTCTCCCTTTTAAAAAGCAGGGATACAGACACCTACATCATACAAGATCTTTGTATGATATACTTGAATATTCTGGGCATCCAATAAAGGTAGCTATTATTGTCATTATCATCATCATCAACATCATCATCATCACTCTTCCAAACCCGAGTACACCAGAACAGACAATTATGGAATTTAGGGCACTTTTTAACAAGGCTCAATTAGTGTTATTTCTATGCCAAACTATAAAGTCCTTAAAGAACCACTGATTTTTTTCCTCTCTTAAGAAGTAACATGTTCTATACCATACCTACTCCAAGTGAAAATGAAGAAGTGAAGTCCCTTTCTTAATTGCAAAGCAAACAGATCTTCAGCCAGAAGGCAAAAAAGGCAGGACCCAGGCCTGGCACTCGTGTCTGAGAGCTACACGAACCTCTGGTAAAAAGGTCCAGAGAAGAGAATTCTGGAGAACTGTGCATACCTTGGCTGGTGGCAGTGCTGATGAGCCCCAGGGAACTGTCTCCTTTTCAAAAAATGATACCTAGGAACTCTACTTGTAAAAGCTAAAAGGCTCCTCTCTTTTCTGACTTTTGGAGTTGGTGCTAAGAGACTGAGCAGTAGCCAGCTGTCTTTGGTCCACCAGGCCCTGGAGACAGTGAATCCCATGGAACGGGAGGAGAGTGCAACCATCCCCCATCAGGACGTAAAGTTTGTCACGATGGGACTGCAGATACGCAGGAAGATTATTATAACACAATCATGGAAACAGACCAGACCACCCCTTCGTAGAATGATCATTACAGGAAATGTCCTCCAAAATTCAGCAATTTCTAATGCGATTTTTAAAACCTGATACTAGCTAATACTTATTGACTACCTGATTTCAAGCATTTGTTCTAAATCATTTACGGACTTTTCAGATTTAATCCTCTCAAAATTGTGTTGAGATATGTCCTGTTATTCCTCCCATTTTATAGAGGAGAAAACTGAGATTCAGAGAAGCTAGGTAACCGCCTAAAGAGGCAAACAGGATTAGATGAATAAAGTTCTCTCTTGTTCTCCCAAACTGGATCCAGTCAACAGTTTCAGCATCTTTCCAGGCGCCCAAGATGAAATCCAGACTCTTCCTTACCTACCCTCTATCTGAACATTATTCTCTCACCCAGCACAGTATTCCTGTCTTTGAAGCCACTTTAGCCCCATCCGTCTCAGAGCCTCCCTCCCTCCCTTCCTTCTTTCCTCCTGGTGGATCTCTCTGGTTGGGATTTCTAGCCCTTCTGATCTTTCCCATATACTGGACAAGGTTAACCCTAAAACACCATTTTCCTTAGGTCATTCTGCTGTAATATTCTTCAAATGCAAATCAGAATCACATTACTCCCAGGCTGCATGACCTTGAGCAAGTCACCTAAACTTCTAGTGCCTCTCTTTCCTCACTTACAATGTAAGGATGATAGCACCTACTCCTTAGCACTATGTGAAAATTAAATGAGATGCTACACATAAAACCCATAGAACAATGCCTGACACCTAGAAACATTCAATAAACTGTCACCCATGAAAACTGAATTCTAATCTCTCTCTCTCTCTCTCTCTCTCTCTCTCTCTCTCTCTCTCTCTCCTCTCCCATCTCCCTCTCCCTCTCCTCTCTCACCAAACTCTTAACTAAAGGGCCTAGGAAGTCATGTTCCACAAAGACTCATCAGACAGATTTTTATTAACTGTGTATAATAAGGCTTACTTTCTAATCTGTCTTTGGCATAACATAACAGACAAAGCAGGAAATCAAAAATATGACGTTGCAAAGTCATCTCTTTGGGAAATTTGCATCTGTATATAGTCCCCTCCCAGGGATCCACAGAGGTGTTAGACATTTGCTATCCTTTCTCTCTCAGGGTTGCCACCTATAGGCTTCATCTATATATCAAGAAACTTCCTCAAAAGGTCCCTTATCTCAATGCATTTCCTTTACTGATTTCAAAATTCCTTAAGACAAAGCCTAATCTTACTACTAATTACCAATCAGAAAATCTTTGAATCCACCTATGACCTGTAAGTCCCTACTTGGAGATGTCCCAACTTCCTGGACTAAACCAATGTAAATCTCACATGTACTGATTTATGGTTTTTTAAACTTCTGTTTTCCTAAAATGTATGTAACCAAGCTGCAATTCAATCACCTGGGGCACATGTTCTCAGCATATCTTGGGATGGTGCCAAAGGCCAAGGTCACTCACACTCTGCTCAGAATAAACTGTCTTAAATATTTTGCAGTTTGGCATTATTTTGTCAACCTTCCTTCCTTCCTTTGTCTTTTTTCTTCCTTTCCCTCCCTTCCCTTCCCTTCCCATCTTCCAGGAGCTGCCAGTCAAGCCACTTGCTCTTCTGAAAAGCTGTCTTCTCTCGGGTCAACTGCTATTCTTTAATGATCCTATGCCTCCTCTCTATAATACCTCCTGTCTGTCCACTACCATGGCAGGTAAGTTCTTCCCCCTCCTTGTCCCTTTCTAGGATGCTCTGGCCAGCATTTCTTTTCCCTCTTCGGAATTCTACTTACAATATAGTCAGTTCTGCCTGGTATAGCATCCAATTGATTCTTAATTGTCTCCAGTGGGTGACATTTCTTCAGGACAGGGCTGTGTCAGTTTCTTTACAGAACAGGTGCTAATACCTCCTAGCAGTGCCTGGCTCATACTAATTCTCTTCCCACTCCCCCGTAAGAGTACAAGGTCAGGCCCAAGGAAGGCACTCCATGAAAACTCATGTCATAGAGCAAATGACCACTGCCCTCACAAGTTCCATGAAATTCCTCATCACAGAGAGTTCCTTTTTTTTTTTTTTTGAGTTGGAGTCTCACTCTGTCATCCAGACTGGAGTGCAGTGGCCGTTCCTGGCCACCGCAGCCTCGACCTGCTGGGCTCCTGCTATCCTTCCGCCTCAGTCTTCCACGTAGCTGTAACTACAGGCGCACGCTACCACACCCGGCTAATTTTTTGATTTATTGTAGAAATGAGGTCTCGCCAAGTTGCCCAGGCAGGTCTCAAATCCGCGGGCTCAGGCAATCCACTCACCTCAGCCTCCCAAAGTGCTGGGATTACAGGCTGAGCCACCAAGCCAGCTGAGAGTTCCTTTAAAGACAGTAAAATCCTCCTCCTCCCTAGGAAGAACATCAGCAGGCCAGTGGTTCTTTCAGCCTTAACTATCCCCAAATATCTCTCCAGCCTGCCTGACAGAGGCTCCTGTCTCCAACCAAAATGTCAATCACAGAATGACCAACCCAACCTACCAACCAGGACCATCCTGATTTTAAAACTGAAAATCCAGCATCTCCTCTGAAGTTCTAGGCAGGCTGGGACTGTTGATCGTCTTATTGTCTGCCTAGATAAAGGCCTTTTTTTAGAGGGAGAAAAAACAATGACTCCAAGCAGTCAACTAGAATCCATCCTCTTAATCCTACCCTGAACAAATGAAGGAGACCCCAAATCCAGTATGGTTCTTCCTCAGAGTGATGGGAGTTTGTTGTTCATTTGCTTGTTTGTTGTTCGTTTGAAGTCCTCTGAGGTTATCTAGAAGCAGGTCTTTTTCCTCCCTCGACAGAACTCCAGCATCAATTGAATCTATAAATTTGATCATTAATACCATGAATAAGCTCCACATATCAGCTCCCAGGAAGAAAAGGGAGAACAGTTAAATGGAGGCTGAAATCTATCAGGGTAGGAGGAGGAGAAAGGAACTTAAGACAAGCCCCCCAGAGCCAGCCAACACAGGGACAAGCTTTCCCTTCCCAGCTTCAGGCTACCTTCTGGAAAGTCTGATGCTCAGCTCAACTGGAGATGCAGCTAAAATCAGTGGTGTGTGGTGGGGCTGGCAAACCTACCCTGGAACTGCTCATCTCAAGTTGTGACAGACACTCCAGACCAAAGGGCACCACCCAGCTGGGCCAGACACTAAGATCTCCTCATTTCTGAATCTTTAAATCATTCCCAACAAAGGCTGCAATTTCTCTTTGATCCTCCATATTGCTCCCTGGATTAAAGAGAAAAGCAAGTGCCTCTGCCCAAGCCCAATAAAGAAAACTTGCAGGTATCCCCAAACCATCAGCAGCTCGTGAGAAATGAGTGCCCTGGCACACCTGAATGGGAATCTCATCCCAGGAATTTAGAGATCAAAAGGGAATCAAAAGTATTGATTCCTACATGCTATCTTGGAATTTAGCTCCCAATTCTCCTTCTAAAAATAAGATACAGAATTAGATGCATCTTCACAAAATAATACACCTGAGGCCTTAAGAAGATCACAGATTCCAGTTCTGTCTTTGACGAATGTGATTATGAACAAAATGGCTGTGTTGCAAAATAATCACGATAATGATGATAATGGTGATGACAGCAATAAACACATACATAGCATTTACTCTGTGCTACTCACTGTTCTAAGCACTTTACTTAAACAAAACTCAATCTAATCCTAACAACAATGCTATCAGATGGAGGTACTACTGCTATCTCCATTTATAGGTGAGAACATTGTGACAGAGAGGTAGAGAAATGTGCCCAAGGTCACACAGTAGGACCTGAATGCAGGCGGTCAGCTAGAATCCGTCCTCTTAATCCCACACTGGACAAATGCAGGAGACCCCAAATCTAGCATGGTCCTTCCTCGGAGTGACAGGAGTTTGTTATTTGTTTGCTTGTTTGATGCCATCTCTGTTCACTAAGGGCCGGAGGTGGCTTGCAGGAATCTATAGTGGTAAGAGAACACTTATCAAAAGCAGGTAAAAGGTGCAAAGGACAAACAGTGGTTGGGACAGAAAATAGAGATGGGTTGAGGCTATAAAAAATGCACACCTTGTGTTCTGGGGGCAGTGCGGACAAGACATTTGACAGCCCTGGAGGACAACTTTTGGTGGCCAGGGGCGGGGGTCTGCAGTCATGTGTACACATTTTGTTCCCTTTCTAGGAAACTTTTTCCAGAACTCAAGAGGATGATTGGACGCATCCTCCACCCCACATCTAAAGTGCAAATTGCCCTTCTGTCTGATTAACAACAGACCCTATCCTCCGCATTCATGTGCTTGGACAACCAGGCAGGGCTGGCATCCACCTGTGGAAATTGAGGAGTCCTGCAAAGAAAGCTGCGAGCCTGAGTAGATGGTTCTACCTCTTCTTCCAACAGGGCAGGCAGGGTCATAGTATCCTTGGAAAATCTCATTGAATCTGCTCTAACCCAGCCATCAGGACCCCATGTAATATGTTTCCTGTCATTTGACCAAAAGAGCTTGGGTCTGGAGTTTTTTAAGGCAAGTAAAACCAGCTCCTGCCTTGACCATGAATAGCTTTCAGGAATAGCTTTCAGGAAAAGCACTCAGCAAGCACCAGAAAGTGAGGAAGAAAGTGGGTAAGTGAGAAAGTAAGAGTGAATAAGGCCACTTCCTAATGTTGATTAAAGACTTTTCAGACTTACTCTTCTCATATCAAAGTCCAAGAAGGCATCGGATAGAATCAGAAGGGCAATCCCAGAAACAGCCAGGAAAATAATCACCAAACTTTCCAAACAGATCTACCCTTGACCACAACTCTCTATGGCCATGACCTGGGAATAACAATGGGAGAATGGGTGAGAACAAGCTCTAAGAGAATCTACTGGCGCATTACGCAGATAGTCCCTCAAAGATGTCCACACCCTAATTCACAGCATCTGTGAATACATCACCTTACATGGCAAAAAGGACTTTGCAAATGATGGGAAGGTTATGGATTTTCAGTAGGGAAGAGTATCCTTGATACTCTTTTGAGGTGAACCCAATCTCATCACATAAGTCCTTAAAAGTGAGAATCTTTCCCAGCTGTGGTCAGGCAAGATTTCACTGAGGAAGAAGGGTCTGCGAGGAAATGTGGCTTGACTGAAGATGAAGGAAGGGGCCATGAGCCAAGACATGAAGGTGATCTGTGAAAGCTGCAAAAAGGCAAGGAGATACAGCTCTGTTGGTGCCTTCATTTTAGTCTGGTGAGACCGGACTAAATTTGTATTGTTTTAAGTCATCGAGTTTGTGGTTATTTATTATGGAAGCAATAGAAAACTAAGAGAGCTGGGTTCCCATATGGGAATCCTAGACCTCTCCACAAGACTGTTCAGTAGGTCAGTCACACAGGGGAACAGACCCCAAAGCAGGCAGTACTTAGCCTGTTTCTAGAAACATCCTGCATGGAGTCACTTCACTCATTTTCTAGGGATTTGTGTGATGCCCACAGACACCAAGGAGGATAAATAAGCATCCCTGAATTGAACCCACTAACAACCAAGCCAAGACCACACCCCTGTATGTGGACCTGTGAACAACAATAACTGTTTTGACCTGAACTGTGGGGAGGCCTACTCGTTCCTCCACATCACTGGTGAGGCCACAGCCTCTAGTGGACAAGCCCCAAATGGAACTTTCTAGGTGGAGTCATACAACCATTTTCCCCACAATTTTCTAACCTGGCAAGATAGATTTGAGGGTCTCTCTGGCTAAAAATCTAACAAGGCACAGTCATCATCTCTAGAGGATGAGGGGTGCACCCGTGATACTTTACTCTTCTTAATCTTGGTTCCTTACTATGGTTTTTGGAACCTGCCCTGAAACACCCAACTATGGAAACAACTTCAAGAGGCTGTTGGTGCCCCCTAGTGGTCTTGAGACGCACTTCACACTGATCTGTCCCTAAGCAGGCTTTGGTGGAAAATATTACAAGTTAGCTTTTAGCCCTTGTAGGGGACTAAACCGTGCAGATTTCCCCGAGAATCGGGAATTTCTTGCTACAAAAGAATTTTCGTTCTAAAACCTGGAAAAACCTGAACAAGTTATTCTTTCTAACCCTGGTAACCCTCCTAGACCCCACGGAAAAAAGTACCTGAAGAGGACATCTTTCTGTCTAAGCACCAAAAACACCCAGACCCACACACATGCGACCTGAGCAGCGCTCTTTTAAAAATGCATCTTAATTTGAGATCAGCAGTTGAATTGAGCATACTGTACTTTGCTTATGTTAGGAAAATAACAATTTAAGATTTATAAAATTTTTTGGTCCCTTTTCTGCACATCCTTGAAACACTTGTTAACTTTCATCTTTTTTATAATAACCATCTGAACAGACTTGAGATACTATCTCACTGTGGTTTTAATTTGCAGTTCTCTGATGATGAGTGATATTGAGCACCTATTAATTTACCTTGGCCATTTACGTGTCTTCTTTTTTTTCTTGATTACCACTTTCTTATTTTTTTCTCTATTATTTTTTTAATTTTAAAGATGTGGGGTACAATTCAGGGTTAGGTATATGAATATTCATTATTCGGGTACCCTTGTTGTCTCATCTAATTAAGATTTATAAAGTACTTCCCGACTCATTGAAAAACTGGGGGTGAGGGGCAGGGAGGAAACACAGCGGTGGGAAAGTAGGGTCACCCGTACTAGTGGAGCAGACCATAAAAATAAATTCAAATTATCTCTAGAAGTGTGCAAATTCAGTTTTCTCAATTGATGCAGAATTCCCTAGCTCTTTTGCAAAGTTATTGAGAAATGCATAACTTCCTGGGGGGCTGAGGGGACAGCACCTGCTTTCTCTTCATTTTTCCTTGTAATGTTGGTAAGTTTTAAGGAGGTCAAAAGCCCGGAGCTATGAAAGTCCAGTGCCCCAAACACATTCAGGTTGGTTTCAATGACCAACATATGAAAGTTCGCTGGAGCTGGGAGCTGGGAATTGCATGGTACTTTTTGTTTGCACTGAAACTAGCCAGTAAGCAGAAAAGCAGAAGTAATTCATCAGGGTTCTTTTTTTTATTTTCTTTTTTTTTTTAACCAATCACGGATTTGTTTACTCTGACAGTTACAACTAAACATGAAACCGTCAGAACTGCTATTCAAAAAGAGGATGATGGCCTCTCCTGGGATGGAGTGAGCTCTCCATCAGAGCAGCCGGGTGACTGGCCTCACTGTGACATGCATCCAAGTGATTAGATGGCAGGGATCTTATAAAGAAACTCGTGTACTCATGCAGGACGATTGGGTCAGATGCTGTCACAGCCCTACATGCTCTGTTAGCGCACTTCATGATGTCTGGAGAGCTTGATTCCTAAATGAGCATTTGGAGTCCTGCTCACATCTGGTCCACTGTGTGCCAGTGAACCTGCTAGTGATCATGTGTGTACACTCGGCCAGGTATGAACATTTAAAATCATTGGTTGTTCTGGAATTGACATTTTCGTTGAGATTTAACAATTCTATCGTGTGTTCATTAGGAATACAGGGCATCTGGGTTTTTTAATTAATTTATTTATTTTTATTTTAAAGATTTGGGGCACAACTCAGGGTTAGGTATACAAATGGTCGTTGTACAGGTAAAGTTTGGGCCTCACTTTGCTCCCCACTTCACCTGATTTGATCAGGTACCCTTGTTGATCATCAGTGTTCTTAAGAGAATGATTATGAGATAGGGTTTGGGGTCAATGCAGATTTTAGAATGCTTCCTTTTAAGATGGCAGAAATAAGTGGTTTTGCAGTTAACTTCTCAGATGGAAGTCAGGTGTTCACCTATGTGGTAAAATTTGTAAGATAAAAATGCTCCCATCAATTTTCCATGAAAGCCTGAGTAGCAGAGGATTATCTAGAAAAAAGCCAGTTTCTCAAGGCACGCGGTAGTCTTCCCCAGGGCCCATCTGAAAGAGGGCACCAGCTCCAGTGACCTCTAACCTCTCTAAAAGTTGACATTATCTGTCCATTTCCTCATACACAAAATGAAGGTGTTCATTTTTATAACCCTTCTATAACTTCTTACAGGTGACACCTTCCCGCAGGTGTTTGACAAAGTGGCAAAGCTAGATGAATGCTCTTGTCCCGTCTTAATAAACTTCATTTTGTAAAGATATGCTTGTCAGATCTCTTTCCAAGAGGTTTGAGGCCATTTTTGAGAAGTTGTATTAATTACTACAGCTGGTCACTTAGCTATGACATATCCTAGCTTCAAAAGCTAAAATTAAATCACCTGGAATCCTGAAAAATATCAACCTAGGATAGATTGAGATTGCTAAACTGAAGTTATTACAGATCTCATGGATGACATGTTCGTTGAAAACTTTTGCTTCATTTTAAAGGATAAATAGAATAAGAACCACCTCTGGTTAATTAGGTAATCAGTTCCTCCTGCAGTTGTCTTGTTTAATGGAAGAACTTTAAGAATGGCAAAGAAATGAACAGCTCTAAGCCCACACACAAAATGGCTTGTAAAGGGAGAAAGGCAGTTATGTAACGCAAGACGGGACTACATGTCAGATCAATGGTACTGTGGGATGGTTTCTTTAGCAAATTTCGTAAACTTTGCCTATCTCTTCTTGTATGAGAACCTAAGCCATATCAACCTGCTAATTTTCCCTGGCACGCCCTCCTTTTCTCCTGACACAGAGAATTAAAGGTAAGCCTGTATTACTAAGCCAAAACCTCAAGTTTCACAAGTTTGGACTCAAATCATCCTGACATTTTGCAGTGGTGAAAGCAGACAAAAGAATCAACCAGGAGTGCATAAAATCATATTATGCATAAAATAGGGAAAGTTGGTTTTAAGCTTCTAAAGCAGTAAAATCAGAGTCAGAATTTTTTTTTCTTAAGAGTGGAGTTTAGGTAAATCACTGAACTATGTTCAGAGGGGTGACTCCTCCAATTTTAACAACTCTATTCATTTTTTGCATTTCCTTGTAGTCTCTGAATCCTTACCTAGGGTTCCTAGGTCATGGAAAACTAATTTGCTAAACTTGAAATTTCTTGGTCAGTGAGCAAAGACATACCATACCACCCTGTAGATATTAGCAATTTAAAAGAAGAGCTTTTAAGATACTTTACACAGTATGGAATTATCTGGAAGCTTTGTCTTCCCTATGACCCACTGTTAGTGCCTGTAACTATTCTTGTTTTTTGTTGTTGTTGTTGTTGTTGTTGTTTTGAGTTGGAGTCTCACTCTTTCGCCCAGACTGGAGTGCAGTGGCCGCTCCCAGCCACGGCACCCTCAACCTGCTGGACTCCGGTGATCCTTCCGCCTCAGCCTTCCAAGTAGCTGGAATTACAGACGCACGCTACCATGCCCGGTTAATTTTTTGGTTTATTGTAGAGAAGAGGTCTCACCAAGTTGCCCAGGCAGGTCTTGAACCCGCGGGCTCAGGCAATCCACTCACCTCAGCCTCCCAAGGCACGGGATTACAGGCTGAGCCACCGAGCCCAGCTGTAACTATTCTATGGCCTGGGTTGGCCCATGCAAAGGGAAGGCCTATGTCCCAAGGCCAAAGAGGATCAGTTACTCTCTAAATAAGGCGAAACACCAAACCAGCTGGCCAAGGCTAACACCCTGGCTTTATTATAAGGAAGTCTTTTCTGTGCCACATGCTTTTTGGGGGGCAATATTGTAACTCCCTCCCAACCCTTACCCCTGGGAAAAAAAGCAGGAGGGAGAACTATACTTTCAGGATTCTCTAACCCTCACCCAGCCTAAGATCAGCTTCATGTAATTGTCCACAAACCAGTCGAGGGGTAAAACATTCAAAGCCTCCTGTTTTCAAAGGGGGCAGGTATGCTCAAGGACCAGTAAACAAAAGTCCCTAATTTGTTGCAAATCATACAGTGGACACAATCATACAGTGGTTGCAGTCAGTGTCAGGATGATGAGTCACTTCATCTGCTACATGCAGGCAGACACACTGACACCAAACAAGGATTTTTAAATAACTTTTTGTCACCCTAAGTCCAATCTAGGCAAGTCCTATGACTGAAGGAATTGCATATTTCAGCTTTGTGTTATTAAGGGGCAAAACAAAGTAAGGCTCAGAAAACTGAAATTCAAAGAGGAGGCAAAAAATATGATTTTCTACATAGGATAACTTACTAATATGTTACAATAGGGTGCCTGCAGGTCATTACATAGGAAAAGGCATATGCTCCCTATTTCAGGAAGAAAAGGGAATGTGGTGATAATCTGGCTGTGATTTGGGGAGATACCACTCAACTGCAGAGGCTGATCCTGCACACCTGGAGATCCAGGTGAGTGTGGTGCCTTCACCCACTCTGAGCTGTGAGTTTGACTAGAGAAGGACCCTTCCACTCACCCCATCCTCACACCCAGGAGGTTTGTCCTTTGTTTGAGAATACACAAGGGTCTGGACATTCCTGCAGCTCTTGTGACCCATCTATAGGACATAGGCTCAGAAAATAGTGGAACCATCTTTTCCAAGAATAAAGGAGTAGAAATGTGCCTCACCTCAAGACTGGAGAGCCAGAATTCAGATAGCTCATCAAAGGAAACAGAGAAGTTAGTTTGGATAACATGATGTGGAGCCAGGAGCATAATTTCATGCTCTGTCGAGGTAAATCAACAATGATAAAGCATTCAAGGAAATGTCAGAGAGCCAACAAAGACATGGAGTAGTCTGAAAGCTTTTGCCAAACATAAGAAAATGAATTTTTTTAAAATCTCCAGTAGTCGTCCCCAGAGAAGGTACCAGACTGCCATGTTGCACAACATCACAGGGCACATTCATAGTCCTGCCTGCACTGGGGGCTTTATTTCCCTAGAGTTGTGCCAAGCAATACTGAGTGATACCAAGATCATCCTAGCCCCAGATGGTTCTCAGGGGAAAAAAAAAGAGCTTCAAATCCCTTCACCCACCATATGAGACACTTGTTAAAGTACCTTCCATATAAGAATATAGACTAGAACTAAGAATTAGCAGTAAATGTTAATAAAAAAATAATAGTCTGGATAGCATGATGCAAGGAATATGCTTCAAAACATAAAGACCTTGGAAGCCATATCTGGTTTTACCAAATCCCAAGGGAAAAGCATGATTCTTTATTAAAATTCCTGCTAACACCAAAGCACCTGGGCTTCTCTGGGGTTGACCTCCTGAGTTGTGTTGAGCATTAACAACCTCTTTCTAAGAGGGGGTCTGACCATGACCACTGGAGGTGTGGCCCTTGACCGTGGAGGTATGGACAATGACCATAGAGGTATAGATCATGACCACTGGAGGTGTGGAAAACCAAAGAAGAAGTCAAAAGTCCACACCCTTCTCTCTCCTCTACCCTCTCCTGTACCTGGAACTGCAGTCCTTGTAGAAGAAACAAGGGGAATGTAGGCTTCAGAGATGCAAGTGCAGGTAGAGATTTCCTCAGGTGAGGAAGGAATACAAGAAGGAGTCCTTTGCTCTCCCTCTGAACTGCTAGAGGGCTGGTCTGCCTTACTCCTCCCACCCCAAGCTGAAGGTAACTTCAGAAAAGTGCCCTGAGCCATTAAAAAGAAAGATACTCACACCTGCAATACCAGCACTTTGGGAGGCCTAAGGGGGAGAATCACTTGAGGCCAGGAGTTTGAGGAAAGCCTGGGCAACAAAGTGAGACCCTGTCTCTACAAAAAATAAAATAAAATAAATTAGTCAGATGTGGTGGCATCTGTAGCCCCAGTTACTCAGGAGGCTGAGGCAGGAGGATCGCTTGAGTCTACGAGTTCAAGGCTGCAGGGAGCTATGATTGCACCACTGCACTTCATCCTGGGTGACAGAGTGAGACCTTGTCTCAAAAAAAAAAAAAGATACATTTTTTTAAAAGAAAGAAACAAAAGACCCGATTAGAAGAAAAGCAAATGACTTATTTTCCTGCCTCTGGGACAACTCTCATTAATTTGTCATTGAAATAAAGGCGTCCACATGAATAAGAAAATAAGAGAGTTCAGGGGATTTCAAGGACAAGGGGAAATCTTGTGCTGGGTCTTGGGTACTTTGGACTCTACAGTGGGCCACATGCCCACTTTGGGCATCATCTAAACTAGTCATGCCCTGGTTCCCTGGTCCCTATCTCTGTCCATACATACACTAATTGTGGGACCCTGGTCGCAGATATCATCAACACACACCATGTGAAGAGGGAGCGGATATGGGCCTGGTTTTGCACAGTCTCATCCGTGAGTCTGTTCAATAACCGAAGGGTCTACTTGAGAAAATATGACAGAAGAGTAAAAACAACACAAAACATTGGGTGCCCCAATCAGGAAACACAAAATCTCATTCTGAAACACACAACAGTGTAAAAACAGTAAAATATTTTCCATGGAATATGGAATACTGAGTAATCTTGTTGAATCAATGAGTGAAGATACTAGTCAATCAACTGATCAGTGATCCCCAAAACACACTGACAATTAGCACTCCTGTGAACAGAAGCATTCAGAGTCTTTGAAATGTCAACACATCAAGGTACAAGTGACAGTGACGGAGCAAGAGGAGAGGGCCACCCAGATGAGAGTCAGCTTCTTGGAGTTCCACACGCTTTACTCTACTCCTGACCTAGCTGTGGGTTGTGTTGAGAACATCCCAAAATCCCACCTACAGTGGAGAGTGTTGGAGAAATGTAGAACCATAAACTCAACTTCATAAATTGTTCCCTGTGAACAAGCTGAGTCATTTCAGGGGATTTTTAACTCTTTCCATTTGTATTCATATGTCACTGAGGCAGGCAACAGGCAATTAATAAACAACACTCTGCAAACCTGAAAAGCTCATTTACCAAACCAAATTTACCAGAATAATAAAAGGCTAATAGTCCTGAACATCTGGACTGCGGATGAAAACAAAAAATTCTGGTTCTACAACATCACCCACTGATATCCCTCAGAGGAAGAAAATTTTTAATAAGCGGCCTACGTTCCTGGGAAAGATGACCTTAGCAGAATTTATATATTGACTGATATTTTTCCACACGAACAATGATATAACAGAGGTTAATTTTCTTTGACCCGAAGGAATAGCTTTTTTTATAGAAATGTCCCATCGACCACAAAATTGGGGAAGAAGTGTCCTATGCAACACAAAGTGTTCTGAAGAATATATAAACCACTTAAGGGAGTAACAGAAATAACATGAGATAAAACCAATTGCAGCGACAGAATACCAGTCTGCATTAAATTCTTAATTAATTTCACAATATTTTTCTTCTTGCCCAGGCTGATCTTGAACTCCTAGATACAAGCCACCATGCCCAGTCTATTTCACAGGTTCTATAAGGGGCAAGGATGCCTCCATAGGGGTCATGAATACAGGAAGGCTTCTTTCATTGGGGAGATTCTGACATTGCAGCTCAAATTACAGAATTCTCCCTGAGAGAGGAAGGGAAGTCAGCCTGATTGCTTCAGTCATGAAACTCACTACTGAGGTCCACTCATCTTCTTCCCCATACCCTCTGTCCAAGCCTTTCTCAGGTCAGTGTTACCTTCTCCTTTCTTCCTCTACAATCTGTGCCAGCAAACTAGAATTTTCACTGTTGTTGTTCCCCCATCTCTTGGCGAGATGCAGAATAGAGTCATCTGGGGTGGGGTGGGGACTAGGCTAGCCTGGCATAGAGAGGGGGAGGGGCACAGCAAGCAGGAAACATGGGATGTCAGTGCAGACCATCGGTAAGGCATCTTTGTTTCTTAGCCTTTCTGCAAGGCAAGGGGAGCACTGACCAGACAGGTAACCTCCCCACTGGCTCATTGTTTTCTGTCCCTTGTCTTCCCTGCCTGCCCTCTAGTAGAGTGACAAAATAGCCAGTGAGGACAGCAACAACCAACAAAACCCAGTGGCAGAAATGCGGTTCCTTGCAGAATAAGAATCAAAGCAATGGATGGGTCCTCTGATGAGGAATGAAGGGAAGATTGCTGTGCTCTCCGTTCCCACACCGTTGCTGGTATTGTTCATTGCTCTTATGGTTGCTTACCCTACGACACAAATAGTATGCATCATGCTTCCTATAAGTCTATAAAGGAAAAAATGTAGCATAAGTACAGCAAGACCTATTTCAGAAAAGAACAATGGAGTCATTTTTTTCCTTAGATAAATAAAAGTCCACATAGTGAGTATCACTTTCCAGATGGACTTTGTTTGCATGCCCAGTCAACGCCATAGGTCGTCTACCTCCAGTGGAGTGGAGAGGGCACACCAGTGCTTAGTGTCTGCGTATTAGTGGTAAAAGTGTCATCCGACCCCTCACTCCAGGGCACAAAGAGAGTGATGCTCTACCTTGAAACATGCTTCTCACTCTTCATGTCTGTAGAACTGGGAAATATTTTCATTCATCATTACATTTAGATCCTTTAGATCTTAAAATTTTAAAGCATAAATCTGAACTTTCCAAAAAGCCTGCTAATCCTAAGCATAGTCCCAAATATGTATAGTATTTATTCTTTTCAACTGTTATAACAATCAACTTATTATTCAGTGGATTAAGTGTGTAACCACCCCTGACCCACATGGCTTAATTACCAAGCCACAACGCTATTAGCTTTAAATTCTGGCAAAAGGCTTAGTTATGTTAGTGTTTATTGTCACAGCAGAAGGAATCAAGTCATAAGAAGCCCGTGAACAAACAAAGTGGCATTTGACATTTATTCTCATATATGAATTATGCTTTTAAAACTCCAGGGCTATTTTTAATCCATATTTAATAATATGGCCTGATACCAACTGAAGCTTTTACATGGAGATGAAAAGCCTATTTCCTTGTGAAATTCTCACAAGGAATTATTACAACAAAGGAACATCTTGTTCTAGAAAGCCTGCTTAATAATGCAGCCTGTTTTTATATACCCTGGTGGTTTACGCTCTTGAATGACAGAGTATTCCAGCCCCTATAGTGACTCAAAAGGTTAAAAATGCAGGAAGAACTGACTACACAAAGCCTGCTTCCTTTCTCTGGACCATGTCCCCTTGAAACTACCTTCATCCACTCCATGGCTCCCACCGGGTCATCTTTTCACCCACTCAGAGGTCACCAGGTCAGAAGAGACACAGGCCACGACAAATCCCAATCACCAATTGCCATGTAACAAATACCCCAAATTTATCAACCTAAAGTATCTGTTGTACTACCTCTCATGATTTTGTGAGTCAGAAATGTGAGCAAGGTTTGCCTGAGTGATCTTTCTGGTCCATGTGGCATTGACTAAGGCCACTCGGTGGCATTCAGCTGGTGGATGGGCTGGTCTGAGGGGGGCCAAGACAGCTTCACACACATATCTGGTGTCTTATAGAGATGGCTATAAGGCTGGGCTCAGATAAGACTTATCAAATGGAGTACCTACCGGTAGCCCCTCCAGTATGGTAACCTCAGTATGGTCAGTGAACAAGGCAAAAGCTGCACAGTCTTTGGTAATTAAAAAAAAAAATCACCAGGCATCACTCTCACTATATTCTACTGGTTACCAAGTAGTTACAAAGGACAGACCAGATTCAGAGGGAGGAGAATCAAATCCCACTTCTCAATAGGAGTGTCAAAGACTTGGCAGCCATCTTTAATCCATCATACTATATGATTCCAAAGTATGCTGAAATGCTCAAAGCATTTATGAATATGATTAAGAACTAATACGATTCGTTCTTTACTAACTTGAACTGGTTTAAGAAAACAGTAGTGGTGTCTAAAAGCAATGGAGTTATTGTTTTCTACCCAGTCATGGGCAGAGCTATGTATCTGCTGTACTTCCTTTAGCTAACCTCAATAGCTGGAGAATGGCAGAGAAATCTTCTTTTATTGCTGCTATTTATGATTCAAAAAGCCATAATATGTTGGTTTAAATGGTATTTAACAAAAAATGCCCCTCTCTATATCTGATGTGTTAATACCTCTGAGTTTTCTTCAGCATTTAATTCTCTGTTAGGAGAGTTAAATGATACAAAGAAGCCTTTGAGTACAATCCAAACTTCCTCCAGTCTGACCATTTATGGGAATAGAGTCGAAGTCATCCAACTTGGAGTTAAAACAAAGGGAACAAAGCTAAGGGAAAGATTAAGTCTTTCCAAGGTTCTTTGAACTCACCTCCAAGCCCCTGACACCAAAGGCACCAAAAAGGTGTTAATTTTTCTCATTTAGGGAGAAAGGGTATCCCTGAATCTCTCAACCAATAACCCCTTTATTCTGTGCAGGCTTCAAAGCACATGACAGCTGTGATTTTCCCAGCATCTTAGACACACCGTGTAGCCACCGTCCTGAGGGCCCCATCAAAACATCTTTGTGTGCCCCCACCCTGGGAAAAGAAGAGTGACCTTCCTGCTCTGACTCCTCTGTGGCTAGCGGAGGGCTGGGTACCACCATGGGGCCTGCTGGGGGTGGATAATGAGGTTCTTTCTCCTGGACTGCAGTATCCTAAGCCCCCAAAAGTTTAGGAAAATATAAGCACAGATCCTTTGGCAGAATGGGTCTGGGTTTTCTCCTCTCTCAGCAGTTGGCCACCGTCTCCAAAAGAGAGTCTCACTCCCCGGAAGGCAGAACCCGACTGCCTTGCTTCTCCGGGACAGCTTGAACTTGCACACTGGCATCCTAGGACTAATAGCTACTTCATCATCACTGTGTTGCTTCTCCTTTGCAATATTATAATAAATGTAGCTTCTTTCAGATGATCACGAAATGACTGTAGAAAGGGGATATGGAATGACAAAGATAATGGCCCAAAGTCATGGGACAGAAGGATCACTATTTACTATCATGACAATCATCTCCCATTTGATCTTCAACTATATCCCTTACTATAGTCTCCTGCTATAGAAACAGAAGGGGGGAAATGATTTTTCACATGCCACAATACTTTAATAGTTGTTCAATTACTGTACTCAGACAAGGCCAATGTCTGTAAATACAACCTGACTCCTTAGACATTGCTAGATTAGATGAAAAGATGTTATAAGACATATAATTGCCGGGTTCGGTGGCTCAGCCTGTAATCCCACGCCTTTGGGAGGCTGAGGTGAATGGATAGCCTGAGCCCACGGGTTCAAGACCTGCCTGGGCAACTTGGTGAGACCTCATCTCTACAATAAATCAAAAATTAGCCAGGCATAGTAGCACGTGCCTATAGTTCCAGCTACTTGGAAGGGTGAGGCGGATGGATTGCCAGAGCCCAGCAGGTCAAGGCTGTGGTGGCCGGGAGCGGCCACTGCACTCCAGTCTGGGCAACAGAGTGAGACTCCAACTCAAAAAAAAAAAAAAAAAAAGATATATACTCTACATTCTACAAAGAATGTAATTAAAAGCTGATCACCCAAATCTTTCCACCTGATAGAGTATTCACTCATCATGCAGATGGATGGATAAACCGATTCATCTTCCAAACAGAGGGGAATGCAACAGGTGGCTAGCCTCATGGGCAAAGAAGTAGAGCCTAAACGTCCCCTTGACAGTTGTCACTGGCCAGCCTGCTCATCAGTCCTCTGTGACCCCCTTCCTCAGACTGCATGGCAATTATCTCTTTGTGGATCATTCTCTAGGCTAAAGGCTCCAGAAAAGCAGAGGCTGTGTTTGTCCTAATCAGACTCTCAGTTCCAAGCACAATGTCCGATACCTGGCTGGTAATCAATAAATAATTTGTGTTAAAATATACAGTTGGACCCAAAACACCACTTGGTAGAGTGGAAGACTGAAGAGCAGCTTCTCCACATCAATAGATTCAACTTTAATGTGAACGACTATATAGTGTTAAGGGAAGAGAAACAAAGAGTTGGGGATAGAGTCCACAAACCTAGCAAAAATCTGGAATTAGAGAATATTTTTAACTTGATTATTTCTTATACATACGTATAAGATTAGACTTAACCCCTTAAAATGGATGTGTGTATCAACACAGTCTGTGTTTTCCAATAGCACTACCCCCTTGGAAACTTCAGAATTACTTTTCCAAATGATCCTCAACACGTGACTATTTCAGGCCTCCCTCCCATTCATTCAACATAAGCTTTGGGTAGGTTTCATTATCTTCCACAATTTACTGGACCTCTGCAAATAAAATTTGTCATGATTTCCTATAAACTTTGGTCAATTATTGTAACAGATAGGAGCATAAATTGAACATCTGGCTAGGGACACAACCTCAGAGAAAATATTTTGATATCACTGCACCACAGATGATAGTCTCACGATGGTTTTAAAATTTGTGGGAATCAAATTCATTTGAGTAGATGGCATACCAAGATCAGAGTGATATACCTACATATTCAGATGGGGTAATGTGAGTGTGAAATGATCCTGCTATGCATGCAGTTTAAACTTTGTTTTGAACAGGAAATCTTACCATGTAACACAGAGTTTAATTCTGAAAGGGCATGTGCTTGATAAAATATACCTCATTAAAATATGCTCATTAAAATATACCTCATAAAATATGCTCATTAAAAACAAAGGAAGAAGGGCAGGCTAGAAACACCTTGATCCCTCAGGATTTAAGGAGTTATAGAATATAAAGTAAAACAGCACTTGCAGATTCCAATGCAATAAATCCCCTACACGCAGAAGAGTTCTGTTCCAAGAATGTGGTCGTAAGTCCAATTTGTAAGTCCAACAAATTTAGCCTAGGTGTACAACTAACACATGTTGGTATGTACCAGCCACATTACCACTGTTTTTATGCTTGCTTCTGGACATCCTGGGCTTGAAATAAAGATACTATACTACTGTATTCTATGCAGTACTGTACAGTAAAGTATACTTATAGAGGATTCATGCACTTGACAATGTATGCTAGACACATGAACTAACTTATGTGATTGAACATGTGAACGCATATTTGCCTCTTTGAAAGTTCATTACTTGAAGGTTCATATGCAGTGGACTTACTATAAATGAAGCTGGAGGTGCTAAGAGTGCCATCACTGTCCACATTTTGGTTTTCCATGCATCAATTACAAGAAATTACTAAGATCAAGAGGATACATTTCTCCAGTGCAAACAGCTAACATGTTCTCATAAAAATATATGCAACACAAATGACAAAGGTCTAATATCTTTACTGTAAAGAACAGGAAGAATAAGCCCAATGCCCATTTATAAAATGCAAAGGACACAAGCAGCCAACTCACAGAAAAACAGATACCAATAGTTTTTTAATATACAAAAGAATACTTGACCTCACACATAATAAAAGAAATGCAAATTAAATGACAGTGGACATCATTTTCACCTCTCAGATTCAAAATGTTTGATGATAACTGAGCAGAAAAGTGTGGGGAAATGAGCATGGCACTGACACAGTGTCAGAGGAGCAGCATACTTGATATTAACTCTTTGAAGAAGAAATTTGGTAAGGGTTTTCAAAACCTTAAAAATGCATACCCTTAGCCAGGCTCGGTGGCTCAGCCTGTAATCCCGCGCCTTGGGAGGCTGAGATGAGTGAATTGCCTGAGCCTGTGGGTTCAAGACCCACTTGGGCAACGTGTTGAGACCTCATCTCTACTATAAATCAAAAAACTAGCCGGGTGTGGTAGCGCGCGCCTGTAGTTCCAGCTACTTGGAAGGCTGAGGCGGAGGGATCGCCGGAGCCCAGCAGGTCGAGGCTGTGGTGGCCGTGAGCGGCCACTGCACTCCAGTCTGGGTGACAGAGTGAGACCCCAACTCAAAAAAAAATGCATACCCTTTACTCTAGCAATGTCATTTCTATGAATTTATCTTCCATGTATTATTATACGTCTATGGAAAGATATCACTACACAATTGCTTAATATATCAGAACCAGGAAGCTGTCTAAACATCCACCCAGGAAGGACTGATTTTAGAGGATATCCAGGACTACAATACTATGAAATTGTTGACAAGAATGTGAGAGAGCTACAGGCACCAATAGGGTGTGATTTCTAAGATATGTTGTTAAGGGAAGAAAGCAGGACATAAACCAATGTATTTCCAGTGGAGAAAAGAAAAAGGCAGATGTGTTGTTTTTAAAATGTGCCCATGAATTATTTGACTTTTCTTTTAAACAGAGGAGCCTAATTCCACTCTCTTTGACAACTGGACTCAGTGTCTTGTTTCTAATGAATCAAACTAGGCAGAAGTGACAATCTGTGACTTCTAAGACTAAGTCATAAGAAGTATGATGGCTTCTTCCTTGTCTCTCTTGGACCCCTACTCTGGAAAAAGCCAGATGCCATGGTATAAAGACACTAAAGCAGCCCTGGGAAGAGTTCCAAGTGGTAAGAAACAGAACCTCCTGCCAAAAAGCATGTGAGTCAGACATCTAGAAAGTGAATCCGTTGGCCTCAACCAATCCTTCAGGTGAGACAACTCCCTCACCCCATCAGTCCTTCAGATGAGCCCACAGCCCTAACCAGTATCTTCACTGCAACCTCAAGAGCTAGAACTTCCCAGCTAAGAAGTTCAGAGAAACTAAGATTAATAAATGTCTGTTGTTTTAAGATTCTAGATGTTGGAGTAATTTGTTACAGAACTATAGCTATAACTTATTATATAACAATAGCTATATTGTTATATAATAACTAATATAGTGAGGATATATGGTTGAATATGTACAGAATATCTCTGGAAAGTTATTTAGTGGTTATCTCTAGGGAGAAAAATTGGGAGGCTGGGCCTAATAAATGGTAGATCACTTGTATTTTGTCTTTTTATATTTATAATTTTTTCTTATCCCAATGTATTATATTTTCAAAAAAGTTGGCAAGTACATTTTATAAAAGAATCCCTTGTGTGTATAAATGTGTTATACTAAACTATATTTTTACTATGCATAAATATATTTAATCTGTATTTTATTTTGACTTTACTTAAATCAAAGTTATAGAATTCATATACAAAAAAATTTAAACAAGATATATAAGATGTTCAGTATCCTAACTATTTCTTACTGTGATAGAAACTGCTAGTTGTTTATTCAAACAGCCATCCCCCCCTCCTTCT
This sequence comes from Cephalopachus bancanus, assembly GCA_027257055.1. NCBI lineage: Eukaryota > Metazoa > Chordata > Mammalia > Primates > Tarsiidae > Cephalopachus > Cephalopachus bancanus. Next base: position 1,182,309 of record JAPVLO010000260.1, on the reverse strand, counting down.
TTCTTCTAAATAAAACTCCAATTTTGTATGAATGGCAATGTATCTGGATCCAGGTGATGAATCAAAATAGGTCTAAGTTAGAAGTCAGCAAGTTTTTTTCTCAAAGGGACCAATAGTAAATATTTTAGACTTTGTGGTCTGTAGTCTCTGCCCAACTACTCCACTCTGCTGTTGTAGTGTGAAAGCAGACAAAGATGATGTGTAAAACAAAATAATAATAAACATGGTTGGATTCCAAAAAAATTTTGTTTATGGGCACTAACGTTTGAATATCAATATTTTTCATGTCATTAAATATTCTTCTTTTGATATTTTTTCACTAGTTAAAAATGTAAACATCCTTCTTAGGTTGTAGGTGTATAAAAACAGGTGGCAGACTGGATTAGACCTACCTACCGCAATTTGCTGACCCCTGGTTTAAGTCAATCTGGTGATCCATTTCCCTGTGCCTATGAGGGCTAGAGGGGTATAGGGCAGAATCCGGTTCCAGATAATAAGAAATCTGGGAAAGTCTGCAAGAGTTTTAGGAGGATTTCTCTTTCCTGATGATAGAGAAATGGGTATGAGAAGAAAGCTCCTGACCCTTCCCCCTGCCTTCCTGCTTGAAACATTGCTGGTGAGGTTTTGATACTTGAGGTCAAGGCAGCCATCTTTTGATGATAAAGGAAGACAGAACACAGAACCAGTCTGTGTCTTTAACAACATAGGTAAGGTGTTGCATCATCTATCTCTGGATTTATTGTACAAGAAAAATAAACTTCTGTTTAAGGCCACCTGTTACTGGATAACCTATTAACTGCAGCTGAATACACTCCTAATGACATTCTCTCCAAAATTAAATACCATAGTGCAGCACCAGCTAGGGCAAAAAGCATTATTTATAACAAGTACTTAAAATGTACCAAATTGTTAGCCCATTCACCACCCATATTGAGAGCTGTTTTCAAAGCTTAGCAGAGCAGATGGTCCCCATGCAAAAACAGGGGAAAACAATTAATAAACTGGCTTCAATTCAAGACTGGGGAAATAGATTTTATGCCTAAGTACTAACACATCCAAATTAAAATGTTGCTTTGGGAAGGAGAAAATGGAGCCCTCAGTGCAAGCATAGACTCCAACCAAAGATGGACTTGCATACTGTCTTTATGGGCTCCCCAAAAACATAGGGCTGTCTTTTAGAAGCTGTACATATTGTTTTAAAAAAAATATCTTCCCCAACTATGCCAGATATAATGATCAGTTTATGAATCAACAATCAAGTAGGAAAAAAAGGAAGAAAATTAATACTGAAAAAGAAAGAATTTAGAAGATTTGAGTATCTACCTCTTCAATTTAGAAGAACCTTTTCTTTGCTGAATGTGACAGGGGTTCAGAGAATGATAGACCAAAGACAGCTTATTTTAGAAAATCTTGAAGAATTTGTACTAAGGATTATCAGAGGGCATCACTCTCTGTGGACTGAAAAGAAGATTAATGTCTCCCCAAATACAATCAAATTAATAACTATTTAGTGACTACACTGTGTCTGCAGGTCCTCCTACTGCATGCTTCTAACGCCTCCTGCTCATCCTCCATTCCTCCCTCCCTTCATGCCAGCATTGATTGGGTGTCTATTGTGTGCCTAACACTGTGCTAAGGACTGAGAGAACAAGGATGGGCAAAACCATATGGTCTTTGCAGTACAAGCTTCCAGCCCAGTGGAAATGTTGTGGACACTTGATGTAGTACATTGCTCAATGTCTGTCTTGTGTGCTAGACAGTAAGCTCTGGAGGAGTAAAGACCCTGTCAGCCCCGCTTACCAATATGTCTCCAGACTCTAGCACAGTGCCTAACACATAGTAGATGATCAGCCACATGTACTGAATTAACACATGAACCTACAACATGAGGACCCACTTGAACCTCAAGCACAGATCAGAGTTTTGACTTTTACACTTTCCTTCAACTTCTTTTTTTCTTTTTAATTTTAGTTTTTTTAGTTGGAGGTCTCACTCTGTCTCAGGATGGAGTGCAGTGGCACAATCACAGCTCACTGTGAACTTGAAAGCCTGGGCTCAGGCAATCCTTCTGCCTCAGCCTCCCAAGTAGCTGGGATTACAGGCACATGCCACCATGGCACAGCTAATTTTTAAAAATTTTTGTAGTGACCAGGTCTTGCTGTGTTGCCAAAGCTGGTCTCGAACTCCTGGGTTCAAGCAATCCTCCTGCCTCGGCCTCCCAAAGCATTGGGATTACAGATGTGAGCCACAGCTCCCACCCCATTCCTTCAAATTCTAGGTTGTATCTAGATATCTGAAATAAAAGGATAATGTTACATGCTTAAAAGACCCAATGTAGTATTTCTGAAGGTAACCTGTGGGTCTGTAGATATTCAAGGAGACAGGATATTTGAGTGGGCATAATGGAGAAAGGCTGGCCTTGTGAAATCAAGGACATAAAGGAGACCCCTGTGAGGGAGGAACTCATGCTGAAGGTGAAGAGGTACAACTGCTCCCATGAAACACATGGCCCATCAGCCCAGAGGTGGACATGTATGTACCTGGCAGAAAAGAAGTCACAGATTCCCCAAGATCCCTGCATCTTGTAACTCTGCTGGCAAGACGTCTTCATAGAGGAAGGTGTCTCTGTTCCTCTCACAAGGGCCACTGCAATGGGACAGTGGAGAACCAGGCTTGTGTCCAGGTTTTGCTTATCACTAGCTGAGTCACCTTGAACCAATCAGCCATCCACCCAACCCCCTACCTATTATTGCCAAAAAGCACCAATGTAGGGCCTACCATTGAGCCCACTACAGTGTCAAGCAGTGGGGATGGAGAGGCAATAATAATGTAAATTTCACTCAGTGTGGCGAGGTGTATCACCACCTTCAGTGTGCATGTGCATGTTTCTGTATGTAAGAGGTTAGCAAAACATCATGTTCTACCTATTCCCACCCCAAGTAGCCCAGTACTGATTTCAGATTTGCAATTTGCAAGTAGGCTTTATAAGACAATCAAAACAAATAACAAAAAAAATGCTGCTTTTAGGGGATGAAAGTCTCAGAAGTATATCTTTGTTCATTTCCCTTGAGAACACACAACACACACATGGTTATGAAAGTAACATCTCCCTTTCAAGTTCGTCGAAGACCAAACCTCATAGAACAGGTCTCAGCATGCTCACTCCCAGCAACATGTGCACAGAGAGCCATGGTCTACTGGTCTACAAGGAGCCCATCAGATGCTGATCCCAGCATATTCCTGCCCAGTCATGTGGTGTGGCAGTGCTTCAAAGGCTCTTTTTGGGGAGGGTAGAATTTCAGGGTGACAATGCTTATTCAAAAGTCTTGTCCTTCCTGAGTTTTAATTTGTTTCACTAGCACATCTTTGGAGAACCCAAATTTGATGGCAAATGGAAGTTTTTGAGCTCATTCATAGCTGTATGTTAGTAGTTAAATAGGTAGCATCCAAAACACTATTTAAGAAATTCTGTGTCAGCTGGGCTCAGTGGCTCAGCCTGTAATCCCGCACCTTGGGAGGCTGAGGTGAGTGGATTGCCTAAGCCCACGGGATTCGAGACCCGCCTGGGCAACTTGGCGAGACCTCATCTCTACAATAAATCAAAAAATCAGTCGGACTTGGTAGTACATGCCTGTAATTTCGGCTACTTGGAAGGCTGAGGTGGAAGGATCGCCGGAGCCCAGCAGGTCGAGGCTGCAGTGGCTGGGAGCGGCTACCGACTCCAGTCTGGGAGACAGAGTGAGACTCCAATTCAAAAAAAAAAGAAAAAGAAATTCTGTGTCAAGCACAGTGGCTCATACCTATAATCCCAGCACTCTGGGAGGCCATGGGAGGCCAAGGCGGGAGGATTGCTTGAGCCAGGAGTTTGAGTCTGCGGTGAGCCATGGCTGTGCCACTGCACTTCAACCTGGGTGACAAAATAAGATCTTGGCCTATAGCAAGACACTGTCTCTAAAAAAAAAATCAAAAAATTAGTCAGGCATGACAGCGTGTGCCTGTAATCCCATCTATATCAGAGGCTGAAGCAGGATTGCTTGAGTTCAGGAATGTGAGGCTGTGGTGAGCTGTGATTATGCCACTGCATTCTAACCTGGGTAACAAAGTGAGATCTCAACTAAAACAAAAAACAAAAAAACGCAAAGAATAAGAAATTCTGGCCCAGGATGATTCACTGGTTGCATTAAGGTTTTGTAGATCATGTAAAATTTACCAAGTATCTCAAACTACGCCACCCAAGGCCCAAGGACCCTGACTCAAAGTTTACACTCTGGATTAGAGGAACCAAAACTGTAAGCAGGACTTCCTTGAGATTAAATCTCCATAACTGCTGAAGTCCCGGCTTTATTCTTTGTTGCTAATGTTTTGCTTGTTGTTATTATATTATTGTGTTATTATGTTGCTATGAGTAAAGACAAATATATTGCAGGATTACTCTATAATTTTATGACAAATAATTAGCACTTCTTTGAGTAAACAAAATTAAAAATTAGCATAATTAGCAATTAATTCACCACAAAATAATTCTAGGTCTTCCTTGACCTGCTCTATACGCTCCTGAATCTTTTACAAGAGTATGTCTTTGCATATATGTAGAACAAAACAAATTAATAATAATAAATTCCATAAAGATGGGGAACATAATGCCAGACAGCTAATTAGACGCAGATTTGAGACAATTATTACATGTTACTAGGTAGCAAGTCATTACTCTCTGGTATATTTGTAACCAATATATTTCTTTTTAAGAAAAATAGGAAGAAATGTAAAAGTTAAAAGGTCACACATAGAATGTGGGCTAGTTAATTTTAAAATGTGTTTGTTAGGCTCTCATATGAAGGCTACAGAAAGGTTTGGAAGAATATTCACTACTCTCTTTAAAACACAGCTTTGTGAATTCTACATTTCTGCTGTGCCATAGAAAAACCCACCATGCGCACTGGCCTAGACATGTTTACAAAACCCAGGTCACATGTCCACTGAGGAATACAGAACCCAAATAAAATGGAGCCCAAAGAAGAAACCTAGAAAAGGCAAAATTGGGCAAAGAAATCCTATTCCAAACTAATTTAGTGATTTTAAATCAGATATTACAAGCTCAAAAAAATGAGTCTAAAGGTTTTTTGCTTGAGAGTTTTTGCTTGTTTGTTTGTTTGTTTTTAAAGAGAATGATTAGTAGGAACAAGAAGAAACGGAGACACCCTATCTATCCTACGAGGCACATCTTAGATGACCCCCAGAAATTAACCAACCTCACTGGAGAACTGTTTGTTTCCTTTTAGGAGAAAAAAAAAAGGTTAACATCGAACACCATGTCAATTATCAGAGTAAAACATCATGAATAAGCTGTCCAGGATATGACCCTTGCCTCTGCCTACAAACTATTCCCAAACAGTATCCGAGAAAACAAGTTGTTTTCACTTTTCATAACACACTTGTTTCCAAAGAATGGAGGTAATTAGGTATGTAGAGCGATTTTCACTAAAAAAGTAAATAAATAATGGCAGGGATGGAATGGTGTACTTTCTGTGTAACATCAATGAAAGTTTATGGCAGCAGGGTAGATACAACAACGGGAACTTGCATTTATATTATGCTTACTTCAAGCCAAACACTTTTCTAAGTGCATTACGTATTCTTATTTTTGAGTCCCCACAATAATCTCAAGGGATAGGAAGTATAACTGTCCTCATTTTGTCAACGAAACAAAAAAGACACAGAAGGATTAAGTAACTTGCCCATTGCCACACAAAAAGAAAGTAGCAGAGCCAGGATTTGACCTGAGACCCACTGGCTCTAACCCCATGTTGATCACCACACTATCCTGGCTGATGCAGACAGTCAGTCATGCATTCAAACCTTTATCACATTCCACACCTGCAACCTGCACTGGCGCTAATGTAATGAATTTCAGACAGTTAAAGAAAGAGACAAAGCATGCAGAGGGCAGTGCCTTGGCAGAAGGACACCCAATCCAGACTGGGGTTGGCAGAGACTCCCCAAAAGAGATAATGCCCACTCTAAACCTTGGACTTTTATAGCAGACAACCAGGCAGGAGGGCAGAAACAGGGGTGAAGGGGGAGAAATTCCATTCAGGCAGAGTGTATAGCACATGCAAATTTTCAAGGCAGGAAAGAACGTGGCTCCCCCCAAGGAATACAGTTTAATACAGCTGGCACAGCAGTATCACAGGTGACAAAGAGTGGAGACATCCAGCAATGCCAAGAGAAGGCAGAGAAAAAGGAGGCAGGAATAATGACACCAAGGTCCTTGTGGTGTGCCTAATGAGTGTGGATCTATATGAATTCTGCAATAAACAACTAAGAATTTTACTAAGAAACAAGTGATCAGGTCTTTTCCTCAGCTCACTAGCTATTATAAAGAACTAGAGGGCACCAAGAATTGAAGTGGGAAGACTATTTAAGAGCTATTACTGTCTATAAAAATTCTATTAAGAGACCATTTGCTGGACTCATGCAGCCATGTGACCAGAACAACAGGAAATTTCTTAAACCAAGGTGATGGAGAGGGGTAGATTTGGAGCCACACAGCAGCACTGTGCTCCAGCGGCCTCCCAAGGACTAGTGCCCTCAAGTTATGGCCCAGCATCTTGAAAAATGGTTGAAACAACATTTTCTCACTAGTAGAGAAATGCACACGCGTTTTCCCCCAAGTCTTAGCCACACAAACAATTCTTAAAATTCTGATGTTAATCACTTTGGGAACATTTCCTTTTACTTCTTAGAATTAGCTTACATTTCAGCCAGAGATGTTAAGGCCATAACTGGTGTCTATAAGCCTGAAAGTATTTCTGAAGGATTATGATTCAACATGCAATGCACATTCTTGACCTTATTATCTTCAGCTTTCCTGGGTCTGACCCAAGATTTTCGGAAAGAGCTTTTTAAACAAAGATCCTGGTGTAAACTGCTGCTGGACTTTGTCCCTGTATTTTGATGCCTTGTAAAAAAAAAATCTTATTTTAACCCCAAAATCCCTCAGTTGTGCCTCTACAGATTCACAGAATCCTTGCTCTTTCCTCATTTGAAGTGAGGGTAGAAATACGACGTATAGGCAGATGATGTTCAAGTTACCAGCATCTTGTGCTCTTCCAAAATAAATGTTAAAACGTTCAATAAACATTACAATATGTAAATAAGGTTTCACTTTCCTCCCAAGCATACAATGACTCTTCCAAAATGAAATAACTTTTTGTAGCTGAAAATACTGAATAGCTCTGGACCTCTGAAATTTGAGTCTGGAAGATACTTTTCACACTGAACCTACCTGTTTGCATTTTTTGACTTCAGTTTTTTTTGTTGTTTTTTTTTTTTTTTTTGGAGTTGGTGTCTCACTCTGTCGCCCAGACTGAGTGCAGTGGCCCCTCCCGGCCACCGCAGCTTCGACCTGCTGGGCTCCGGCGATCCTTCCGCCTCAGCCTTCCGAGTAGCCGGAATTACAGGCATGCACTACCACGCCCGGCTGATTTTTTGATTTATTGTAGAGATGAGGTCTCGCTGCCCAGGCGGGTCTCGAACCCGCGGGCTCAGGCAATCCACTCACCTCAGCTTCCCAAAGGCGCGGGATTACAGGCTGAGCCACCGAGCCCGGCTTCAGTATTAATTAAAGCTTCCAACAACAGGGCATGGGGGGGGTTGTTGTTGTTGTTTGTTTGTTTGTTTTTCCCGTTTGGTCTTTTATAGCCTCCCGACTAAGAGGGCCAGTTAGCATTTTCAGGACAAAGGACAGTGGGATGCTAGATCCACATCTGCACTCCCCACCGCCCCATCCCAACCGCTTTGCTTCCAAGTTGCCAAGTTCTCCCCAAGATGCCCTTAAACTCTTCTCCATGAAACCCCGGCTGTCTCGCGTCCATCCCAACTAGGACACCGAGGGCGCCCTCCTGCGCGTCCCCCTCCTGAGAAGACGAAGACCTACAACGGGAGGGAACGTCCTAAGAGCTGGAGGAAGTGAGATTTACCTTGACGAAGAGGGTGATGTCGTGCTCCTGCCTCGGGGCCCCCTCCTCCGACGCCTCTCCATCCTCCTGGCGGCCGTTCACTCGCGCTGACTCGCCGCCGCCCTCCTCGGGCAGGTGGTTGCCGAGCTGGGCCTCGGGCTCCGCGGCGCCCCTGGACACGGCCGCCTCCCCATCGGCGTTGCTGTCGGGGGCTCCTGCTTCCTCGCTCGGCCCCTCCGGGACTGACTCTCGCCTGTCCTCTTCCTCCTCCGTCTCCTCCTGGGGCCCGTCTCCGTCCTTGCCAGTGTCTACCCGCGCAACACCAGGGGCAGCTTTCTTGGACCCCTCTCCCCCCGGGACCCCTGCCCCCTCCACGGCGTCAGCGGCTGCGTCCCCTGCAAGCTCCTCGAGGATGCGCCCCTCGCTTTCGGCGGCTTCGACTTCCATCACCTCGGCCTGAGGCGGGGGGCTGCAGTCTCCCCTAGCCTGAGGCTCATCCTCTACCCCGTGCGCCCCTTCCGCCGGCTCCTCGGCGTCCATACCGTCCCCCACCGGCCCCTTGGCGTCTACGCCGTCCCCAGCTGGCCCCTCGGCATCTACGCCGTCCCCCTCCGGGCCCTCGGCGTCCACGCTGTCCCCTGCTGGCACTTCGGCGTCTACGCTGGCCCCCAGCGCCCCAGGCTCGCTGCCTTCTGGCGCTTCTGACCCGCGCTCCGCCTCCTCCTGCGTCTCGAGGGCCGCAGGGTCCCCGGGCTCCCCCTGTGCTCCCGCCGGGATCTCGCCCTGCGCGCCGCGCCCCAGGTTCGCCTCCTTCACCGGCTCCGCGTTGCTCGCCTCCTCCCTTCCCTCGGGGCCCTCGGCGCCCTCCGCGGCGCCCTGCTCCGCCTCCGCCTCGCCCGGCGCCCCCACCGCGCCCGACGTCTCGGCCCCGGTGGCCCTGTCCGCGCCTGGCGCCGGCTCGCCCGCTTGCCCTTCGTCGGGCCCACAGCCTCCTTCCTCCTTCACCGCTGTCGCCGCGTCTGCACCCGCCGGGTCCTCGCCCCCCGGAGTCCCCGCGGCGTCCTCGCTCGCGCCTTGCTCCTCCTCCTCCCGGCCCACGGCCCCTGGCTCGCCGGGTCTCTCCTCCGGAAGCGCGGGGCCCTCGGGTGACCCCTGGGGACCCGGGGCGCCCCCCTCAGGCTCCGTGGCCTCGGCCATGGCCACAGATCCCTGTCCTCGCCCGGGACCCCTGCCCTGACGCTGCTGGGGGGGCCTAGTGGCGCTGGGCAGGGGGTGCGGTGTTGGGGGCGCTGCGCCCCCTCTGGGAGGACGCCCCCCTCGGAGCTCCGAAGGACGTGCGGGAGAAATCCGTTCGGTCCGAAGACGCCGCACCCCTTTTGCCTGGGTTAAGGCTCTCTGGACTCTTCTTCAACCGCTCGTGCTTCTCCTCGATTTGGTGTCTGCTGCCCAAGCAGACCCCAACCCACGCGCGGCCGCCGGTGCAGTGCACGGCTGGAGAGGACTGCTTTGCTCCTGCACCCTTGGAAATGCCCGCTCCGCTGTCTACTATCCTGGAGTTGACCAGAAGTCCTTGATGCTGACTCCCATCCCTTGGAACTTGGGCGGGGTTTGTCTTTCCCTTCCTCATTTGGGTGACCAGGGAGCCTGACCAATGGCAGCCTTTCTTGTGAGCTTTGTGGATTTTTATGAAAAGATTCTGGTTCTACTGGCCGCGCGGGTGTTTTCTGGAACAACTTCAAGTTCCAGAGCCATTTAAATCACCCTCCTAAACGCACACACTGACAACCAACACCTCCTCCCCACCTTATCCCAAGAGTGAAGCGTTAAGTTCCTCCAGTACCCAAGTGAAGATATCTACGTTGTGCCTTGTATCCAAGAGCAAGTGTACAAATCCTGAGAAGTAGGGGAGGCCACATTAGCTGCCTTCCAGTATCGACAGGGCTTTTGATCAGAGATGAGCTTTGTTGGGCAGGCAGCGCCTGCCTTTCCAGGCATAACAAGTCATAGGAGTTCTGCACTGGGAGAAAGGTATATCTCTCATCTCCCTGGTCCTTGAGGACTCTGAGTGTTCTTGCATCTTGGGGATTCTCCTAGATTTCTATATCCATGACCAGTGCTTCCATCTCAAAATTAAGAGCTTGGGAAGTTGAAGGTGGAGAAAGGAATATCCACGATTTGAAAGAGGGGGCTATGGAATTCACAGGTTAGGAATCGCCCAAGATCACAGATGGAATACCTTCTCCTTATGTAGTAAGCTTACTATGAGCCAGGATAGATCTTATGGATTACAGTAAGGAACTGGGTTACTCAAGATGGCACTGTCTGAATATGGTGGAACTGGAATCCCAGTTCAAGACTAACTTGACTTGTCAGGGTCTTGATGACTTTGCTACTGCCCTGAAACACATGAGCCCCTCATGCCCACGGAAGATTCTGTTTTCATTGAAAGAGCTAGAGGTGTCATTGATGTGGCTTGGAGTCACACCTTTGACCGTCACCAGAATGTCTCCTAGTTCCCATGCCCCATCACTGATGGATGACAGGACAGGAGCCCACAGAAACTCAGCTGCATGCTACCTTTCTCCAAGGGGTTGCCCTACCTTGGAAGGAATTGGCCAGAAGCTTCATCACCCCAAAGTGGTATTTACCCAAAGCACAGTACCCGCACAGGTGAGCTATAGATGGGCAGGTTGGACACAGACTCTGCTCTGCAGAAGCTCTGGGTACCTAGAAAAGGTGTCCTGCTACATTCACCAGGGCAAGAAAGCTGCCATCACTCTTGTAAAGAGTGATGCCAATACACTGATCCCCCAAACAGTAAATACAGTGTGGGCAAAGTCCCTTCCACAAACCCTGTAAGGCCAGGTGTATCTCAGAAGACAGAATTCTTAGAAAGATGATTGAGTGCTTATAACTGTATATTACATAACACAGCATAACACCCTGTGGTAAAACATTTTACTATTTCTGCAGTGACATAGATGAGCATCACATTAGTTGAGATATGCAGAAACTATACATAGCTTCAAGGCTGCCTAATATAGGTTCACCACCAAACGAGTTCAGGTCGGTCTGGCTTTGCTCCAGATGAGTTTCCCAAAAACCTTTTAGTATTCAGAGCTTTTTAGGATTTCAGAATGTATGCGGACCTGTGAACCACTGAAGAACTCCAGGTTTATTTGCACTGCTTGCAAAAATGTGAAATGAGTTATATGTATAACTTTGGTCTTAGTAACAAACGAACTGTCTCTAATGCTCTGCTTTTTACAAAGAACCAAATTAAAGGCATGTATTTATGTGAGTAATAATATTCCATAAACTTTAACTCAGGCAAATTTGACAGAAGTATGCTGGTTATAGAAGGACTCGTATCTCTAGAAAATCCTTCTTTTCCGAAACTACTGTTTGTTGACAAGACTGTTGACTAACTGACTAAGAGTTGTCCCTGAAGTGTCCTTGTAGAAAAACAATACTAATAAAATCTATTTTTTCTTGGCACCTGCTTCTGCATATCATACAGGTTATTTAATATGATTTGGATTCATTATTTTATACGGTTTGGATTCATTTGCTCACATTAACATTGGCTCTCAAAATAACATCATTCTGTCTATAGGGTGTAAAATCTTTCACTTTTTAATGATGGTCTCCATAAGCATTTTTAAGTATTTCTATCTTATAATTCTGCAAATTTCTTTGATTTTCTGTAATTAAATAAAGTTTTTTTAAAAATGAATACAAGCTTAATGCTGAAAATATGGAAGACAACAACAGAGTTCTTGACAACCTTTCTGTAAGCGTTAACCACAACTAAACATTCTATTCCTTTTGTGAGAGAAGAAGATAGATTGTTCTAAACACTGGGTACAGCTCAAGAACAAGACTGAGAACATCCCACTCCAAAAAAGTAGAGCAAAAAAAAAAAAAGATAAGTAAACAATGACAATAGATAAGTTTGGGTAGTTTTAGGATTTACATAGACACATGCACCAGTACACACACACGCATACTGAAAACCGTAATCCCTTTCTCCGTGCTTCACGTCCAAACTGCTGATAAATCCTATTGGCTCCACTTTTTTAAAATTATCCAGAATTCAAAATTCTTCTCTCTGCCTCCATTGCTACCGTGCTGGCCCAAACCACCCCTCCTGTCACCTGGATAATTGCCATCACCTCTTAACAGGCTTCTGCTTTTCCCTTGGCCTTTTCCACCCCACACCAGCTGATCTTCCTCGGAGAAGTGTGAGTCTGACCATGCCACTTTCATGCTCAAAGGTTTCCTGTTTCACACCAAGAAAAAGGCAAATTTTTATGCATGAAATATGAGGACCTTTAAATTCAGGCATCCCTAATCTCTTTCTGGCTTCATTTGCTGCTAGACTTCCCTGATTCCTAACACACCAGCCTGTGTGTAGTTCCTAGAACTCAATGGACACTCCTCTGTCTGGGACATTTCCTGTATCCTCATGGCTTGGTCCCTTGTCTCATTGAGGTCTCTGATTAACCTAATTTCCCTATTTTAAAACACAATCCCTAACCTCCAGCATCTTTCTCTGCCTTGTTGTCTTCATAGCAGCTATCTCCATCTAACGCATAATATATTCCACTTATTATCCATCTCTTCCATTTTACCCCACTAGGATGACAGTTCTGTGAAGGCAGAGGTTTTCACTTGTCACTGCCTAGGACAGACCGGGCACATAGAACCTTAATAAATATTTAATGAATGAGTACACACATGCCTTTATATACACATGTATCAACCTGGACCAGTTTTTTAAAACACTTTTCTTCATTAGTTTTACACTTTGGGAGACAAGCTCATGTCACAAGACATGTTGTTCACAGAAATTCTTATCTATTGACTTTGGTGAATATTTTAACAAGTTCTTTTAATTATTACCAAGGGCCAAATCAGTTAATATAAAAGAACATAAAAGGAAAGACCAAACAAATAGAGTTGTGAAGGTCACTGTGAAGTCATTTAGAGATGTGCACATTATTAACCTGGCCGCCAGCACTAGATTAGCTATTTAAATACCAGGAGAATTGAGCAAAGGTGACAAATTCAAGGATGGATGGCAAGAGATGAAAGTATTGATAATTAATATGATCAATATAATATAATTATGTTATTGCAATGTCATATTATTAATAATTATAGAGTTGTCCTGCCATATATTATGAAGAATCATGAAGCAGGGTAACTGTGGGATTACAAAGAAAACTTTAGGGACTTGTAGACAATTTAAGGGTTTGTTGTTGTTTCCCAAAACAAATGGATTTGTTTCCATAAAGACTCCCTCTTTCTTTAGTAGGTTTCTGTTTCTTACAGAAGAGCCCTTGGGACTATAATGTATTTATAACATTCAGATTATGAGATATGTTTATGGCTGAGCAAACTTCCTCATTGCAAGAAATTCTATTCAAACAGCACCTTCTTACCTACAAGTGGCTCCCAGCCCACTTTTTAATCTGCCTGGCTTTGCTCAGTTATTTGGTAAGGTATATTTCCGTTTTTTTTTTTAAAGGGTATTACTAAAGAACAAGCCTAAACTAGGAGTCAGGGATTTCAAAGTCTGCTAATCAGTAAATTTTGAAACATGTATACAACAGCTTGTAAGCCAATAAGAACATTACAAGGAATGGGCTGTCATAAATGGCAATCATGGCAAAATGGATGGGTTCTTGGGTCAGATGGCCTGATTTAAATATTTGCCTTATCTTGTAGTCATTGCATCCTCTTAATTCTGTTTTTCAGCTGGAACAGTGAGGGGTTATAATGGACCATTGTCATTATAAGTTTTTTCTATTGGTATATATATTAGGTTGGTGCAAAAGTAATTGCGATTTTGGACCATGAATTTTAAATTATTATAACTAGGCTCAAACACATCTTTATTCATCAAAATAGGAACCATTGTAATCAAAACACTTTTGCCAATGAGAAATAAGGTTTTTTTTATTCCTGTAGTGTAAAAATTCATGCTTTGGGATTTGATGAACTCTTGGAAAGCATTTTCTAATGCTGGTTGTAGAAGTGTTTTCCCTGCAAAACATTGTCAGGATGCTTGAAGAAGTGGTAGTTAGTTAGCAAGAGGTCAGGTGAATATAGTGGATGAAGCAAAACTTTGTAAACCAATTTGTTCAACTTTTGAAGCATTGGTTGTACAACGAGTGTTTGGGCATTGATGTGGACAATTGGGCCCTTTCTGTTGATCCATACTAGCAGCAGGCGTTACAGTTTTCAGTGCATTTCATCGATTTGCTGAGCATACTTCTCAGATGTAATGGTTTCGCCAAGATTCAGAAAACTGTAGTGGATCAGATCAGCAGCAGACCACCAAACAATGACCATGACCTTTTGTGTGTGTGTGTGTGCAAGTTTGACTTTGGAAAGTGCTTTGGAGCTTCTTCTTGGTCCAACCACTGAGCTGATCATTACTGGTTGTTGTATAAAATCCACTTTTCATCACACATCACAATCTGATTGAGAAATGGTTCCTTGTTATTCTGTAGAATAAAAGAAGACATCACTTCAAAACGATGGTTTTTTTTTTATTTTCAGTCAGGTCACAAGGCACCGACTTATCGAGCTTTTTCACCTTTCCAATTTACTTCAAATGCTGAACGACTGTAAAATGGTCGATGTTGAGTTCTTCAGCAGCTTCTCATGTAGTTGTAAGAGGATCAGCTTTGATGATTGCTCCCAATGTCATTGTCAACTTCTGATGGCCGTCCACTATGCCCCTTCATCTTCAAGGCTCTCAGCTCCTTTGCAAAACTTATTGAACCACCACTGCACTGTATGTTCATTAGCAGTTCCTGAGCTAAATTTGCTGTTGATGTTGTGAGTTGTTTCCACTGCTTTACGATCTATTTTTAACTTGAATAAGAAAATCGCTCAAATTTGCTTTTTGTCTAGCATCATTTACATAGTCTAAAATAAATATAAAAGAAACAGCAAATAATAAGTCATTAGCAAAAACCATAAAGCAAGAAATGCACATTAAAATGATGTATAACATAACCACATTTATTTAAGAATGCATTCCAATATCAATGGCAAATTTCAACAATGCAAAAACCGTAATTACTTTTGTGCCTACCTAATACTATGTGTACATATTTGTGGGGTACATGTGATAGTTTGTTACATACATAGAATGTGTATGGATCAAGTTAGGGTATTTAGGGTATCCATCATCTCAAATGTTTATCATTTCTATGTGTTGGAACATTTCGAGTCCTCTCTTCCAACTATTTTGAAATATACAATTCATTGTTGTTAATTATAGTCATTCTATACTATTATCAAACATTAGAACTTATTCCTCTTATCAAATTGCATGTTGTACCCACTAATCAACTTTTTTTATTCCCACTCTCTCACACTTAAACATTCATCCCAGTCTCTGGTATCTATCGTTTTAGTCTCCACCTTCATGACCAATGTTTTTAGCTGCCACATAGAAGTGAGAATGTGTGATTTTGTCTTTCTGTGCCTGGCTTCTTTCTTTCTTTCTTTCTCTTAACATAGTGACCCCCAGTTTAGTCCATGTTGCGGCAAGTGATATGATTTCATTCTTTCTTATGGCCAAGTAGTATTCTATTGTGTATATATACCATATTTTCTTTATCTATCCACCCATTGATGATGTTGCTTATTTGGGTCTTCTTCTCTCTTCTTTTCTTGCTTAGTCTAGCTAGCGGATTATCGATTTTGTTTATCATTTCAAAAACTCAGGATTTCATTTTTATTCTTCGTATTTTTTATCTCGATTTCATTTAGTTCTGCTCAAATATGTATTATTTCTACTAATTTTGGTTAGGTTTGTTTTTGCTTTTCTAGTTGCTTTAGGCACAGCAATAGATGGTTTATTTGAAATATTTTTACTTTTTTGATATAGGCTTTTATTGCTATAAATGTCCCTCTAGCTCTGCTTTTTTTAATATTGCATAGGTTGTGTTTTCATTTTCATTTGTTTCAAGAAATTTTTTTATTTCCTTCTTAATTTCTTTCTCAATGCAATGGTCATTTAGAAGCATGTTGCTTAATTTTCATGTATTTGTAGTTTACAAAGTTCCTCCTATTACTGATTTTTAGTTTTATTTCATCGTGTTCTCAGAAGGTACTTAATATGATTTTGATTTTTAACTTTATTTTATTTTAGAGATGTGGGGTAGAAGTTAGGATTAGGTACCTAAGTAATATACATGCAGGTGAAGTTTGGACATCCAACCAGTCCTAACTTCCCCAGGTTTAGGACCAGGTACCCTTTATGTTGCATTGCCCAGCTCCTCCACCCCCACCAGCAGTGTTTCAGTACTGCCAATCCCTCCCTTGTGTTATGGTGGTTAACATGCAGGTCCTACTAATAAGTGAGAACATGTGGTAGTCGGTTCTTTGTTTCTGTGATAGATCACTAAGTTTGATTGTCTCCAACTCCATATATAATTTGCTGTGAAGTCCATGATTTGTCCTTCTTTATGGCTGCATAATATTTCATTATGTATATGTACCACATTTTCTTTATCTAGTCTACTTTCGATGGACGGAAAGGTTGGTTCCATGTTTTTACTTTTGTGAATAGCACAGCAATAAACGTGTATGCAGGTGTCTTTTTTGTAGAACAATTTGTGTTCTTCCAGGTATATTCCCAGGAGAGGGATTGCTGGGTCATATGGAAAGTCAATTTTTAGTTCCTTTAGAAACCACCACATGGTTTGCATAGAGATTGAACTAGTTTGTACTCCCAACAACAGTGTAGATGCATCCCCTTTTCTCTGCACCTGCACCAAATCTGTTGTTTTTTGATTTATTAATCATGGCCATCCTTACTGGCGTTAGGTGGTATCTCAATGTGGTTTTGATTTGCATTTCTCTGATGATTAGGAAGGCTGAGCATTTTTTCATGTGTCTGTTGACTGCTCATATATCTTCTTTTGAGAATTGTCTGTTCATGTCCTCAGCCCATTTTTTAATAGGGCTGGCTCCCCCCCACCTTTTGGTTCACTTGTGTTCCTTGTAGATCCTGAATGTTAGGCCTTTGTCAGATATACAATTAGCAGATATTCTCCCATTCTGTGAGTTGTCTTACTACTGTCTTGATGATTTCTTCTGCCGTGCAGAAAGTTTTCAGTTTGATGAGGTCCCACTTATCTATCTTATTTTCTATGGCATACACTTTTAGGAATTTGATCAAAAATTGATCGCCTTTGTGGTTTTATGTTTAGGTATTTCATCCATTTAGAGTCAATTTTTGTATAGATAGGGGTCCTATTTTATTCTTCTGCATGTGGTCAGCCAGTTTTCCCAAGGCTGCCCACTCTCATGCCTTCTGATCAACACAGTGCTGGAAGTCCTTGCTAGAGCAATCAGGCAAGAGAAGGAAATCAGGAGTATCAAAATAGGAAAAGAGGAAGTTAGGCTATCCCTCTTTGTGGATGATAAGATCCTATACCTTGAAAATCCAAGAGAATCTGTCAGAAACCTCTTTGCACTGATACATGAATTTGATAAAGTTTCAGGGTACAAAATCAACATGCAAAAGACGTTGCATTTTTATTCACCAACAACAAGCAGGCAAAGAAACAAATAAAACACAATCCTGTTCACAATAGCCACACACACAAAAAAAATAAATAATTTGGTATCTACTCAGTCAGGGCAGTGATTTTGATTTTTAAAGACTTGTTGAGATTTGTTTTGTGTCCAGACATATGAACCATTCTGGGGAATGTTCCATGCGCAGATGAGAAGAATGCATATCCTAAAGCTGCTGAATAAAATGCTTTATAAATGTCTGCTATGTCCATTTCATCTAAAGTGCAGTTTTCCAATTTTTTTTTGTTAATTTTCTGCCTAGGTGATCTGTCTAAAACTGAGAGTGGAATGTTGAAGCACCCAGCTATTTATCTCTCCCTTTAGATTTAACAATATTTGCTTTATATATCTGGGTGCTCTTGTGTTGGTTCATATATTTAGAATTCTACTATCCTCTTGCTGAATTGACCCCTTTATCATTATATAGTGACATTCTTTGTCTCTTTTTACTGTTTTTGACTTAAAATCTGTCTTATCTGATATAAGTATAGCTATTCCTGCTTGATTTTTGTTTCCATTTCCATGGAATATCTTTTTCATCCCTTTACTTTCAGTTTATATGTGTCTTTACAGGTGAAATGAGTTTCTTGCAAGCAGCATATTATTGGTCATGGTTTTCTGGGTTTGTTTTTTTTTTTCTCAATCCATTCAGCCAGTCTATATCATTTAAGCAGAAAATTTAATCCATTTACATTACAGGTTATTATTGATATATGAGGGCTTATTTTTGTCATTTTATTAATTGATTTCTAGTTGTTTTGGATCGTCTTTGTTCTGTTCCTTTTCTCTTATTGTATATCATTGTGATTGGTGATTTTCTGTAGTAGTAACATTTCAGTCTTTCTCTTCTTCATTTGTGTCATAAAGCCAGTAGGTTTTATCCTTTCATGTGTGTTTTTGTAATAGTAGATATTGTGATTTTTCTTCTAGGTATAGGATTTCCTTAAGTATTTCTTGTAGGACTGTTCTAGAGGTGATGAATTCTTTTAGCTTTTGCATGTCTGGAAAAGATTTTATTTCTCCTTCATTTATGAAGGCCAACTTTGCTAGGTATAGTATTCGTGGCTAGAAGTTTTTTTTCTTTGTTTCAATACTTTGAATATATTACCCCATTATCTCCCAGACTATATGGTTTCTGTGGAGGAATCTGCTGATAGTTAGATAGGGGTTTCCTTATAAGTGACTAGACACCTTTCTCTTGCTGGTTTTAGAATTCTCTCTTTGCCTTTGACTTTTGACAGTTTGACTGCAGTGTGTCATGTAGAAGACCCTTTTGAATTGTTTCTATTTGGTAATCTCTGGGTTTATTGTATCTGGCTGTCTAAATCTCTTGCTCAACTAGGGAATTTTTCAGCTATTATTTCATTAAATAGGCTTACTATATGTTTCATTTTCTTTTCTCCTTCTGGAACACTTAATATTTGAATATTTGGTAGCTTTATAATTTCCCCTTGTGTCAAGTAGGCTTTGTTCATTTTCTTTTATTCTTTTTCCTTTATTTTTGTCTGTGTTATTTCAAAAACCTTGTCTTCAGGTTCTAATTTTTTTATTTTGCTTGGTCCAGTATATTATTAAAGCTTTAAAATGCATTTTGCATTTTATTCAGTAAATATTTCAGTTCCAGAATTCCTGTTTGGTTCTTTTTTTATGATATTTATCTCTTTGGTAAATTTATCATTCATATTCTGAATTTTTTTTTCTTATTTCCTTGTATTGTCCTTCTGAGTTCCCTTGTATCTGATTGAGCTTCTTTAATATCAGTAATTTGAATTATTGTTCCAGGACTTCATAACTTCTTTTTTCCATTGAGATTGGTCACTGGAGAATTGTGTTTCTTTAGAGGCATCACGTTTCTTTGCCTGTTCATGTGTCTTTATTTACACTGATATTTGTACACCTGGTGTAATAGTCACTTCTTCCAATTTTTTAAATTTGCTTCCATAGGGAAGGACTTTTCCCTGAAGATGCATTTATGGTATTGGTTGGGTAGGACACTTTGACTTGATTCTGGGTGTAGACAGTAATATCTTCATATGATTTCTTTGACTTTATACAGTGTCAGTAGTGTCTGTGATTTCCTCAGTGGATTAGGGTGTGGTTGTACATGGAAACATGGTGAAGTTTTACTGGGGAGGAAGATGTCAGGTCAGCCAGTCCTTCAGTGCAGCATTGACAGCAGTGGCCAAGCATATCTGTCCTTGGTTCTCAGGGCAGTGTGCACTGGCACTGGTGTTAGCAGCTCCAGGTGTGCTGATTCTTGGGCCTCCGGGCAGCTTGCTTGGGTGCCAGCAGTGAGCCAGGCAAGTGACAGAATCTTCGAGTCTCCAGGCAGTGGGTATGCCTGGGCAATAGCAGTATCAGTATCAGGAAAATCCTCTGGCTCCCAAGCAATCTGTGCTGGTGTTGGTGGTGGCTGTGAAAAGCTCAGCTGGCCAGTTCCCAGGCCTGCAGGTAGCACATGTGGGTAGGAACCAGCTATTGTGGTAGCAGCAGGGTGGGTGGGCTCATCCTCAACCCCCTAAAAGGAGTGTACAGGTGCCAATGGTGGTGAACTAGGCTGGATAATTTCCAACACACCACACAGCATGCTTGAGCACTGGGGTAGCGGAGGCAGGCTGGGTAGGCCTTTCCTCATGTGTCTCAGTGGCATGTGCTGGTGCCGGCTGTGGTAAGCCAGGACAGGGTGATAACCAGGCGCCCAGTGGAATGCTGGGTAGGGGCAGCAATGACTATACTATGACCCTGCTGCTTGGGAGGATAGGGTTGGTTTCAGTTGTAGCAGCCTTAAACAGGCAACTGGGGAACATGCACTTCGGCCCCAGGTGTCAGCTATAAGTGGGGCAGCCTTTCCTCAGGGCACTTGTAAGTGCATGGCAGCTCACCTACTGGAGGACAATGAGGTCACTGCCAATGGCTTACACTTCAGCCCTGGAGGCAGCAGCCAGCAGTAGCACCCACCTGTGGGTGGGAGATGTCAGAGGGCTTCAAAGATGTGGAGATGCAAGGGCTGTTGGGTTCCAGGGAAGGATGCAATCTAGTGGGAGTTGGGCTCTCAGAATGATGTCTTGCTGTATCTACTTAAAACTCAAATCCTGTGCGAGCTCCTTTTCTGGAGCAATGCCATGCTATCATGTGGTCTCCGAAAGTTGTCTGTGCTAGTCTCAGAGCCATATGGGTCACGGAGCTTTTCCATGGCTAGGACTGCAGGAGTCCATGGTGGGAATGCATGTCAGCAGTAGTCACTCATTTACCCTTTTGCAGCATCAGGAAGCCCCGGTAGGGTCCCAGTTAATCCTGGCCAAGTTGTGCTGCCTTGCTTCCCTCTCCTTCTTTGCCTTAGGTGTTTCCTGTCTCTTCTCTGTTGAATTCCAGCATTCTCTCTTAGGTGACCTATTCAAAGTATGATCAGTTACTCACTATTTTTGTTCTTTGTGGAGAAGATGAGTACCAGATGCCTTTAGTCAGTCATCTTGAAGCCCCTCCTCTGTGAGTTTCAAATCAGATAGTATCTTATACTTAGCACAACATTTGTTATTCCTAACAGTACATCCTCATTATCAGTATTGACCTACAGAACAGAGCTATCACATCTTGACAGGAGTGTGCAAAAAGCACAGAAAAGTCACAGATAACTAGGGTGGCCCTTTGTCCCACATACCCAGTGACAATCCCAGAAATCATGTTTTTTTGTCTCAGCAGCATTATTATAAGAGCACCCCTGTCACTCTCAAAAGTGTTCTAGTTTGGACATGAATTAATTATATGATCACCTTGCTATTAATTCATCTAGCTAGTAATCATTTTCTTGTTTTCTTTTTTATGTTCCATGTGATCCTGTGCTATTCTTAAAACAAACTAAATTTTGACAGATCATTTGTTGGGTGATTGAAAAGATGGAGGAAGATGAAGAGCAATATGGTCTTATCGTTAGAAATTATCCAATCCATCAGACTCAGGGCCCCAGTGTCTGTTCTACGGGTTCTGTGGTAATGACTCATGCTCTTTTAGGTTTGGGAATACAGCTCCAAGGATTAAATATCTATACCTTCATGTGAACTTTGTTTCATGAACAACTGCTCCAAAAAACATTTGCCTTGAAATTCTGTCTCTATTCTCACCTTCATCTAAGATCAAGTAAGTCTATTTTTCTTATAGATAAGCTTATAATTCTTGGTAGTTACCCCATATGGGATTTTTGGTGAGAGACTGTAATTAAAGTATACTCTAACCATATGAATTTTTATAGTAAAGGAGCGAGTAAGGCACTTGGTAGTTTTAAAAGAAATTTAGGAATATGGTAGGAAGTAAGGATGTTCCAAGATTTTTTGGAGGAGTAAAAAAATGGGTGATGAGAAATATTTCAAATCAACACTGTTTGGTGAAGATTTGATTTTTTGGGACATATTTACTCTCTTTATAAATGTAAGTGGTTTTTAAGGCATTATTAGTCTGTATGTCTCTAGTGCACTTATGTTCATTAGATCTGAAAAAATCCTGTTTGGTGAGTGCAGAACCAGTTGATATATATGGTATAAAGCTTGAAAGTCACTTTATAAGCCCATCTTCAAGCCAGGAAGTTGAATTTTCCCAGAATCAAATTGGCTCATGTTTCAGTAGTAACTCAGAGCTTACAAAATACCAGTTGCAGTTTTCTACCCCTAGCTAAACTCTTCTTGCTTTTCATTTTTTTTTTTTACTTTTGCTTTAAGTGTGTATATACTGCTATAAATTCAGGTGACAGTTCTCCTCAGCAGAGATAAAGTTGGATGTTTCACTTATCAGAGTACTCTGGAAGCTGTATTGAAGCATAGTTGTTAGACTATTGTAAGCTGAAAAGTTTCTGAAGTCACAGAACCCACTAGGGATTAGGTACCTTCTTGAAATAGGTAGGTTATGCACTAATCAACTGATGTGAGTTAGCAAAGAAAAGGATCTTGCTTCTAGCTCTGTGGTATGAGTCAACAAAAAGGAGGTGAACCTCTTCCCTTTTTAAGGTTGTACAACAAAATGAGCCGGATCATTTCATTCTAAGCTTCCACAATCGAAGTTCCCAAAAGATACATAGATAGATAGAATTCAGGAAGTTCAGAGAGAAAAATATCAGAATTTTATATTCACCAACCTCAAACTGAAATTTAACATGTCCTTTCATTATGAGGGTTGGGAACAAATGATAATAATTGTACTTGTGATTGTATCCCTAATAAAAATCACAGATATTTTTATATCTCACTACAGATGTGTTATCAAACTCATCACTACTTGAAAATTTCAGTAGTTGTTAGGTCTGCCTCTTGATTTTATTTAACATGATAACAAACATGTGACTGCATCACACATTTCTTAATATTTGATAATTATGTTTTATTATAATTGACTGTCTGTGAGATCCAATGCATTTTGTTTCTTGCACTAAAAACATTATTCAGAGAAGGGTTCCCCAGACTAGCAAAGGGCTCAGAAGAGGTTAAGAATAATTGAACTAGAATTTTTTTTCTCAGTGGTATATTAAGCGAAACCTATATGTATATCTTGAGAGAAATGCAATTTACACATTGATGTGTCAAATGTGGATAGCTGATGAAAACAACCTAAATGTCTTAGAACTGGGAAATGGATAAACAGACTACTCAGTAATAAAAAGGAGTAAGCTACTGATACACGCAGCAACATGAATGAATCTCAAGTGTATTATGAAAAATTAAAGAAGCCAGACTCAAAAGGCTACACGCTGTGTGATTCATTTATAAGACACCATTTCCAAGTCAATACCATCATTGGTTGGCTGAGGGCAGAAATTGGGAGACAAGGATTGCCAGCAAAGGGGAACAGGGGATCTTGGGTGGACTTTTGAAATTTTTGAATTTATATTTATGTATATATATTGTACCTTAAAATACTCTAAATATAACCCATATGCTAGTTATCTGAATAGCCCTCATTTTCTAACTCTTCCTCAATCTCATCTGGCACCCCCTGTTCTGACCACCTGAGTCTGTTCCCCACTTCTCTACCCGCCCCTCATCTCAGCCCAAGTGAACACAGTCCCTTTTCCATGGTTTTTCTAACATACCACCTCCCATAAGATAGTTGGATATAATTTATAGACAAACCCAGAAGCTGCTGAGAGTGAAAGTAATTACACTGGGGCTACAGGTATAATCCACAAGCCTGTCCTGGCAAATTAGAACGTGTGACTCTCTGGCATGGGAGTTGCTTACTTACTCAAGGTTTAGGGGCAATGATGGGCAGCAGGTCTGGAGTTGAAAACATCAGAGCAGCACAGAATAAAAAAATAATGCCCTAAAGTTAAATATTAGATATACAGATTCTTAAGGCTTTAGGCCCCAGGAATCTCAAGGATTATACCTTCTACTTGTGACAGAGTCCCCACAGTCCTTCTTCTCCTCATGCCAAATTCTCTCTCAACTTGCTCATACTCAACCCCAAATCCCTCTTTATTTATTATCCTTGGCAATTTAGTAATCTTCTCTCTGCTTCATTCGTCACCCAATTTGCCTATCCCCTGAGAGCCCTTGTTCTAAAACAGAAAAGGTCCATCAAGGTGCTTTTGCCTATCAGTTCCCTGAAAGGATCCTGCCATTTGTTCATGAACTTCAAAACAGAGACAATAATAGTAATATCTAATGGGTCATGAGTACTTAGACTGAGCTTTGTGTGTGGAGTATTTCATTTAGGTCTTCCAGACCTCTGTGAGGTGATTAAAATTCCTATCCCCATTTTACAAGGAGCAGACTGAGGTTCAGAGCCATCAAATAACTCTAGCAAGTGGCAGAACTAGGAGTCCACCCCTGGTGTCTAGGATAGCAGGTGACCTGCAGAAACCTCTGCTTCAGGTCAAAATTGCCCTTGCCTTGTCCCGGGCACCTAGCACAGGTGTCAGCTAGTGTTTGCTGTCTGCCTGCCTACCTGCCTGCGTGATTGAATTATTTAAACAACCAAATGGACTCACAGCTGCCAAATAACCTAGTTGTTTCCACTGCATTTGTAACCACAGGATCAGTGATGACATCTGGAAAGGTCAGTGTGAGCCCAGGCTCAAGAACCAGGAGAAATTTCTCTTCTGGGTTTCTCCTCAACTCATGATAACCTTGTTCAGAAGTTTGAAGTCATTTCCCCTTGAGGCATTAAAACCCAGACTTGACGCCTTGCCAGGTAACTTCTTTTTTTTTTTTTTTGAGTTGGAATCTGTCGCCCAGACTGGAGTGTAGTGGCCGCTCCCAGCCACCGCAGCCTCACCTGCAGGGCTCTGGCGATGCTTCCGCCTCAGCCTTCTAAGTAGCTGGAACTACAGGCACATGCTACCACGCCCAGCTAATTTTTTTATTTATTGTAGAGATGAGGTCTCGCCTGCCCAGGCAGGTCTCGAACCTGCGGGCTCAGGCAATCCACACACCTCAGCCTCCCAAAGGCACGGGATTACAGGCTGAGCCACAGAGCCCGGCTGCCAGGTAATTTCTCTGTGACTCCGGATCTATGAGAACAAACTGAAAATGTAAATGGAGAATTCAGGTATGAATCTACTCTCCCATGGCTAAATATAGAGTTATAAAAGGCTCTCAGGTAGATTTAATGCTGACATTTCGTCCAAATACTGATAAGAAGATGAAAACACTTGGTTCTACATAACTGACAGTGTCTCCTTTTTTTTGAGTCAGAAACTTACTCTGTTGCTCCGACTGGAGTACAGTGGCATGGATCACAACTCACCACAGCCTTGACCTCCTGGGTGCAGGCGATCCTTCTGCCTCAGCCTTCCAAGTAGCAGGGACTACAGGTGAGTGCCACCACACCCGGCTATTCTTTTTATTTTATGTAAAGACAAGGTCTCGCTATGCTGCCAGTCTGTTCTTGAACTCTGGACTCAAGCAATCTCCTCATCCTCACCTTTGCCTCTCAAAGTGCTGGGATTACAGGCATGAGCCGCCATGCCCAGTCCCCTCTTTTCTTATGAATCTGTTGACAGGCTGAAAGGCAGTAACTAGAAATGCATTTTTCTCATGAAACCAAGATGATACATAGTGATTAGGTGCCCAGAGATTGTCACTCATGCAAGTCCTGGGAAGAGAGGGCCAGATGGAAAGGAAGATAGAAAGAGAGTTTCATTTCCTCTTTCTTGGGCCCCAAATCAATCTACCATAAAATTTTGCAAAGTGAGTGAGCCTCTGGAATCTTCCCACCCACTTCTACACTCTTCCCTGAGAGTGTAATGTTATTCTTGAGAATTCCAGTTCTTGGTTTCCTCTTATACTGACATGAGGACTTCCCTCAGCCTTGTCTCTCTTCTCCCTCCCCCATCACCTACCACCTCTCTTCAAACCCAAAACTCTTACCCTGTTAGTGAGAGTAAGATCTATTAAGAGTTTGGAAACTAGAAAGCAGACCCTTATATAGTGCTGATGATATGTGAGGCACTGTTTTAAACATGTAACATACATTAACTCACATGATTGTTATAATAATCTTTGACAGAAACAACTGAAGATGAAAAGATGTGGAATAGAGAGGGTAAGCAATTTGCCCAAGGGCACCCAGTTGGAAAGTAACAGAGCCCAGCAGTGTACCCAGACAGCCTGACTCCAGTGTCTGTGAACTTAACCCTGAGAACTCAATCCTTCCCAATGCTGGGGAAGCATATGCCTAGTTCCAAGCGCCGGGCAGTGTATGCATGCACTCAGCAGATATGCACTGAGACCTGCCAGTGTCCCAGTCACTATATGGTCTCTGGAGACACAGGGGTGACAAGGCCATATGACATATGTCCTCATGGAACCAAATTCCTGAGGAGGGATTTCACACAATTAGACAAGCAATGATATCATGGAGGAAGTAAGTGTTTTGCATATCTAGGAGGAGTGCCCAACTATGACCAGAGTTTAGGTAGATGTGCACATGGGAGTGACTTGATCAGCTCTGAGGTATACCTGTAGTAAGAATAGAGACTTAACTGGCCAAAAAATGGTAGGAGATGTCATTCCAGCCAGATGAAAGAGCATAGGGAAAACCCAGAGCAAAAAGTACGCCAGGAAAATAGTCATCTCAGTGAGGATGGAGCCACGTGTAGACGGGCTCAGCGGGGCAGCTGGAGAAGGGCAGCGAGCCCTTGAGAGGCAAGCAAGGCCTGCACTTTGTTTGTTTGTTTGTTTGTTATGAGACAGAGACTCACTCTGTCACCAGGCTGAAGTACAGTGGCACGATCATAGCTCACTGCAGCCTCGAACTCCTGGGCTCAAGCGATCCTCCCACCTCAGTTTCCCAAGTAGTTAGAACTGTAGGCACATGCCACCAAGACCAGCTAAATTATTATTTTAGTTTATTTTTTTGTAGAGATGGGCTCTTGTTATGTTCCCCCAGGCTTATCTGGAACTCCTGGCCTCAAGCAATCTTCTCACCTTGGCCTCCCAAAGTGCTGGGATTACAGGCATGAGTCACTGGGCCTGGCCAAGGACTGTACTTTGAATGGCCCTATGAGCCCCATCAGAAAGTCTGGGCATTATTCAAAGAAGACTGAGGCACCCAAGGAGTTGTCTGCTGTGGGGCTGTGTGAACATGTGGAACTTGCAGAAGAACTGGCAGGAGCTGGTAGCAGCCCCAGGTGATACAAGTGGCCTGGATGGCACATAGGCCACCACTCTCCAGACATCTAAGTGGAGGGGTCCACCTGGAAGTCCAGGGACCTAAAGGCTGTGCTAGACTCAATATCAAATAATAATGGTGGGGGCTACCTGAAAAGGGCCCACCCAACTATGGGGCCGAGATTTTCCAACAGCTGTAGTAAACCTGGGAGCAATTTGCCCATACCTGGAGACATTTTCGGTTGTCATAGCTTGGAGGAATACTACTGGTATCTAGAGGCTGAAGCCAGGAATGCTGCTCATGTCCTAAGTGCACAGAACAGCAACACGACCAAGAATCATCTGGCCCAAAACACCAAAGCAACCATGCTGAGAAACCCTGTGCCATATGGGTGCACCCCCCAAAAAATTGGCAAGCAACTCAGAACAGGCTATTTATGGGATCAAGAAGGAGAAACATGGCCCCCAGAAGTCACTACATTCAAAAAGAGAAAAAGAAGTAAAACAATTCTTTAAAAAAAAATCCTGACTGGACTCGATGGCTCAGCCTGTAATCCCAGCACTTTGGGAAACCAGAGTGAATGGATTGCCTGAGCATGCACGTTTGGGACCTGCCCGGGCAACTTGGCAGACCTTGTCTCTACAATTGATAAAAAATTAGCTGGGTATGGTAGCCTGCACCTGTAGTTCTGGCTACTTGGAAGACTGAAGACTTCCGGCTACTTGGAAGGCCGATTGCTGGAGCCCAGTGGGTCGACACTGGGGTGACCATGAGTGTGCTACTGCACTCCAGCTTGGGTGAGAAAGTGAGACTCCAACTCAAAAAAAAAAAAAATCCTGAGCAGAAAAGTAAGCAAAATGAAATAAAGTAGCAAGCCTTTGTGGTGTCCTTCAAGTCTAGTCTTCAGCTTCCTGACTTCCTGGAACAGGTCAGCGATCAGGGTCATATCCTACTCCAGCCTGTGGGGGCTGAAGAATAGGTGACCTATCTCGGAGCCTTGGGTGCCTGGTTAGATTAATGAGATAATCTCTGTGTCCAGGGTATAATGACTGATAGTATGTCACCCATATATAGGCATGCCAAAAAAATGTATACACATTTTAAGAGATACTATCTATGCATCACTTTTCAAAGTTAAATTAAATTACAGTGGCAATGTGTAGTATAGTTTGCTCAACCGTGCTTTCACCATTTTCTTTGACTGTCCTGCTTGTCACATGGTGACACTAGCATTCATTTGTTTAATGTCATCTTTTGAGCTAACATCATACTTAAAATGTGTATACTTTTTTGGTACCCCCGTAGGTGCCCACTAAATACCAGTCCCTTGTCACTTCCTTATTCTCCTTGGAAGTCTGAGCCATGAGATGAAAGAATGTCTAAGAAGTTAAGCATCTTATCCAACCTAGAATGCCACTTCCAGGATCAGAAGAATGGGGAGCAATGTTCTCCAAAGGGGTGGGGTACCCATAACCCAGGGGGTAGGAGACATGACACTCTGAGAGGAGAAAGTAAATCTGAGCATATATTGAGACATCTTTTGATATCAACTCCTTTAATACGTATTTATATGTTTTATACTGTATGCGATATGTGAGTATATAATATTTATAAGTAAAATATTCATATTTAAATGTGTAATTAGAATGTATGAATATATTGACAAGCATGGGGATATTGGGAGTATATGCTTATGGGGGCTAAA
Organism: Cephalopachus bancanus; assembly: GCA_027257055.1. Classification (NCBI taxonomy): domain Eukaryota; kingdom Metazoa; phylum Chordata; class Mammalia; order Primates; family Tarsiidae; genus Cephalopachus; species Cephalopachus bancanus. Next base: position 1,153,440 of record JAPVLO010000260.1, on the reverse strand, counting down.
GCAACTCCATCTTGGATGCTAATCTGCCATGTTGGCTTCTGATTAACCCCAGTTCCAGGACGGCCTCTAAGATCCAGTTTCCAACCCTGGCTGGCAGTCCCTGTACCCTATCTGGGAATGTGGGAAGGAAATGAAAGAAAGGCTTGAGGGACGAAACACTCCTTTCCATGCTGGCCATGGGGCGGCAGCTTTAATGCAGGCTCCTTTCCACCCTGGGCCAGGCGGTCACTCACCACAAGGCAGAATGGAGCCTACCAGCAAAGGGGAGGCCCGCCTATGACTGTGCTGTGTTTCTTGTGTACCAGCAGGTACTTACCATAAATCCTGCCCTCAGATTAAACAACCTTGAGGTTATCATACTTCAATTATCCTACATCTCTTTTCTGAGCCATCCCTTCCTTATGGTGTGTGAGCCCTGGGTCTAGGGGTAATGGTGCAGGGATCCACCATCTTGTCTTGCCACTGCCCAAGACAAAGAGATGGCTTCTGCTCCCAAGTCCCTATCAGCTGTTTCCTTCTAAGAGCCTGGATTTGTCAGCCTCTTTCTTTGGCCTCTCATCTTCCTCAGACTTTGGGGGTAGGTTTGCACAGACTTGCCCACCAGAGAACAGTGCTTCTAAAAATTCTTTTTTTTTTTTTTTTTTTTGCTTAAGAGAGGTGTTTGGTGAAGAGTCATTGGCTCTAAAATGAAGTGATTTGGGGAAAATCAGATTTGGGGGAGAGTGGTTCTATATATTCTAATGCTGTCAAAAATGCTCAGACCAAAGGTTCTACTCTCCTCAAATTTGACCTGAAATGGAGAGCTAATTCCCGCTTTTCCTTAAGGAATTTTTTTCACTTCGGGCAAATGTAGAATTGAAGCAATTGTGCAGATGACTTCAGTTTTCAGCAATCACCAGGTGATGTCTAGCACAGTCCTAGGCGGGCCTCCCCTTTGCTGGTAGGCTCCATTCTGCCTTGCGGTGAGTGACCTCCTGACCCGGGGTGGAAAGGAGCCTGCATTAAAGCTGCCGCCCCATGGCCAGCATGGAAAGGAGTGCTTTGTCCTTCAAGCCTTTCTTTCATTTCCTTCCCACATTCCCAGATAGGGTACAGGGACTGCCAGCCAGGGTTGGCTGGCGGCTCAACACCAGGAGAATAGCAATAAAGAATTGCTTACATTTACTTAAAGAAAGAATGAAAAAGTAAATAATAAATTAATTTAAATGGTTACATAGGGAGAAAGGTGAGAGTGGGAGTGAACTAACTGTAAATACCTGTCTAGAATGCTTTTGACTTTTGAATTTTAACATCCACTTGACATTGAATTCTGATAAATCTGATGTTTATCACCAATTCAAAAATAATATTTAATTTTTTTAAAGAGGTTAGCAATCCAGATTTCCAAACATCTATCCCTTCTGAACGTTACTTGTAAACTCTGGGTTTTTCTAATGACCTTTCTTCTTAATCAATCTGAGCCTATTAAAACGCCATAAGAGCTGTTTCATATACTTCCTAAACTGAGTATCATGTATGTTTCACACACTTCCTGTAATATTTACATGACTGATGTACACCCTATTTCTTTAAAAAGGCCCAAACTTTCCTTTAAACTTTCCTACAGCCAACAATGGTTTGGTTTCAGTTAACCTTGTTTTGTGCCAAGACTTTCCTGTGAAACTCGTTTATTGCACCGAAAAGCTTTTGAATGAATCAATCACCTGATCCCTCCCTGCTATCCATAGGTTCTGGGAGGTCAAAGTTCTTGTTTTCTTCCACTGCCGCTGTCCCCGACAAACCTTTTAAAGTGCCGGTCTGGCTCATTAGGAAGATGGATCGTATATCTGAGGTGTGTAAGCCCCCCTTTCAGGATGCATTCACCTGTGAAGTGGTTTTTGGCAGGTGATCAGCCTCCAGGAATTTGAAGCCTCGACTTGTTACCCAAAGCCCTAGATCATGGGGCCCAAACTCCCTGATTTGAGTGTCGGCTCTTGGAATTTGTGACATATCTAACTATCCGGCAGGTTGACATGATTCTCCTGTGCTCAGATAAGTAGAATCAAAACACTCCCTGAGTTTCCAGGGCTTTCTCTGGAGGTGACATGAGGCAAACAGGATCCAGAGTTCTGTCAGTAAGCAAAGATGGGACTACACGTGCAGGAAATTCAATCCCTTGTGCAGACGAAAACTTTCCTTTTCTATAGGATTTGAAGAACATGCAATATCCTCAGAGGATACTTTAGTACTAGGATTCTTCACTCTGGGGACAGTATAAGCTTTCAAAGTGCAATACTTTGAACGATGCTGAAATAGCCAGCCATGAACACTGGAATTATGACATTGGAGCATCTTTGTAAGAATTTAGTGGCCAAGTTGGCTCATTCTCATGTACTCATAAAGACTCCATTTTATAGACACATTGAATAGAATCTGTAATAGGAACCAAAATCTAAGTCTGTCTGTATAATTTTTCTCTTGAGTGGGTGCTGTGTCAATAAGTTAGACCTAAAGTTTCTGGTTTAACAGTGTAAGAAAGATAAGCATAAAAACTCTGAACCAAATGGTAGTAGACTATAAAGGGGGATTTGACATTGTCCAGCAAAATTATATAAGCATTTGCCCTTTGACTCTGCAATCCCACTTCTAGGAATCTTTCCCAAAGATATAATGGCAAAAATGCAAAGGAGATGTATGCACAAGCTATTTCCAGATGTACTGTTTTTAGCAGCAAAAAGCAGGAAACAACCCAAGTGTCCGTCAAAGGAGAACTGGTTGAATAAGTAACAACGATTCCTAACCTTTTTGGCATCAGGGACTGGTTTTTGTGATGACAATTTTTCCATAGACTGAGGTGGGTTTGGGGTGATGGTTTGGAGATGATTCAAGCACATTAAATATATTGTGCACTTTACTTCTATTATTATTACATGGTAATATGTAATGAAATATATAGCATTGTCGCCTTAGCCCCACCTCAGATTATCAGGCATTAGATTCTCATAAGGAGCGCAGTAACCAGATTCTTCATATGCACAGTTCACAAAAGGGTTTGTGCTCCTATGAGAATCTAATACCGACAATGATTTGACAGAAGGCAGAGGTCATGTGGAAATGCAAGTGATAGAGAAAGGCTGTAAATACAGATGTAGCTTCTCTCACTGTCCACACCCATCTCCTGCTGTGTGCCCTGGTTCCTAACAGGCCACCGATACTGGTCCATGGCCCAGGGACTGGGGACTCCTGAGTTAGAAGCTGGTTGAATAAACGAGGGCACATGCACACAATGTAATGTAGAAATGAATGAGAACTAATTCCCTACTGTAAAATGATTTCCAGGGGCACTTTTGAATGAAAGAAGCAAGACAGAGTAAACGGGGTGTGGGTGAGGAGCAAGACACATACAACCATTCAATGTGGTGGGACACAGACCAGGAGAGGGAGTAATGAAAGGTCCCTATAGCTCTGATCCCCAAGTCCATGGCAAGCAGCAGGGGTCATCCTTTGAGCAGGATTCTGGAGTTCCCTAATTTGTTTTTCCTTCCTAGGTGAACAGCCTAAATCTCTGAGTCCCTCAGTGGTGGTCTACTCTGAGCGTCATCTCTAGGTTCCAACCCCCAAAGCCACCCTTTAGTTATTTGTATTATGGCAACATAATGCTTTCCTTCCAGTATTGTTAATACTCTTCCACCATAGAAGAGTGCTTCAGAGGAAAGGGTATGAACTATTAACCAAGTTTGCTCACTGGGAACATTTTAGAAGCTCCTAAGTGGTCATGGGGAAAGAATTTGGAGGGTGAAATAAATGAATGTAGAAACAATTTTTTTGTTTTAACTTTTGCATTCTAAAATTGACCTAGATAAGCATAGCGGTGCATGCCTGTAATCTCAGTTACTCAGGAAGCTAAGGCAGAGGGATTGCTTGAGACCAGGAGTTCCAGATCAGCCTGGGCAATATAGCAAGGTCCTGTCTCTAAAATGAAATGAAATGAAATTGACCTGAACCCCAAACTTGCATCTCAAGAGAAGTCCAATGATAATTCGATAAATTCCCAGGGGTAGCATTCATTCCTCTGGTTATTGTGGTTGTCACCCTATCATTCAGCCACACTATAGCCAGGAGGTCTTAAAGACTGGCACCGCACTAGGGCTGAGTCTGGTTACTCTAAGTCACTCATGGTGGCCTCATTCCCCTCACCCTCAGGTTAGGGCTAGAGTTAAGAACTCAAGCCTGAGTCAATCTGCAGATGGCACTCTTCCAGGTGACAATTAGCTCAGTGATAGACCCACTGAGTCAATGACTGCGTAGAGGTTCACCAGGAAAGTGCTGGAAAATGCCTTTGCTCTTTAGAGAAAGTCACAGAAGGAAATGTCCTCTTGTTCCTCAGGATACTGTCATGCCTGGAAGTGAGGCCTAGAATTGTATCCATCCCATAGAAAGGCAGAGTCAAGACAATCATGGGAAATGGGGCTGGAGTCATTGGAGTCAGTCAATGCTGAAGTTTGACCTCCCTGTAGACTTACACTTAGGTAAGTTAATATGTAAGCCACTTGTTTGAGCCCATCTAAGATGGACTTTATGTTATTTATGACCAACAGCATCCTAATACAGAGATCTCCACTTTGTGTTCCTGGTCTCTCTGGAGTCTTGAGTTCATTCATGTCTCAGGTTGGTGGCTCCTCTCCTGGGTTGACACATACAGGGCAGACATGGGACACACACCCCAGCACCTTCCATCCCAACCAGGTAGTTGTGCTCATTAGACTGCACTTGGGTCTACCCATGTAGGTAAATCATAGCATAATGATCAAGAAGTCCAAAAGGAAAGTTCTCATCACTCTTCTTCTAGGAAGTCCCTTAGTCATGGTTGCCTCCACTCCTACCATGTTTCCCAGTCCCCACCCCTTCTCTATGCCATCAGAATAGTGGTAACATCTAGCATGGGGGCTGAAGGATGTGACAGTGAGAGCACATTTGAGCTCCTAAGTTACTAGAAGAGTTCTATTTCTTTCTTTATTTTCTCTCTGTATTTTATTTTAAAGATGTGGGGTAAAAGACAGGGTTAGGTATATAATTGGTCTACATACATTCCGCTGTGATTGAACAGGGGTGGAGGGTTGATAACTTTGGGTTCACATCAAAGAGCCTTGCCTACGGCAGGTGGGGACCACACTTTGCTGTGAGCCCTACATCTGCTCTTGAGCCCCTCAGAGTGCCTTTTCATCTCTAGTAGTTATCTGAGCAATGGGCTTTTGTAACAGATCCTGGGGCACTCTGGGCGACCATCCAAGGCACTGCTTTTCTGCCATCCAGGTTTTTGGGAAGCCAATTAGTAATTAGCAGGTTGCTTGGTAAACATGGGCTCGGCACACAGAGAGCCATTTATTGTGGGTTGTGAGAAAAATCTGAAATGCACCATCAACCTCAACAGCGCCATGTACCAAGATATATGTATCTGCTGCTTTCTGATCCTCTCTCTCTCAGTTTCCATGCTGGTTACATTATCTTTCTTTTTTCTTTTTCTTTTTAGAGACAGAGTCTCACTCTGTTGCCCAGGCTGGAGTGCAGTAGAGCAATGATGACTCACTACAGCCTCAAACTCCTGGGCTCAAGCGATCCTCTTGCCCCAGCCTCCTGGGTAGCTGGGACTACAGGTTCACGTCACCATGCCTGGCTAATTTTGTTGTTGTTGTTGTTGTGCCCAGTTTAGTCTCAAACTCCTGGCCTCAAACTATTCTCCTGCTTTACCCTGTCAAAATGCTAGGATTACAGGCATGAGCCACCATGCCCAGTCCGTGCTGATCACATTATTTTTCTTCAGTTGTCTAAATATTATTGCTTAGCCAGGCTCAGTGGCTCAGCCTGTAATCCCGCACCTTTGGGAGGCTGAGATGAGTGGATTGCCTGAGCCCACGGGTTCGAGACCCGCCTGGGCAGCGAGACCTCATCTCTACAATAAATCAAAAAATCAGCCAGGCGTGGTAGTGCATGCCTGTAATTCCGGCTACTCGGAAGGCTGAGGCAGAAGGATCGCCAGAGCCCAGCAGGTCGAGGCTGTGGTGGCCGGGAGCGGCCACTGCACTCCAGTCTGGGCAACACAGTGAGACTCCAACTCAAAAAAATTCATATATATATGAATATTTGTCTAACTAACCCTGAATCGTACCCCACATCTTTAAAATAAAAAATTTAAAAGTTTAAAAAAAAATTTTTTTTCATAAAAGGCCTAAGAGGAGGTTGACAGGAAGGGGAAGAAGATGCATCCACATGCCAGGAGGGTGGCGCCCTCCAACTCCACAGACACAGAATCTCCCACATTTGGGACCCTTCCAGATCTCACCCTCTGTATCTCTTCATCAGGCTGTTTATTTGTATCCTGGAAAACATCCTTTCTAACAAACCAGTAAACTTAAGTGTTTCCCTGAGCTTCATGAGACATGTGAGCAACTTATTAAAATCCAAAGAAGGCATTGTGACTTGAAACCCAGTCGGTCAGAAGTTCCAGAGGCCCAGACTTGAGGGGCATAATCTTATGGGACTGGGCTCTTGACCTATAGTTTCTGAGGCCATCTCCAGGTAGGTAACATCAGAATGGAGCTGAATTGGAGGACACCCAGCTAGTGTCCAGTGCAGAACTGGTTACTTGCTCAGTGTGGAGAGAGAAACCCCCATACATCTGATCATGTCTTCTGTGCTGATTGTTGATGTAGTGTGAGATCAGAGGAAAACCGGCTAAATTTTTTCTTTACACTCTCCCCTGCAAAGATGTCCATGCCCTAATTCCTGGATTCTGTGAGCATGTTACATGGCAAAGGGGAATTAGGGTTGCAGATTAAATTAAGGCTGCTAATTGATTGACTTTAAAATAAAGAGATGATCCTGGATTATCCAGGTAGGACCAATGTAAGCCTAAGTGTCCTTAAAAGAGGAACAACGACAACAAAAGGGGCAGAAGAGCTTTCAGAGTCAGAGGAAGAGATGAAATGAAAGCAGAGGTCAGAGCGATGGAAGGCTGGCTTTGAAGATGAAAGGCCTCAAGTCAAGGGCCTCCAGCCTTCAGCAGTTTCTAGAAGCTGGAAAAGGCAAGAAAATGGGTCGTGTCTTCAGAAAGAAATGCAGGCTTTAAGCACCTTGATTTTAATGAGACCTAGGGACTCCTATTTTGGACTATGAATTCCAGAATTTTTTTATAGTCGTATGTTGTTTTAAGTCACTACATTTTAGTGATTTATTACAGCTCTGATAGAAAACGAATGCATGAGCATCACAATATAAAACAAAATAATTGGAAATATTCTGTAACATTATGAATTAAATATCTACTGTATAAGATGGTGATGACTGTTCTGGAGAAAAATGAAGCAGCCAAGTGGGACAGGAGAGTGAGGGAGAGAGGAGATGCAACGTATGATGCAGCTCATGGCTCCAAGTCCTGCCACCAATGAAAAGATGACCCACATAGCAAGGTAGCATCCAATTCAGGGATTGGCTCAGTTCTCTCCTCCTCTGATTTCTCTGTCACAGCTCTCCCCGTGATCCTGCAACCCAACACCTATGGCATCTCTAGAACCGTTGCTTCGGGGCTGATGTTACACGTCCACGTGAACATCCACACAGGGTGGTTGACTCCAGCTGTGGCATGGTATTCTCTCCTCTGAATATCATAAGATGCTTTCGTGTCCAGCGAGAGGTCTTTTGTGCATTTGTGTGGAGTCCAAAACGCTGGCAGACACAGCCCACTTTTAGTTAGGCACCTCTGGTTGATTTGCTTCCAGATAAAGGTATGATGAAGGTTTCTCAGTGAAGGAGTCCCCAGAAGCAGCATGACCACCGTCTGCCTGTTCGAATGCCCAGCACATGCTAACGTTCCGGGAGGGAGAACACCTCCAGACTTGTCACCTTCAATTGAGCAACTGCCTGGGTGAAGCCTCAGTCCCCCTGCTCTCCATCTACCTGCACCCATCTACCTGCTGCTTCCTGCTTTGTAGGTGTCCATTTTGGCTGCCAAAGGTATACTGAGATAACTAGAAATAGGCAGGTAGGTTTCCAAGAACTGGCCCTTTATTGGAGCAGAAACAGCTTAACAGACATTCCCAGTAGCTCAAAGGTCCCCAAACTCACAGACACATCAAAAGGAAAGAAATGCCAACACTGGGCCAGGTGCAGTGGCTCATGCCTGTAATCACTTTGGGAGGCCAAGGTGGGAGAACTGCTTAGTCCAGGAGTTTGAGACCATCCTAGGCAACATAGTGAGACCCTGCCTCTATAGGAAGGAAGGAAGGAAGGAAGGAAGGAAGGAAGGAAGGAAGGAAGGAAGGAAGGAAGGAAGGAAGGAAGGAAGAAAGGGAGGGAGGGAGGGAGGGAGGGAGGGAGGGAGGGAGGGAGGGAGAAGAGAAGCTAAGAAAGAAAAAAAGGCACCAAATGTATCTGTGATCAAATGTGTGAGGATTTCTCCCTACCAGCAAGCAAGTAATCAGTTCTGCAGTAGACATCGGCCAGGTGTCCTCCAAGTCAACCCAGTCCTGACACTCTACCTGAAGACGGCCTCAGAAACTACAGATTGAAGGCTCAGTTCCACAAGGCTGCCTCCCGTCTTCCCATCAGTCACAAATGTTACTACGGGGGAAGGATGCAGTTTCAGGGGGATGACTCTAGATGGCAACCCAGGAGGTTGCTGTGAGTTGAATGGTGCCCCCCCTAAAATATGTTGACTTGTTTTTTGAGTCAGGGTCTCTCCAACCAGAGTGCAGTAGCACCATCATGGCTCACTGCAGCCTCAACCTCCTGGGCTCAGACAATCCTTCCTCCTCAGCCTACCAAGTAACTGGGGTCAGAGGCACATACCACCACACCCATCTAATATTTTGATTTTTTGTAAAGACGAGTTCTCACCATGATGCTCAGGCTAATCTCAAACTCCTGAACTCAAATGATCCTCCCAAAATGCTGAGGTTACTGGTGTGAGCCACCACACCAGGTCCCAAAATATGTTGAAATACTTACTCTTGGTACCTGTGAATGTAACCTGATTTGGAAATAAGGTCTTTGCAGACACAATTCATTTAAATTGAGGTCCTACTGGACTCGGGTGGACCCTAAATCCAATAACTGGAGTCCCTGTAAGTGTAGGGAGATTTGGAGACAGACACATACAGAAGAGGAGAAGGCCATGTGAAGACCAAGGCAGAAACTGGAGTGTTGCAACCACAAGTCAAGAAACACCAGGAGCCACCAAAGGCTGGAAGAGGCAAGGAAGGATTCTCCCTTATAGCCTTCAAAGGGAGTATGGTCCTGCTGACATTTTGATTTTAGACTCTGGCCTCTGGAGCTATAAGAGAGTATATGTCTGTAGCTCTAAGCCACCCAGTTGGTGGGACTTGACTACTGCAGCCCTAGGAAATGGTACACAAGATTATCCAGACATGCACACCTCAGAGGTGAGGAAAAAGCAGCAGAGGCTGAAACTGCTTGGACTCCCTTTACCATAGGAAGTTTCCTCTGTGGAGGCAAAGGGACCTAGAACCAGCCACTCACTGACCAACTAAAATATCTCACATGAGGCTGGTGAATCTGCCGTCCCCCCTCACCTTTCAGACCTGAAGCAAAGTCAGGGCATGGAAAGTGTTGTTTTCATCACCTCCTTGCTTCTTGCCCAGTGAGTATCATCCCCCCGACTCCGTGGTGATGTCCCTTTGAACACACCCTCTTGACCAGGAGCCCTCTCCCAGTTGTCCTCCAAAGTTTCCCTCCCACACACCTTTCATGGTCAAAGAGGTACATCTCCCTGTGCCCCAGAAGGTGAACTGGAAGGCTACTCCTGTTTCCAGATGACATGGACAGTCTTCTGGATATAATATTCATCCCAAGCACTTATAGGAGTACCTGGCCCAGAATAGGTACTTGGCATACGCTTGTTGAATAAGTGTGTCCTGCATTTTTACCTATTTCTTGCTGTGAAAGTTCACATCCAGCAGTATGTGTGGGCAGAACTACATGGTAGAGACATCTTTAAGCAAACCGATCCTGAAATGCCTTTTTAGGCGCTCTTATCTGAGTAGGTGCCATCTGAGCTCTCCAGAATTCATCATTCTCCCTAGGCCACTCGGCCTGATGGAAAATGTTAGGTGCCTAACCACTTGGGCAGCCATCTACCTTTCTCTCCTGCCTCCCCTCCTTCTTTCTTCCAGTTTTTATGAAGGGATGTGGGCACGTCCTCAATGTCGTGATAACATCATGGAAGATGCATTGTGCAAAGCCATGAGCCACGTTTCTGAAATTCTGCCTTCTACCACTAGGTGGTAGTGTTTCCACAGCTTGCTCTTCCTTACCCTGTAATTTGCTCGGTGTGGTCCCAACTGAGTTTTATTCTTTGTTTGTGGGAGAAAACCCCTCAAAATCAGCTACTCTAAAATTAAAAGCCATTCTCTTGACATATCCTCTAATATTATCCTTAAGAGGTGCAACTTGCAACCAGTTTGTTCTGGCAGAGTTTTTTAATTGCTTTAAATCAGGTATTTGTGGACATATAATTAGACAATTTTTTTAAAAAATTAACAGGCTATTTCTTAGAGCAGTTTTAGGCTTACAGAAAAATTGAACGGAAAATACAATAATTTTTCCAAATACCTCTTTGCCACTTCTGCAGTTTCTTCTATTTATCAGTATTTTGTATGAGTGTGGCATATTTGTTAAACTTGATGAGTCAGTACTGATATTTTTTTTTTTTTTTTTTAGTCGGAGTCTCACTCTGTCACCCAGACTGGAGTGCAGTGGCCGCTTCCGGCCACCGCAGCCTCGACCCGCTGGGCTCTGGCGATCCTTCTGCCTCAGCCTTCCGAGTAGCTGGAATTACAGGCGCGCGCGCTACCACACCCGGCTAATTTTTTGATTTATTGTAGAGATGAGGTCTCCCCAGGTTGCCGGCGGGTCTCGAAACCGCAGGCTTAGGCATTATTATTACCTGAAGTCCATAGTTTACATTAACGTTCACTCTTCACAGCTGAAGTATGAGTTTTGACAAACGTATAATGGCATGTATCCGTTTCATTGCCCTAACCTCCCTCCCCTATACACCACCTATTCATCTCCTCTTCCCTCCCCCAGCCTCTGGTCAGTGGTCACTGACCTTGTCACTGTTTCCACAGTATAGTTGAAATTATACAGTATTGGCTTCTTTCACTTAGCAATATGCATTTAAGATTCCTCCTTGTCTTTTCATGGCTTCATAGCCCATTTCTTTTTGTCACTAAATACTGTTCCATTGAATGAACGTAACAGTTTGTTCATTCACCTATTGAAGGACACCTTGCTTGTGTCAACATTTTAGTCATTATGAATAAAGCTGCTGTAAACATCTTTGTGTTACACAAGTTTTCCACATATTGGGATAAATACCAAAGAATGCGGTTGCTGGATCATATGATAAGACTATGTTTATTAGGCAAGTTTTATCAAGGGGCTTGGCTTATTGACAAGACAGCTTTAAACACTTTCATCACAAGACCATCTGCAATGTCAGGGCTCTAACTGTTTTCTAAGAACACTTGATTGTTCCTGACATAGAAGGGAGTTGGTCACAGGAGTCCTACAAAGAGGACTTCCGGAAAGGGAGTTCACCCACTCGATGAACCAGGAAGTGGAGCAGCCTTCCACAAGTTCCATGAAGAGTCCACATTCAGGGTAGAAAATAACCTTCAGATCTGACTCTCTTCTGGCCACAGCTGGTAAAACACTCCAGTGAAATGGTTTTAGTAGAAGGAAAAAAACATTTATGCCTGTAAAATTAAAAGGCAGTGGTGTTTCCACATTGTAGAGGGATCTCATAGGTGACTTGGAAACACACAAATGAGCCGGCAAGAGTATTTGTGTTTGAGGGACAGGCAGCCCTCTGGCCACAGGCCACATGAGGACTCAACCTGCCCCCTCGACCCGAATTACATACGAAACCTGAACAACCGATGTGGCTTTCAAGGCAGGGAGTGTCTCCTCACAGACAGAATGTGCCCAAGAGAACCCAGAAGAACCTCCAGGATCAGGACAAGCAGAGGATTCAGGAACGACCTATCCAGGTGCCCCAGTTGAGGCACATGTGTGCATACACGGACACACATACATAGATATACACACATAAATACATGCACATGCACACACTCATTCTCATACACATGTACAGACATTCACACATGCGCGCATATGCATGCATACATATATACATATACAGAGGCAAACATTTATACACATGCACAAGTCCACACACAAGCACATGTGTGTTACATGTGTGTACACATATAGCTATATACACATACACATCACACACATAAAGCATGCTAAACCTATACACATGTACACAATACACATATAAACACACGTGTACGTACACATACATATACATACAAGCCCCCCCCATAAAACGGAATTCTCTTTTGGAGGGCAGGCCCCTTGCAGTACAGGCTTTCCCCACTAGGTAAGTGTTCTAGGAACCCATCGGCATCTGTGTACCAGCTAGCATCATCGTGAGAGTCTGCATTGGGTTTCAGTGATTTTGGGGGGAAGAGTCTTTCAACGTACTTGCTCATTTCATGATGGGTGATTTATGTGCACACTTGCCCACACTGCACTGTGTTCAGCAGTGTTTAACCAAAAATAGCATACCCCTGTGCCCCACCCTCTCTATTCACTGGATCTTGCCCCAAGCGACTTTTTTGTTTCCCTGGATGAAAAAAGGTGTCAAAGGGAAACGTTTTGCCAAAGTAGAAGAGGTGAAACAAAAAAAGGCAAAAGCACTAAAAGGCATCGAAATGGACAAGTTCCCGAACCTATTTTGAGCAGTGGAAAAAGCGTCTCAAGAGGTGTGTTGCATCAAATGGAGAGTACTTTGAAGGTGACTGCACGTTATACATGTAAGAATAAATACACAATTTTCTATCAATAAATTCCAGCTTCTTGTGGATTCCCCCCTCGTACACACATATATACAGCACACAGAACAGAGCAAAAACCCAGATGGTTCTTTCAATGAATGGAACAAACTGTCTGGGGGAAGCTGAGACTTTCCTTGTTGATGCTGGCATCTCTAGTAAAGTCCTTTCCCTTCTCGTGTTTTAGGGATCCACAGGCTGACAGTTGGCTCCCTCTCCACACAACAACCCCAGTGCATGTTTACTCATCACCTCATCCCTCCTCACACAGAGCTGCCACTCACCTTAGGGAAGTTGTCTCATTTGGCAGCCAAAAAACTGCATGCTAGCTACCTAACCCTTCTTCCTTAAGTAAATAAATCAGGGCTATGAAGAGAACAGATGTATGAGGAGAACAAGCAAGCTAAAGGAGAAAGAGCAAGACAAATAAACAGGCAAAATCATTTTAGAGACTACAGAAATAACTCAGTGGACCAAAAAAAAAAAAATGGTAATCAAACTAAAATTCCAAAGATATATAACATAAGATTTAAGAATAGGAAATCTATGAAAACAAGGCAACTCTTACAAATTAAATACCAGCTCCCGGGCATGGTGGCTCATGCCTATAGTCTCAGTCCTTTGGGACACCAAGGCAAGAGGATTGCCTTGCCTAAGCCCAGGGGTTCGAGACCAGCCTAGGCAACTTGACCAGATCTCGTCTGTACAACAAATTAAAAAATTGGCCGGGCTTGGTGGCGTGGTCCTGTAGTCCCAGGTACTTGAAAGGCTGAGGTGGAAGGATTGCCTGAGTCCAGCATGTCAAGGCTATGGTAGCCGTGAGCATGCCACTGCACTCCAGCCTGGGCGACAGAGTGAAACTCCCCGGCTAAAATAATTGATAGTGACAGGAAACAGATCAGGATAGCTTGGGGTGCAGATGGGGGTGAGAGGGATTACAAGAAGCAGGAGGAAACTTTTGGGAGGAAAATTCACTCTCTCAAAACTTACCATATTGTACAATTTAAGTATGTTTGACTTAGTGTGTGTCAGTCATACTTCAATAAAGTGGTTTTAAAAACAGATACATGATGGAATATTATGCAGCCATAAAGAAGAACAAAATCATGAACTTCACAGCAACCAGGATGGACTTAGAGCCTATAATACTGAGCGATCTTTCACAGAAACAAAGAACTGAGTATCACATGTTCTCACTCATAAGCAGACCTTGAAGAATTATTGTAACACTATAAGAAAAAGATTGGCGGTAGCAGGAAACTGCCAGGAGGGGAGCAGGGAAGCGGGATTGGCAGTAGTGGGAATCTGCCTGGGGGGGGCACACCTTATCAACAAGGAAACTTGCATAATGAACATTTGTATACCTAACCCTGAATTGTACCCCGCATCCTTAAAATTAAAAAAAATTAAAAGAAAAAAATGCTTGCACCATCAAAAGTCATATAAGCACTGGAAAATCAAATGTCGAATGTCTGTTGCGTGCCTGGCTTCATACTGGGGACAGAAGACACCACCTTTTCTGTCCCCAGGAGGCTCACAGTTTAATAGAGAAGAAAGACAACGAAGTGTTGTTATGAAGTATGATCATTGCATTTGATAAATGTCATCAGGGGACCTTTAGGGGTCCTCAGACTCCACCTGTCAGGGAATTTGATGATCCTTATTTGGATGCCTAATTCTTGGAAATATTTCTGACGATGAACCCATCCATAAGATGGAGAAGAGTCCCAAGTCTTCGGTTCTGCTCCCGAGCAAGGACCCACACAAGAAATGATGCAGTCCTGAACGAAGAGACTGGACGTAAAAAGTGGGTAAACTCAGCCAATGTGGCGATTCAACAGGTAAAGTGGACAGGACTTGGCGACTGATGGTCTGGAGTGGGTGGGTCAGTTGTGGGGTGGGAAGGACAGAGAGAGTCATCTACAGGGCTTTTGGGTTTCTTCCCCGGTGATTGAGCAGATTGTGGGTGCAAATCAGAACACAGAAGAGTGGGCAGGTTTGACGGGAAAGATAGTGGTATTCATCTTGGTCTTTTGAATTAGGCGTGTCCTTGGGAACATGAACTTTACCTGGGTAAAGCCTCGCAGCCCGAAGTCACAGTCTGGAATCACAGCGAGACAGTCTGTGTAGAAGCTTCCTTGTCCTTTCCCTGCTTATTTGCTCTACTGGGTCAAGGTCTCCATGGTGGAAGGTTATGACCTCCAGTCACTGGGATGAGTGAAAAGTGGTCGGGCTTCTGTTTATATTGGCTTTTATCAAGGAAGGGAGGGAGGAAGGGAGGTTTGAAGGAAGGAGGGAAGGAAGGAAGAGAGAAAAGAGAAGAAAGAGAGAGAGAGAACACAGGAAGAAAGAATAAAGAAACAAAGATAGAGAAGAAAGAAAGAAAAAGAAGGAAGGAAAGAAAGAGAGAGAGAAAGAAAGAGAGAGAAAGGAAAAAAGAGGAAAGGAAGGCAGGAAGGAGGGAGGAAGGAAGGAAAGACAGGAAGGAGGGAGGCAGGGAGGGAATTTATTCTCTACTGCCTTGTTATGTGAGTTGATCCTGGTGCCCTCTCTCTGCAGGAGATGTCATGGCAGTGTATTAGGTCCCCTGACAGGATCCTGGAGCTCCAGGTAGTATGGGTTGACACCACTCCACACACCTCTGCTTACATAATTTTGCTGTTATCAAAGATCCCAAATTTTTATGAGGAGGATTTACAGATTATATTATCTAGTTTTTAACCGTGCCAATTCTCACACCTAAGATGAAGATACCTAAGACACAGGCGAAGATACCTAAGACACAGATGACAAGGAAGGGATGGCATTGGCACCACCCCACTCTGGGCATGAGCAATCGCCAGCCAGGTTGTGAGGCTCCAGCCTGGTGGTGGTTTAAACAAATAAACTTAACCTGCCCTGTCAAGTTCAAGGTTACATTTAACAATGATTGAAAAAGTAACCACTTGCTGTCAGAAAATCGCGCTATAGTAAGGACGTTTTAAAAACAGAAGTTTTGGAAAGGTTTCTGTCATTAAGCAATTTTATTGCCAAAAAATGATGTGTGACATTTATAAAAGTTCTCATATCTCACACTTTAAAACTTGGAAACACAATTTTCAAAGCTGTTTAAAAGCTTCCAAGGGCTTCTTTCTATAGGTTTAAAACCCATTTGTGAAACATAAAAACTAACTACATCTAATTAATTTGAGAGAACAACTCATTGGTACAAAGGAGCATGGAAATTTACTAACATAAATGACAATGACTACTAGTGCAGTCATCATCACTATCCTTTGCTAGTTGGTGGATGGGACTGAACAGTGGCTATCATGACTGAGTAAGCACAGCACACAACACCACACTTGGTTTTCCATGATTTTTCAAAAGAATGAAACATATTTAATTGCATTACTTTCGTGAAGACGTTGTTAGCACGTAATTGAGAGTAACACAATATTTTTGAGAAAACGAAATCTTTTCGATTCTCAATAAATAAACTATACTTTTCATTAGTTCACTTGACAAATACTTATGGAAGAACCCCTCTATGCCGAGGACATCCTAGGCTTGGCAGATAAAGGTGTTGCCTTCACTGAACTTCTATTCGAGAGGAGATGAGGATGAACATTCATGAAATATTTAAGTTGATATTCATTTCTTTTTCCTTACACTCTTAAAGTTCCTATTTCTACTTATGTTTCTTAACATGCATTGCATATATTATGAATATAGTGGAAGAATCAGGTAATTCATAAATAACTGTGCTTTTAATTATATGACATAATGTACACAATTTAATTACGTTATGACATTTTATCTGTCTACATATCTATATTAATATAGGATGCATAAACAGACATTCATATACCTTATTTTATAGTATGTAGTACATACTATAATTTTGATTATTTTAGTATGTGTTATATGATATATAAATATTGTATTTGTATCTATTCATGTATATGTACATATTATATAGATACATTTATATGCTGTATGCATGATTTACAAATCATATACATTTGTTATACTCATACTGTGCTTGTGTACATATATAATCCTCCTCCATTTTTCTAGTTCATTCACCCTCCCACTTTTCCAGACGATAACTTCACATTTTCATCTCTTGCCTTAAACGCAGAATGCTGCCTTCCTCATCCTCACACTCGGATTCCTATTTCACTGAGAAGATTGAAGCAACTACATGGGGTTTTACCCAGCCGTTCCCACATTTACACCACCCCACCCACCAGCACTGGATAGTACATGGCTCACGCTGCCTTCCTTCAATAAATAGATCTGTTCTTCCCATCTGGGATGCGCCTCTCCACTCAAGTGCCAGGTGCCATTCTGCCCTTCTGCACTGTTCTAGAAACTCCTGCCCACTTGGCCATTAAGTTTTCCCTCTTTCCTGGATCACCCCCATCTGCATCCAGGACTGGGGGCGGGGGGGACCTTCTATCTAGAACCACATCAAACCCGTCCCTCTCTCCCACTTCCTCTTCCATTTGCCGTCTCATTGTACCGTTCCCCTTTACAGCATGACTTCTTGAAAGAATTGCTTGAACCCTTCATCTCCAATTTTTCTTCTCCCAATCAGGCTTTTACTTCCCACAATTTCCCCGGAATTTCTCTTGCCAAGGTCAATAATGACTCCCAAACTTAGAAACCCAAACTTAGTTCGCTGTCCTCCTCAAAGCAGCCCTGGACACAGTGGGCCCTTCTCTCCTCCAGGAAGCCCTCTCTGGCCTTGGCTTCCAGGACACCCCACCTTCCATCTTCCCAGATGGAAGAACAGATCTGTTTATTGAAGGAAGGTAGTGTGTGCTGGTGGGTGGGGTGGTGTAAATGTGGGAGCGGTTGGACAAAGCCCCATGTAGTTGCTTCAATCTTCTCAGTGAAATAGGAATCCGAGTGTGAGGATGAGGGAGGCAGCATCCTGCGCTTAAGGCGAGAGATGAAAATGTGAAGTAGTCTCCTAGAAAAGTGGGAGAGTGAATGAACCAGAAAAATGGAGGATTACTATATGTGCACACAAGTGTGGTATGAATATCTGTATATCATTTGTAAATTATGTATACAACATGTAAATGTATCTGTATAATACGTATATATGCATTAATAGTCCTCTAGCCTCTCTGACCACTTCCCAGGCACCACTGCTGTCTGATGTCTGAGCTTCACTGTGCCTCTGGTTCAGACCTCAGCCTCTCCTTGTGTGTAACTGCTCTCACTCCCTAGGGAATCTCAGTGGCCTCAGGCGCCATCTAGAGCCAAATCTCCCAAATGTTTGACTCCAGCCTTCTCTGAACTTCAGACCCCTCTGGCCAGCTGCCTCCTTGACAACTCCACTTTTACCTCTAGCCTTAATGGTCAAAGCCTAGCAGTCAGTCAAGCCTCTTTTTCAGTAAGTATGGCAGAGTAATAGTCCCACCAAAGATGTCCACTTCCTCATCCTCAGAACCTGTGAATATGCTGCTTTTCCCTTATGACTAAAGTGGCTTTGCAGATGTGATTAAATTGAGGCTCTTGAGATGGGGAGATGAGGCTAGATCATCCAGATGGGTGCAATATAATCGCAAGAGTCCTTTTAAGAGGGAGGCAGGAGGGTCAGTCAGGGATGACAATGAGCAGAGGTGCATCATGATGTGTGGCTGTGAGTCAAGAAATGCTGTAGCCTCTAGAACCTGGGCGAAAGGCAAGATTTTCCTCAGAGCTTACAGAAGGAGCACAGCTCTGCCAACCCATTTCAGACATCTGCCCTCCAGAGCTATACATCTGTGTTGTTTTAGACACTAAGTTTGTGGTAATTTATTACAGCATTCACAGGAGACCAACATGCTAAGGAAATCCTGTTGGCTGAGCCTTCAAAATACAGAAAGAATCACCACGTTCTTACCACTTCAGGCCTTCTATCCTGATCCAGGTTGCCACCATTTCTCACCTGGATTATGGCAACAGCCTCCCTCCGGCCCCTACCCCTGTTCCAACACAGTGTACTATGCACACAACTCCTGAGTGAGTCTTCCTGCAAGTCATAAGAAAGTCAGATCATGCTAGTTACTTTCTGCTTAAACTCTCCACTGGCTCCCAGTCTCAATGAGAGTGAAACTCAACTCCTTGCTGTGCCCTACAAAGCCCTGAATGATCTGACCCTCTCACATTTCTGACCTCGACACTACTCACCCCTTTGATCACTCACCCCTGCTCCAGAAGAAACCCATCACAGCCTTTGTACTATTCCTTCAACAGGCTGCCTCAGGACCTTTGAACTTGCTCCTCTGCCTGGAATGCTCATTCCCAGAAGGAGGCATGGCGCTCTCTCTTTTTCTCATGGCCTTATTTGTTGCCCTACCTGAAATACTCCCTTATTTCCAATTCCTTTTCCTTGCTTTATTTTTGTTCCTTGGTACCTGTCACCATACATACCATCAACATCCATAGGTTATATTTACTTATTGTATGCATTGTCTGTTTCCCCACTACCCCACTAGAAAGTATGCTTCATGAAGGCAGGTTTTTTTTCTGTTTTGTGTACAATTATAGCTCCAGCATCTAGACAATGTCTTGCATGCAGCATTCCAATGATATCAGGAGTCCCCTGAGTCAAAGTCAGGCTGAAGACAGGTCTGAACGAGACTGGCTTAGTACTGTCACTTGATCCCTCTGCCTGGTGATTACACAAGCACTAAGTCATTATTATTCAACATATCAGGCACAGTTAGATGTTACTGGCAAATAAGATGTGACTCCTATCAAAGAATGAACCCAACACAGCACTTAAAACCCATCCCTGAGGAAAGACACTTGGAGAAGTACCAAGGATGTCCTATCTGAAATCTTAAGGGAAATCTCTCCTGTTGGAATAGTGACAGTGACATCAGCTGGATCTCAGGCCAGGCTAGACCAGCCAGCATACACAAGTGGCTTCCAGGGTCAGACTATCAATAGGCTGCAGATGGAGTGGGACAAGTCATGAACGTATCATCCACCTCACAATCTAAAGTAGAATTTGTAACAAGCAAAACAGCCAACTGCTTCTGGGCCCAGACTCTGCCCTGGCATTCATTGCCTAGAAGCTGGCCAGCAGGGAAGATCTGTTTACCCATTATCTGGGGTTAGAAGAGAAGGGGGTCTCAAAATGGAAGATCTGGGACCAAGAGAATTTGAAACTTTCCATTCTGAGCCCCTCCTCTGTGGTAGGCATTGGCTGAGCATTGTGTCTGGCCCCTGCAACACCTCTGAAAGGAAGCTATTTATATAATCTTTTTACACACGGACCCTCAGAGAGGTCAAGTGACTTCCCTGAGGCCATAGAGATAATAAGGGACAGAAGTGGAATTTAGACCAGATCCATCTGGCTTCTGGAGCTACACAGGAGTGTGGGATTTACTACTACAGGAGGGATGGTTTTAGCTCAAAACAAAGGAAGACATTTTGAATAATGAGAGCTTGCTGGAAATGCATGTGCTGCTTACTTTCAGAAGTGGTCCCCTATTTGTTTATGTACCCATTCCCTACCTCTGAGGGCCTCAAGAGGACCCAAGACAGCCTGACTTCTGGACAGTGTCGAAGTCTAGCTTCCTGAGGTCAGGCTGTATTCCCACCTTTGACTCCCATAGGTTGCCCTGCATCCTTAATTTAAATTCTTTATTGTTTAAACTAGCTTCAAGGGTTTTGGTTATTTGCAACCAGAAGATTTTCAAGTCACATAAAAGTCACACGAGTGTCAACACAAAAAGCAAACTTAGAGCAATGCCAAAGTCAATGAACTTCCTTTTCACATGTGGAAAGGCAAAGTCACCAAATTCCAATATTCTCCCCAAAACCAAATTTATAACTGGCTTTCTGAATTGAAAGGCATAAGAAGATCATTTTTTAAAAAAGAAAAGAAAAGGAAAAAAAACAGGAATTTTGAAGACTTTAAGATACCTTGAGTAGGGAAGAATTTCCTTTCTCTAAAATAAAACAAATGAAAACAAGAACAATATTGCAACATATAAAAACATATTTTTATTCATTTTATAGGCAGTAACAAAATGGAAACTTTCAATGAAATTATTTAAAGGATGTATTCATTTAAGCAGTTTTGGGAACTATTCATTCTTTGTAAAAGCAAACATTCAGAAAGTCAGCAATTTGCCTCCTTCCTTAAATAAAATTTTTAAATGTCTATAATTTCTCAGAATGTGCTTTGGTGCATTTAATAAGCATTCAGCAAGTACCTACTGCACACAGCCCCCTTCAATTTCCAGAACAATATAGGAAGCAATTGAAAGTATCATAGAGTAAAACTTTCCCACCTGGTGAATGAATAGGCTCATTTATCCACACACAGTCACGTTTACCTGACTGGGCTGCAACTGATGTAAGAGACAGGTGCTAAGAATAAAAATAACCAAACGTGGCTTTCTGAGCGCCTCTTCTCCTTTTATATTCAGTAATCACAATGGCTGACATGAAGGAAGTGGAAGAAGAGGAAATGAATGGAAGGTAGTAGGATATATTCATGAAAATATGTGCCCCTGCCCCATTTGGAAAACAAAAAAACGAAAAACACTGAGAGCAGTTATTTACCTGTTTTGGCTCATTTCCCTTCCAGGTATCTGAAGATTGGATCTAATCAGTCCCTCTGAGCCAATGAGAAGGGAAGTCTATCTAGTTAGACAGATGTTGAGGCAGGAAGCAGGTTCCATAGCCACAGCTGGTAGAAAAGGCACAGTTAACCATTTTCAGAGAACACGTGAGCAATTTGTACATGTTATGGTGGCACAGCCACTTAAAAGATTACCCCCAAGTTTAATTGATTTCACCCTTAGAAATGCCTGAGATTGTATTCAAGCCGTGTGTTTGGCTTAATTTCTGCCTGTGCTGTTGACAGTTCCTAGATTCTCTCTTTCTGCTTGTTTGGAAGTGGGCCGTTGATTGTTAGTGTAGTTAGTGTTGGTGGAAGTACAGGGCCTTTCTTAGAAGGCATGGTGAAGGTGGCAGTTAAGTGGAAAGAGGAAAATGGCATTGTATCAGTAAGTACGTCACCTGTAATTTTTTAGAACAAGAATTGGGGCTCCCAGACGTGGAAGGCATGATGCTAATGCCAATTATTGATAGCTTTCTGTCAGTTTACTCTCGGTCTCCCAGGCATCACGCCCAGTGCTAGCCCCAGGTGATTCAGTGTGCCCGCATGGGATGTGCTGAGAGAGGCTCAGCTCACTCTTGGGACCATCATCCCTGCTCTTCACTTTGAACCTCAGGTATATCTTGCCTTCTGCTTTCAATCTCCTTACCTCTCTCCCCTTCTTTTCCCCTCTTCTCCTTTTCTTCTTCCTCATTTTCCCTGTTCTCTATTTTCATTACCCTGTTTCTT
The DNA here is from genome assembly GCA_027257055.1 of Cephalopachus bancanus. Taxonomy (NCBI): domain Eukaryota; kingdom Metazoa; phylum Chordata; class Mammalia; order Primates; family Tarsiidae; genus Cephalopachus; species Cephalopachus bancanus. Next base: position 1,131,198 of record JAPVLO010000260.1, on the reverse strand, counting down.
GGTCCCTTCCCTGTTTCTGTTTCCCGCAGCCCCATGAGGTAGAGACGGCACTAGAATGAGATCCCAGCTGGTACCTACTTTGCTATCTGTAGCCAGTTTACTTGTGCAGAGCTCATTCCATCTCTTTCAGCCTCTGTTCTGAAATTTTCAGTAATAACAACTGTTTGGATGATATGAATTAGTTTCTGTGTCCCCATTAGCTATCTAAGAGCTATAAAGAAGAGATTGGTATTATTAGTAGAGTTATATGAACAAGTAATTGATCTGTCAATGAACTAAGGAACATCACCTTGTTCACTTTGCTGTCTGGGAGGGAGTGGAAAGGGAGATGACAGAGATGGGAATTTGTGGGCATGGAGAGAATGTTTGGCTTGGTCTGTATCTAAGTAATGGCCAGCTGCATTTCGAGGTCAATTACAGGTAACTTTGTCTTCATCATTGCCTGAGGTTGTACCTGCTCAGTCTCTTCCCTGAACTCAGTGAGAACCAGCTGGGAGGGTTTGCTCTGCATGCCTTTTGGGTTTCTGTTTTGCTGGTGCTTTCTTTCCTCTCGAACACTTTGTCCAACAAGTCCACTTTGCATGCTGTAAGCAGCTTACAGTAAGCCAGTCATGAAAGAGCGGACTGTCCTAAGGATGAAAACAACAGGGACCCACCCAGCAACCGGTTGGCTGGGCATTGTTTTTCCAAAACTGGTGCCTCATCCTTTGTTGCCCTTTTCAGAATGCTGGCTGAGTTTCCAGAGAGTTTTCAACCCTGCAATGTCACCCACTCTGCTGCATCTCATCCAACATCTTGTGGCCTTTAAAAAATATCAGCCTTATTGAAATATAATTCACATACCACAAAATTCACCCCTTGAAGTATAATTTGGTTACTTTTAGTATACTCAAAAAGTTGTGCAAACATCACCACAATTGATTATTTTCACCTCCAAAAGAAACCCTTTAGCTCTCTCTATCCATTCTCTCCTTTCACAAACCCTGGCAACTATTAGTCTACTTTCTGTCTCTATTGATTTATGTATTCTGGACATTTCATATAAATTGAATAATATGTGACCTTTTGTGACTGCCTTCTTCCACATAGCATAATGTTGTTTTCAAGGTTCATTCATGCTGTGGCAAATGTCAGTACTTCATTCCTTTCTATGGCCGAAAAATATTCCCTTGTATGAATATGCCCCTGGTCCATCCACTCTTTGGCTGATGAACATTCGGGCTGTTTCTACTTTGGGGCTATTTTCAATAATGATGTTATGAAATTTTGTGTACAGATTTTTGTGCAAACACCTGTTTTCATTTATCTTAGGTATACACCTAGGAGAGGAATTTCTAGTATATGGTAACTATGTTGCACTTTTTGAGACACTGCCAAACTGTTTTCCAAAGTGGCTGCACCATTTTGCATTCCCATCAACATCGTATGATGGTTCCAATTTCTCCACCTCCTCACTCACATCCTATATTATTAGTTATCTCTGTATGGGCATTATGACTCCTCTTTGATTTAAACTTCCTGAATGCACAATTAAGCTCCCTGAATGGCCTAAGATTGCCATAATAGCAACCACAGAATCTTGCACACGGCAAGTTCTGAATAAATCTTAGTTGTTAGTTTTTTATTGTAATTAGCTACACTTCCTAACTAGAGGGTAAGCCTACTTTAGCAGAAAATACCTGTTTAATTTCTAACCTCCAAAGAACCTAGCACAGAAACAGAGCTGCCATTTATTAAGCACTTACTGCATTCTTATCACATATGACCTCATATTTTTAGATGAGGAAGCTGCGATTCAGGTTATTTGTCCAAATAATTAATGGAAAACATAAAATTCAGACTCAAGTGTTCACCGCATCATTCGTTCCAAAAAAGGAATTCTATTTTTCAGAAAAAGAGAGATATCTGCTCATTTAAGGTCTTCTTCTTCCCTCTATATCGTCCCCAAAGGAAAAGACCGATTTCTCACTTCTATCCCCTATTGTACACAACACATAGTGGTGATTTTTTTTAAATTACTTCTAATTATATAAATTTTGGACAATGATATAATGACTAGTAAGCTAAAATATAAAAGTAAGGTATCGTCATGATCTATTTCTATCCTTATTGCAACTATATCTGAAAATATAAGGTAAGCATCAAACCACTTGCAAATGGCCACAGAGCCACAGCCAAGACTAGATCTCGCTTAAATCTCCCCAAATTGGCCCATGTGCCTCAAAACGTCACCGCATGGGAACCACAAAAACATTGCCTCTCCAGTTATCATCTCAAGGGCCCCAGCTTCTGCCTGGCGCCCTTCAGAGGCACCAGCTGTCAGAAAAGCGGAACTGGCAGAGGACTTTGCCCCTAACCAACATGGCCGCCCTGAGGCTTCGCGCTAAGGGCGGCAAAAGAAGGACCACGTGACAAAAATACCGTTTCTTTATTGGTTTTCTCTTTTGGATGGGCGGGGTACAACAACCCAGCGGGGGTCAGCCTTAAAGGGACCACCGCTATATCCGCCGGTGGTCCGCCCTTGGGGTTGGGCGGGCGGGGCGCCGCGCAGGCTTCTACCCCTCCCGCGCGGAACGGCAGTGGGCGGGGCCGGCGCTGGGAGGCCGCGTCGTCGGGAGCCGTGGCGACCTCTCGCAGCCGGCAGCGGCGCGACTGCGAGGGGGTTAACCGCGGAGCCGGCGTCCGCGGCACCGACTGGAGAGCTTGAGCCTCCGGCGCGGGAGCCCTGCGCAGCCGGCCAGGGCGCATAGGGGCACGCGGGCGCAAGCGCGGGGATGGAGGACGGCGTGGCCGGGTCCCGGCTCGGGGCGGCGACTGAGGCAGCCGAGGCGCGAGCGCGGCCCGGGGTAACGCTGCGGCCCTTCGCGCCCCTCTCTGGGGCGGACGAGGCGGACGAGGGCGGCGGCGACTGGAGCTTCATCGACTGCGAGATGGAGGAGGTGGACCTGCAGGACCTGCCCAGCGCCACTATCGCCTGCCACCTGGACCCGCGCGTGTTCGTGGACGGCCTGTGCCGGGTGAGAGACGGGCCGGGCGGCCGTCGGGGCGGAGGGCGGACACTTGTTGACCAGAGGAGACGGTGCGGGTCTCAGCGCCGAGGTCCCGGCCGCCGGCGAGACGGGGAGGCAGGCGACCCCTGGGGTCACGGCGACGGCCCCCGAAACGCCGGGCCGCCGACCCTCCTTTTCGGCGTGGGTGGGGGGCGGCTCTCCTAGGACCCCGGGTTCCGGAGCACCTACGGGGCGCGCAGCTCACCGGGGGCTTTCAGGAGGCTCGCCTTTGACCAGGACTCACCGCTTTTCAGCGATGTCCCTGCCCCCGTGCTTACTCGGGCGGGGGGCGACCGAGCCCTAGACCATCTGCGAATGCATAAACTCCCGAAGGTGTTTGGGAGCTCTGTACTGTCCCCCCGGGCTTTAGCCATCGCCCTGCAATTACTCGCTAGAGGAGGGGGTCATCTCATTCATAGGGAGGAGGAAACAGACGTTGAGCGGCGACGTGACTCACTTTTCATAAATAGGACGACGTCCCCGCATTCTCAATCTGCACTATTGGAAGAAAAGCCAATGTTTGGGTGAGGATCCGTGGTTGCTCATTATCCTGCGGTTGGCCAGTTTTGGTTACGGGTAAGGGGACCATTTTCTAGCCTTTAGGATATTTAGTCCGGAATTTTGCTCTCTTAAAGGTGTGACATGCCACCACTGGGGACATTCAGTACATTGGGAGTTGATTTCCGCCCCCCCAGATCTACACAATTTAGACACTTTGGAAGGTGAGGGGGTAGGTATGAGTAATCAATGATGGTGGCAGGGAGGAGGAATTTATTTCAAATCTGCAGTTACTGTGCAGAATAAAATTTGGACAATGTAAGTGTTGCAGAATGAAACCTGTCTTTGAGAAATGCCCCATTAGGAGAGCTGCTGTCAAAAAAAAAAAAAAAGCAATGCTTTCAGCACTTGGCTCTGGGTCTACATATACTGTCAATGAACTATAGTTGAAGGCTGCTGCCAGTGGAACTAGAATGATGTGCTCACATCTCATTTATTTATAATTCATATGCCCATTCACTTTCATAAAGAAATTACAGCGGCTGTGTGCTTAAGTAAGTTTCCGGGCATGCTTTCTAGAGCAACAGTTGTAAGAAACTCAGGGTCTTACTGATCTTACTCTAAACCTTTTCTTCTTCACATAGTCTGAGCACTAGCCAGCATTTCATGCTTCTTTTTTGGGGATCCTGGACTGTCTACTGGAGCAAGGTCAGGTCATGTAAGACTGCACTTACTTGCTTGGGTATCTAGCAATTCCTGGTTTTTTTCTTTCCACTGTTGGAAACAATCCACTATTGGGGACAATCCCGAAATTGTGTTGCATGAAAATTTTCCCACTTTGCCAGCTCTTTATTTCAACATATATTTATTGAGACTCTGCTATGTATGGGCCAGGCACTGAGGCTATGCCAGTGAATAAAAGAGCGTTTCAGCAAGGTAGGGGGAAACAAACAATAAACAAATTAATATCAAATATATCAGAAGGTGATGGTGCTTTGGGAAAAAGTAACGCTTGGAAGGCAGGAGGAGGGAGTGTGGGTCTAGGAGGGGAGAGAGATTGCTGTTTTATATAAAAGGCTAAGGGAAGGTCGTACTAATATGGTGATATTTCAAGCAGAGACCTTGGGCTAGCATTCATCATTCATTCATTCTTTGCTACAGATTGAATGTTTACTGTGTTCCAGGCCAATGTTTTCGACTCAGATAGAGCAGTGAACATTTTAACTTCCCTGCTTTCACAGAGCCTGGGTTCTAATGGTTGAGGAGGAGGTAGACAATAGCTAAAAAGCAAGCAAACAAAGTCATTTCAGATCATGATAAGTGCAGCAGAGAGACTAATGCAAGATTAAAGGATGATGGGGAGGGGGCTGAGTAGGAATGGTCAAGTCCTAACAAAGACACACACTGTAGGGGTTCAGAAGGTTTTAATGGAGAGCTAGTGAAATTGGGGCAGACCTGAGGGAATCAACAAGGGATGCCCAGGCCTGCAGCTATGAGCAACAGCCAGAAGTTGGAGTTGGGGGAGAAAATCATGTAAGCAGAGCTCTACAGGAGGAGCCACTTGGCAGGAGATGTAGACCTGAAGGTGTGGAGTTGGGTTGCTAAGGCAAGGGACAGGCAGGGAAAAAATGCCTGAGCCTCTGATCTCATTGCCAAGACTCGGTGGGCAGCCAGGAGGCATGGGAGGCCAAGAAATAGAGTCCACAGGTAGGGTCAGCCTTCCAGGACTCTGGGGACAGTGTGAGTAAAGGGGACCTACACAGAGGAGTCAGCGTGCAGCCACTTTAGATTGAGTAGCCTGGGAAGGGCTCTACACAGCCTGGATTGGGCTAGCAAGAAGTTGCTTGGGGAGATGTTTGTGTGGTCAGCATCCAGGCAAAGGGTACAGTAGATGCAAAAATTCCAGTGCAGGGATGGACTCAGAGTATTTAAAGAACACAAAGGGGCCAGCGTATTGGAGTGTTGCAGGAGAGGTGGAGAGGGCCTGGTGGCCGAGGTTGGGCAAGCAACCAGAAAACAATCCCGTGGGGAGTCTTGGGGCCATGGTAAGGATTAGAGTGTGATTCCAACTGCACAACCAGGTCGAAAATGGCTTTCAGGAGGGAAGGTGGATGGGATAGAGAGGAAGCAAGGAGCCCAGTTAGGAGGCTGTTGCTGCTGCCTAGGGGAAGTAGGAAGGTGATGGGACTAGGATGGTGGTGTTGGAGATGGAGAAAGGGACAGAGCCACCATTCGTGACTCCTCTTCTCTCCATTTGGAAGGTCAAGAACTTCAGAAGTGGCGAGGGTGGGAGAGAGATTGTGCACTGGCCGTGCATTTATAGTCAAGCTGAGAGCTAAGATCATGGCAGGTCATTGGTAAGCCTTTGAGCAAGTAAACTGTTTCTCATTGAGCCAAAACCATTCTTCTTGGTGGGAAGGTAGGCTTCAGAAGTTTTAATCTGACAACCTTATTATTAAGGCTGGTGTGGATGATGAGAGGAGTCAGTGCCGTGAATGGCTCTGAAAGGCCAGAGTCACAGAAAACACACCGGTTCATTTACCGCCTGGACACTGGCTGGGCTGTGGGCGCTGAGGAGTCTGACTTAAGGACTTAGCCATCCCTTTGCCGGGAGTGATACTGATCGAGGGCTTTGTGACCTGTGAGGAGGAAGCCAAGGAGGAACCATGACTCCTGAAAGCTCTTACAGACTGGATGAAGGAACCCATCATGAATCTGCCCCAGCACAGCTACCGCCAAGACCTGAGTTCCTGCCAGGACTCTGCAGGAGCTTCCTGCGGCCCCTGAACTCTCTTCAGTTTTCAGTATAGAGAAGAGCATTTCCTAAGTCACATCATGTCACTTCTCAGTCATAATGCTCCAGGGCCTTCCATCTCAACACAGACACAGAGTCCTGATGACCCAGAAGGCCTTGCACAACCAAGTCACCTCCACACAACCTTCTTTTCCACTGCTTCTCTGCACGGCCCCTACAGCAGTCTCATAGCCGCCTTGTCATTCTTAGGCCCTCCCACTCCCTCTCCTCTCCCTGCTGCGCTGGCTCTCAGGCTCAACCTGCCGTTGCCTGGATATCTGTGAGAATCAACTCACCCAAGTACTCTGAGGCAGATGGAGCCTGGAAGGATGGAGCTGGTGACACCCAGTGGAACCACCTTGATAGAGGGCGACCTGAGGGCAGGAGTCAGTGGATGAGTGCTCCATCTTTCATCCCTCTGGGCACAGTCCTGAGGTGCGTTCTACAAGGCTCCTCCCTATTTTCTTTGTTTTGTTTTTAGATACAATCCACATACCATAAAATTTGCCCATTTATGGTTAATTCAGTGGTTTGGTTTTAGTATATTCCCAGTGTTATGCAACCATCAGTCCTATCTTGTTCCAGAGGATTCTTATCACCGTAGGGAAGTCCTGTACCCATTGGCAACCACTCCCCATTTCCCTTAATCTACTGTCTCTGGATTTGCCAATTCTGGACATTTCATATAAACAATATCACATAATATGCAACCTTTGTGCCTGGCTTTTCTCACTGAGCACAGCATTTTCAAGGTTCATCCATGTTGAATCATCCATTTGTCAGCACTTCATTTCTTTTGTGGCTGAGTAATAGCCTACTGGATGTGTGTACATTTTATTTCTCCACTCATCTGTTGATGAACATTGATGGACATTGGACGTTCCAATTCTTGACTACTGTGAATAATGCTGCTGTGAACATTGGTGTACAAACTTTTGTGTGGACATAGGTTTTCAGTTCTCTGAGGCTTATATCTAGAAGTGGAATTGCTGGGTCCTGTGGTAGCTCTGTTCTCCCTCAAGGCTTTGGGCCTCACTTGACTTTGGTATTGACCACTTGATAATGCTGCCTTGATTGCTCCCTCTGCATTTCTCAGATCCTCACTCTTTGAGATCATCATGTTTCAGAGTAAACTACATCCACAGGGGGAAAAAAAGGCTGGCATGTCCCCTTTGAGTGATATAATGAAAATGTGAGACTACTTTAGGTTGGTGGCAGATCACTAAGTAGACAGATCATTAACTGCTGTGTGACAGAAGTTCTTGTGGCTTGGCCATCTCCTTGGTGGGCCCCCCTGGGAATCGGTGGTATAAGGAAAAAAAGACCTGGTCAAACTTCTTTATGTGCGTTCACATGATTCTGTAACCTTAGTCCTGGAGGAAAGAAAGAAGTTGACCTGAGCTAGTAATTCTTTTGAAAATTTACATTGGAAGCTGTTTTGTAACTTTAACAGTTTGGTCTGATACATAAGGTTTGTTTTTATTGGCTGGATCAGCATCAATATTGTAAATAATTTATAATAAATCTGTTAATTTAACGTATTAGAGGGATTCACACTGTTCCAAAGGAATGAAAACTTTTATAAACATTTTCTGTTTACACAAACATTGCTTTATATATTCTATTATGGTACTCTTTTTGTGAGCCTTTTTTCTTTTCTACTTAGAAAAGCAAAGCAGTGCTTTGAACCAGTAATTACATGTGCTTTGGGTTGCTGGCAATGGTTAGTTGGTTCCCTAGAATAAGAGTTTTTTGTCATCAGCAAGCTAACCAGGAATTTAAGAGTTCTCAAATAGTGTTCTGTTAAGTTTCCAAGCAGTGAATATAGTCCCACATAGTGATGGGAATGAATACCTTTTTTTCGGTTATCTGAAACACCAATGTATATTTAACTGATAAAGCTTTGCCCGAAGGCTAAGTCAGAAAATCATAGAAAAATTTGCTCTTTTCTAGTAAATAAATTTTCTGTTTAAAATAAAAATCCTACTTAAGAGTTGTGTTACAATACTGTCATGACTTTCTTTGAAGAACAAAATCTTCTGGTCAGCATAAAAGAGCTTAGCTGACCGGGGCGCAGTGACTCATCCTATAATTCCAGCACTTTGGGAGACCGAGGCGGAGAGGATTGTTCGAGCCCCGCGGGTTTAAGACCAACCTGGGCAGCATGGTGAGACCTCGTCTTTACAATTTAAAAAAAAATTAGCTGGGCCTGTAGTTCCGGCTACTTGGAAGGCTGAGGCAGATGGATCTCCTGAGCCCAGCAGGTCAAGACTGCGGTGGCTGGGAGCGTGCCACTGCACTCCAGCCTGGGCAACAGAGTGAGATTCCAACTCAAAAAAAGAGCTTAGCTGAAGTCCTTAAATTCTTTGTATCAGTAGAAACCTGGAGCAGTGATTCTGACCTTAGCTGCACATTAGAATCTCTAGGGAGCTTTGAAAAATTCCCATGCCCAGGCCACTCCAGACCCATCACCTGGAAAGTTCCCCTGGTGATTCTAATTGTTAGTGTAGGCCGAGAAACAGTGTCCTAGCTAGAAGGGGTTTTAGAGGCATGGTTATAGCCTGAAAAGATAACTGAAAAATTGATATTAGGTTCCACTTCTAACCAGATAACTTTCCCTTTCTGTGCCTTTATTTCTCCAAGTCTGGAATGGGAGTCAGTGGCTAGGCCTGGAGGCTTCTTCTACTTCAGTGTTGTTCACCCCTGTAGCCTGAAAGCAGGTTGATTGGCTATCAGCAAGACACATGAGATCGGCATGTTTGCTGTAGCATTGGGTGCCTCCCTTCACCTTGGTGGGTGCCGCTCACTCTCCACCCAAAGGACAGGTCACAGACTTGGCTTCCCAAAACTTGTTTTTTTCATAGACAAGACATCATCTACTAGATGAATGCAATGTTTTGAAGACCTAAGGTGACACAGCTGATGTACATTGTTTCCGTTCCTAAGGTTGTATATGCTTGGCTGCATTTCTGTTCCAAGTCAATTGTCGTAGCATATTGTCAAATGTGACATCCTAACAGGAGCGTAACAATTGGGTTCTATTACACTGGAAGATGCAGGAAATTTCAGGCCATTTTCACTTTTTACCCTAGTGTGAGGGTGAGGCATGTGGTTTCTGAGACCTAAATTACGAATGAAATTTCCCCATAAATGATCTTATCTCTAATATGGTATGGTTTAATATATTTTGGAATAGTCAGGATGTTGTGTGTTTAAAAAATCTACATGTTACATATGTGCAAAGTTTATTTTAGAAGTTATCCCCTGTTTCCCTAATTTTAGAATTTCTGACTCTCAGGTAAATCAAATGTTTTGCACATCCATAGGTCTTTTAATCCCTTCACACTATCACTCTTCCCCACCAAGTGCTTGCTTCCTTTTTCAGCTCAATCTGCCACCACTGTACATCGCTCAAAGCATTTTTTCTGCAGTAGCAGTAGCTTTAAATGTTATAGCCTGCAACTACAGACTTTTCAGGCCTCAGGACAATTACATAAGGGAACAAAAAATAGGCTTTGTGCTAGAGCAGAATAGCTAAAGCAGAGGCTGTTGGTTCCAGTGTTTATATTTCAGGCTGTATTCTTTGTCTCTTTGTTTCTTTCCTTTAAAAAAAGGTACTCTGCTCTTTTTTGTGCATATCACCGAGGAGCCTGTTTGCCCAGGTCTGGAAATGTATCGCTCCTGGTATGGTGATAGTAATTGTGCATACATCAGTGTGTACAGTAGATAGACCCTTGGTGAACATTTTCTATGGAGAATCATTAAGACCCATTTCAAGGACTGAGGGGAGCGCCAGTGAAATACAGTTTAGTTGTGGGAGAGAATTTTTTCCTTTGTAAATACTAATCACCTTCAAAACATGGGGATGCTGGCAATGAGCCAGTTGATGGCTCCGGTGTGTTCTGCAGGTATTAAGGAGCTATACTGTGGCACAGAGAGTAAAAATGGCTCTTCTGCTTTTCTTAGAAAAGACAGAAACGTTTTCAAAATATAACATAAGAAGAATAGTAATTACCTTAACTCAAACTTTGATGTTTGGGAAAAGGTTGACTTCATGTTGTGTAAATCTCAATCATTGTAGAAATACTTTACTATATTTGCTTTAGTTAGGGTAGATAAAATTGTAAATATTCATAAATAGGGTGTTTATAACACTAAATAAAGCACTTAATATTAATGAATATAAACTATTTTATTTTAAAAATAAAGCATGGAGATTAACAAAAAATATAAAGATGATTATTATTGACTGAATGTTTGTTTCCTCCAAAATTCATATTACTTATTTTTACCTCTAAAGATTTAATGGGGTTCGATAGGTTTACATTCTCCAATGAAGTCTACATGAGGAGGTGGTACAGCAAAATGGCTAAGGGTATGGGTCTTAAGCATACCTTTGCTACTTATGCATTGTGACTCTGGGAAGCTATTTACTTGACCAGTGCCTTGGTTTCTCTGCCTGTGAAATGGGGCTGTTAATAGTATTTACATCTTATGATATACATAAACTGCTGTCAAAGGGATTGATCATAGTAAACATGTAATACAGGCTAGTGTATTCATTACCTACTGCTGTATAATAAGCTAACCCAGTACTTAGTGACTTAATACAATAAATGTTTATTATCTCTCAGTGTCTGTGGGTCAGGCATCCAGGGGCAGCTTAGCCTGTGGCTTCTGCCTCAAGGTCCCTCTCAAGGCTGCATGCAATAAAGTGTCAGCCATAGTCTCTTCTGAAGTCTCAACTGAAGGAGTAGTATCCACTGCCAGGCTCACTAACGTAGCTGTTGGCAGGAGTGGATTTCTTGTGAGTTGTTGGACTGAGAGCCTCAGTTCTTTGATGGCTGTTGGTTGAAGTCCCCTCTCAATTCTTTGCCACATGGGCCTTTCCATAGGACGCCTCACAGCATGGCAGACAACTTTGCTCAGAGCAAGCAAGACGGATGGGGACCCACAGTCTTTTTGTAATCAACCCCATCACTTTTACTGTATTATATTCATAAGAAGCAAGTTGGTAAGTGCAGATCACACTCTACGAGAAGGAATTACACAGGAGCAAATTAATACCTGGAGGTGGGGCTTCGGGGGTCATCTGACAGGCTACTACAGTTACATATTTATTCGCAGTTTTTTCTTTGTAAGCTTTTGTGACTTCTGTGGAACAGTTAATGTTTAGAAGTGTTTATTAAGATTTTTTTCTAATCTGATTTTTTTCTTTTTAGCTTCAACTCCATAAAAGAATACAGTTTTAGCCTTCACTCATCATAAATGAGATTATAGTTAGGTTATTAAGTTTCTGAAGTCTCAAAAGCTGTTACCTACTGCATTTCTGAAAGAAGAGCTTGGGAAACTCAACCTTTTGCAACTTGAAAAGATCCGGTACTTTTCCTTTTGTTACTAATTTCAGCAGGTGCTGATAAAATTCCCACGTGCAATCATAATTAACACCATAGAAAGAGGCATATGAGGTTGTCCTGAATTCAAAACTAAAAGACAAAAATGTTATTTAATTCAGAAAGCTACTTTATTTCACTGTATTATTCTGCCCAGGCTGCCATAACAAAATACCACAGACTAGGGGGCTCAAACAACAGAAATTTATTTCCACACAATTGTAGAGGCTGGGAGTCTGGATTAGGGTGCCAGCCTGGTCATTTTCTGGTGAAACTGTCTTTCTGCAGATGGCCATCCTTTTACTATGTCTCCATCTGGTCTTTCCTTAGTGTGTGGAGAGAAGAGCAAGCTCTGAGGTGTGTCTCTTGTTATAAGGACACTAATCTTATTGGATTAGGGTCCCACCCTTATGACCTCATTTAACCTAATGACTTCCTTACAACCCCATCTCCAAATAAAGTCTTGGGGTTAGGGCTTCAGCGTATGAATTTTGGAGGAAATATTCAATCAATAATAATCATCTTTATATTTTTTGGTTAACCGTCATGCTTTATTTTTAAAATAAAATAGTTTATATTCATTTATATGAAGTGCTTTGTTTTGTATTATAAACACCCTATTTATGAATGTTTACAACTTTATCTTTTCAAGAACCCTGTGAAATAGGTACTATTATCATCCTCCTTCCACAGAGGAGGAATCTAAGGTCAAGTGATCCATCCCGGGACACGTAGCCAATAAGTGTTGGTCCCTGGACTCAAACCCAGTTTTAGCTAACTCCAGAGCCTATGCTGCTAATCATCAACCGTGGCATTGCACATGAATTTTTTCACATCTCATTTAAATCCTAGGTCAGCTCTGTGAAGAAAGTATTTTTATCCACAGGAAGCTGAGGATCACACAAGTTACAACTCTTCATTGTCCTTCAGTGATGTATTTTTAACAAATGTCTGTGAGCAACTAAGATGACGAGGCACAGTGGCACCTTAGTGTTCAGGTAGTAGACAGTGCCTGGACACTGGAGCCAGGCAGACCCAGATTTGAATCCTAGCTCCATCACTTCACTCATTCATTCATTTATTCAACAAATATTTATTGGGTGCCAGCTGTGTTCAGAGCACTGTACTGGTTGCAAGACTAGCTGTGGGTCCCAGGTAAGTCAGTTACCCCAGCCCTCCACCCCCACCCCAGCCCCAGCTTCCTCAGTTACCAAATGAGAACAGTGATCTGCCCTACAGTCATAGTAAGGCCAACTTAAAGAAGGCACAGTCCAAGATAGTCCTTTCTGAATGCAGACACCATCTCTCCCTTCTTAGAATTCACAGTCTAGCAGGAAAGACCCACAATTAATTTTTTGGTCTTGCCATGTGTCTTGTAAATATAACTAAAAGGCTTAATAGATCACTAATTAACCACATGTCCTTGGACAACTTATTCTACCTTTCCAGACCTTAGTTACTTCATCTGTAAATTGATCAGGTTGTTAGATCAATGTGAGGTCATTTCTGGCTCCCAAAACTATATACCTCTGGACTCTTCCATCAGTGGGACACAGCCCATCACCTCTTGCTTCCCCACAGGTTAAATCAGACTTTTCCAAGTAGGAATTTGTTCCAAAAGAGCATTTCTTCAGTGTGATTCTAGCTGTCTTCCAGCCAGTTTCTCTGACCTTCCACCCATACCCTGCCTTGTCCTGCAGTGACCAATGGGAGGTCAGTCTGCTAGTTTGTGACTGGAGAGGAGATAAATTCCAGCCACTTAAATTTTGTGTCTTTAATTGGTCTTAGAAATTTACATAGGACTGATCTGAGGTAACCTCGCGTCCGCGAGGGTTGAAAAATCCCAGCACTGTCTAGATACCATTTGAAGGTTTGCCAAAGATAGCTTTATAATGCTAGCATACTTGAGTGAAATGTTTTTCTTAAAGTCTGTCAATCATTAGAGACTTTTCTAAGTCTCATGATAACTATTACTGATTGGTAAGGTGACATCAGTTTGTCCATCCTAGTTTTTGCCTGTCATCCCAGGGAAATTATTAGTGGCACCACCTTTCACTTTTAAGTTTGAGTGATAAATTATAATTGGTGATTATACAATTAATTATAAGTGCCCTATATATTTAGCACTTAATATGTTACTTACATCATCTCATTTCATCCTTTTTACTACCTTCTAAGTTAAGTACCATTATTTCCCCATTTTATAGATTGAGACTTTTTCTCCCTTTACAAAAACAATAAGCACCATAGAATCCCATGGTAACTGGATGTCCAATTCTGTTTCTTCAAGTGCAAGGGCATTAAGGGTGCTCTGAGGTCTCACCTTTCATCTCTCCAGTGAGGAATTCCGTCTTGAGGGAGGTGGTGGTGAAATGTTCTCGGGATGCTCACTAGGTATTGGCAGAACTAGAACCTGAATGCAGGTCTCCTTTCTCACAACCTATTAGTTTTTATGCCACTTATTTAATTCTTTGTCAGATGTCCTCTCTCTCCCAACCCCATCAAAAGACCCCAGAGCATACAGATAGGAGGGCATCTAGAGTGGAAGCCAGCAGGAACAGGAAGAACTGGTAGCCACACATAGGGAAGGCTGTCTTCGGGCCTCTGTTACGGGCTGCTTAAGAGCAGAGTCACTTGTGGAGGGGACGAGAGTTTTGCACTGAGAGTGTCTAATGCTGTTCAGAGATCCACATGGCCACCAGGGGGAGGTAACTTCATGTATGTGCTGCGTTGGAGCCAGCTGGGTGACTTAGACTTTATTTCAGGCATTAAAGACAGAAAGTGTGCTTGAAGAAGTTATGGTTTGTGCTGCAAAGAAGCTATTGTAAAGACAGGTTTCTAATTGAAACTTTTAACGTGGAGAGACACCCCCAGCATCCCAGCAAAAACCATGCAAGTGAGAAACGACTTCCTGAGTGGACCTTTTCCCTGCTGCTGGGCGACTCTGCTGCCTTTGGTTATAATTTGAAATGGGGGAGCTGTTTATTTTAAGGAATGATCCTTCTACTCCAACTCTGCCACCATATAAGTTTGTAAAATTTTTCTGCTACATAATCAGGTTTCTTGCAACTTACTTAGACTATGACTCAAATTATCAGCAAAAGGAAATACAAAGAACTCAGATGAAAGCAATCACTGTATTTCAGAGATAATAGGAATTTTCTAAGCAGGCTTCCAATATTAGATTACTAAGTAGTTTACTTTGAAAAGGAAAAGCATGTGCTGGTAGAGAGGTCATCAGACCTGTGGGGTGGGAATTGTTCTCACATGGGAGCCCCTATCCTCGGATGATTCCAGAATTACACCACTCAGGCCACAGAGTGACAGTATTCTGGGATGGAGCCAAGATTCTGGGGAATTAGTACAAATCCCAGTTTCACTCTTGTGTCCTAACCTGTGGATCTCAGATGGTCTGGGTCAACAGTCTGTAAAACTCCTTTGCAACCCCTAAAAACAGACACCCATCAGAAAAATTCACTGGGTTATGGTTTGTGCTCTGCTTGGAAACACTTGCAGGTGTATGGAAAATGATTCAGGGTTCATTTGTATTTGTTTCTAGAATAGCAGAATCCAAGATGCAGCTTTCAAACTAGATACAGGCTGGGGTGGGGTGGGAGTAGAGAGCTTATGCAGGGTGACTTCCTGCATTTAGAGGAGGGGCTGGTTATGCAAGGGACAGTACAGAGCATGATGTGCTGCAGTAGTGGCTTGGAATGAAACTGACCGACCCAGCTGGCCATCTCGAGGACTGTGCCCGAAATTCTGAGCAGTGTCACCTCGAGGACTGTGCCCGAAATTCTGAGCAGTGTCACCTTGGTATCTGTAAAGAGTGTCTTTCCCTTCCTAGGATGCTGTGAGAATTGAATATAGCATGGTAATGTTTGCGATCGCGTCTGAGGACAGAAGATGCTCAGAAAATATTTATTTAGTCTTTATCAAGGATCTCATTTTAATGTCAGTGACTATATCATTAGAGGTTTTATATTGGGTCACCATTTAATTTTGGTTTATTTGTTTATTTGCTTCCTGTTCATTTCTTTTCTTTTCCTCCTTGGTTTTCCCTACCAGATAGCACAAGGATTGCATGGGCAGGGTCACCTGCTTGCAGGTTTTCTTGCTGCTTGTCATTAATCTTACTAATTTTCATGGCTCAGCTGAGAGTGCAAACGTGTGAAGGTGTATATACCAATACTCACCATTCTTACCTCTGAGTGCTGAGTGTGTGTGCCTCCTTCATTATGGACAAATACCTGCCTTAGTTTAGAGTTGCATGTGTTAAATGACAGCAAAGTACAGCAATTCAGGGAATGGACCTGAAAACCAAGTCAACCTGGATTCAAGTCCCAGTTCTGCCAGCAATCAGCTGTGTGCTGTTGGGCAAGTAGCTTAACTTCTCTGCACTTGAGTCGCCTCATTTGTCAGTGGGATAATAAAAGGACAAAATGCAAATAATGAACTTAGAATAATACCAGGCTCCTAGTAAGTGTTTGGTATGAATTAACAATTTTATTAAGATTATTATTAAAATGCAGAGATTATAGTGTCTATATTGCTCACTGCTGTTTTATCCTGTGCCTAGGACAGTGCCTGCCACATAATAGGCACTTAATACATATTTGTGGATCTGTGGAAATAAAACACCACTGTAAACATGAAAATACTGCTCTTTAAAGCCCGTTAAATAGTAAGCCTTATTTTCCCAGAAGCAACTTCAGTACTTTCAGAAATTGCATGTATTATTTTAGAATAGTAGGGTGTGCATCTTTAACATTTTGGAGTGGCGTATCCATGGTCATGCTCGTGTGAGTGTGTGTATGAAGTGAACACAGTTAGATATTGCTGAATATTCAGAATACTATAGTAAAATGTATTCTATCCCAACAGACTAGCATGGCTTATTAACACTTAAATGCTTAGGAAAAGCTTTAGTTTCACAGTAGCATGTTGGGACTTTATTAAAAGGATGTTTTAATGTGAAATGAGCTTTGCTACAAAGTTAAAAACAACATAAGAACCTAAACTCTTTTTTGAAAATAAATCTCAAATAACATGATGACTATGAAAACTATGAACTATAAAGCATAAAGTCATTATTATTGAAAACAAGAAAATCTAAGTTTTCTTGGCACAATTAAAAAAAAATCTCATAATTGAAAAATAAATGCCAATGCTTCATAGTGAGGCTTCCTCCTCCCTCTTCCCTCCTCCCCTCCTTTCCTCTCTCCCCACCTCTCTTCTGCTCTTCCCTTTCCCTTTCTCCCTCCCTTCCCTCTCATTGTTCTTCGAATGCCTTTTAGGGGACAAACAGATCTTGTCAGAAATACTTTGTCATCCGCTAAATCTCTATCATCTACACCCAACCTTAAGCATCCTGATGGAAGGTGCTGGCCAGTGTTTGTATACATATCATGCCTACCGGGGAAAAATAAGCTTGTGATCATTCTTACCTCCAAATGCTGCCCTGGTTTCCATTAGATTGTCCTAGGGAAGATGACCTTTCTTGATGAAAGGCATGCTGCCTGCTTAGTACACAACACCCTGCTGTGCCTTTAATTAAATGAAACAATCTTTAAAAACTCAATTCTCAGTCCTCCAGCAGCGTGTTACCCAGCAGTCTGTCCCCAGTGACAGTACTATGAGCTGACTGTGCCATAGGGAGGTACTGAGGACTGAAGATTGGAGCCAGGGGTCTTACCATACTGAGATCTGACTCATAGTTCTTGGGGCTAGTTCTCTGTGCTTTACGTTCAGGATAACTTATTCCTTATCCACCCTTCTAGCCAGAGAACACAGCTATAGCAAGCTGACTTCAGCAAAAAGTTGTCCACCAGTTGCATGAGGTCTGCATTGTGCTGGTTGTGAGGCTATTTAATGGCACTGGGGAGAAATGTCTGAAGAACACAACTCCTAAGTACCATTTGCTAAACACCACCTATAGGTTATTATATTTGTTTAGACTGCTATATGATTTGAAGAGTAATTAATTATAAAAGTAATAATTGCTCATAATTGGAGGTCTGCGAAAGGAAATTTCCAGAGATTTGCAAAGGCTGATTAATGGTGGTATTTTATTTCTTTAAGATAAGGTTAGTTAACAGTAATAGTAAACAGTAGTTAACTGCTTCTTCTTTACCATGCAACTAGTAGTGAATGGTTAACTGCTTTTTGTTTATTGGGAACTAACAGCAAATGTTTCATAGCTGACTAACTAGCTTTTATGACTTTTTACTGTTGTCAATAAGTCTCTTTGTAACATTTGTAAAATCTCATCCTGAGATTTCCTTCCTCAGTTTACCCAATTTACCCAATTGCTGCTGGCCTAATTGGGCCTCATATTCCTTCACACAGACCAATACATAGCATAGTAAACAAACAGGCCTGAGCCTCCTGACTCTGTCATGAGGTGGATTGACCCAAGTGCTGTACAGTTACTGAGTTTTCAGCTGAATTACTGCTCTGACAGTGCGAATGTTTTCAAAAGATAAAAAGGCAGGGAGGTAAACTCCTCTGGCTGTTTGTCAGGTCAAAATCACCCTCAGGCACTTTTTGTGTTCCAGCATCATCAGGAAATGTCAGTCCTGGGCCTTTTTGGTCTGAATGTATTCACTAGTCCCGTTAACAAAAGATTTTACACATCTGCACTTCCAGCCTTGCAGCAGGGGGTTTGCTCCTGTCCCTGTGACTCTGAGACAGGAGAACTCAGCCGGCCTACGGTGAGCTTGGGAGTCTGACAGGAGAGTAAAGAAAGGGGCATCTTCTAGAAGGCCTGAAGCCGAGGCTTTGCCTGGGAGTGGGGCCTCTCCGTGTAAAAGAAGCCACAGCTTTGCTTATAAGTCACTTTGAGTTCTTCCTCCTTCAGCCACCTCTTCTCTCTCTTTCCCAGGGGGGTTTCCCATGCCAGCCACTAGAACCCTGTGGTTGTCCTTAGCTTTCCCTTCCAGCAGTTCACTCAAAGGAAGCAGAGGTGACTACCCTATAGAGAAATCTTTGCTTTTTCTGGTGGGCAGGAAAGCCTACGCCCATACTTAGGGCCATCTGTGGAGCTTAAAGGTTAAGAGTGCTGGATGCCTGGGCTTCATCCCAGCCCTGCTGCCCCTGAGCAGTCTGACCTAGGGTGCCTCAGTTTGCCCACTTGTAAGATGGGGAGGTCATAACAGCCATCTCACAGGGCTCCTGTGACAACGACGTGAGTCCACAGATGTCAACTCTGATCCACACTGCTCTCCCTGTTCCCCACTGGGTTCCCTCTGCTCCTCAGGGAGAATCCTACACACAGGCATATTTGCGGAACGCTGCTTTTGTGTGTGCTGGGGTCCTCCCAGGGTCCTTTTTATAACTAGTTACTTTGGATTATCTGACACAGCAGGGTTCTGGGTTCTTGGGGTAGCCTGTCCAGTGGCCTCTGTCAGAGCTCTCCAGACAGTGTGTTACTGGGTGTTGGGAACAGTGTCCCTTCTAGCAGCCAGTGATGGTAGCGTGCATGTCTGAATCTGCTGCCAGTGAAGAAGTCAGCTCCTCAGGTGGGACAAGGACCCTGCTCCTGGGAACCTGATCAAATCCCAGTTTCCCATTCTCAGCATGGCTCCTGCACTGGCTTACTTAACTGCTACCACCTACAGAGCCTGGGCTCCAGGATGCATTCCCCAGACACTGAAGTTTGTGATGAATAGATGGGTTGTGTACACTCTTAGTAGAGAGTCAGTAATTTGCTAAAAGGTCAAACTCAGCTTGATCAGAACACAAAATTACTAGGATTCTATTCTTTCTGCAGGTGTTGCTCCTTTCGCCCCCCCCCCACCCCCACCCCCACCCCCATGGTCAGGGAAAAGCCTTTCTTGGAGCTTAGAAACTTGGTGATTTTTCCTCCCTCTCTGATGACCTCTTTTCCTGCCTCCCAAACACCCCCAGAAGGGAAAAAGCTTTGATAAATTTCCCCAACCATTTATTCCACACCCACTGTGCCAGTGTGTGCTTAAGGAAACACTTTTATAGTATTTGTTCTGTGTCAGGCACTGGTGTGTTTAGAAATGTGAATGTATTTCATCCTCACATAAACCCTGTGAAGGAGATCCTGTTGTTGTCCCCATTTTATGGATGAGGTATCTGGCAGTGAGGTATCTGACAGTGAAGTAACTTGCTCAGTGTTGCACAGCTAAATTGGGGCAGGATGTGAACCCAGGCCATCTTGTTCCAGAGTCCTTGTTCTTAAGCACTACGCCCCCACCCACTGCCTCTTCACCCTGGCCCCTCATTTCATCTGTCACCCGGGATCCCTGTAAGTTATACACTTGGTATTACTTCTGTTTTGGTAATACCAGAGAACACTGAGGCCAGGAGAATTCATGTGGGCCAGTACCCATCTGGGATGCACATGGGACACCTGCAGGTCTGGCTGCAAGCACTGTTCTTCCCGTGTACCTGGCTGTCCCTCAGTCATTGCCATTTCGGACTGTGCCTCTCTCGTGCTCCTCACTTTATGCCCATTAAATGGAAGTAACTGACATTAGGGGCTTGAGGCTACCCTGAAGGGGCGCTTCCCCACCCCTCTCCCCTGAAACACTCGTTTTTTTCATCTGTGTCTCTGGCTACTGATAGTTAACTCTTCCGGCATGCTTGTTTACTAGTTCTGTTTCCTCTTGTGAATTGACTGTTCATATCCTCTGCCCATCCAGCTATCAGACTGTTTATTTTACATAGATCTGCTTTCTAACTTGAGGATCAGGACAGAATTCCTCTAATATCAATCAATATCTAACATTTTTGTCCCCTTTCTGTTTTGCCACAACTCTGAAAATAATTACTTGCCTATAATGCTGACCAAGAGAGTAAGAATGCAATTTCATCCATCCTCAACCCCTGCAGCCCCAGAATTTTTTTTTTAATAGTGTAAACTGGCATTTTTTTTCCTGTACATACTATAGAATCTAAGTCTGACTGGAGCTGCAAGTGTCTGGACATAAACCACTCTTCTCTATGAAGTACCTGTACTGGAGGGCTGGGACTGGATATGGTTCCATTTCCCAGGCATGTTTCCATTTATTTCCTAAACCTATTTCCTATTCTGGAAACTGTACATGTCCTTTCCCCGTGCATCAGTTGGCTCAGCAGTCAGAGCCTCAGCCCCACCTCAGCACAGTGAGGTCCTGCTCTCCGTCTCTGGCAGGCTGGTCTTCCTCTGTAAGCAGATACAGGTGTTGTGAGTCAGGCTGCCTCTGCCTGCTTCTGTACCTAAGTGACAACCTGAGCAGATCCATGCATAAGAGCGCTTCACCTTCTTAATCAATGCAAAAGGTGACAAATGTGTCAGTCTTATTTAGTTCCCTTCATAATTCCCCAAAGGAAGATTGGGCTTCAGGGTGGCACCCCAGCCCATGACATATAAGCCAAATATTGATCATAAAACTTCTATTCTTTGATAATGTGTGACAATGTATTGAGAGGTCAGACGAGGATGCGTTCGCATATGCTGAGAGCAGCTGTGCCTATTCTGGCAGCTATAGACACTCTGTAATATGGTAGTTGTGTAAGGGTTATTTAATATTATGTTGAAATACATGAAACTGCCAATATCTGAGCATTTTTTATTTAAAAAATTAGCATTTCACTATTGTGCTTCCCTCTGTGATCAGGTCTTTCATGAGACCATAGTGAGCTTTTAAAATAACTAATGCAAGATTGAAAAGAAAATAAGACATCGGAGTTTATTGGTGACATTTTTTTATAATATAGGCAAGGGAAGATTTGGCTGACTTCAGAGCAAAGGAAGACAAATGGAAATTTTAAGTACCACGTGGCGTTGGCATGTAGCCACTGTGCTCAGGGGTTTTCTCTATACTGTAGCCCATGTGAATACCCAGAGCCCAGTTCCCCATCCTCTGTTCACCTATTCCTATGTACACTCAGAAAAAACAGTAGTGCTGTGATCCTTTCGCACGTCCTCCTGGTGCTCCAATTAAGTCATGCCATTGAGGTTTTCCTGAAGTTGTAGATTGATATCTCTGAATTAATTACTAGAGAATATAGACATTATATAAGAAAATTTGGCCAGGGACAAGACTGCCTTAGCCAAGAAATGTTTTTTTCTTGGAATCAGAAAATACAAGAAACAGATGATTAGGTTCTGTTCACTTTTGAAGGGAACATAAATCAATGTGATTTTGTTCATTTATGATTCTCTTCTTATAGACTTGGAGTCCCAGTGTAGGTACCTAGATGGCCCCAGGAAGGGGACTCGGGTGAAAAATGATGTCAGGGATTGGTGTGGATGTGTGAGGGTACCAACTGCCCATTATATTAACTTGCCGTCTAATGCTAGTGGTTGGGAATATGTGACTTTTCTCTCCTCTGCTTGAACTGTAATCACCTCCTGACCAGTGTTTATATTCAGAAGAACAGCAGCCCAATACTGATCCTTGGGTTTTATTAAATCTTTTTTTAGCCTAGTCAATCAGAGGACTGTGCCAAAAGGGCATGGGCATGTGTTTGGGCACCATCATCAGGAACTCATGAGAGCTGTGCAGAGCGTGTCTGAGCCCAGCAAGGTTGCCGTAGGCAGACCAGGGCAGAGGGTGGTCCTGCTGCCCAGGTGCCTGGGTGCCCAAGTGGGCTGCAAGGCTGGGGGCTGTCCCCTCTTCAAATAGAGATTCTCTCCACAATGGAAGTTCAAACATTTAGGTGAATTTACTTAGAGTTTTCTCAGGCTTTCTGGCTCCCCATCATTTTTCTTGTATCTGTCTAAACCCAAATGGTGGAAGACAAATCTGAAATTCTGGCAAGGAGCAAGGAAGGAGTGTACTTCTATATTACATTTGATAGCATTTCCACCCCAGCTTTATCAAGGTGTAACTGACAATTGAATTGTATATATTTGAGGTGTACACATGATTTGAGTGTATACATTGTGAAATGATGGCCACAAGTTGGTTAACACATCTTGATGGCACTTTTTAGAGCTTGAATCCCAGTCATGTTGCAGTTTGCCACATAACCACTTGCATCGTAATTTGGACGGGGGAGGGAAGATAGGTCCAATGAGATGATGGCTAAGCCCCCTGGGCCTGTGTAAAATAACGGGCATTTGCATGTTAGTACAACAAGCATAGGATCCACTGTGTAAGAATCTCAAAGCCCTTTATCTAGATAAATTTATCAATCAAATTGAAATTTGGTGGCAGTTTAAAAGACTTAATTTAAGCTCTATTTAGTCTTTTTTGTTGTTGTTGTTGCCCAAGCTGGCGTGCAGTGGCACAGTCTCTGCTCACTACAGCCTTGACCTCCTAGACTCAGGTTATCCTTCCACCTTGGCCTCCTGAGTAGCTGGGACTAGAGGCATGTGCCACCACGCTGAGCTAATTTTTTGATTTTTTTGTGGAGACAAGGTCACTTGCTGTGTTGCCTAGGCTGGTCTCAAGCCCCTGGGCTCAAGCAGTTCTCCTGCCTCGCCCTCTCAAAGTGCTGGGACTCCAGGCATGAGCCACTGCACCCAGCCTATTTAGTATTAAAATAGTTGTACTCAAAGCTCAGTTTTTAAGTTTCCTTCACTTTATTCTGATCCTCAAGGGTTTCCAACATCCCTGCCTCTGGGTTGTTCTTTGAATACATCGTGTTCCCATCTCAGGTCTCAAGCTTGCTCTTCCCTCCTCCTGGAATAGTTTGACCAAGAAAGCTGTGATGTACTATCTCACCTTCTTCAGATCTTGGCTCAAATGTCACCTTCACAAGAGACCATCCCTGGCCGTGCCCCCTCTCCTGCACTTTCTATCCCCCGCCTACTTTATTTTTTCTGTGCCTATTATCCTCACAGGACATACTGTGTGTTTTACTTAGTACTAATTGTCCGTCTTTTCCTATCACAATGTGGGATGCATTCAGACGGGGTTTTCATTTGGCTCACCACTGTGTTTCCAGCTCCTAGAACTGTGCCTGGTCCACAGAAGATGCACAAATAAATGTATAGCAAAGGCTGGGCAGCATTCAGGAAGAGAGGACTGGATTGGGGATCTGTCTTGACTCCATGCCCTTCATAAGGAAAATGTCTTTTTTGTGTACTGGCAGCTTTCTTCTTTAGAACACTATAGTAGCATCACTGTGCACAGAGCATAAGGGCTTTTATTCCATCAAAAAAAAAAACCCTATCATCACCTCCCAGACCAAGACATAGAATGTTACTACTATACCCCAGAAGTTTCTAGACCATCCAAATCAAGCTTCCTTTTCACTCCAATATATAGCTGTAATTCACTAGATAGCCTTTATGCTTCAACAGTGACACGGTTTTACATATCCATGGGATTCCAAGCTTCTCAAGTATAGGACACGTGTTTTCTAGACCCTTTATAACCTTCCTTGTGAGGCCCTGCACTCAGGGACTGTCAACAGATCGGCCCTTATTAGCCCATGGTCCCAGCACAAGAGAACATTGACTAAAAGCACAGCATCTGGAATGCCAAACAGGTAAGGGCACTGGGTGCTGGGCAGGTACTGGGAAGGGAGGAGGTTTGTTAACATGAAAAAATGCATGTCAGGATAATGTGGAGAAAACATTAACTTAAGGAGGTATAATTTAGAAAGGGAATTCAGAATGTCTAGTTATTATTCTCTTCCAGATCAGAGTACTGAAATTAATGTCCTGTGAGGTGTACTCATTATATATTCATATATTCATTCATCTGCTTATTTAGCAAATATTTATTGACTTGTACTGGCAATGTACCTAGACCCAGGGGAAAACAAAACAATGTCTTTGCCCTCATAGAATGTACATTTTCATGGGAGAGACAGATAATATTTTTAAAATATACTAGATGTACATACATCAATCAATAAGGGTTCCTGATCCCAATGGGAGACCCAAACTTCAGCTGTATGATGACCACTTATGTTCCTAATCCTGAATTGTACCCCACATCTTTAAAATTATATATATATAAAATTATATATATATATAAATGTTATAGACTGTGGATTGTGATTACTGCTACAAATAAAGCAGATCAGGGACTGTGGTAAACATTGACAGGAGGCACCTAGTGGAGCCTTGGAGGGGTCTCTCTGAGGAGAAGACTCTTAAACTGAGTTCTAAAGGGTGCAGAGAGCCAGGTAAGGTCCAGGGAGAGGGAATGGTTGGTGCAAAGGGCCCTGGCAGAGAAAGTATGATGCGTTCACACACAACACCAGTGAACAAAGGGGAAATGGGTAAGTATTGAAAAGTGTTCACTAGTCTTCTGTGTTAATCAGAACTCTCCAGAAAAACAGCCAGTAAGGTAGATATAGATATGTAGAGATAGAGAGAGATTTATTATGAGGATTTGGTTCACAAGATTATAGAGACTGAGAAGTCTCACAATCTGCTGTCTGCAAGTTGGAGACCCAGGAAAGCTGGTTCAAAGACTTTGGAACCAGAGGAGCCAGTGATACAAATACAAGCTTGAGGGTGAGAGGAGATGAGATGAGATGTTCCAGTTCATGTAGGCAGGCAGGGGAAAAGGGCAAATACACCCTTCCTCAGCCTTTTGTTCTATTCAGGCCCTCAACAGATTGGATGATGCCCACTCACACTGGGAAGGCCAACCCACTTTGAATCAGAGTCCACAGATTCAAATGCCAACTAATCTCCTCTAGAAACACTCACACAGACACATCCAGAAATAATTCTTCATTTGGGTACCCTGTGGCCAGTCAAGTTGACAGATAAAATTAGTCAGAATATCTGAACTGCTCTCAATCTTATTTTTTGATGATCTCATCCTTTTTCAGGAAAAGTAGTGTCCTTTGTATAATACCCTGGCTTAAAACTTTAATTATCAATCCTGTGAATGTAGGAGTAAGATAAAGTTTTAAAAGCCTTCCAATTTTCACACTTTACTGTCTACAGAGCTCTTTCACAACTGTAACCTCATGAAATGCTGTGAAAGATCCTATTTGAATAGATCTACAATTGATTATGTCCCTCTTTATCTTTTGGTATCATAGTATCAGTACTATCTTTATTGGGCTTTGCTTTTTCTTTAATAAACTTTTAAAAGTTGTGATAGGAATATACATAACATAAAACTTACCATCTTAGCGTCTTTTAAGTGTACAGTTCAGTAGTGTTACTTATATTCACATTGTTGTATAATGCATCTCCAGAATCTTTTCATCTTGCATAACTGAAACTCTGCACTCATTAAGCATCAACTCCCCATTTTTCCTCCCCTCCAGCCCCTGGCAACCACCATTCTACTTTCTGTCTCTGTGACTGTGACTATTCTAGGTACCTCATGTAAGTGGAATCATATAGTATTTGTCTCTTTGTAACTGGCTTATTTCACTTAGTGTAATGTCCTCAGGGTTTGTCTGTGTTGTGCATGTATCAGAATTGTCTTCCTTTTTAAGTCTGAATAATATTCCATTGTGCAGTTCAAGTATTAAGAATTCCTCCTACTGATTTATCCTTGCTTGTGGGAGGCCAGTCTTTTTGGTCTCTTTAGGCCTTCAACTGATTGGATGACGCCTACTCACTTATGGAGGGCAGTCTATCTATTCAAAGTTTATCAGTTTAAATGTTAATCTCATCCAAAAACACCCTCACAGAAATATTCAGAATAATGTTTGACCCTATATTTAGCACCATGGTCCAACTAGGTTGGCACATAAAATTAATGGTCTTACGTGTAGTTAGTTCATTTTCATTGTTGTTTCTGTTCTGTGGTGTGGATATATAATAGTTTGTCATTCTACCATTGATGGCAATGTGAATGTTTTCCAGTTTGGGATTATTAATATATTGCTGCCATAACATTCTCCTATATGTCTTTGACGTATATATTCGCATTTCTTGGGTGGTGGGCAATATTCTTTTTTATAACTCTGGGCTTTGTTTTACTATTGTTTTCATTGTGTAACTTTATTTTAATGTTTATGAAGGATATAGGCTAATAATTTTTCTTTTGTATAACATTTTTCTCAGGTTTTAGAATCAAGGTTATACTAAAATCATAAAATAAGTGGGACGACAGGTTCCTCTTTTTGTTTTTTTTCTATTGAAGGATTTATGTAAAATTGATGTTATTTCTTACTTAAATATTTAGATGCTTTCACTGATAAAAATATCTTAGCCTTGAGTTTTATTTTGAGGAGGTTTTTAATTAGAGGTCCACTTTTCTAAGTAGATGTAGAACCATTGATTTTTCTCTTCTGACATTTTTGTAAGTTGTATTTTTCTAAGAATTTGCCTATTTTATTTAAAATTTTAAATATATTGGCATAATGTTTTGACTTTTAAATATCTATCCGACCTATAGTTATGTCTCCTTTTTCAATTCTGATAGTGACAATTTGTGCTCTTTTCTTTTTCTTCATCAGTCCTGTCACAGGTTTATTAAATTTATTAATGTTGGCTGGGCTCAGTGGCTTAGCCTGTAACCCTGCGCTTTGGGAGGCCGAGGTGAGTGAACTGCCTGAGCCCGCGGGTTTGAGACCCACCTGGGCAACTTGGCGAGACCTCATCTCTACAACAAATCAAAAAATTAGCCAGGCTTGGAAGCGCGCGCCTGTAGTTCCAGCTACTTGGAAGGCTGAGGCAGAAGGATCGCCAGAGCCCAGCAGGTCGAGGCTGCGGTGGCCAGGAGCAGCCACTGCACTCCAGTCTGGGCGACAGAGTGAGACTCCAACTCAAAAAAAAAAAAATTATTGCTTTCAAAGAGTCAACATTTGAGTTAATTTTTTCTATTTTTTGTTTTCTATTTCAATGTTTTTTGCTTTTCTGCTTTTTTCCCCTTCTACTTTCTTTGAGCTTAATTTGCTGTTCTATTTTCTTGCTTTTTGAGATCAATATGTAAGTCATTGATTTTTAGTCTTCTTTTCCAATATATTCACATAAGGCTATAAATTTCCCTCTAAATATAGTTTTTTCTGTGTTTTACAAGTTTTGACGGCATGTTCTTGTTATCTTTTACTTTAAGATTTTTTTTAATTTCCACTGTAGTTTCTTTACTTGATCTGTAAATTATTTAGAAGTGCATTGGGGGAATTGTCTAGTTATATTTTGTGTTATTGATTCTTAACAAAATTCCATTATGTGATCAAAAAATGTTATTTCAGTCATTTGACATTTTTTTCAAGACTTGCTTTATGGTTCAACATTAAGTCAGTTTTTTTTTTCTTTGAGTTGGAGTCTCACTCCATCGCCCAGACTGGAGTGCGGTGACACGCTCCCGGCCACCGCAGCCTCGACCTGCTGGGCTCTAGCGATCCTTCTGCCTCAACCTTCCAAGTAGCTGGAACTACAGGCACGCGCCACCATGCCCGGCTAATTTTGTGGTTTATTGTAGAGATGAGGTCTGGCCAAGTTGCCCGGGCGGGTCTCGAACCCGCGGGCTCCCAAAGCGTGGAATTACAGGCTGAGCCACCGAGCCCGGCTTTAAGTCAGTTTTGATAAGTGTTTCACATGTACTTGAAAAAAATATGCATTCTGCAATTGTTAGATATAGTCACACTTAGCAACAACCTATAGTCAATTGAGTTAAATTTGTTATTTTTTATATCATCTATTGGCTTTACTGAATTTTGTCTGTTCAGTTACTGAGAAAAGTGTGTTCAGATTTCCTGCCACAATTTGAACTTGCATATTGCTCCTTTCTGTTATGCCAACTTTTGCTTGTTATAGATTTGAATCGTTATTATTAGGTACATACAAATTTAGAATTGCTGTATCTTCCTGGTGAATTGAACCTTTTTTACTATTAAATGTTCCTCTTGTTTGCTAGTAATGCATCTTGCCTTAAAGTCTGTTTGCATGATATGAGTATAGCTATACCATCTTCTGATTCATATTTATAATGCATATTTTTCCATTCTTTTACTTTCTGTCATCTTACTATTTGTTTTCTGTGTGTTCCATTTGCTTTCTATTTCTTTTTCTTTTTTTTCTTGTCTTATTTTGGATTATGTATTTTTTATTTTTTATTATTATTATTATTTGTTGAGTTGAGGTCTCATCCTGTCACCCAAACTAAAGTACAGGCATGATCATGGCTCACAGCAACCTTGACCTCCAGGGTTCAGGTGGTATTTCTGCCTCAACCTCCCAAGTAGTTGGGACTACATGTGCACACCACCATGCCTGGCTAATTTTTTTAATTTTTTGTGGAGACAAGATCTCACTATGTTGTCCAGACTAGTCTCAAACTTGAGCTCAAGCAATCCTCCTGTTCAATCTCCCAAACTCCTGGGATTATAGGTGTGAGCCACTGCGCTCATCCTAAAAATGATTTTATTATCCTCCTCTACTGACTTGTCTGTTAGACATCACTGTTATTTTGGTGGTTATGCTAGAGATTGCAGTGTGCATATTTTGCTTATTTCATTAAGGTCTAATATGAATTAAAAGGTAGAACTAATATCTTAGCAGGTGCTGCTTTTGTAGCTTATGCATTATTCTGTGAATGCTTATAAATTTGCTTTTTTTTTGTCAGTAGGGCCCCTTAAGACCTGTTATAGCTGGTAACGTTAGAAATTATCACCAAAGTAAGTTAAAAGGGTGAAACTGAAATCTTAGATAATCTTTATAAATTATTCAACTCTTTTGAAATGCTCTTACTAATTCTTCTAGAAAAAGAAAAAAATTTAAGCAAGAATAATTTATAAACTATTTTTATAATAAAGTACAGTTTCTGTAAAATATTAAAATATTGCCTCTTCAGCATATAGAATTGGTGTAAATGCATGTCAAAACATGTGTCACAGATAATTCCTGTTTTCAGTTCCTAATGACACATATTTACATGAGGATATTAAGGACTTGTGATTAGTGTGTATTTAATTTTGTCATTGAGATTCAGGATGCTATGTGAATCCTCTGGCGAAAGTCAGAAAGGAAAACATATGGGTTTATTTTCAAAAATGCTCTGTCACCAGGCAAGCAGGTATGCACTTCTGCAATGGTTTGGGGAATTTAATATCTTTCCAGTATTTACCTCCTCTGGGCTGATGCCCTCCGTATCCTTTGTAATTTTCCCCCTGGCTCTCCCTAATTATATCATCTCATCTAGCAATTTGATGAAAACCTTAATAGGTGTTCATATCAACAAGATTATATTTCATAGTGGAATGTAATTTTCCACAGCAGTCAGCAATGGAAGAAGAGTGGTCAGTAAGAGAAAACCTTTTGCAAAAAAGGATGTATTCACAGGAACAAACTATAATTATGAAGTTTTATTTTTGCAAGTTACAATTTTTTTTAAACTATGGCAATGTCTGTTTTCTTAGATTTGGTAGAAACAGAAAGAAATACTCTGGTGTTGGAAGGATTATTTTTCATCATTATTTTGCTTTGAACTTGGTGAATTCATTCTAAATGAGACATTTTGGATACTTTCAGCACTGAGCTTCTGATTGCCTTAGATTCTTAATATCTTATGAGAGCCGGGGAGGGATATTAATATAGATTACTTGAAATAAGATGTAAGATTTTTCTGCCTCTAGAATATTACAAGAATAAAGTCAATATGTTGTTGCACGATGACAGCAGCCGTCTGGGACATTTAAGATGACTCTTCCAGGCTGACTTTGGCCAGCCCTGTCCTTAGCAATCCCTAGATAAGAGCAGGAGCAACCATGCCCTTCATCAGGAATGTCAAAGTTGTCCCAAAGTTATTAGGAGGAAATGGGACCTTGTGCTTAGACTTTACTATAATCAGTTAGAACTTTGTGAGTTTGTGCATATGTGTGTGTCAAGTAGGAGGAAATAGTTTGTTTTTCTAATGGTCAGCCTTCAGTTGTCTGCTGTTAACTGATCTGGCTGTGGGGTCTCTGTAAATTGTGGATAAGTTTATCAACCTATAGAGAATCAAAGCAAAATAGAAGCTATTTGTATTAGTCTTTTGGGGCTGTTGTAATAAAATACCACGGGCTGGGCGGCTTAACAATAGAAATTCATTTTCTCACAGTTCTAGAGACTGGACGTCCAAAATCAAGTGTCAGCAGGTTTGATTTCTTCTGAAGCCTCTCTCCTTGGCTTGTAGATGGCCACCTTCTTCCTGTGTTCTCACGTGGTTTTTCCTGTGTGCATGAACATGCCTAGTGTCTCTTTGTGTGTCAAGTCTCCTCCTTACATAAATACACTAGTCAGATTAACTAGTGTCCAGGGGAGTCATTAGGGCCCTACCCTAATGACCTCATTTTAACTTAATTGTCTCTCTGAAGGCTCTATCTCCAAATACTATATTGTCACATTCTAAGGTACTAGTGGTTACAGCTTCAAAACGTTAGAGCTCCTAGGTATATTAAGAGTATCTGCGGTAATGAATTATCAAACACTGTTGTTCATAAAACAAGTAACTGTAGGTTCTCTCTTTGACACTTCTTAGAATGGCACCAGCTTCCATGAGCAATCACTCGACTCTTAACACACACCCCACACCTGCTCAACAGCCAGGTCCCCGCATGTCCCCTCAGAAGATGTTCTAAGTTCACCTGCTCTTCATTCTCACCTCTCTTGCCCCCTATGTAAGCCATCGTCCTCTGCTACTTGGATTATTGCAATAGACTTCCAATTCTCATCTCTACCCTTGTCATCCTAAAACTTTGATTTTCCTTGTAGCAACCAGTGATTTTTTTTTTAATATTTTTTATTTTAAATATGTAGGCTACAATTAAGGGTTAGGTATAAAAATGTTCATTATGCAGGCACCCTTGTTGATGAGGTGTGCCTCCCCCCTACCTCCTGCCCCAGCTGTTGCCGGTGATATTTCTAAAATGTGAATCAAACTCTCTTGCTCAGAATTCTCCGGCAGCATCCCAGCACATTTAGCACAGGCTCCAGAATGCTCACCTGGGCCTGTGAAGATGTCCATGTACTGGCCAATCTGCCTCTTCAACCTTGGCTCCTCCCAGTCTCTCTTCCGTCATGGCTGAAGGCACTCTGACCTTGTTGCTATTGCGCCAACGTGCCAAATGTGTTCCCCTCCTCAAGTTCTGGAGTTCCTGGAATAGGAATACCCACACTGCTTACTCCCTCACTTCTCCTAGGTCTATGCCCAGATGCTACTTCCTCAGAGAGGTCTTCCCAAGCCCCCAGCTAAGCCAGCACAACCTCCCTCTACCCCTTACCATGTTTCCTCTCAGCTGTCTTCATAGCATTGGTCACTTCATGACACATAAACACCTATTGTCTGTCTTTGCTAGACTGTCAGCTTCATGAAGGCTTTTCTCTTTTTACTACTAGGTACTCAGTTTTTCTGTTTACCACTAGAACAGAGCCTGCATCATTCCCTACCTTATGCCCAGGATACACCTGCAAGGATAAATGACTTGTCTGGCATGATAGAGATTAGCCCTGTTGACATTTTGATAGCAAATCTAAAGCTGGAGGTTACTGACAAGATTGGTCCCCAATTCTGTGACGTAAATGGAAAGGCACTTGCTTTACAAGAGTGTGGAGAGCTCATGGGAAACATCCTTCACAGCTACTCTCAGTCCACATTGAGAACACTTCCTGAACTGCCTTTTTTTTTTTTTTTTTTTTTTTTTTAAATTTCAAAGATATGGGGTACAATTCAGGGTTAAGTATACAAATGTTCATTATGCAGTATCCTTGTTGTTGAGGTGTGCCTCCCTACCCCCTGGCAGAATCCCACTACTGCCAATCCTGCTCCCGCCCAAGCAATTTCCTACTACTGACAATCATTTTCTTATAGCGTTACAATAATTGTTCAAGGCCCACCTATGAGTGAGAGCATGTGATACTCAGTTCTTTGTCTCTCTGATAGATCACTCAGTATTATAGACTCTAAGTCCATCCAAGTTGTTGTGAAGTTCATAATTTTGTCCTTCTTTATGGCTGTATAATATTCCATTATGTATAAGTACTTTTTTTTTTTTAATCCCATCCTCTTTTGATGAGCAGCAGGGTTGATTCCATGTTTTTGTTATTGTGAACAATGCTACAATAAACATGCATGTGCAGGTATCTTTTTCATAGAGTGATTTGAGTTCCTCTGGGTATATTCCCAGTAGGAGAACTGCAGGATCATATGGAAAGTCAATTTTTAGAACTTTTAGGAATCGCCAAACTGTTTTCTACAGAGGTTGTACTGTTGGTCCCACCAACAGTATAGAAGTGTTCCCTTTGACCCTCATCCTCTCCAGCATCTGTTGTTTTTGAGTTATTGATGGCCATACTGACTGGAGTTAGATGGTATCACAGTGTGGTTTTAATTTGCATTTCTTTGATGACTAGTGAGACTGAGCATTTTTTCATGTATCTGTTGGCTGCTCGTATGTCTTCTTTTGAGAAGTGTCTATTCGTTTCTTTTATCCACTTTGTAATAGGGCTGTTTGTTTTTTTCTTTTCAGCACATTTGAGTTCTTGTAGATGTTAGGCCTTTGTCAGATATAAAGTTGGCAATTATTTTTTCCCAGTCCATGGGCTGTCTTCCTGCTCTCTTGATGATTTCTTTGGCTTTGCAGAAGCTTGTCAGTTTGATGAGGTCCCACTTGTCTATCTTATCACTTATGGCATGGGCACTTGGGGTTTTAATCAGGAATTGGTTGCCAGTTCCCATTTCCATAAGGGTGTCTTCCGCATTTTCTAAGGTTCTCATAGTTTGAGGTTTTACATTTAGGTCTTTGATCCATTTACAGATGACTTTTGTGTATGGTGATAGGCAGAGGTCTTTTTTTAATATTCTGCATGTAGTCAGTCAGTTTTCCCAGCACCATTTATTGAATAGGTTCTCCTCTCCCCAGTGGTTGGTGGTGAAGGCTTTGTCGAAGATGAGTTTGTTGAGAAATTGAGGTTTTGCTTCTGGAATCTCTATCCTGTTATTTTTAAGATTTTTTTTCATTAATACTGTATTGAAACTTTGTATACCTTGGATACCTTGTATCCTGATTGTGTGTAATATCTTTAGAGCCTGTAAGCAATAGAGGCTTTTTATGTTGAGTGATTTTCTTCTTCTTGTATATAATGACATTGACCTCTGAGAATGACTACTGTTTTTCTTTTGGATTTGCTTGACTTCCATGACCAGAGTTTAGCAAAGGGAGAGAGGATATTTAGGGGCTTAGGGGCTGGGATTTTCACGTCCACCTCCTCCTCCTCTGCCTTCTTCTGCCTCCTATTCCTCCCTTTGATTTGAGAGAATCTTTCAAGTGCAGGGACAGCGGGGGTAAGAATACTTTCCAGAATGAAAAAATTGTTAGGGAGCAGTATCAATTTTCATCTCTCAGATGAACTTTCATTTTTGGTCTTTCTTATTCTACCCATTCCTGGAACTATCAAAGCGGAGGCAGTTTGGTTTCTAGAAACAACATATTGGTTTGGTTGGGATATTGGAATAAGTACTCTTCAATGCTAAGACGCTTTTTAAAGAAGCAGTTATTAGGGAAGGTCAAATATTTTGGTTATTTAAACTTTCCAGTCTAGAAAGCATTTTCAATGGTTCTTTCCTGTGGTGGAGACTGAGACCTCTCTGGGATAACTTGGTCCATCTCTACAAAGTTCTTGAACCTCCTGACTCACTGCTCAGAAATTGTAACTTTGTTTTCTGGGTTCTTCTCCTAGAGCTTGTCTAATAGACATTTTGAAGTCCTTTACTCTCCTAAACTCTCCTTTTCCTCCTTTGTACTTGTTTCTGTTCATAAACATCTCCTGCATTGCTTACCTGACTGCTCTTTTTCTTGATTTACAGCATGTGTGTGCATATGTAGGTGCATGAGTCACTGCCAGGTGGTGGGGAGTTTGCAAGACCAAGTGGTTGACTCACAGAGCCCAGGGCTTGGGGCCTCACTCTGTGCAACTTCCAGCCAGTCATTTGATGTCTCTGGGACAGGCTTTCCTCATCTATAGAGTAGGGTGAAGATCATGGTGAGCTGAGCCCCAAGGTGAGGAGCCATAGAAAAAGCACCTGGGAGCCAAGCAAGCCCTTCACAGGTATCTATGCAGGCATCTCTGCAGGCAGGCATCACACCCATCTCACCTCCCAACTTCAGCCACGAGGAGCCTGTCCTGGGCCTGCTTTTGCTGCTTTTGCAAGCACTGTCTCTTCAGCTGCTTTGGGTTGCAACATCTCATTCCTGAAGCCAAAAGGAACGTGACTAGATAATAGCCAGTCAAGTGAACTGCAGTGATATTTTAACATGAGCCCCGATCTGATCATTATTGACTCATTCAACCCTGGGCAATCCTGGATTCATACTTTCCATCACTGCCTGCGCCAGCCGTTTTCCATATCAGCCAGAGCCTCAGGAAGGTGGAAGGACATTGTCATTTTTTCCATTCGCACTGACACTGCCTACTATCAATCCTGAATGCCAGCAGGTTTAGCTAAAGGAAGTTGCAACTGCTGACCAGACTATGCAGGCTAGTGGCCTCTGTCTCACTCCCCTGGTTAGATAAGATGGCTCTTGGCGTTCTCAAGCTGGGCTCGCCTTCCCCAGGAAAGCCAAACAAACAGGGCTTCCTCCTTTCTCCTTGAGAATCTTTGGTCAGATTCTCTTTTATTTTGAACTGCCAAAAGAATTGTGGCACAGACACTGTGAGTCTGAAAGTAATGCAGTGTGACACCCTCCCCTCTGTTCCCTGACCCCAGGTGTCAGTGGAAGAGCCAGATTGAGAGCAGGTTCCATAGGAATTCTTAGCAGCCCTGGGAGACAGGATGGTGGTAGGGATTTCTGTTTCACAGAGTGAAAAGGCAATTTAAAAGAAAAAAACAAAAATTATTTTGCTTAGGATCTTAACTACAGACTTGTGCCCGGCTCATGGCCCTGAATCCCCCAACCTGCTACCTCCCTGAGGACCAGGACATGGTTGACACTCATCATTTTTAGAAAATTAATCCTAGAGAAGTGGGAGACAGGAGTCTACTTTAGGACTCCTGAGTAATTCATTTCATTCTATCTTTTTGTAAAGCAAAAGAGTTATTTATCAGTAAGCATAAGTAATGTCTGAGTAATGCAGCTATAGTGTGTTAGGTTTTGGAACATTATGACAGAGTGAGACTCGAACTCAAAAAAAAAGAACATTAATCAAATCCATGCATTGAATCATACATTGTTACTGCTTGAAGGGAGTTTAGTAATTAGTTAATCCAATGTTTTCCAAATCTGTTATCAGAATCACCTATAGAGCTTATTAAAAATTAAGATGTCCTGGTCCTGTCCCTGGCCTGGAGTTAAAAATCTGCACTCTGTATCTTTAACATTGCATTTTGAACAAACTCCCCAAGTGGTTTCTACACAGCCAACCTAAACACCTTTAAAGGACCCACATTCAAGAATCACTAAATGCAATCCTTTTTTTATTGGCTTGTTTTTATTTGTTTGTTGTATTTTTGTTGTTATTCAGGTGAAAAACCAAGGACCCAAAGACAAATGACCTTGCCTGGGGTCACAGAACTCAGTGTGTAGTCAGGATAGGAAATCCAGCTTTGCTGTTCCCACATCAGTGTGATCACAGCCCAATGGGGAGGCCAGAAGGGACTGATCTTCAGGGCATCTTTATTTAGAGCCACCCAGACCATTTCTGATAACAATTTGTAACATTCTCAAGGCCTTGAAAGTCTCTCTGGCCAGGATGGATGTCTCAGAGGATCCATGAGGTTCAGTTTTCTTCCCCAACCCTTTCAAAAGGTTTCTTGTGGGCCCATCTGCAAGGCCTTCTCTTCTTCTCTGGGCAGGCTCATCTCCACAGTGCCCACCAAGACCAGACACAGTGCCCACCAAGACCAGAGAGACACCAGGACTTGACCCTGGACTAGAACTGGTCTGTTTACCCTAATCTGCTGCCCTGTGACAACCACCTGCCTGGGAACCCTGCTTATAGACAAACAGGCTCAGTTGAAAGATGATAAGAATATGTAGTTTGGTCTGTTTCAGATATCTGGGGGGGTCTGGCCAAGGACTGTTCACAGCAGGAGACCCACTAACCTATGATCTAATATGTTTCCTAATTTCTTTCTGCAGGACAGATCTGGTGTCTTTCTTCCATCCATCCTCTTTCTGAAGTTTCTCGACTATTCTAACTTAGTTCTGGACCAAATAGGTGGGAATTTATTTTCCAGATTGTGTCAATCCTTGGTAGGCTGTTGTGATGTCTTCATTTGCTTACTCAAATTATATATTTAGGGGTGGGAGGAGACAAGTCCTGAGGTAAGCATAGAGATGCAAAGATCAAGGAGAATATAAAACCTTATGTTTCCACAACACACATCTTGCTCTTGGTTTTGAATATGACCTTCATATTGGTTGTCCTTTGGACTCTGACCTTAGCACTCTCCGTTCCTTTTTCTTATTCATCTACTTGTAATAGTCGATGGACTGACACATCCACACGTCTCTGTGGGGCTCCAGACCTGGCTCTCCCACTTCCTTGCAGACCTTCTGCTTGGACATTCCATATTTCAAGCTGTATGTCCAAAACCAAACTGTTGTCTTTATTCCTAAACTTGCTCTTCCTCTTTTGTCGTCTCCCATCCCCTCATTTTGTACCAGAAATGGGAGATGTTGACACCTTCTCTCTCATCCCTACTTATTCAGCCAGAAGTTTTGTAGATTTCACACATGTTTTCAGTCTGTTTTCACTTTCCTGTGCTTATGATAACTGCCTGGATTCAGTCTCTTACAACACTTCTTGCCTGAATTAATACGCAACAGCCACCTCCCTAGCATTCTTATTCCTCTCTGGCATCCTCCAGTGGCCCTCTACTCTGCTTCCTGAGCAATCTTTCTAAAAACTTATGTCATCATCTCACTACCTTGCTTTTTAAAACTCCAGCACTTGTTTGTTATTCTATTAGATAAAGTTCAAAATCCGTACTTTACAAATAAGGCCTTTTGTTTGGTCCCTGCTGTGTCTCCGTCCTAGCTCCTGCCTCTTCCTGATGTGACTCATCAGTGCAGTGGTGCTGAACTATTTGGGGTTCCCAGAACACAGACTGCTGTAGGATGACAGGCACTGTTGCCTCTTCTTGGGATGCATGGAGCTGACCCCTGCCGGCCTTCAGATGACCTTTTATCAGGAAAGGTTCACTCTCTTTCCAACTAACCTCTGATCTTCTGGAATAAAGAAATTGTCTTAGTACTGCCAACTCTTAGCACAGCCATTGTCATGTTATATGTTAACAGTAAGTGTTTGAGGAATGATTGAATGAGTTAGCAATTTTTTTTTAAACTAAGTTATATAATTGAACCAAAAGGAAAAGTGTAATCCATTAGGTATCTTTGGGTCTTCTTTTACCTGTTCATTTGCATTATAAAATTCATGTGACTACAGTAGATTTCCTGCTGAGCAGTAATTAGAGTCTCTGCAAACTCCACCCAGAGTTAAATGCCTTTAAACTTTAAAACATTCGTGTGTGTTTACCAAAATGTGCAGACTTCTCCAGTGCTTGTGCATTATTCTCAACCTGCTATAATTTGTTTCTTCTGAAGACTACTTGCTGGCTGGCTTTAGTTTTGATTTTAGTATTTATAATCCTTCCTTGCATGCTCTTAGAGCACACAAGACAACCATAGACTAAGTTAAAGCAAAAGGAGAATGCCATCAAGTCTGGAGCGTATAACAGCTGTCTGCCCCACAGTTGGGCTTGTGTCTGAGTTGGACAGTGTCCCATGGGCTCTTTTTCCCTTGCCACAGGCTCCTTGGGAAGCTGTCCAGAGCCCTGCCCTTGGAGGGACTCCCATTCTTGTTCCTGGAAAGAACAGCTCAGGTAGAGGACATGATCCGCAAAGTTGGTAGTACAGATATATACCATAGAGCTCCAGGACTTGTTCCGTGCACTCACCTCACTCACCTGACAAAGACAGTGCAAAACCCTCTCCTTGTATTGTGAAGCAGAAGGAAGAACTAGGAGGACGATTATGGAATCTGAGAATGTTATCATTGGGTGGTACCTTAGGGATCACCTAAGGTAAACTACGTTGTTGAACTCTTGGGCATGAATCAAAATCTGTCTCAAATGCTCCAGAGTTTTGCATTTCTTCTCTCCCAGCCATCACCTCCAGGGTGTAACAGTGTAGGGGGATTCCATAGGACACTGGCTGGCTCGCTCACTCACTCACTCACTCACTCATTCAAAGTAACCGAGAGCTAAAAATCCCATACAGTGTGATGGAAAGAACTCTGACTCTGATGCTAGACAGGCCTGGACTGGCCTACTCCAGTTCTTTGAATTTGTTCTCATTGGTAAAATAATGGCTATCTTAGACAGTTGTCATGAGGAGTAAATGAAAGATGTGTTTGGGCAGGGCTCGGTGGCTCAGTCTGTAAACTCAGCACTTTGGAAGACCGAGGTAAGTGGATTGCCTGAGCCTGCTGGTTCGAGACCAGCCTGGGCAACTTGGCAAGACCTCGTCTCCACAGTAAAATAAAAAATAGCCATACGTGGTAGCATGCGTCTATAGTTCTGGTTACTTGGAAGACTGAAGTGGAAGGATCGTCAGAGCCCAGCAGGTTGATGCTGGGGTGGCTGTGAGCATGTTGCACCAGCCTGGGCGAAGGAGTGAGACTCCAATTAAAAAAAAAAAAAAGAAAGATGTGTTTGATACCTTGTGGGATCATGCAGTGGTCCCTCAGCATACTGCTGTCTCATTCATTCTTCTGTGATTCATTTAGAGGATTTTTTTTTTTTGCATATATCCTTGCCATCAGTGGAACTGTGCTTAGGAAATTCTAATCACTGATCTATGTTAAATCGCTTTTTAAAAAAAAAAAAGTTTTACTGGGCACAGTGACACATTCCTATAATCCCAGGTCCTCAGGAGACTGAGGTAGATCACTTGAGCCCAGGAGTTCAAGACCAGCCTGGGCAACATAGCAAGACCTCTATCTCTCTCTCTTTATCTCTCTCACCATGTGACACGCTTGCTCCCCTTCACCTTCCACTGTAACTGGAAGCTTCCTGAAGCCCTCACCAGATGCAAATGCTGACACCATGCTTCTTGTACAGGCTGCAGCACCATGAGCCAAATAAACCTCTTTTCTTTATAAATTACCCAACCTCAGGTATTCCTTGATAGCTACTCGAAACAGACTAATACAGTGACTGATTCTTGTTTTCTTCTTACAACACCTTCATCTTTGATGTTCTGAAATGCTTTGCTAATGTGTCTTTATGTGGGTCTTGATTCATAGCGGGCTTCATTTGGTGAGTCCTTTCATCAGAAGGCCCATCTCCTTTAGACCTAAGGGTTCTATTTTAGCATTCCTTAAGCTCCTCCTTTTTACTTATTTGTCTTCTTTTGGGGACTTCTAGTAATACTGGGCCTCCTAAATTGTTAATCTGTGTATTTTGTATTTTCCCCTTTATATGTTTTCATAACATAGATAATTTTCTACTCATTAGAAAAGCACTGTGTATTGTAACGGCAGAAACAAAAATTACAGTTTGAAGTAATTATAAGATGAAGTAAGGCCTTGAAGGAGATAGAAGGAAGAAGAATCGAGGAAACAAAAGAAGGCATTATCTTTGGGAAGCAGGAAGAATGCTTCTTATTTACATAACAGAGAAGGAGCCAAGAATGAGTCCAGTTGCAGAAACATGTTGTAGTACAAAGACCAGTGAACTCAAGTTATTCAGCCTTGATAGTCTTTTTTTTTTTTTTTTTTTGAGTTGGAGTCTCACTCTGTCGCCCAGACAAGTGCAGTGGCCGCTCCCGGCCACCACAGCCTCAACCTGCTGGGCTCCAGCGATCCTTCTGCCACAGCCTTCCGAGTAGCCTGAATTACAGGCATGCGCTATCACGCCCAGCTGATTTTTTTGATTTATTGTAGAGATGAGGTCTTGCTGCCCAGGCGGGTCTTGAACCCGCGGGCTCAGGCAATCCACTCACCTCAGCCTCCCAAAGGCGCGGGATTACAGGCTGAGCCACTGAGCCCAGCTGTTAGTCTTATAAGTAGAAGTTGAGGACACCTACTTAGATGGAAGACTTGAACTTATATAAAGGTATGAAACATGTACCTGGGAAACACATCATGAATGCAAGTTTGAACCAGAGCTTTGAAGACCGTTCTGAAGTTATATAGGAGGTATTTGTACTGGGACCCGTTGGCCTGGTTTTGTAACGTTCAGTAGTAAGAACCAATGAGTAGGGCTGAAATTTGACATGGCAAGCATGGTGACAGGACAGCAATGAAGGAACTCAGCCAAGGCAAAGTATTTTCATCTGTGATGGTTAATATGAGAAATCAGCTAAATAATC
The DNA here is from genome assembly GCA_027257055.1 of Cephalopachus bancanus. Taxonomy (NCBI): domain Eukaryota; kingdom Metazoa; phylum Chordata; class Mammalia; order Primates; family Tarsiidae; genus Cephalopachus; species Cephalopachus bancanus. The sequence goes on along the minus strand of JAPVLO010000260.1, from coordinate 1,090,282 downwards.
TTGACTTTTTTCAAGTTTGAGATTTCGTCTCTCAGTGTCCCCTTGCCCCAATCACCCTTACTGTGCCAAAGTTTGTTTCTAAAAGAACTGAGAAAAAAAGGAAGTTGGAAACTTTTGGTCCCAAAATTTGAGGGTCTCTGCTAAAAATCTGTCCATTTATGTCAAGTCGGTTTTCAAACAGCATCTTTGGATCACTGCTGTAAAACCAAAGTCTCACCCAAGAGAATAATTTCACCTTGCTTGCAGAATTTTCAACCGACATTTGCTTGGATCTAGGAGCAGAACCAAATAAGCAAAATTCACCCACTTTCATGAACTTTAGCATGTTGAAGCTGGAAGAAACTTTAGGGATCATCAGGCTCAATGGTTTGGAAATTGTTTCATTTTTGTTTTATAGTGTTGTTCTGAATGAAATATCTATTTTAGGTGAATTATTTCACTGAACCCAATATATAAAACAGCAAAGTGGAGCTGCCCCATATGAAGTAGGGGTCCACTCTGTAGCCCCTCGATTATCTCCACTGGCCCCAAGATTGTCCCTTATTTTATAGATGATGAAACTGACCCAGGAGGAGGGCATGAGGGGTCAGAGCTGCACCCGCACTCCCTTATTCTGTTCACTGTGATCTTCTCATTGCCACCCAAGAAGCAGCGGGTCCTGGGCCTGAGAGGCATGTGAGGGATCCAGACCTTCAACATTCTAGCCCCTCACTGCAACTGAAGGAGCCATCTCAGGGGATCATTAATCCGAGACTTTCTACATTGGGCTCTAGTGAAACCTCTGGGTCATAAGGGAGTTAACTGTTTCTGTTCTGGTCCCAATGATGTTCTTCTGTGTGCCCTTCAGAGAAAGTGGAGATGAATTCTGCAGGTTTTCCATCCTACCATGCTCGGAACAGCTGAGTACTGTGTTTTCCTAGTGATAAAAGAGGGCTCTTCTTGTGATAATAGGATGACCATTCTCCATCATTTCTTGGTCACCAATTATGTTTGTGATGATTAAATTAGGTCTTTGATAGCCATTCGAGTAAAAGCAGTTTGTTATAATTTACCAAATTAAGTAAATTGTCATAATGATTTTTAAATTATTAAACATTTTTATTTGTATTCTCTGTATAGTTTTAATTTAAAATGAATTGTCTGGCACTATTAGGGACTTTAATTTCTTTAATTAAACATGTACCTGGGAAATACCTGTGGTGATTTTTTGTATGTTACATATCCTAGATTAGAAACTTATGACTATTATCCTATGGAAAGGAATACCCTGAGCTCAGACAGAAAGGTGGAGTCTGAACTTCTCCTCCTTTCCCCCACCATCCTACAGTCACTGCCTAAAGTAGTGTTTTAACAAAAGCATTTGTGTTTTAACAAAAATTTCAGGAAGTAGATAATACATTTAATTTGTATTGAATATATTTCATTGATTTTTAAGTGTTGGTTTATTTTTACACTTTTTATAAGATAATTGTGCAACTATTTCAGAAAACCAAATAATATTTTGGCATATTTAAATATATTCCACTCATTTATAAAACAACTTCCTTCTGAGAAGAGATTCTTTTTACTCTCCATCATCATGATTGATTTTTGTGAGTTTTGTTAAGGTTTGCAACTTGCTTGAGTCTGTGCTTAGGGAAATAATTTTTCAAAAAATATATTTTATACAAAGTCATGTAAATTTCTATAAAAAGAAGCATATTCTAGCGCTGCGCTAAAATCAATTTGCAGCTCTTTTAAATTGTATTTGGAGCAAGTACATGAGAAAACTAGATGTGGGTTACGGTCACATTCTATTTTTGGTTTATAATAGTGTTACTAGGTTGATCATGCACTTCATGTATCATATTTTGGTTTCAAGTGATCAAAAAAGAAAAGTCCACCATCATCAAAAGACAGAGCTGTGTCATCAGAAAGAGATGTTCCAGATGGAGGCAAAAAGAGTTTTGAGCTATGCAATATGTATAAGTGGACAACATGCTCCAGATATTTTGGTGGTGGAGCACTAATTCAAGACATCAGTCATACTGCTTGATAATCTTCCATCATATTGCCCAAGAGGTTGTCATTTACATCCTGTTCTTAGGATGTTTTTTCCATTTTGGCAGACCTCTTCCACCACTGATGCTTAGTGAAAGTTATATGCAAAAGCAAATCACTCTAGTCCTTTTTTTTTTTTTTTTGAGTTGGAGTCTCACTCTGTTACCCAGACTGGAGTGCAGCAGCCGCTCCTGGCCACAGCTGCCTCAACCTGCTGGGCTCCAGCGATCCTTCCGCCTCAGCCTTCCGAGTAGCTGGAACTACAGGCGCGCGCTACCACACACCCGGCTGATTTTTGATTTATTGTAGAGATGAGGTCTCGCCAAGTTGCTCAGGTGGGTCTCAAACCCGCGGGCTCAGGCAATCCACTCACCTCAGCCTCCCAAAGGCACGGGATTACGGCTGAGCCACCGAGCCCGGCTCTCTAGTCCTTTGAAAAATTCATGTGCCCAAAAAAACTTTTCCTTCTTTTTTTTAAATTATATTCCCTTGATTAGTTCTCTCTTATTTTCTCCAGATCATATTTTACCTATAACAATTTTTAAAATTCTGTGTCTTTTTCACTGTCTAGAATTTTCAGAATTGATTGTTAAAAAAAAAAAAAACAAAAAACCTCTATATGCATCACATTTATTGAAAACTCAATTTATACGGGTGCTTGTGGTCCTTCAGCTGCCCTAGCATGCATGGTCATATCCTTTTCTTCCCCTCCCCTCCCCTCTATTCCATCACCATTAGTCTGTGGTTGGCCAGTGCCACTAGCTTCCAGGAGAAGCAGTGGGCATGCTCACCGCTACCTTCACCCCCCCACCCCAACCCCCCTCGCTTCCATCAGCCCCTTTGCCTCCACTAAACCTCACCTGAGGCCCCTTAGTATGGATCTTGTCCTGAGCCTGTGGTCTTTGCATTCAAAGACGCTCCGGAAAGGAATTCATCGATGACCTTGGGCCAAGTATTTAATCTCTTTGAGAGTATAGTCTTATATTTGTAAAATAGAAATAACACCTACCTCATGACCAAGATGAGAAATTTAAGATGATATGTATGAATACCTAGCATAGCTACTGGCACATAGGATATGCTTAAATTGTTAGTTGCTTGTCCTTTTCTCCTCAGGTATCCCTCCCCCTATCCACTACCTCCTACCTCCTCACATGCTCCATCCTGGAAGTTCCCCTGTGGTGGTTTCCCCTCCTCAGACTTTAGGCAGTGACTGTAGGATGGTAGGGGGAAAGGAGGGGAAGTTCAGACTCCACCTTTCTGTTTGAGCTCAGGGTATTCCTTTCCATAGGATAATGGTCATTAGTTTCTAATCTAGATATGTAACATGTAAAAAAATCACCACAGGATAAAGGTAATGTTCATCTGTTAGTATTTGTATTAAATTATTTTAAAATAAAGGAAATATGCTCTTATATTTGAGGCCAAGTTTTTCGGGATTTATGTTGATTCTTACATAGCAATTCTTCCAACTTCAAAAGTAGATTTTGGTTCAAAAACATCTCTCTGTGCACCTGCCATATAATGTTGCAAGGCATTTTTCCTCAGAGACAATGCTATATTGCTTCTTAAGCCAACCCACAGAAACCTTTGCAACCCATCAGATGGCTAAATAATAAATACTCTTTAGAGGCTCTTCTAAAACTTACACAGCACCAGTCTAGCAGGAAAGGGGAACATTGAATTTAAAAGGGGTGAAATAAAATTGGACTTGAAAGGCTCAGAGCCCTCTTGGAGGTCCTGGAAGGTGGACCTGAATGTGCCCTGTCCTGTTGGTTCTACCCCAGTCATTCATGAGCACTATTTCTCAGAGGCTCCGTTCTGTTTAAGAGTTTCCCCCTTCACATATTATTAACAGGTAATTCCTCTGATGCAGTTAAAGAGAGATATCAGCAGCTCATTCTGCTGTAAATATAGGGAGCTAAGGCGGCCCCAGCACACCTTTGCTCTGGATATCGCTGACATCTCTCACCAGCAAACACACTTTTTAGACTCAAAGTTACAATCTTACTTCACTGTGAAGTTGGAAACTGAATTCTCAAGTTAACTGAAGTGAAAACACATTTGAGGTCAAGCTCTGACAGCTCATCTAATTATATATAGCAAGACCCTTTGGTGGATTTCTGAGGGAGTGGAGACTGTCATCAAATGTAGAGTGCCTTCAATTCACCTTACCAACATGAGCACAAAAAAGTCTAGATGTCAAGGTTGAATTCTGATTGTAGGGACTGAGAAGAGCTCTACCGAGGTAGCAACAGTCAGCTGCATTGCCCAAAGCAGGAGGCTAGCTTTCTTCTAAAGGGACCACATGAGCTGTCAGGGCTGGAGCCAAGGTCTTCAGCAGAGGCTCACAACCCAATGGAAGCTGCCTTAAATGCACTGCCACACAGATCTGCCAACACCCTCACTATTCTCAGAACTGAGTCCTCTTGTGCAGTTAGCGTCAAGTGGAATTTGGTTCTTCCTATGAGATTGACCCATCAAGTTCATGAGAGTCATAAAGAAATATGTATTTCACTTCAGTTATCTTCTGTTCACATAGCAAATTAATTCTGGAAGATAAATGGTGAAAATGAGGATCGTAGCCTCTCCCTGACTTTTCATCTTATGTTACTGTTTCATTGCATAGCAGCAACAATAGGTGGGAAATTCCAGTAAAGCCTATATTGCTAGAGACTGCTTAAGTGTAAGTTCAACCTTGACACTTTCCCAGTCAGTAATAGACTGAAATTCTTAAGTTTCAGAATGAATTTAAGGTTATCCTGAATTATTATTTTTTCATGAAGGTCAGCTTGCTACAAACCAAGTATTGTAATATCAAGTGAATCTGGAGTTCTTTATGCATAATTTGGAGACCCTGGTTGGAAAAGACTTTGGAATTCACTTGCCCAGGAGCCTCCTGGTGCTGGACTGCTTGGCCAGCTCCATGTCACATGGCTGCCTGTCCTCTGCCTACCCCTGAGAAAGGGCAGCTTCCTCTGTCCCCAGCCAGCCCATTTTATCTTTATATGATTCTGAAATAGTGCTCCCCTTTCCTTAAGCCACAGATAACCCCATTTCCACTGTGGTGTTATGTAGTACATTCCAGAGAGGTGGCAGGTTCACCGAGAGGTGGAAGGTGCTCCTGCATGAATGTAGTGACCAGCCCTCGCTGCCCAGGAGACAGGGTGCTTGAGTGCACACACACAGTGGTGTTCAAAAGCCGAATGTGAGCCCCACCCTTATAGAGCTCCAGTCAAATATGTATGCATAGTCACTGGTGAAGAGACATCATGAAGCACTTTAATTCAAGAGATATGACATCTCTCTGTGGCTAGTATTTATTAAATGTAAGTCACAATTTTTGCAAAGAGTGCACAGAAGAAAAGTCATTGAATTCATCTAATGCCTTTTTTAAATGATGGAGAATAAAGGTATTGGTCAGGAAGAGGTTCTAGGGCTATTTAATGATACCCTTTCTTGCGTAGGCAATGTTTTCTCATCTGTTGAACAGTACGTTCTGTATTGTGATGTGTACACACACTCATATAAGTGATCATGAGAGAAGCATCTTACCCCAGTAATGACTGTATTCCTGTATAATACAGCTGTATTCCCAGCTGCTGAGCCCTCACCATCCCAGCCAGTGTGTCCATGCAGTATCCCCATGAGGGGTGCAAATGGGTTAAGAGGCATTGCTGCCAGCACAAGTTGGAGCAGGCTGTGTCCTATTTACTGCCCAGTCCTGGAGAGCCCAGCAGGCAGGTGGTGTCTTCAGTCAGCACTTCTCAAACTACTATCAATGAGGAAGACCTTATTTTTGTTTCAATTTCCAGCATCTTGCCAATAGATAAACATATTATAATAAAAAATACTGTAAGAATGAAGTAGAACAAAAGAAGGTACAAAGTATAAGCCTTCCCTTTTTCTTATTAGCTCCAACAGCCATACAGTCATTCTGATACATTTCTTTTAAAGTTGTTTTTTTGTTTGCTTTTTTTTTGAGTTGGGGTCTCATTCTGTCGCCCAGACTGGAGTGCAGTGGCCGCTCCCGGCCACCACAGCCTCGACCTGCTGGACTCCGGCCATCGAAGACTTGTTTCCTATTTCTGGTTTTCCAGCGTGGCAGACTGGCCCCCACCCACAGACCACACTTCGGTAGCACTATCCTAAATGAGAAGTAGAAGTCAAGTCTGGGATTTCAAAATATAAATATATGTATTTATAATTATTAGGTTTTCATAAACATTTCAGGAAAAAAAATCAATGAACATATTCCATTTGCATTACTTCAGATTTACTTCAAATTTTTTCCAGTGATCATAGATCACTTTACATGGTTGTAACTCTCAACTGTGTTCATATTCTGCTCTTGTTCACTGGCCCAGCCCTCTCATTATCCTAGCTGTCTGTCCCTACCTCCCTGTTCTCCCCTCCCCTCTGTTCTCCTTTCTAGTCAGCTTCTAGGAGGTGCCCAGAGTGGTCTTCCCAAGTCACAGCTGAACCTCATTCCTCCAGGGAATCTCAATTCTTACAGGATGACATTTAGGTTCTTCACCACTGAATCTGGCCCTGCTTACCTCTCTGGCTTCATTTCTTATTCATTTCCTGCCCTGTGATCCTCCCTGCCCCACCACTTGTGCTTCAGCCATGCTGAGATCCATGCAGTTCTAGAAGGTTCTGGAAGCCTTTTCCTGCTTCTCTGTCCTTGCTGCTGCTAAACCAGCAAGCAGTCAGTGCTCAGTGATGGTAGCTCTTTGTTCTTGTAAAGAACAGGGTCCCCATTCTGCTTCTCTTCCCCAGATTTTTTTATCATAAACATTTTTATACAGTTAACTTAAACATTTTTTACAATTTACCTTTTTAAATATAGGAATTATTTTCCCCTAATGCAATTATAAAGTCCAAGACTATGGATCCTTTATAAATATTGTTGCACATTGCCAAATGGTTTTCTGGAAAGGTCAAGCCACTTTTCAGTATCAATTTCAATAATTCCTGGCTTTTAAAGCAAAACATTTTGTCAATATTGGCCTCAAGTTAAGTTTTACACTTGTGTATTCTTATATTTCTGTTAGCTAAAATAAATAAATTGAGTTTCTGCTATAGACGTTAGTTTTTCAAAGGTAAGACCTTTGTCTCCCTAAGTTCTTTTACCCTGAAAACTGTGGACACATAATCAATACATGGTGACAATAATGTGTATGACTCTGAGTCTGACATGGAGGTAAGTATAAGTTAAGATAGATTTGTTAGCTGGGCTCGGTGGCTCAGCCTGTAATCCCGCGCCTTTGGGAGGCTGAGGTGTATGGATTGCCTGAGCCCGCGGGTTCAAGACCCACCTGGGCAGCAAGACCTCATCTCTACAATAAGTCAAAAGAATCAGCCGGGCGTGGTAGCGCATGCCTATAATTCCGGCTACTTGGAAGGCTGAGGCGGCAGGATCACCGGAGCCCAGCAAGTTGAGGCTGCGGTGGCTGGGAGCAGCCACTGCACTCCAATCTGGGCGACAGAGTGAGACTCCAACTCGAAAAAAAAAAAACAAGCCGGGCTCAGTGGCTCAACCTGTAATCCAGCGCCTTTGGGAGGCTGAGGTGAGTGGATTGCCTGAGCCCACGGGTTCGAGACCCGCCTGGGCAGCAAGACCTCATCTCTACAATAAATCAAAAAATCAGCCGGGCGTGGTAGCACATGCCTGTAATTCCGGCTACTTGGAAGGCTGAGGTGGAAGGATTGCCGGAGCCCAGCAGGCGAGGCTGCGGTGGCCGGGAGCGGCCACTGCACTCCAGTCTGGGTGACAGAGTGAGACTCCAACTCAAAAAAAAAAAACAAAAAAAACATAGATTTGTTTATGGAAGATTCCTCTTTTTGTGTGTCAAACAAAGGTGGAAATGAAGAGTAACAAAAAATGGTCAACTTACTAATAAATAAGATGTGCCTAGAGCTTGCTAGTGGCAGCAGGTTGACATGGATGTACCATGAATAAGGTCTTTGATTACTGTAAGAACATCCTACCATGTCCCCCAATTATAACAGTGCTGGGAACTGTGAGCATTTTGCACTTATCTCATGAATCCTCATCAAACTGTTCGAACTAGATAGCACAGATTAGTATCCCATTTTATGGATGAGAAAACTAAAGCACATGGAGATTAAGTAACTTGACCAAGGTGGCAAAGACAGAATGAAGCTGGGATTCAATCCTGGTAGCCCAGAACCCTGACACACCACGACAGTGTCATGTTTAACTTTTGCATTTGCCTGACTTGATGTAGGAGCATCCTTTTGACAATATCCTAGGTGTTTCAGGGGAGTAAAAACACCTGGAGAAGAGGGATTGAGGTGGCACCCCACCTTCCACTTCTCCCATGTTGCTCTAAGGAGGCCCCTTGTATGCACCTCCCTTTTCCATTTGTCACCCAGCTTCATGTGCCACTGTGTGTCTGGCTCCCCTAGGAAATGCACTTCCTTGGGAATGCCTGACACATAGTAGGCATGCAGTCAGTGATGACCAAATAGAGCAGAGTATTCCAGGGAAATCATGGAATATATAGACTATTTGATTTTCCAGAAGCATAAGAATGTACCAAAAGATGTCACTGCAGAGTAAATCAGTGCTTTATGAAGTCTTTATTGATTTTTTGCCAAAACATGGCCTTAGGAGATTACTCTTGAGGGAAATGGAGCAAGATGTTTTATATGCCCCATAATGGAATTCACAGAGCATTTAGTCAGATTTTCTTGAAGCGCTTGTTCTGCATGACCTCACAGAAAATGTGAGGCAGATCTGGGAGTGCCCCACTCCAGTTGATGCGGTCACATGTAAGGAAGTGTAATTGAGTGTGGCACTAGTGCACTGCAGTGATAAATGACCTGGAATTTTCTGAGTAGATCCTGAATTAGAAGGGATAGGATCTTGAGCCTTTTAAGGAGCCAAATCCCTGAATTCTGTGTGCCTATGGAAAATGCAGCAGGCTGGAGCTAGCCCAGAATACTTTCTCTGTTCTGAATAGTGGGGCCACTGTGGTCCCTGAGGTGAGGCCAGTTTTGATGGATATTCTTCAGTTAAAATTCAGATCTTAGTGGCATTGATATAATGTGTGGATTCATATAAGCAGATTACTGAGGTAACTACCTTTTATGTAAAATAATCTAGAAAGAAGTAAACAGTTTCCAGAAAGGACTAGTTCTTGCAATTCTGCTTTCAAGTATTCAAACTAGCCAAGTAAAACTACCTACAATATTTTTAACTCTTAGAGAAAGATTTAACTATTTCAAATGTATTTTTGTTTCTGTAGAGAGCATTAGAATAATATTTAAAATAAATAGGATATACAGGCAGATCACTGTTTCTGGCATCAAAAATAGCCCAACCATGGCTTACAAATATACTTTCAACATCATGTTTCTTTGTACTAAAAATAAAAAATTTAGGTAACCACTTGCCAAAAAAAAGTTTCCTGGTGCTGGAGAAGATTGCATAGATTGGGAACCTGGGAACTTTTACCCTGATCATGATTTAAGCATAGCATTAGTTTGTAAGTAGTGTAGTCAGAATGTCTTTACTGGACATTGCTCTTTTTGGTTTCTTTCTTTGACCACTAATTACCCACTTAGCTTCCCCCAGGCTCTCACTGTGCTTCCTAAACAGATGTATTGTTCTTCTGATGTCTTTGTGAAATCATGTCAATATTTCCAATTTTTAACACATGATTTTCTTTTTGTTGTCACTTCAACCAAATGTTCTTCTGTTACATTCTGAATTATTATATTAAGTATTAAAATCATTAAAGAATTGCAAAATAGTTTCCATTTTAAAACCCTATTTTCATCATTTAGAACTTTAGAACAATCTTCTTTTGTAAAGATGTTTTTCAGGAAATGAATGCCCCACAAAAATCTTGAAAATAAATATCAGTATGGAGACATTCATTGTTTGCTGTGTTCTTTTTCTTCTACTTGTATTCTTATTCTCTATTATTTCTTTGTTCTAAGTGGAGAAATGATAAAGGAAGATTGTACTTTTAAATTATTCCATAAGTCTAGGTTGATATCTTTCTGTGGAGCAGTTCACAGAAGGAGCTTTAAAATCAGCCTTCTCAGCCGGGCTCGGTGGCTCAGCCTGTAATCCCGCACCTTTGGGAGGCTGAGGTGAGTGGATTGCCTGAGCCCGCGGGTTCAAGACCCGCCTGGGCAGCGAGACCTCATCTCTACAATAAATCAAAAAATCAGCCGGGTGTGGTAGCGCATGCCTGTAATTCCGGCTACTCGGAAGGCGGAGGCGGAAGGATCACCGGAGCCCAGCAGGCGAGGCTGCGGTGGCCGGAAGCGGCCACTGCACTCCAGTCTGGGCGACAGAGTGAGACTCCAACTCAAAATAAATAAATAAATAAATAATAAAATCAGCCTTCTCACAAAAACACTTAGCCCCTTCCAGTGTGGGTTTTCCCTTCCTGGCACTTTTGTGGGCTGCCTACATCTGTGCTCGTATGTGCCTGTGATCAGCAACACCTTCAGACTAACTAAACCAGGCTCAATAGAGTTGTAACTCATGCAACCCCTCTTACTAGGCTAGTCAGATTCTGGATTTATATTTGAGTACTCAAACAATGCCTAGAATCTAATTTCTCGGATTAAAAGATAAAATTGGAGATGGAGAGAGTTTTGTTTTGTTTGTTTTTTTAGTCATCTGAACCCTGAGACCCGCATGAGCTCACCAGTGTTCTCTTTAAGTAATGTTCACTGACCACAGAAACCTGAGGGCATATTACTATACCTAAACTGTGCCTTTTTCAGGACTAACTCAAAGATTTCAGGAAGGAATATTTGAGTTCAGCCATCCTGGGTAACAGAGTCAGACGGCATGAATGTGAATGTTGGTGTTCCCAGTTATGAACCACATGACCTTGGGCAAGTCATCTGAACTCACTAGGCCTCATTTCTGCAAAAATAAGGACACTAACACCGTCCCTATGTCCTCTCAAGGATTTAGGGAAACTCAAATGAGTGAATACATCTGAAAGGACCTTGTAAACTGCAAAGTGTAGGTTGAATGTAACTTAGCATTATCCAACAGAGCCTGCATGGTAAACTGGAAAATGTGAGCTATATGCAGAAGAACGTTGGGAGCCTGTGTGGGACCCAGTTCTGGATATTTTGACTGACTCAATCCACTGGAACAAAGGGATATTTCAGAGCATGGCATTTACATCGTTAGGCTTATTAAACCCTTACCAGCAGCGCATTTGTATACCTTATAAATGAGTTCTTTATCTTCTTCCTTGCCTTTGAAACTTAAAGAAATGCTTTGGTGGCCGCCTACGTAATTGGATTCATCATGGAACTCTATGTTAAGCTTCACTTGTCTGAACTCATTCTTGAGCATAAAAGCCATTGCCCAGAACAAACAGGGCTCTTCTTACAGAAAGAATCCTGTGCTATGAATCAGTCACAGATTGTATTAAACTTCCTGACATTACTTTATTTGTCAGGCAAGATTTGTTTTATTTTTTTTTCTCTGATCCTGGCCTTGTTTCAAATTTTCCAGCTATTCCTGGAATAAGTATACTACATCCATCCATCTTTGCATTCTCACAATTTCCAGTGACCGTAATGGGAATTTTATGTAACTAGAATGCCAGCAATTTATGATCTTTTTTCATTATGATTAATTGGAAGCCTATTTTTAGTATTCAGATGAAATGTTTTTATAGTGCTCCATTAGCACAGGTATTAATACACTTGAGTGTTCATATTTCTCCCTTGCTTTCCCACACTTTGTTTACTTATATCAGCTGAATTATAATATCCATGATTATGCTTTTCTCGGTCATATCCTTTTGGAGTCCCTGGATTCCATTGGAGCATTGGGGCTGAGAGAGCCTTCGCCATCAATTTGGCAGCAGACAAAACTGAGATCCACAGAGGCGAAACAATCTACCCAGTACAGCACAACTTACTATTGCCAAGCCAGGACTAGAAACCAGGTGTCAGACTCCTAAACCAATGTCCTTTCAAAGATGCCATGGTTTCTTGGGAATCCAAAGTAAAACCTCTACAATTCAAGATCCTTAGGAAATGCATTAAGTCATTTCAGATAGCCAGATCTTCTGTAGAGCTAATGGGTGTATAATTTGGGGGTTGTTCGAAATTTAATGTTTAACCATTTGTGATCAGTGTCTAAAATGGCCAGTCCATTCCTGTCTGTCTTCTTAAATAGAGATGAAAGTTTTGTTCTTGATAATTTCCTTTCTTGATCATTCTTAGTAATGCATTTTCTTGATCATTTCAGTTCATCAGTCATCCCGAGTCCCAGTCACGGTGCTTTGCTGCAAGTGGGGATGGAGTATGGTGTCACCTTAAACAGGCCTGAGCCTCTGGCCTGCTTTCCTAGGAAAGGTCACTGGCCGGGTGAACCTTTCCATCTTTGTCTCTCTCGTACATGTTTCTTTGTTAGTTAGGGTAGGGCTTCTGCACAGGATGACACAGTGCCCCATCTACAAAGTGATTTGATGACAAAGCAGCCTTCTCCCTGGGAGTTCTCTCACCTTTTAGAATATTCTTTACAGGGTAGCCAAATATTCTTTACAGGGTACAAATGTCTTGTGAATTGTCAACAGCGTTAAAAGCATTATCCTTTTTCTGTCAGTAATGCATGGAACCACAGCTTGAACTTGTCAACATGGTATGTCACAAGGTTGATAGATCATTCTTCACTATTTTAAGAATTTGTGTTAGACTGGGTACAGTTTCATGATCGCCTTGCTTCAAATTCTGATTCCAAGTCAGACATCCAAGAGAATTAATTAAGCACAATATGTAGCCCTTAGTTCTTCATCTATAAAAAAAAGAAATAGTGCCTGTTTCTTAGAGCGGTCTGAGGATTACATGAGAAAATGAATTTTGAGTGCTCTCATAATAGATGACTTGATAGATAGCTGGTAGATGGTCAGCTGTTCATTTATGATAGCTGCTATTTACCATTGTCCTCAATGTCATCATCATCACTAGTTGCTACTAGCTCTGCTAATGTCATCTTCTTTTGTGAAAAATGGACACCACCTTTCTCATCTTTCAAGTATGTTCATTGTGAAAGTTGTTTTCAAGTTTACTGTTTTTAAAAATTATCTCATTTTAAAAAGCTACCACATGGTACTTGGTAATACAGCTTAATATGTCATTCAGTGTAGCATCCTCTCCTGACTTGGCAAAATCCCAGTGTGATAGTTAAAGCTGCCAGCTGGGATTTCAGAATGTTGGGCTGGATTGTCTTTCTAGCCTTCCCCTTGACTCATTCCCTGACTTGAGCAATCCCATGATCTGTATCAGTCTTCCATAGATTAAATAAAAACATGCAAGCTGCCACCTCCACACCTCACTGGATTGTTGTGGGAATTATGAGCTATAGGTGGCTAGGATGAGCCATACAAGCATGAGGTGTCCAAGTGGCATATATGGTCAAATGGTTATCACCTTTACCAGTGGCTCTGGTGTGATCTTCACAGCTTTTAAAGTACCATAAATGTGCCCAAATTTTTTTCATCAAGAGTGCGGTAAGAGTATCCTCCTCAGCATGACCCCTTGACCTTTTGGGTAATGTTACTTGACACAGGGGAGCTCAATATTCTTCTGTTACATTGTAAGAAACAAAAACTTTAGTAATACTTGGTCTTCACCTACAAGGTATACTGAGACATTCCTCTACTTATATTTTCCTAGCCTTTTGAAAATTGTTTTAAATATTTTTGCTACTAACTGTATTTCAGTGATTGTAAAAATAGTTTTTTTCCAAGAGAATTCTGTTGTATACTTTTAGTGTTTTCAGACTATGAGTTGTTTTTTTAAATCAAAGACCACACTCTTGGAAATTTGTTAAAAATTAAATTACAAGCCGGACTCGGTGGCTCAGCCTGTAATCCCGCGCCTTTGGGAGGCTGAGGTGAGTGGATTGCCTGAGCCTGCGGGTTCGAGACCCGCCTGGGCAGCGAGACCTCATCTCTACAATAAATCAAAAAATCAGCTGGGCGTGGTGGCGCATGCCTGTAATTCCGGCTACTCGGAAGGCGGAGGCAGAAGGATTGCCGGAGCCCAGCAGGCCGAGGCTGCGGTGGCCGGGAGCGGCCACTGCACTCCAGTCTGGGTGACAGAGTGAGACTCCAACTCAAAAAAAAAAAAAAAATTAAATTACAGCCGGGCTCAGTGGCTCAGCCTGTAATCCCGCGCCTTTGGGAGGCTGAGGTGAGTGGATTGTCTGAACCTGAGGGTTCGAGACCCGTCTGGGCAGCAAGACCTCATCTCTACAATAAATCAAAAAATCAGCCGGGCGTGGTAGCGCATGCCTGTAATTCCAGCTACTTGGAAGGCTGAGGCGGAAGGATCGCCGGAGCCCAGCAGGTGAGGCTGCGGTGGCCGGGAGTGGCCACTGCACTCCAGTCTGGGCAACCAAGTGAGACTCCAACTCAAAAAAAAAATTAAATTACATATTTTCAACTTGTGTAAATTACGCATTTTATTATAAAAGCTATCTTATACTGTGTCTATTTAGAATGTATGTGGATAGTGTGGACCTTATTTTAAACTACCTGTTGAACCTTTGCTCTCTTTTCTGCCTTTCATTTTTTTTAAATAACTTTTCATTATGGAAATTTTCATGTGTGTACCAAGGCACAGAGGATATTCTATTGAACACCATACAGTCAACTGCTTACCCAATCTCAATAATTTACTAACACATGTAATCCCCCCTGCCCACCCTCACACCATAGAATAATTTTAAACATACCCCAAGCATCTTATTTCATTTGTATGCATCTCAGAGATAAGGACACTTTCCTTAACAAAAATAAAATAAATAAAAGTGCTTTTTAAATATCATCAGATATCTATGCTGTGTTAAAATTTCCCCAATTGGTTCATGAATATTATAATTTGCATATTTGAATTAGAATCCAATAAGATGCATCCATTGCATTTGGTTAAGCTGTCTCTTCTGTCTATTAATATTCAAATTCTCCATCCTTAGTCATTTGTACTTGAAGAAACTGTCTAATTTGTCTCATAGACTTTCCTACAGTCTGAAAACAGTGATTGCACCCTGTTACTGTTAGCATTGTGTAGCACATCCCTGTATTCCCTCTATGTAAACTGGGAGGTCAAAAAGCAGAGTTTCTTGCTGGTTTTGCTGTTGCTTGGACAAGTCCTATACTGACCATTGCTATACATCAAAAGGCACATCATGACTGGTTGTCTCTTTGTGATGTTAAAAGCACTCCATCCCTAGGTTTAATTGTGGTCAGTCTGATCCAGCTTATAAAAGTCCCCATCAGCCTTGTACCTGGTGGTTTTAGTAGCCACTGCTGAACCTTACCTTCAGATTTATCTGAGCATTAAGGCTTCAGCACCCAATATATAACTCAGCTTGAAAGAAAGCTTTCTAAAAAGCATTCACTAGTAGGTAGTTAGAATGCAGAGTGATTGTGATAAAATAATGATTTTTAGGTAAAATGATTGCATAATTCAAAATGTTCTTACACTTTTACATAGAAACATACTTTTCACGATTCTAACTAGATAAATAAAAATCATTGTAAAGGCTGGGCTCAGTGGCTCAGCCTGTACTCCCAGCGCTTTGGGAGGCCGAGGTGAATGGATTGCTGAGCCTGCGGGTTCGAGACCTGCCCAGGCCACTTGGTGAGACCTCATCTCTGCAATAAATCAAAAATTAGCCAGCGTGGTAGCGCACACTTGTAGTTCCAGCTACTTGGAAGGCTGAGGCAGAAGGATCGCTGGAGCCTAGCAGGTCGAGGCTGCGATGGCCAGGAGCATGCCATTGCACTCCAGTCGGGGTGATGGAGTGAGACTCCAACTCAAAAAAACAAACAAACAAAAAAAAACATTGTAAGTCTCAAAGAAGGAAAATGAGTATGAGAAACAGTAAAGAGTTAACTTGTTTACTGTCTTTCCTTAAACTCCAACTAAAGAATTAAATTGTACATTGTTTCTAAGAGATTTAAAAAGACATTTTCTAAGAGATTACACAAGTAATCTTAAAGCATTTATCTTTCTTAAAAGACCAGCAAATTGAAGCAACTTTGAGTAGTCCTTTTTCCTTTGGTAATAATTTTTAAAAACTCAGTGATTAAATATTGAAATGTCTCTTTGAATAAGGTATAATGACATGCCATCCTACAAAACAGGAGTGTATCTGTGCTGCTTGTCCCTTTTGCGTCCTATTCATGTCTCTTCTTGGTTTTAGGTCTGTCTTTGGTCTGAAAGGATTTTTGCTTTATACTTGTTTCATCACAAGTAGATATGACTCTGAAATTGAATTCAGTGTTTTGACCATGAGCCCAGCAGAATGTTGCAGGCTCACCTACTGGAATATATGATGTCCTTTAGAGCCCAGGAACATTGGTTCATCTTAGGAATGCATACCCAAAAGTTTATTTGTGATTTAGAGTTAAGATTTTTAAAGTTTCTGGGTTTTACATATTATTCCACTTTTTATGTGGAATAATCCTCATCAGAATTATTTCAGGAAATGAAAAAAGTAGGATATGGTTATGAATCAGCTATGGAAAACTACAGCATGGAATGAATTAGTCAGAAGAAGAGTTTCAGTGGCCAGTGTGAGCTGTGTGCTATCAGGAAGTGGTGTGACTTTCCATGATTTTATGTGCTGTAAATCATATGGCATAGTGATCCAGACACCTGGCGTCTTTTTTTTTTTTTTAGTTATAATTTTTGAAATAAAGCTGAAAAGCACCAGTGGAGCAAAAGCATCAAAGCCCTTTCAGTAGTTGCTCTTCTCTACTGTCAGTGCAAATGGGTTTCCACCCTACTCCGAACTCCACTGGGGTTGGAATGGTCCTTCATCTGAAAGCCCACTGTGGCTGTTAGGTCAAGTTGGAAGAAACAGTTGGCTTTGGCAGAGTTGCTGCTACAAAGGAATGCCATCTGTCTGTTTCTTTTGTTTCTAATACTTTTCTCATTCTTCTGGTCTGGCTGCTTGTAAAGCAGTGCCATTTATGCTCTGAAAGAGAGTTGCTTCTCCCTGTGTTATGCTGTGTTTTGGAAAGGTAGGCTGACATTCAGATAAGTCAGTTTTGTTCCAGCTTTCTATCATCCGTTTACAGAGAAAAAGAAAAATTTGTGCAAATGGGGTGGATTAAAAGTCCAGGTCATATGAAGTCTGTAAAACTACATGCCTAGAGGCAAATGTTAAAAATATAGTCAGCCACAACAATTGCACATGGCAGGAAATAAATTTATTACTTTATTGGTAACGTAAGTCAGTTAAAAATAATCAAATCAGCTTCTTCATTATCTTTTATGATTGACGAGTACATACATAGGCATTTAGTAATTACAGCTTGGTATATGTATGTGTGTCCTTAATTTTTTTTTAACCAGCTCATGTAATGGAATAATTCAGTTAAGAGTGGAGCCTGCATGTGAGTCGTTGCACTCCTATTGAGTGTCAGTGGCATTCCAGTTGATTCCGATGCCCTTAGCAACCTAGTAAACATGTTCTCTAGAAGAAATCCTATAAACCACGTATGCCCTGTTTGCCATTTGTGGCAACCTGGCAAGCTTCCTATGAGAACTTTTGCTCCAAAAGTTAACCCAGGATGTTTTAATGTTCTCAGCACATGGTATCACTTAGCAATCAGATGATAATAATTGGCACATTCTTCCCTCACAGCCTAGACCACTGCTTCTCAAACCTTACTGTTCACAGGAGTCACCTGGAATCTTGTTAAAATGAAGAGTCGCCTTCAGTAGGTCTCAGGTAGGATTTGAGATTCTGCATTTCTAGCAAGCTTATAGGTAAGGTCAGTGCCACTGGACGTTACATGACAAACTACATTTGTGGAGTTAGTAAAAAGCCAAACCTTAAAGGTATCATGACCTAATGCTAATATAGAGCCTTCTAGATCTAAGACCTCAAACCTGTCTACATTGCATTGGCATCCCCCAGCACTGAGGAATACTAATAGGGACGTTAGTATTAACAATACTAATAGGGATTCCCACTGCCCTGCCCATCTTGTATGTTGAACCTCACTTCATCCTCTGAGTACATGGCCATCTGTACCAAATTCTACCAAAGCCTCATGAAAAGCTGGTAGTGTCTTCCTTTCCCCATTGATTGGACTCTTCCTTAGTGAGGAAGGTTTCTAGAACCATTGGTCATCAGAGTCTTCTCCTGGAACCCATGATCCCTGCTCTTAAATTTTCATTCTCAGATTTTTATACATAGCCCACATGTCTTCATCCTTCAACATGCAAGGAAAGTTCAGAGGGACAAGAAGGGATTCAACATTAGTGGCATGGTGGGGCGGTATTAGAAACTCTGTGAACAGAGGTGTAGGAGGTTTAAGAATCACTTAAGATTCACTTAAAGAACCAAAAAGACTATTCACCAGGGGACTGTCCCAACATGGAAAACTCAGCATTGTACAAAGGGGGACCCCCCAAAAACTGGAATTATCTTTTGGAGGATGGACCCCTTGTAGTACACTCGAAATTTGTTCCTTCAGATCAGTCAGCCAAAGTTTTTAATCTGGAAATTTTGACATGATTGCATCATGATTTGCAGAAGAAATATTCTGAGTTATGGCAAATAGGTGACTGGTTCTTCCACCATGACATACACCTACTCATACCGTGTGAGTGTTTAGCAGTTTTTAACCAAAAAACGGCAGAATCCCCGTGCCCCATCCTCTCTAATCATCTGATGCCCCCACCCCCACCCCAGCAACTTTTTTGTTTCCCCAGATGAAAAAAGTCCTCAAAGGAAAATGTTTTGCTGATGTGGAAGAGGTGAAACAAAAAAACAGCAGAAACACTAAAAGACATCAAAATTGACAGTTCAAAGCCTGTCAATGTTTTGAGTGATGGAAGAGCATCTCAGTAGGTGTATTGCATCAAACAGAGAGTACTTTGAAGGTAACTGTAGTTTAAACATGTAAGAATAAATACACAATTTTTCATAAATACATTCCAGGTTTTTTGGGGTTCTCTCTCATATTTCAGAATCACCAGTTGTCAGAACATAGGTTTGGACTAGCTGAAGAAATTGTCACTGGCTGAAACCAGTTACAGAACTTCTCTCTGCCTCCTCCTGCTTTCCCTTGAAGGCTCCAGTGGAAATAGGTTAAATCTTTAATTGGTTACTTTATTACCATGGAATTTTCAAATAAACCAGCAAAGTGGCATCATTATTTTAAAATCCCAGGAAATATGATTCAGGGTTTGTCATTATTTTTTCCAAGGAAGAAATGATTATAGATATTTTCTGCAAGGGTAAATTCCTGTGACTTTTCCAGTTAGAATCCAGCCAGGAGACCTTCATACACACCATTTGAAAAGGAACAGTGTTCAGGACATAAGATTAAAAATAGTTATTATTGGCATGCATACATTCTTGATGTTTTCTCTTAGTGTGATGGGCACCTGTGAAAGCCTTTCTACTGTTTTCCTTGGGTCTTCGGTTTTTTAAAAAAGAGCCCCATTCCAAACAATTGCCAAGAATGTGGCATTTGAAAAGGCGGTTTAATCATTGTCATAGAATTACTTGTCTTACTTTATCAACATCAATGAGTTGGTGTGGTTTTGCATATATGCATGAGTTACTTACAGTTTGGTACTGGATGATAAAAGATATGAATTCCATCAGATATATGATAAATATGTGCACACCACTAAATGTATCTGAAAGTAGCTGGGTGTGCCTTAGTGTGGTAGACTAGAACTATTATTACATTCCTGTCTGGTCATTTTCATTCAGAGACTTTTCCTTGAAAATGTTAAAGCAAACTATGGATAGGAACTTGTGCTCCTGCTGAGACCTTACATGAGGATGGAGGTGGTAGTTCGAGATGGGCACATTTTATATTGTTATATGCCCTTAAGTTGGAAGTTATATTAGTCTGCTTGGGCTACCATGACAAATTCTATAGACAGCTTAAACAACCGAAATGTATTGTCTCAAGTCCTGGAGGCCAAGTCCAAGATCAAGGTCATGGCAGGGCTGCTTTCTTCTGAGGTCTCTTGACATGGCTTGTAGATGACATTTTCTCACTGTGTCTTCACATGGTCTTTCCTCTGTATGCTGACCCTTTGTGTGTCCAAGTCTCCTGTTTATAATGACACCAGGCAGATTGGATTGGGACCTACCCTGACAGCCTTGCTTTAACTTAATCACCTCTTTAAAGGCCCTATGTCCAAATACAGTCACATCTTGAGGTACTGGGGGTTAGGACTTCAAAATATGAATTTTGGGAAGGGATGCAATTCCTAAACAAAGTTCGTAGAAGCCACTCTGAGTTGCAAAACTGTTTCTCAAACTCGTTATTTTTTGGTTCTTCCCATTTCTCCTTGAGAATGGTTCCATCTTTATCTTAGTGGGAGACGGCAGATCTGGTATTTTATTGTGGAAGTAAGAATTGGACAATAGTAACATAATTCTCTAAATGGTATTTTAGGCCACTGGAGAGGGTTTTGCTCTGTGAGAAAACTTCTTTAGAAATACATTCAGAATATTTTGCAGAGAATAAAGTGGACCTTTGCCATGTAGGAATATTGACTGTGCTTATTTGGTTCTTACTTGCTCTATCTCACTGTGGATGTACTCTCCTGTAGCTGCTCCCACCAGCTGGAAGGGGGTGGGTGGGGCATCAGAACCACATCTGGATCTGTGTTCAGTAGCTCCTGGAGTAAATTTGGGCAGTTGGGTCTGCCCTGTGGGACTGTTGACTACTCAGGGAACCATGGTGTGGTTATCTGTGGGCCCCAGAAGCTGCCTGGTTCAATGAATGGATAGATGGATGGATGAACAAATGAATGAATTGATAACATTAACAAACCACTTGCCACCCACCTCCACTTGGAAGTACTTCAAAACATCAGCCATTGAGTCCACTGACCTCCCCCTGGTTCCCATCATTGTCCTCTTGGGCAGTGGTCCCCAGCCCCCAGCTCACAACTGGTACCAGTACCAGAGGAGAACCAAGTCACACAGCAGAGGGTAAGTGGCAGGCAGGGGAACAAGTAAAACTTCATGTCTGTTTACAACTATTCCCCAGCACTCACGTTACCACCTGAGCTCCACCTCCTGTCAGCTTAGCACTGAAAAGCCTGCTTTCATTCCAACCTCCTTTCTTTGTGAAGCAGAGTTTTCTGCAGTAACAGCAACCAAAACAAGATTACAGAGTAGACTGGACATAAACAAAACACTTTGGGTGTTACTGTCTCCCACCACCTCCAGATGAGACTGTCTAGTTGCAGGAAAACAAGCTCAGGGCTCCCGCTTATTCTGCATTATGGTGAGTTGTATAATTATTTCATTATATATTACAATGTTATAATAATAGAAATGAAGTACACAATAAATGTAATTCACTTGAATCATCCCAAAACCATCTCCCACTCTACCCCCCATCTGTGGAAAAATTGTCTTCCATGAAACTGGTCCCTAATACCAAGAAAGTTGGGGACCACAGCTCTTAAGGACATCCCCTTAGGGACAGCTGCCGTAGGTGCCACTGGTGGTATTAAACCTTGCTTTGCTTTACATATATTGGAAACAAGGCAGGTACTGTACAGTCTTGTTTTAACATAGACTAACGAGTCACCAGCACTACCGGGGCTGTGAGAGAGTATTAATTTTCTAATTAAGAGTTTCTAAAACTCTTTTCTAAAGTTTCCCTCCATAATTTCTCATTTTGGGGATCCTAGGTACTCACCACTAATACTGATTTTGAGCAACCACAGTGAATCATTGGATAGATGCATTTTCAAACTCAAAAGCATATTAGAACATCACCTAAACCACCGTCAAATTAGAAAATGAACATTGCTATAAAAGAAATTAAAAAATACCAATTATAAAGTCACAGGATACATCCTTGAAAGTGCCTACATGGCAGATTTTACGTTTTTGAATGCAGGCTGCCACAACTGTGGCTAGTGGCTGTCTGGTTCTTCTCTCACCCAATGCCTTGAGGGCCACTAAGAGCATGAGTCAGAACATGCCAGCACCCAAGCAAAGCAGGCATGGGCACAGCACCTTTAGTCACTATCCAGAGACACGCCTTTCTTTCATCATACAGGATGGAGACAATAAAAAGCTTGAACAACAGAAGGCAGAGGAAAGAGAACTTTGACATGGGGTTATTTGGTCATGGCCCAGCACCTGGCAAATGAAATCTCATAATCTCCTTCCAGGGTGTTGGACCACAAACAAGCCATTTGTTGGCATGCAATTTAGCAAAATCATCAAACTTACACAAAGTAAGAAACAACCATGCAAAATAAGTACAAAAAGAAAAGTATTCATTTTTTATAATTGCTTATTTATTTGATTTTACAGTAGGAATTTAGAAGAAATGCAATTTTGTTTAGATGACACTAAGAATTTAACATTCTTTTCTTTTTTTTTTGAGTTGGAGTCTCACTCGGTCACCCAGACTGGAGTACAGTGGCCACTCCCAGCCACCTCAGCCTCAACCTGCTGGGCTCCAGTGATCCTTCCGCCTCAGCCTTCCGAGTAGCCGGAATTACAGGCATGCGCTACCACACCCGGCTGATTTTTTTGATTTATTGTAGAGATGAGGTCTCACTGCCCAGGCGGGTCTCGAACCCACGGGCTCCCAAAGGCACGGGATTACAGGCTGACCCACCGAGCCCGGCTTAGAATTTAACATTCTTTTGCCAGCATATTTTGCACTAAACATTAGTAGATTTACTGACAGATGTATAAGTTAATAGCAGCTTTTTAATCTGTCATAAATCATGTTTTTTTATTGAAACAATATTTCTTAGCCAGGCACAGTGGCATGCGCCTATAGTCCCAGCTGCTCAGGAGGCTGAGGTGGAAGGACAGCTTGAATCCCCTGGATTCAAGGCTGCAATGAGCTGTAATTGCACCACTGCACTCCAGCATGGGCTCTAGAGCAAGACCACATCACTTTAAAAAGAAATTCTTATGACATTAAGCAATATATTAATTGTATCACAATATCAGTAAAGACAAAGATTTTACAAGTACTACAATGGTATGTAAAGTATGTGTTAATCAAGCTATTTTGCAAAGTATTATGTTTATATTTCAATAATTTGTATATTGCTGTTGGAGTCAGTGGTGGCATTAAACCTTGCTTGGTTTACATATATTGGAAGCAAGGCAGGTACTGTACAGTCTTGTTTTAACTTAGATTAAAGAGTCACCAGCACCACTGTGAGAGAGTATTAATTTTTATAGTTTTCTCCATAATTTCTTATTTTGGGGATCCTAGGTACTCACCACTAATACTGGTTTTGAGCAACCCTCTCCCTAACCTGCTCCCTGTCACGTATGCAAATATATCCGAGGAGATATATCTCCTAGGAATTTAAATTCTAAGTATCTACTGCCTTAACACTTTTTGTAGTTTTACCCTTTTAAAATTCCACTTTTCCAGCTTTCTTAATTTAAAGGTGAAGCTTCAGCTTTTCCAATTTGAGAGACTATTGAAGAGCTTTTGCAGAAATCATACATGATTTTATTTAATAATTGATAAGTTAATTTTAAAATTCTTAATCATGCAGTGTATATTTAGCCATGCAAAACAGATTCCAAATGTAGCTTTGAAAGCAAAAAGTCCACTGTAATGGAATTACATGGAGTATTTTAACTTAGTGCTTCTCAGAAAGTGGTAAAATGCAGCTGTTAAGAACATGGTGGATTGCCTGAGCTCGCGGGCTTGAAACCAGCCTGGGTAACTTGGTGAGACCTTGTCTCTACAATAAATAAAAAAAAATTAGCCAGGCATGGTAGCGCATGCCTATAGTTCCAACTACTTGGAAGGCTGAGGCGGAAGGATCGCCGGAGCCCAGCAGGTCGACACTGGGGTGGCCATGAATGTGCCACTTTACTCCAGCCTGGGTGACAGAGTGAGACTCCAACTCAAAAAGAAAAAAAAAAAAAAAAAACCATGGGATTAAGAGTCATAGACTTCGCTTCAGAATTCTGGTTCTAAAGCAGAGTGGTGGTGGGTGTCTTCATCTGCTTGGGCTGCTATAACAAAATACCATAGACTGCTTTAAACAGTAGAAGTTTATCTCTCACAGTTCTAGAACCTGTTAAGTCTGAGATCAGGATGATAGCATGACTGGTTGTTAGTGAGGACTTTCTTCCTGGCTTGCAGACTGTCACCTTCTTGTGTCCTTACATGACAGAACGAGAGCAAATTTTCTGGTGTCTTCTGATATGGGCACTAATTGCATCATGAGGACGCCATCGTCATGACTGCACCTGACCTTAATTTCCTCCCAAAGGCCCACCTCCAAATACCATCTTCTTAGGTTTTTTTTTCTGTTGCTATAACTGAATACCACAGACTGGTAATTTATAAAGGAAGGAGATTTATTAGGCTTATAGTTCAGGAAACTGAGAAGTCCAGGAGCATAGCACCAGTATCTAGCCAGGGTTATCACATGACAAAAGGCAGAGGCAGAAGCAAGAGAGACAGAGGAAATTGGGTCAAACTCATCCTTTTTATCAGGAACGCACTCCTGCCACAGTAGCAATAATCCTTTCATGATCTGACCACCTCTTAAAGTGCCACCTTTCAATACTCTTATAATGGCAATTAAACTTCCAGCACATGGGCTTGGAGCAACACATTCACACCATAGCACAATCACTCTGGGGATTAAGGCTTCAACATATGCATTTTGGGGGGATGGAATTCAATCCATTAGCCATGGGAAAGGTACTTAGTGGACCTCATTCCCCTGGCCTCTGCATGATGGCTTTTTATTTTTTCTATTGGAACTATTTTTTTCCAAATAATATATCTCCTAGGATGTATTTGCATAGATGACAGGGAGCAGGTGAGGGAGAGGGGAAGCCATGATGTGGAAAGAACAGCCGACCTAAGTGAGAACCTGGCCTCAATGACAGGCCTTCTCTTGACTCCACTGTTCTCTCTTGACTACCCTGTTCTCTTGGGTATACAGGAGGGTCCCCGTGCCCTGCAGCACCTGCTGCACCTGGGTGATGAGAGTCCAAGCCCTTCACTGATTCCTCAGCAGCTTGATTCTGACAGTGGTGGTGGCTGCAGCCTAGTAGGAGTTTGTTGTCCTTTGTGTGCCAAAGAAAATACCACCCACAGAATTCACTGTCTTGTACACTGCAGACTTTTCAAAACCAGAAACCCCAAAATAGGGTTTGGGGAAATACTTATTCATGTAGGTATGTCTCTCTCATCCAGAAAGTTATGTTTAATAAGTCATGCACTCATGACTAATCATTTTCTCCACCTTTTTTTTTTTTTTAGATTTCCAGATAGGACATAGTAATGGGTCAAGCTTCTTAGATCTTTCCTGTTTCCCCTTTTTTAATGGGAAAAACATACTAACTTTCCATATCTAAAATGAAATTGAACATTTCTTGTAAAATCTATGTCTGAGGGAAAAACATGCTATTCTTCTAGACCAACTTCCTCCTATTCTTCAGTTCCTGGTACGATGGATGGCATTTGTACCTTATAACTTCTACTTTTTAAGTTGGAGAGTCATAATTATTTGCTTATTGGCACTTAAGCATGCAGTGGCTATCTTCAAACTACAGAGATAGTTTTGCTTTTAAACTACAATGAATTTTCTTTTTTATTCTCATTTGTGCTGTCTTCTTTGCATCAGCTTTTAAAATAAACAGAAGTTACACACCTATTGACAATATATTAACAGCATTAGTGAGCTTTTTCAAATAATCTAATTATATCAGTAAATGATTTTAAGTTAGAAACAAAGAATTAGTTTGAAACAAAGAAAATAGTTTCTACATTAAAAAAAAAAATGATAAGGAAGAAACTGCCAACAGATACTTTAAAGTCCACATTCTAATGCCATTTTCTCTTAGAGTCAGAGCTTTTAGTAAGTCCTTGGCCTGCTGGCAAAATGTTGAGGGAGGAAGAGATTGTTAGTAGGTAGGGATTTTCAATGGAAAAAAGTAAATTTTTGCCTGATGTGATTTTTTAGCCATCTTCTAAGTAACTAAATGTTTTTAAAACTTATTTATTTCAGTAAGTCACTTTCTTTTAGCATCCTTCAGATGGTCAAAGAGTATGTTGTGTCTCTGAGGAATTTCATTTTATTCAAGAGTGACTGAAATCTTTCAACATTTCTCCATGATATTTTTCAACCCAGCAGTTGAGATAAGGACAATATCACCATCTCCTTAAGACCTGTTTGAAATGACACATTTCAAAGGAACTCTGTATTAAAAGAGGTCATTCTTTCTGGTTGAACAAGAAAGTAAATGAATGCATTTGGTGTGCCGGGGCTATTCTTAGGATGTTAGAACAACCTGCTTAATTTTAGATCCCAGGGTTATTATTCTCCAAGGGTGGTACCGCTATCCCTCCCTGGGGCATTTGAAAATTCCTAGGAGACTTTGGGGTTGCAACAAGCACTGGGGGAGAGCTGCTGGCATTGGGAGGGAGGGGATTCAACCAGCAGGAATGCTAAGCATTCTAGAATGCAAGGGACAGGGCCACACAAGGAGAAATGGCTTCCTCCCAAATGTCATTAGTTTAACTATTGAGAAACACTGAGAGAAATCACAGGCTCACAATGTCAGAACACAAAGGATCTTGTCTGGTCAAGCCTCTCCTCCTTCAGGAGAGCACACTGAGGGTGCACATCTATTTGTTCAGTGTTTCCCTTTTACCCATGCCCCACATTGCAGCAGTTTTCATCAGAAACCACAAGGAGCCCAAGATATACTTCCTCGTTTCTGAAATGACTGTCTTAGTCATGGGTCAAATCTGTTTTCTGAGAGCCAACCCTCATGCACTCTGCTGGCAAAACCTTTTGTTAGAAAATGTCACGCTGGTGTTCAGATTGTCCTCTGACTGGGTTTTGGAAGTGTGGGTGACACATGCCGCTGATCGGTCAATATTGCCTGTTGTGCAATGCTGTGATTGGCCCAAAGAGCAAGAAGCAAACTTAAGTGACACTGAGACAAGTGCGCAGGGTTTGAACCTGCCTTTGTGGCTTGACTTTTGCCTTTTGGTTTAGTTTCCCTGAGGGAACACATCCTACTAAGGCCAGTCCAGTCTGCACCCCGATGCAGGCATGGGGCTCAGGAGAGGTGATCCCAAGGCTGTAACCTGTAATGGTAGGGAGAATGAGCCAGCAAGCTTTGCAAACATGAAGTTGTGCATCAGGTGCCTCTGTCTGTGTAACTGCTCCCTGGCCTTCAAGGATAGATCTTGAAGTTCACATTATATAGTCCCTAAGAGCCTTTCCTGCCCATATGTGCTCTTGCCACCCCTTCTTCTACTTTCTTGTACTGCTATTTGCTAAGACTTACAGGCTCGTCTCACATGCAAGACTTTTACCCCAACCTTGACGTGGGTGCCTCCTGACAGCAAGGCTGGGTCCCACTTACTTTCTCTCTCTCAGGAACCTCAGGCTCCTCTCTCAGGCTCTTCAGACAAGGAAAGACTCATCAAATGCTTCTTGAAAAGAATGCAAAGTAACCTAAATCCAAAAATCACATTTCCCTCCAATCATTTAACAGGTTGGATTCTTTCCCCCAGTTTTGTAAATTGTGGTGAAATACACATAAAATTTACTAACTTAACATTTTTAAGTGAGTTCAGTGGTATGGTGCAATTTATATATTTTTTTTTCTCTAAATTCCTCCTTTTAGGTCAATATTTTAGAGTTTACAGATCGCTTGATCATTAATTCACTCAGTTATTCAGCCAACAGACATTGCGCCATCTCCAGGGTGCCTAGAACTAGGCTAAATTGTAAAAATGCAGATGATCTTTTTCTTGCCCTTGGGGAGTCACAGTAGGGGGCCTGGGTGTTAACAAAAAATAAACCCTGGAGTGCTTAATAGAGGACTTAAATATGTCTGAGGGTCCAGGAGCAAGTTGTCTACAGAGTGACATTCAAAGAGTTACTTAAGTAGAAATGAGGCCAGGTATGGTGGGTGGTTCACACCTGTAATTCCAGCACTTTGAGACTGAAGCAGGAGGATTGCTTGCCAAGAGTTCAGGATCAGCCTGGGCAACATGGTAAGACCTCATCTCTACCAAAAAAAAATTGTTTTAATTAGCCAGGCAGGCATGATGTTGCATACTTGTAATCCCAACTACTCAGGAGGCTGAGGCGGAAGGATTGACTGAGTCCAGGAAGTCAAGGCTTCAGTGAGCTGTGATGGTGCCACTGCTCTCCAGCCTGGGCAGCAGAGTAAAACCTCGACTCAAAAAAAAGTAGGAATGAGCCAGGAGAAGTTGTCAGAGATGCTTCAAGCAGAGAAAACAGTTCGGATGAAGGCCATGAGGCAGGAAGGCAGGCCAGGGAACATCAGTGAACCAGAACATTCTTTTAGACATTCCCAAGTCATACATATTCACATACTCCAGGGATTCGGACATGGTCATCTCTGAGGGGCTGTCACTCAGCCTACTTCATAGTCTCAAGCCCACACTTATGTGGATCATAACAGCAAATACTTTCAGAGAACTTCATTTGTGCCAAGCCTAGTGTAGACATTAGGTCTGTTGGCACCACAACCACTGTATGAGGTAGGTTCTGTGATTATCCTTCTTTTACAGATGAAAAACCTGCAACCAATGGGAGTTGAGAAACTTGTCCAAAGTCACACAGCTAAGAAATGAAATGCCAGGGTTCAAAGTCAGACAGTCTGGTGCCTCTCATAGATATACAGGTGAAAGGCAGACTACCTCATATGAGGTCTGACAATTAAGTTTGTGAACTCATCCTAGAAAAAGTGCTACATACCTCATTGCTGAATATCACTACAGTCACCTTTGAAGTACTCCCCTTGGGAAGCTATGTTACAACACCAGCACCTAGTCTACCCATCAAAGCAGTTTTGGAACTCTTTTTCTGGAATGGCAATCAGAGCTGTCGTCATATTACCCTCAATGTCCTGAATGTCATCAAAATTTCTTCCTTTCAGTGTTTCCTTTATCTTCAAGTAAAGAAAAAAGTCATTGGGAGCCAGATCAGGTAAGAAGGGAGGGTATTCCAATGCAGTTATTTGTTTACTAGCTAAAAACTCCCTCAAAGACAATGCTGTGTGAGCCAGTGCATTGTCGTGATATAAGAGTTCCTTTGGGACTATTTTTGCACAAATCTTTCTCATGCCAAGATTTTCAGTTAAGATCTTCCTAACTGTTTCCTTATCGATGTTTATTTGGTCTGTTATGCTTCTTACAGTCAGCCAATGATTTTGACACACAATTCAACAAATTTTTGCATTGTTTTCATCAGTTCTGCTCATTACTGGCCATCCTGACCTCTCTTCATCAGTGACGCTTTCTCTCCCCTCAGAAAAACATTTAATCCATTTGTACACTACATTATCCCCATAAACTTGGACTACCATGTCTCTGATTTCACTTCAACTTTTGCTAAGTTTAACAAGAAATTTAATGTTTGTTCATTGCTCTAATTCAAGCTCTGACATTCTCACAACAGACCATAAAAACATGCAGCAACAGTAATGAAAACCACTAAACAAGACACTGCCACACATCGACATGAACACAGCTGTGAGAACCAAGTTTATGAAACCTTACCAAGTTGTTTGTACAGTGCTGCCAATGTAAGCACATGGTAGCAAGTTAATGAACTTAATTGTCAGACCTCATATACAGTTGGCAAGAAGCTGCATCCCCCATCTCCCCTTCCTCTCTTACTGGTCCTATTAAGAACCTTACTGTCCTTCTAGCCTCTCAGGTGGGAAAGCAGTTAATCACTTTGGCCTTGCCTACTTTATCTTTCAAGTCTAATCAGTTACAACCCTTACCACTTCTGCCCATCTCTGAAATGTTTCAGTTACTATTACTGCAAAACAAGTCACCCAAAACTATTTTGCTTGTGAATCTGCAATTTGTGCAGAGATGATTCTTTTCTCCTCCATGCAGTATCTACTGTGTCTGCTTGGCTGGGGACCGAAGGGTTCATACCTAAAATGTTACACTCACATAGCTGGCAAGTTGTGCTGGCTGCCAATCAGGAGTCCTGTCAGGGCTTTGGGTGAGGTTCTCAGTTCCTCTCCACATGGGCCTCTCCATGGGCTGCTTGGCTTCCTAAAGAGCATGGTGACTGGGTTCTAAGAGGAAGTCTCCTGAGAGAAAAAAGGTAGGAGTGCATGACTCCTTATGATCTCACCTCATAAGTCACGTGGTATCTTTTCCACCTAATAGAGTCAGTGAGGCACCCACAAAGGCTCTCCGTGTTCAAGGGTAGGGGACATACAGTCTGCATCCTGATGGGGGAATGGCAAGGTTCTATGAAAGCGTGTGGGATAGGAGACAGTGTTTCAGCCATCTTCAGAGAATTTGATCTGCTAAAGTTGTCTTTATCATAGCTGCCCACAGGATTCCACCACACGTGGTATCCTTCCTGTCTCATCCCATTTATGGGCACATTGTTCTCCAAGCGTGAATTTGATTATATGGTCTAACAGAAGATTTTCTCCAGTATATTAATGCATTTATTTTGGTGTTCTTACCAAAATCTTTTTAAATGTTTTACATGAGTAGTTTTTATTTTAAAAAATAAGATATGCAACAGTAGGATTTCCCAAGAAATCCAAGACATCAGTAAACAGATATTATTAGCACTTAGCCAATGTCATGCAGGCAACCAGAGAAACCTGTTCAAAATAAAACTCATGTCCTTTAACAAAAGCAGCTCCATATTTGATGCTGCATGATAATGAATGAAGAAACCGTTAACTTTCCTAATACTTTTTTTAGGTAGGAAGGAGGAAATGCAGGCATATATTCTTCTTCCTTTCATTTAAAATCTAACCCTATCCTCAAGTCCTTTATCCACAAGATTTTTTGCAACTGGAGGTTGAGATGGGCTTGTTACATATTGGACCTGCCTTTTCTGATCACCATTCTTCATCTCCAATATCCTGAATGTCTGTAACACATAAGAGAGACCATTTATATTAGCACCAGAATTGCAGTCTTGTCTCCCAAGCTTCAATCTTAAGCCCCAGTAGGGGCAGGAACTATATCTGAGACTTTTGAAGTCCCTAGTAGAATACTGAGCACTTGCTAATGGCATAGTGAGTATTTCTTCAAGATTTGATTTTGAGCTTTTTGAAGGAACAACCATACCTTCCTCCTGTTTGTAGCTACAGTAGAGTCAAGTACTTGGCTGCATGCATTCATTTCACCAAATATTTATGGAGGTTTTAGGTGTTCTGGGATCTGTGACTTGCTCTGCCCTTAGTTTAGTGGAGGAAACTAATTAAAATGCAATAAATACAAAGAACTTGAGGCTCCTTGCGTTACTAAACTGTGTAATAGGGGTAATCTAACTGTGGGATTTGAGAAGGCACATTGCAGATCCTTAATAATTGGTAGTTGAATCAATGGAGAAATGAGTGGTTTTTCCTTTATACTTGAAAGTCTGTTCTTAACACCAACCAGCCCATACAAGAATCTGCTCAGTATAGGTGCTTGAACAATATGTATTTTATCTCCAGGTAGGTGACACCCGGTCCCAGAAGAGCCCACCTGGGCAGGGAATTTTCCCTTGTAAATGACTTGATGCTTGGAATTTTCCCCCTAGTGATGCTTTTCTTTGGAGTTGAGATTTTGATCTCCAGACTTTGCTGATTAAATACAAGTTTTCTGGGAAGTCCCTATATATTAAACAGCTATCCTCGTTAATGCTATAAGGGAAAAAACAAGTTTATTAGGGGTAACATTCCAGTCTTATTAGAAGGACGATTCAGAGGAAGGGGCTATCCAGGGGAAAAGGCAAAGACCTGAATGTGATTCTGGGACAGCAAGAAGAATGGAGAAAACAACACAGACGAGAAAGGTGATGTAAGGACATGGCAGTGGCAAGAAAGAATTCAGTAGTTTTGCTCAGAAGAGTCATCAGGCTGGGAATCATTTGCACCGGCTGATAAAAGATTTTCCCAAGAACATCACATATTCTCTGCTGGCCACACTCTAGAACCTGCAGAATGTGCTTTGTGTTTGTGTGGTTTGCTCACACTGATGCAGAGCTGGGCAGGACAAAATCAGATGACTGTCCCTGGCACCTGTACAGCCCTGACTCCAGTGAGAATGGCTCAAACAACACAATTGATTAATTGGGAGTATTCACTAGATAATGACAGCTGGCATGAGAGATTAGCAAAGAAAAGCAAAATCAGTATTTTTGGGTGAAATCCCTGATTTGAAAGGTGTTTAGATAAGAAGTAGGATTTTTTTCAAGGCATTCCAAAATATTAATGGGTTAAAAACAGCAGATTTAGAGACTGTATATAACAAATACAGTGCAGACAAATTACAGGCTGCAATATCAAACCACTGTACAAAAGAGGAAGATAGATTTTCTCCCCAACTAACCTTCAGCCTTACATAGTATGTCTTTTTTTTTTTTTTTTTTTTTAGTTGGAGTCTCACTCTGTCACCCAGGCTGGAGTGCAGTGGCACTCTCATGGCTACCACAGACAGCCTTGACCTGCTGGGCTCAGGCGATCCTTCCACCTCAGGCTTGCAAGTAGCTGGAACTACAGGCACATGCTACCATGCTCATCTTATTTTTTGATTTACTGTAGAGATGAGGTCTCACCGAGTTGCCCAGACTGATCTCAAACCCCTAGCTCAGGCAATCCTCTTGCCTTGGCCTCCCAAACATGGTATGTCTTAACTATGGTTACCTTGACTGTTGATATATAACATCTAGTGGGGTGAGGGGGAAAAGGAAAGCCTTTTTATATTATAAAAGTAATAAATGTTCATTGTGGAAATTCTAGTAAATTCAAATAATCAAAAAGGAAACATTCCAATCTTCTTTACTACTACCACGCATTTTCTTTCTTTTCACCAAAATGTCAACAATAAACATTCCTGTGTAACCTGTCTCTTAATAGCAAGTCATGAATATCTTTTTATGTCATTAAATAGTTTTTACCTCCTTACTATGAATACTGTGAAGAGACTGTAGGCTCTATAGTCTATTAAATGGATTTAACATATTTATTGTCTGATCACTAATCTTGATATTTTATTTACATGAAAATATATTATTTGCATGATATTTTATTTGCCTTGCAGGAAAATATTTGCATCTAAACTTTTGCCCACAGCCATAAGGATTTTCTTAGAATAAATTCCTAGGAGTGAAATTGTTGGGTCAATATTCAAGGTTTTAGTTCACATGGTCTATATTGAAAGTTTAAAATGTTGAGTTTACTACTTATTTTATTTATATCCCTTTTGAAATTCCTTACATGGATGATTAATTAATTATCAGCAATGTTTTCATGGGTGTCTAGTTTAAAGGCTGTCATATCTCTGAGAGATTTCAGATGACTAACTCGGTACAAGTCTTTGGAGCCTTCTAATTCCATGAACCTGGTCCTTGTTGATTAGTTCGTTGGTACACTGGTCACAGTGACATGCCTGGGTCCCTTCAGGAAAAAAAGGAATTTTTTTCCCCAGCCACCCTTGACAGTCAGCCCTGTTGGAGACTGCTTCAGCTAAGTGGAGCTACCTTGCCCAAGTTCTGCCCCCTTTCCAGGGTAGCCCCTATCCCAGAAGTGACCAACGTGGGAGTACCAAGGCCCAGTTCTCCTGCTCCAGTAAGGCTCAGTTTATCCTCAGAACTCCCTGCAGGTCAGCAGGGCTTTTATTGGACCACATAGTAGCTTCACCCTTCCTCTGCTAGGTCCCGTTTCCCCCCACCTCTCCCTTCTCTTCCTAATAACCTCCTGCAAAGAATCTCTGTCTCAGAGTCTGGAAGCAGCCAGTGACTGGTGGCTGAGTGGGTGGGTTGGTTAGGGCGTTGACATAGTTGATCACTGTATGTGCCACATAATTTCACCTCTACAGAAGGTAGTGGTGCCACTATGCCTTCCCTGGGGATGGAGAGTCCAGGGTGGCTTAGACAAACAGAGGGGGATTCTTAAAAGGATGAAGTCAAGCATAGCCTTCCTAACAGTTATTTTCAACGTGAGAAACTGTATCCTAGTTTTTACAAGAGCAATTTAAAATACTATCTTTTCAAAGTGGTTTTTTAAAAAAAACTTTGGAAGGGTAACCCTCTCGAGTCCCCTCCCGCTGTAGAAGCCTTTCTCTCCTCTCAATAAATCCTGCTTTTAAAAAAAACTTTCTTAGAAACTTCACCCTGAAAACACCTGGAACTTAGGCTACTCTCAGATCTTTCTGTGCCTTCCAATGCTGGTCAAACATTTCTGCCTCTGTGATCGTAAGCAGATTCTGCAGAAACCTGTAAGTGAATTACGATTTGGATTTTCAGGTATGCAGTCCTCCTCCCTGGCATGGCCCAGTCATTTCTTATTAATAATTGCTAAAGAAACCAATTGTGGTTTATATACATTTGAGCAGAACCAAGGTCATCTCTATAACTATGGCTCCACCATTCCCTGGCATTTACAATATAATTCCAGGGGTGGGAGAGAACATTTTACAGATGCTCAGGGAGTCACTCGTGGGAATGTGATGTGCCTGTGAATGGGCCAAACCAAAAACAAATATACACATACTCACACACACACACAGAATTGTGTGGGAGTGAATGTCTAATTTGGTGTAGAGTATTGAACACAGACTTGAGCCACAAGTCTGCGCACACTGTTGTGCCCATAACCCTGGCACCTTGCACAGTGACTAATATATTTTTGATGAATTATTAAATTAAGCCAGAGACCAAAAATTCAAATTCCTTGGAGTTGGTCAACCAGCAGCCATAATTGGTGGAGGAGCCGATGTAAGACCAGAGGGAGCTGATGGTATTTGGTGGAGGGAGGGGGTCATCTGCTCACCCACAACCACATGAGACTCTGGACCTAGTGTTGCCACATCTCCCCCGCCTCCACCGCACACACACACAAATCATAAATTATATTTCTATAACCTCCCAATTTTAAACATTGTCAATTAATTTTTTTTCACTGTTATGTAGCTACCTATTCAACCTGAGTAAATTAGCCAGGCTATTCTAGGCCTGATGGGAAGAGAAAAACTCTTATATATCACATTCTGTGCAAAGACACATACCCATGTTTTAGTCACTTGACATGAACATCCAGATTTCCCTGATGAACAAAATACCCACACTTATACCCACCCTTTTTTTGGTGGTCATTGTTAACATACAAGTTGTGGTTGGGTCTTGTTTATTCTGTGTTTATAGTTTATTGCTTCTTAAGTATGTTTTGAATTGTTATCCTCATGAAGATAACAGGACATGCTTCTTCATGTAAGACTTTTATCGGACTTTTAAATCACCATCAAAGAATGTAAGTGTAATAAAGAGAACACATTCTATGGCCCTGTTGGTACTTCCCAGCTGTAGACATGGAAACAAGATATATAGATGGTAATGGAAACAGTAGGTAAGAGCACATAACACACTTGTCTCCTAGCACATGGGGAAAAAAACACCAAAAAACCCTATATCTGAGCTGCCTCCTGATTTTAAAACTGAATGTGAATACAAAGTCTACTGAGCTAAGTCATTGAGAACTGAGTTTTCTCTCTTCATTGAAGACTGACACATTTCCATCTTGCCCGGTCTTTTTTCCTTTTCTCCATGACCTTCTCACCTTCTGGTCTGCTTAAGTGTAGTCAGCCACTCACCAGGTATGGTGTGGTGTGTCCCCAGCCCTATACCAGACTCCCTGGGAGAACCTCCCGGAATGAGACACAGCCTCCCCACTCCCCTCAGTGCACCACCTGATCCGTGGTAGTTATACCTGTCCTGTCCTTCCAAGAAGAGTTTAAAAGCTTTTCAGGAGACATTAGCCCTAGAAAGTAGAACTCATACTTTGACATAAAGGTACTGATTTGGTGGGAATGAACCAGCCCAGGGGCTGTGAAAACTGATTCACATGGGCACGAGGGATAAGCAGGGTCTGGTGATCCATGTGCCTGAGTGAACCACGGCTAGCCCACTCCTGGGTGACAGTTCTTGCCCAGGCTTTTGTCACTCCAGTATTGTGCCCCTGGCTGAGAACAGAATCAAAGCAAAATTTAAGTCACTAATTAAAGCAAGGTGGGTCTGGAAAGGAACAGACTGAAGAAAGCAAATAAGAAGTGATTAATTAGGGTGACTTTGGCTCCAGTAATCGCTGAATAAATGTTACCTCCCTTAATCCTCATCTGCTAGTCTCCAAGTCATTAAGTGTAGTTTTGATTTGCCTATGGCTATTTTTTCATCTTAAACATTGAAGCAGTACGTTTCCAAGAAGCTAGAGAGGGGTGGTTAACCTTTGTAGACTAAGGAATTATTGAGGCAATGAGGAAACTAGAGTTAATGGAATTCTGAGTGCACAAGGAATTTAACAAACAAGATGAAATCTGGAGTGAACTGTGACCTCTGTCTTTAGGTATAAATTTGTACACATTCTTCCTCCCTAATTTTCTGCAATGGATTGGTGATTTTATTTCCTTTTTTCTTTTTTGATGATTACAGTTTTTCTTTATTTCCATCATAAGCTTGAAACACATCATGTTTGCCATTCTGCTAAAATATGTGTTTAGCATTTTCACATTTAACAACATGAAATTAGAGCACCATTGCATGCATCGTTTTGGCACTGATGTACATAAACCACCCATATTTTTTATTTAAGGAATTGAAAGTTCTGTATTATCCCAGAAATACAGATGATTTGCAAACTCTTTTGTACTAATTCATACAAGGTGTCAAATGATATTTCAGGCTTTTCTATTTTTTTCTAAGTATCAGAAATATGTCATCCTGAAGTTTATTATTAATATTCATTTTGATTTCCTACAAAAGATTAGTACTTACTAAACTTCAAAGTTTTTTATAAGATGATTTTCTTTTTACAAATAAAGAATTATTAATTGTCATTCTTGGTAATTGGGGAACCAGCATCTCCCTTTTTTTACCAGGACACTCTGGTTAAAACCTTCAAAACCCATCCCAAAAAGCGTTATCAGCCAGGCTTGGTGGCTCAGCCTGTAATCCCGTGCTTTTGGGAGGCTGAGGTGAGTAGATTGCCCGAGCCCGCAGGTTCGAGACCCGCCTGAGCAGCGAGACCTCATCTCTACAATAAATCAAAAAATCAGCCGGGTATGGTAGTGCATGCCTGTAATTCCGGCTACTTGGAAGGCTGAGGCGGAAGGATCGCAGGAGCCCAGCAGGTCGAGGCTGCGGTGGCCAGAAGCGGCCACTGCACTCCAGTCTGGGCGACAGAGTGAGACTCCAACTCAAAAAAAAAAAAAAAACGTTATCTGCTTTGCTGTATGTTTTCTTTGAAATGGGGGCTCATCTCTATGGACAAGCAACATTTACCAGTAATAGAACAATACTCAGAGCAATAAATTCCTGAGCCCATTTCCTGTTACCCTAAAAGTGAAAAAAATAGAAATTCCTCTAAAGATATCAAAAAGAATTTTTTTCTGTTTATTATATTTGCTCATCATGAAGAAGCCTAAAAGAAAAACTGAGAATTTAATCACACTACTGCTTAGACAAATGATCTCAAAATGTTTTTGATCATGAACCTTATTTGTGAAAGCAGCCACTGCACTCCAGTCTGGGCAACAGAGTGAGACTCCAACTCAAAAAAAAAAAAAAAGATTTTTTAATACATCTGCCAGTAAAGCATTTTATTTGTAAGTGCTATACAAAATCTGTTATACATTGGATACCTCATAAAATGTACCCTAAAATAGGCATTTAAGGTGAACATATGTTAAGTTGAATATGTTCTTCCTCATGTCAGAAGATTGTGTTGGAGACTACTACAGCAGGTCCCTAAGAAGCAGGACAGGCCTCCATAGTACCTCATGTGGTGGGACCTTGCAATCTCCCGCTGATGGTGCAGGCCGGCACCTGGCATCCTGTGAGTCCCCACACAGCAAGGACATAGGAAGTACACCTGGAAATGTCTGGCACTGGCACCCACTGAGCACATGTGTGGCCCTTGAGCAGAGCATTTCCCGTGAGGCCTGTAAGCAAGGGCCTTCACAACACCACATCACCTCCTGTGACCAAAAGGAATCATCTGGCTTTTGTGCAAACCAGAGACAGAGGGTGTGTCCTTCAATCTGTAACACCAGCAGCAATGGTCCTCTGATGCCCTGGTGAATTCTGGCCTGCATCAGATGGGCCCTACTGGGTACAGTTCTGTGAATTTCAGTGTCACTGACTTCCACAAGCATTTATCCGCATCTCCAGGGAGCTGCAGAGCCAGCAACATTGTCCTCACGAAGCTTTCATTGTAGCAGGAAGACTACTGAGTCAGAACATGACTGTCACTGACTTCCACAAGCATTTATCCGCATCTCCAGGGAGCTGCAGAGTCAGCAACATTGTCCTCACGAAGCTTTCATTGTAGCAGGAAGACTACTGAGTCAGAACATGACTGTGATGTCAGGCAGACTATGCTGAGAGCTGGGGGAGAAGGGTCACTAGGTTAAAGGAGAGAGGGAACATTTAGTTGGGACAGAAGTTCTCCTGGAAGAGTCGCCTGTGTGATGGGCTTTAAAGAATGAATAGGGAGAGATGAGAAAAGAGAGGAGCTGCTGAGGGAATTGGAGAAAGTGGGCACAGAGGAGCTGTGAACACATGGCTAGAGAAGGTCTCACCTCACGGCCCTGCCAGCTCCCTACCAAATACCTTGCTTCCTTTCTGCCCCTGTGCTGTATCCTGAATGAAGACACCAGAGTGATTCTGTTATATGGAAATCATGTCGTGACAGCCCACGCCCCTGCTCCACTCACATTCCCACATGGCCCCACCTCAGTAGAAGACAAGCTTGTGTCCTCCCAGTGGCTGAAGGTCTCTCGTCATTGTTCTCAATCGTTTTCTCCAATACCACCTCTACAGCCATCCCGAGGCTCCTTGCTGGGCCTGCAGCGCACCAGGATTCTCCTGCTTCAGAGCCTCTGCGCCTGCTTTTCCCTTGGCCAGGAATACTGTTCCCAGTATCCCAGGGCTCATTCCCCCACTTCCTTCA
Source organism: Cephalopachus bancanus (assembly GCA_027257055.1). Taxonomy (NCBI): domain Eukaryota; kingdom Metazoa; phylum Chordata; class Mammalia; order Primates; family Tarsiidae; genus Cephalopachus; species Cephalopachus bancanus. Next base: position 1,051,236 of record JAPVLO010000260.1, on the reverse strand, counting down.
GGTCCTCACACACTCACATGTCACTTCTAAGAGATACCTTTCCCAGTTAGGCTTAATTTCAATATCCCTTTTCCTACCCCCCCCATGCTGCTTTATTCCCCGCACTCGTCACTATCTAAACATACCATATATTTATACCCATTTATCTTGTTTATTGTCTTTTCTCCCCACCTAGAGTGTAAGCTCCAAGGGGAAGGGAGTTTGGTCTGTTTTGTTTATCTTTGAATCCCTAATACCTAGTACAGTGTTGAGCAGATGAGTGAATGAAAACAGACCAGAAGCTCCGTCTTCAACATCACCAGCCATGGGAAGTCCCTGAAGTGTTTTTGGTTTTGTTTTTATTCAAAATGGGGGAAATGAGAAAATATAATCCTGTTTGTTTCTATTTGCATAAAGGAATCCCAAAATAATAAACGTGAGTACAAAAATGTAGTTACTCATAGCAGGCAGAGTAGGGAATGTGATAAACAGGGATGGGGTAGGAATAAGGTTTCTCAGTGTATCCTATCTGCTTTAATTTTACAGTATATCCTATTTTTGTTATTTTGATCATGGCCATATTCTCAAACCTAAAAAAAAATTTGTTTTAATGGGACTAATGAAATATGAGAGTTGGAATTTGCAATGGAGAAGGTAAGACCCAGGAAAACTGATCATCTTCCCAAAGGCGGGGCTTGTATTTTCTTTATCTGTCCTTTTCCAAAACATCTACAATCATACTTGTCACATAGAAGGCTATTAATTCAATATTTGCTGATCAAGTGAACCAATGAATGAATATGTGAATGATGTGACATGAGATAACATCTGTCCCCAAATGTATGAATGGCTGTTGTGTCAAAGAGGAACTAGCCTTGTTTTTAGTTCTGTGTGATCAAAGTAAAGCCAGTGGATGACAGTTACAGGAAGGGGGGGGAAATCAGTTTGTTCCTTTAGGAGGCCTTTTGAGAGACAGTTTTGCAGCAGGCACTGGGAATATCAAGTATAACATGGCTTAAGCATTCAAGAGCTTCCCAGTTTAGACTCAGGGTGTCGAGCACATAGATAATCACAACATACTGAAATGAGCACAGTGCTGGGTACAGACTAAAAAATTTGGAGAATGTTGAACAAACCTTGGATAAGGGTATATGGGTGGGTTTGTGGTGACAAAAAATTATTTGCTTGTCCAAATTTTAGTCAGGCTTTTGAACCTTCTCCCAGGCCCACCTGGTACTTCCTTGTAAAGCCCAGTTTTAGCAAAGAGCTCTGCTAAGTCAGTTTGGCAAGAACCCCCGTCCTCAATTACCAATCATCTTTCATATCTGATTGGGTTCCTCATCCTCCACCATTCCCCAAGGGATGTCTGATCACCCTGGCCTGTCTTCAGCTAGAATCCCGTTAGGTTGATTTAGACAGAATTCCCCCACCACTACCACCTGATGTTTCCTTTTTGCAATTTTTCATCCACTGACCCCTACCCTTCTCCTTGGCTATAAATTCCCACTTGTCCCTGCTATACCCAGAATTGAGCCCAATCTCTTTCCACCACTGTAAGACCCAATTACAGTGGTCCCTATACTCATCACAATGGTCCTAAGTAAAGTCTTTCTTACCGTGCTTTAACAGGCATCATTGAATAACTTTTTCTTTAACGGAGTGGTCATGGTTGGCTTCCTGGAGAATGACACGCCTGAGCTCAATCTTAAAATAAGGAAGGAAGGGAAAGGGGAGAAAGGAAGGATAATCCAGGGAGAGAAAAAGCAAGAGCAGAGACGCTGGGGAGAGAAGAGGAGAGTGTTGTGAGGAGCATTAAGGTTTCCTCTTGGGGGAGCAGCAGGATACAAGACAAGACACAAAACCTTAAAGAGTTTACCTCAGCTAGAGGAGAGTGGTGCTTATCACTGAGGTTGTGATTGAGGGCATTCGGCTTCAGGGAGTTTTTTGTGTGGGGCTTGCACACTATGTTGGCGCAATAAGAAAGCCACAGCTAGGCCAGTTGGAAAGGTATTGTCATTGTGGAGGGCTGCCTGAAGTGGTGTGCAAGGTGGAGGGCTACAGAACCTATGGAATAGAGAATCTACAGAACTTTCCATTGACCTGCAGGAGCACATAGGGAAGGACACATCCAAGATGCCCTGGAATGTCCAGAGAGATGGGGAAATGAGCTGTAATGCCAAAGGGCACTGGCACTAGGCAGGCGTAGTTCTACGGAGCAAGTGTAGAATCTGTAATCAAAAGACCAGGGTGAATTCCAGCTCTCCTAAACACAGTGTACCACTCTGAACTGCAACATCATTATCAGTGAAATGGGAAATAGAAAGGCAGCTGACATGCTTCAGCCACCAGCTGTGTTCTAGGCACAGTACTAGGCATTTTGTCTCCCCATCAGTTGTTCAATCCTCACCATAACTCTGAATTTGATATTAATCCATTTTGCAAGTTGAGGTCAAGAACCCTTTCCTCAATTAATAATGCTTTTTGGACTGGGAAGTGATAAAGATGAGGAAAAGAGCAAGCCCTTGTATTTTTGTTTTTGGGGTTTGGGGAGTTTTGGTATGTGAAACAATGCTCTAAATTATATAGGGAAGGACTACAAATATTACATAACAATAAAACTATTCCATTGTCTTAGGAGCAAAAAAATGAAATACAATGTAAGTTTCATTAGCTTTCAAAGTAAATGCACTGACCTCATTAGCTCAATAGGGTGTGTTGTCATTTTCCTTCATAAGAAATCTTTTGCAGCTTGCCTCATTTTTTGCTCTGTGTTGGTTTGCACAGTTAAGTCAGTTTCCCTCTTAGGTCGGTTCATTCTGTAGAAAGTTTTCATGGGTGGCACATTCTTGGTACAGTTGTCAACTGTTGGAGTGTATAATGGACGTGCTGAAGTCATCCTGACTATGCTTTAGGAATGCTGTAATGGGAATGATGGAGTTCATCATAAAGCTTAATTTTTCCTCACTGAAAATAGAAACTCCTTAATGAAAATATGCTCTAACTTAGGGCTTGGAGCTAGAGGAGGCAAATGCGGGTTAAAGAGAGTCCTTTATAGTTTTTATGGTGTGAATGGAAGAAATGCAAAATATCTCAAGCTTTGAGTTGACTGAAGAATTTCATTTATTTTTTAACTTCTGGTTTCAGTTTTACAATATTGGGTACAATTTTTAGTATGCTTTTCAAGAGTTCTAAATGAAACATTGCTGTGGGCACTGCTTTCTTCAAATCACGTCCAACTAGCAAACAAGAATTAAGATTGTACTTGACTCCCAAACCACAAGGAATATATAAGTAGGAAAGGCAACTTTTTAAATACTTGCTTTGGATCATTTTTTATTCTCAGTAGGGAAGATCACTATTTTCAGAGTAAATGATTCTGCATAGTATCTTTAGAAATCCAAGTTCATATATAATAGACATATACTCAAAGAATAGACATTCTCAACAAGAATTGTCAGACTAGCAGATGAGGGGGAATTGAGATGAGCATAAAGCAATCAAACCTCTAGGTACAAGGACAGATGTCCCAGGAAACCTGGTGCTCTGCCCTCTTGGCCAGCCTGGGTATTGGAGTGCCACTAAGGATCAGTATGACATACTTTGAAAACTCGAATCTGCTCCACGCCTCTCCCATTTTGCCAAGGAAACCCAAGGTGGTAAATCCTAGGTGACCTCTCTCCTAGTCCAGGCTCTGGCACATTTTCTGACCGAGGGATTTTATCCCAGACAGCATTCATTCCAGCCTCCCTACATAATGGCAGCCACCATCTTGGCCTGTCCCTTTTCTGATCTAAACATGGAAGTGCTGAAGTTCACTAAATTCAATTTTGATGGAGCTGATTATTTCAAAGACTAGAATTCCATGCTTTGTTAGACTTTAGGGGCAGCCTAATGAAAGACCTGTCATTTCTATGAGCAAAGATAGTTGAACAAAAATCTTCAGATACCTCACTGTTTTAATTTTTTTTTCCACATAATGAAATCAAAATTGTAAATTTGGGTGAGCCCATACTGTTGTCTCAGATGAACAGAAGTGTTCCATGTTCCAGATTTACCAACCCAACAGAACTGGAACTTTGTATCTTGATTTTTTTCTATTAAAAAAAAAAAGATAGCCGGGCTCGGTGGCTCAGCCTGTAATCCCGCACCTTTGGGAGGCTGAGGTGAGTGGATTGCCTGAGCCCGCGGGTTCGAGACCCGCCTGGCCAGCGAGACCTCATCTCTACAATAAATCAAAAAATCAGCCGGGCGTGGTAGCGCACGCCTGTAATTCCGGCTGCTTAGAAGGCTGAGGCGGAAGGATCACCGGAGCCCAGCAGGTCGAGGCTGCGGTGGCCAGGAGCGGCCACTGCACTCCAGTCTGGGTGACAGAGTGAGACTCCAACTCAAAAAAAAAAAAAAGACAAAAGATGATAAAATGAGCCTCGCTGATCACCTTTTAATGCAATTTGCCCAGGTGGACTCCAGGAGAAAGAGAAAAGGAGGAGGCAGAATTGGAAGCTCCCAGCCCTCTACAGGGGTGCAATGTAGGACTGTGTCTCCTGCCTCCCCCCTGTGTTAACTCTTAGCCTCTCCTGTAACCACCCTCCCCATCACTTCTTATACCCACCACCACAATCTACATGTGCCCTCAGGACACACGACAGCTTCCTGCATGGAACTGACAGCACCTCCAAGCACGTGTGCTCCATCTCGAAGCACCATCCTGTATGACCACTTTCCTTGATGCTTGATGCATGTCATACTGTTCACAGTTTTCTAAACTTTTTTGGAATATATGAATTTATATATTTTCAGGTTGGGAGTTATGGGTAATTTGGCAAAGCAAATACCATAACTGGTTTCTTACATAACTCTACAATTGGCAGCAAGGCACAGTGCATTGAAATTAAGCAACACTCACTCATCCAAGAAGACTTTGCTTTTCCTTTTTTGGAAGGATAAATGCCCTACTTTATTTTTTCCTGTTGCATATATTCTTTTTAATTATTGGCTGACTGTAATGATTCTTTGAAGTTAATTTTTAAATGTGAATGGTAGGGTTCCATTTAACTCTTGGAATAAGAGCTGTCCCTGTGTGCCCCTAAGCTAGAGAATGCTTAAATAACCTGAGTGCTTTTAGGTAGCAATGAAATTGGAGGGAGTGGGAAGTATTTAGGGCCAAGACTGCCATGAGATCTAAGCAGGTAAAGTGCTTAGAAGTTTAAAGAATTGCAGCTTTCTGAACGAACTGGAGTTAGTCTTGCATCCCAGTGCACTTCTTCAGACCAGGCATCTTACCTGCAACTTCCCTTTGAATTATAATGTATATTCTTTGTATTTCCTCTTCCTTTAAAAAAAAAATTATAACCTGTAAGCAAGACCTCTTCAAGCTTTTTTCTCAGTTTCTAAAGTGTTTTTGTGTCTTTGCCTGAATTCAGTAGCCTTTAGAAAATGATTAAAGTGTTGCATACTCCTGGTTCTCAAATTATAGTAATAAGGTTTTCAAATGAAAATCCGAGGATTGCTTTAGGATTTCTTCTCACCATAGAATACAAGTTGGAATTGGGACATTCATCCAATAAATTCATCCAATTGTGGGGGGGAGGGAACTACACATCAAAATGAATTCCTACTTTTTTCTTTAAAAATAGTTTATTGGCTAAGACACATTTCAAAATGTTTTCTCTAATACCCCAATGTGCAATTTTGATTGAGGTTTTCAGGAAATTACAGGGATCAAGCTGTGCACCAAAACTTTGGTTTCCAGGTCTTCCAAAGCCTTGAAACCTCCCTAGAGGCTAATTGCTGTTTACTGCTGTAGACCTTCGTCCTTTTTCTTCTGTAACATTTTCCATCTTAAGAAGGGTCGTCCCATTCAGCCGAGGAGCGTGTTGTCTGAGTGGCTGAATGGAATTACTACCAGTGGAAACTATGCTGCAAGAGGGGTTGATAAAGCAGCTGCGAAGCAAACCTCAGCTGTTTTTTCCATTCTCCCCAAGCAGAGTTAATTAGCATAGGGAAAATGACTAAGGTGTTGACGTCACCTCTTTCCAGTAGAAACTTACACTTTGTCCCTGTCTGCCTGCAAGCATGCAGGACTTGACTCAGGAATTTGCTGTCCAAACAGGATGCTCTGGAAGCTGCACTTTTTTTTTTCCCAGGGGGCTGGCCCTCGGTGCTTTATAAGTGCGGACTCAAGAAGGAAACGGCAGCCTCTCGGAAAAGAATCTCACTTGGGGCTTGACTGCGTGGGTCTCTAGCGCTTTCGCTGTAAGAAAGCAAGATGCATTTTAGAAACTTTAACTACAGTTTTAGCTCCCTGATTGCCTGTGTGGCAAACAGTGATATCTTCAGCGAAAGTGAAACCAGGGTAAGGCTTCTAATCTAATGTGATTTTTGAGAGTTTTCAAAGCATTACGCTAATTGGGACTAGCAACTGAAATACTTGTGGAACTGTGGCTGTCTTGTGGGTTTTCGGGTTTTGATATATATCCAAGTATTTTAAGCCTTGAAAAATCAGAAACTGTTGCCTGAGGAATTAACTGTGAAGAAATTTTTAAAGATCTCAATATTTGAAAACATCCAGGTTCCTGGACCAACTAACCTAGTAAGGCAGAGTTTTGGCATTTTGGCATTGTATGTTTTTCATTCTGTATCTGTTCTAAGTAAACTTTTCAGAGGGAGGTCTCTTCTGATAGTGAATTGGACAACTTACAGCTAGAGTTCAGAATAATTTCATTTAGGAACTAAATATTGTAAAGATATGTACATGTACATGTACAATGTGATTGCTAGAGTTTGTCCTCAAGCTTCTAGATTTCTCTAGATAGAGAAAATATAACCAGAACAAATAATAAAACTGGATAAATTAAGTATGGGATCAGTATGCCTCCTGGGCAGTTCTCATTGATGGGGATTAATATAATTAGTCGTTTTAATCACTATACTTTTCCTCTTCATTTGCTTAAAATATAAGATTTTTTTTATCAGTAGCTCCTGAGCTATCTAATTGATCTTTGATAATATTATTAAATATGAATGAATCCTATATGTTCTGTTTAGTGGGTGGTGTTTGTATTATCTGCTTTATACCCAAAGCCATACTGGGACATGTGAAATTTTCTTTTTTTAACTCCATTGTGTATAATGATTTGGAACTGTAGTTTTTGAGCTAGGTTATAGAGCATGTTCCATGTGTTGAATATTACAAAGTCAGTCTACTTAATATCAGCCTTATGTGAGTAAAATCATTATTTTTACTTAAGTAGAGATGATGTCCAACAATTCTAAAAACTAGCTATCAATTATTAGGACAAACAAGATTATTTTTTAAGAGAATGGCATAATAGTAATCAAGATTTTAAAAGATAATGAGTTCTCTTTTGTTCTGGTCCTGAGCCCTGACCTGCATTCTAAAAATATTCACCAAAGTCATCTCTCCCAAATTCTGAATCATAACTTCAAAACTACACACTTGGTTACAATGTCTATTGATGAGGTCATGCGAAATTCCAAATTTGCAAAGACACCCTTATGCCAGAAATGTGCCCGTACTCAAGAGAGGTAGGGAAAAAAAAGCAAGAGGCGACCAGATGATGCCCACTGCTCAGCATCTGCGCCGCCTTCCTTCGCACATGCTGAACCCCTCATGGGAAAGTCGCAGAAATTGCCATAAACTGAAAAAAGGTTAAGGAGATCGAGGTTGTGGGTTGTTCCAGTTCCTCCCTAATGACCTGCCTTGCAGAGACAAGCCTCTCTGTTCCTGCCCCAACCTGGGACAGGCATCACCTGCCAGTGGCTTCCCAAACTTTCTAGCAGTGAACATTCCTGAAGACCTTCTCTCTCATCCAGAATCCTTGCTCCCTGCTGTTGAAACACTGCACCTTTCATAGTTTTCCAAGGTCCTCAGCGAGTTTTGCTTATTGTTCATAGGACGGCATCGAAGGCTCGCTGCTTACCATCCAGGCACTGGGCCACCCCTTCTTCTCTGCCAGCCCTTCTGCCTGTCACACAGGTTCCCTCAACCTGTCCTAAGTGTTTTTAGTCTGGTAAAGACTCAGAAAACATGGCTAGTAAAAGCCTGTCCAGTCTTCTTTGAATTTTTGCCTGTCCACCAGCGAACTCCTTCTCTGGAGGGAATCCTGAGGAATTGCAGGGGCCTCCTGCTCCCCCACACACACACCCTCACCCCAACCCCACTCAGGGGGCCCTCCCCACAGCAACCTAAGCTTGTAATCCTTCGACTGGACTTTTCATTCCAAGAGCTCATGATGTTCATAATTTTCACCAGCTCTTATAACACTAGATATTACACACAAATATTAAAGTATTAAAGACAGCATACAGAAAAGGGTCCCTTTGCAGAATGTTAATTTTTAAAACAGTATTATTTTAGAGTTAAAAAGTAACAGAGATAAAAAAAAATTAGAATGTCTAAAAACTATGTTCTTTAAGAAATGCAAGACTTTTTATTAACTACATTGTTTTTCAACTCAATTTTTTTTTCCTCAAGTTACCTACAGTGCTTTTAAGCCCCAAAGAAATATCTGAGATGAGTAGCAGGATCGGAATTGGCCAGACTGGGGAAGGGAATAGGAATATCAGGTGGGGGGCAGGCAAAGGAGATGAATTGCCAAACTGTACTTTTTTGGAAAATGCTCATTTGTTTGTTTTATTTTTTATTATAAAGATGTGGGGTATCATTCAGGGTTAGGTATACAAACGTTGATTATGCAGGTACCCTTGTTGATGAGCTATGTCCCGCCCTCCCCTAGACACCATCATTCTGTTTTAAAAAGTATGTTTCTGTTACTATAAGAAGTTTCTGTAGTTGTTCTGCTGACTAAATGAATTTAGTAAATCATACCTTCTTACCTTCTTGTAAAATTACCTGCATTAGGACTAAAAGGGCATCAAGGAAAAAAGCTTTTCTCTAAGGAAGAAATTAGGAATTCTTGAAATGACTGATAGATAGTTCACTTCCTCAGTAAGAAATATAATAACATCATCTAGTCAAGGGTCATATCCAGGTAAATGATAACTTCTTTTATTTTTATTGCTATTTTGCAGGCCAAATTTGAGTCCCTTTTTAGGACATATGACAAGGACATCACCTTTCAGTATTTTAAGAGCTTCAAACGAGTCAGAATAAACTTCAGCAACCCCTTCTCAGCAGCAGATGCCAGACTCCAGCTGCATAAGACTGAGTTTCTTGGAAAGGAAATGAAGTTATATTTTGCTCAGGTGAGTCGGGTTCATTGTTATGCATGCTTCTCCCTTCTCCCTCCCACCCTTCTTTAAATCAGCCCATACGCTGGGCTCAGTGGCTCAGCCTGTAATCCCGTGCTTTGGGAGGCTGAGGTGAGTGGATTGCCTGAGCCCGCGGGTTTGAGACCCGCCTGGGCAACTTGGCGAGACCTCATCTCTACAATGAATCAAAAAATTAGCTGGGCATGGTAGCGCATGCCTGTAGTTCCAGCTACTTGGAAGGCTGAGGCAGAAGGATCACCGGAGCCCAGCAGGTCGAGGTGGTGGCCGGGAACAGCCACTGCACTCCAGTCTGGGTGACAGAATAAGACTCCAACTCAAAAAAAAATTAAAATTAAAAATAAAAATAGAATAAAGCAGCCCATACATTAGGTTATATGCTGATGGGTGACTCCAAGAATTCATCTTGAGAAAGGTAGAATTCACACTCTGAGTATTCAGTGTCTCACTTAATTTAAGAAGGCATCAAAGTGCATTTGAAAGCAACCTCAGAAATAGTCCCTGGCCTTCTTGGATTGATAACAATGGAGGAAAGAATGCCTTTCCTGTTCACTGGGGAGCTTGTAGGGTGTAGCAGTGTAAGTGGGGCTATGAAGCACCCTAGGATTTGTGCTCAAAGGTTGGGGCTAACGACCCTCTCCACACTGAGCAAACCAGAGTGGTCCCATTTGTATATTTCCCAGGCACTTGGCAGAGATCTAGGAGTCTACAAATCAGTATGGGGCTGCCAGGCCTGGCTTGAAAGGAAAATATGGGTTAACTGGAGTGGGACCGGTTGCTAAGAAACCCTCTGGTAGCAGGGGTCCCGGCCCCAGGACCCCTACTGTGGGAAGAGAGGGAACCTGAGTGGGTGTGCTTTTCGCCTCCCCACCACTCTTCTGACCCTCCTCCTAGAGACCTTAGGACAGGTGACCCACTATCCAGGCAGCTCCCAAAGTTCCATTTGACGTAAGGGCTGACCGACTGTCACAGGAGGGGAAAGGAGCTTCTAAAATACTGCTCCTCAGGTAAGCAAATCCCCACCAGGCTCTGTGTGCCACCACACTTGCCCAGATGGGAGGGGACAAGGCTTCCTGACAGTGGGAGGAAGCTCGTCTGACTCCATGCCAGATATCCAGAATGGCTGTTCATCATCAAAGTGGAAGGGTCCTACATGTGTAAATTAAAGCCTGGGCATACTCTTCCATCCCCACCCCCACTGTTCTGCCTTGGGAGGCTCGAACTTGGTGTTGACCTTGGGTCCCTAGGCTTTCTCCATGAGCATACTCCTTTCTGCATTGAGTGAGGTTTATGGAAATAATTACCTAATACTTCCACGACCTTTTCTGATTATCAAAATAATGCATATTCATTGTGAAAATTTGGGAGGGATATGTCACAGTGCAAAGAAAATCTAAACTGATAAGCTTTTGATGGCAGATCCTTCTGGACAGCCCTCAAATCACTGGTACAATTTTAAGAAAAAACAAGAATCATAAGTTATTGTTCCTTATTCTTATTTTTTTTAATTTCCTGAAAGGTACTTTTTTTTTCCTTCCTTACATTTGGAATCTGATTGGGAATCCCCAGGGGAGGGACCTCAGGATAGCTGCTAGGTGAAGAAGCCTGGGCATCCAGGTGAGGGGCCCTGGCATCCCATCCCTGAAAAACTGTCTCATCTCAGAGCTGTTACTTAGCCTTTAGATAGCCAGTTTGTGCCTTTGTAGTATGAGAAACTTGGACAGATTGATTCTAAGATCCCTCCTGACCTCAAATGACAGTAGCTGTATTTTTTCTGTTTATACTGAAATTATCTTTGCTGATTTTCTGTTGGTCTAAGTCAAGCATATTTACTTGCAGACCCTGTGCCTGTAAGTCCTGCAGCCCTGCGAGGGGCATCATCACATTTGCACCTGAGTTTAAACATCTCTTGGCCTCTCCTGTACAGACTGTACTGTAGTTCGTCCTTAAATCACATCTTTCCTGATACCTGGACGTTGGTCCACCCAACTCCCATAAGCTGTCCACAGCGACTGCTGCCTCATGGCAGGTCTCCCTTACCACTACTGACCTGTATCCGTTTCTCTCCTCAGACGTTACACATAGGAAGCCCACACTTGGCTCCACCAAATCCAGACAAGCAGTTTTTGATCTCTCCTCCTGCCTCTCCGCCAGTTGGTTGGAAACAAGTGGAAGATGCTACTCCAGTCATAAACTATGATCTTTTATACGCTATCTCCAAGCTGGGGCCAGGTAAGCCACACCCTCAGGTAGGGAGGGATGCAGCATGAGACCCGGATGCTCACCTGCATCCCCACAGCCCCTTTTAGCTCTTGTGTGATCCCGTGTGTTCTGTGAGGTCCCTATCTGCATTCTTCTGTATCACTGTGACTCCTGCTGGGAGCAGGCATGCTGCCTTTCAGTGCTGCCTGCTGTGTCGGAGAGGCTGTGGCTCATCATGGGGACCCTATCCACATCCCTCCCACAAGCATCCTGGGAATCCCCCCCACTGAGCACAGCCTGCCTGGGCAGCTTGAGCCCTGGCCCCAGGTCCTATTGCTTCAGATGTGGATGAGCGATTAGACTTATAAAAGGGAAAACAGACCCCCCCCTTTAAGAAATTTCATTTTTAGTCAAGGTGGTTTCTCCCCGTTGTGTGATTCTTACCTGACCTTTTTAAAGGGAAGGAGAATCATAGATCGAAGTGAAGAAAGAGCCCCCATCATGCATGCTTACCTCGTGGCCTGTGGGGTACTTCACTGCAGAGCTTGCCAGAGAGAGAAGGTTCCTGTCCTCTGAAGGGACAAAGGTGTGAGCACTGGTGGAGGGTCTTGGGGTGAGGTTTGAGCCCTACTTCTGCCCCCATCTGTAGAGCAAATTGAATAAATGCTGAGACCATCAGCTCCTCATTTCTCCTTCCCCAGCAATCTGATGTTTCTTTAGGTTGAGAGTTTTATTTTCTTGGACCATCAGCAGTTTCATATTGAAAAGATTACATTTCTGAAAACATTGCCCAAATGGAAATTCCCTCTGTGGGATAAAGCAAGAATCACATTACTTACTGCTAATCATGGCGTGAAGGTCAAGGTCGAAAATGGCCAGTTTGAGGAAGTGTGACCTCCAGCAGCTCCTGGCCAGGACATGAGCAATGCTGAGAATTTGGAATCTTCTAGTAGGTTAGAGGTGGGAAGGAACGGATCTCCACCTATGGAGATGTGTCAAACTATTCCAAACACAAGGAGTGCTGTTGATAAATCCTTCCCACACCAGAATCTACCACTGCCTTTACAGGAGGCTTATTGGAGAAGCCTTTTTAGAAAATAAACACAGTAGCATCAGTTTGGCCCTAGTTCACTTAACAATGAGCTGGAATCATAGTTTGTATTTCAGCTTTACTTTTTAGCCAACAGGATTGCAGAGTTTTTGTAGATATGATCCTAAGACCCTGAGCTTTCTGGATTTGGGCCAATTTGGGAGATGGAGAAGGACTTGGAAAGAGGCTCTTAGCCAGTATTTCTAGGGATCTGTCTGACCTCCCATTCCTGAAGGATCTCTCTTGGAGAGCAGAGGCTCCCTAGCCTTTTCAGATGCAGTCACAATAACATTCCAGTCCCACGTGTGGGATAGAGAAAAGGCAGCCACCTTCTTTTTTTTCTTTTTTTTTTGAGTTGGAGTCTCACTCTGTCGCCCAGACTGGAGTGCAGTGGCCGCTCCCAGCCACCGCAGCCTCAACCTGCTGGGCTCTGGCGATCCTTCTGCCTCAGCCTTCCGAGTAGCTGGAACTACAGGTGTGCGCTACCACACCCGGCTAATTTTTGATTTATTGTAGAGGTGAGGTCTCACCAAGTTGCCCAGGTGGGCCTCGAACCCGCGGGCTCAGGCAATCCACTCATCTCAGCCTCCCAAAGGCGCGGGATTACAGGCTGAGCCACCAAGCCCGGCAGCAGCCACCTTCTTAGAAGTAAAAGTGTCTTCCAGACTTAGAGGAGGAGCCGGAGATAAGAAGCTCTGCTGAGGGGCACACAGGCCATGTTGGTGAGGTGCCTCCTTGCTTGCCCAGAACTATAAAAAAAATCCTGTGCACAAAGTCCTGGAAGAAGGCTCACCACAGGCCAATGTGGAGGGGGAGCAAGCCAAAGCAAACCTTCTGCTCCCATTTCATACCCCTAGCATTTCTCCAATGCCCAGCATTCCACCAGTCACGAAGCAGCCTCCATTTTTATTTTTTTTAATTTTATTGAACTTTCTTCTTTTTTTAATTTTTTATTTTGAAGACATGGGGTACAATTCAGGGTTAGGTATACAAATGTTCATTATGTAGGTACCCTTGTTGATTAGGTGTGCCCCCCCCCCGGCAGTTTCCCACTACTGCCAATCCTTTTCTTATAGTATTACAATCATTGTTAAAGGTCCACTTATGAGTGAGAACATGTGATACTCAGTTCTTTGTTTCTGTGAAATCACTCAATATTATAGATTCTAAGTCTACCCAAGTCGCTGTGAAGTTCATAATTTTGTCCTTCTTTGTGGCTGCATAATATTCCATTGTGTATATGTACCAAATTTTTTTATCCAGTCCTCTTTTGATGGGCAGCACAGTTCTTTCCATGTTTTTGCTGTTGTGAACAATGCAGCCTCCATTTTTAAACATCATTGTAACCGGCACGTACAGACAGGTGTATTGTGATCCAGGCCCTAAGTACTTCATGTTTACTCAGCCAGGCAGTTAGCGCCAGGAAGTCAATTCCTTTATCATCCCCTTTATAGAAGAGGGATGGGGATGCAAGGGGGGAGCACAAGAAAGTGCCCACAAGCTCCAGGTGCTAAGGGATCAGGCTCAAAGCCCATATGTTAACCAAAGGTGCAGACTCTTCCTGTAGCCAGACTGGCACCCTACAGGGATGCCCAGCTCCTTCATTCAGCATTGCCAGGTTTTCCAGTCCCTGAAGCTCCCCCAACCCTTGCTGCACCAGAGTGGCCTGAACTTGCCTGGGAGGAGCAGGCTGACTAGAACAGTAGAGCACTCCTGGTCCCAGGGGATCAGCAGTTGTTATAAGAAAGGGGATTATCAAGGTCAAAAATGTTTCTGGAGTGCCTGGCTCAATGCAGCCAGAACCTCATGGCTCGCTTCCCTGGTGTGCTCTGTGGCCTCTAGTGGGAGCTCCATGAGGGAGACTCAGGGTATGTGTTTCCAAATGTGTTTCTCATACAACATCTTTTCCCCGAACTGATGTTTCTCATACCGTACTTGGGGAGATGCTGGCAGAGGGGGAGTCCTCTTCATAGTTTAGAATGCCTGATAGATGTGATGAGTGTAATTTTAAAACTACATTTCTTCCATATCTTTTATATGCCTAAACCCAGAGCGTTTGACTGGAACAGAGTCATACACAACAGAAATATATATTTTTCTTAGTAAGCCAGCAGAGAAATACAAATCTAAAATGTTTCTGGCTGTGTTTCTCAGCTCCCTTGAATGTACACGGGGTGGGCAGAGAAGAGTCCTACGTGCTGTTTTTTTATTCTTGCCTTTTGATTCCAAAGGACTTGTCTGAGTGACCCTGCAATTACTTTCTCTCCCTAGGAGAAAAGTATGAATTGCACGCAGCGACCGACACTACTCCCAGTGTGGTGGTCCACGTATGCGAGAGTGATCAGGAGAAGGAGGAAGAAGAGGAGATGGAGAGAATGAAGAGACCCAAGCCAAAAATTATCCAGACCAGAAGGCCGGAGTACACACCTATCCATCTCAGCTGAGCTGGCACACGGATGAGGAGGCATTCCAAATCATGCTCATGGGGAGAAATCTTTTAATGTGGAGGTGATCGTTCACGACTTTGGAGGTGGCAGCCGAGATCGGGGTGGCAGAAATCCCAGTTGATGTTGCTCAGAAGAGAATCAAGGCTTTGTCCCCTTGTTCTAATGCTGCACACCAGTCAATGTTCATGGCACCCGGGAATGTCTTGGGTCAATCACTGATTTAGTGGTGATCGCACAAGGACATTTGGGACCGTCTTGAGAAAAGCGATAACAATAGTGTTTTGTATTTGTTCTTTTCTGGTAGGTTCTGCTTGTGCCAAGGGCAGGTTGATCAGTGGGTCCAGGGAGAGCTTCCTGTTTCTAATTGGCCTACAGGGCCGACACTCTACTGGTGGGAAGAGGCACCATACGAAGCCGCCTAGTGCAGAAAGGTTGTGAAAACAACAACAATGCAATGTGGAAATTGTAGTGTTTCCTTTCTTCCCTCATGTTCTAATGTTTGTGCATGTATATTACTGATTTTCAAGACTAACCTTTGTTCGTATATAAAGTTCCGCCATTGTTGTTTGACATCTTGGGAAGCTAGGAAAGCATTTGGAAGATGTATAACCTTTCCTAATCCTCGACTCTCTTTGCAACAGCACTCACATGTAGAATTCTTCCTGGAATACATCCATTCAGCATCCTATCCAGTGCAACATTTCACTTGTGCTTTTGCAAAAGAAGTTGATCTGAAATCCTTGCGTAGAGTTTAGCTTCTACAATTCGGAGAATAGCAGTTTCACTGCCAACTTTTAGTGGGTGAGAAATTTTAGTTTAGATGTTTGGGGTCAGACATCAGTTTCCGTTATTTCTTTTACATGGTGGTTTATCTATATGAAACATAGCCAAAAATCTTCTGGGGAGCTGTTGGTTGAGATAGTTGATTTTTCACCCCACTAAAACATCCAGAGTAACTTGTAAATAAAGCTGATAGCATATACTCATACGGCTGTGGAAGACTAGTGTAAGAAGTATTAGCCTACCTGTGAATCGTATGTTGTAGAAAATGCTGTTCACATGTTTAACGGGACTTGAATTCAAAGCATGTCAAGTGGATAGTAGATCTGTGGTGATACGAGAGGGATGCAGTGCCTTTCCCCATTAATTCCTGATGGAATTGTTCTATTAGGTTACCATTTGTAATTTTTTTTCTAGTTGTAATGTGTACGTCTGGTAAATAGGTATTATATTTTGGCCTTACAATACCATAACAAAGTTTGTCATTTGGAAATTCCTAATGCCAAGTAACAATGCATGTTTTAGAAGTTTGGAAGATGGTTTTCCTTGAGAAGCAACAACTATGTTTGCATTAAATTCTTTGATTGTTCTTATCAAGAAATTGATCGAATGTTCTCAAACACTGTTTACAGTACTTGGTAGGAGGAAGCCTGGACAGGAGAGGCCATTGCATTGCTGTTCAAGTGTTTCTAGTTAAGTGCTTTTAAACTGGAGAGGCTAACCTCAAAGTATTTTTTTTAACTGCATTCTATAATAAATCTGCATAATATGCTCTTTACGGAAAAGTTATTTGTGTGTCATTTTATTTCTAGGATTAATCTGAGAACCATTTGGACTCTTCAGTCTCCAAAGGACACATTACTTTATCGGTTTGAGCCTAACTTAGAAACTCCTAAATTTTGTGCTGTGGTTCATAGAGGGTCCACCACACTAATCATTTTGTGCATCACTTAGGAAAGGGGCAGATGAGTAAAACTGAAATCTGAAGTCTGAGTATTTCCTTTGCACCAGTAGATGCCACTGTGGTGGAAACCCTACTCAACAGCACAGCCACTACACAGCCACATTTTTCATAATTTGAGTTTTCTGTTAGAGAAGATGTCCACAGAGGATACTAAGTTGTGAAGGCCAGTTATATTCAGAAGACCGTTCTGAAGGTCTTCTGTTTGAATCTCTGGCAGCCTTTTCCCTGGGACTTTTATTTCAAAGGGTGGTGAACTTCCTGGGACAACCCACCCAAGCCTAACTCACACAGTATTTATTTGCTGAAATCTAGCACATGACAGTCATCCTGATCAAGACTGACATTAGGTATTTCTCCATGAAAATTCACATGCTACTGTTTCCCGCCCCCGCCCCCCTGCCCCCCTTTTTTTTTGAGTCAGAGTCTCACTCTGTTACCTAGGCTGGAATGCAGTAGAATGATCATGGTCACTGCAGCCACTGCAGCCTTGACCTCCTGGGCTCAAGCAATCCTTTCGTCTCAGCCTTCCAAGTAACGGGAACTACAGGGACGCACCACCATGCCTGGCTAATTTTGTGATTCATTGTAGAGACAAGGTCTCACCAAGTTGCCCAGACTGGTCTCAAACCCCTGGGCTCAGGCTATCCTCTCACCTCAGCCTTCCGAAGTGCTGGGATTACAGACTTTTTCCCCCTTTTATGAGGAGCACCGTCCTGTCATTTTCAAGAGTATTTGCGTATTTTAAAGCCATTTGTGTTCAAGGTTTAATCGTGCTGGAAAATCCATCCTTCAGTCAAGCTGATCAAATTTGAAGTGAGCAGATTCACTAGAAATAGAAAATAAATCTTTCCAGATAGAAACTCCCAGCAAGTCTCCTTACAAAATGGTATTGGGAAGGAAAGGAGATAGCCAGTGGTCCTACTACTGCCAGTGAAGTTAACAGACCTTAGAGGAGAAAATACAAGACACTAAACATTCTTATTCAGGACAGCCTATCTCTTTTGAACAGTTCTAGCCTCAGTTGAATTCCAAAACCAGTAGTTGCTGGTTCCTAGGCTGATAGATCTGAAAGGCACTAACTCATGAATGTGCCCAAGGCTCATACATTACTTTGTCTGAGAGGTGCTCAGTAAAATGTAAAACAAGGACATATAACAGGCAGAACACACCCTTTGCCATTGATTGAAAGTATTTCTTAAATAGGTTCTGATAGAATATATCACTGTTCTGATGCTAAATAGCTTAGGGCCATCCAAGAATTAAAAATCAGTCGCTCAAAATGAATGCTGAATCAAAGTGAAGGACGATAAATGACAGGAACAAAGAGATTCATGCAGCTATTCAGACTCAGGCAATAAACATCGATTTGAAGTCAGCAAGCATTTAGGATTCTACGTTTCCAGAATGTTGTGTAAATGAGTGCCCACAGGAGATTTGGGTTTTCAGAGAGCTTTAATTTTAAATGAAATGGACAGAACTCACTACAGAGTACATAGATTTTCTCAAATATTAAATTGCAGGAGATTAAATGCACTCTACGGGCATGTCATGACCAAAAGTGAATGGGTGACTGGAGTGTGCCATACTTCACAGTGCCCACCAAGCCCTGCGGAATGTTTACCTCTGCTTAACAAGTGCATATCCAACAACATTCATCTCAAGGTCAACAATTCAGACTGAATCTGCACACACAGCTAACCTTAAAATTATTCGGGAAAGCTGGGTATGGTGGCTCATGCCTGTAATCCCAGCACTTTGGGAGGCTGAGGCAAGAGATTGCCTGAGCCTAGGAGTTGGAGACCAGCCTGGGCAACATGGTGAAACCTTGTCTCTACAGTAAAATTTAAAAGATAAAAATAAGCCGGGCTCGGTGGCTCAGCCTGTAATCCCACGCCTTTGGGAGGCTGAGGTGAGTGGATTGCCTAAGCCTGCGGGTTCGAGACCGGCCTGGGCAGCGAGACCTCATCTCTACAATAAATCAAAACATCAGCCGGGCGTGGTAGCGCATGCCTGTAATTCCAGCTACTTGGAAGGCTGAGGCGGAAGGATCGTCTGAGCCTAGCAGGTCAAGGCTGCGGTGGCCGGGAGCGGCCACTGCACTCCAGTCTGGGCGACAGAGTGAGACTCCAACTCAAAAAAAAAAAAAAGATAAAAATAAAAAATTAGCCGGGCATGGTGGTGCATGCCTGTAGTCCTAGCTACTTGGAAGGCTGAAGTAGAAGGATTGCCTGAGCCCAGCAGGTCAAGGCCATGGTAGCTGTGTTGATTGTGTTACTGCACTCCAGCCTGGGCAGCACAGACTCTGATTAAAAAACCAAAAAAAATTATTTGGGAAGAAGGTAGACTATGAGTGACAAGTATTCTTTCCTCCCTCCTTGTTTGGTCTTCTGATGCTAAAGTAAGACAGGAAGGGAATTTTTTTGTTTTCCAAGTATATTGCCGCTCTTGGCAATGCTTAATTCACATCTGAAATTCTCACTCTGTGACTCACCAAAAGTTACATGGCAATCAGGTAGATAGATTTGCTTCTCACATACCTCATTTCTTCAGCAGTCGTTCCCTGCTGTTCGTGAAAGGTCATTTCAATCATGGCTATGTTTGTGAAAGACATAAGGAGATTATTCACAAGTGGTTGAGATGTGCTGCCTGCCTTCAGCATTTCTTCTTTCAGAATTCAGATGAGGGACTTGGTGATTCTTCTATACGGTGAATGAGCACCAAGCAGATGCTATGGCCACTGCTCAGATCCCTCTTTCAAGGGTGTCAGGGCCCTCCTGGCTGACAGTCCCACTCAGGCCACACAGAATTTTCAGTGCTTCTAATTCACCATGTTACCTCTTGCCTCCGCCTAGAAAATTCTCTCATTGTCCCAGCCCAGGCCAGCTAACCCCACACTGGGTGTGCAGTGACTTATGTCTGTCCTGCTCACCTCTGTCCAAATCACTAGCAGCTACCTCTGTGCCCAACCTAGAGTGCTCAATAAGTATTACTAAAATAATTAATTGACTCTTTAATATTTGTTCTGCAGGTCTCTGTGAGTAAAGTCTCTTCCCCCTGAGAATCAATGCCAACCACTCCTTCCAGGTCTTCTGTTGTGCCCCATTCTTCCCCACGAAAATATATATTGTCTTTTGAACATAATTTTTAAATTATTGGACTTCCCTGTATAAACATAAATTGGGTAGAAATGAGATTCCTGGTAGCCATTGGTCATGGTAGACATCCAACATCCAAGTGGACTAGATGGATCGGATGGGTGGACGGGTGGGTGAATGGGTGGGTGGATGGATGGATGGATGAATGGGTGGGTGAGTGAGGATTCTGGAGACAGAGGAGTGAGCAGTCACTGAAAAGGAATAGAAAAATAATGAAGAAAAGGAAAACAATGAAGCCTGTTCCATTTCCTTAGATAGTGAAGCCAGTAAGCAGCTCAGTGCTTTAAAATGACAAATTGTCAGGTAGCTAGAGCAACAGGAATGAAAGGGAGATAGTAACATAATTATGTTGGAGTAGGATAATTGGTGAGAAAAGAACAAGAAAAACGTTCATTTTTAAAATGTTCTTTTCAAAACAGGGTGATTGGTTAAAGGGTAAGTGACTGGGAAGGCACATGAGAACTTTCCAAGGTAATGAAAACGTTCTGTATCCTGATTGAACAACACAGTAATAGTCATAGTAATAGGTGTATACACTTGTCAAAAACTCATCAAGCTGTATACTTATAATGGGTGCACTTTGCAAGTATAAAGTATGCCTCAATAAAGTTGATTTAACTTAAAATTCAGGATAAAGGAAAAAAACGAACTCTTAAACAGTGGGCAAAGTTGAGGGAATAGTCTTTATCATCATATCCTTTTGAAAACATTTTTCAAGTACATAATGCTTTGATAACATTTTAAAAATACAGTGTTATACAGCAAGGCAAAGCAGCATCCCAAATTAGAGTGAGCATCCTAATTAG
Organism: Cephalopachus bancanus; assembly: GCA_027257055.1. NCBI lineage: Eukaryota > Metazoa > Chordata > Mammalia > Primates > Tarsiidae > Cephalopachus > Cephalopachus bancanus. The sequence continues at coordinate 1,030,564 of JAPVLO010000260.1, read as the reverse complement.
TATTTTCTGGAAGACATTGATATGTCCATAACAGTTTGTTAAATTTAAAAATCAGGCCAGGCACAGTGGGTCACACCTATAATCCCAGCATTTTGAGAGGCAGAGGTAAGAGAATTACCTGAGCCCACAGGTTCAAGACTAACCTGGGTAATTTGGCGAAACCTCATCTCTACAGTAAATAAAAAAATTAGCCGGGTGTGGTGGCACGTGCTTGTAGTTCCAGTTACTTGGAAGGCTGAGGCGGAAGGATCACCTGAGCCCAGCAGGTTGAGGCTGCAGTGGCCATGAGCATGCCACTGCACTCCAGCCTGGATGACAGAGTGATACTCCAATTCAAAATAAATAAATAAATAAAATAAAAATCAGGCAGGAGGGGTAGGGTTCAGAAACTGCTTACCTATATAGGAAATGGGCCACGTGAGACCCAATTCCCACCACTGCACAATATGCCCATGCAACAAATATACATGTGTACCCCCGAATCTAAAATTTTTTTAAACTATTTTTAAAAACCCACATATACTGCCAGGCACATAATAAGTGCTCAATAAATTTATTTTAAGTTAAAAAAAATCAATTTGGACTATATTTGCTTCCTTGAGTTTAATATATAACTAATTTCTTATGTGTTCAAAAACAATATGTTGCTACTTCAAGAACAGTATACACATGTACAGTCAGCCCTGATATTCAGCACTTCCATATATGCAAATTAAAGCAACCAGCGAATGGAAATATTCTAAAAATTAAAAATAATACAGCAATAAAAATAATACAAATAAAAAATACTGCGTAACAACTGTTTACATAATTTATACATTGTATTAGGTGTTATAAGTAATCAAAAAAGTATTTAAATCACTATAATTGGATGATAAGCATAAGTTATATGCAACCACTTTATATAAAGGACTTAAACATCCAAAACTTTGTTATCTTTAGGACGTGCTGGAGCCAAATCCCATGGATACTGAGGGTCAACTGTATATAAAATACTGAAAAGACCATGGATGGTGATCCTCAGACCTTTGCTTTGAGCCCTAAATACTAGAAACGACTAAATTTGTTCTCAGGAAGGAAATTTTGCCATAAACTAATATTGCCAGACAGCCTACCCATACATGAAATGAGTTGTGTGGCCCAGCCTGCTTGTGCCACATGGGCTGGGCCATGGGTGAGCCACTAAGCCAGTGATGGAAATCACAAATTACAAAAAAATCAGAATACTTTTTGGAAATAAATCTTCCTCCCCCGGGAACAAGGCATTTGAATCTTGACAGGGATACACTACTGAGGTGCTAGGCTACTAGTCCTCAAAAAGGCAGAAGCAATGGTGACCAACAGGTCTCCTTAAAGGCTTAGACTTTAGGGATAGTCCCACCTTATTGACCAATGCTTGGATGACTGCAGTAGAGAACGTGAGTCCTTTGAAGCAAGAGTCTAGGTGAACTGAGAATGGGAGTCATACAAGGCCATATAGACAAATCCTTGGTGATGGCTGTCCACCCTGATCAGGAGTCCTAGATTCAGACCATGTGTCCAGAACAACTCAGCCCAACTGTGTTCAAACCCTGCTCAAAACTTCTTCCAACTGCAGAAGTCCATGGAGAAGGGAAGAATAGAAAGGGTTACTCGTTTTCAAAAGTGAGGGGAGACTGGTGCAGAAGAAAGGCTAATCGTGCACCAGGCAAGGTTGTGTATGCAGGGTAGGGCAGTGCTGATTCAGCAGGTCATATCTCCCACTGCTGCTCTGTGGCATGTCAGGGTCTCCCCTGCAGGCCCAGGTAAGCTGGCTCTCATGGCGAGATGGCCCTGGTACACCACCGTCTTAGTCCATTTTGTGCTGCTATAATAGAAGACCGCAGGCTGGGTAATTTATAATGAATAGAAATGTATTTAGTTCATAGTTCTGGAGGGTGGGAAGTCCAAGATTGAGGGGCTGCGTCTGGGGAGGGCCTTTTTGCTGCATCATAACACAGTAGATGGATCGTGTGTGTGTGTGTGTGTGTGTGTGTGCGTAGGAGGGGAGAGTGAGGAGAAGGAGGAGGAGAAGACAGCACTATCAATTGAACTCACAGTCCCAAGCCCTCTATAATTGGTATTAATTTATTTATGAGAGAGGAGCCCTCATGAACCACATACCTCTCACTAGACCGCAGCTCTCGCTCTTTTTTTTTTTTTTTTTTTTTGAGTTGGAGTCACACTCTGTTGCCCACACGCTCCGGGCCACCGCAGCCTCGACCTGCTGGGCTCCGGTGATCCTTCCGCCTCAACCTTCGCAGTAGCCAGAACTACAGGCGCGCGCTACTGCACCCGGCTAATTTTTTATTTATTGTAGAGACGAAGTCTCACCAAGTTGCCCAGATGGGTCTCAAACCCGCAGACTCAGGCAATCCACTCACCTCGGCCTCCCAAAATGCTGGGATTACAGACTGAGCCACCGAGGACAGACCTCACCTCTCAATGCTGTTTGTTGCATTGGGGATTAAGTTTCCAACACACGCTTTTGGGAGGACACATTCAAGACACAGCAGACAAGGCCCTTGGCCTGTCCTAAAGGGCATAGAATGAATGATGTTGGGCTGGAGCTTGCTCAGGGGAGCCGTGCTTAGGAGGAAGAGACCAGAAAAGTTATGACAAGTTTCTAAGACAACCCAAAGAGAAGCTGCTGCAAATGAAGTGAATGCCACGGTGTGCTTGAGGAGGCCTTCAGAAACGAGATGGGGCCACTCAGGCCCTTTCTTCAGATAGGCACCCTTGACTCCCACCCCCATGCTCACCCCAGCTCCTAGACTGCTGGCCAAGGGGGCAGCCCACTTGTCATTTGCTGACAAGTGCCAAGCGGGCCTCAGCCAGACCCTGGCCATGTACACCTACCCTCCACGCCTCTGCCACTCACTCCCCTGCAGAGACGCAGGGTGGGGGAGGGACAGAGGAGACATTATGCACAGCAAGGCCTACCTCCCCCTGAACCAGGACCAGATTGATGGCGAGAACTGGAAACAAGGAAGCTGATCCTGGGCCCGATGGGGTTGAGCTTCGGCCTCCAGGACCGCCCACCAGCCTGGGCAGCAGCGCCCCCTCCTGTCTTTGGGCTGTGCAGGCAGAGAGAGAACGGAGGAGACAAGGCAGAGTGAGGATAGGAAGAGGTGGAGGTTGTTACAAGGAAGATGGCAGGGTCAGCCTAACCCGGAAAGAGATTTTTGAGCAAAGTCTTGCCGGAAATGAGGAAGAGAAGCTTGAGTGTCTTCGGTATCTGGAGAGAGCGTTCAGGCAGCAGAAAAGAAGAGAGGTTGTGGGGTAGGAGTGATCCCGACTTGACTGGGCACAGTGAGGAGGCCTGAGTGTCTGGAGGGACTGAAGGTGCAGATGGTGGAAGGCAAGGTCAGAGGTGGCCTGGGCAGGGCGTGCAGGCCATGTGAGAGAAGGTGAGGGACTCAGTGGGTGGGCATCCCCAATCTGAAGAAAGAGTTCCCGCATCACCAGCTACCAGAGTGTTCCCTGGGGTCAGCTAAGTCCTGCTGGAGGTTGTGCCCCTGGGCTGGAGGGAACAGGATTGGTGGGACTGAAGTTGTGAGATGGCCAGGAGTTGTGGGGGGGCAGAAGAGGGTCCCCAAGTTTCCCTCCCCATACCCTGGGTGAACCTGCCTGCAAAACCCTTTCCCCTTGAGTGTGACAGGACCTCTGACTCTGACGGTGTAGCACTCCTGTGATTATGCTCCTATAGATGGAAAAAGAGAGTTTGCAGCTGTCACTAAGATCTGTACTCAGTTGACTCTGAGTTCATCCCAAAGTAAAATTTTTCTGGGTGGGCCTGACCAAATCAGGAGAGTGCGGAAAGGACGCGTGGGCAGCAGCAGGTACTCTGCTGCTGACCTGGATGAGCGAGCACCTGGATGAGGTAAGGGGAGGAGCTGTGTGGCCAGGGCAGGAGGGCAGCCTCCGGGAGCCAAGAACAGTCCCTGGCCAGTAGCCAGCAAGGAAAAGGGGCCTCAGTCCTACAACCGCAAGGAGGTAGATTCTGCTAACAACTACATGAGTTCTCATGAGTTCTGCATTAATTCGGATGAGACCATGGCTCTGGCTGCCACCTTGACTTCATCCTGGTGAGACCCTGAACAGAGGACCCCGCCAGCCCACACCTGGACTTCTGACCCATGGAAACTGTGAGATGATGCATCTGTTGTTTTAAACTTTTATGGGGCAATTAGTTATGCACCAATTAAAAAAAAACTAATATAAAGGTGTGACCTCTCACTGGAGCCAGGCTCACATGGACACAAAGCCAGCCCAAGGCCAGCACCTCACCTCTGGGGCAGGTGTGTGTCCCGGGAGCCCTCAGCCCAAACAGCTCTGAGCTCTCCTCAAATGCTCCCTGGACTTCATGTGTCAGGACATGTTGATTTAAACACTGGTGTCTTGTCTCCTTTTTAATGAATGAATTTATGAAGATATTTTAATAAGCTCTTTCCTAGGCAATTTTGCAAAAGAGATATAGCTATGAATTGGGGTGAGTTGTGCTTTTTTTAAAGTGAACTGACTCAGAAACAGAAAACCAAGCATTGCATGTTCTCACTCATACTTGGGAGCTAAATGGTCACAAAGATAGAAATAATAGACACTGGGGACAACAATAAGGGGGGATGGATGTAGGGAGGGGAGTTAGGGTTCAGAAATTATCTATGGGGCACTATGTTCATTATCTGGGGAATGGGCCACCTGAGACCCAATCTGCACCACTACACAATATGTCCATGTAATGAACATGCATGTGTACCCCCAAATCTAAATTTTAAAAAATGTAAGATACTCTACACTGTTGTAAAATACCAAAATAAAGTTACTATGATTTTAAAAATCAGAATTCCCATGATTATTTGAACTAGTGGAAGAGTGGCAACACAGGTAATACAACGTGTATTACAATAGTGCAATATTTCATTGAATACTCATTCAAAGAGTATCTTTTGAGCATCCAAATGTGCCAGACACTGTGCACAGAGCTGGAGATAAGGTGACAAAAAGAGCTGTCACGGTGCCCGTGCCCACAGAGCTTAGTAGGAGGGATTTGACAATAAACATATGAATAAATAATCTGAGATAGTAAAAGAGTCCACGAAGAAGATAAACAAGATATATTTGTTTGCCAAGGCAAATTGCCACACAACCAATAGTGTCTCGAAACAACACAAATGTATTATCTTGCAGCGCTGGAGGTGAGAAGTCAAAAGTCAAGGTGTCAGCAGGGCTGTGTTCCTTCTGGAGGCTCTAGGAGGATCCTTTGCCTTTTCAGCTTCTAGAGGACACGGGCATTCCTTGGCTCTTGACCTCATCCTTGTGTCACTCCAATCCCTTGCTTCTTTCATCCGTTTTAATCACCCCCGTTCACCCTGTTGGTGAAGATTCCCACCCTACGGAAGCCCACAGCAGTATATTAGTCACATATACGCACAGCCTGAGGGGCGGAGAGACACTGCAGGCCATACAGGGCCAGACAGTACAACCTTGTACTAGGGAGCAGAATGAACAACCAGAGACTGTAGGAGTGAAGTCCAGGGCAGAGGTGACCACGATCAGAATTAGAGAAAAGGGATGGAGATGACGAGAAGTCAGATTCAAGACATATGAAGGAGGACTACCCCCAAACCGGAATTTATTTATTTTTAAAATTATGTATTTATTCTTACATGTTTAAACTTCAGTCACCTTCAAAGTACTCTCCGTTTGAGTGTCTATCGAGACACTTTTTCCACCGCTCACAACAGTTTTTGAACTCATCAGTTTTTATGTCTTTTAGTGCTTCTATCGTTTCTTTGTTTCATCTCTTTCACATTGGCAACGCATTTCCCTTAGAGGACATTTTTCATTCTGGAAACAAACAAACAAAAATGTTACTCGGGATGAGATTGGGTGAATAGGGAAGGTGGGGCACAGCTATTTTTAGTCAAAAACTGCTGAACACTCAGTGTGGGCAGGTGCCTTGTCATGGTGGAAGAATCCATCACCTGTTTGCCACAACTTGGGAGGTTTCTTCTGCAGGGCAGCCTCTCCCAGCAATGCTAGCTGGTACACTGATGTCAACGGGTTCTTAGAACACTTATCCAGCAGGGGAAGCCTGTACTACAAGGGACCCACCCTCCAAAAGATAATTTCAGGTTTTTTGGGTCCCCTTCTTATGGTTGGCCTGCTTGTTGTGTGTGTTGGGATTGAAGGGAAGGGTACAGCTGTTGTGTTTTGTTTTTGTTTTGTTTTGTCTGCAGGAGGACAAATCTGGAATGACTGCTAGGTTTTTGTCTTTAACAAAAGGATGATAATGCCACTAACCAAAATGCAGGCGCCTGCACGAGGACCAGGTTTGGAGGGTAGATAAGTTACCTGTGTCTGTATAAGAAATTACCCCAAAAGTTAGTGGCTTAAAATAATACACATTTATTATCTCACAGTTTCAGTGGGGCAGGATTTAGGGCACAGTTCACCTGGGTGTCTCTCATGAGACTACAATCTATCACATCCCAGATCTCTCATGAGACTGTACTGACGGCATTGACCAGGGCTGTCATCCTGAGATGCAAGTGAGACAGGATTCCTCTGTTAGCTGGAGGACAACCTCAGTTCCTTGTCAGGTGACTTTCTCCACAAGAACCAGAGAGAGAAGATCAACAAGATGCAAGTCACAAACTGGGCTTGGTGGCTCAGCCTGTAATTCCGTGCCTTGGGAGGCTGAGGTGAGTGGATTGCCTGAGCCTGCGGGTTCGAGACCTGCTTGGGCAACTTGGCGAGACCTCATCTCTACAATAAATCAAAAAATCAGTTGGGCATGGTAGTGCACGCCTGTAGTTTCAGCTACTTGGAAGGCTGAGGCAGAAGGATCACCGGAGCCCAGCAATCAAGGTTTGCAGTGACCACTGCACTCCAGTCTGGGTGACAGAGTGAGACTCCAACTCAAAAAAAAAAAAGGTGCAAGTCACAGTCTTGTGTAACTTAATCATAAAAGCAACATCCATCACTTGTTCTACCATATATTCTATTCATTCTCAACAAGTCACAGGTCCAGCCCATGGTCAAGGGGAGGAGACTACACAAGGACGTGAATACCACAAGGCAGATCATTGGAAGCCATGTCACAACCTGCCCTTCCTAGAGGAGTCGTCTGACTTGGGGTATGCTAAGTTGATAATGCCTCCTAGACATCCAAAAGCCTCGAGGTGGTGAAGACAGCTGGATATGGTCATCTGATGCTCCAAAGAGAGTTCTGAGCTGGAGAAACAAAGTTGGGGATATCAGCATGCAGGTGGTTTTGATGCTACTTGATTTTAGAATGCTTTCCAAAAACCCAAACCCATGACTCCCACAGGGCCAAGTCCCAACCCTCCCAGTACCCCTTTCTGCTCAGTCCCTCCAAGGGAGCTGGAAGGCAGGGCTGGTGACCCATACGTGGAGGAGCTCATGGCTCAACTGACAAGCTTCCTTCCCCTCAAGGTTGCGAATGCTACATGTTGCTTCTTCTGTGATGGTGATGTCCCTACCTGTCAGTGAGAAGTGAGAGACTTTTTATGGTTTCATGAGTTTCTTTCATGACCTGGAGAGCCATTGCCTTAAAACAAAACTAGCAGCCTCATTTTTGTTGTTGTTGGTTTTTTTATGGGTTTTTTGTTTTGTTTTGTTTTGTTTTTGAGTTGAGGTCTCACCCTCTCGCCCAGGCTAGAATGCAATGGCACAATCACAGCTCACTGCAGCCTTGACCTTCTGGACTCAGGCAATCCTTCCACCTCAGCCTCCCAAGTAGCTGGGACCATAGGCATTTGCCACCATGCTGGCTAGTTGTATTTATTTTTATTTTTGAATTGGAATCTCACTCTGTCACCCAGGCTGGAATGTAGTGGCACACTCACAACCACTGCAGCCTCGACCTGCTGGGCTCAGGTGATCCTTCCCCCTCAGCCTCCTAAGTAGCTGGAACTACAGGCACATGCCACCACGTCAGCTAATTTTTTGATTTATTGTAGAGATGAGATCTCGCCAAGTTGCCCAGGCTGGTCTTAAATCCGTGAGCTCAGGCAATCCTCTCACCCTGGCCTCCCAAAGTGCTGGGATTATAGGCGTGAGCCACCACACCTGGCCCTTTTTTATTTTTTGTAGAGACGAGGTCTCACTGTGTTTCCCAGGCTGGTCTCAAACACTTGGCCTCAAGTGTTTCTCCTACTTTGGCCTCCCAAAGTGTTAGGATTATAGGCATAAGCCACTGCACCCAGCCAGCAGTCTCATTTTTTAAAAAAGATTCATGAATTGCATAAAGTGTCTTGAAACTCAGATAAACTAAATAGACTTCTCTCTTCCTTCTTAGTTCTTCTCGTTATTATTATTATATATTGCATAGTTTATCTCTGGCTCTTTTTAGTTTTTATTTTAAAGATGTGGGGTATAATTCAGGGTTAGGTACATAAGTGGTCATCGTACAGGTAAAATTTCGTACTCTTATCGATGTTATGTGCCCCCTAGTTCTCGAAGTTCAGCTTGTCCCTGATGAGCAGTAAACTATGATCTGCCCTAATACAAACATATGGCTTCCCTTTATTGTGTCAGACACTTGGCTAAACCCTTTGTGTAACTTCCTGTCCCATCTAATTTGTACAACAACTCTATAAGTATTCTTTTCCCCATTGTACATTTGGGGAAACTGAGGCACAGAATATAAAATTACTTGCTCGAGGTCATACAGTCAGAAAGTGATCAAGATAAAATTTCAACCCGTATTTATCTGACTTGAGAGCTGCTGCTCTAACCACCACACCATACAACATCTCTGGCACTGAAGGTTGTGGCCACCAGGGCACAAAGATGGCCCCCAGAGAGCTATACCTGCCAGTATCCAGGCCCTGGTGACATCCACTCCCACATTGAATCTGGGTTGGCTGTGAGACTTCATGTAACTTGTGGAAGTGACGCTGTGCCCGTTCTGGGCCTAAGAAGGACAGGCAGCATCTGCTTCTGTTCCCTTGGCAGCTGCTGCAAGAAGTCCAGCTACCTGCTGGGGAGAGGTCACGCAGGGAGGCCCTAAAGGATGAGAGGCCTTCATGGAAAGAAAGCTACAGGGAGGAGCACCAAGAAATCAGTCACACCAACAAAGAAGCCATCTTGGAATGTTCTAGCAAAATTAAGGCTTCAGAGAACATACCCTCCACCAGCCTTATGGATCAGAGGAACTGCCCACTGAAGCAAGCAAGAGAGATTATAACAGTGGTTGTTTCAAGTCACTAAGTTTTCAGGTGATTTGTTATCCTAGTAGATAATTAAAACGCCAGTTTAAATCTTCTCTCAGCTAATTTTGTGCCATTAGTGAAGCATAAACACTCCTGACTATATATAGTGCTGTAGTCGAGAAAATCACCTAATTCTATGGGTGAAAAGAACACTTGGGTGAACATATCATTTTAAAAAAAGGTGAAGAAAGACCCTAGTTGTATTGATTTTATGTCATTTATATTCACTTCTTTAGATAGATATTTTTATAAAGCTGTCCAGTGACTGCTTCCTCACTTTTTGCTTATTTTCTGTTACATAAACACACACGCACACACACACACACACATACACACACACACGCACGCACACACACACACACACACACACACACACACACATCTCTGTCATAATGCTTGGTTGTTTTTCAGCCTCTCAAGAGTCACCTCATAGATGTTCTCCCAGAAACACCAACAGCATGAGTTAAACAGATCAATTAAACCCATCAGGCAAAGTGTTAAATTCTTTGTATGCCTCGGAGGAAAGATGGTATGTCATTCCAGGTAGTGGTGTCATTATGCACAGTCCTTGCTCTAAAAACCATTCTGAAAGCCAGAGCAGATGTCTTTGAAACTTTTCTGAAGCATGCCACAGTTGGTATGTCACTAGAACCCTCTCGCATCTCATATAAAATCCACCCTTATAATGCAGTGGCATCTTAAAGTAAAGACATTGCAATAAACCAAACATGACCTGCTCATGGGGTCATCTCTCCTGTGCAAGGGAGATTCTTGGGTATCCCATCCCTAGGCCATCATTTAATTCCCCAAGAAAGATATTCGACTGACTTGCAGATGTGTGGTTATGTCTGTCATAATTAGAGACGCGTTTCACTTCTTCCAGACAGCCGTCCTGAGGAGCTTAACAGGCCCAGGCTCTCGTATACCTCACATTCGTCCATCCAACCCTCTCTCATGAACACCAAAATTGTATATCCTGCTGAATACTGCATGTCCCCTTCACCTTTCCTGGTCTCAGTGACGGGTACCCCTGAGTGAGTGATGGATATTCTACGCAGTGACTCAAGCTAGCACCATGGAAGGTGTTGTGTCCTCTGTCTTCCTGTCCCCCACTTCAACCACTCCAATTCCTGGTCACTCTCTCTTCCGACTATCTAAAGGACTCGTCCCCTCTACTCTGCCCCCAAAACCACTTTCTTAATTCACCCCTCATCATTTAACACTAAGCCTACCCCACCTCGTCTCCACACTACTGTCAGGGCGAGCTTTCAAAAGCATCAAGTCTTCAAATATATGTCTGATCATCTTCAAAGACCAATCTCAGTCTCCTAACGTGCATCCATCTGTGAGGATTCTTCCTCAGCTCCCATGGAGACTTCAGGCACACAGGAAGTGGGGGTGTCTGCACTGGTCTGGGTGTGCCATGCTTTCCCTTCCTCTGTGCCTTCACCCATGATGGCTTCCTCTGACCTTCCAGCTTCAAGTCATTCTCCAGGAAGCCTCTTGAGCATCATGTCCTTTGGGAAGTCTTACCTGACACCTGCCAGTCCCATCCATCAGTACTATGTGTCCCTGCTCTGAACGCCTGCAAAGCCATTGTGTAGCCCTGCACAACCTTCACCACACTGAACTCGGCTGCAACAGTTGGCTTCCCTGCCCTTCTCCCCACCCCACTGACCAATGGGTTCAACTTCTTTGTCTCTGATTTCTCAGCACCCACCAGAATGCTTGGAATGAAATAGTCACTCAATAAATATTTGTTGCTTACAATCCAACTAACTCAATTCTTGTTTCTTTGTAGATGCAGATCTCCCCAGACACAATAGAGCAGTGCTGGGTCTGTGTGGGAAGTAGAACCTTAGGCAAAGTGGTGAGGCACATAAATATTTCACAGGGGTTGTTTTCTCAGTGGAGACTGTGTGTTCAAACATGGAAACCTGAGCCTGGATTTCTCTAGGTGTTTCCAGAACAGGCTGGTCCTCATTTTCTGAGCACCCTGGCTGTGTTCATATTGTGAGCTGCCTGATGTATTAATATCAGGCCAGTGGGGCTAAGCTGAAGCAAAAAAAAAAAAAAAAATCACTTAATGATGAGAACACATTACAAAGACATAATTATAGAAACTCAGCAATTTTCCGAAAGACTGTTCCCTTGGGACCTGTAGGGTCAACCTTGAAGAGTTGGGATAGAGTGGACATTCCTGAATTAATGACCGACAATATGGAACTGCTATGGGCTCATAATGCTGAATGCACAGTAGCAATTCATTCCTGAGGAATTATCTATAGGGAGCAAGAACAAAATGATCGCCTGATGTAACGTATTTAACATATAGGGGGGAATCCCTCCGAAAGACGGAATTTATTTATTTATTTTTATTTCTATTTTTGAGTTGGAGTCTTACCCTGTCGCCCAGACTGGAGTGCAGTGTCCGCTCCCGGCCACCGCGGCCTCGACCTGCTGAGCTCCGGCGATCCTTCCACCTCAACCTTCCGAGTAGCCGGAATTACAGGCGCGCGCTATCACGCCTGGCTAATTTTTTTATTTATTGTAGAGATGAGGTCTCGCCTGCCCAGGCAGGTCTCGAACCCGCGGGCTCAGGCAATCCACTCTCCTCAGCTTCCCAAAGGCACGGGATTACAGGCTGAGCCACCGAGCCCGGCTCGGAATTTATTTATTACAAATTGTGTATTTATTCTTACATGTTTAAACTTCTGTCACCTTCAAAGGCTCTTTTTGATGCAGTACAACTATTGAGACACTTTTTCCACTGCTCAAAACAATTTTGAACTCATCAATTTTGATACCTTTTAGTGCTTCTGTCGTTTTTTGTTTCACTCACTTCTTCCACATAGGCAAATGTCTTCCTCTGAGGACTTTTTTCTTCCCAGGAAACAAAAGAAAATCACTTGGGTGAGATAGGATAAACAGGGAGGGTGGGGCAAGGGGGTCATGCCATTTTTGGCCAAAAACTGAAGAACACTCAGGGTGGTGTGGGGGGGAGGGGTTGCATTCATAAATCACTCATCATGTAATGGACAAACACATTGAAAGAATCTACAAAAAAAAAAGTATCTGAAACCGAACCCAGTTTCACAACAACACTAGCTGGTACACTGATACTGATGGGTTCCTAGAACACTTACCTAGCAGGGAAAGCCTACATACTACAAGGCGCCCCCCTCCAAAAATAATTCTGGGTTTTTGGGGGTCCCCCTTTGCACAAGCACTTCTGCAAATTGCCTGACAAAGAGCGTGTATTGAAATGATTTTAAAACTATATACTATTTTTAAAAACAATTGAAAACCTTTTTTCCTTCACAGCCCACTGTCTTATGCCATTCAAGCAACTGAATACACTTAGAAAGTTCCAGCATCCTGGAGGTGGAATCTTTGTTTTCCCTGGGAGCTGGGGGTAGCTACAGAAGATGCTCCAAGTCAGGTCCTTTGTAGGATCTGGTCTGGTTTCTCTTGAGGCAAGGAGGCAAAGGAAGAAACCTGCCTGGACCAACTCAGGACACATCAACAAAGCAAGCACAGGAGACCAGCAGCCCATAGGTGAGGATTAGAGGACACTTGTTTGCAATCCCCATGTCAGCATGGTCCTGCTCAGGTCTCCAAGACCTGGGCAAAGAGGTTTCAGGTCCCAATCCCATAGCTTTGGGAATGCCTGAGCCCGGCATGATGCCTGCTGACTACCCCCCCATTCCCACTCTCCCCTCCCACCTCTGCCTGTCTTTTGACCCATACCTTTCAGGTCATAAAGAGCTGCTCCATCATGGATTTCCACACACAAAAAGATGGTCTATGACCTTGTTTTTTGTTTTGTTTTTAATGGCTTTACTGAGATATAATTTGCATATATATTAAATTCACCCTTTTAATGTGCACACTTCAATGGTTTTTGGTATATTCACAGATATGTGCAACCATCACCACAGTCAATTTTAAAACATTGCATCACCTCAAAAAGAAACTCCAAACCTTTTAGCTATCACCCTCCCCTCATCCCTCTGCTTCTGCCCCTGTGCCATCAGTCTAGCCCTAAGCTCCCACTAATATACTTTCTTTCTCTATAGATTTCCATATTCTGGACATTCATATGAATGGGATCATATAATATGAGGTCTTTTATGACTGGTTCTTTCACCTAGTATAAAATTTTTTAGACATATTCATGATATACCATGTATCAATACTTCATTCCTTTTTAGGACAGAATGATATTCTATTGTATGGATATAACATTTTGTTTATCCGTTTGTCACTTGATGAACATTTGGATTGTTTTCACTTTGGGGCTACTAGGAATAATGCCGCTATGCATATTTTTGTACTAGTGTCTGTGTGGACATATATTTTCATTTCTCCTGGGGCATACAACTAGGAGCAGAATTGCTGTGTTAAAACTCTATGTTTAACATTTGAGGCGCTTACAGACTATTTTTTGAATTTTGCATTCCCACCAGCAGTGTATGAGAGTTCTGATTTCTCCACATCCTCACCAACATTTTTGACTTTTTGATTCTGGCCATCCTGGTGAGTGTGAAGTGGTATCTCATTGTGTTTTGGATTTACATTTCCCTGATGACCAGTGACGTTGAGTATCTCTTCTTGAACTTATTAGCAATTTGTTTTGATTTGAGAAGAAGGGTCTTATCTTGCAAACACCCTACCATCTCACTTTCCTTCCATCTTCTCCTCAACCTCTACCCCCTAGAATCCCCCAAACACACACCTTGGTCTAAACTATTCTCCTTCCATGACACAAAGTGGCTTCCCCTTCCTCTGAAGACCCTGTGTCTGTCAATATGAGGGCTCAGGGGCTGGGATCTGCCATGAGTGGGCTTACCTGATAGAGGCAGGACATCTCACACCAGCTATTTAGGTGAAAAATTCTCCATTTCCCTACCTCTGTGTGACTGGCACAGGTGAAGGACTTACTGGTGGACAACTGTGACATGTGCATGTGTTTTTTTAATGTGTGTGCTTAAAGTTTGGGAGTGCTACAATTCACAAGGTAGGGAGATCCTCCAAACATTCAGAGGGAAGGAAAGGGTTTGGTGGCATATGTTGAAATCCTGGGCCCCTAAACAGCCTACTTTCGATTGACTTTCCTGACACCAAAATTGGTAGTTTTCTAAAGAAGAAGGAACCTTTGGAGGACAAGGAATTTACTCATGCCTAATGACAGCTGTAATATTTTTCAATATATTTTGGGCCTTTATCCCTGTTTCCTGACGTACAGCTCCTAAAACTCTTGGGATCTCCAGATGCTAACAGTGTCTTTTGTATGCTACTGAGAGGACTGATGGCTGGGTCTCCTAGGTAGCTTCAGGAGGGGTGCTGGTCACCAGAAAGACCAAGGCAGGATTAGAGAATCGTGACTTCTGCCCAAACTCCAACCTCCAGGGAGGGGAGAGGAGCTGAACGTTAAGCTGATCACCAATGGCCAATAATTTAATCAATCATGCCTACATAATGAAGCCCCCATAAAAACCCAAAAGGTCTGAGTTTGGGAAGTTTCTGGATAGCTGAACACATGGAACTTCCTGGAGGGTGGTACACCCAGAGAGGGCATGGGAGCCCTGAGCCCCTTCCCACATTCCTTGCCCTACGCATCTCTTTCATCTGGCTGTTCTGTCCATCTGTATCCTTTGTATTTTCTTTATAATACTGTGTAAATGTAAGGAAAGTGTTTTTCCAAGTTCTGTGAGCCATTCTAACAATTTACTTGAACCCAAGTAAGAAGTCGGGTGAACCCTAATTTGGAGTTGGCCAGTCAGAAGCACAGGCCACAAACTGGGGCTTATCCTCAGTGTCTGGGGGCAGGTAACAGTCTTATGGGACTGAGCCCCCAACCTGCAGGATTTGACACTATCTCCAGGTGGACAGTATCAGAATTGAATTGAATCGGAGAATACTCAGCTGGTGTCCACCACAGAATAGCTTGGTTGGTATGTGGGGAAACCCTGGTGTTAGAAGTGTTGTGTTGAGTGACATGTGAGAGTGGAGAGTAAGAGTGAGAACTCACAGTGAGATTTATATGGAAAGCTCAGAAATTCTAAAGCCATACTTCTTAAGGGAAACTGCTATGGCCACAGTGTTGTGACCTCTGATCATGTGCCATCACCACCCCTGGCTGAATTCCAGGCCCATGCCATACCCTGAGCATGTCTTTCTACTTCACATGTGTCAACAGAGAACAACAGATGGTAGGTCACAATGCACTCTTGTTGACTGATGGAGGAACCAAAAGGTCAGGTCATGATGGAGTCAGGTGAGTGAGTGCAGGGGGTGGGGATAAGCTTTCCTAAGCATAACCCAAGATGAGCTCCATTCAGGTAGGCACAAGAGGGAATTATTAGGAATTAAACAAGAGCTCACTCTAATAAAGGACAATAATATCCTGGGATGAAATAGCCAATCTGGGTTTTGGTTCCTGGTTGGTGTCAAGAAATGGGAAACTGCTATGACCAAGTAAGCGAGAAGAAGTTATGCCAGCAAGTTGAGTCTAATTAATTATGAATTTATTAAACGTGTGGGTCAAGAGTAGGCAAACACCAGAAAAACTCTTGGCAAATTGGTGCAGTTTGTGACAAGCTTTTATAGGTAAAATATGCAGCATTGGCTACATAGCAATTTAGTGACCATAGCAACTATTAACTCATGACTTGGCAACGAAAATGGAAACTTCGATTGTTAAGGAGCTTTGATTAATTTCATGTCAGTATACCCAGTGCTCAGAAAGTCCCTGGAGTTCTTCCATTAAGATATAGTTTAAGGTAGTTACATAGAGACAAGGAAGAAGAATCATTATACAATGGAGTTACTTTGGTTAAGTCACTAACAGAATGTAAGAACAAACTATGAAAATGTCAAAGCGTAACATTTGATTTCAGTTAACAAAGCATACAATTACATGGAAGCTATGGCAAAGGAGTTCTGTAATGGTCAGCAGGCAACAGTCAGCATAACCAGCCCAAAGGAGACAAAACTGGGGGTCTGTGGTCATGGAAATATTACTGTAATCACACGTAGGCATTGATTCTTAGTTAAGGCAGGTAACTAAGATGAAAGTTTTAAACAAAATGGAGTAAGCTGGTTAATATTATTACTTTGCTAGCAATTTGATTTTATTAACTGATTTAGCTTATTTCAAAACTAACAAGCTGGATGACTTTGGCAAATGGACAAATCACCTTCAGGCCAGTTTCTTCATCACTTAAGTTCATTCATTTAATATCTGCACAGAGAATTGAGTACCAGCTAGATTTATGAAACAGTGCTAAATACTAGGAATAGAATTAACCAAAGTCTGTATAATCCAGCCAGGGTTGAATATAGTAGAAACTAAAAGGAAGGACTGGACCATTATTCGTGAGGGAGCCCAATAAAGGCTCCACTGGCAAGGTTATGCTAATACAAAGGTTCCTGTCACATAGGCCAAAAAAGGAAAGGTGTTTTAGACAGTTGGCACAACAGTAAAAGTATGTAAAAGTGGAGTGTTCATCTCCTCAGCCCCCAATTCCCATGACATCAGCATACCTGCTCTAAGGTGTGGGACCTCAGTCCACACCCACTGGTTGGTGATAACACCAAGTTCAAAAGCCACTTTGGAAATCTAGTTATCCCCTAAGGCATACAGATGTTCTGGATTATCACAGACCACATTGTTTCTGAAGCTGAATGTGGCTGAGGTATACCTGAACTGGAAATTAGTAGATGTCATCTTTAACCTGCAGAAGTCAAGGACATTCCAACTGCAAAGTGGGGACCTGCCAGGAGTGAGATCAGCGTTAGTGGTGAGCTCTCATGTCTAAGCTTGTTCCTAGGCCCTGGCATGAGATCTGTGGACCTACAGCTTTCTTTTGTTTACCAACCCTTATGCCCTCAGGTGCTGCTGGTTTTTTAGTACTCCCACATGCTAACCAGCCACCACATCTTGGACCCAGTGACCATAAGCTTTCTCAGCCACCTCCATTTCTCAGGTCTTGCAACTCTATTTCTCTGCCCTAAAAACAATAAGGATATTCCCAATCTCTTTCTTAGACAATTAGATATCTACCTATAGGAAAATAACAAGGGTTGAGACCTGGGGACGAAATTATCTTCTCAGACCAGTGGGTCCTTGTCCCCACTTCCATGCTTGAAACCCCTTCCCCACAGCCAGTAGAGCTATGAGCAGTATAATTCAAGATCTACTTGGGGGGTTGCTCTCATCTTCTGCTTGGAGAAGACTGCTTCTGTGTTTAAGAATATGGAAGCTTTTTTTTTCCTATCAGTTTCCTTTGGGCAGTAACTTACTAGAGCAGATAACCTTGACTTGCCTAGGCCTACTCCCTCTGTAATATGTACACACAAGTAGAGTTCATGATCCCTTCATGAGATGTGGGGTGGTTCCAATGATCAGTTATTTTATGCTTATTGGGAAGTTCAACTTGTATAGCAGTTTCATCCCTGTCACAAACACATACACTCCTTCCCACCTTTGCTGAAGCAGGAGACAGTACTTTCAGGCATGAACAAGTCTTACAGTTCTGGACCAAGAGTGACTGTCCCCCAAAGTCTCCCTTCCTTCATTCACCCCAAAGCAGAAGTTGAGTAGTTGAGGCACCTGATCAACGATTAAGAGATAGGGGTTTGTCAGATGGTCATCAATGGGAGATTGGTTGAATGAATTATGGTATATTCACAAAGTGAATGAAGTGTTATACAGTCATGAAAAAGAAGAATAAAGATTTCTCCCAGTAACTGCTGTGAAATGATGTCCAAGATAGATTGTTAGTAGAAAAATCCAAATACAGACAGGATATAGTGTTATGTGTATAAAAAAAAGATAAATAAAAACACATGTATGTGTACATAAACATATTTGCTTATTTTTTTTTTAATGTTGGAAAGTTAAGCCAGGGCTGGAGGGATAGGGCTGGAGGAAATAATTATCTGTACCTTCAAAAATAATTTTGGTTTTTGAATAAACCATGTAAGTGTTTTACACATGCAACAAATAAATTGAAATTGAAAACAATGAGAAAAAGCCAGCCCAAAACTGTACACACAAAGAAATGAGTCATCAAATTCATAACACAGCATCATGGGAAAAAATTATTTTAAGAAACTGTCAAGCATGACACGTGTCCTGTACATCCTTAGTAGGATACTCTCTATGAGCAGAAAGTATTACAAACTTTGAACTTACTGGGTTTGTTGTTAGTAGTAAAGTTATTATTATCACTTTGACTGCTATGTGAATGTTGTTGCATTGAACAAAAAAGTACTGTGTATTCTTTGATATTTTTAGAAACCATAATTTTCTTTGAAGGGGAAAATAAATACAGCTATTTAAAATAAAACTCAGTAAAGTTAAATTTGAATTAAAAATCAGAGTAAATTCATAATACATGTACACAGTATATGTGTGTATGAGTGTGTAATTAATGACTTTTATCCATGAAAGAGGTTAGAATTTATATTTTAACATCAATAAGCACAACTAATGCCCATGTCTTTCTGTAATAAATGTTGAAGAAATGACATACTTTTATTGCAACCCCCAAAGGAGAAACAGATTCAGGCAAGGACCATCAATGAATGCTGAGACTATTGGGTGAACTTGGTGTCTAAATACCATTTCCCAGGAAAGAGAACCAAGGATTCTCATTGGAATGATTGATTCCAAGTCAGAAATAGGTAAAGCACAAGTGGAGCCTAGGATAACTTATTGTTACAGAAAATAAGGACGTACTTAAAGGCTAATGACTTCATGTCAAAGGGACTCCAGAGGCAGCTTTTGAAGGGGTACCCACTGGTCAAACTGAGACAACTGGAGAATCACAAATAGTAATGATGGTAATTGACACTGAGTTATGAAGAAATCCATGAGTCCATCATGATAGAGAGGCAGAAAAAGAAGAAGGAGGAGGAGGAAGGGAGGGGAGGAGAGACAGCATGCTTCTTTAGGGATGTCTTTCTGTAATAAATGTTGAAGAAATGACACACTGTTATTGCAACTCCCAAAGGAGAAATAGATTCAGGCAAAGACCATCAGTGGATGCTGAGACTATTGGGTGGAAGGTTGTTAAGGAGCAGGATATCAAAGTGTAATTCTACTGATTGCAGTAGTTACTAATTTCAAGAGAAAAATGTACCTTTACCATAAGAGATACAGTGATTGTCGCCTTCAGTAAGTGATCAAAACTAGCAATGCCAGAAGGGACAGGCTGTCATTGTGTGTCCTTCAATGGAATCCAACAGAATGTTCACAGGATCACCTGTGAAGAATTTTTTTTTTTTTTTTTTTGAGTTGGAGTCTCACTCTGTCATCCAGACTGGAGTGCAGTGGCCACTCCCGGCCACCGCAGCCTCGACCTGCTGGGCTCCGGCGATCCTTCCTCCTCAGCCTTCCGAGTAGCCGGAATTACAGGCATGCGCTACCACGCCCGGCTGATTTTTTGATTTTTATTGTAGAGATGAAGTCTCGCTGCCCAGGCGGGTCTCGAACCCGCGGGCTCAGGCAATCCACTCACCTCAGCCTCCCAAAGGCGTGGGATTACAGGCTGAGCCACCAAACCGGCTTGAAGAATTATTAATCTGAGTCTAATCCTGTCTCCAGCCCCATATCCAGTTACAGGAAATACAGAGGAGAGAAGAACAATTCAATGAGATCCCAGTGAAACTGACAGAACTCATATGTAGGATGTTCTATAGGGCGATTGAGCCAAACGCCATAAATTCATCATGAATTCAAAACAAAACTTAAAACCTCTGTGAGAGTCATTAGATGGAGGACCTCACATAAAATTGCAATAGAGGGCCCGGTGCAGTGGCTCAAGCCTGTAATCCCTGCACTTTGGGAGGTCGAGGCGAGTGGATTGCCCAAGCCCAGGGTTTCAAGACCAGCCTGGGCAACCTGGCGAGACCTTGTCTCTACAATCATCAAAAAGTTAGCCAGATGTGGTAGCGCACACCTGTAGTTACAGCTACTTGGAAGGCTGGAGTGGAAGGATTGCCTGAGCCCAGCAAGTTGAGGCTGCAGTGGCTGTGTGTGTGCCACTGCACTCTAGCCTGGGCGACAGAGTGAGACTCCAACTCAAAAAAAAAAAAAAGGGTCCTTTCCTGGTCCTATATGTGCCTTTCCAGTGGTTCTAAATCAGTTTTTATCATGTTTCACTGCCTCTCTTAGTCCCAGTGATAGAGATCTCCAACCTCTCCACAGTTGTCAAGCAATGTGGTATTCTCTCGGGGGACTGAAAGACACCAAGAAAGACTGTTGTCTCTGGTTTTGGGATGCTTTTATATTGGGGAAGCTTCCTAGTCGGCACATAAGTTTAAAGCAATTCAGACAAGCGCCCATCTGTAATAAGTCTCTACTCCTATGTCCAAAGTCTGAGTGCACCAGAATGCTTCAGTCTAAGAAAGAAAAAACCTGAGGAATGTGAGCCCCTTTAAATCATCAGGTCCAGAAAGGCATTTATAGTATGACAGCAGTCAGGTCTCACTCTCCTTTGAGCTAAATAAATGCCTCTTGAAGCCACTTGCTATATGGGTTCTAGGCTAACCCATGCCAAATAGCAACATTATGTAGCCAATCACTAACCAATGTTATTTCTGTAAACCAATTGTAATTATTACCCCTGTCCTGATTCATCTTTTTATTTTTTTAACTTGAGCATCGCCTTTGTTCTCCAGAAACTTGGAAATGTGTCTTGGGCTATAGTCCTCAACCTTGGCCCAAATTAACTCTCCATATTAATTTTGCCTAAGCTTCTTCTTTTTAGGCTGACATTTCCATCTTTAGAGATTTGATACTCTTCCTCCTGCCTCCTGACAGGAATCCCTAGTACTTAGAAGTGGCCCCTAGTCTCTCTGGCACACATCGTCCCCTGGGGTATTGCTGGGTGCCAGGACTTGCTGCTGTTGGGGGAAGAATTTAAAATAAAACTTGCTGATCCAGAAAACCTGTCCAAAAATACAGGGAAAAAAAAGTTTTATTATTACATAGACATTAAATCGGATTGCCACATGCATCAAAGACAATCTACTAAAGATACTGCAAAGACAGTAAAATATATCACCCTTTTATATAGCCAGGAGATACAATCTATTTCATACACGTTAATTGCATTTATCCAAAAGAAAAAGAAAACTTTCTTGTATCTTTACAATCAGTAGGAAGTTACAACTTGGAACCAGGCTCCTAGACTAAACTCCCACAGAGACAGGAGACAGGGCCCTATCCATCTTGATGTTCATATTTCAAAGAGACAGCTTTAAGAGGCCTCCAAGAAAGACATTCCTATGAAGCAAAAGTGGCAAGAAACTTATTTAGCTTGTAAAAAGATTCAGGTACATCCCAAAGAGACAGAGAAAGGATTCTAAAGGAAATACTCTGAGAAAGGGGAGAGAGATTTCTTTTTACCTTTAGGTACCAGGAAAAATCTTATTTCTTCTTATTTGTACTTACCATTACCCGATTGGAAAATTAAGGAGCAATTGGGGATCCACTGAGGAGTGGGGTTTCCAGGGAATGGATCCCCCAGTTCATTGCAGGAAGAGTTCCTATAGCCCTTTTTCCACCATAAAGCTTTCCCACTCCCCTGCTTGCCTTTGAGTCTCTGCTGAAACACAAGTGATGGAGACTGACTCCCTTGCTACAGTAAGCTCTACATAAGCAGCTTTTGTTTTTCTTATTTGGTTGGCCTTCATTTATTTATTTCTCTGTTCCTCTATGAAACTCTAACCATCTCAGGACTTGATCCTCGGAACTGCCTTCTCTCACTACCTTTTCTCCAGGGTAAGGGGATCCTTATCAAGTCCTATAGCATTAGACACCGTCATTATGACACCCAAGTATATGCACTTCTTTTCTTTTTTGAGTCAGTCTCATTCTGTCGCTCAGGCTGGAGTGCAGTGGTACGCTCATGGCCACCACAGCATCGACCCGCTGGGTTCAGGCAATCCTTCTGCCTCAGTCTTCCAAGTAGCTGGAAATATAGGCCTGCACCACCACACCCGGCTAATTTTTTGATTTATTGTAAAGATGAGGTCTCGCCAAGTTGCCCAGGCGGGTCTTGAACTCATGGGCTCGGGCAATCTTCCATCTCAGCCTCCCAAAGTGCTGGGATTACAGGAGTAAGTCGCCACGCCTGACTTCAAGTGTGTGTATTTTCAACCTGAGTCCTCTGAGCTCCCGATTCAACATACAACTGACCACATCTAGACTTGGGTTTTGAAAGGCATCGCAGCCATCACACATTCAAAAGACAAACTTCTTGATGGAGCTTGCAACCTTGCTTGGTCAGCCATGTTCCTCCATCATGCTCCCTATCTCAATTAATTGTGCCAACCTCCACACAACTACTCAAGTCAACTCTGACTATACTTGATTCCTCTTCTCATCTCTTGAACTCTACCATTTTATTCAGAGGCATTTGACAACTTCTGACAGCTCTGTCTCAAATGCCTCGCAGACTTGTTTGTCTCTCTCTCTTTCTCCTCTATAACCAGCCTACTCCAACCCCCATCATATCCCATACGGGTGCTCAGCACGTGCTATGGAGTGACTGGGCAACAGGGTTGTTTTCTCATTGACCTCAAGTATCTGACCGTTCCCAGTGGTTCTAAAGAGTCTTGTCAGCAAATGTAATTTATCTTCCAGGAAACTTTGGGATTACATGTCGTGAAAGACATGAGGCTAACGAGGGACTGGTGAAATACAAAGGTCATTAGTCTTCAAGTTAGAACTATTCTTGATGAAAAAGAAGCCAACAATTTCCATTTTTCTGCAAAGGATCCATGGATACATTCATCATCAGCAACACGAAGGATAAGTATTGATAACAAAATACTTGTTAATTCTCTAGGCCATTATTGATCTGAACAGTATTAGTTACCTGTTCTTATAGAGTGTGTGCTTCTCTTTCTCTGTGTCTCTGTGTGTATAAGTGTATATATATATATATATATATATATATATATATAACACACACACACACACATACATATTTATATATATGTATATATACCTACACACACATATGTACATATATATACACATATGTATTAAGTATTTCAAAACTATAAACAAGCGTAGAGAATAATATCACGATTACCCTTGTAGCTGAACCCAACTTAACATTTTGCAATATGTTCTTCAGATTTTTTAAAAATATAAACAACAGAATAGGTAGAAGTGAGATCCCTTCCATGACCTCCTTAATTCCATTTTTCTTCCTCTCTTTGCAGAGGTAACTGCTATCATGAATTTGATTTTTAGAATCTTAGATATGTTTTTATATTTAGACTACATTTTATAAGTCCATAAACAAGAATATAGTTTATCTTGCAAAGGCTGCATTTTAAAAATTGCTGTATTTTAGGTATTGCATAGCAAATTACTTTTTTTAACATTCAACATTGTTTTTCAGATTTATCCATGTGGATACACACAGTTATGATTTGTTCTTGTTTTTATTCACTGTTTGAAGTTTATTGAATTGTACAGAGAAATATACAAATTATGAGTGTCAATTTAATTAAATTTCATAGTTTAATATTTATTAATTTATGAAAACATAAATGTAACCACCAACTGAATCAAGAGATAGAATGGTAATTGCATCCCAGAAGCTCCTCACATGTCATCTAGTCACCATCTGCTCTGCTTCCTCAAAGGAAACACTTTCCTGACCTCTCACACTATTGTTGCCCATCTCAAAACTCTATGCAAAAAGGAATTAGTGAATTTTTGTGGATTAAAAAAGCAGTCATAAGCCAGCTAGAGTGAGTTCTTCTACAGAGTAAACCAAGATGGAGCGTTCCCTCAACATCCAGAGAGCAATGGATCCAGCAACACACAAGTCTCCAAAGGAGCAACAATAACCACTTAGAGCAAAGAAGAAGAAAATCCACCAACCTGGGCTGGAACTGGCCGTTTTCTTTCCTGTACCACCACAGTTCACCACAGCCTCCGGACACAGTGGGAAAGGTGGGTGATGGGAATGCGGGAGTTCTGTGCTTGTTTCATGACTTGCAGGGCTCCCTGAATCTTGTGGGACCACAAGCCCCTTGCAAGAAATTGCTTTCCCCACAGCCGTGCTCTGCCATGCAGTGGTGCAGGGAGAAAACCTTGAGCAGCGTCAGCCACCATTTTCCAGGAACTCAATCCTTGAAGGTTTTTACATAACCCTGCTTTCCAGCCAGCTTGAGAGGGAATTGAACCCAAAGGCAAATTCTGTAACTGCAGACAGTTCCTGGCTGGACAGGTTACCTGAGAATACCTGAGGCCCTGAGGCCAGCAGCACCTTGGCATTTGGATTACAGATTGCCTGAGACAAAGGCAGGAGCTGCATGGGAAATGTTGCCATAGCAGCCTCTCACTTCCCTTGTGAACTCTTCTGGGCTTGCTCTGCACAACAGCATTACCCCAGTGACCTGGGACTCCCTTCTAATTCCCACCAGGGCAGCTAAGAGTGCACACTTACAGGGTGCTTCATGTATCTTCCCCAGCAATACCCCAGAAGGCTCAAAACAGACAGAAATGTGAGAGAGCCCCAGATCCCCACCTTTGGCCTAGGCTGACTGGGCATTTCTTTGGAGCAACACTCACCAAGGAGAAACCCTACAGCCTACAGGATATGGCCTTCTCCCACAAGCTCCACTTCCTTGCCAAAGGCCAACAGTACAGCCAACCATATCAGATATAATATGTCAGCTTTGGGGAAGGTCAGATCTCAAGTGCCAATGAACAATACTTTCCAAACCACTCTGACCACTCAGGATGTGGCCAGTGCAGGTACACAGTGCAGGGTTGCCACATCTGGTAATTGAGAAACTCACCTCACCAAGATTCTGTAGGAACCCTACAGTACCTATGTCAGCTCCTTATCAATCTCAAATGAAAAGAAATTGTCTACCCAAATGAGAAGGAACCAGACAAATAATTCTGACAATATGAAAAAACAGAGTTGTCCAACATCCCAAAAGACCACACCAACTCTTCAGAAACAAACCCTAATCAAAATGAAATTGTTGAAATTCCGCACATAGAATTCAAAAGGTTGATGATAAAATTGGTCAGTGAACTTCAGGAGAAAATTGAAAAGCAACATGAAATGTAAAACACTATTCAGGACATACATGAAAAATTCTCCAACGATATAGACACCTTTAAAAAAAAAAAAGCTAAGCCAGACTCAGTGGCTCAGCCTGTAATCCCGCGCCTTTGGGAGGCTGAGGTGAGTGATTGCCTGAGCCCGCGGGTTCGAAACCCACCTGGGCAGTGAGACCTCATCTCTACAATAAATAAAAAAAAAATCAGCCAGGCGTGGTAGCACATGCCTGTAATTCCGGCTACTTGGAAGGCTGAAGCGGAAGGATCGCCGGAGTTCAGCAGGTTGAGGCTGCGGTGACCAGGAGCAGCCACTGCACTCCAGTCTGGGCCACAGAGTGAGACTCCAACTCAAAAAAAAAAAAAAAAAAGCTGAAATTTTGGAACTGAAAGAAGCATTTAGAGAAGTACAAAATGCAGTGGAAAGTTGTAACAGTAGACTAGAATAAGCAGAAGAAAGAATCTCAGAGCTTGAAGACAAGGCTTTTGAATTAATCCACTCAGACAACAATAAAGAAAAAAAGAATCAGGAGAACAGAACAAAGTCTCCAAGAAATGTAGGATTATGTAAAAAGCCCAAGTCTAAGAATCATAGGTGTTTATGAGGAAAAAGAGAAAGCAACAGGCATGGAAAACCTATTTGAGGGAATAATGGAGGATAATTTCCCTGACCTTGCCGAGGATCTACACATCCAGATACAAAGAACCCCTGGAAGATTCATTGCAGAAAGGTTATCTCCAAGACATATAATCATCTGACTATGCAATGTTAATGTGAAAGAAAGAATTTTAAGAGAAGTGAGACAAAAGCATCAAATAACTTACAAAGGTAAGTCTATGAGATTAGCAGCATACTTCTCAAAAGAAACCCTACAACCCAGAAGGGATTGGTTTACCATCTTCAATCTCCTCAAACAAAATAACTGTCAGCCAAGGATTTTGTATCCCACACAACTAAGTTTCATAAATGATGGAGAAATGAAGTACTCTACAGACAAGCAAACATTGAGAGAATTTGTCACCACTTGACTGGCTCTGCAAGAAATATTCAAAGGAGTCCTCAATACTGAAAAAAAGGTCAAAATACACCAGTAGAAAAATGCTGAAAATCATAAAGCTCACAGACTATGCATCACCAACACAATAGAAAAAATACATAAAGAAAGCAACCAGGTGCTGGGCTCGGTGGTTCAGCCTGTAATCCCAGCACTTTGGGAGGCTGAAGTGAGTGGATTGCCTAAGCCCGTGGGTTCGAAACTCACCTGGGCAACTTGGCGAGACCTTTTCTCTACAATAAATCAAAAATTAGCCAGGCATGGTAGCGTGCACCTGTAGTTCCAGCTACTTGGAAGGCTGAGGCGGAAGGTTCGCCAGAGCCCAGCAGGCCAAGACTGCAGTGGCCAGGAGCGTGCCACTGCACTCCAGTTTGGGCGACAGAGTAAGACTCCAACTCAAAAAAGAAAGAAAGAAAGAAAGCAACCAGGTAACAACCACTATGCTGAATAGAATAGTACCTTACATATCATTATTGTCTCTGAGTGTAAATGGTCTCAATGTCCCATTAAAAAGATACAGACTAGAAGAATGGATTAAAACACACACACACACACACACACACACACACACACACACACACACACACACCCCAAATCTTTGCTGCTTTCGAGAGACCCAATTAACTCAGAAAGACTCCCATAGACTTAAGGTAAAGAGGTTGGGGAAAAGTATTCCATGCAAATGGAAACTAAAAATGAGCAAGAGTAGCCATTCTCATATCAGATAAAACAGACTTTAAGTTAACAACCGTAAAAAAAAAAAGACAAAGATTGCTATTATATAATGATAAGGGAATCAATCCAACATGAAGATATAGCAATTTCAAATATATATATGCACCTAACACCAGAGCTCCCAGCTTTATTTTCTTAAAAATTCTACTAAACCTAAAAAAAGAGATAGACAGAAATACAATAATAGTGGGAGACTTCAATGCTGCAATGACAGCAATAGACAGATCATCAAGGCAGAAGGTCAACAAAGGAAGCGAAATTCTAGAGGAAATGGAACTAATAGACATCTACAGAACATTCCATTCCCAAACTACAGAATACAGACATTCTCCAAGATAGACTATATAGGCCACTAATCAAGTGTTGATAAACTCAAAAAACCTGAAATCATATCAAGTACAATCTCAAACCACAGTAAAATAAAACTAGAAATTAACTCCAAGAAGAGCTCGCAAAACCAAACAGATATGGAAGTTAAACAATTTGCTCCTGAATGATACTTGGCTCAACAATGAAATCAAGATGGAAATTTAAAACTTCCTTGAAACAAATGACAACAATGAAACAGGTTATAAAAACCTCTGGGACACAGACAAAGCTGTGCTCAGAGAAAACTTTATAGTGCTTAAGTCCTATATTAATAAGACTGAAAGATCACATATTGACAACCTAATACCACACCTCAAGGAACTAGAAAAACATGAACAAATCAAACCCAACACTAGCAGAAGAAAAGAAATAATGAAGATTAGAGCAGAAACAAATTAAATTGAAATTTTAAAAAAATACAAAGGATCAATGAAACAAAAATTTGGTTCTTTGAGAAGATAAACAAAATTGGTAGACCACTACATAGATTAATTAAGAAATAATGAGAAGCTGAAGATTGAAAGACCCCTACCAATCTATCACATACACAAAAATTAACTCTAAATGGATCAAAGACCTAAACATAAAACCTCAAACTATAAGAATCCTAGAAAATGCGGGAGACACCCTAATGGAAATTGAAACTGGCAACCAATTCCTCATCAAAACCCCAAGTGCTCATGCCATAAGAGATAAGGTAGATAAGTGGGACCTCATCAAACTGAAAACCTTCTGCAAAGCAAAAGAAACCATCAAGAGAGCAGGGAGACAGGCCACAGAATGGGAAAAATATTTGCCAACTGTATATCTGACAAAGACCTAACATCTAGGATCTACAAGGAACTCAAATGTGCCCAAAGGAAAAAAAAAACAACAGCCCATTAATAAGTGGTTGAAGGCCGGGCTCAGTGGCTCAGCCTGTAATCCCAGCACTTTGGGAGGCCAAGGTGGGTGGATTGCCTGAGCCCGTGGGTTCGAGACCCGCCTGGGCAACTTGACAAGTCCTCATCTCTACAATAAATCAAAAATTAGCCAGGCATGCCTGTAGTTCCAGCTACTTGGAAGGCTGAGGCGGAAGGATTGCCGGAGTCCAGCAGGTCAAGGCTGCGGTGGCCAGGAGTGGCCACTGCACTCCAGTCTGGGTGACAGAGTGAGACTCCAACTCAAAAAAAAAAAAAAATAAGTGGGTGAAAGACATGAATAGACACTTCTGAAAAGAAGATATACAGGCAGCCAACAGACATATTAAAAAGTGCTCAGCTTCACTAATCATCAAAGAAATGCAAATCAAAACCACATTGAAATACCATCTAACCCCAGTAAGAATGGCCATCATTAATAAAACAAACAACAACAGAAGCTAGTGAGGATGCAGAGAAAAAGGAACACTTCTACACTGCTAGTGGGGATGCAAACTAGTGCAACCTCTTCGGAAAACAGTGTGGTGATTTCTGAAAGAACTAGAAACTGACCTTCTATATAACCCAACAATCTCCCTATTGGGAATATATCTGGAGGAACTCAAATAATTCTACCAAAAAGATACCTGAGCATGCATGTTTGTTGCAGCTCTATTCACAATAGCAAAAGTGTGGAACTAACCATGTTGCCCATCAAAACTGGACTAGATTTTTTTTAATCTTTAAAATTAAAAATTGAAGAAAAAGAAATGAAGAGAGAAGATGCAATTAGCTCAATCAAAAATGAAAAAGAAGACATTACAACTGATATGAAGGAAATTCAAAAAATAATCCAAGACTATTATAAACACCTCTGTGCAAAGAAACTAAACAATCTAGAGAAAATGGATAAATTCTTGAAAACATACAACCCCCCCAACCTCAAATCAGGAAGAAATAGAAACTCTAAACAGACCAATAATGAGTAGTAAGATTGTAATTATAAGTCTCGCAACAATAATAACAACAACAGCAAAAGTCTAGGACCTGATGGACTCAAAGCTGAATTCTGCCAGAACTTCAAAGAAGAACTGGTACCAATTTTACTGAAGCTATTCCACAAAATGGAAGAGAAGGGAATCCTCCCTAACTCATTCTATGAGGCCAGTATCACTCTAATACCAAAGCTAGGAAAAGGCACAACAAAAAAAGAAAACAATAAAACAATACCCCTTATGAACACAGACACAAAAATCCTCAACAAAATATTAGCAAACCAAACTCAACAGTACACATACACACACACAAAATACACAACCAAGTGGGTTTTATCCCAGGAATGCAAGGATGGTTCAACATACACAAGTCAATAAATGTGATCCACTACACTAACAGAATTAAAAACAAAAATCATATGATCATTTCAATAGATGCAGAAAAAGCATGTGACAAAACCCAGCATCCCTTCATGATAAAGACCTCAGCAAAATGGGCATAGTGGGAACATTCCTCAAAATACTAAAAGCCATATAAGACAAACTCATAGCCAATGTCATCCTGAATGAAGAAAATTTGAATACATTCCCCCTCAGAAATGAAACAAGGCGAGGATGTCCACTTTCACTAGTACTATTCAGCATAATACTGGAAGTCCTAACCAGAGCAATCAGACAAGAAAAATAAATAAAGTGTATCCAAATTGGAAAAGAAGAAATCAAATTATGTCTGTATGCCAATGATATAATCTTATACCTAAAGAACCCTAAAAACTCCTCCAAAAGACTCTTGGATTTGATTTAAAAATTGGGTAAAATTTTCAGATACAAAATCAACACATACAAATCAGTAGCACTGTTGTGCACCAATCGTGACCAAGCTGAGAATCAAATCAAGAATTCAAGTCTACTTACAATATCACCCAAAAAGCTCAACTACCTAGGAATATATTTAATCAAGGAAGTGAAAGATCTCTAAAAGGAGAATTCCAAAACTCTTGGTGAAAGAATGCAGAGGACACAAACAAATGAAGAAGCATCCTATGTTCTTGAATTGTTAGAATCAACATTATTTAAATGACCATATTACCCAAACTAATCTACAGATTCCAAATACAATCCTTATCAAAGTACCAACATCATTTTTCACAGAATCAGAATAAAAAATTCTTAAAGTCACATGGAACAAAAAAAGAGCCAGAATAGCCAAAGCAATCCTAAACAAAAAGAACAAAGCTGGAGGCATCACATTACCTGACTTCAAATTATACTGCAAGGCAATGGTAACCAATGGTACAAGAGCAGATACATGGACCAATGGAACAGAATAGATAATCCAGAAATAAACCCAAATACTTACAAGCAACTGATCTTTGACAAAGCAGACAAACACATACATTGGGGAAAGAACACTCTATTCAATAAATGGTGCAGGGAAAATCGAATAACTACATGCAGAAAAATGAAACTTGATCCCTATCTCTCCCCACATACAAAAATTTATGCAAAATGAATTAAAGCAGGGGTCTTCTCCATGGTCTGCAGATCAGTACCAGTTTGTTGGGAACTGAGCCACACAGCAGGAGGTGAGCAGCACTCCACTTCATGTCAGATCAGCAGTGGCATTAGATTCTCATAAGAGTGTAAACTCTATTGTGAACTGTGTATGTGAAGGATCTAGGTTGCACATTCCTTTGAGAAT
This sequence comes from Cephalopachus bancanus, assembly GCA_027257055.1. Classification (NCBI taxonomy): domain Eukaryota; kingdom Metazoa; phylum Chordata; class Mammalia; order Primates; family Tarsiidae; genus Cephalopachus; species Cephalopachus bancanus. Next base: position 999,438 of record JAPVLO010000260.1, on the reverse strand, counting down.
CTAATGCCTGATCACCGCACCACCACCCCCATCCATGGAAAAAATTTCTTCCACGAAACCAGTCCCTGATGCCAGAAAGATTGAGGACTGCTGGATTAAAGACTTAAACATACCTGAAACCATAAAAATCCTAGAAGAAAACCTAGGAAAAACTCTTATGGACATTGGTCTAGACAAAGAATTTATGGCTAAAACCCCAAAAGCAAGTGTATCTAAAACAAAAATAAATAAGTGGGACTTAATTAAGCTAAAAAGCTTAGTTATTCACAACAAAAGAAATAATCAATAGAGCAAACAGGCCACCTAAACAATGGGAGAAGATATTCACATTGTACATCTGACAAAGGACTACTATCCAGAATTCACAAAGAACTCAAACAAATCAGCAAGAAAAAAGCAAGTAACCCCATTAAAAAGAGAGCAAATGACATGAAGTGACAACTCTCAAAAAAAGACATACTAATGACCAACAAACATACACAGAAATGCTCAATATCACTCATAATTGACGAAATGCAAATTAAAACCACACTGAGATACCACCTTATACCAGTCAGAATGGCCATAATTAAAAAATCAAAAAACAGTGGATGCAGCATTGATGTGGAGAAAAGGGAACACTTATATACAGTTGATAGGAGTGTAAATTAGTACAACCTCTATGGAAAGCAGTAGGGAGCTTACTCAAAGAACTAAAAGTAGGTCTACCACTTGATCAGCAATCTCACTGCTAGGAATCTACCCTAATATAAGGTCCTTATATAACAAACAGACCTGCACCCACATGTTCATTGCAGCACTGTTCACAATTGCAAAGTTGTGAAATCAACCTAAATGCCCATCAACCATCAGTGGATAATAAAAATGTGGTATTTATACACCATGAAACACTACGCAGCCATAAAAAGGAATGAAATCATGTCCTTTCACAGCAACATGGATGGAGCTGGAGATCATTGTCCTAGGTAAACTGACTCAGAAACCCAAACACCGCATGTTCTTACTCATATGTGGGAGCTAAATGGTCACAAAGATGGAAATAATAGATTCTGAGGACACCAGTAAGCGGGGAGGAAGAAGGGAGGTTAGGGTTTAGAAACTATCTATGGGGCACAGTGTTCACTATCTGGGGAGTAAGCCACCTGAGACCCAATCTCCACCACTACACGATATGTCCACGTAACAAATATCCATGTGTACTCCTTGAATCTAAAATACAAGTTAAAAAAATTAATATAAATAAATAATCTAAGCACAGAAAATAATGAAAAGAATTTGTGCTTGTAGGCCATAACTGCCACCTTTTGCTCAACTTTATATTCAAGAGATTCATCCTTTTTTGTGTTGCGTAGCAAGCTTGTTCATTTAAAGGTTTTTCTTTTTAATAGGTTTTATTTTCTACAACAGTTTTAGATTTTCAAAAAAAATGAGAAAAGAGTTCCCATGTACACACCCAGTTTCCCCTATTATTAATATCTTACCTGGCTATGTTTCATGTTACACTCAAACCAATAATGATATATTATTAACACAGTTCATAATTTGTTTCTATTTTCTTAGTCTTTACCTTATTGTTCTCTTCCAGGATCTGACATTTTAACTAGTTGTCATGACTCTAGAGTCTCACTCTGTTGCCCAGACGGGAGTGCAGTGGCATGCTCACGGCCACTGCTGCCTCAACCTGCTGGGCTCAGGCAATCCTTCCACCTCAGCCTTCTGCCCTGCTAAATTTTTGATTTATTGTAGAGATAAGGTCTCGCCAAGTTGCCCAGGCTGGTGTTGAACCCGTGGGCACAGGCAGTTCTCTCACTTTGGCTTCCCAAAGTGCTGGATTATAGGTGTGAACCACCACACCTGGCCCTGTCCTGGAGAGTTTGAGGAGGATTTCTTGGGTATTTTATAGGATATTTCACTGCTAGAATTTGTCCGAACTTTTTCTCAAGATAAAACTGGGGTTGAAGGTTATTGAGAGGAAGATCCCAAAAGTGAAATGCTATTTTCATCACATGATGTCAAGTGTACATACTGTCAACATGATTTATGAGTGTTCATGGTGGCCTTGGTCACCTGCCTGAGTACTGCCTGTCAGGCTTCTCCACTGCAGAGTTGCTTTTTTCCTCCCCTTTCAATATTACACACTTTGGAAGGAAGTCATCATGCACAGCTCACACTTACAGAGTAGGGAGCTTTATTCCCTCTCCTTGAAGGCAGAGTATCTACATGGATTATATAGAATTCTTCTGCACGAGAGATTTGTCTCTCCTTCCTCATGTATTCATGTATTCAATTTATATGTGTGGACTCGTGGATATTTACACTGTAGGTTTTAATCCAATACTACTTTACTGTGCTGCTCAAATTGTTTCCTCTTCAACCATTGGGAGCTCTTTCAGTTGTCGTCTGTGCTCTTTTGACATACCCCCATTAATGTGTGTTTTGAGCACTTCCTTACTTTCTGGCACTGCTAGATTCTATAGACCAGGGATCCCCAACCCCTGCCGGAGACCAGCTCCAGCCGGGTTCAGGGTACCCCAAAGGTGGAGACAGCGTCGGTGATTGGGGGGAAGAAGAAAGAGAGAAAGAGAGAGAGAGAGAGAGAAAGAAAGAGACTGAACTCCAGTCTAGTGCAGAAGCCATTTAATGGAATTACAACTGGTCTTTTATACACAGTCAGGTGTGTGAGGGGCGTTCCCCACCCACCGGATGTTCTTTCAGGTATAATCCCATAACCTAATCAATGAAAACTTAATCCATTTATTCAACTTCAATAAATCCTAAGATCATGACCCAGAAGCCTGTGACCAATACTAAGGCTCTTAGATGTGACCCGAGTTTGAATTACAAGTTGTGTGAAAGCCAAAACTACAGTTTGTGGAAGGATGGGAGCAATGAGCTTCTAAAGTTAGCTTGTGTTCGTCCTGGTCTCAGAGTTTTTATGTTTTGAGTTCACAGGAGCTTAATCTGGTTAGTGCTGAGTAGAAAGGGGGAGGAAATGGGGTCAATAGCTCCTGAACGCATCCTAGTGGTCTCGGGGTCAATGGCCCTTCCTGATCCCTAATGCTCAGTGGGCCTCTGTGGCTGGCTCCCAACAAACCCCCAGGCAGCAGACTGGCTTGTTAGGAACCAGGCGCACAGCAGGAGGTGAGCGGCCGGCAAGAGGAGTTCCATTTCTGTCAGATCAGCAGCGGCATTAGATTCTCATAGGAGTGTGAACTCTATTGTGAACTGCACATGCAGGGGATCTAGATTGCACGCTCCCCTTATGAAAAACTAATGCCTGATTATTCCCCACTCCTACTCCCCACTCCTCTAATCCCTGCCCCCATCTGTGGAAAAAGTTGTCTTCCACAAAACCAGTCTCTGATGCCAAAAAGTTAGAGGTCTCTGCTCTAGGCTCATCGTGTATATTTCCTGCCCTAGTTCTAGAATCAGTTATTTCTCCAAGAAGCCCTGATTTCTGTATGGAGAATAGTATTAGAAACCAAGATCTGGGTGCAATGCATGTTTGTTGTTCCTGAGGTGTCATTTCATTTAGGTTCTCTCAGAGACGGAGCAGAAAATATATGTGTTTATATGAAATTGTGCATATACACATATCTACAAATATTTCTACAGGTAAATATCAGTTATCTATATTCAGCTAAACATGAGTTCATACTGATATCTCCAACTCAAATCTATCACTGTGTAGATCATTCTCGTTTCCTCCTCCTATGTATCTACAAACTCTCACTCCAACAATGAGAAAGCCTGTCTCCCACCACCCACCATTCATTCATGTAATTGTTCCATTCCAGTATACATAAATAACAATATCAGAATTGTTACCCAGTACCCCTGTGGGAAACAATTTTTACCAACTACAGTACAGTGTTTGTAATGCAGTCCCTTTCGTCTTGAATCTTATAGGCCTTACTCACTTCCAGAGATACTTAGGTAAGCATCTCCTTCCCTGTCCCACCCATCCCTTTCAATAAGATTGTTTTATACATTTGTAACACAGTTAGATTCTCTTGTCTTGATCTGCATTCCTTCCTTGGAGTCTCCCAGTCTATTAAATATATATTTTTTAATTTGGCATTAATTAAGGTTCATTTTTTGTTGTATGGATTTTGACAAATACATAATGTATCCACCACTACAATAATTTTACTACCCTAAAAATTCTCTGTGCTGCACCTATTTATATTCACCTATTTATATCCTAGCACTCACTGATCATATTACATTCTCTACAGGTTTGCATTTTCTACTGTCATATAATTGGAATCATGCAATATGTAGCCTTTTCATACTGGCTTCTTTCACTTGGTAATATGCCTTTAAGATTCCTTCATGCCGGGTCAGGCACAGTGGCTGAGGCCTGTAATCCCAGAACTTTGGGAGGCCAAGGTGAGAGGATTGCCTATGCCCAGAGGTTCGAGACCAGTCTGGGCAACTTGGCGAGAGCTCGTCTCTACAATAAATCAAAAAATTAGCCAGGTGTGGTAGCGCACGCCTGTAGTTCCAGCTACTTGGAAGGCTGAGGTGGAAGGATCGCCCAAGCCCAGCAGGTCGAGGCTACTGTAGCTGTGAGCATGCCACTGCACTCCAGCCTGGGCAACAGAGTGAGACTCCAACTCAAAAAAAAAATTTAAAAAGATTCCTTCATGCCATTTCATAGCTTGATACTCATTTCTGCTTATTGCTGAATACTATTCCATTGTATATATGTCCCACAGTTTGCTTATTCATTCAGCTATTGAAAGGAATCTTGGTTGCTTTCAAGGAATCTTGGAAATTATGACTAAATCTATTATAAACATTTACATGAAGATTTTTATGTGAACATAAGTTTTCAGATTCATTGGGTAAGTATCTAGGAACACAACTGATGAATTCTGTAGTAAGACTACATTTATTTTGTAGGAAGCAGTCAAACTATCTTTTAAAGTGACTGCACCATTTCTGCATTTCCATCAGCCATGAATGAGAGTTCCTTTTGCTCTGCATCGTTGTCAGCATTTGGTATTTTCAAGTTTTTAAAAATTTTGACCATTTTAATAGGTGTGTTGTTTTAATGTAGAATTCCCTAATTATAATTTATTTGCTTATTTTTAGAGATAGGACCTTGCTATGTTGCCCAGGCTGGAGTCCAGTGGCTATTTACAAGGGCAATCATGGTGCACTGAACTCCTAGTCTCGAACTCAAGCCATCCTCCTGCTTTGGCCTCCCAAGTAGCTGCAACTGCCGTTCCAGGCCCTTATGACAAATTATAATGGGCATCTTTGAATCTGTTTATTTGCCATTCTATATATCTTCCTCAGTGACTTTTTTGGTCAGGTCTTTAGCCCATTTTGTAATTTCATACTTGTTTCCTCATTTTTGTTTTGTTTAAGAGTTATATATATGTATGTGTACATATATATACATATAGAGAGAGAGATAGAGAGAGAGAGGGAGTCATGGTCTCACTCTGTCATCTAAGCTGGAGAGCAGTGTCATGATCATGGCTCACCACAGCCTCGAACTCCTAGGCTCAAGCAATCCTCCTTCCTCGGCCTCCTAAGTAGCTGGAACTACAGATATACATCACCATGCCAAAATTTTTTAAATTTTGTTATAGAGATAAGGTCTTGTTATGCTGTCTAGGCTGGTCTTGAACTCCTGGGCTCAAGCAGTCCTTCCACCTTGGCCTTGCAAAATGCTGGGATTACATGCATGAGCCACCATGACTGGCCTGTTTGGATAAAAGTCCTGTATCAGATATGTGTTTCTCAAATATTTTCTCCTGAGGCTTATCTTTTGGTTCTCTTAATGGTATTTTTTCCAGAACAGAAGATTTCTATATTATATAAAATATACCTTATAAATTTTTTTCTTCCATAAATCATGCTTTTAAGCATTATATTTAAAAACTCATCATCAAACCCAAGGTCACATAGATTTTTCTTCTTTTTTTTTAGAAGTCTTGAAGTATTGCATTTTATAATTAGATCTATGATCAGGTGTGGTGGCTCACGCCTATAATTACAGCACTTTGAGAAGTTGAGGTGGGAGGTTTGCTTGAGCCTGGGAGTTTGAGACCAGCCTGGGCAACATAGCAAGACCTTATCTCTACAAAAAATTAAAAAATTAGCCAGGCATGGTTGTGCATGCCTGTAGTCCTAGTTACTCATGAGGCTGAGGCAAGAAGGATTGCCTGATCCCAGGAATTTGTGGCTGTGGTGAGCCGTGATTGTGCCACTGTACTCCAGCCTGGATGAACAGTGAGACCCTGACCCAAAATAATAATAATTATTATTATTATTAGATCTATAATTCAATTGAGTTAATTTTTGTAAAAAGTATAAGTGTCCAGATTCATTTTTTTAAATATGGCTGTCCAATTATTCCAGCACCATTTGTTGAAAAGACTACTTCTACCCACTCCATTGAATTGTCTTTGCTTCTTTATCAAGAATACTTGATTACAGTATATTTGTGAGGGTCTGTTTCTGGCCTCTGTTCGGTTCCATTGACCTAAGTGTCTATTCTTTCACCAATACTTTGCTGTCTTGCTTGATGGAGTTTTATATTGTCTTAAGGCCAGTAGTGTCAGTCCTCCAACTCTGTTCTTCTTCAATATTATTTTGTGTCTTTTGCTTTTCTTTTTTTTTTTGAGTTGGAGTCTCACTCTGTTGCCCAGATTGGAGTGCAGTGAGACGCTCCCAGCCACCACAGCCTTGACCTGCTGGGCTCCGGTGACCCTTCCACCTCACCCTTCCAAGTAGCTGGAACAACAGGCACGCTCTACCATGCCCGGCTAATTTTTTTGATTTATTGTAGGGATGAGGGCTCGCCAAGTTGCCCAGGCGGGTCTTGAACCCACAGACTCAGGCAGTTCATTCACCTCAGACTCCCAAAGTGTGGGATTACAGGCTGAGCCACTGACCCCAGCAGTCTTTTGCTTTTTTATATAACTGTGGTAAAGGGACTGTCTGCAAGCCAAGGAGAGGGTCCTCAGGAGAAACTAAGCCTGCTGACACCTTGATCTCCAAAACTAAAAAAATGAGTTTATGTTGTTTAAGTCACACATCTGTGGTATTTTGTTATGGTCCTAGCAAACTAATACAATCACTTATTATTTCCAAGAGATTTTAATTAATTCTTCAAGATTTTCAGTCTAAACAATCCTATCATTTGAGAACAAAATGTTCTTATTTTTCCTTCCCAGCTTATATATATTTTATTCCCTTTTCTTGTCTTCTAACACAAGCTAGAACTTCCAGTATAATGTTGAATAGGAGTTGTGAGAGGGAACACCCTGGTCTAGTTCCTGGTCTTTGGGAGAAAGCACTCAGTTTCTCACCATCAAGGCTGATTTAGCCACAGGTTTTCACAGATGCTTTACATGAGATTGAATTTCTAGTTTGCTGAATTTGTGTTTTTTTATCACGAAGGGTTTTGATTTTGTCATGTGCTTTTTCTTCATCAATTGATATGATCATCGAGGCCAGGAACTTGAGATCAACATAACCAGACCCCCCTGTTTCTACCAAACAAACAAAAAACTAGCCAGGCATGGTGACTTATACCTGTAGACTTTGCTACTTGAGAGTCTGAAGCAGGAAGATCACTAAGCCCAGTAGTTCAAGTCTGCCGTGAGCTATAATTGTGTCACCACACTCCAGTCTGCGTAACATACCTGGACCCTGTCTCTATATAAAACATTAAAATAAAAAAGGAGACCTATCCGTTTCTGAGGAATGTGTTAGACCTTTTCCTACAATTCAATTCTTCTTAATATAGATACCTCAATTTCTTAGAAATTTGCCAGAATTGGCCAGGCGCAGTGGCTCATACCTGTTATCCCAGCACTTTGGGAGACTGAGGCAAGAGGATTGCCTGAGGCCACTAGGCGAGACCTCGTCTCTACAGTAATTAAATAAAAAATTAGCCGGGCATGGTGGCGCACATGTGTAGTTCCAGCTACCTGTAAGGCTGAGGCAGAAGGACTGCCTAAACCCAGCAGGTAGAGTCTGCAGTGGCTATGAGCATGCCATTGGACTCCAGTCTGGGCGACAGAGTGAAACTCCAATTCAAAAATACAAATAAAAAATAAATCTGGGCCGGACTCGGTGGCTCAGCCTGTAATCCCGCGCCTTTGGGAGGCTAAGGTGAGTGGATTGCCTGAGCCCGCGGGTTCGAGACCCGCCTGGGCAGCGAGACCTCATCTCTACAATAAATCAAAAAATCAGCCGGGCGTGGTAGCGCGCGCCTGTAGTTCCAGCTACTCGGAAGACTGAGGCGGAAGGATCGCCAGAGCCCAGCAGGTCGAGGCTGCGGTGGCCGGGAGCGGCCACTGCACTCCAATCTGGGCGACAGAGTGAGACTCCAACTCAAAAAATAAATAAATAAATAAATCTGCCAGAATTGCTCTATATTTTTGAGTCTGTATAGTTAAATACCATAAACCCATAAAAGGTACAAAAATACAGGTGATTCAAAGGGATAAATTCAGTGTTTCATAGCAGAGTAGGGGAACAATAGTTAACAAAAATGCATTCTACTTAGGGAATCTCTAAATATCCTGACTTGATCACTACGCATTATATACATGGAACAAAATTCCACATGTACCCCATAAACATGTACAAATTTTTTAAAAGTACGTACAAACCCATAATTTTAATATTTTCTTAGCAGATTATTCTATTTTATTAAGTTGTAGTGATCTTTGTTTCCTACTAATCCCTTGAATTTTCTTCCTGAATATTTTTTCTGTACTAATATTGTTATTTAGATTTCTGTGGTTTTTTGCCTTTGCTTAGTATGTTTTTTCATTATTTAATTTTTAATGTTTTGATTTGGTTTATTTTAGATGTGCATCTTGTAAGCATCATAGAGCTAGATGTTATTTTGTTATTCAATGTGATAATTCTAGTCTTTTAATGTGTGCTTATTTTGCTTACAGATATTAAGATTATTGATTTATTTAAATATATTTCCACCATCTTAATTATTTATTTATTAATTTTTTAATTTTATTTTATTTTGAGTTAGAGTCTCGCTCTATCACCCAGGCTGGAGTGCAGTGGCACACTCATGGCTACCTCATGCAATCCTTCCAAGTAGCTGAAACTACAGGCACGTGCCACCATGACCAGCTATTTATTTCTGTTTAACAGGTTTTTTTCTTTAGAGTATTTTACCTCCTATTTTTAATTAGTGTGGTAAAGCATTCTTTATTCATTTTTATTTAAATAAGGGAATATATTTTGTTGTTTGTTTTGCAATGTGTAGATTTGTTCTCTTTCTCATAACTGCCTTTAATGTCCAGCATACTTGAAGAACAATACATTTAATTATGTTTTTACAGAGTCTCTAGTTATTCAGTATTTCTATATTCTTCCTGAACTAATCAAGGACCTCAGAAAACTTCCAGTTATCTATTGGACTTTCATTCACTTAATAACACCACTTTTCAGCCAGGTTCGATGGCTTAGCCTGTAATCCCAGCACTTTGGGAGGCCCGAGTCCATGGGTTCGAGACCAGCCGGGCAACTTGGCGACACCTCATCTCTACAATCAATCAAAAATTAACCAGGCGTAGTAGCGGGTACCTGTAGTTCTGGCTACCTGGAAGGTTGAAGTGGAAGGATTGCGGGAGCCCAGCAAGTCAATGCTGGGGTGGCCATGAGCATGCCACTGCACTCCAGCCTGGGCAACAGAGTGAGACTCCAACTCAAAAAAATAAAAATAAAACACCACTTTTAAAACTCCTAAATTAATAATTATTATATTTTTTGATAGTAATTCAATTTATTAGCAATTTCAGTAATCACCCTGTTATCTTATTTTAACTTTATTTTGTTTTTTGTTTTCACATGTACACAAGTTGGATACATTCCCTTTTAGTCTGTTGAGGTGAAATACATAACTCTAATGTGTTCAAACTTATTAACAGACATTAAAAATCTGAAAAAATGGACAGCTATACCATATCATGAATAATTCAAACGTTATAAAATTCAAAGGAATGCCACATTCCAACAAAAATTGTTTTGGGTTTTTTGTTTTTTTTTTTTTTGAGTTGGAGTCTCACTCTGTCACCCAGGCTGGAGTGCAATGGCACACTCACGGCCACCACAGCCTCAACCTGCTGGGCTCAGGTGATCCTTCTGCCTCAGCCTTCCAAGTAGCTGGGACTGCAGTCATGCGCCACCACACCCAGCTAATTTTTTGATTTATTGTACAGATGAGGTCTCACCAAATTGCCCAGGCTGGTCTCACACCCGTGGACTTAGACAATCCTCTCACCTTGGCCTCCCAAAGTGCTAGGATTATAGGCGTGAGTCACTGTGCACTTCCAACAAAAGTTTTCAAGAAATTGACATCTTTTGCTAAAATTATGCCATGTATCAGTGGAAGATCAGTGACATTTTTAGTAGACAGTACTGAGAAAACTGGCTTATTGGTAAAAATGAAACTTGGGTCACATACTTTTGTTTTTAATTGACTGCCATTTTATCTTGAACTTTACACATTCCCTCCTGTCCTCTTCTGGCTGAAGCACAAACATTAGTAGTTCTTTTAGCAAATGTAAGTATTCTTCATCTTTGAAATTCTGAAAAACCTCTTTAGCTTGTCTTATTCTAAATGGAAGTTTAACTGGTTGTAATAGTCTAAGCCCAAGTAATTCAATGTAGAAAGATTAGTCTTTGCAACAAATGGTACTGAAACAACTGGATATTTCTATGCAAAAACATAACATTAAACCTTTTCTTCACCTTTTGTAAAAAAATTCAACTTGAATTGGATTATAAATTAAATATACGACTTAAAAATATAAAATTTCTAAAAGTAAAAAGAGAAGAAAATCTTAGTGATCTTGGGTTAGACAAATACTTATTTAGGATTATAAAAAAGCAATCATCAGAAATTAAATGTAACAAATTAGATTTTACTACTGCTCTTTATTTTTTTTTATTTATTTTTTTTTATTTTTTATTTTATTTTATTTTTATTTTGAGTTGGAGTCTCTAGAATGCAGTGGCAAGCTCTCGGCCTCCGCAGCCTCGACTTGCTGGGCTCAGGTGATCCTTCCGCCTCAGCCTTCCAAGTAGCTGGAACTACAGGCTTGCACCACCACGCCCTGCTAATTTTTTTATTTACTGTAGAGATGAGGTCTCACCAAGTTGCCCAGGCTGATCTCAAACTCATGGGCTATCCTCTCACCTGGGCCTCCCAAAGTGCTGGGATTATAGGTGTGAGCCACCGTGCCCCGTCTATATTCTGCTCTTTGAAGGACACTGTCAATAAAATGAAAGGCAAACCTCACACTGGGAGAAAATATTTGCAAAATAATTATCTGATAAAGACTTTTATCTAAAGATATGACTCACCAATCAACATATGAAAATATGTACATCATTAGTCATTTGAAAAACTCGAGCTAAAACAAAATGAGACACTACTAACTACCTAGTAGGAAGACTAAAAGATTTACAACTGATCATACAAATGTTGTCAAGGATAGGAAACGACTGGAACTCTCATACTCTGCTAGTAGAAATGTACAGTGGTACAACCAATTTGAAAAAAATGTTTGGAAGTTTCTTCTAAAGTTAAATATAATCCTACTTCTCCTAAGTATTTATTCAAGAGAAATGAAGACATAGATTCACACAAAGACCATTAGGTGGATATTTTTAGCAATTTTACTTACAAGAACCCTAAATTAGAAATATCTATTGACTAGTGATAGATAAATTGTGATAACTTCATAATGAAATACTGATCCACAATATAAAGAAACAAAATACAGATACCTGAAACAACATGAATGAAGCTCCAAATCATTATGCTAAGTGAAAGAAGCTAGACATAAAAGACTACAAGCTGAGGCCAGGAACAATAGCTCATGCCTGTAATCTCGGAGGCAGAGGCAGAGACAAGAGGATTGCCTGAGGCCAGAGGTTCAAGAACAGCCTGGGCCACTTGGCAATATTTATCCACAATAAATCAAAAAATTAGCCAGGCATAGTGGCACATGCCTGTGGTTCCAGCCACTTGGAAGGCTGAGGCAGAAGGACTGCCTGAGCCCAGAAGGTCAAGGTTGCAGTGGCTGTGATCTTGCCACTGTACACCAACCTAAGAGACTCTGACAAAAATGAAAACAAAAAAAACTACAAGCTGTATGATCTCATTCATAAGACATTCTGGAAAAGGTGAAACTATCCAGGCAAAAGTCAGGTCAGTGGTTGCCAGGGGCTGGGATTAGAGGAAGAGATTGTTGCAATGGAACATTTTGGAGAGAGAGAAATACTATATATTTTCATGATGGTCGTGATGACACAACTATACATTTGTCAAAATTCTTCAAAGTGTATACCTCAAAAGACAAATTTCATGGGATGAAAATTGCACTTCAGTAAACATGACTTTAAATAAATACAAGTATAATCCAGAATTCCTGACCATGTCCCACAATTCCATCACAACTCACTTGGTCCAGGCCACCACCCAGCCCTCTTTTAGTCTCCTCACTGGCGTCTCTTCTTCAGTATCTTCAGTCAGTTTTCAACATAGTAGCCAGAGTCAGCATATTAAAATTTCAGTCAGAGAAAATCATTCTTCTGTTCAAAGCCATCCACTTTTTTCCCCATTGTATGAAGGCTTAAAGTCCTTACAAGAACTTCCTCTATCTCTCCCTGGACCTCCTTCCTCTTCCCTCTACCTCTTCGTTCCCTCTCTCCAGCTACACTGGACTACTTGTTTTCTTAGAACCAGACCCTTTTGCATCTTAGGATCTTTGAATTGGCTGCTCCCTCTGCCATCTCCAGGTGTCAGAGATCTCCCAAGTGCCAGAATAACTTGTTTCCTTCGTATTTTTACTCAGATCTCACTTTTTTGTTGTTTAATGAGGCCTTCCCTTGCCACCCTATTTAAAATTTCAACTTCCCCACAATCACAGCCAACACTCCCTATTGCCTTCTCTGCTTTATTTTTTTCATAGTGCTTCTAAATTTTTAACATATTTTGAATTTTATCTATTTCTTTTGTTTAGTGTTGGTCCTTTTCCTTCCCTCCCTCCCTCCCCAAAACCCCAATCAGATTGAACATAAGCTTCATCAGAGAAGGTATTTTGTTTTGTTGATTCCAGTCTCCTGTTAATTGAATAAAGATACAAATGTTCATGTGATTTTTCTCCTGAAATATGTCACTTATTTGTAAATTTGGTAATATGACTATGTGTAAGTCAGAGCTCCCTAGAGAAACAAAACCAATATAAGAATATGTATAATTGGCTCAGGCAATTATGGAGACTGGCAAGTCCAAAATCTACAGAGCTAATATCCCAGTTCAAGTTCAAAGGCCAGTAGACTGCTGTAGAATCAAGAAGAGACAATGTTTCAGCTCAGGACTGTCAGCCAGGAGAATTCTCTTTTACTCAGGGAAGGGTCAGACTTTGTTCTATTTAAGGCTTTAACTGATTGGTTAAGAACCACCCCTACTGCGGAGGGAGCAATTTGCTTTACTGTGTAGGTTTTAAAGTTCATCTCATCCCAAAACACTTTCACAGAAACACTCAGAACAATGTCTGACCAAATTTCTAAGCACCTCTTGGCCCAGTCAAATTGACACATAAAATTAACCACCATATCATAGTATTAATATTAATAATACTAATATAGTAGTATGTCCATCAATTTTATGTTAAATCAACTTGACATTCCTAGAATAAACCTAGCTTAGTTATGATATAACATTTATTTTAGAATGACTGTATTCAGATAATATTTTATCTAGCATTTTTGCATCTATTTTCAGGAGTTATTTTGGCTTGTGATTTTCCTATTGATCCTGTCCTTAGATGGCTTGGTATTAGGATATACTCACTTTGTAAACTGAAATAAGGATTATCAGCTGTCCTTAATATCAGATTTCTTCACATTTAAAAATTTTGGTTTTTAGACTCATTTTGAGTGAGTTTTTGTTGTTGTTGTTTTTCCTATTCTTTTTTTTTTGAGTTGGAGTCTCACTCTGTCGCCCAGACTGGAGTGCAGTGGCTGCTTCCGGCCACCGCAGCCTCGACCTGCTGGGCTCTGGCGATTCTTCTGCCTCAGCCTTCCGAGTAGCCGGAATTATAGGCATGCGCTACCATGCCCGGTTGATTTTTTTTTTTAATTTATTGTAGAGATGAGGTCTCGTTGCCCAGGCGTGTCTCGAACCCTCGGGCTCAGGCAATCCACTCACCTCAGCCTCCCAGAGGCGCGGGATTACAGGCTGAGCCACCGAGCCCGGCTGTTCCTATTCATTTTTCTGCCTTCCTGCCTCTGTCCCAACCAACCAGCCCTCCCCTGATCAGCATTTTGTGATAGCTTCCACCTGGACTCTGGGATTCTATCTTTGGCCAATATTCATAATGGGAGTTTGGAGTTTCTGCCCCTTAGTGATCCTGGGGTCATCCGTTCTATCATGAGGCCAGTTTGTGACTAGGCTCAGTTTCTGGCTGCAGGTTAGATCTCCAGCTTCACCTTCCTAGACTCTCATGCTTCTAAAATCTTGGTTTCCAGGCCATAGTAAGGCACTATTTCCTGACTTTAAACAGGACTTGGTTTCTGTCTGCCATCTTGGATGGGACATCTTGGGTTTGCCCAGCCAAGGACCAAACTCCCTGCTGACTTTAGACAAAGAGCCCAGTGGGTCAGAGGCTTCTGGCAGTTTCTCTACTGCTTCTGTTGAGCCAGATGTCTCTTTTAGCTTTCTATTTTTACATCTATCTGTCATGGCTTTGCGTTCAGAGCTGAGAGATGGATCAAAGCATGAACTCATTGAACTGTCTTGTCTAGAACACTCTTCTCTATCTCTCTTATTTCCAATGCACTGCCTTGTTGCACAAGGATTTAAGGAAGCTATTTTACTTCATCACACTGACACTGTGAGTCAAATAGAGCTGGTATTCTTATCATCCTGAGTGACAAATGAGCAAAACAAAAAATAAAGAGCTCAAGTGCCTTAGCTCAGGTTTGGTGGATAGCTGGCAGACTGCAGAGCTTGGACCTCAGGAGGGGCTCCACACCCCATCCTATTTTAGTCTTTGAGCCACACCCGCTGCTAAGAGGTATAGGACATAGAGCAATCATGGCATTTGTTGTTTTTCTGTTTTGTTTTTTTTTTTGAATTGGAGTCTTACTCTGTCACCCAGACTGGAGTGCAGTGGCTGCTCCCGGCCACCGCAACCTCGACCTGCTGGGCTCCGGCGATCCTTCCGTCTCAGCCTTTCAAGTAGCTGGAACTACAGGCAAGCGCTACCACACCCAGCTAATTTTTGATTTATTGTAGAGATGAGGTCTTGCCAAGTTGCCCAGGCGGATCTCGAACCCGTGGGCTCAGGCAATCCACTCACCTCAGCCTCCCAAAGCGCGGGATTACAGGCTGAGCCACCTAGCCCGGCATGGCATTTGTTAAAGACAATCTCCATACCCAATTACCCAGTACTTATGATTCCTTGGGCATTTTATGATTTTCAGAACAATATCAGAGGAGAAAAGGTCTAATCTTTTGTCATGGCAACAGATTTTAATTTAGATACTGTCATTCACAGTTACTCCCCCTGTTTATCTTTCTAGTTCAAATTTCCATGCTTTAACATTTCATTGAATTCAACTCGACTCAACAAATGTTCACTGAGACTCTGTTGTCCTCAGGTACCACCAAGTGGTACAGCCTGGTCTACAACTGGCCCAAGAAGGGAGATCCCCAAAATCATGGATGGAAAAGTAGCCAGCTGTGCTCTTGAGAAATATCTGTGAAGCTCTTTCTACATGCCAGGATTCTTGCTGGTCACAATAGAGAATTGAAAGGCAAGTCATTTGGTAGAACTTGTCCTTGGGGAACTTACAGCATAGAGAGGGAGAGTCAACGTGGTCATCTATGACTGACATGTGAGGTAGAAATTGAAGTGTGGTTTGTGATTTTCCTGTTGACCCTGTCCTTAGATGGTTTGGTATTAGGATATACTCACTTTGTAAACTGAAATAAGGATTATCGACTGCCCTTAATGTTAGATTTCTTCGCATGTTTTAAAATTTTGGTTTTTAGACTCATTTTGAAAGAGTTTTGTTGTTGTTGTTTGTATTCATTTTTCTGCCCTCCTCCTCTGTCCCAACCAACCAGCCAATCAACCAGGACCGATGAAAGAGCATCAGACCTGAGCCAGAAAAATCTGCCTGGAAAGTCAGATTCCTAGAAAAAGCTAATCAAGGGTGGGGGCTTCAGAAATGAAAAGAAAAAAGTAATCATAAGAACAATAGGGGTCAGAGGATGGTGGTCAAATGGACCACACTGGTACTATTGCCCAGGACCTGTATTGCTATCCCAGCAAGGCGAGGTCACTTCCATCAGGAAACTTCGTGGATGTTGGTGAGGGCCAAGCTGACAAATTTGGGAAAGTTGACATTCTTACCTGGGTTCTGAATGGTGGGCAACTTAGACATACACTTGAACCCGTGGCCCATAACCTCACCTATGCAGGAACTCCATGAATGTGGAATTAAACTGGGTAGTCATTGCCACACGCAATAGATGGTATATAGTCAGAAGCTACTCACCAAGCTAGTGGCAAAGTTAAGAAAACCAAACATACTAAAGAAAAATCATGTTGTAAAGAATGTAACAGATCAGACATTAAAGAAAACTGCTATTAGAAAGCATCGCCTAAGGTTCTTCAGAGTGGCTTTTGACCCTCTCTTCAGTTAGGATGAGTTTTAGGATTCCCATCATGCATTTGCGGTCCTGCCATGCAAATTAAGCAGTTCTGGTTGGTTGATGTTTGGCCTGAATTGCAAACTGTGTAAGGGCCAGTCAGAGGTTTGTAGAGTGGCTGGCTGATAGTGAGGTTTTGTTTCTTTAACAGCAATAGTTGGTTACTCTTTGTCATGGAATCAGCAGCAAATGTCTTTCAACTGGCTATTCAGCTTTTACAGTTCTTATAATCTCATTCTGAGATTTCCTCAAAATAGTTTACCCAATTTACCCAATTGATGCCAGCCTAATCGGCCTTTTCTTTTGGAAAAGCTTCCTCCACACTCATCAAAAGAGAAGATATATTTACTAAGAACAATTTTAAGGAAAAGGGTCCAAGTTAAGATTAGAACATTACCTAGAATAAAGATTCAGTTCTAGCCGGGCTCGGTGGCTCAGCCTGTAACCCGGCGCTTTGGGAGGCCGAGGTGAGTGGATTGCCTGAGCCTGCGGGTTCGAGACCTGAGTGGGCAACTTGGTGAGACCTCATCTCTACAATAAATCAAAAAATTAGCCGGGCGTGGTGGCGCGCGCCTGTAATTCCAGCTACTTGGAAGGCTGAGGCAGAAGGATCGCCGGCGCCCAGCAGGTCGAGGCTGCAGTGGCCGTGAGCGGCCACTGCACTCCAGTCTGGGTGACAGTGAGACTTCAACTCAAAAAAAAAAATTCAATTCGAAGATCAGGTTGTCATCAAAATCTTTTCCACTGTGTTCACATTTTATACTTTAGCTTTTTTTTTTTTTTTAAATAGAGACAAGGTCTTGGAATGTTGCCCAGGGCAGTCTCAGTTCCTGAGACTCAAGTAAATCTCCAGCCTCAGTCTCCTTAAATGCTGGGATTACAGGCATGAGCCACTGCATCTGGCCCCAAGCGTTTATTGAAATTTGCTTTCCTATTTGAATACGATTCCTCCTTTGAGTCATGCCAGATACCACCTCTGCTGAATTCACTTATTCATTCCATGGCCATGGAGGGCCCATACCAAGCCCTATGGATCCAGACTTCCAGGCATAAGGTCCTGGTTTAAATAACGCAGAAACCATGACAGTGACTTGGGCAATCCCATTTCTAAACAGTGACCTTCACACATATTCCTAGAAAGGCTGTTGCACTGATTTTCAGCTCAGAGCTGCCCGTGTCCTTCCATCTCAGCGACTTCAGCCACAACAGTGCGTCTGTGTTATCAGGAATTGGAGGTACACCAAAATAATACCAAATATGCAAGGAACTGAAGAGATGCTAATCTCATGCCTGCGTCTCCTTGTTCTTTGGCTGATAAAACACCCAGCCTATGGTTACCTTTGCAATTTTAAATCCACAGCCTTTAAAAGGATTATACCTATGTCTGCATAAACTGGACTGATTGAGCTTTTTTTCCCTAACAGAAAGGCAATGTTTATATTCAAATGTCAAACATTGTGCAAGTAGATTTACTGTCCTTTCCTACCCATGAGTAGCATTCCAGACTGTAATTAATTTATCCATGTTCCTATCAGCACAGCATTATTCTGGGACAAAAAAAAGCTGTGGGGAGAGGGAAAAGGGGGTGGGAACACTGTCATTTCTTTTGGAAAATCTTTCTTAATTGGATTTGTGCTCTTTTCATAATGATGTGAAGGTTGTGGTTATTTGTTAAATGTAAAGGCAGCTGTGACACCTGAATCTATAGGTCTATAGCCAGCAGCGTCTTGTTTTCCAGCGGGTAGGTTGTCAGAAATATGCTGTCTAGCCGGGCTCGGTGGCTCAGCCTGTAATCCCGCGCCTTTGGGAGGCTGAGGTGAGTGGATTGCCTGAGTCCGCGGGTTTGAGACCCGCCTGGGCAGCGAGACCTCATCTCTACAATAAATCAAAAAAAAATCAGCCAGGCGTGGTAGCGCATGCCTGTAATTCCGGCTACTTGGTAGGCTGAGGCGGAAGGATCGCTGGAACCCAGCAGGTTGAGGCTGCAGTGGCCGGGAGCGGCCACTGCACTCCAGTCTCGGCAACAGAGTGAGACTCCAACTCAAAAAAAAAAAAAAAGAAAAAAAAAAGAAATATGCTGTCTAAGGAACCACTGAGCTAAAGCCGGCCCAGCATCTTGTCTTCCTTGGGTGAACTGAGGATGTTGTGAATTAGTGCAGATGACCCCTAGACCTGGGCAGAGGCAGCTTAAATGGCTACATTAATGAACAGCCTTGCTGTCCACCAGTCAGTGGCACTTGTTGAGTAAAGTACACAGTAGAGACCCATGGAATCATAAGGATAGTCTTTGCTTTAAATGTGGCAGCATGAAGCACCAAGCATATCAGGGGTCTATAAATCTCTTGAATTGTAGATAAATGTTCAATTTAAACATTTATGTTAAAACATTTATGCTATGTTAAAATGTTAAATTGTTGGTAGATTCCCAAGAAGGATCTGAAAAAAGTAATAAGCATTGTTCTAAAATGATAAACAGCACATACATATCTGGCAGACAAAAAGCACTTGAAACACAACAGATCCTCGAGGTCAAAGCAATTCAGTGAGGAAATGAGTTTTCAGGTGTGCAGAGTGAAGGAACAGCCAAGTGAGGGGCTTCACAGAAAGTATGTCCAGAAGGGAAGGGCCTGAGACAGAGCAAAAAACTCCATACTAACAGAACCAGGCAGGACAGTCAGCAGGGGATCCTGCTGTGTCCCTGTGGGGGACACTGTGGAGGAGGGCTGGGGTGTGGTTTGCATTTTTGTGTAGGATCCCATAGCATTGGCTCCTGCCAGTTGGTTGCTCTGCCAGAGGAGAGTATGACATTTCCAGATCCCTTGAGGTTTATAATACGAACCAGAAATCTAGGCGTTTAATAGAAAAGCTATCTTTTTTGGTTTGTTTTTTGTTTTGTTTTGTTTTGAGTCAGGGTTTCATTCTGTCACCCAGGCTGGAGTACAGTGGCATGATCACAGCTCACTGCAGACTCAATCTCAGGCTCAGCTCCCGAGTAGCTGGGACTACAGGTGTGTACCACCACATCCAGTTCATTTTTTTTTCTTCAGAGACAATGTCTTGCTATGTTGCCCAGGCTGGTCTTGAACGCCCAGGCTCAAACAATCCTCCTGCCTTGCCTTCCCAAAGTGCTGGGATTACAGGCATGAACCACCATGCCTGGCCTAAAAACTCTCCATTTTTTTAAATCCTAAAAATGAATTCCAAGTTAGAGTAAACACATAGCTCATATGCCTAAAGGTTCAGAACTGATCAGCGGTGCCCACCCTGAGACCTTTGCTGGGGAGCTCAAGTTTGAAAAGTCCTGAATCGGCCGGGCTCCGTGGCTCAGCCTGTAATCCTAGCACTTTGGGAAGCCGAGGCAAGTGGATTGCCTGAGCCCATGGGTTCGAGACCAGCCCGAGCAACTTGGCAAAACCTCATCTCTATAATAAATCAAAAATTAGCTTGGCGTGGTGGCGCGCACCAGTAGTTCCGGCTACTTGGAAGGCTGAGGTAGAAGTATCGCCAGAGCCCAGCAGGTCAACACTGGGGTGGCCGTGAGTGTGCCACTGCACTCCAGCCTGGGCGACAGAATGAAACCCTGACTCAAAACAAGACAGTTAGCCAGACTGTCTTTTGGGACTCCAACTCAAAAAAAAAAGTCCTGGGTTCCATTAATGGTGTGTAAAGCTGGAAACAGGCTAGATCCATGGAGAAGGGTCTGGAAGGGAAAATGGTAGGTTGCTCACAGAAAATGGAAGTGCCTCACTAGTATGCTCTAGAAGCTCTGCTGGTGGATTGGGGTGGAGGGGAATGAGGTTGGTGAACTAGAACAGCCTTCAGGGCCCAGAGCAGGTTGTGGGTGGCTCCTTTTGGAACCAGAGCAATCTTCTAGGTGGTCTTAGTAGAACGCCAGGAGACCGCAGTGTTTGAGAAGGATGTCTCTCATGTGTGGCACCCTCAGGCAAAGAAAGAGGAGTTCTGGGAGGAAACTGAGGCAGGCCTCCCATGAGCAAGCAAATCATCCAGAAAGATGTTGGTCAAAGAAGGGGAACAGAAAAGAGTTGAGAGCGCACCAAATGACCATCAAGGAAGACACAAACTCCCTTAAGCCATCCATGTGGGATTGTGACAGAGCTGTGACAGCACTGGGCAATGATAATCAGGTGGCCAGGTGGGGCTCTCTTCCATCACTCTGCACCCTGTCATCAGTTACTAGGGGTCAGGATGGGGACATCAGTGGCCTTGCTTTTCTCTGTCTTTCTTGTGGGGAGGAAGTATTATGCTTTTTAGCACTGCTGCACCCAGCGCGCGCTCTGCACCTACTGAAAAAACGCTGTTTACCTTTAGGACTGTTTCTCACTGAAGATCTGGAAGTCCAGGGCATCGAGAGTTGTCCCTGAGGATAGTCACGAGGGATCAAAAAAGCAAAGAGGGAGGGGCGGACACAGTGACTCACTCCCGGAAGCCAAGGCAGGAGGATTTTGGGGGAGGGGGGTGGGATGCAAAGAGTAATTAGGAAGGGGCAAAGGGAGGGGAATGTCCCCAGGTTAATGCAGGGGCATCTGGACACCAACCAAAGGGCAGCAAAGGAAAAAGTAAACACTGTCTGCATGACCCTGCATCTCAGGCGGGTTACACTGCAGACCTGTCCTTTCTGGTAATACATTGAGTCTTTCCTCCTCCAGTAACCTGGGAACAGTGTTAGGTGTGGTTCTATTATTATCATTTTTTAAAGATCAATCATACCTATAAGATGGGAAGAGGTGAGGATGAGTGAAGGAAGAAGGAAGAGGAGAAGAAAAGGAAAAGAAGAAACCATTTTAGGGTCCCCGGGGATAGCAAAACACACTCTCATCTGTAATTATATCTTATCATTTCGCACAGGAAAAGACAGCCACAGCATCATCATAATATTAATAACATAATTCATCACATGGGGGATGGAGAGAAAATGTAAGAACATCACCACTTACATTCGGCTTTCCCCTTTGAAAGTGCTTCCATTCACACATCTTCACAATAGCCAGGTGACAGGTGGGAAGGCATTGTTCCACCCTCTGGCAGGAATAATGGTCTACTCAGCTGATCTTTCCACCCTCTGGTGGCAAAAATGGTCTACCCAGCTAATCTGGGCTACTCCACACGTTTGCTTGGTCTATGCATTGTTACCAAAAGGGTGACGCATAGATGTTTGGTGGGACAAACATTTTGCTTCAATCCATTGTCCATTTCCCTCCTGGTGGAGTCCCTGTGGACAGGTGGGCAGGAGCATACTGAGTGCACACAGCACAACCTTGAGGAGAAATATCCAGGGCATTTTCAGATAAAGATTCTGCATTTTATTCCTAAATATTGAGGTATATAGTTTGGTTTTTTTTTAAAAGAAGAAAATAGAAAGCACAACATAGGGTGATATAAATAAGAAAATAAATCCTAGGTAAGTCCACCACTAGCAGACAGTGTTAACCTGGTGGTGTGTTTCCTCACAGACTTTTGAAATAATGCGAGGCATTCTATATGTACATTTTAGGGCCTTGTTTTTTGTTTTTTTTGGCCTTTGAAAGGGTAAACTGAGGCAAGGAGGGCTGATGCCGGTACCTGAGAATAATGCAAGATTTCAACCAAGTAAGGATAGAAGGAAGTAGTTTATTATTCGCCTTTCACAGATTGGAAAGAGGGCCAAGAACTGGGTCTACTTAAGGGTCTTTGGGGTAAGGGGAATTTGGGCCCGAAGAGGTCTAGGCCAAAAGGAATGTCCAGGGCTGCGGATCTTTGATGGTGATTGTAGCCACGTGAGTCTTAGATCTTGAGGTTGCCAGACGTTAGCATCTCATGACGTCTGTAGTGGGTTAGAAGGGAGAAGACAAGGGGAGGGGTTTTTCCTGCAAGAGACCTGTCAGACATTTCCACAAACTCCTTAGCAAAAAGGTGGTCTTATCATTTCTATGGCTTTCACCAGCTAAGGGGTGATCTTTGACTTTCTGCCTTTGACAAGGAACCTGAAAGTTTTCCTGAATTGAAAGGTTGGGCTGTCCTTGTCTTGCATCTAATGGAGATTTGCCGAGGGAGTGGGGTAGGCTGCCAGGTTGGCCTGCAGTAAAATGTCTGAATGCTTCCTAAAACCTGCCTTTGGAAATTTGCCTATCTGTGTCTAACCTGTGCTAGATTGAAAGCATGTGGGTCTAAGTAAAAATGGCTATGCTGAGGCAAAATGTGAACTAAGTTTATTACAAGTTTCTTGGGGTCCCTCCTTTCGGCATTTTTCATTCAACATCATAATATGAAGACACACGGGGTGGACCCATCGTAGAACCTCTAATCATTCTTGTTTTCACAAGAACATCGAAGTTGAGGCCCAGAGAAAAGTGACCCTAGAACACGGCTTCTAGCCCCAGGTTAGAAACCTGCCTCTCCTCCCCGCCTGCACAGCGCGAGCCTGACATCATTCCCCAGGAAGTTAGCCAGACTGTCTTTTGGGACTGGCCCATTTCACTCTCACCTGCCAAGCTGGTGGCCACTGCTATAAAATTTGCTGGGAAGTCACCTGGGCCATTGCATGGTTTGCTTCCTGAGGAAGGACAGCTCGGGCAGAAAGGGTCCAAGGACTTTGGAGCGTGTGCGCCAAGGCGTGGGTGTCTCCAGTGATTGACTGCTGTGCTCTGGGACCTTGTCTGGTCCACAGCTGCACCCTCAGCTCAGAGCTGGGCACCCAGTAAGTAGCTGCTTAATAAATAAATGTTTGTGGAATCGGTGCATGGCCACAACTGGGGTGCAGGGTGGAGCTAAAAGCAGTCTGGTGGAGTTGGAACCGTCTTCGGAGTGATTCTTCTTGGAGATGTTTGTCCAGAAGTGTTTGTCTAGACGCACGAGTGAGGGAAGGCAATCACCCAGGTGGCCTTTCTCTTGACTGCCTTGGTTTCTTCCCTGGCAACCCCAGACTCTCACAGGAAGGTAGCTCTGTCTGTCTGCTGGTCAATTCTCACGCGGGCCTTCTGTGGGCCTTGAGACTCTCTTGGCGTGGTCCAAAGCACTCCCCTGCGCGCAGCGGCGTTGGCCTGGGGCGCGGAGTGCCCAGAGTCCTGGTGGGCAGGACCCGGGTTGGGCCGGGCGCGCGGGCGGAGCGGGGCAGGACGCCAGCCTGCTCCTGGAGGCTCCGCCCCCCCCCAGAGCCGCAGCACCCGCAGGCGGAGGGTGTCCTCCCGGGCTCGGCTGTCGGTGGCCGCAGCGCTCGGGCAAGCGCAGACCGCTCCACACGCCGCTCTCCCGGCGCCCCAGACCCGGGTAAGTCAGGGGCTCCCGCCTCCAGGCCCCTCGCCCGGCGCGCAGGTGCCCTAGTCGGGCGACCCTGAGGGGCTTCTAGGACTCGCGTCTCCCGACGCGCAGCAGGCGCGCCCTAGGCTGGAAGCGTCGCGCACCCCGGAGTGGGAGACGCGGTAGGATGGTCCAGTCTCCCCGCTCTCTTCCCTCTGCTCGTCTTCACATACAAAACAAACGGATAGAAAAACATCTCACTCCCTTAGAGCAAAGAAAGCATTTTCCCGTTATTTCTCAGTTGTAGACTTTCTTGTGGATAACACCTAAAAGTCACTATCAAAAGAAAATTAAAATCACCCAGGATCGCTCTCTCCCCCCCGCCACCAGTTCTTGGGCCTTGGCATCTACCTGTAGAAAGGACATGGGACGTGGAGAACATTATTGATATCTAATCTTGATTGTAGTCATGGGAAAAGTGAGGAACTTTATTGGAAATTTGACCAAGTAGCACTATGTGCATGTGTATGTGCCCAATCTATTGTAGTCCACTGACTCCTGGGACGGTCAGGTTGCTGTGTGAATTGACAATTCGTTTGAGTCCACGGTTACATTAAGAAGGAGTTTCCTACTCCATTAAGGAAAGACCTTGTTAGTACCGTACCGGTCATTTATGGTCCGGATGGGGAGACTTCCCGGCCTCCACGCAGTTGCTTTGGGTCATGTGTGGAGAGGGAATTGGGAGGCAGCAGTGATTCTGATCTGTGGATTTCCAACCACCAGACAAAACCTCTCTTCTTTCTCTGGCCTGTTTCATCCGGTGAACTGAGGACCCGTCTGAAGAAGGCACACTCAGTTTCCAGACGACATAGTCCTCAGGATATTCAGGTAGGTCTTGCTTTTTGACAGGTTATTGGAAAATAAATTGCTTTGAAAATAAAGTACACTTTGAAGACATCAGAGGAACTCAGAGCTGTCATCATAAATCTCCTGGGGTGAGACAGTTCCTGTGTGGTGCGGGTCTTTCTGGTAGCTGAACGGAACACTAACTTATTCATGCATTCATGCATGCCTGCCTGCGTTGGCTGGAAGTTTATTGCACTCCTATCATATGCCAGATACCGTTCCAGCCGCCTGGGATAGAATAAGGACCCACACACGCAAAAATCTCCACTCGTAAAAGCTTAATTTTTGGTGGGAAAGACAAACGTTCAAAAATGGTCATAATAACTAAGAAAACTCGATTATATTAGAAGATGATAAGGAATATAGAAAAAGAAAAGGAAAGCAAGGTAGAAGTTACTAGGATGAAAATTATGCTCAAGGTGAATGATAATAGAAGAAGAAAGAAAATTATGCCCTACTAGTAACGCTCACAGACTGCCTGAATTTTTTTTCTAGCCGGGATCTCTGTCACCAAGGCTGGAGTGCAGTGGCACAATTATGGCTTTACATCCCGGGCTCAGGCGATCCTCCCACCTTAGCCTCTTGAGTAGCTGGGGCTACAGATACACACCACCACCCCCCAACTAAGTTTTTTATTTTTTGTAGAGACGAGGTCTTGCTATGTTGCCCGGGCTGGTCTTGAACTTCTGGGCTCAAGCAATCCTCCTGCCTTGGCTTCCCAAAGTGCTGAGATTAACAGACGTGAGCCACTGCACTCGACTTGCCTGAAATCTTTTTAGAAAGAAGGTGCCTTGCAGAGACCTATTAACTATAAGAATGATATAAATCTTATATATATAAATAAAATAACAAAAATGCATAAGTAATATAAACTGCAATTATATAAAAGAATACATTACAAGAGGTTTTCCTCTGATTATCCAACAACCTATTTCCAGAGTGTAGTAGACTGTATCAATTATTCATATTCCTAGTGTAGTGGTATTGAATCTAATACTTTGCATTCCAATTTAGTTCAACAAAACTTTAATGAAATATTCTGGGCGCTGTGGGGACCAAGACCCACAAGATAATCTCTACTTCCTAGAAGGAAATGCCCAGAGAAATCTACAAATTATTGCAAATTAGAATATGGTCGGTGCTGAAGGAGAGAACATGGACAAGGCATTATGAGGGGTCAAAGGAGAGGAGGGGATTTTGGATGGGGTTTATACAGTTTGGGTTTGAGCTGGGCTTTGAAAGACTGGAAGAATTGTGACAAGCAGATAGTGTGAGCGTACTTACATAGAGAACAGCGAGACTTCCAGGCACGGTGGTTCAAGCCTGTAATCCCAGCATTTTTGGAGGCTGAGGCAAGAGGATTGCCTGAGGCCAGGGGTTCGAGACCAGCCTGGGCAACTGGGTGAGACCTCATCTCTAGAATAAATCAAAAAATTAGCTGGGTGTGGTGGCACGTGCCTGTAGTTCCAGCTACTTGGAAGGCTGAGGTAGAAGGATCATCTGAGCCCAGCAGGTCGAAGCTGCATTGGCCATGAGTGTGCCACTGCATTCCAGACTGGGTGACAGAATGAGACTCCAACTCAACACACACACAGAGAACAGCAAAACCAAAGCAAGAGGTAGAAAAGTGGGGGACTGATTCCATGCCATGCCAACTCTGCAGTATATCCTCAGGGTAGATTCCATTATTCCCAGTGTTAAGGAATGAGGAAACTTAGGCTCCCTGGATTTATTTTGTCTTCTGAAGATACAATTCCTTCCTGCCTTCATATGTGATTCCTGCTGTTGTCATTTTTCAATCCCCAGATGCTCACCTTCATCCTTTGTTGAATTTGATTGGGTCCCTCTCACCAGCTTACTGGCTTGACTCTTTGAACATGCATGCAATGTTTCCATTTCCATTCTTCATAACCCAAACCCTGGCTTTATCATTCATGGAGCGGTCTGGGAAGCTCCTGGTAAAAGAACCAGACCCGAGTCACATCTAGCAGTGAGGTGGCAGGAATCACTGTTCTGATTAGTGGGGACAGTCTGATTCTATACCTCTACAAGGTTTCATCCTGACTCTTTGAGAGACCCTGGCCACCTTAGTGACCTGCCAACTCCAGGTAGTGGAAGGGTAGAAGACCAAGATCAAGCCAGTCAACCGCCTGGAAGGTCTGGAGGCCCTGGGTGACTTCTTTTCTGCTAGGAGGTAAACATGTTTCTAGAATTTGGATATAATGTTACGATAAAGATAAAAACAATAGTTGTTTTCAAGAACAATTGACTCAGAATTCTTGGCTCAGTAATATCATATTCATCAAAATCAGGCTTATACATCCTTGCTTTTCCACTAATACTGCTTTTAAAACAAACAGGCCAAATGATGATTTTAAGACTGGACATTCTTTCAAGGGAATGCTTTTTGGTTTTTTGCTTGTTTGTTTGTTTGTTTGTTTTTTGAGTTGGAGTCTCACTCTGTCACCCAGACTGGAGTGCAGTGGCCACTCCTGGCCACTGCAGCCTCGACCTGCTGGGCTCCGGTGATCCTTCCGCCTCAGCCTTCCAAGTAGCTGGAATTACAGGCGCGCGCTACCACGCCTGGCTCATTTTTTTGATGTATTGTAGAGATGAGGTCTCGCCAAGTTGCCCAGGCGGGTCTCAAACCCATGGGCTTAGGCAATCCACTCACCTCAGCCTCCCAAAGGCACGGGATTACAGGCTGGGCCACCGAGCCCGGCCAAGGGAATGCTTAAGGAATACTTTTAGTAATGAGGACAAATGCTACTCCCTTCTACCTAGATAAGTCGTCTAAGGCCCTGTAAGTAAACTAAGGAGTCATGTTGTTTATCTAGGACTGAGCTGTGGCTGGAACTCAGATCCCTGAGTTCTGACCTGACATCCCAGACTCCCCCACCCACCCCCAGAATTTATTCCTTTTGGAAGAATGCTTGGAGTCAGCCACAAGAGCCTCACTCATTAAGTGCTTAAGAAAGAATGAAAGTTGCCCATGCTGGGAAGGCTTTTGTTCTGAAAGCTTCCAGGTCGTTATCAGTGCTGATAGGCGACACAGCTGGGGCATGTGGAAGGCGTCAGAAGGGGTGGTGTGTGCTGGGAACAGCGAGGCGCCACCTACTACCTCTTTCTCCCCTGGGGGTAGTGGGGGCATGGTGCTGGAGTCCCAATTGGTCCCTGTTTGCAGGTGTTTTACTTAGCACAGCTGCCCAGAGCCCTGTGTCCTGAGTGATTTCCAGCAGTCCAGCAACTCTAGTCCTGAGCTTAAAAAAAAAATGCACTCAATCATGTTTATTCAATGAAGTCTTAGGCTGAGCATGGTGGCTCACTCTCGTAATCCCAGCACTTTGGGAGGCCAAGGTGGAAAAATTG
The DNA here is from genome assembly GCA_027257055.1 of Cephalopachus bancanus. Taxonomy (NCBI): domain Eukaryota; kingdom Metazoa; phylum Chordata; class Mammalia; order Primates; family Tarsiidae; genus Cephalopachus; species Cephalopachus bancanus. Next base: position 971,198 of record JAPVLO010000260.1, on the reverse strand, counting down.
CTTGAGCCCAGGAGTTTGAGACCAGCTGGATAACATAGCGAGACCTCGTCTGTACAAAAAAATTAAAAATTAGCCAGGCATGGTGGCGTGCATCTGTAGTCCCAGGTTCTCAGGTGGCTGAGGTGGAAGGATTGTCTAAGCCTAGTAGGCTGCAGTGAGATGTAATGATGCCACTGTACTCCAACCTGGGCCACAAAGTAAAACCCTGGTGCAAACAAAAACAAAAATGAAAAACTGCACTACCTTTGACTAGGGGCAGCAGCAATGTCCATGCCTCAAAACTAGGCAGAAGCAAAAACCTCTGGAAATCCCCTTCTTTCTGGGTCTGCCAAGGCCCACAGCTTGAGAGTGTTAATTCCAGGCTGAGCATCGCATGAGTTTTGTTTGGAGCTGGGCCTCTCTGGTTTCTGCTGCTTTTGCCTCCCCCAGTCCTTTACTCACTGTGCAGCTACAAAAATACTGTGGGGAAGGGGACAAGGACGACTTCTGGTGGCATGTTAGGTAAGAAGCCAATCCCCATTTGCATAGATCCAAGTTTATCTGATAAAAGTGGCCTATTATCCAGTTACTTTGACCCTAAACAGTCCATTTCCTCTCTACAAGGTCCTGGGAACTCCATTTTCTATGCTAATAAAATGTGAGGCAATAGCTGAAAGATTAAATTTTAGATGTATTTTTGATTGGGGAGATGATCTTTGGCAAGTCATCTCACCTCTGTAGAGCCCGGTTTTCTGTAAATTAAGATTGTTGGAGGCTGGGATCAGTGGCTCATGCGTGTAATTCAAGTGCTTTGGGAGCCCAGGATGAGAGGCTCACTTGAAGCCAGGAGTTCAAAACCAGCCTGGGCAACCAAGCAAGACCCTGTCTCTACAAAAAATTAAAATAAAAAAAATTGCCAAGCTTGATGACACATACCTATAGTTTCAGCTACTCATGAGGCTGAGGCAGGGTGATCACTTGAGTCCAGGAGCTCCAGACTGCAGTGAGCTCCTGCGCTCCAGCCTAACCCTATCTCTTAAAAAGAAAAAAAAAATTTGTTTCTCTCCAAATCCATTTGAGTCCAGCAGTCTAGAACTGTGGTCACTGTTAGGGTATGGACGGACAGGGTGAGGGTGGATTGATGGAGAGGGAGAGGGAGGCACACAGCACTGCCCGGGCTGGCAAACTGGAGGTGCGCGCTGGCAACCCAGAGATCCGAGTAGATTGCAAAGAATTGTGACACACAAAAAGGTTAAGAAAGAAAAGTTTATTTAAAAGTAAATTAAAGAGAGAAAGAGAAGGAAGAAAGAAGATTCACCTCCCCAAGGTGGGGGAGGGGGACCAAAGCCAGGAAGCATGGCGACAGCCATGGCTCAAAGAGCACATGGCCACACCAGACTCCAGCAAAGCAAGAGTCTGTTGGGTGCTTGTGGTTGAGTCCTTTTAGCCATTCCCCTTGATGGGGGAAGATCATTAGGGTGATTGGGTGGTGGTCTGCTTCCACGTCATCACAAAGGGGCAGATAAGCGCAGGTACTGATGATGTCAGGTGATGGACAGCAGGCAGATGGGTGGGTTAGTCACATGATTGCTGCCATGGTGGGGCTTATCTGTGTCACGTAGTTCACAGAGGGCTGATTAGGTTAACCCTGGGGGGGGTGGCGGGAGGATTTCCTGCAAGAGACTTGTTAGACGTTTGCAATTCACAAACTCCTTGACCAAAGGTAGGATGGTCATTTGGGCTGTCCTGATCATGTATCTGAAGGAGATTTGCCTAGGGGGGATGGGATAGGCTGCTGTTTACCCTGCAGTAAAATGTCTGAATGCTTTCTAATGGTTACACTGAGGCAAAAAGACTAAAGAACAAGCTAAGTTTCTTCTAGGTTTCTGTAGGTACCTTTCAGTCACTGGGCATGGGTGCACTTTGGCATTACAATGGAAACACACTTAGAGAATCTGACATAAATTCCCAAATGACATGCAGATTGGACTCTGTGTCACTTACATACAGCATGCTGACTATTAAGAGGACATTGCCAAACTCATTTTGACTCATTTAACTTATTACACAAAAATACCATGCTCACCCAGCCTGCAAGTTTTGTGGGTAGGGAGGACATTTAGCAAAAGCAGTACAATAGATTACATGTAAATTAAGAAAAAATCACTTTAAAAAATGCAGGGTTATTTGTTTGTTTGTTTTGGAGTCAAAGTCTTACTCTGTCACCCAGGCTGGAGTACAGAGGCAAGATCACAGCTCACTATAGCCTCGACCTCCTGAGCTCAGGCAATCCTTCTGCCTCAGCCTCTCTAGTAGTGGGACCACAGGCATGTGCCAGCATGCCTGGCTAATTTTTAAAATTTTTTTGTAGAGATAAGGTCTTGCTCTTTTGCCCAGACTGGTCTTGAACTCCTGGGCTCAAGCAGTCCTCCCACCTTGGCCTCCTAAAGTGCTCACGCCCTGAAGGCCTAAGCCACCAATGCCCAACCCTGGGATTGTTATTTGAAAGGTCATTAAGTAACCTTCAGGCATAAAGCTCTGATGAGCTAATCAGGTGCTTTAGGATGGGGACAGCTGAGGTCACAGTGAAGACTAGCGGTTTTCTCTCTGCAGCTTCCCTCCAGAATACATCAGCGGCAAGCAAGACCAAAAAAGATCTGAAAAACCAATGACATTTGAAAATTAGCCTATGAATTTGTGGTTTATATTCTTACAAAATCCTTCCAGGTACACTGATGCACAAAAGACTGATTGGTCAATTGTCTAAGGTCCCACAACACAGCCCAGCGGTTCTCAACCTTAGCTGCAAATTAGGATCACCTGGGAGGCTTCTAAAAGGTCCCAGTACCAAGCAGAAAGCCAGACCAATGACCTCAAAATCTCTGGAGGTGGTGAACATTTATCATAATGCTATTAGAAAGGGATTGGCAGTAGCGGGACACTGCTGGGGGGGCACATAACATCAGTAAGGGTATCTGATCTCAAACCACGTGAAGTGAGGACCAAAGCGAGGCCCAAACTTTACCTGCATGATTACTTATGTACCTAATTTCGAATTGTACCCCACATCTTTAAAATAAAATAAAATAAAATCTTTGGAGGTGGGATCTAGAGATCACTATTTTTTTTTAAAGCTCCACTGGTGATCCCAATAGAATTCCAAACCTGGTCTCCAGCCCAGCAGCATGAGCAGCACCAGGAAACACGTTAGAAATGCAGATTCTCAAGCTGGGCTCGGTGGCTCAGCCTGTAATCCCGCGCCTTTGGGAGGCTGAGGTGAGTGGATTGCCTGAGCCCGCGGGTTCGAGACCCGCCTGGGCAGCGAGACTTCATCTCTACAATAAATCAAAAAAAAAATCAGCCGGGCGCGGTAGCGCATGCCTGTAATTCCGGCTACTTGGAAGGCTGAGGCGGAAGGATCGCCGGAGCCCAGCAGGTCCAGGCTACGGTGGCCGGAAGCGGCCACTGCACTCCAGTCTGGGCGACAGAGTGAGACTTCAACTCAAAAAAAAAAAAGAGAAAGAAATGCAGATTCTCAGGCCCACTCCAGACCTACTAGTTTAGAAACTCTGGAAGGAAAGCCTATTAGTCTGCATTTTAACAAGGTGATTCTAAAACATGCTCAAGTTTGATCACCAGCGCCTTAATTTTTGTTTGTTTTGTTTTCTGAGTCTCACTTTGTCGCCCAGGCTGGAGTGCCGTGGCACCTCATAGCTACTTCAGCCTTGACCTGCTGGGCTCAGGTGATCCTTCCACCTCAACCTTCCAAGTAACTGGAACTACAGGTGTGCACCACCATGCCCAGCTAGTTTTTTGATGTACTGTAGAGACAACATCTCACCAAGTTGCCCAGGCTGGTCTCGAACCCCTGGGCTCAGGCAATCCTCTTGCTTCGGCCTCCCGAAGTTCTGGGATTACAGACTTGAGCCACTGTGCCCGACTTTCACATGGTCATTAAGTTGTAAAAACTCTCTAAAAGTAATTGGTCCCACAATTATTTGCCATTTGTGGTCATTCTGGGATTTTGCAAATAACTTATATTAAATAACAAGACCTGTCTGTTTTCTGGGGCAGCGTTCTATGCATTTATAGGTGGTTTTAGGTCATTTAAAAAGAAATTGTTGGCTGGGTATGGTGGCTCACATCTGTAATTTCAGCACTCTGGGAAGCTGAGGAGGGAGGATTGCTTGAGTCCAAGAGTTTGAGACCAGCCTGAACAACATAAAGAGACCATGTCTCTACAAAAAAATAAAAAAATTAACAGGGCATGGTGGCATGTGCCTTGGAAGGCTGAAGCCCAAGGATCACTTGAGCCCAGGAGTTCGAGGCTGAAGTGAGCTATGATTGTGCTTTGGCAATCTAGCCTGGGTGACAGAGGAAGACCCTGTATCAGAAAAAAAAAGGAAAGAACGTGACAGAAAGAGAAGAAAGAAATAGTTGAGCATCAAGTTTGGATCTGTCACCAAACAGTTTCTGCCTAGCCCTGTGGTTGAAATGGAGCTAAATGCTGATTCTGTATAAGAATCAGTACCTGGGAGTCTCTTGAGCTCAGGCAACTTAACCCCTAACAGATCTCTGTGCACAGACCCAAAGCCTGGAAGTCAGGAAAGACCACAAACAATCCTTACTTCTCATTCATGGCTGATTTATCCACAAGGTAAGGAAGAGAGCCTCCGTGGTCAGGCATGGGAAAGTCAAACCTATAACCCCAAAACCCCAAATCCTTGGGCTATAATTTCTTTCTTTCTTTTTTTTTTGAGTTGGGGTCTCACTCTGTCACCCAGACTGGAGTGCAGTGGCCGCTCACGGCCACCGCAGCCTTGACTTGCTGGGCTCTGGCGATCTTTCTGCCTCAGCCTTCCAAGTAACTGTAACTACAGGCGCGCGATACCACGCCTGGCTCATTTTGATTTATTGTAGAGGTGAGGTCTCGCCAAGTTGCCCAGGCGGGTCTCGAACCCGCGGGCTCAGGCAATCCACTCACCTCAGCCTCCCAAAGGCGCAGGATTACAGGTTGAGCCACCTATAATTTCTTAACGAGTTGAAAAACCCAATAAACTCATACCCAGGACCACTGAGTGGGAACCCACCTTATGCTGTGTTAGCCAATCCATGCTCCTGGTCGGTGATCCAACAGCCGCAAACATCAGTGGTGTTTCTCTCCATTTTACAAAGGGAAAAGTGTCAACTGAGCAATTCTAAGGAACCCATCCAGGATCCTGTGGCCAGGAAGTAGCAGGGCCGGAATTCAAATCTGGGCTGGAATTCTTACCTTGCGGATAAATCAGCATCGCTGGGTGTTGGAATTCCAAAGTCTGAACTCTTTCTGCTTTTCATTCCTGCTCTCTAGACTGGGGTTCTGGGTGGGAAGTGACTGCCCTTCTCGAAAAGGAAGTGAGCTACAGGTCTGAAGCCAGTTCATTGGCATCTGTTCAATAGAGTAAGCAGGTTATAAAGAATCATGTTCCACTCATTAAAAGGTATTAGGTTCTGGTGGGATCTATCATGGAAAACACCCATGTTGCTGTGTGCCTGGTACTGGGCTAGGTAGGATGGGTGACATGGGGTGAGGCGAGGGGCCTACAGAGAGATCATGACCATGAACTTAGTGAAGTTGGCAGGGGGCATAGTATGGGTGTTGCTAACCCGGCCCCATGCATCAGAAAGGGCTTCAGGAAAGAGGTAAGAGCTGAGATGAATTTCTATTTTATTTCCTTTTTTGTAGAGACAAGGTCACTCTGTGTTGCCCAGGCAGATCTCAACCTCCTGACTTTAAGCAATCCTTCCGCCTTGGCCTCCCAAAGTGCCGGAATTACAGATGTGAGCCACCACACCCAGCCTGAGCTGAATTTTAAAGCATGAGTAGGCACCGTTTAGGAGTTTCATGGGCCAAGCAGGAGGAACAGTCCCTGCTGGAGATGGAGACATACAATGTGTGCCGAGGTCAGCAAAAGGCCAACAGGGATGGAACACAGAGTCTGGGCACAGGGACAACTGTAGAGCAGGAGAAGGAAGCAAGGACTCGCGGATATAGGGCCTGTATCCCTGTGGAAGACCAGGAGTTTCCTCTTGAAAGTGAGGAGGAGCAGAGGAAGGCCTCCAAGCTGGGAACCAGCATGATGAGATTGTAGTGAGGGTGACTGGTTTCCTGGTGGATGATTGAGGCCTGGAACAAGCTGTAATGGGACTGGGTGAGGCCTTGAGTTTGAGGAGATGGGGACGGCCAAAGGGAAATAACTCCTTGGCAGGTCATTGGATACATCGCTCTGGCACTTAGAAGGGAAGCCTGGGCCATGGCCATACAGGTGAGCCTGAAGGAGCAGGTATAACCACCCAGGGAGAGAGTCGAGTAAGAAGAGGGCCAAAGTTAGAATTCTGAAGTGCGTCCTTCAGAGAAAGATGGGTGCCAAATGTCTTTACCTGGTCCTGGGTTCAGGGGTACATTTTAAAATTAAGCCAGTTCAATGAAGAAGTTTAATCTAGGTCTAATCTAGAGAGCAGCCAGGTTTCTGAGGTTGACATTTGTCCTATGCAAGATGATGTGTGATGTCACAGTCCCTATCCTGGCTGGGAAAGACTGAACCTCCCTGGTACGTATTGAAATTTCTCTTTCCATAACAATTCTGGCCAGAAACTGTGTCCCCCCCAAACACCCTTCACTTCTAGTTATAACAGTCATCCAAGGGTGCCTCAAGGGTACCTCAACTACTTTGAAGATCCTAAGAAATGAATTGGCCACTATGTCTGATAAGCTCCCAGTGGTCCCTTCTGGGTTGAGTTTGGAATATGACTTCAACAACTCGCCTTGGGGCACTTGTTTCCCAGCAGAGACTGGGGATAGAGGCTGGCAATTTGCTGAAACAGAAAGATGAATAAAACATGCTTTAGCTTACCAGTGCTCTCAAGGCCACCTGGATTGGGGGTTTTCAAAGCATACAAGCCCTTGACAGAATTCCACAGCTGCTTAGAGACAGCCTTTCCAAATCCCAGGCTCATTATGAGTATTCAGGGACAGCGACGTTAAGATTAAAGTAAGGAGGGAAATGTCACTTTCTGCATGGCCAGGCTAACCATTCAGGGAGAGCAGGGGGCAGACAAACAAAACACAAGCTATATAGCACTGGTCCCTTAGAGGGAAGCTCGATATGAAAACTCCCCAGTCACTCCAAAATTCGGCCATGTGATAGGGTAGGTTTTCCATTCAAATGAAGACAGCTGTCCCCGGAGAGATGTTCCGTGATGAGATAGACCACCCTTTGCACATTATCTTCAAGGACACACTGACAGCACCCAATCTGACTGGTCATATAAGTCCTCGGGAACTAAGTTGTATAAAATGTGTGATTTTTTTTCAGGTCCATAGGAGGTCAAGAATGAGGATGCTTGTCTCCCCTTTGTTTATGGAGCTTGTGACCACAGTAGTGTCCACCTCTGGGAGAATGGGCAGAGAAAAGAAGTGGGTGTTCACCATGGGTTGTACACACGCAGCCACTGGAAGTTAGGGAACACACACCCAGCACTGTGAGTGAGCTATAAAAACACAGTACTGAGGAATGAAGGAAAGAAATATACAGCCTCAGAATCATTCACGTAAACTAAAATGCAGCCATGTAACCTCATACGACAACAATATGCAACAAGGCATATTAAAGGAACTAATTCCAGTGGTCATCTATGGGGGAGGAGAGTGGGAGTGGTGAATGTAAATAAAAGGGAATCAATGTATCAATTGATCCATCAGGAGAGGCTTCTGTGCAGACCCAATATGGCATATGCCATGGACTGGGGCCTATGTCAGCTCACCCCGTCACCTAAGATTTTCTTTAAAAAATTTTGTGTATATGTGTGTGTATGTGTGAGCTTTAACCAGTATGAACTTTTTGATTTGGGCTTGCCTTTTTCTTTTAAGAGGCTTGCCTGGGAAGTTCGCTCTTCAGCAGTGGAACCTTGATGCCCAGGATGATCTTGTCTAATGCCACAGCGGTGATGCCCTTTTTGACCAAACTTTGGCAGGAGACGGTTCAACAGGGTAGGAGGAACACGTCTAGCCTGGCCCGCAGGTCCCCCCACGGAGATGACAGCAAGCTGGAGGCCCTCTATGTTCTCATGGTGCTTGGCTTCTTTGGGTTCTTCACCCTGGGCATCATGCTGAGTTACATCCGCTCCAAGAAACTGGAGCACTCACATGACCCATTCAATGTGTACATCGAGTCAGATGCCTGGCAGGAGAAGGACAAGGCCTATGTCCAGGCTCGGGTTCTGGAGAGCTACAGAGCATGCTATGTCGTTGAAAACCAACTGGCCGTAGAACAACCCAACACATACCTTCCTGTGGCAAAGCCTTCACCATGAACCCTACAACTGGCTAAAACTGAGGAATCCTACCTGATGACCTGATTTTTTAAATTACATGCCTCTCATATTCTTTATTATAGGAATACCACTGGATTTTTTTTTTCTATGTAAATGGCGAGGGTTGGATTAGTCATACTTTTTCTAAAATCACATTCCTTCTATAATAGACTGTCAGTTGTTTCCCCCAGTAGCTGTCCCTGCCTTGTTAAATTTAGCAGACTCCCTGAGGATGTGGCATCTGAGAGTATGAGCTGTATTTCCCAGACTCCCTTGCAGCTAGCAAGGTCATGTGACTGAGTCCTGGCCAGAAGACATGGAAATGATGACTGCAATTTTCAAGTAATTTCCTGAAAAATGCAAGGACGTAATTATGAACTTTGCAGCAACTTGGATAAACTTAAAGTCTGTAATACTCAGTGATCTATCACAGAAGCAAAGAATTGAGTACCACATGTTCTCACTCATAAGCAGACCCTGAACAATTATCATAATATGATAAGAAAGGGATTGGCAGTAATGGGAAACTGCTAGGGGAGGAACGGGGGTGGGGGAAGGCATACTTCATCAATAAGGGAACCTGATCTCAAACCAAGTGATATGGGGACCAAAGTGAGGCCCAAACTTTTTCTGTACAAGGACCATTTGTATACCTAACCCTGAATTGTACCCCACATCTTTAAAATAAAATTTTTTTTAAAAATGCAAGGACATGTCCTTCACTTCCCTTATCTCTGTTCCTGGTGGCTGTGATGTGGATGAGGTGGTGAGCAGCTTTGACTCTAAGAAGATTGTCCTCACTGATGGCGGAACCATAAGAGTCTGGGCCTGGGTGACATCATTGGGAAGGACTCCCTAACTTCCTGGACCACCCAAAAGGTCAGATTCATAGGAAAGAAAAGTTAATTCCACTCTTCCTTAAGCCACTGTTATTGTGGACTCTGCTAAAGCAGCAGAATCAATATCCTTACTAATGCACCTACCTTGGAGGACTCAACCCAAAGGCATGACATTCCCATATTTTTCACAAGCACACACCAATTCTGTCCTTGTCATTTCTACGCTCACTGTGGCTCTGTCCTCCTCTTGCCCTCCCACCTCCCACTCCTTCCTTATGGCCACTCTTTACACAGCTCCCCCACAAATACACACACACACACACACCCCCCATATAAATAGACATACACACACTTCCCACTCACACATCTCAGTCTAGAAGGATCTTGCCTCCTACAGGGCTGAGATGGAGGAGAAAAAACTGGTCCCTTCAAAATGTATGCCAAGGGGAAGGTGCTTAGTCACCATGAGAAGAGGGAGAGGTGCCCCCAGCTTGCCCCCAAAACCCAGGGGAAGGCTTAGGTATAGACAGCGGAGACATGCGGCACTGAGATGGCAGGACCTGCTTTGTGGGTTGAATTGTAGTCCCCAAAGGATGTTGGAGTCCTAACTCCCAGGACCTGTGAATGTGACCTTATGTGGAAATAGGGTCTTCCCAGATGATCAAGTTAAGATTAGATCATTAGGGTAGGGCCTAATCCAATATAATTGGTGTCCTTATCAGAAGAGGGAAACTTGGACACAGACATCTGGGGAGAAAGCTGGGTGATGACAGAGGCAGAATGTGGAGGGATTCCATCTCAAGCCACGGAATGCCACCGATGGATAGCCACTGCCAGAAGCTAGGAAAGGTGAGGAAGACTCCTCCCCTACAGGTTTTTGGAGGAATCATGGCCCTCCTAGCATTCAGACTCCTGGCCTCCAGAACTGTGGGACAGAGGACATCCGTGGTTCAAGCCACCCAGTTCGAGATACTTTGTCGTGACAACTCTTAACAAACTCACGCAGCACCTTTCACCCACCCCAGAAATGGAGTCGCTATGCCTCCAGCATGGCACCTAGAGTAGCTGCTGACAATGGGTAGAGAAGACCCCCAATAGTGAGACCCACCCCGAGAGGTCTGCAGAACCAACACTCTGGATTCTGGCCTTCTACTCTGGCTGCTGTCTATAGCGCCAGGGCCCTCTGCAACACGACATCCTGAGAGCTCGGCTGCCTGGGCATTCCCGAAGAGTAGGGATATTTAAATAAAACATAATTTTAAAAACCTGCATGAAATGCAAATTAAAAGCAGCACATATGCACCATTGGCCATCCTCAAATGGACAGATTTGGTCAAGTCCGATTCCAGTCCTCATTTTACGTAATAAAGAGGGATTCCTGTGTGTGCGCTTAGAGGAATCTCTGGGACAGAGCCCTGGCATGGGTCAGGCTTTGAATTACCACAGTCCTCAAGATCAGTGGTTCTTTGAGTCACAGAGTCCTTCAAAAATCCAGTGAAAGCCATGATTCTTCTCCCACCTGACTAGTGCACCTAGACCCCACATCTTGTCTACTGTCCCAGGGGTTCATGGACCACTGGCAGCCAGTGATAACTGCTGGCATCTCATCACCCCTCTATAAGGCAGAGCCTGCTTTAGGCAGATGAAAATTCCCCAGATTGAGGGCAGGGCAGGGTTGGAGAGGGTCCCAGAGCCCACGTGTCCTGCAATGTGACCCCCAGCACAGGACTTTGATATTTCAGGCACACAGACTGGCTGTTTACCAACACTTCACTCTCCCCAACTAAGATTCTTATGCCTTTTAAGGCAGAGGGAGATCCTGGGGGCTTTACTACTCCCTGTCCTTCAAGGACATTTATCTGCACCTGCAAACTTCTAATTGCCTTTTCCTTCCCCTTCCCCTTGGCTTGAATGGGGGAGGGGAAAAGTGGAGAGTTGGTGAATTGGGCCACAAATGTTCAGATGTGTGTTGCTATATTTTAAAATTCAGTCTCACATACATAGGCTTAATATGTACTGTTCTATGGTCTTTAAAAATAGAATCTCAATTATTTTGCATGCAATATTTTGTGCATTCATTAGCTAGGCCAACAATGCTTTTTTGTGGTATTAATAAGATTTTTTAAAAATTAAAGCCATTTATCATGATCTGCAGTGTGTTTTCTCTTGATATTACTGTGATACTTTTAGAAGATGGATATCAGTTCTTGGGGGGACTTTGATGAGGCCATCCCAGGGGCTTGGGAATAAGGAAAATAAGATTGCATATGGATAATTAAATTTGCCATCAACAACACACAGAGTGTCAGAATGAGAGAGTTGGGCCCCTCTGATACCAGCAGACAGGAAGCAAGCGAGCCCACCAAGCCCTAGATGAGGATAACAGCAAACTGTAGAGTCCTCTCCCCTCATGAAGGAAAGGATGTTGTCAACTGGCATTTACAATATCAAGGGATTTCTGAATGTTGAAAGAGAAGCCGTGAACTCTCCTGATATTTACACGTTGACAAATAACTTGATTTTTAAACTTGTGTTGGCCAAACAAAATATGACCTCAAATAGGATTCTGCTCGAAGACCACCAATTAACAGCTCTAAAGAGAAAGACTAGCTCCCAGCCAGCCAAGCCACATCTGATAGAATAAACAGAGAGGGGACCTTGTCTGGCCACAGTGGCCGGAACAGACACTTCCTCAAGTGTGGCCCTGGGCCGAAGAACTCCAAAGTCCCAGCCTCATGACGAAATGCTACGTGGGGCTATCCTCCCCTGACACCATGAGAATACCCATTCATCTGACTCTCCCATCCAGGCCCCTCCCTCACGGTCTGTCAATGTAAGAGAGGACATCTCAACTCTGATTTTACTCTTCCTGCTCTTGAGACCAGTTATAGGGAGTCTGCCCTGGAGAGATGGATCCACCCTATGTGCAAACGAATTAGGCCTCAGAGCCTCCCACAGGGCCGAGGGCTGACGTGGACTGGCATCAATGAATGTCATCCGGCCTCACTTCCCCTAGACCCCCCTGGCCTGGCTGGTTGAACGGCTTTTAACTTCTTCAGAATAGATTTGTCCAGTGCAAATTCCCTGGACATTGGCTTTGAAGAGTTTCATGGAAGTTAACTAGACACATGTAGGGGTAACAGGCTCAGTGAGGTTTGGGGACACACCCAAAGTCATCGATTGCTTCAAGGAGGAAGCCAGGAGGCATCCTGCTCCCCAAATTCAAGCCCTTACCCTCCTCCAGCTGCCTCACCACACCAAGAGCTCTGGGAGGCAGGAAGGGATGACCAGGATGTGCTCAAATAGGTACCACATTGGCCACAAGAGCAAAGACAGCATCATCGAGTAAGATGGGACTGTACATTTTCTGATTTTATTTTTGCATTTACACTGACTCAGGTCAATACTTTTTTTCAATGATGATATTATTTAGTAATACTAGCTAACTTATCCTCCAAAATGACCCTAAAATCATCTGTACTGTGTACCCAGATGTCTGCTTAGAGAGACATAAAGTAACCCAGCACATGAACAAGACCATTTAAAAAAAAAAAAATTAGTGGGCAACCCTGTCAGGTCCACTTCCACTTTGGGAACTTTTCTGTCCTCAAATCCTGCTTTCTCCAAAAAAAAATTTTTTTTAATTAAAAATAAATAAATTAGAAAGCAAAGTGAGCCAAAAAAAGAGACAAGTTGCAAATGATGAGAATAGGATTTGAAATATTGCCTTTGCACTTGGCTCTGAACTTGGGCTTCTCTTGGGATACTATTGTAATTCAGTAGTAGCCACAATGAGAGTTAGAAATTATCTGATAGGTGGAGAAAATTGTAATGAATTCCATCATCTTTCCATCACCAGGCAAGGTTGTGTAAATGTCAGGACATTTAGGGCAATTGACCCCTTGAGTGCCTTGGTCCATCTGTCTACCTGAGGTCAGTAAAGCGGTAGCCAAGTGTCACAGATATTTCCAAAAGTACTGAAATGTGTCTTGCCTGTATGTGCAGTGGAAGGAACTCTAGGTGCGGCTGCCCCCTGGTGGTCACTTTGAGGCTATTTCTCAATGTTCAGGGAAACCTAAGGACAAGTGGTCAAGCAAGTGATTGCTGGGGCTGGGGGAGGTAACCTGAGTGGCTTTAGATGCCCTTGGGAGGCTAAATGTCTATTCAGTCATCAAGTTTGAGGAAGCAGGACTCGCCATGGCCACTATTATAAATGGAGGATGAATGTCAAGAAATATGGAAATTTTTTTAAAGTACATTGTGAGGAACTCTTCTGAACAGGAACCCTGGTGTCACAGCTCAAATTCTCTGAAAGTTTCTGGGACCCCTCCTCCCCTATCCCAGGAATAACTCTTTTTTTTTTTTGAGTCAGAATCTCACTCTGAAGCCCAGGCTGGAGTGCAGTGGCACGCTCACAGCCACTGCAGCCTTGACCTACCGGGCTCAGGCGATCCTTCCACCTCAGCCTTCCAAGTAGCTGGAACCACAGGCATGCACCACCATGCCCAGCTAATTTTTTTTTATTTATTGTAAAGACAAAGTCTCACCAAGTTGCCCAGGCTGGTCTCAAACCCTTGGAATCAGGCAATCCCCTTGCTTCCACCTCCCAAAGTACAGGCGTGAGCCACCACACCCGGCAAGAATATCTCTTTATCATCCCTTCCAGCCCCTGGAAAATCATCTCTCACCCAAACCTAAATTCCTTTGGGTTTCAAGTCTATGATCACTCACACTATGCATGGAGAAAAGATTGCTCCCCTAGATAGCCCTGGAGACCATGGATGACTTTTCTCACCTTCTATTTGCCCCCCTTGGTAAGGGAGGAATTCCCACCATGGGTTTATGGGGGGGGGTCCAACATAACGCCCAACACTGGACCGGTGAGACCCACAGCAGTTTATCAGTCATGTCTACTCACAGACCAGGAGAGGGGTCACTGCAGGCCATGCAGGGTCACACAGGATTGCACTCAGGAGCAGACTGACAAGCAGAGGCTTGTCTGCTCCTGCTAAGGGCAGCAGTCTTTGTAGTCACAAGAGGGTGGGGTGACCCCTGGCTTCTGTGGGAGGATGTTTGAATAACTCCGCAGACTGGTAGGGAACTGAAACCCACTATGCAGGAGTAAGCAGGAGCTGTACCTGGTTCCTGTACCAAGAAGGGCTGTTTTTGGCTGGGGACCTTTTCCAAGGGAGCAAAGTGAGGGGAGAACTTGTGGTTAGGCCCTTGGAGGCCCTCCCAATTTCACCAGTTGTCAAGGCAGCCCATCATACGGGCTTTACTTTTAGGCTTTACACCACTGCTGGGGATGGCTAAGCAGATTGTACACCAAGTCTAGCACTGGCACTTTAGGGAGTGAGCAGGGAATGAAGTCCAGCCCCTCTCCCCTCACTGAGCCCTGGGTCCTGGGCCTTGGAGTGAGGCTATGGATCCTTCCTTGCCTCTTCCAGCTTCTGGTGGTCCCTGCTGTCCCTTGGCTTGTGGCCACATCATTCTCACCTCCATCTCCATCTTTACATGGCCTCCTCTCCTGTGTGTCTGGTGTCCTTTTCTGTCTCTTCTAACACACCCATCATTGGATTGAGAATCATCTCACCTCCATCCTTACCTTAATCACACCTGCAAAGGCACTGTTTCCAAATAAGGCCACATTCTGAGGCTCTGGGTGTCGTAAATTTAGAGGAAGAATGACACTGTATCCCTACTGTAACCACCGTGATGAGAGGCCAAGGGTTTAGCACAGTGCCTGGCACATACTAAGCACTTACCGCATGGCCAGTTTCATTTGCTGTCACCAAATGCAAGTGGCTACTAGGAACTGAATCATCTCAAGTGAGGTTTGCACTGCATAGACTCATATGTGCCTTATCAAATATTTTCCAGTTGACCAGTCTGGGTCCAATCAGGAAAAGCGAAACTTCACTCTTTATTTTATTAGAGAAGTTAAAAAGAATAATCGGTTAAACAACTGTTAAAAAAGCTGAAGAGCCGAAAAGGGGAAGGCTGAGAAAACAGAGCTGTGCCTGCAGGGAGCAGCCAGCCCCAGAACCAAAGAGGTTCTTGTCACCTGATCTCTCCTTTGTAGCCCATTGCCTGTAAATCCTGGCATGGGCTGCCGAAAGCAGAGTGGAAGGCACAATTGGGTATTCAGGGATGAGTATAAATAAGCCAGCTGAGTAATATATTCCTTAGAGGTTAGAAGTGTCTTCTAAAGCTGTCAGCTGAACACACACTAGATCAAAGCTTTCTGCCTGTTTTACCTTAAAGGCTGAGCTTTCTGACATTTTGGCTAAGGAAAGAAAGAAAAACTTCAAAGTTTTAGGTGTTAAGCAGGTTCCCAGGAGCTAGCAGGACTGAACCCCTCTCAGTAAAAAAAATGTATGAATTGATGGAGAGGCTGAGGTCATGCACTCAAGGACTGACCATGCATTAAAAACCAGTGGCTCACACCTGGAATCCCAGTACTTTGGGAGGCTTAGGCAAAAGAACTGAGCTGGGCTCGGTGGCTCAGCCTGTAATCCCGCGCCTTTGGGAGGCTGAGGTGAGTGGATTGCCTGAGCCCGCGGGTTCGAGACCCGCCTGGGCAACTTGACGGGACCTCATCTCTACAATAAATCAAAATGAGCTGTGCATGGTAGCTCGCGCCTGTAGTTCCGCTACTTGAAAGGCTGAGGCAGAAGGATCACTGGAGCCCAGCAGGTCGAGGCTGCAGAGGCCGGGAGCGGCCACTGCACTCCAGTCTGGGTGTCAGAGTTAGACTCCAACTCCAAAAAAAAAAAGAACTGCAGAAGTTTGAGACCAAGCTGTGCAACATAGTGAGACCTCATCTGCACAAAAAAATTTAAAAAGAAATTAGCTGGGCATGGTGGTGCATGCCTGTAGTCCCAATTAATCAGCAGACTGAGATGGAAGGATTGCCTGAGCCCAGGAGGTCAAGGGTGTGATGAGCCATGATTGTGCCACTGCACTCCAGCCTGGTGACAGAGTGAGACCCTCATTCAAAAAAAATAAAGAAACAAAGGGGAAAAGAAAGTTGTCTTAGTCTGTTTCAGCTTCTGTAACAAACTACATAAACTGGGGGGCTTATAAGCAACAGAAGTTTATCTCTCACAGTTCTGCAGACTGGCAAGTCCAAGATCAAGGCACTGGCAGATCCAGCATCTGTTGAAGATCTGCTTCCTGGTTCCTAGATAGCTGTCTTCTCACTGTACCCTCACATGGTGGAAGGAATGAGCTAGATCTCTTGGATCTCTTTTATACATTAATCCCAGTCATGAGGGCTCCAGCCTCATGACTTGATCACCTCCCAAAGGCCCCACCTCCAAACTCCATCACCTTGGGGGTTAGGATTTCAGCATATGCATCATGGGGGACACAAACATTCAGTCTATAGGAAAAGACATCACCACATAGTCAGGACAGAAGGAAGGAGGGAGGCCCGTATGGTACCATGGATAAAATGAAGCAGAAAATGCATTTTCTTTGTGCATAGGTGTTCACAGGATCTTTGGAAGAAGTTGAAGCAGGTATGAAAATTTTGTGTGTTCTGATGCAGCCAGATAAGGATGGGAACTTTTTTTTTTTTTTTTTAGCAGATTTCTTGGATTAGACTTCCAAGCCTTCTATGGCACAGCACTGAAGAATTCAACGTGTCACACCCCATCCTGCCCTCTTCACAGAGTTTATATGTGTACTTATATCACAAGATGTCTAGGCACTAACTGAGCAAACAGCAACCACTGACTATGCATGTCCCACTGCTAAGCTGCCCTCAACTCTCTGGGGCAGAAATGGGAAAACATCATGCCGCCAACAAGGTCCATAATCCTGGATTCTGGAGACAGAATGGACATTCTAGACCAGGTTTTGGTAAACTACAGCCCGCAGGCCAAAGTAGGCCTGCCACCGGGTTTTGTTCTTTGCTTCTTGTTTTTAAAATAAAGATTTAGAGCGGTTTTAGACTCACAGCAAAACCGAGAGGCAGGTACAGAGATTTCCCACATGTCTTCTGGCCCTACGCAGGCCCAGCCTCCCCCTGCTACCAACACCCCTCCACCCCCACCCCCAGAGTCGTTCATTCATCACAGTAATGGAAGCTGCACTGACACATCACTATCCCCAGAGTCCGTAGTTGACATTCACGCTCATTCTTGGTGTTCTACATTATTCTGTGGGTTTGGACAAATGTACACTGAGCCCTCACTTCATGGCATCGATAGGTTCTTGGAAACTTCAACTTTCGGGGAAATGACACATAACCAAACTAATCTGACTGCAGGCTAATTCATATAAACAAGAGTTAAGTTCCGGCAACCCCTTCGAGTCCCCTCCCACTGTGGGAGCTTTTCTAACCTCTCAATAAATCCTGCTTTCCCCCCCAAAAAAAATTAAGTTTCAATGGCATATTTCTAGTCACAAAAACATCACTAAATTTGTAAATAAAGATCCCAAACCCTTCTAATATTCTTATATGAAACAATGAAATAAATGTGAGATGTCTATTCATATGAGTAAGATTAATACAAACAAGTAAGACCATTATCTACCCAATTATTTTAGTTCAAGGTCATGAGTGGCTGGAGCCCACACCCACAGCTCAGGAACAAGGCAGGAACTAGCTCTGGACAAAATGCCCTTCCATCACGTGGCACAATCACACACACCCACACACAATCAGACCAGGACCACGTAGACATGTCAAGTCACCTCACATGCACAGCTCTGGGGTGTGGGAGGACCCAGAGAACACCCACACAGACATGGGGAGAACACGCACACCCCACACAGAGAGTGGCGCCCCCAGGAATCGATTTTTTTTCTCATCAACGTTATAACAAAACAACATTGAACAAAGCAACATTATCCAAGTACTTCCTATATAATGACATGCACTCACCACTGCAGCATCATACAAAATATTTTCACTTCCCTAAAAATCCTCTGTGCTCTGCCTATTCACACCTCCCCACTGTCTTCTCAATCCTTTGAAATCATTGATATATGTATATATACACTTTTTTTTTACTGTCTACAAAGTTTTGCTTTTTCCAGAATGTCATATAGTTGGAATGGCAGTGTGTAGCCTTTTCAGGTTGGCTTCTTTCACTTAGCAAGATGCATTTAAGTTTCCTCTGTGTCTTTTCATGGCTTGATAGCTCATTTCATTTAGTGCTAGATAATGTTTCATTGTCTGGATGTACCACAGTTTTATCTTTATCCATAATGTTCACCTACTGAAGGACATCTTGATTGCTTCCAAGTTTTGGCAATTATGAATAAAGCTGCTATAAACATCCATGAGCAAGTTTTCATGTGGCTGCAAGTTTTCAATTCCTTTGGATAAATATCTAGAAGCTAAATTGTATATTGAGTACATATTTTCTATTTTTATGTTTTTGAGGTGGAGTCTTACTGTGTTGCCCAGGCTAGAGGGCAGTGGCATGCTTACAGCCACCGCAACCTCGACCTGCAGGGCTCAGGTGCTCCTTCCAAGTAGCTGGAACTACAGGCACATACCATCACACTCGACTAATTTTTTGATTTACTGTAGAGATGAGGTCTCGCCAAGTTGCCCAGGCTGGTCTTGAACCCGTGGGCTCAGACACTCCTCTCACCCTGGCCTCCCAAGGTGCTGAGATTGTAGACATGAGCCACAGCTCCTGACCCAAACTGTTTTCCAAATTGGCTGTTCCATTTTGCATTCCCACCAACAGTGAATGAGAACTCTTTGCTGCACATCTTCACCAGCAAATGGAGGTGTCAGTGTTCTGGATTTTTGCTATTCTAATAGGTGTTTTGATAGGTAAAGTTTTGTTGGAACATTTATTTACCTTCTGTTTAAAGCTGCATTCATGCTACAAAGACAGAGTAGAGAGTCTTTGTGATAGAGAACATACAGACCAAAATATTTATTATCTCACTCTTTACAGAATAAAAAGTAAGCTGACCTCTGTTCTAAAATCATCCCAAATATTTTAACTATGTGACCAAACTTGGTCACGATGGCTCCATCTGGCCAATGGATGCACATTCTGTGCCACCACTGAAGTTACGGGAGAGAGGCACCATGGGAACTCCCTCGGTCACACTGAGGCTGACCCTGGCTAAACATACCCCAGAGTTCTTTGCAGGAATTGTGTCAAGTATGAAATAACCAGAATTTGGAGTCTTAAAAAAAACTGATCAGTAACTATCACGAGGTCCAGAATTATGCACTTATTTTTTATGCTGCTTTTGTGTACAACTGCTTTCGCATGTGCATGTGTAAACCCCACGTATCTAACCATTGTTATGCTAGAAAACATGCGTACCTCTTGCCTATAAGCATGGCTGTCTCATTCGCGCCCTCTGCTGAAAACTGTTGGGCCGAACACCCAGGGAATTCGCTTGTGGCTGCTCCACGGAGGCGGTGGCCTGGTTGTTATAGCAGCTTCTCGCCACAGGGGGGCAGAGCAGTCGTGGGTACCTAGTACGCCTGCGGCGAAAGAACCGGAGACAAAGGACAGTCTACACCGGGGTGCCGTGGGCGCTGGAGCAGACGGAGACTGAATTACTGAATTTCAAAGGGCTTTTTTGGTTAAAGTCAGGGCAGTTTACTTTTCTGTCTCTTGATTCTCTTGTGAGGCAGGTTATTTCTCTTACACATAGGAACATTCCTACCACAAAATGCAAATCAGGCGCATAGATGGAAGTTTAGGGGATCAGATATTCAATATTTGCAAGGAAGAATTCCAAACATGCTTATATAGTATGGCCTATCCCTGCAAGAGTTAATATGTTCATTGCAAATTCTTAACGCTTACAAAAATAGATTATCAGCAGGTAATAGACACAAGGTAAAATAAATAAGTAAACCATTAAAAAAGGATACTGCACAGAGGTAATCATGTAAATTCCTTTCAGAAATATTTTATGCATATACAAGAATATCCAGCTTGTATAGTCAAGTAGTGGCATACAATACACACCATCTGCATGGTGTTTACTTTTTCCCCACTTTGCAATATATTGAAGATTGTTCTTTATCTGTACATAGACATCTGCCTGAATAGGAGCCTACTGCTTTTTTTTTTTTTTTTTTTTTTTGAGTAGGGTTCTCTGTCGCCCAAGCTAGAGTGTAGTGGTACAATCACAGCCTCGACCTCCTGGGCTCAGGCTATCCTTCCGCCTAAGCCTCCCAAGTAGTTGGGACTACAGGTGTGTGCCACCCTGCCGGGCTAACATGGTGCCCAGGCTGGTCTCACAAACCTAGGCTCCAGTGATTTTCCCACCTTGGCCTCCCAAAGTGCTGGGATTACAAGCGTGAGAGCTACCTCGCCCAGCCTGAATAGATTTTCATACTGCCTTTAACCAGTCCTGAACATTTAGGTGATTTCCAATCTTTTGCTGTTAAAACAATGGGGCAATGACTAGATCTGTGCATATGTCCTGTAAACACACTCACCTAAGTCCCCACAACTCCTAGAAGATAAACGACTGGTCAGAAAGTATGAGCGCTGTACACTTTAATAATGCCAAGTATCCTTAATAATGATGATAACAATAGTAATTGACTTCCAAGAGCTGTCACTATGTGTCAGACATTATTCTGTGTGCTTCGGAAATATTAACTAAACTAAGGAGAAAGCACTGTGGATAGACTCATTTTACAGATGATCTTTATTCATCTACTAGTAGTAAAAATTAATTTCTTTATAATGTTAATTTACATTTATGCTATTGGATGAGCACATTTTTATCTGTTTAGAAGACATTTTAGGTCGGGCTCGGTGACAGCCTATAATCCCAGCACTTTGGGAGGTTGAGGCGAGTGGATTGCCTGAGACCAGACCAGGCAACCTGGCAAGACCTTGTCTCTACAATAAATAAAAAATTAGCTAGATCTGGTAGCAAGCACCTGTAGTTCTGGCTACTTGGAAGGCTGAGGCGGAAGTATCGTCTGAGCCTGGCAGGTCGACATTGGAGTGGCCCTGAGTGTGCCACTGCACTTCAGCCTGAGCAATGGGGCGAGACTCCAACTCAAAAAAAAAAAAAAGAAGAAGAAGACATTTGGACTTCCTTTCCTGTGACTGGTTGTCCATGCCCTTTGACCATCTTTCTATTGAGTTCCTTGTCTGTTTCTTGATGCTAAAACCTTTTGAATATTAAAAAATTTGACAGCTCATTGTGTGTGTGGAAAATGCTTCTTCTGTTTATCATTCATCTCTAGACTTTTTTCGGATAGTATTTTTTTGCCATGAAGAAATTTTTCATTTTTGCATAGTTGGATTTATGTCTTTTTAAAAAAAACTATTTATTTTGGGGGGGCCACTGCAAGAGGATTGTCTGAGCCTGTGGATTCAAGACCAGCCTGGGCAAAAATAGATTAAGGGTTCTATTAGGGTGAGACCCCCATCTCTACAATAAATCAAAAACTTAGCAGGGCGTGGTAGTGTGTACCTGTAGTTCTAGTTACTTGGAAGACTGAGGCAGAAGGATCACTGGAGCCCAGCAGGTCAACACTAGGGTGTCCTAGAGTGTGCTACTACACTCTAGTCTGGGCAATGGAGTGAGACTCCAACTAAAAAAAAAAATCCCAAAACAATTTCTTACTTTTGTATAACACTTGGAAAGATTGCCACATTGTGACTACAAAAATAAATCTTCCATGTTTGCTCTAGTTCTTTTATGGCTTTATTTAAATATGTATATAAAACTTAGCTCCATCTGGAATTTATTTTGGTGTGAGGCTTACAGTAAAGATCCAATTTTACTCTGTCCCAGACATCCAACAAATTGTCCCATTCATTTCTGAGATAACTCATTTTTTTCCTGCACTGATTTGAAATGTCCTCTTTACACTGTTTTCCTGAATGTTTTGAGTTTATTTCCGGACTTTTTTCTTTTCTCTAGTTCTGCTTGCTTGTTTATATGCCAGGATCAAGCGCTTTTAATTTCTGTGGCTTTCCAACATGTTTTAACATTTTGTAGCAATATTTTTTTTCACTACTTTTTCCCTCGAATTTTCTTGGCCATTCTTTCATGTTTTAACCTCAATTTGTCTCTGTTAATTTGAATGAGGTAGGGTTTTCAAACTCTTTGTTTAAGTAAGAAATCTAACAGATGTTACCCCATGCGTTCTGTGAGAGAAGAGGGAAACCAAAGAAAGTTCACAAACACTTATACCTTTGAGGAAACAGAGGGGTCAACTTAAATATCTCTGCCAGGGCCGCCAGCCTGAAATTTAGCCTTTGGGGAAGTTAGAGTTACTTTTCTCAGAACATAACTGCAAGCTCTCAAATTGCCTATTCCTTTGTTAAAATGACATCTGCAAAAATAGATGTTTATGACACAGGATACTATCTGTTCTCTGTAGCTGTAGAAGAAAGAACTTTTTTTTCTTTTGCTTTGAGTTTTGAAGCCTAAAAGCTGGAATTCTATTCATCAGTACTGAGAGAAAGAAAGGTGGGCCTGACTGGAGTGTTAGCTCATGTCTGTAATCCCAGCACTTTGGGAGGCTGAGGCAGGAGGATTGCTTGAGCCCAGGAATTTGCGATCAGCTTGGGCAACATAGCAAGACCTTGTTGCTACAAAATAATAAAAAAATTAGCTGAATGGGGTGGCATGCGCTTGTAGTGTTAGCTACTTGGGAAGCTGAGGTTGAAGGGTAGCCGGATTCCAGGAGATTGAGGCTGCGGTGAGTTATGATCATACCACTGCACTCTAGCCTGGGCAACAGAGTGAGACCCCAACTCAAAAAAAGAAGGAGAAGAAAAAGGAGAGGGAGGAGAAGGTGGAAGAGGAGGAGGAAGGAGGGTCTGAAAATTTAGGCCTAAAAATCACAGAATATATTGTTGGAAAAGAAAAGAGAAGAATAAGATCATTAACTGGAATATGGGCTCAGAAATTTTGGTATTTAGTGTAAACTGGAAAACAAAACAACAGCAGCAAAAAAAACCTTCATGCTTGTATTGGGATAACACTAAATTTATAGATTAATTCAGGGAGAATTGTCATTTTTATACAAGAGGGCTTTCTTTCCAAGATTAGAAAATATATTTGCACTTAGTCAAATCCTTTTAGGGTTTTTTTTTTTGAAGATTTCTTTGCATAAGTCTTGTACATTTATCTTTTTTTTGTAAATGGTATCTATTGTAAATGGCTTCTTCAATTACATTTACAAAGGTATTGCTGTAAAATAGATTTGTGGAAATTGTTTTTTGAAATATTAATGTTGTATCCACTCAGCTAGCTGAATTATCCTACTCTTGCTAATAGTTTCGCAGGTATTTTTTCAATCATACAATAATAATTTTTGCTTCTTTTTTTCCAATTTTTGTAACTTTTTCCCGACTCTTCTAATTTTTTTTTTTTTAGTTGGAGTCTCAGTCACCCTGGCTGGAGTGTAGTGGTTGTTCACAGCCACTGCAGCACCAACCTGCTGGGCTCAAGGGATTCTTCCACCTCAGCCTTCCAAGTAACTGGAACCACAGGCGTGCACCACCACGCCTGGCTAATTTTTTATTTATTGTAGAGACAAGGTCTCACCAAGTTGCCCAGGTTGGTCTCAAACCCATGGGCTCAGGCAATCCTCTCACCTCGGCTTCCCAAAGTGCTGGGATTATAGACGTCCACCGCGTCCAGCCGACTCTTCTCTAATTTAATAGGATAATTCCTCAATACTAAATAGTAGTGGTGATAATGGAGAATTGTGATATTCCTGACTCTACTGGACTATGTCTAATATTTCACGGTTAAACGTAAGTTTCTGGCAAGATATATTTAATTTAGCATACTAGGGAGATATCTATCTTCTTATTTACTAAAATTTTTTAAAGTCAGGATGGAATTGAAAGTTAACAGATACCTATCTATCAACTGTGAAAATAAACACTTTTTTTTTTTTGAGTTGGAATCTCACTCTGTCACCCAGGTTGGATTGCAGTGGCATGCTCACGGCCACCGCAGCCTCGACCTGCTGGGCTCTGGTGATCTTTCTGCCTTAGCCTTCCAAGTAGATATGCCAACATGCCCAGCTAATTTTTTTATTTATTGTAGAGACGAAGTCTTGCTGAGTTGCCCAGGCTGGCCTCAAATTCATGGGCTAAGGCAATCCTCTTACCTCAGCCTCCCGAAGTGCTGGGATTACAGGCCTGAGCCACTGCACCCTGTCTGATAAACACATTTTATTTATTTATTTATTTATTTATTTGAGTTGAAGTCTCACTCTGTCGCCCAGACTGGAGTGCAGTGGCTGCTCCCGGCCACCGCAGCCTCGACCTGCTGGGCTCCGGCAATCCTTCCGCCTCAGCCTTCCGAGTAGCCGGAATTACAGGCGCGCGCTACTACATCCGCCTGATTATTTTATTTTATTTTATTGTAGAGATGAGGTCTCTCTGCCCAGGTGGGTCCCGAACCCGCGGGCTCAGGCAATCCATTCACCTCAGCCTCCCACAGGTTCGGGATTACAGGCTGAGCCACCGAGCCCGACTGATAAACACATTTTATTAAGACTTATTTCTATGGAAAATCACATGAATGGATTTCCTACTATTAAACAACTCCTTCCATAATTATTTTAATGCACTGTTGCATCTATTGGCTGATATTGTATTTAGAATATTTGCATCTATATCCATAAGTGAAGTTGGTCTGTGGTTTCCTTTTATTGTGGTTTCTAGGTTACCATTGATATGATAGATTCATCAGAATAATTTGGAAGATTTTCTCCTTTCCTCATGCTCTCTAGAACTGTTTAAAAACACTTGCACTTCCCAATCAATGAAGGTCTAGTAGCGTTCACTTGGAAAACTGTTGAAAGAGATGCTTCCCTGGGTGGAGGACTTTTAGCAAGTTTTCCACCATCTTCTATGGCAACTGATATTTTCAAATTAGTAAAAACTCTTTTGAGTTCAGTTGTAGTAATTTACGTTATCCTAAGCATACATCCATCTGGTCAAGATTTCCAAGTGCATTTGCACAGAATTGAGCAGAGAAATTGAAAGAACATTTATTTAATTTCCTTGATATCTATAGTTATTCCATTCACAATTCTTATTTTTATATTTATTCTTTCTCTTTTATTATGGCAGCTAATGGTTTTTCCAATTTTTTTCAAGGAATCAGCTCTTAGATGTATTATTAGCATTATTTTTTTTCTAACTTCTGTTCTTTTTCTTTCTAATTTTATCTTTTTCTGCTTTTTTAGGGTTTAAAAAAAGTATTTTCCTAACATGATTAGCTGCTTAACTCTAAATTTTAAAGCAGCTTTATTGAGTTAGAATTTACATATCATTGTGAGGGTATAGTCCAATAATTTTTAGTAAATATATACCATTGTGAACCATTACCACAATTCAGCTTTAGAGCATTTCCATCAGCCCAAAAAGCTCCCTCAAGCCGGCTGGCATTTATCCATACTCCCACTTCAGCCCCTGGCAACCACTGATCTGCTTTTTGTCGCTATAATTTTGCCTTTTCTAGAAATTTTATGTTAAGACAACCCTCTACTATGTGTTTTTTTCTGTCTGGTTTCTTTCACTCAGTATGTTTCTGAGGTTCATGCGTGATCATTGCCGAATTCCATTGTAGGGATATACCACATTTTGGTTTTCTGTTCACCAGTTGATAGACTTTTGGATTATTTCCAATTTAGGGATATTATGAATTGTGCTGATTTAAACAATATGTACAAGTCATTGTGTGAATATCTATTTTTATTTTTATTGGGTATAACTCTTAAAGAAAGTGCCAAAATATTTTCCATAGTGACTTTACCATTAAACATTCACTCCAGCAATGTATAAGAGTTCCTGTTTTTGCACATGCTTGCCAACACCCAGTATGGTCCACTTGTAAAATTATAGCCATTTTAGTGGGTTTGTGGTGATATATCATTGTGGTTTGGGCTTATATTTTCTTTTCTTTTTTTTTTTTTTTTTTTGAGTTGGAGTCTCACTGTTGCCCAGACTGGAGTGCAGTGGCCGCTCCCGACCACCGCAGTCTCGACCTGCTGGGCTTTGGCGCTCCTTCTGCCTCAGCCTTCCAAGTAGCCAGAATTGCAGGCATGCGCTACCACACCTGGCTGATTTTTTGATTTATTATAGAGATGAGGTCTCACTGCCCAGGCAGGTTTCAAACCCGCGGGCTCAGGCAATCCACTCACCTCAGCCTCCCAAAGGCGCGGGAATACAGGCTGAGCCACCGAGCCCGGTTTGGGCTTGTATTTTCTTAATGACTAATGGTGTCAAGCATCTTTTCATGTGTTTATTAGTCATTTGTGTATCTTCTTTGTTTAATTGTCTGCTCAGATATATTTTCTACTTTTTTATTGGGCTGTTTGGCATCTTAAATTATGTTGTGAGACAACTTCATATATTCTGAATACAAGCTCTTTATCAGATATACGATTTTCAAATATTCTCTCCCAGTCTGTACAATCTGTCTGTTCATTTTCTTAATAATGTCTTTTGAAGAATAAAAATTTTACACTTTGTTAAAGTTCAGTTTATCAGACTTTTGTATTTTCTGGATTGTGCTTCTGATGTTATACCTAAGAAATCTTTGCTTAGTTCAAGGTCACAGAGATTTTCATCTATGTGTTTGTCTAGAAGTTTTATAGTTTTAACTCTTACATTTAAGTTGATGATCTAGTTTGCATTAATGCTTGTACATGGTGTGAGGTAAGGATCTTAGTTCTTCTTTTGCATATGGATATTCAGTTTTTGCAGTAATATTTGTTAAAAAGACTTTCCTTTTTTCATTTTTCTGTAAATTTATTTTTATTACTTTTTCTTGTTTATTGATGTAAGCTACCTCCACATAGGTTCAGTTGTGTGCTGTTTCCAATTATTATTTTCTAGACAACATTTTACTAAAATGTTATTTAGATAACATTTTACTAAAATTTAGTTTTTAATTTCTTTTTAACTGAAGAATTTTTTAAGCCTTAGTTTCCAGGTGGTGAGTCTCACATTTTTTTAATTTTAGAAATTAATTTCTATTGTAAATAAATGTTAGTGGGGAATATATCTACTTTAAAAAATATTATGAAGTGTTCTTTACAGCCAAATACATAATATTTTTTGTGTGTAAGATTTCTATGATTCTTGAATAGAAAGTATATTTTGTATGTTTAGAGCATAAAGTTCAATATATATCAAATTAGATCTGCCTTATTAACTATATCAGTTAGGGAGAAGGGTGAAGATAGCAGACTGAAGACATTTCACAATTGCTTCTGTCAACAAAGCAACATAATAGAGGAGGGAACCTAGGACTTTGAGGCTCAGCCTGAAAACCCAAGCTGAGGTTTATCTCATGGTCACCTGGGGATGTGGAGAATGAACAGTTCCAAGCACCAGATACCCCTAGAAGCAGCCCAGTCAGTAGATTGGGAGAGCACTCTTGGAGAAGGAAGGGGTGAGTGAAAATGACAGCTTTTTTTCTACACATCTTACACAAGTCTCTTCAGTCTCAGTCAAAAAAGATAGTCTAGGCCCTCCCCTTTGCATCCCTCCCACAGCAGCCAGGTGTAAACAGCCGCCTTGAACTGGGACAGAGGCACCAGTGGGATCCACGCAGAGCCCAGAGAACCCCAATTACTGGTGAGGCATGGCACTGGCAGCCACTAATCATGCCTCCCACCCCAAAGTGACTCTTCAGGAAATACTCTGCATGGATGGTCTGTGCTACATGGGCATTTCCCTGTCCTTCCCTCTCTAGCCCCCAGAAAGGACGATGTGTCCATTTTAAGAATGTTTCTTTGATGTTGGCACCTGCTGAAGTCCCACACCAGGACTGCAGATGTGGCTTGCCCTCAGGGAGCCGCCATCACTGCAGTAGTCCCACCCAGAGATCTGGCTAGGAACTAGAAGGTGGCGCATGCACCTCTGCACGGCAGTGGTGGCCCCACCCACCTGTGGACTGAGGGAGAAGTACTGTCTCTCTGCTAGCAAGGTAGCCGCGGCTGTTTCCCCTCTGTCCCTAGGCAAAAGGGGTGGTCTTGCCCAGATGGGAGAAGGCCACTCCATACTCCCAAAAGCACCTTGCCAGAGTAGAACTTTGGGACTCCTTCTGGCCACCAGTCAAGCGTGCTGGTGAGGTGCATGGGATAGGGAGGGGACTGCCAGGGTTACTGACAACCAGGCTCACTGGCACTTGGGCAGGAAGGAGGAGAAAGCCTCTAAACTGCAGAAAAGGACCTGTCCATCCCTGTCACACTGCACAGGTGAAGCAGTGCCAGATGACCTCCCCCTAGTTTACCACCCTTCCTGCCATCTCTGCCCTTACCATAGGAGGACCAGAGGAGGGAGGTCAGGTGAAAAAAAGCAACACAAACTACCAACCCAATAGTAGCAACTTAACCTAATAACAAACAGACAAACAAATAAACAACAAACAAACAAAGAAGAGGCTGCCCTCACGGATGAGGAAGAACCAATGAAAAAACACTGAGTATTAAGGCAGTCCTCAAAGCCTTAATGAGTTGACACCCACAAAGGGGCTTCCCAGATCCCAAGCAAAGGAAGCTATCCAGAACAACCTGTCCCTAATGACAGACATAGAATTCCAACTATGAATGTCACAGACACTCAATGAGAAAGTGAATATTCAAATCAACCTGGTCATGAAAACAGTGCAAGAATTGAAATTTGACCTGGCCATTCCAAGAAAGAACCAAACTGAACTTCTGGAAATAAAGAATTATCTCCGGGAATTTCAAAACACAATAGCAAGCCTTAGCAGCAGAACTTATTAGGCAGAGGAAAGAAGCTCAGAGCTTGAGAATAAAATTATTAAATAACCCAGTCTGACAAAAGCAAGAAGAAAATACTTGGAAACAATGAGCAAATCTTATGAGCTGTCTGGGATCATGTAAAGAGAACAGATCTATAGTTGATTGGCATCCTGAGAAAGAAGGGGAAGCTGAGAACACACTGAAACAAGACTTCCAAGATGTCATCCATGAAAACTTTCTCATCACCATGCAGACAAAGAGATTCGGAGAACTCCTGTAAGGTATCACAAAAGCAGACTATCCCCAAGGCACATAATAATCTGATTTGCCAAGGTGAACATAAAATAAAAATTCTAAAGGCAGCTAGAGAATAAGCAGACTACATACCAAAGAAGATCCATTGGATTTGCAGCAGACCTCTCAGCAGAAAGCTTGCAAGGGACTGGAGTCTCATCTACAACATTCATAAGGGAAAGCATTTTAGCCAAGAATTTCCTACTCCGCCAAGCTAAACGTTATTTATGAAGGAGAATTAAAATCCTCCCCAGACATCCAATCCCTAAGAGAATATACCACAACTAGACTAGCTCTTCAGGAGATGCTTAAGAAAGTTCTAGGTACAGAAACAAAAAATGGTGCCATCCATCACCAAAGCATAAGTAAGCACAGAGTTCACAGACCATAAAAATCAACCACAAAGCCTAGAATGGAAAGCAGCCTATTAATAGCAATGTAACAGGAATAAATACCCACATATCAATAATTAACTTAAACATGAATGGACTGAACACACCACTCAAAAGTATCGAGTGGTAAATTGGATAAGGAAGCATGATCTATTCTTCTGCTGCCTTAAGGAAACTCATTTCACTGCAAATGACACCCACAGGCTCAAGGTACAGGACTGGAGAAAGATATTTTGGACAAATGGAAAACAAAAAAGAGCAGGAGTTTCTATTTTTGTATCAGACAAAACAGACTTTAAACCAATACAAGTTTAAAAGGACAGTGAGGAGTACTACATAATGATAAAAGGCTCAATCTACCAGCAAAAATATCTATCTTTAATGTATACACACCTAACATATGAGCACCCAGATTTATAAAACAATTATTAATTAAAGAGAGGGCATAGACAGTCATACAATTATAGTCAGAGACTTTGACACTCTGCTAATAGCCTTAGACAGATTATTGAGGCAAAAAACTAACAAGGAAATCTGGAAATTTTACCTCAACACTTGACCAATTGAACCTAATAGACATCTACAGAATATTTCACCCAAAACCACAGAATATACATTCTTCTCACCAGCTCATGGAACATACTCCAAGAGCAACCACATACTCAGACATGATTCAAGTGTGAACACATTTCAAAATATCAAAACCATACCAAGCATCTTCTCAGACCACAGAAGAATAAAACTAAAGTTTATCACCTACAGTAACCCCCCAAAACACACAAATACACAGAAATTAAACAACATGCTTCTGAATGACTTTGGTTAACACAGGACTCAAGAAAGAAATAAAAATATTCCTAGAACCAAACAAAAACCAATACACAACATGTCAAAACCTCTGAGATATCATAAAAATGGTGCTGAGGGGGATTTTATAACATTGTATGTAAGCATCAAGAAAATAGAGATAGTTCAAGTGAACTGTCTAATGTTGCACCTAAGGGACCTGGAAAGACAAGAGCAATCCAATTACAAAATCAGCAGAACAATAGAAATCACAAAAATAAAATCACAGCTAAATGAAATAAAGACACGCCCCAAAAAGTCACAGAAGAAATCAACAAGACAAAAAGCTGGTTCCTTGACAGAATAAATAAGATTGACAGACTCCTGGCCAGACTAACAAAAAACAAGGAGAGAAAAAAATTTGAATAAACACAATTAGAAATAAAAAGGCAATGTTACAACTGACCATAAAGAAATACAAAGGATTATCAGAGATACTACAAACATCTGTATGCAAGTAAACTAGAAAATCTAGAGGAAATGGAGAAATTTCGGGCAATTTTGAAACACAAAGAAATTGAAACCCTAAACAGACCAATAACATTCCAAGAAATTGACTCATTAATAAGAAACCTTCCTGACACAAAAATCCCTGGGCCAAGTGGTTTCTGAGTTAAATTCTGCAAGATGTACAAGGAAAAGCTGATACCAAGCCTACCAAAAGTATTCCATTCATTCTATGAAGCCAATATCATCCTGATAACCCAAAATGACAAAGACCCAACAAGAAAATAAATCTTCAGGCAATTTTTCTGATGAACATAGATGTAAAAATTCTCAGCAGGATTCTAGCAAATCATATCTAACAGCACCTTACAAGGATCATTCATCATAACCAGATGGGCTCCACTCCCAGAATGCAAGACTGGTTCAATATACACAAATTAATAAATGTAACCCACCACATAAACAGGTATTGTAGTGGCTGAAAGTTCAATCTGAGAGACCACCAAGAGCCAATTCTGATGAAAGTTCTAGAGTGTCTTTATTTGCAAGCTCGAGCCTGGACCTCTGTCGACAACCGACACAGCGGAATACACCCAGAGGCCCTGACTTCCTTAAGC
Organism: Cephalopachus bancanus; assembly: GCA_027257055.1. NCBI lineage: Eukaryota > Metazoa > Chordata > Mammalia > Primates > Tarsiidae > Cephalopachus > Cephalopachus bancanus. Next base: position 939,718 of record JAPVLO010000260.1, on the reverse strand, counting down.
AGATACCTTTTATGCTTTTACACAAAGGGAGGAGGAGTTTGGGGGGACTTTCCAGTCTTGTTACCATTTAATTGGGTAGTAACCTCTGGTGGTCAGCCCAATCGTGGAGGATTGGCTAGCTTGACTCGGGCTGATCTTGGCCCACTAGCTGGGGAAGTTGCAGAGACATTTGGAAACTTTAGGTGATTTTCCCCTGGCACCTGATTGGTTGTTGTTAAGGGGAAAGTGGGTCAAGGGAAGGGGTTGAAGCTTGAACTGGAGCTTTGCAGTTTTTCCCATAACTGAAACTTTAAACAGCTACAAGTTATGTTTTAAAGCAGAAAACTAAAATGGCTGTGCTACTGTCCACAAGCCGATTACATATTTATTGGGTTATAGCATGCTCTTAACCTAAGTTTATGGTATACTCTATTACGGTTCTCTCAGTATGAAACCAAGAACCACATGATTATCTCAAAATATGCAGAAAAATCATTCAATAAAATCCAATCTCCTTCTTTTAAATAAAAATTCTCAAACACCTAGGCATCAAAGGAACATTACTCAAAATAATAAAAGCCATCTATAACAAACTTGCAGCCAACATCATACTTAATAGGAAGAAGCTGGCGGCATCCCCCCCTGAGAATTGAAATAAGACAAGGATGCCCACTCTCACCCCTCCTATTTGACATAGCACTGGAAGTCCTAGCCAGAGCAATCAGAGAAAAAAATTAGGGGTATCCAAATAGAAAATTATCTCTCCTTACAGATGATTTAATTTGACACCAAGAAACCCCTAGAGAGTCTGCTAAAAACCTCTTTACATTGATAAACAATGTCAGTAAAGTCTTGGAATACAAAATCAATGTACACAAATTAGTTGCATTTCTATACAGCAACAACAAGTAGGCTGAGAACCAAATCAAAAATACAATCCCATTTGCAATAGCCACAATAAATTAAATACCTCGTTATTCATCTAATCAAAGAGGGAAAGATCTTTACAATGAGAACTACAAAACACTGCTCAAAGAAATCAAAGATGACACAAATGGGAGAACATCCCATGCTCATAGATTGGAAGAATCAATATCATCAAAATGTCCATTCTATCCAAGGCAATCTACATGTTCAACACAATCCTTATCAAACTGCCAGCATCATGTTCCACAGACCTGGAAAAGATACTACTGACATTCATATAGAAGCAAAAAAAAAAAAAAAAAAAAAGCCCCAATAGTTAAAGCAATCCTCAGCAAAAAAAGATAAAAGCTGGAGACATCACACTCCCAGACGTCAAACTTTACTACAAGGCTACAGTAACTAAGACAGCATGGTACTGCTACAAAAATAGACATGTAGACCAATGGAAGAGGACGGAGAATTTAAAAATAAAACCACAGACATTCAACTAACTTATCTTCAACAAAGCCAGCAAAAACAAATATTGGGGAAAGGAAGCCATACTTAGCAAATTGTGCTGGGAAAACTGGTTAACCATAAACAGAAGAATAAAACTAGACCCCTACCTATCACCACATACAAAAATTAACTCAGAATGGATCAAAGACTTAAATGTGAAACCTCAAACTATAAGATCTTAGAAGAAAACTTAGGGAATGCCCTCCTGAACATCAGCCTAAGCAATGAATTCATGGCTAAGTCCTCAAAGCAAATGCAGCACAATTGACAGGTGGGGCTTTATCAAGTTAAAAATTTTTTGCACAGCAAAAGAAATCATAAAGAAAGTGAAGAGACAACCCACAGAATGGGAAAAAAATATCTGCAAGCTATGCATTTGACAAAGGCCTAACATTTAGGATCTATAAGAAACTCTAATTGACAGGGGAAAAAAATAATTGCCCCATTAAAAAGAGGGCAAAGGAACATGAACATACACTTCTCAAAGGAAGAGATACATGCAGCCAACAAACGTGCAAAAAAATGCTCATCAATCATTAAAGAAATGCAAATCAAAACTACAATGAGATGCTACCTCATACCAGTCAGGGTGACTATTATTAAAAAGTCAAAAAACAGCAGGTGTTGGTAAAGCTGCAGAGAAAAGAGAATGCTTCTACACTGTTGGTGGGAATGTAAGCTACTTCAGTCTTTGTGGAAAGCAGTATGGCAATTCTTCAAAGAACTAAAAATTGAGCTACCATTTGACCAAGCAATCCCACTCCTGGGAATATACCCAGAGGACACAAATTATTCTATCAAAAAGTCACCTAATGTATGTGTTTATTGCAGCACTATTCACAATAGCAAAAACATGGAACCAACCTAGATGCCCATCAAAAGTGTACTGGATAATAAAAATGGGCACATATACATAAGGGAATACCATGCAGCCACAAAGAAGGACAAAATCATGTTCTTTGCAGCAACATGGATGCAGTTGGAGACCATCATTCTAAGTGAACTGTCACCAAAACAAAAATTGAATATTGTATTTTCTCACTTATAAGTGGGGACTAAACATTGGGCTTGTGGACATAAGGGCAGGAACAACAGCTGCTGGGCACTGCTAAAAGAGGGAGGTGAGGGGGTTAAGAGTCATACAACTATTCACTGGGTACCATGTCCACTACCAGGGAAAGAAAGGACTTGCTGGAAGCCCAAACCTCACTGTCATACAATTTATTCACAAGCAAATCCTCACATTACCCCACAACTCTAAAATAAATTCATAATTAGAAACAAACATATCAAGTATGTATTTTGATTTCTATATATTTACTTAAATTTTTTATTTATTTGTTTTATAATGCACTGAGAAGAAAATTAAAATTGCCTGCTGTTAAAATGCTTTTGTTGTTTTCTCATATTTCCTAAGCATTTTGCTTTATGAGTTTTGATGTTGTATTATCTAGTGCTTAGATAATCATGATGTTTGATAATCAATATGGATTATTATAAAAGTATCTTCTTTTATTTAATGCTTACTGCATTGAACTCAACATAAATAATTTACATGAAGATTTCTGCTTTCTTTATGCTTATGTTTGTTTTATGTATCTATGCTCATTCTTTTCATTTCAATATAAGTGATTTAAGTAAGCTAATAATTCAAAAGTGACTTAGAACATGCCTAGTATATGGTAAGTGCTAAGTAAGTATTTGCTAAAAATAAAGACAAATAAAGTCCTTTTGTATCTCCCACATACAGAGTACAGTTGGCTTTGTTTGTGATGGTTTTATCCCTATTTACAGTATATGGATAGGACAGATATATTTAGTCAAGGTCATCATCGGGTTTTAAATCATCCCTTTTAAAATGCTTTTATAGTGTTTTCTTTTTCTTATTTGGTTTGTGTTTTCTTTGCTTTTCATATGTGCTCTTCTGATAATTTGGAATGTTTATAGTCCATTTCTTCAAGTGACTATTCTTTTTTATTGAAGTGAACATTACATAGCATAAAATAACATTTTAAAAGTGTGTAATTCAGTGGCATTTAGTATATTAACAATGTGAAACATTTCTCTAGTTCAAAATATTTTCATCACACCAAAAGGAAACCCCTATACCAATCAAGCAGTTACTCCCCAGTTCCTCTTCCTCCAATCCCTGGCCATCACTAATCTGTTTTCTAGATTTACCTATTCTGGACATTTCATATAAATGCAATCAAATAAGGCATGGTCCTCTGCATCTGGCTTATTTCACTCAGCATAGTGTTTTCAAATGTCACTATGCCACTGATGTTCTGGCATGTATCAGCACTTCCTTTCTTCCTTTTTTTTTTTTTTTTTTTGAGTGGAAGTCTCACTGTCGCCCAGGTTGGAGTGCAGTGCCACACTCACAGCCATCACAGCCTCGACCTGCTGGGCTCAGGCAATCCTTCCACCTCAGCCTTCCAAGTAGCTAGAACTACACATAAGCACCACCACACCCAGCTAATTTCTTGATTTATTGTAGAGACAAGGTCTCACCAAATTGCCCAGGCTGGTCTCGAACCCCTGGACTCAGGTAATCCTCTTACCTCAGCCTCCCAAAGTGCTGGGATTACAGGGTTGAGCCACTGCACCTGGCACTTTCTTCCTTTTTATGGCTGAGTAACATTCCATCGTATGGATATACCATGTTTTGTTTATCCATTCATCCATTGGTGGACATGTGAGTTGTTTCTACCTTTTGGCTATTGTGAATCCTGCTGCTATGGACATCTGTGTACAAGTATTTGTTTAAATAGCTGTTTTCAATTTTGGGGGGTCTACACCAAGGAATGAAATTGGTAGATAATATGGTGATTCTGTGATTAACTTTTTGAAGAATCACTATATTTTTCTCCACAGCAGATGTACCATTTTACATTCCCTCCAGCAGTGCACAGAGACTCTAATTTTCACCACAACCTCACCAATAGTTAATTTGTTTTTTGTGTGTATGAAGTGGTACCTCATTGTAATTTAATTCGTGTTTCTCTAATTATTAATGATTCTGAACATGTCTTCATGTGCTTGTCAGCCATTTGTCCTAGTGGTTATTTTTAATCACACCTTTTTATAATAGGATCCTCCATTTTTCAGGCAATATCTATTGATTAATGTAAGTGAAGATAAAATCAGAATATTACTAATTTTCTTGCCTATCCTGACCACCTTTTCTGACCATTCTTTCTAAAGAAGGACCTCCTTTCCAACCTCTTTATTCCTTATTTGGACATCTGATTTATTTTCTTTATGGTTTTTATTATTGTTTATGGTTCCCTTACCTGTTTTTTCTTTCTCTCCCACTAAGTATAAGCTCTGAGAGCAGGTAATCTATTTATCTTGTTCTTCTTTGCACCTCCCAGCACTTACTAGTGCTCTGCTTGACTAGCATATAGTAAGTACTTAATAAATATTTTTTTGAATAAACATCTGAATGATTGACAATAAGTCCAATTTTATTCACAATGTTTCCCCTATACAATATGCATTAAAATGATAGATAAAAGAACTTATATTTATATCCAACCATATTCATTTTCAGGAACTGCTGTAACAAATTACCACAAATTCACCTTGGGAGGTCGAAGCGAGAGGATTGCCTGAGCTCAGGAGATTGAGGCCAGCCTGGGCAACCTGGCAAGGCCTCGTCTCTACAATAAATCAAAAAATTAACCAGGCATGGTGGCACATGCCTGTGGTTCCAGCTACTTGAAAGGCTGAGGCAAAAGGATCACCTTAGCCCAGCAGGTCAAGGCTGTGGGGCCATGACCATGCCACTGCATTCCAGCCTAGGTGACAGAGTAAGACTCCTACTCAAAAAATAAAACAAATTACCATAATCTTAATGGTGCAAAACAACAGAAATCTATTCTCTCATAGCTCTGAAGACTAGACATTCAAAATGAAATTGTTGACTGGACCATGATACCTCTGAAGGCTCTAGGGGAGGATCCTTACTTGCCTCTTCCAACCTTTGGTGGCTCCATGCATTCCTTGGCTTGTGGCTATATCATTCCAGCCTCCATCTTCACATGGCTTTCCTTCCTGTATCTCTACCTGTTTTCACCTTTTCTGTCTCTCATAAAGATACTTGCAGTTGGGCACGGTGGCTCAAGGCTGTAATCCCAGCACTTTGGGAGGCATAGGTGGGAGAATTGCTTGAGCCCAGGGATTCAAGACCAGTCTAGGCAACATATGGAGACTTCATCTCTACAGAAACATCAAAAAGTTATCCAGGCATGTGGCACATGCCTGCAGTCCTAGTTTCTTGGAGACTGAGGTGGAAGGATCACCTGAGCCTAGGAGGTCGAGGCTACGATGAGCCATAATGATGCCACTGCATTCCAGCCTGGGTGACAGAGTGAGACACCAACTTAAGAAAAAAAGACACTTGCCATAAGATTTAAGGTCCACTCTAATCCAGGATGATCTCACCTCAAGATCCTTACCCTACTTACTTTTATAAGTGCTCTTTTCCAAATAAGGTCACATGCTGAGGTTCCAGGGGGACATATCTTTTAGAGGGACACCATTCAACCCACTGTAACAACAGATTAAGTCCTGTACATTTTACCTTTTGAAAATCTCGTGGATCCATTGACTTCTTTCTGCTACCTTCTTTCAGACACTGTCATCTTCTGCCTGGCTTATGCCCTCGGCTGCCTAACTGGTTTTTCTGTCTCTAGTTTTGTCCTCCTTCAGTCCATGCAGCCTGAGTGATCTAAAACAGGTAACGTTTGTCTTTTCTGAGCATATGCCACAGGCTGGCTGCAGCACTGACCCCCATCCCATTCTACAGGGATTGCCCACAGGAGGTCCCTGACTCAGTCAGGCCAGTCAGAGTTATGCCTTGGGATTTTCCTGCATGAAACAGGCGGAAAAGTGCCCTCTGCCACTCGGGTGGAGGAACTGTTGAGGTGTAAATCTGTGCACCACGTGTCACACCTCGTGTGCTCCTCTGCTGCAAGAGGAAATTAGGTGAACCTGCAGAGAAAGGCAGAGATGGAAGGTGGAAACAGAGATGGAGAGCCCTGAGGGATCTTTCTCCCTGCATCTAGTCCCTTAGGCCAACCCTACTCTTCCTCTCTCTTCCTTACTTGGACCAGTCAACTCTCTCTTTTTGCTAACTCCTGTTGCCACGTGGCTCTGCATCCAAGAGTATCTAAGTGGAGCCATCATCCTTACAGAAGAGACTCATGGGATGTAATAACAACACAACCTTGTTTCTGCTCTCATTACTTCTTTGAATCTGTTCTGTCGGGACTCACACAGTGTGGACTTTGATAGCTTCCCCACCCCTATAGTCAAGTCAGGTTGAAAAACATAGTCACATAGTCCTAATTTGGTAATTAATATGTGAAGCCTCATGACATAACCAAAATTGTGATTTTGATTTAAAGTTGAGGTTCTTCCCTCTCCCCCAGCTCAAGCCTGCAATGGGCAGAAGACCTGCTGTTGGGAGAGTGGGGAGACCTCCCCAGAGCTGAAGCAGGGAAAAAAGGAGAGAGCAGAGGGAGCAGAACAGCCTTATTTTTCTGTTCTGCAGTGTGAATCAGCAGTAGGCAAGTTTTGAGAGGATGCTGTATCCAAGGGACACAATTCTGGAAGACTGAGAACTTCAAAGTATCGTTTGGCCTATCGCTCCAGGCCTGTGTTCAACAGTGGCCCCATGTGGCAGCTAGAAGCAACAACAGCAGATGATTACTCAGATGCCAGTGCTCTCTGCTTGGCTGGGAAAGCCGGACCGCACACCCTACCCACTCTAGACAAAGCCTCTAGGACTCCTGTTCAACTTGGAAACCTTTAAGAGAGAGATAAAAACAAGATGCCCCGCTAAGCAAGCAGCAGAGGCAGTGAGTAATTAATTGAGAGGAGAAATGAGCTGTGACCACGTTTGCCCCCTTGGGTCTGTGGACTCATTCCACAAATGTCGTCACAATTTGTTATTATTTTTTTTACAGCTGAGGTTAGGAGGGAGGAAGTGACTTGGCCACGGTCCCAGAATTAGTAAACGACAAAGCTGTGATTGGCACATAGGTCTTCCAGTTCTAAAGGCCGTGAACTTTCCAGCCTTCCTCAGTACTTTATTAGGGATGATCGGTTATCACCGATCAATGTTCTTAAATGCTGGAGAAGAGAACAATAAAGATAAATCAAAGGTAAAAGTGACAGATAAATTAGACACTTTTAAAATATGCAAAACATCTTTTAAAATGTCTTCCAGAAGGTTGTGCCTCCAGGAGAGGGCAAAGCATCTGGAGTCTGTGCTCTTGGCCAGGAGGAGCTGCAGGGATCCTTTGCCTGGAGAAACAGAATGAGGAGGAGGCCTGGTTGCTCTCTGGAGGGGTCTTTTGCTGTCATTTTTATGTCCTTTTGCCCTGCAGGGCGTCGGAACCGGCAGGTGAGGTCTGCCTCCCCTAGAGAATTCTCCTTAGAAAGAATGTCAAGTGTGGATACAAACATTTATTTGTTGACATTTTTAAAATGCCAGTTTTACACCCTGAAATGCAAAAGCACTTGTTTCTTTTCTTTTTAAAATATTTTTTGGAGAGCATCAAGTCCATATCATTGCCACTTTTGCTCCCAATGTAGACATCTTCTAAACTGTCTTGCCCTTCGGTGGACAAATAAAACCATGGCCCTCTGGGAGAGCTGGTTCTTTAACGTCAAAGTTACCAGAGGATATTGGAGTTATTTTTCCCAGAACTGGAGCTCACACAAATATTTACCGGGTGAGTGGCTTTGCTTGATTACAGTTAGGGCAGTATTTGTCTAGATGGAACCAGAGGCCTAAGGAGGCATACACAATCAGAAGAAAATTCTTGACCCTCCAAGTGGCACAGGTTGTTCCATTTCACTGTTATGTAAGCATTGGGGAATGGCAAGTGACTGGCGTCATCCACATAGGAAGGTAGATGACTGCCGAGATCCTGTGATGACCATGATCTTGACCACTCCCCTCCACCCCCAGGGACAGAACGCTCTTCACTAGATAGCACCATGTGGCCAGACCCTTGCCCAAGTATAGAATCCTTTAAAAAAGCCAGCATTTGTATTTTTCCATGCATACCTTAAACTGTGTTTTGCCATCACCTATCAGGGCTTTCTACGTTAAAGAAACAACAGGGAGGAGTTTCTATTGAAATGCAACATGTGTACAAAAAGGTGAATACAGCTCAAGTACACATCTCTAAGAAGTGTCTCAAATTGAACAACCCCACAGAACAGAATGACCAGCACTCAGAGCCCCCCCATGTGCCACTTCCTCCACTATCACTCACCCTCATTGTCATGTCTCTTAACATCATTGATTAGTTTTGCCCAATAGGGAGCATATTAAGGTCATGGATGTGTCTCAGCAGTGATAGTCTACAGTTTAACAAAATTTAACAATTTACTCCGTAACACAGGACCCTGTGTCCACCATGAGGGTGACACTCAGGACATGGAAGGTAAATGACTTTGGTGTCAGACAACCTACCTCTGGCACCTATGAACTATGGGACATTGTACCAGTCACTTCCCTGAACCTATGTGTCCCCCTCTCTTAATAGGAATAATTGAAGGCACCTGACCTAGTCCCTAATGCCAGTGCCCATTCCTACATGTGCAGTAGACAGGACTCTCCATGGAACAGAACGGTTACTTTCTTTTTTTTTTTTTTTGAGTTGGAGTCTCACTCTGTCGCCTAGACTGGAGTGCAGTGGCCGCTTCCGGTCACCGCAGCCTCGACCTGCTGGGCTCCGGCGATTCTTCCACTTCAGCCTTCCGAGTAGCTGGAACTACAGGCGCGCACTACCACTCCTGGCTAATTTTTGATTTATTGTAGAGATGAGGTCTCGCCAAGTTGCCCAGGCGGGTCTTGAACCCACGGGCTCAGGCAATCCACTCGCCTCAGCCTCCCAAAGGCGCGGGATTACAGGCTGAACCACAGAGCCCGGCTCAGAATGGTTACTTAACAAAAGGCCATTTTACTTCCTGTCCCCCCCCCCTTTGGAGCTTGCCATTCCCTACACCCCATGCCAACATCCTCCTGAGATGAATGCCAACACCTGTTGTTGACTTCTCAAATGACACACTCTGCAGAGCCGTCATTCTTGTGTATCAGCTGTCAGCATGCCCTCTCTTCCGCAGCGACATGCCCATTGGGAAACCTTCCCAGAAGCAGGTCTTTCCACAAGGGACCCCCTGGCTTTCCTCCTGATGTCCTCAGGACCAAGGATGTCGGATCCTTCTCATCCCCCATCGCCTCCACCTTACAGATGAGGAAACTGTGACTCATAGAGGGAAGGGATCTTGTCCAGGGTCACACAGCGAGGGTACAGCTGGGGCCAGAGCCTGACTCCCAGCTTCGTCACTGCCACCTGCTCCTTGCCATCCAGGGCCAGGCACTCTGCCCCTTCGATCTCACACCAGCTGTCTGTGTAGTAGGGTGGGAGTGCCATGGTCCATCTCATAGCAAGAGATAACAGGAGACCAAATGCAACTCCAGCAAAGACTGACATTTAATTAATGGTTGTATGTATTATTGAATAATTCACACACGGTTAAAATTACTTAAAGCATTAAGATTTATAGGGAGAACTTTCCCTCCACCCTTACCCTATGTCTACCTAGTTCTCTCCTCCCCTGGGTAGCTCCTGTTCTTAATTTTTTTTTTCTTTTCTTTTCTTTTTTTTTTTTTTTGAGTTGGAGTCTCACTCCATCGCCCAGGCTGGAGTCGACCTGCTGGTCTCAGGCAATCCTTCTGCCTCAGCCTTCCAAGTAGCCGGACCTACAGGCTAATTTTTTAAATTTATTGTAGAAATAAGGTCTCGCCAAGTTGCCCAGGCTGTTCTCGAGCCCATGGCCTCAGGCAATCTTCTCACCTTGGCCTCCCAAAGTGCTGGGATTACAGACTTGACCTACCGTGACTGGTCACTGTTCTTAATTTCTTAAACATTCTTCCACTGGCTTTTTAATGCCTATATAGGCAAAATCAGATATATATGCTTTCTTGCCTTTTTTTTCATAGATGATAATATCCTCTCTTCTTTGCTTTCTTAATTTAACAATACTCCTTGGAGAGTTTTACACATCAGCACATAAATAGCATCCTCATTCTTTTGCACAGCTGTGTACTATTCCATTGTATACCTATGTTATAATTTTAACAGCTGTATTGAAATATAATTCAATAATATAAATGAGTGCATATCATAAAATGCACTCATTTATAGTATACATTCAATGACTTTTAGTATATTCACAGATTGTGTGTAATCAGTTTCATCATCCCAAAAGAAATTTTGCACCTTTTAGTCATCCCCCAGCCTCCAATCCCCCAAACCTAGGCAACCGCTAATCTACTTTCTAGCCAAGCACGGTGGCTCATGCCTATAAACCCAGCACTTTAGGAGGTGGAGGCAAGAGGACTGCCTGAGCTCAGGGGTCCGAGACCAGCCTGAGCAACTTGGTGAGACCTCATCTCTACAATAAATTAAAAAATTAACTGGGTGTGGTGGCGCATTCCTGTGTTTCCAGCTACTTAGAAGGCTGAGGTGGATCACCTGAGACCAAGAGATCAAGGCTGCAATGGCCGTGAGCATTCCACTGCACCCCAACCTGAGTGACAGAGTAACAGTCTGACTAGAAAAAAAAAATCTACTTCTATTCTTGACTTTTCATATAAAAGAAGTTGTACAATATGTTGCTTTTTGTACTGACTTATTTCATTTATCAGGACGTTTTCAAGGTTCACCCATGTTATAGCATATATCACTACTTCATTCCTTTTTATTGCTGAATAATATTCCATTGTAAAGATAAACCACATTTTATTCACTTATCTGTCGATGGATGTTTGGGTTGTTTCTGGCTTGGGCTATTATGAATAATACTGCTATGAAAATTTGTGTTTGTTTTTGTGTGGACTTACATTTTCATTTCTCTTGGGTATATACCTAGGAGTGAAATTGTCAGATCTTATGACTTATTTTATAACTAACTTGACCAATACCCTAATTGATGGAAATTGAATCAGGTAACATTTTAAAAACCAGCAACCCTCACAAGTATGGCCATAGAGTGAGGATTATGGGAAAATGGAGTTGGAAACAATGACTGCTTTGTAGAACTTGCTAGTCTTCCAACTTTTCCTCCCCTGTTCCTAGGGGAGCTTTCCCCCCAGACTCTTTTCTTTTTTTTTTGAGTCAGAGTCTCACTCTTGTCGCCCAGGCTGGAGTGCAGTGGCATGTTCACGGCCACCACAACCTTGACCTGCTGGGTTTAGGAGATTCTTCCGCCTCAGCCTTCTAAGTAGCTGGAACTACAGGCACGCACCACCAAGCCTAGCTAGTTTTTGTGATTTATTGGAGAGATGAGGTCTCACCAAGTTGCCCAGGCTGTTCTCAAAACTCTAACTTCAGGCAATTCTCTCGCCTCAGTCTCCCCAAGTGCTGGGATTGCTGACTGAGCCACCGCACCCAACCTCCAGACTCTTATTCTAGCACTTTCCAGTCAAATCTTCCTCAACTCCAGTGTGGTTTGTGACTCTGGCATGTGGGAAAAAGAGGAGACATTTCTCACCGCCTGGCTTATGAGCCTATTGCACACGACCCCTGAGGAGAACCCAGAGCCCTTCAGGTGTGTCTCCCAGTGTCTGTTCCCTTCCCATCTGGATTTCCTCTTTCACGGGACTGTCCAGGAGGAAGCTGGTGATTCTTGACCATGGAGTTTCCTGGACCTGTGATGACAGATCTCTGCCACACCTGTCCATCTGCCACACCTGCCACAGGTGCAGAACAGGGAAATTCAGGAACCATCCAGGCTCTAAGCTGGGAGCCAGCCTCAGGGAGAGCTTCCCACCACCACAGTTGAATGGGACCTGCGAGGGGGTGGAGATGCCCTAGTACCAGCACATGTGTCTACAATTCTTTTGATTTAGAACCTCTTCACAAGCCAAAGCCAGAAAGAGTTTTTTTTTCTTTTTACTCTGAGTCAACAGAAGACATCAAATTGGATCCTCTGATTAATTGCACAAGAGAAAATTCATCCTCTTACTCCCTGCTAAGTTTCTGTTTGGGACTGTCCTACACTTCTTGGGTGATCATGTTACTCCCTGTTCAGGAAACTCAGTGCTGCCCACGGCAGTAGGACTGTGACCATTTGCAAGGAGGAGTTCTTTCAGCATCTTCCCCTTCCAAGGCAGCTGCTTAAACTTGCCTCCCCAAGAGCTGAGGAAAAGAACACCACATGGAATGTGAGTATTCTGCTACGATGCAAGCATGGGCAGTTCTAGAACTACTTATATATTTTACGTAATTAAATTAGAAGAAAAAAATGGCACACACGGAAAGGTTTCTCTCTTCTACTGGATATGTTTATCCACTAAGGTAACACCTAACTTACTTTTACCTTTTTTTTTTTTTTTGAGTTGGAGTCTCACTCTGTCGCCCGGACTGGAGTGCGATGGCTGCTCCCAGCCACCGCAAACTTGACCTGCTGGCTCCGGCGATCCTTCCGCCTCAGCCTTCCAAGTAGCCGGAGTTACAGGCAGGCGCTACCATGCCCGGCTGATTTTTTTTTTGGATTTATTGTAGAGGTGAGGTCTCGCTGCCCAGGCAGGTCTCGAACCCACAGGCTCAGGCAATCCACTCACCTCAGCCTCCCAAAGGCGCAGGATTACAGGCTGAGCCACCGAACCCAGCACTTTTACCTTTTTAAAAAAGAAAAGTGAAGTACAATGTTCTGTAAAAATTAATATAGAGAGTTTCTTTCATGTGGAAAATGAATTGTTTTTAAAATAATTTCATGTTCTGTAGTTCTCAGTTGAGTATTTTATATATATGAACATATTGTATCATCCTATAACAATTTCCAGAAAGCTCTGTGAGTTTATACATGGGATCCAAGTTTGAATAATTTATTTTACCATAATATAAAGTGTACTTTTTTTTGTTGAGTTGATTTGCTATTTGTTTGTTTGTTTGTTTTAATACTTATGGGATTTTCCCCCTTCCTTACTTTAAGATCTCAAACCATTCTCCTAACAGTGGTTTAAAATTTATGACCATAGTATCTTATGAGTGAATGATTAATTTTATGCACTTAAATCTGTTCATTTATCCTGGACTTTGTCACGTGTAGTTCATAAAGTTATTTGAAAATAGTTTCTTCCTTCATCTAAAGGCAATAAGATTATTCGCTCATTCTGACAACTAACTATAATAAAAAAATACCAACCTCTCTGAGTCTGGGATTAACAAAATGAATTGACAACAAACAAACAAATAGTAAATGGGAACGCACTTATGGAGCACCTTTTGTCTACACAGCAGGCTATGAGCTTTCTCCTATGACATGTCTGAATACATCCATGTTCGTGTAGAGAAAGAAATGGGGGTTTGAACCAGTAAAGCTCAACTGAAAAACTCCCAGGATTGCATCCTGTATCTCTGATTTTCATCATTTCATTTTCTCTCCTAGCTCCCCGAATAGAGAAAACAGTTTTGAATTAAACAGCAATTGAGATCTAAATCTTCTGGCCTTACAAGGGCACACAGTGTCTTTACCCGGGGCACTTCACCAAGGAGACCAGAAAAGTACCCACTTGTACTCTTTCCTTTCAAAATTATTTCTTTTTTGAAAATGAGTACACATGGGACAAATTGTACAAAAGAGCACAGTGAAAAGAATATCTTCTCCACCCAATTATCTTCCCAGAGGAAACCACAGGGATGAATTTCTTATGTATTATCCTGGAGATAGCCTACACAAACATAATCTACAAGCAAATACCATATACCCTACCCCTTTATATACGCATGTGGTCACATACCATCTCCCTGTTCACTTATTTTTTCACTTACTAACATTTGGTACCTAAAAAACTCCTCTTTACTTTTTATGGCTGCATAGTATTTTACCACATCAAGATTCCATAATGTATTCAATCGATCTCCCCCTCCCCCGGTTGGTGCTGTTCTGGTTGTTTCCAAGCATTAGTCATCACAAGCAAGACTGCAATGACAGCATATGTTGTTTCTAGATGTTCGAGAGTAGCTTTCACATAAATTTCTAGAGGTAGAATTGTGGAGTCAAAGGTAAGTGCATCCGTAAATCCATAGATCTTGTCAGTGTGCCCTCCGTGTTGGTCGTATGAATTACAGGCTGACCAGCACTTACACAAGGGCCTGATTACCCTGCACACATATCCACACACTGTATTCTGAAACATCATGAATTTCAAACCTGACAGGTAACAAAATGCTATCTAGTTGTAGTTTCAATTTGCATTTTTCTTGTATGAGTAATATTAAGAAAGCATTTTTATGTTTGAACGTCCATTTTTTCCTATGATCTATTTGTTCTTATACTTTGCACATTTTTCTACTGGGATTTTTGGACTTTTTCTTACAGAACAGAAGGCTATTAAGAAAATTAGTCTAGCTGGACATGGTAGTGTGCGCCTGTAGTTCCTGCTAGTTGGAAAGCTGAGGTGGAAGGATCGCCGGAGCCCAGCAGGTCGAGGCTGCGGTGGCCAGGAGTGGCCACTCCACTCTAGTCTGGGCGACAGAGTGAGACTCCAACTCAAAAAAAAAAAAAAAAAGAAAAAGAAAATTAGTAATTTACATTGCAGCTTGTCATTTCTCTTTTGGTTTTATGGTATACAATAACTTAAATTTTATGTAGTTAAATGTAACTTTTTTCTTCTGAATTTTTGTGTTATGCTTAGAAGGAATATACCACTCTGAGATGATTTTTTAAAATTACCATGCTCTTTTCTAGTACTTTAAATTGTTTCACTCTTCTATGTTAAAATATTTTATTTATCTGAAGTTTTTTAACTGGACTAATTTATCTGGACATATGGTGAGCAATGTGGATCTACTGCTATATTGCACCAAAGCTACTTATTGAATAATTCTTTACCTAACTAGGGCAGAAATGTTTCTTTATTAGCTACCAAATTCTAATTGTCTCATTGATGCTGTTTTGACTCTGTTCCATTGGTCTGCTTGCTTATGTGTCTGTATCACACTGTTTTAGGCATTGTAATTTTATAGGGAAACTTTTTTTTTTTGAGTTGGAGTCTCACTCTGTCGCCCAGACTGGAGTGCAGTGGCCGCTCCCGGCCACCGCAGCCACGACCTGCTGGGCTCCGGCGATCCTTCCACCTCAGCCTTCCAAGTAGCTGGAACTACAGGCATGCGCTACCACGCCCAGCTGATTTTTTGATTTATTGTAGAGATGAGGTCTTGCTGCCCAGGCGGGTCTCGAACCCGTGGGCTCAGGCAATCCACTCACCTCAGCCTCCCAAAGGCACGGGATTACAGGCTGAGCCACCGAGCCCGGCCTATAGGGAGACTTTTTAGGAAG
Organism: Cephalopachus bancanus; assembly: GCA_027257055.1. NCBI lineage: Eukaryota > Metazoa > Chordata > Mammalia > Primates > Tarsiidae > Cephalopachus > Cephalopachus bancanus. The sequence continues at coordinate 923,941 of JAPVLO010000260.1, read as the reverse complement.
AGTTGTACCTAGTTCTGAAGAACCCTCCATACACACACCCTTTACAAAGCCCAGATAGCTGCACCTGGGCTGGGTGCAGAACGCATGCATTCATTAGGGAAAAAAGAAAGAGAGAGGAAAGAAGGAAGGAAGAGGGAGGGAGGAAAGAAGGAAGGAAGGAAGGAAGAGAGGGAGGGGAGGGAGGGAGGAGGGAGGGAAGGAAGAAAGAAGATTTAATTATCTGGCTGGCTAGTTTAAAATTTCTGGCTAGACTAATTCATTCATCACTCTTTATTCAGATTTTTTTCTAATTAGTCTTAACATTTGATTTTTCTATATGAATAGTCTATTTCACAAAGAAATCCTATTAATATTTTTATTGAAATTATGTTCATTATCTAGATTATTTTAGGGGCAATTGACATCTTTGATGTGGTGTTTTAAACTCTTCTGTTTTAAAATGGTTTTTAAAATATATTGACATACCTTTGGTCAGTCCCCAAAGAAAGCCTTTTTGAGTAGTCCTATGTTTTCACTGATTGAGATCTACACTGTCCGTGACTTGGCCAGGCAGCCCTCAGCCCAGGAAGTTAGGTCTCATCTGTATCTCTCTTTCTCAGTGGTCAAGTGGGCTCCCCATGAAGTCTCCAACAAGACCCAGGCCAGCACTCTCCTGGGCCTCCTGCTGGGTGACCACATGGAAGGGAGGAATGGCACCAACTCCACCAGGGCCCTGAAGGTGCTGGACGGGACAAGTGCCGCCTGGTACATCCTCACCATCATTGGCATCTACGGGGTGATATTCCTCTTCCGGCTGGCCAGCAACATCCTCAGAAAGAATGACAAGTCTTTGGAAGATATTTATTACTCAAATTTGACCTCTGAACTCCAAAAGAAAGGGCTTCAGAGCAAGGTAGCCAAATGCTCTGCACTGACCATCAGCAACAGAGCTGTCCTACAATCCAACCAGGTCAACCTGGGGCCAAAATGTGGAAGCAGCGGGCCCCAAACTGGAACTCAGGGGACCCCCTGAAAGTCAAGACCAGCAGACCTAGACTGGAGAGGCCCAACCTCACAGGGGGAGCAGCCTTGGGTTTACCTGGAACCTTGAGAGAGGACTCGAGCCTTGAATGGGGCTGACCATGGATGCATCTAACTAACAGGGTGTGATCAGAGCCAGCAATGTGTTTCCTTCTCAGTCTTCCTAGTGCTTTGAGACTAGAGAGTAGGGCAGCGACTTCCAGCCATACTCACCTTTCACTGGCAAAAGCCTGTGCTCTGGGGAAGAATGTAGGGTTCCTGGTATCCTCAGAGGAATCCAGGAGACTCATACAAAGAGACAGTCTCTTGTCTGAATTTGGAGGCAAATAACCTGGATTAAAATTAAACTGCAGAGGGTCACATAAACTAGCAACTAGTTGCTCACCTGGAATCTGTGGGGGTTGGAAAGGGTCATTTTATTTGAAAGGTTATGACTTGAATATAGGACCAAAGTTGTTAATATCAGAAGTTAGAAATGCTTCATTTTCGTTGAGAGAAGAAGGTACATTGAAAAAAGCATTAGTGTTGGAACCAGAAGACCCAAATTCTAGTCTGGGTTTGACTGGTGTTGAAACCAGCCCAATATCCCCATAAAACTGACACTTGCCGCGCCTTTGGGAGGCTGAGGTGAGTAGATTGCCCGAGCCCGCGGGTTTGAGACCCGCCTGGGCAGTGAGACCTCATCTCTACAATAAATCAAAAAATCAGCTGGGCGTGGTAGTGCATGCCTGTAATTCTGGCTACTCGGAAGGCTGAGGCGGAAGGATCGCCGGAGCCCAGCAGGTGAGGCTGCGGTGGCCGGGAGCGGCCACTGCACTCCAGACTGGGCAACATAGTGAGACTCCAACTCAAAAAAACAAACAAACAAAAAAAAACCTGACACTTATGGAGTTTAAAAAAAAAAACCATAGAAATTGACCCTCTCGGTCTTCCAACTTAAAGTTTTTGTTTACCTTATCTGAGTTCTTTCCTAAGGATACTGACCTTCCAGCAAGGAGCTGGAACTCACCAGAGCACTGCATCCAGACAATAAGGTGCCAGACCCCTCACTCACTGTGATTGTTTTCTTACCCCTCCCTAACTGCTGTTTTACATTTCTTCCTCCACTATATAAATCCCCAATTTCGATCGAGAGAGCATATTTGAGAGAATCTTCTGTTCTACTCAGCTTATATCACCCAAATGAAAGCCTGCTTCCCTGGCAATACTCGTTTCAGCAACTGGCTTTCTGTGCACTAAGCAACAGGACCCAACCAAACCCCTGGAACCTTGAGAGAGGTGTTTCTGTAACAGTGTCCTTCCATGTATCACTTTCCCTTTCTAGAACTTAGTTTTCATACAGATAAAATGAGGATAATGGTGCCAGATCTGTCAAGCTTACCAAGTAGATCTTGGTTGATAGTGGTGCTTACCAAGTAGATAAGCTCTTGGTGGATAGAGGTAGTGTAGGTGGTGGTGACTGATATTGTTGTTGGTGGTTGATGTTGATATAGATAATGGTGGTGATGATGCTATTCTGGAACAAGAAATGACTAATCCATTGGCAATTAATCTCTAAGAAATAGCTGTATTGTCCCACAGGAGAATCTGTCTACACGTCAGTTGACGACCTATGCCATGAATGGAATCCATGAGATTCAGGTCTCCCATGTAGACAGGACAAATGTTTTTACATTTCCTTATGTTAGACGTCAAATGCTTCATGCAAAAGTCTGACAAATATCTATTAGTTATGTACTTATCTGTATCTAAAAAAGAAAGAAAATCTTGTCAAGATGACTGATTAATTTAGGGAAATTGTGATTAGCAGAATTTCTACAAGTGGCTTTCAGCAGGCAAAGAGAAAAATTATATTTTGTATCAATTTCTATAAAGTTCATCCAGTTAGGCTTTGGGAGATGTCCCTGGGCTAGAGATGAAATATCTTTTGCAGGTTTGCAGAGAGTAGTCTGCAATCAGCCCCATGATTTCATAACAATCAGAATTAAACCCCAAATTTTTTTTTTTTTGAGGGTGAGATATACTTCCAAGTATTTCTTTTCTCTTCACATTTTTCACATCATCATTGTTATCATCTCACAGGTTGGAAACAGTGTTAGTCCATTTATATAGTTTATAAGAGCTTTACGCATGTGTTTGAAGTGCCAGACTCCCAAAGACCCCAAAAAAGGAAAACACTGTGTCTGAGAGGCTGAAGAAATGATCCGTAGGCAACAGATAAGACATGGGCTTTATTCAGGAACTTACGTACAGGGACAATGGCCCAAGAGTGGCCTACTAGACAGGGGAAAAAAACACTCCAGTTTGTAAAAGGCACACAGGTTATATAGCATTTTCCATGAGGCAGAATGGAGGGTTAAGCATGAAAAGGGTAAGGTTTCTAGTGGCAGGCATAGTATGAGAACATGTTTATACATATGTCACATATACATAAAATGGTAGCAATTTCTCTATTAGGATAGAATTTTTAGTGTTACAATGAACTAAAGGTGAAATAAAGGTAATCAAAGATTATGGGCATTGATCCAGATGTCCCAATCTGGTCGGAACCAACCAACCAGCCCAGAGGCGGGGAAGTAACTGCCTCAAGGAAGGATGTACAGGAACACTCACTATGCATGGCTGCAAGATGTGGTCAACAGGCATGGAAATCACTTTGTCCTGTGACAATGGGCTACAGCCTCAGCACAACCTGCGTGTCCACTCATGGAACCTGAGGAGAAGGGGACATCCCAGGTTGAGCTCTTCTCCAGGCTCCAGCCCCCTGCTTGGGACCATATCCAGGGTGAGCTCATGTTGTCACTGAGTTGTGTGTCCCCTACACAACTGAGATGTTTACAGAATAGGACAAAACACAAAAGTAGACAGAAATGTAATCTACAGTAAATAGTAATGCAGAATGCATTAAAATGGGAGTGAATGGTTAGAACTTAGGTGAATATGGGGCTAGGAAGAGCTAATTGGGACAACTATCCCTTGTTGGTTGCCTCTGTCACATGCATTTTCCCCTTTCTTAACCCAACTGCCCCTGATTTGCATTTGGGGATCTGTTTGGCTCTAGGGAAGCTGAAATCGGTTGAAGGGCTGAATAAGAGATGTAGGTTAAGCCAATCAGTGCATCCCATCCCCTGAACTCACAGATTGGGTCCAGGATAGCCATCAGACCCAAACAAGCCAACCAAATCAGAATGATCAGCAGGACTTTAACAGGGAATTCTGGAACACAAAAGCTCTTGCCTGCTCTGGATACTGTTAAAAGCAGATCTGTGCCTGCAGTTGCTGGATTCATTTTGCCACCATGAGGAAAGCCAACTTGAGGGCGAAAACCAACATCAAGAGCAGAGCAGAGCTGAGAAAATCTCAGAGGCCAGAGCCCTGATCAACTGTGCCCAAAGCCTTAATTTACCACTGGAATTGTTCAGTTTGTGAACCAGTAAGTTCCTTTTATTAAGTCTGTTGAAGATGGGCTTTTGTTCCTCGCAACCAAAAATATCCTAAATGATACCATTGGATAAATTATTTCCTGAGGGAAGTGGGTTGGAGTGGAATTTGAAAAGAAAAGAAGTATGACGTGGGAAGTTGGGATCCATTTTTTTCACCAAGATTTTTATATTTATAGACTTTTTGTAACGATAGGGAAAAATAGATTATTATGCTTATTTCAGCTCAGTGATCATCCTTATCATCTACTTCTGAGATTACTTGTGTTCTGTGAAAATCTTGAGATAATAGTAAAATACACAATAAACATTTGCAGCTGTAATTTTTAAAATAGCAATATTTGGTTGGACGCGGTGACTCAGCCTGTAATCCCAGTACTTTAGGAGGCCGAGGTGAGAGGATTGCCTGAATCCAGGGGTTTGAGATCAACCTGGGCAACTTGGTAAGACCTCGTCTCTACAAAAAATCACAAAAAAGTTAGCCAGGCGTGGTGGCATGTCTCTGTAGTTCCAACTACTTGGAAGGCTGAGGCAGAAGATCACCTAAGCTCAGCGGTTCGAGGCTGTGGTGACTGTGAACATACTACTGCACTCCAGCCTGGGCGAAAGAGTGAGACTCCAAGCCAAATAAATAAACAAACAAACAAACAAAAATAGCAATACTCATTTAAAAATAATAAAAGCTAGTCTGGATGCAGTGAATCACACCTGTAATCCCAGCACATTGAGAGGTCAAAGCGAGAGGATTGCTTGAGTCCAGGAGTTTGAGAACAGCCTAGGCAACATAGCAAGACCTTGTCTCCACAAAAAATCAAAATATTAGCCAGGTATGGTGGCATGGGCCTGTAGTCCCAGCTACTTGGGATGCTAAGGCAGGAAGATTGCCTGAGGCCAGCAGTTCGAGGCTGTGGTAAGCTGTGTCTGTGCCACTGTACACCAGCCTGGGCAACATAGCAAGACCTGGACTCAAATAATTATAACAAGTCTAGAAAAAAAAGGACTTGATTCTGGGCACTAAGTGCAACACGTGTATTATCTAGTTTTCCAGTTGCCCATCCTCTGTGCCATTGGGTCCTGTGCCTGCCACCATTGCAATATCCACAAAGCTGGAGACAGAAACCACACGTCACTTGAACAGAGGAAGTTCATATAAAGAATACACTATGATAGGGAAGAAACCATAAAGATGCAAAGAGAACATTAAAGGATAACCCAGGGCTGACAACTCAGGGAAGGACAAACTTGGAAGGGGTCCCCTCCCCAAGGCTGGGCTTTAGACCTCATTAGAGAAGGTGTGGTTGTAGCCCTGACAGGAGGAGAAGATCATGGGTTGTCTGGGCCACAGCTGGTCACAGGCAGCAGGTCCTTCAGGATCCAGGAGTGCCAAGGCTTGTGGGCGGTGTCCAGAGAGAGAATCGGGGTGTCCAGCCCATAGCCTGGTGTGCACTGCACCTGTGGCAGGAAGGCTGCAAGAAATGACACTTCAGGATAAAAGCCAGGTGAGGTGGTGGGTGGTACACAGGGGGTCGGGGTGATGAGCATATGCTATGGATTGAATGTGTTCCCTCAAATCTAAATGTTGAAGCTCTAATCCCCAATGTGATAGGATTTGTAGGTGAGACTTTTGGAAAGTTTAGATGAGGTCACAATGGTGGAGCCCCCATGATGGAATTAGCCCTTTAAGAAGAGGTACCAGATCTCCTCCCCCTCCCACCCTTCTCTCTCTCACCCATATGAAACAGGAAGCAGGGCTTCACCAGGCATCGGATCTGCCGACAACTTGTACATGGTCACACAGCTAGCAAGAGGTTCAAAATTAGTTCTTGGGCTTCCAGTTTCCAGAACTGTGAGAAATTAATGTTTGTTGTTTAAGCCCCCAGTCTGTGGTATTTTGCTTTAAACTGACTAAGATAGAATGTCAATGAAATAACAGCATGGAATACTTTTTAAATAATACTTTTTAAAGGCAGCAAGACAGGGTTATTTAGACTTCTGCAGTGGGGGAGAGAAACTCAAGTCTAGACCAAGCTCAACTCCAACTAAGACCGAGATCTTTAAAGGGAGAACAGAGTGGGAACAAAAAGGGACTAAGGGAGACAGAAAAAGGTAGAATGAACAGGCAGAGGACATGAGGAGGTAGACAGTTCCAGAGGGTAAGTGGAGAACTGCTGAAAAGTTTTGGCAAGTTGGGTTGGGACAATGCCCATTTTGCAGTTGGGCAGCATTGTGTGGTCTTCAGCAAGACTCAGTGGGGGCTGGGGTCACCTTTGGGGGTGCAGCCTAGTGTGGGTGGAAGCTGGGCTACTGTGTGGTCGAGTGTCTCAGCACCATGTTAGGGTGAGTCCTCTGTGCCCCCTGGAGTTCCCAGCTCAGTGGGGCTCCTTGGCAGAGGGAACTTGAGCTAGGTAGGCACAGCCTATGGCAGGCAGGAGTTGGGGTGCTGGGAACCTGCTGAGGGCAGGGCAGTGGGCGGCCTGGGGCACATAGGGTCCTATCATGAGGACCACGGGAAACAACCTCCCGGCTGCACAGTGGTGAACAGTGATGCTGGCTCCCCTGGCACCTGCCCTCCACCCTCAGTGCTCTAGGGTACCAGAGGATGGTTTCCTGCTGTCCAGTGACTATGGACCAGCTCTGGCCCAGGAAGCCCCATGAACTTTTCCAATCAGTTCTCCTGGAGAAGATGGTGCCAATGGCCTGCTATAGTGCAGGGCAATGGAGCAAAGATGGAGGTCAGGGCTGGGCCCGGTGGCTCATGCCTGTAATCCCAACACTTTGGGAGGCCAAGGAGAGAGGATTTCTTGAGTCCAAGAGTTCGAGACCAGTCTGGGCAACTGAGTGAAATCTTGTCTTTAAAAAAAAAAAAGATGGAGGTGAGCCGGAGTCCTACGGAAGCAAGGTGGAGGGCCAGGTTACCCTGGCCAGAAACTGGGGTGGGAGAGATATAAGGAAGGGCTCAGAAAAAGGACTGCCCATCTCAGAGCCTACCTGGGACCTGGCATTTAATAAGTACCTCCTACGGAGGGAAGAATTGAGGGTGGTCACTTTTAGAAGGGGTCATGGATCATGGTCTCCCCAGGCTCTGCATGGTCCATAGCATGTGGATAGCCCCCACAAATTAGATTCCTCCTCTTGGCAGGGAGGGAGCATCAGTGTATGACAGAGGAGAGTCTCCCACAGGCTACAAACTCTTTGTATAAAAAGCATGCATGAATTGTATACCTAACCCTTAACTGTACCCCACAACTTCACAATACAAAAAAAAAGCATGCATGGCCGGGCACAGTGGCTCACACCTATAATCCCAGCACTTTAGTAGGCCGAGGCAGAAGAATTGCTTGAGCCCATGAGTTCAAGTCTGTCTGGGCAACATAGCAAAACCTCATCTCTACAATTTTATAAAAATAAAATGAGATAAAAAGCATGCATGAAATGTTGGTGACTTGGGACAATATATTACAACAGAACTGAAAAATGCGTAGACAAACCTCAGAACAGGGCAGAAAAAAAGACGTATATCACCCACCAACAGCATTAGCAATATAACTAGACACAGTGAAAAATGCAACAAAGTGAAACCAACCAGGAGGATTATGTTTTTGAGTCTCCGGTAAACGATGTAAATGTCAAATAAAACCACGTGGTTTCAGTGATATGAATTTCTGTGTTGCTTTTGTGTGTGCACAAATCCTCAAGTTCTTTGGAGAGTATTAGTATTGTCATTATTACTTGCCAGGGAGATATCACACTGTCTGCCCCACAGCAATGTTCTTCCTTGATTGTTTGAAACCCTGATTGTCACATGCCTTCTGCCCCAAGCTGTCACCAAGGTCCAGGCAGGCACCATCACATGTGTCTCTTTGTTAGTACACAGTGAGCAGGGAGCTGCCCCCTCTCCAAGCCAGGCAGGGCTCTTTATCCCATACTCCCTGCCTTGCAAACATGCTCAGCACTGAGTAGTTTAGGAAGTCTAACTAGCAGAAAGTGAATGAAGTAGGAGTTCCAGTTGAGCCCAGTCTGTGTGCCCTGCTGGGGTCACGTGTGTCTGAACAGTATTGATGAGGGTTTTTTTTTTTTTTGAGTTGGAATCTCACTCTTGTTGCCCAGGCTGGAGTGCAGTGGCACGGTCACAGCCACCGCAGCCTGGACCTGCTGGGTTTAGGTGATCCTTCTGCCTCAGTCTTCCAAGTAGCTGGAACTACAGATGCACGCCACCACGCCCGGCTAGTTTTTATGATTTATTGTAGAGATGAGGTCTCTCCAAGTTGCACAGGCTGGTCTTGAGCCCTTGGGCTCAGTCAATGCTCTCACCTCGGCCTCCCAAAGTGCTGGGATTACAGGCTGAGCCACTGTGCCCAGTTGATGAGGGTTTTTACATGAAGGGTTAGGAGTAGATCTCCTCCTGGAGGAAAGGAAATTCAGGGAATTTGTTTGGTCCCCTTGGGGGAACCTGAGTGCCTGGAAGTCCAAGCAAGAATCTTGAGGATGCCTAGGTCACAAGCACACCCCTGAACCATGGCAATGAGTCAGAGAGTGGAATGTGCTAATTGGCTTAAGACTGAAGCAGGACTTGGTGTGGCTTTCTCCAAAAAAAGGCAAGATTCATAGGAGACAGTGAACACCTGAACCAAGCTCAGGGTGCTGTTGGGAAAAATGGAAGTTTGGTAGGCAGCCACATGTCTATTCAAGGTACAATAAAGAGAGAATAATCAACACTATCAAATGTTAGGTGCATGACAGATATGGGTCCCTGTGATCCCCTTATAAAATCCACATGGCAGGTATTATTAGGGGAATGAGGCTCAGAGAGCTGAAGCAACTTAAATATTGTAACACAGCTGGTAAGAGGTTCAAAGTTAGGTCTAACAGAGTCCAAAGTGCACATGATGCTCTCATTAAATATTTGTCCAAAAATTACTTTTCCTTCCCTTCAAGTAAGGAGTGGGAAGGCTGCTAGTTTAGGGGCATGGTGTCTTGGTAGCATGCAGCTCAGTGCTGGACTTGGAGTTAGAAGGCCAATGTTTGTTCCAGCTCTATCACTTCCTGTTTGTGTAGCTTCTAGTCTGTTATGTAGAAGTATGACCAAAGTGTCACTCCAGGCCTGACGTTTGGAACAATTGCCTGGAGTGTGGCAAGCCAGCATCTCCCTGTGTTTTGTTTCCTAGATAGATGGATTTAGCTAGACTATTGCTTTGTTGTTAGAATAGAGGGATGCAGAAGCCTCAGTTTCCCCTCTATCAACTCAGGACTTTGTATGAGTCAGGGTGGCCTGGGTTAGCCATGCAAAACAACCACCCCAACATCTCAGTGGCTGCAAGCATCCAGATTTATTTCTTTCTCCTGCTACATATGCACAGCAGGTCTGCTAGAGGCTGTGCCCTGAGACCTAGGCTGCCACAGCCCCCTTGAGATATCCTTGGTCTCAGCACTGGAAGAGCTAGGGAGGGTCTCACCCGGACAATTAAATTCTTCAGCCTGGAAGGGACACACATCACTTCCACCTGCCACTCCTTGTCTAGAGTCAGTCCTTGGCTCCTCCCAATAGGGATAGGCAGGGAGGTGCCATCTCTCTGTGTGCCTGGAAGACCAAGAGACCAAAATATGGGAGCAGTCAGTACTCATGGCCACCACAGAGTTAAACCAGCTCTGAGGCTGGCAAGCCATTTTTGAGAGCAAAGGGAAGCCCAAACTTATTCCTTACTTTCTTTATTAAAATTTTGTGTGTGTGTAAAGATGGGATATAGCTATGTTGCCCGGGCTCGTCTCAAACTCCTGGCCTCTACCAAGCCTCCCCCTTTGACCTCCCAAGTTGCTGGGATTACAGTCCTGAGCCACTGTGCCTGGCTTATATTTTTTATTTATAAAAAACTCAAGCTGGGCTCAGTGGCTCAGCCTGTAATCCCGCGCTTTGGGAGGCTGAGGTGAGTGGATTGCCTAAGCCCACGGGTTTGAGACCCGCCTGGCCAACTTGGCAGACCTCATCTCTACAATAAATCAAAAAATTAGCTGGGCATGGTAGCACCCAGCAGGTAGAGGCTGCAGTGGCCGGGAGCAGCCACTGCACTCCAGTCTGGGTGACAGAGTGAGACTCCAACTCAAAAGAAAAAAAAAAACCTCAAACTTTTCTGAATTTAAAAAATACACATACATACATATTTGTATGTCTGTGTGAGAAAAAAAATTGATCTGTTCCTTTCTACCTAACCCTGAGGCCCCTGGCAGCTCTAACATTCTGTGACCCCAGGTCCCCACCAGGCCCTGACTAAACTTTGTTCTAAGGCAAAAGTTCTTGTCTCAGCTTCCTGTAGAATCACCCAAAAGCTTGGAAAAATTCCCCAGGGATGCCAAGCCTCACCCCAGATCAGTTGGGTCAGAGCTCTGAGCTTGGTCTAGACGTACTCAATTCTGTAAAGCCCCCAGGTGATGCCTAGGTGTGCCCAGGTTGTCTGCTGTTCTGGGTAACCCTGAAGTAACTGCCAACTTTAGGACTGCCTTCTTCTCTCCTGGATGAGGACCCACGAAAAGCTTGGGCTTTTTTTGATTGGAGTTTGCCTAGGCTGAATAAGGAGCTGAAGAAGGTTGAGGGGAATTAGGTAATTACCCTGACACATGATTCCAACTCCTGCCCAGTGGTGGGAAGTGGGCGTGGAAGCAGTGCTCAGGGAAGCATTGTCACTCTGTGCCAGGCCTGAGCTCGCTCAGCTGCTCAGGAAACAGGAAGCGCTGCTGGAGTCGAGTGTGTCCACAGGTCCAGGTACTTATGATCCACACTGACACACATTCGCACAAGCATTTGCACACCCCATAAACAAACACACTCACACACAAAACATCCCACACACAAACACACATATGTAAACATACCCCCCCACTCACATACATACATGTTTTGACACACTTGTACCAATTCTACACTCACACACACTCTCACGTACATACTCATCCACTTTTCTGGTTTCCCAAGAAAGAGAAAGATCCAATTTCGTGACGAATGAACCGCAGTTCTTGCCTGGTCCAATTCTCTCATTTTCCATGTGGGGCAAAGGAGAGAGGAATGTAGTCCTTGGCTCTAAAAAGTACATTTTTTAAAAGATTTTTTTTTCTTCAAAGAATTTTATTTTTTAAAGAATATATTCTGGCCAGGCAAAGTGGCTCATGCCTATAATCCCAGCACTTTGGGAGGCAGAGGCAAGAGGATTGCCTGAGCCTAGGGGTTCGAGACAACTTGGCAAGACCTCATGTCTACAATAAATAAAAAAGTTTAGCCGGGCTCGGTGGCTCAGCCTGTAATCCCGCGCCTTTGGGGGCTGAGGTGAGTGGATTGCCTGAGCCCGCGGGTTCGAGACCTGCCTGGGCAGCGAGACCTCATCTCTAGAATAAATCAAAAAATCAGCCGGGCGTGGTAACGCATGCCTGTAATTCCAGTTACTTGGAAGGCTGAGGCGGAAGGATCGCCGGAGCCCAGCAGGTCGAGGCTGCGGTGGCCGGAAGCGGCCACTGCACTCCAGTCTGGGTGACAGAGCGAGACTCCAACTCAAAAAACAAAACAAAACAAAACAAAAAAGTTAGCCAGGCATGATAGTGCACACCTGTAGTTCCAGCTACTTGGGAGACTGAGGTGGAAGAATTGCCTGAGCCCAAGAGGTTGAGGCTGTGGTGGCTGTGAGCATGCCACTGCTTTCCAGCCTAGGTGACAGAGTGGGACTCTGACTAAAAATAATATATATATCTTCGGAGAAAAAAAAGGTTACTGAGGCTGAGTGCAGTGGCTACAGTAATTCTTGCACTTTGGGAGACAGAGGTGAGAGAATCGCCTGAGCTCAGGGGTTCGAGACCAGCCTGGGCAATTTGGCAAGACCGTGTCTCTACAATTAAAAAAAGAAAAGAAAAGAAAAAAATTAGCCAGATGGCCCATGCCTGTAGTACCAGCTACTTGGAAGGCTTATGTCGAGGCTGCGGTAGCTGTGAGCTTGAGACTCTAACTCAAAAAAGAAAAAGAAAAAGGAAACCTGGGCATGGTGGCTCACTCCTATAATCCCGGCACTTTGGGAGATCAAGGTGAGAGGATTGCCTGAGCCCAGGGGTTCAAGACCAGCCTGGGCAACTTGGTGAGGCCTCATCTCTACAATAAATACAAAAATTAGACGGGCATTGTGGCTCGCACCTGTAGTTCCAGCTATTTGGAAGGCTGAGACAGAAGGATTGCCTGAGATCAGTAGGTTGAGGCCACAGTAGCAGTGATGTTTCACTACCCTCTAGCCTGGGTGACAGAGCGAGACTCCTACACAAAAAAGAAAAAAAAAGAGGCTACTGGGGATTTTTCTCTTGGTTGGTGAGGAGAAAAAAAAGGGTATGTGGCCCTCCCACTTTCTAAGCAACTTGTCTCACAAATGGGGTGATGATGTTCGTCTCAATTCCATGGGTTGCTAAGAGGATAAGTTAACTAAGATGCAGTGTGTAAAAGGGTCAGGGCCACTCCTGGTACTTATCATTTTCAACAGTCGCTGACAGAGCAGGGTCTTTGTGACCTCACATGACAGACTCACTTCATTGAAAGCATTATCCCAAATGCTAATTTGGGGAGGTGGGAAAGTCTGACATGTGCTCAAAAACAGAACACACAGATGGTGGCAGCATCGTCTCCTGAGTGATATACAAGGGTTTGTTCTCTGTATGTTTTCCTTCCCGCCCAGGTTTTCGTGGGAGGGTGCCAGGCCTCTGTGGCCTGTTGCCTGGGAGGTGGTTTAAGATGCCAGGCCAGTCGCCTGAAAACTGACCCTCTCCCTGCATATGGTGGGGAGGTTGTGCTACCTGTACCATAGAGGAAAAGAAGAGAGGATGGTGCCACCAAGAGGAGAGAAGAGGTGGCAGAGCTGTCTACAAGCCTAGGGTTGTCAGAGGCTCTTGGGTTAGGAGACTGAGGGGTCCTGGTTTATTGCCCTTGGTCCCCTGAAGGTGACTGGGCCTTCCAAGGGAGAGGCTTTGGGTAAACCTAGGTGGCCTAGATCCTGGCCAGGAAGTTCTTGGTCCCAGAAAAGCTTCAGTGCCCAGGTGACAGGAACATAAGGGCTTGGATCTGGACACCTGCCCAGGTGACCACAGTAAGGTGCAGGTAAAAGTGACCTCAGTGTCCTGCCTATGCACTCACCTTGAGGGGGTGGGGGTAAGAGCCTCAAACATACCCGGGTCCACTGTGGTTTAATTTAAGTAAATAAAAATGATGTTTCCTGCACAGCTGAATTTGTGGAATAAGACTTATACCAGCCACATGTGTACATACATATATTATTATTATTGTTATTATTTTTTGAGTTGGAGTCTCACTCTGTCACCCAGGCTGGAGGGCTGTGGCACACTCATGGCCACCACAGCCTCAACCTGCTGGGCTCCGGCAATCCTTTTGCCTCAGCCTTCCAAGTAGCTGGAACTACAGGCACATGCCACCATGCTCAGCTAATTTTTTTTTTTTTTTTAGAGAGATGAGGTCTAACCAAGTTGCCCGGGTGGTCTTGAACCCGTGGGCTTAGGCAATCCTCTCACTCTAGCCTCCCAAAGTGCTGGGATTGTAGGTGTGAGCCACTGTGCCCAAACATGCATCTATTTATAGTGACAAGTGCTTTGGGTTTTTAGTGTTTTTTGTTGCTTTGGGTTTGGAGCTTTTTTAGGGGGAGGTTACAACTAGTTTCTAAATATTCCCTTTTCTTTGATGAAGAGTGTAGTTTATGACAGGTAGAAGACAGCCCAACAGAACTACAGCAACACTTACACATTGAGTTTAGAACTCCCACTCCTGTCCTGTGAGTTAAGACTTTGTGTCTTTAAACTGAACTTGATCTCTCAATTATATGAAATTCATTTAAATGAACTAAACAGACTGCAATGTTCCACCCTCAGATTTCAGTTACCTAGGCAGTGGAGAAGAGTTAGAAATAAAAATGTTTTATTAGAAAAGGAGATGGCAGTGTCTCTTATGACTGAGGGAGAAGCTCCGATGTAGAAGGCACGTGAAGGGCTGGCAAGGTCCGGCCTCCAGTTCTGGGAGGCAGTTGCAAATATGTTTGCCTTGTCAGTCATGCTAGAGACATGCCTTTGGTGGTGGCTCCATCACCCTCTAATACCTCCAGAGTGGGAGGTGATCCCAAGAAGCAATGTTCTCACTTCCAGGCCCTAGACAGCCCTGTCTGGAGCTGGCAGCCAGGGAGGGGAAGCCCCAAGGAGGAGGCTCCAGGCTTGGCATCCAGAAAAGTAGGAGGAAGGAACCCCAGGTGGGGGAGGGGAACCCAAGGTGCTGGCCGCTTGGCTTGGCAGATGAGCAGTAAGAGCTGATGTCAGCAATGCAGGAAGGTTGTCTGAGTTTCTCTGATCATCCAGGGTACGACGGTTTTCTTGACTCCAGGCACCCACCTCACACGCTTACTAGGGCAGGCTGCTTCCAGTTCCTTGTGCAAACGTGAGTCCTGCCCAGACTCTGTCTTGGTCTCTCCCTGGGCAGTGAGGATGGGACACAGGAGTCCCAGCAGAGACCTCTCTGTTGGTGACTCTTAGGCTCTGGGACCCCACCCCTAGTCCCTGTGTCCCAGTTTGTTGCCATAGGCTGAGGTATGGTGGGTGCCCCTCTCAGAACCTGCCTGAGTCTGGGCTCTGAGTGAACTTTGGTCAAAAGCTCCCAAGATGGTATGAGTTCCCCTGTGACTAGTTTCCTCTACACCCACAGCTCCTGTGCTGCCCTAAAATGATCCTCAAGGGTGTCTGAATTTGTGTGTTTTTATATCAAATTCCTCTTGTCATTGTTTTCATAATACACAGCCAGATTTACTCACAAAGCAAAACAATGAAATGTTCTTTTTGCTTACGTAGTTGGCAAAGATTAAAAATTATTAATATCAGCCAGACACAGTGGCTCATGTGTGTAATCCCAGCACTTTGGGAGGCTGAAGCGAAAGGATTGCCTGAGTCCAGGGGTTCAAGACCAGGCTGGGCAACTTGGCAAGACCTTATCTTTACAATAAATCAAAAAATGAGCCAGGCGCAGTGGTACACACCTGTGGTTCCAGCTACTTGAAAGGCTGAGGTGGAAGGATCACCGGAGCCCAGCAGATCAAGGTTGTGGTGGCTATGAGTGTGTCACTACACTCAAGCCTGGTTGACAGAGTGAGACTCATACTAAAAAAAAATTACTAATATCAAGTGGTGGTAAAGACCTGAGAAATATCAAATTTTTAAAAGGCAATATCTAACGTGTGTGTGGCTTTTGACCCCCTCATTTCCCTACCTTCTACATATGTGCATATCTTCACATATACTCCTAAAACTATGAGAAGATAATCATCACAGCATTGCTTGAAAGAGCAAAGACATTGAAACAATCTAAATGTCTTCAAAATAAGGGATTTGTTAAATAGAATGTATCTCAGCCATGTAATGGAATACAACATAACTATTAAAAAGAACAAAGTTCTGCAGTATGAATGACATGGAAACATGTTTGTGTTAGGTTTACAAAAGCAAGTTACAGAATGAAATATAGATTACAATTTGTTTTTTGAAACCTAACATCTGCCAGGTGCGGTGGCTCACCCTGCAATTCCAGCACTTTGGTATGCTGAGGTGAGAGGACTGCCTGAACCCAGGAATTCAAGACCAGTCTGGGCAAGTTAGGCAAGACTTCGTCTCTACGATAAATTAAAAAATAACCCAGGCATGGTGGTGCATGCCTGTAGTTCCAGCTACTTGGATGGCTTTGGCAGAAGGATCACCTGAGCCCAGCAGCTCAAGGTTACAGTAGCTGTGAGCATACCACTGCACTCTAACCTGGGCAACAGAGTGAGACTCCAACTAAAAACAAACAAACAAACAAACAAAAAAACACAAACAAACAAACAAAAAAAAAACCCAGAAACACCTAACATCAATGGATATACAGCTACACTTGTATAACCAGGCAAAAAAGTGGGTAAATACAGAACAAATTCTGACAGTTCCCTCTGATGAACAGAGCAGAAGCAGGAGAGAACAAGTGATTCTGTCTGACTAGAAATTATGTACAACACACATTCGTTGTTTCTATAACTTAAAAGTTAATGAACACGTTTTCTTAAAAATACCAATTCTGGGCCAGGGACAGTGACCCAGCCTGTAATCCCAGTACTTTGGGAGGCTGAGGCGAGAGGATTGCCTGAGCCCAGGGGTTTGAGACCATCCTGGGCAATTTGGGGAGATCTTGTCTCTACAATAAATCACCAAAAACAAAAACAAAACTAGCCAGGCATGGTGGCGTGCATCTGTGGTTTCAGCTTCTTGGAAGGCTGAGGTGGAAGGATCACCTAAGTTCAGCAGGTAGAGGCTGCGATGGCCATGAATGTGCCACTGCACTCCAGCCTGGGTGACAAGAGTGAGACTCCTACTCAAAAAAACAAAAAAAACCCAAAAAACAAAAACCTACTCTGATAGGGTAACAAGTCCTCTCTTTCCACTACCCACCCCCTGTGCAACCCTCCTGATGACAAAAGATAAATGCAGGCACATTAAAATACTAATGAGTTTATCTGAGCATTCACCAATCCATGAATTGGGCGCTCCACTGAGGGGTGTGAGGGGAATTTTTATAAGGTGGTCTCAGGCATAAGACAAATAAAATGTAGTTGATGGGTTAAAGCAGAGATTCCTAGTTAGACATTAGTTTGGAGGTTTTGTATTGGTTAATCTTAAGTTTTATCTTACTGTTTACAGTGAGTTGAGCTTTGATTTGCTTACATAGGAATCCAAGGTATGGAACTGTCTCAGTCTAATGGCCTCCCAATTAATTTTTTTTTAACACTGGAGATACCTGAAATACCAGGAAGTCTTCTCATCCCCCAGGTTCATTAGAGGTTTAATGACCAGGTCACTTGGCAAACAGGGAGCCTACAGACAGCAGATAAACACAGAGCGTGCCTGGTGACTTCACTCTCCATGCCCATTGGCCCTCCTCCCTTCCTCTGATTTGAAGTCACCTTCTTGTGTTTCAGTTTATCCCAATCATTCCCTCAACTGAGAACCCTTTGAATTTGCTGGGGGCAGTCCCCTCTGGGACTGCCACCAGCTGCAGAGTCACTGAGGCCTAGGAATGTGTTAGAGAAAAATTATTCAATTACACTTGTTGAAGCATGGTAAGGAAGACTTTATTCAAGGGGGAGACTATGGCAGTAGATGTAGGAGCCACTGCAACAGGGTCTTGCAGGGAGGAAGGGAGGTTGCATGGGCAAGTGGGACTTGATAGCCAAGGAGCAGTGTCGGGGTCAGTGATAGAAAATTACTAAGAGGAAACATCAGAGGGAAGGGGACTTTTGGCTAAAGTCACCTAACAGAATTCTTGCTAAAGGCAGACCTGGATGATCAGACATCCCCTGCGGGATGGTAGAGGATGAGGGGCCTGATCTGATATAAAGGGTGATCATCAGGCACAGAGGTAGGGGATTCTTGCTAAACTGACTTAGCAAGAGTTCTTGCTAAAACTGGATTTACAGGGAGGCTTTTCCTCCAAGAAGTCTCCCTTGCCTGCTCTCAGAAGGCTCTCCATCCCATGGAGCCCATTTCCCGCCCACAATAGAGCCCATCTCCTTGTATTGAGACTCTGTTGAATCTTTCCTCACACAAGATGGTAACTTCCTACAGAGGGCAGGGACCTCTGCAGTCTTGCCAAGATTTATACACATCATGGAACTTGAAGGCACTCAAGATTTGTTGATGAAATAGAGAAAGAAAGAAAAACAGAGGAAGGAAAGAGGGGAGGGAAGGAAGGAACATTTTTCACTTGTGCTATGGGAAAACATTCACTTCATTTCAACGTTTGTCCTCACTCTTGAATTTCTGTTTGTTTGGGGGCTCTGCTTGCTTGTTCTTCCTCTCAGCACTTTTCCCTCTCGAGTCACTGCCCAGCTCTTAGGTTCTGTCTTCCCAGTTCATCTCCCTCAGTAATAATGGCAGCCATTTGTAAAGCTGTGTCAGCAGATTATTTATCCCATTTCATCAGTTCTCACCTCAGACATAGATATTCTTTGGCATAGATAGTCTCCCCATTTTACAAATGGGAACACTGAGGCTGGCTAAAGGTGTAGGTGAAATTCAAACCTGGGTTTATCCAGTGAAGAACCTCTGCTCATGACCTCAGTGCTTAGAACACTTCTATTTCCTGGTCTGACATCTGCTTGGACTTTCTGTCCTGGCAATTCTCACTCCAACATAGAATCTACACAAAAAGCAAGATAAGTGTTTGATTCTTCTATTTATTAATGGATAGGATAATGCAATGGTGCCCTCCAAGGTTTGATTTGTTTTGGGTTTTTTGGTACCATTAAGAACTCACAGATTTTCACATATCCATTCTGCTTGAATCTATTGCAGTTATTGCTTGTTTATTGACACTCAAATTCTCTCATCTTTGGCAAATGGGAGCCCCTCTTCATTGACCCTTGGATTGTTTTGACAGAACCTGGTCGTTTGTGGTGAAGTCCTTGCTTTCAGAATGGACAAGATGCCTCAAACTCATCTTGGGCATTTCCCTCCCCAGACTTAGAATCAAAGAATTCTCGATTTCTTTAGTAGGAAATAGGGGTTGGAGTTTACACTGCTACTGGGTTGTTTTTACTTCTAGGTCTTTTCAGCAGAGGTAGAAAATACATATATATATTTTTTGAGTTGGAGTCTCACTCGGTCACCCAGACTGGAGTGCAGTGGCCGCTCCCGGCCACCGCAGCCTCGCCTACTGGTCTCCGGCGATCCTTCCGCCTCAGCCTTCCGAGTAGCCAGAATTACAGGCATGTGCTACCACGCCCGGCTGATTTTTTGATTTATTGTAGAGATGAGGTCTCGCTGCCCAGGCGGGTCTCGAACCCGCGGGCTCAGGCAATCCACTCACCTCAGCCTCCCAAAGGCGCGGGATTACAGGCTGAGCCACCGAGCCCGGCTGAAAATACATATTTTTAAAAGAGAAACATATACCATTAATTAATATTAGATCAATATTAGATTCCTTTATATTTGTATTATTTTATTTTATTTTATTTTATTTATTTTTTTGAGTTGGAGTCTCACTCTGTCACCCAGACTGGAGTGCAGTGGCCGCTCCTGGCCACCGCTGCCTCGACCTGCTGGGCTCCGGCGATCCTTCCGCCTCAGCCTTCCGAGTAGCTGGAATTACAGGCATGCGCTACCATGTCCGGCTGATTTTTTTTTGATTTATTGTAGAGATGAGGTCTCGCTGCCCAGGCGGGTCTCGAACCCTCGGGCTCAGGCAATCCACTCACCTCAGCCTCCCAAAGGTGCGGGATTACAGGCTGAGCCACCGAGCCCGGCTTATATTTGTATTATTTTAGGTTTAAAATCTTGGATGTAGCCGGGCTCGGTGGCTCAGCCTGTAATCCCGCGCCTTGGGAGGTTGAGGTGAGTGGATTGCCTGAGGCCACGGGTTCGAGACCCGCCTGGGCAACTTGGCGAGACCTCATCTCTACAATAAATCAAAAAATCAGCCGGGCGTGGTAGTGCGCACCTTAGTTCCAGCTACTTGGAAGGCTGAGGCGAAGGATCATCGGAGCCCAGCAGGTTGAGGCTGCGGTGGCCAGGAGCAGCCACTGCCCTCCAGCCTGGGTGACAGAGTGAGACTCCAACACAAAAAAAAAAAAAAAAATCTTGGATGCTAACAACATTAACCTAATTACTTATTTATCATAAGTAATTTTTTTTTTTTTTTTTTTTTTAGTTGGAGTCTCTCTCTATTGCTCAGGTTGGAGTGCAGTGGTATGCTCACAGCCACCACAGTCTCACCTGCTGGGCTCAGATGATCCTTCAGTCTCAGCCTTCCAAGTATTTGAAACTACAGGCATGCACCACCACTCCTGGCTAATTTTTTGATTTATTGTAGAGACAAGGTCTTGCCAAGTTGCCTAGGCTGGTCTCAAACCTGTGGGCTCAGGTAATTCTCTCACCTCAGCCTCCCAAAGTTCTGGGATTATAGGTATGAGCCACCGCTACTGGCCATCATAAGTAATTTTATTTATCATAAAATGAACACGTGTTTTCAAATAATACCACTATTAATACTAACAATGAAACTACTGAATACAGTTTAAGATTTTGGGTGATTTTCTCTGTCCTTAGCATATATCCTACTATAGAATGTATTATCAAAATACTATGCTATAGGGTCATTTGAAATAAATTCAAATCTGCATGATTTTGTTACTGATCCAATAAGCAGCTAGGTTCATTGGCTTCTGTTTTAGTTTTATTGTTTAGGATCATTTTGCTTTATTTTTCTTCTTGATGTGCTTTTTTTGTTTTGTTTTGGGGGGTTTGTATAATATAAGGGGTACAAGTGTAGTTTTGTTACATGGATATATTGGGTAGTGGTGAAGTCTGAGCTTTTAGTGTATCCATCCCCTGAGTAGTGTACATTATACCCATTAGGTATTTTCTCACCCCTTACCCCATCCGTCACCCCTCACCCTTCCAATTCGCCAATGTCTATCGTTCCACACTCTATATCCATGTATATACATGATTTAGCTTCCACTTATAAGTGAAAACATGCAGTATTTGATTTTCTGTTTCTGAATTGTTCCACTGAAGATAATGGCCGCCTGCTCCATCTATGCTGCTGCAAAAGACATGATTGCATTCTTTTTTATGACTGAGTAGTATTTTGCTTTTCTATTAATGTGAAATGTTGACATTTTCTAAAGTCAAAATTATAAACCAAGGTACATTCAGAGAAGTCTAGAGTGATGTTCCTTTATTTTTCTGATAATTCCATTTGGAAATATAAGTGCATAGCATAAATATTCATATTTATATACACATATAAAAGATAATCTATTATATTCTTTTCTATACTTTGAACAAGTTTCTCATATCCATAACTGAAGATTAGATGAGAGCAGAAAAGACCTGTTATCCTAGAATTGACTTTGTTGCACTTTATAGTGTTTCACACAGCCATTCCAGTCCCTGGGATACCTTGGGGCAGAGGGAGACCAAGCGGGTAGCTGACCAGAACTCTGGTACCACTGTTACTACTTCAATCAGAGAAGTCACATTTCTGTTACACATATTTGGCATCCACATCAAATTTGGTCTGAAAAATAGTTTCCACTACTAAAAGAAAAATCTTAAGAAAGAATGACCACAAGCCAATCATCAGTCCAAATCTGCTGATCCTGACCTCTGGGAGGCTGCTTGGAGACTACATGCTTCATGATTAATTTTATTATGATGGGCTAACCTTATTGCTTGGAGTTGTTCAAAATTGAGTCCCAAGAAATCCTTGTGTCGGAAAAATCTACATCCATCCAATAGTAGAGCAAAGGACCTGATAAAACATTTTGTCCACCTTTTCATTTGAGGGAATCCCTTATCCACATTTATGAAATGTCTTTAACTCTGATTAAAGGATAAGAAAACATGAACAAAAAAAATTGAAGAGACTACTAGAGATTGAAGCAAACTGTCATTTTGCTTGAGTACTTGTATATAAACCTAATTGTGCATTCCAGATTGGGTATAAATTAACTCAAGAATTTGCAACCCCAGTGGAAAACAGGAGTGGAGGCTGACTTCGTTTTGTTATTGGCCATCTCCTCCCTCTGTCCCCTGGAAAAACCACTCTTTTTTTTTTTTTTTTTTTTTTTGAGTTAGATTCTCACTCTGTCGCCCAGACTGGAGCGCAGTGGCCACTTCCGGCCACCGCAGCCTCGCCTGCTGGGCTCCGGCGATCCTTCCACCTCAGCCTTCCGAGTAGCTGGAATTACAGGCATGCGATACCATGCCCGGCTGATTTTTTGATTTATTGTAGAGATGGGGTCTCACTGCCTGGCGGGTCTCGAACCCGTGGGCTCAGGCAATCCACTCACCTCAGCCTCCCAAAGGCGCGGGATTACAGGCTGAGCCACCGAGCCCAGCGAAAAACCACTCTTGATTGTGCAAGTTAGCAGGCAGTGGGCACACACTCCATGCACACGCATGTACGCACACCACACAAATACAGCCTCCCTGGAGGTATCATATATTGGTACACAGTAGGTGCTCAGCAACAATTTTTTTTTGTCTGTTCCTCCACTGGCTGGATGAAGAGATTTCTTATTTTATTTTTTATTTTAAACATGTGGGGTACAATTCAGGGTTAGGTATACAAATGTTCATTATGCAGGTACTCTTGTTGATGAGGTGTGCTCCCCACTCCCCTGGCAGTTTCCCACTACTACCTATCCCACCCCTGCCCTCCCCTGGCAGTTTCCCACTACTACCAATCCCACCCCTGCCCTCCCCTGGCAGTTTCTCACTACTGCCAATCCTTTTCTTATAGTATTATAATAGTAGTAACTATTTTTAGAATGAATAAAGAATGTAAATATGTCTCTCTATTTTAATGAACCAAGTGGATAGGCTCAATCACTGTTAAAAGATTGTCAATCAGCCAGGCTCGGTGGCTCAGCCTGTAATCCCGCACCTTTGGGAGGCTGAGGTGAGTGGATTGCCTGAGCCCGCAGGTTCGAGACTCGCCTGGGCAGCGAGACCTCATCTCTACAATAAATCAAAAAATCAGCCGGGCGTGGTAGCGCATGCCTGTAATTCCGGCTACTCGGAAGGCTGAGACGGAAGGATCGCCGGAGCCCAGCAGGTCGAGGCTGCGGTGGCCGGGAGCGGCCACTGCACTCCAGTCTGGGCGACAGAGTGAGACTCCAACTCAAAAAAAAAAACAAAAAACCAAAAAAAAAATATTGTCAATCTCGGTCCCAGGCCTATTGCAAAAGTGATGTCAAAGTATGGGTAGCATTTGCCCCAGAGATATGTTCCATCTTCATATCATAGGGGCCAACAGGAAGTTTTTCTAGGTATTTCTTCTCTGATGCTTTGAAACCCAAAGTGTATCTATGGGACTGGTGGCATAGTTGTAAGAAAGACCTTTATGAGGTCATCATCCCCCACTTGCCAGATCTCCCCAGATGAAAATCTACGAGCTTTTAATAAACACTTGAGAAGCCACCATGCCTCACTTTGCAAACTCTCTTTTAAGAAACATCATAAGCAGAAGTCAGTTTGATAGCATCAAGAGAAAGCAATGTCTCCAATATCTAAAAACCCTGAGAACGCTGCAATATGATGGGTTTAAGACCATCTATCTTGGTGAAACAGAAATCCCAGAAAGTCTTGTAACTGGAGAAGAACTTGGTGGTGGATATTTCATGCAAACTCCAACTTGGTGTATTGTGCATGCTGGGAGTAGTCAAGGATGGGTGCCTTGGAAATACCGGATGTTCCTGAGAGATGAACTCTGTGTCAAACATGAAGACAACCTCTTCTTCGAGTTCTGTGATGTGGTAAGGAAGGCTTATGGGAAGTGTGCCATCGTGGTCAAAGAGAGAAGACAGCAGGAGGAGTTGAGGCCAAAGGAAAACAGAGAGGCTGAGACCCAGCCCTGTGTCCCGACAGTCATGAACTTAACAAGCATCATGTGTTGCCCTGAGGTGGCCAAGGCCTGCGGCCATGAACTACTCTCTCTGCCTTCCCCTTGTAATTACCTGAATCCTTTAGATTCAGCCTGGTCTTCTCTAAAATGGTTTATCATCAATAACAGAAAAGAGTTTTGTTTGCAGTCCATTGATAATGTCTATTCTTACCAATATATACTTTTCAGTTATTTAATTAGCAAAGGGATTGAAAGGATAAACCCAAGCAAATGGAAAATACTAACTAACAAGGTACGAAGATGGGAAAACTACTACCTTGGAAAATTTTCTTAAGGATGATTTCACCAATAAGTAGCAAGACTCTGTTATGTGTCTGGTCTTTACTACCAACTCTACTGAGCTCAATCCCAGAACACTGATGTCAAAGATACTTTGATAGTGACCTCACAGGGGTGTTGTGAAGACTGAGAGAGAGGTTCCTCGGGGTATTGGTAAAGTGCTTTGAGTGAACTGGAGGTTTCATTAAAGTTTGTTGGTAAATTAGGGGTCTTGACTCTCATCTTGTTAAGGAAACTTTGAGGGCTATGTCCATGGGAGGATTAGGATTAATCCAGCCCCAAGGAGGATGGTGGTGAGCAGGGGTGAGCAAGGCTAAAGGTTGGATGGTCAACATTTAGATCTGAGAAAAAAAGAAAATCAGTGTACAGTCACACCAAAAAAAGTCCAAATTAAGTGGTATGCCAATTAAGTAGTGTTTCAGCCTATCAGAGTAATCTGCAAGGAATCAGCTTGCCATTAGCAAGAGACATTGTCCAGATGGTGGCCAAACATGACTCCTTCCTCCATATGGTCTTCCTCATCAGCAAGAGGAAGAGTGGAGAGGCATTTGAGGAGATGAAATCTCACCTGGACCATTCAGAGAAAGTTGGTAGTCCCATTAACGGACCTGGACACACATGACAGTGGTTGGTTCAAGCGTGACTTGGTGAGAGAATGGGTGGCACGAATGAGAGTCTGTGAAACCAAATTATCCAACTCATCTCCCAAATCAACTCCAAGAATTCCAACAGGAGGTCATTAGATTTTGAAGGAATTCATGGAGTTTCCTCTTGAGACCCTGTAGCTGAGCCAACTGTAGCTGGTACAACAGCCTATTCAAGTTTGGGACAGCTGCAGATGTAGGTTTGTTGAGACTTTCCCCCCAAAGTCCAGGGAAGCTGAGAGACTGAATACAGAGGTGGAAAAATCCAGTTTCTTAGAAATGAACAGTTAATAGGGACTTAGGAACAGAAGTCATGTCTATGTCTAGGGCAGCAGCAAGATAATGGTGGATTCCTGCACCATTATCTTCCAGACTCAGAGCTTATATGACATAGGAAAAGAGTATACGTGATTCAAAACGGTTGTGTAGGACAACTGCATAAGTATAACATTAAGGTTGATTGACCTAAGGGCAGGATTTGCAGCAAGTATATGCTCTTACCACACACACACACACACACACACACACACACACACACACACTTACACACACACACACACACCAGTAGAGGCCTTCCTGGAACTGGAGCTAATCAGAAGTCAACATGGTGGATGAGCATCCAGGATGGAGTTGCTTTAGCCTCCACAAGGTTGTAAGAATATATGGTGATATTTTTCACTTTTACAGAAAAAGGACTGTCCCCTGTTAAGCATCAAATAAAATTTACTCCTGTTTGTATATTCAGACAGTAATTTTATAACAGAATCATCCTGAGGTATGTAAAAAAACAACATATGAAATGTTGATAGTGAGGGAGACTGTGCATACGTGTGTGTGTGTGTGATGGGGAGGTCATATGAGAACCCTAAACTTTTTGCTCACTTTTGCTGTGAACTTAAAAAATGACTCTAAGCCGGGCTTGGTGGCTCAGCCTGTAATCCCGCACCTTTGGGAGGCTGAGGTGAGTGGATTGCCTGAGCCCGCGGGTTTGAGACCTGCCTGGGCAACTTGGTGAGACCTCATCTCTACAATAAATCAAAAATTAGCCAGGCATGGTAGCGCGCGCCTGTAGTTCCAGCTACTTGGAAGGCTGAGGCGAAAGGATCACTGGAGCCCAGCAGGTCGAGGCTGTGGTGGCGGGGAGCGGCCACTGCACTCCAGTCTGGGTGACAGAGTGAGACTTCAACTAAAAAAAAAAAAAAAAAGGCTCTAAATAATAAACTCTATTATAAATAACTTATGAAGCTTTTCACTCTTAACAGACTTAACTATAAGATCGTGAAGCCAAGTTCCTGATAGCCAGGTGCAGAAAGTATATCCTTTTTTATCTTCTTCCCTCCTGGAAAGATTTTTGTCAGATGAAAATAGACATTCAATGCTTTTCAGCAACTAAGTGGTAGACTTCTGCCACATTTTGTCATTGTTTAAAAAAAAAGGAATTCTAGTATGCATTTATTTCTGGGGATGAATCATACCCCAAATAGCCAACCACTCAGAACTACAAAGTTTCAGTTGTTACAGATACCACTTGACAGCCAATAGTGCTGTATTCGTTTCCTGTGACTGCTATAGCAAGTTACCACAAACATGATGGCTTAGAAATTTATTCTCCTCTGTTCTGGAGGTCAAAAGTCAGAAATCAATCAATTTCAGTGAGCCAAAACCAAGGTGCTGACAGGGCAGTGCTCCCTTCAGAGGCCCTAGGAGAGGAGACTTCCCTGCCTCTTTCAGCTTCTAGAGGCTGCCGGCTTTCCTTGGCTTATGTCTACATCACTTTCTCCTTTTCTGTGTCAAATCCCCCTCTTATAAGGACGCTTGTAATTGTATTTAGAGCCCACCTGGATAATCCAGAATCATTTTCACATCTCCAAATCCTTAACTTGATCACATATGCAAAGACTCTTTTTCTTTTCTTCTTTATTTTATTTTTAAGTCGGAATCTCACTCTGCTGCCCAGGCTGGAGTATGGCATGATCATGGCTCACCACAGCCTCAATTTCTTGGGCTCAGGTGACCCTCCTGCCTCAGCCTCTCGTGCAGCTAAAACTACAGGTGTGTACCACCATGCCCGGCTAATTTTTAATTTTTTTTTTTTTTTGTAGTGATGAGGTCTTGCTTTGTTGCCTAGGCTGGTCTTGAAATCCTGGGCTCAAACAATCCTTCCACCTCAGCCTCCCAAAGTACTGGGATAACAGGCATGAACTGCTGAGTCCAGACTCTTTTTCCCGTATGAAGTAACTTTTGCAGTTTCCAGGGATTAGTTCCTTTAGGGGTCTATTATTCATCCAATAACAGATGCTAAGGAAAGTCTTGCTCTGCCAGTTGAAAGACTGCAGTTCTCATTATCAATTAGCCTAGTGAAACGATTCTTGTGTAGTATATTTGTGAGGTCTCTTTCTCTATTTCACATTTGTTTTAGGATTTAAGTTCCTTGGTCATTTTCCGTGTGTTGTCTCTGTGCAGGCGCCCAAGTGCAGGTGGCCTGGGTTTTGTCTCTATATCACATTTCCCCCATATCCAGTGTCCCAGAGTAAAAAGCACCAACAGCTGCATATGTTGAACTTATTTAATCCTCGCAACGGTCTGTGATGTAGGAACTACTATCCTCTACATTTGATAGATGTGGGAAACTGAGGCACAGAGAAATTCAATCCAGAGTTCACACTTAGAGCCATTATCCACACTGACTCTCTGATAATGAGCAACTCACTGAGTCCTCTTAACAACCCTATTGGGTAGGTACTACCATTTTTTTCACTTTACAGACGAGGAAATTGAGGCAGTGGGAAGTCAGTAGAGCTGACAGATTCTAAAGCCTGTGCTCCTCACCACTGTTCTTAGCATGGCTACTGGGACCCAGTTTTTCCTTTTCACTTCCATAGTTTATATTGTGCAAGATTCACCTCCGACATCAGACCAGACACCAAATGTACCATTTCCATCAGGCCCACAACAAAAATGTACTTCAACACAAAATTGAGAAAAAGGCCAAATATCTTTTAAAGGCACATTATTTTGCAGTAAGAAAAAAATGGAATGTTTTTAGGTTATCAGATAAACAAGATAAACCAATAGGACTGCACTCCAGCCTGTTTTTGTTTGAAAACCAAAGCAATTTAGTAAAACAGGTTTAGGATGCTATTCCTTTGAGGCCTTGTTTAATCATTAGAAAAGCAAAGAGAGGAAAGAGAACATCAGTATAACCAGAGAGATGAAAGGGTCTACCCTTTAATGTGCAATTTACTTACATAAGATTGTGTTCATAATTAAGAAATGTCGCTTTTACCAAGCATGGAAAATTCTAGCAGAAAGTAACTGGGTTTTGGGAACTGGATGAACCTAGTTGGAATCTCAAGTTTCCAGCATATTAGCTTTGAGACTTTGGATAAGATGCCTCACTTCCCTGAAGCTCAATTAACTCATTAGTAAAATAGGTTGAGGGCTTTAGAATGGCATACCTCATGTCTGGCACTTGAAAACGGAAGCTTGTATCATTCTAGTCCATGCTGAGGTCCAAGCAAATGTGTCCACAATTAGACCTAATGTCACTGACCTCATGTCCTTTTTACTCTTTGAGGAAAAATTGTGCTTCTTTTTTATCACTGGGATATAATAAGAACAGACACATCTTAAGATACTTTGATCAAAGGAAACTTTGTTCTCTGCACCAACATTTCTGTTCTCTGGCATTTCTTTTAAGACCATCTGCAGTATATTAGGGAATTAACAACAATAAGAGGGTTTTTCTGGTGGGAGTGGGACAGGGAGACTGGTGAGGTCAGCCCAGAATCACTTTGGGAACTGCTACGTTAGTGCATGGTATTAAATAAAGAGTGGGTGACAATATGCAGCCACACATCTGTAGGTAAGTCCTCTGGAGGGAGTTTATGATGTTGTGGTGGCGCTATTCTCCTGAGTGGTTGGTTGATGGAACATTCCATCCTTCATAGCCTTTGCAATCACCAACAACCACATACTACTCCCTTCCCGAGGGCTGGGTGATGCCCAAGGAGGTGCTGCATTAGAAAATGGTGCTGGCGCTAGAACAAGCCAAGAGATAGTAAGAAAGCAAAGTCTGTTACCTGTTGGCTCAGTCCAGTTGGGTGGATGGAGCCTGGCGTGGCCAATCAGTAACTCCTTCCATCTGTGATTATTTTGCCATATACAAACCAATTTTACATGTTTGACTTCATTCAGTTCAGGCAACCACGCTGTACAGTGAGCGGGGCAGTGATCACTGAACTCATTTTACACATGAAGACAAGGCTGGGGCAGTAACGGGCTCACCTGGGCACATACACAACAGTGGAAACAGGAGGGTGAGGGCTAGAATTCAAGTTTTTCTGTCGGGAAGGCCATGTGTCAGCTAGGATTAGGCGGGACTAGAAATAGTCCATAGATATGTCAACAAAATAGAAGGTACCCAGGTCGGGCATGGTGGCTCATGCCTGTAATCCTAACTTCGGGAGGCCAGGGTGGGAGGACTAAGCCCAAGGATTCAAGACCAGCCTGGACAACATGGTGAGACTTCATCTCTACAAATCCAAAAATTAGCCAGGTGTGGTGGTGGGCACCTGTCATCCCAGCTATTTGGAAGGCTGAGGTGGAAGGATCACCTGAGCCCAGCAGGTCGAGGCTGCAATAGCCATGATCATGCCACTGCACTCCAGCCTGGACAACAGAGCAAGACTCTGACTTAGGGGGGAAAAAAGGTACCCACCATCACCAAAAGTAAGGAATGTCAAAGTGTCAGTTCATGGTGATATGCTGGATCCATGGTCATCAAGAGCCCAGGGTCCTATCTTTTTACTCCATTGTCCTAGACTTGGTTCAGGCCTCAAAGTCACCTCATAGTCCAAAATGACTGCTGAACAAGCCATTGCATTAGCATTCCAGACAGCAAAAAAAAGAGAAATAAAGAAAGATGGGCTCATCCCATCCTCTTTAAGTAGCCTTCCAGGCAGTTCCACACAACACTTCCACTTAAATAAGATTGGCCAGACTTACTTACAAGAGAAGTTGGAAGATTTAGGCCTTTTTTTTGGGTGGCCACATGGATTCTAATACTAGGGAGAAGAGGAGGAGAAATACTAAGGAGGGCAGCTAGCATTCTCGGCCACACTCCCTGCTCCCTTCCTTTGGTGTTACGAGTCGTCCATACACCAAACATTTGAGATTCTTCCATGTGCCTGGCACTGTGTGTCAGGGCTAAGAGTACCAAGGGAAATAAGCCTGGACTCTCAAGGTGGTTACAGTCTGGTGGGGGGTATATCTCTCAATCAGGAAGGTATTAGAGGTTTGTGATGCGAAGGCTCAGGGTCCAAGGCCTGGTGCAGGGGAGCTGCAGGTAGAGCTACAGGCAGAGGTGAAACTGGAGTGAAGCACACAAGGAAGAATAGGGACTTCATCACGGGGAGAAAAGGAGGGAAAAAGGAAGGCCAGCCCAGGCAGACACATGTGCAAGTCGACTGAGCCCATCCCACCTGGTGTTAAACAAAAATTATGGGAGGTCATTGTTTTGGACTGAGCTCCTGTGTCAGGCCAGACAAGACCAAACCAAAATGGAGTCACTCACGCTAAGTGCCACATAATCAAACCGAAACTTTTAGGAGGCAGGTAGATCCCAAACAGACCAAATTTTCCTAAAAGCAGGAGGTTCTTGTCTACCTGAGTGGGAAGGAGTTCCCCTCTGCTTTAATTCTTACAATAAAATAACCTGGTATTAGTCAACCGGGTTTTTTTCCGTCATTCTGTTTCCCTGTTCTCACCTTAAAAAGTCCATGGTTCTGTCATTGCCTGCTGGGAGTTCTCATTGTATTTAATTTTAAAAAAATTAAAAAGGAAGAACAAAAGTGGGGGGCCCAGGTGTGGTGTCTCACGCCTGTAATCCCAGCACTTTGGGAGGCTGAGACAGGAGGATTTCTTGAGCCCAGGAGTTCAAGACCAGCCTGAGCAACACAGAGAGAACTCGTCTCTAATAAATAAATAAATATAAGTTTTTTTTAAAAAAACTCTAGGTGTGTGATGTTTCAGGCTTGGCCGTGAGCATTTACAAGGCTGTAGCCAACAGGCCTCACATGCTGCCTCCTAATACCAGTCTGGGCACAACCGGGACATTGCAGTGGAGGAAGTTGGGTCAAAGTCTCAGGCCCTTGGCTGGCCAAGCTGTCACACACATCTGCGTTCCTGGCTCCGGCCTCTCCATGCCCAGCTCTCTCTGCCCAAGGCCTCCTTATGGGAAGGGAAGGGTAGGAAGGGTGGAACCTTGAAGATGGTTTCCCTCGCTCTGAGTACTCAGTACATTTTCATTCTTAGTCCCTCCCCCGGTCCCCACCCTCCTCCCAGGTCCACACAAGCCTTTTTGTTCAGGACCTCCCAACAGTGAGATGACCCCCTTGCACAGATCCATGGCATTCCATGGGGGAAACAGAAGAGGAACGGGCATCAGTGCTCCCTGCGGCGTTGACCTCATATTGCAGCATCACAGTGGGTGGTTGAAGGCCTCACTCTTTCCCTTTTGTCTTGTTGCTACTGTGACTCCAACAGCTCAGCTGAACTCTGACACCCACACATACCTAGCAGCAGAGAGACCACCATGGAGGCTGCAGGAGATGGGGAGGAAGGTATCCCCACCAGAGGGGAGAGGCAAGGGCAGAACGCCCCATCCCTGTAACTCTGGCCAAGCCCCAGGGAGTCTGCCCACTTCACGTAGCAGATGAAGGTCGCCAGCACGGCTGCCCTCCCCTCCGCGTGTAGCAGGCCCTTTGTTGTCCAGCCTCTCCCACGGTTCCCCTCCTTCCTCCCACACTCAGCCCTTCTCTGGGGTCTCCTGCAGCTGGTTAGCAGGCTCAAGCTCCCTCCTTCCAGAAGAAACTTCCTCTCAATCCTGCCTTCCGGAAGAGTGCCAGTGTCTCTCCCTTCCCTTGAGATGTCCAGGGTGCAAAGTTGGGAAACACAGAATAACTTATTTCTAAACAATATGGTAGAGACATTTTCAAATCATCAGCTCATTATGGTTTCAGGTGACACACCTCCAAATTTTTTTTTTTTTTTTTTGAGTTGGAGTCTCACTCGGTCGCCCAGACTGGAGTGCAGTGGCTGCTCCCAGCCACAGCAGCCTCGATCTGCTGGGCTCCGGCGATCCTTCCGCCTCAGCCTTCCAAATAGCCAGAATTATAGGCATGCGCTACCACGCCCAGCTGATTTTTTGATTTATTGTAGAGATGAGGTCTCGCTGCCCAGGCGGGTCTCGAACCTGCGGGCTCAGGCAATCCACTCACCTCAGCCTCCCAAAGGCGCGGGATTACAGGCTGAGCCACCGAGCCCGGCTTACACCTCCAAATTTAAAGCAATGGGGAGGACTGGGAATCTGAGAAAAGTACTAAATATGTTAGACTGTCCACAACATCAGGAAATGCAAGGAAAACATTGAGCCAATTATCTGAAACTAACCAGTTATTTGTAACTAACTTATTGTTCAGAAATAAGTTTGTTTCCTAACTTTGCAGACACCCCCCCACACACAAACATAACACACACTTGAACTCATGCAAACTCAGCGCTGCTTCTCACGTCGTATCAGTTCCTCAGCCACTACATCCTGACCTCTGTGCCCATCGTGTCACTGATGCTGCAGTCTTGAAGACTTTATGACCCAGACTTCGAAGAGCAAAAACTCTTGGTTTACTTGGTTCGGACTTGTTGGGAGCCAGCCGTGGAGGCCTGCCTGAGCGTTAGGGATCCAGGCAGGCTGCAGACCCTGAGACCACCAGGCTGGTTCAGGAGCTGAAGGCCCATTCCCTCCTCCTTTCCTTGTTGTTTAGCATTACCCACTGGTAGGGATTTTAACGATCTACGCATGAAGTTCTGAGAATATGACAGGCATGGCTGACTCTAGGGATCCATTGTTCCCGCTTCTCACAGACTGCGGTTTCGGCTTTAAACTTAACACAGTTCAAACTCAGATCACATTTGGGAGCCTTATACGTGATACAAGCTTCTTTATAAGATTTAAAAATATATTTGTAGAATTAGTATATACATTTAGACAGCTGTTTCCAGCATGAGATGGTTATCTAGGGTTACCAGAAATGGCCCAGCACGAACTTTGGGCTGGGCCACATCCCTAAGGGCACAGCGTCCATTTTGGGCTGGGCTGCATTCTTTTAATACGGTTCTTTAGTTACAATTAGTGTAAGTTTTTTCTACTTATAATAGAAACTGAATTCACAGAAAGTATTTTTGAATAGGTCATGCTATGTCAGGGAATTATGTTAGTCCAAGCATGATCAAACATGATACTATAAGGTTTTATAAGAATACAGCTAACTTTTGAAATTTCATTGTTTCCACCTTCTACTAATTGTGATTTTGGCTTTAGTACAATTACAGTTTGTGTCTGGGTTTTATTTTAGAAGCTTTATTGCTGATGATCAGCCTTTTATATCAGGATTAGGAATTAGAAACTTTTATAGAAATTAAGATAGATACATAGGATTTTAGAATAGCCATTTTGTTAAGAGATCATAATCAATTGTTCCTGGAGATGGCCCAGTGTATTCTTTGGACTGGGCCACATTCTTTAGGAACTGGTCTGACCTATAATTAAGAGTTTTTTATAGTACAGGTAAAGTTAGCACAGAATAGAAAGGTATTAGGATTTAAGTCAGTCACTAGGTGTTGGCTATGCATAAGTTTTAGAAGTTATTGATTATTAGGATTTTATGATATTAAAACTGTTGTATTGCTTTTGAGGAACATAAACCAAGCATAAGGAACAGTGAGATAATTTTGGGATTGTCCTTCCTCATGCTTGGGGGAAAACGCCTGGTGGGTGGACGCCCCAACCCACCTGGCTTTGTGTTCATGTAAAACTCTTGTGATTTGATTAAGATTGTCCTTTCTCATGCTAAGGAAAACGCCTGGTGGGTGAGGATGCCCTCCACCCACCTGGCTTTGTGTTCATGTAAAACTCTTGTGATTTGATTGGGGTTGTCCTTCCTCATTCCTAAGGAAACGGCCTGGTAGGTGGGGGACGCCCCTCACCTACCTGGCTTTGTGCCCATGTGAAAGTCTTGTGATTTGACATGTGAAAATTTGGGATAAAAGACTCACGGTTGTTCCCAATAAACGGCTTCTGCTCATTTCACTGAACAGTTGTCCACTTTCTTTCTTTCTCTTTCTTCCTCTTTATATCTATGCCTCCATCTTGCCTTTTAAAAATATCTATCCCTACTACAGAATCGGCTTCTGCACTAGACAGAGTCCAGTCTCTTTCTTCCCTTCTATTTCTCCAGAATATTCGCCGACGCTGCCCCACCTTCCAGGGACCCTCTAAATCTCTTTTGGGGGGCTGGCCCCCCATACGGACTCAGCATCACAGCCATGAAAAGTACAAACCTAGAGCTGGACTGTGAGAGGTGAATCATGCCTGTGTCTCCCACCAGTTGGACAATCTTGGGCAGGGCCTCTCTGCCTCATTTCCTTGTCTGTGAAGAGGGGACAATGATAATGTCACCCTCCGGGGAGGCTGCTGTGAGCTCTTGGGGAGTAAGGGCTGAAGGAGGACTTGCTGCCACGCCCACCCTCTCCTGCTCTTGCCCTGCCTCCCCAGTGTCTCCTTCCCAGACTCAGTAGCTGGCTCTTCTCCCTCTGCCCAACCTTTAAAGCACAGAACTCAAAAGCCGGAGGGGATGCAAAAAAAAAAAAAAAGCAGGGAAGGTTCAGGAACCACTTTTGATCAACTGGGGATGTTCAAATGACAGCTTCCTGTTCTCTCTTCTGCTGATTCTTGTGTGGTAGGTCTAGAATCCAGCCCAGGAGTCTGCATTTTAAACAGCCTTTCATGCTTGAGTTGGAAAACCCATCCTCCCTTCTCTTTTCCTTCTAGACTCTCTCCTGGTGTGGGTCCCTTGGCTTCACTCTGACATAGACGAGACCTGCACTGAGGGGGCCCTAACACCTGCATCGTGCTCATGTTGCTGGCAACGGAGCAGGAACGTCAGACCAGGTACCAGCCACCTGTGCCCTCGGGACCCAGCACAGAGCAGGTGCCAAGCAAAGCTTGACGAAAGTTTGCATAATTAAGTCAGGGTGAGATGCAGCACTATAAAGATCCAGGCATCTGGAAATCCTCAGGCATGAGTCACCTAGACAGCTGTGTTTCCCTAAAGACGAGAATGTGAAGAAAACTTGGGGAGAGGCAGCCCTGTCGAAAGAATCCCAAATTTTTTGTTTAAACTACTTGGTTTCTGAAATTCCATATGTACATCTCTGTTACGTATGTACTCATGAAGCAGAGTATATGGAACAGTTTAACCTTTTCTTCATGAACAGGTCATCATGATGAACATCACGTCACCATGTGTGGTGTCCTGTGTGGGGACTGGGGCCGCTGCAACATCTGGCACGTGGAGATCGTACAGGCCAGGTCTGCTTCTTAAGGACCATCTCTCTCTTGCCCTAATGTATTTATGCTGCCAACAGACTTTATTCCTTTCTGTTTCTAATATGTTGTAAGTTTGCATACCAAATAAACATGTGAGGAATGTGATAGGATTAAATAGGATCTGCTGAGAGATCCTGAGTCTCTCCTGTGGGCAGAGAATGTGAATTTCGGTTGTGCCCTTTGCAATATCATTCAGCATGGGCATCTCCTTTGTTCTCAATCTATTTGTTCTCAATCATGGACAAGAAGGCTGCTGGATGGCAGGGTCCAGCTAGGATCTGGTAGTGGGATTTACCAATTGATCTATCCACCTACATCAACCCATGCACACATGCATCCAACCAATTATTTAAAATCAAACAATTCTACTGACTCCATCTCTCTATGGAGTGGAAGGCTACCAATAACTTCAAATAGTGATCAATCATCTCCCCCTGGTGGCGGAAGAGTGTATAGGAAACCCAAACCCAAACCCAAAATGCTCTTCAGAAAATCCATGGGCGTGGTCAGTGGTTTAGTCCAATCCTTAGGTCGTCTTCTATCAAATTTTCCAAGATGGCCAGATGTTCCACAAATCCTAAAGCTTAGCTTTAAATCCCAAAGCCTAGAATAGCACCTGTGTTTAGAACAAAAATGAGTATCTACTGGCCAGGCATACTTGATTCTCCAGGAAAAGCCAACAGTCCCCCTGCCTTGGACTTAAGAGGCAACAGGGTGGGTGAGATGAGGGAGGAAATGGGGCCAAGGTAGTGGGTTTGATGCCAGTCGTGAGAGGAGCAGGCGACTCCCTAGTCCTGCAGAAGGGGAAGTAAGCAGGAACATGGACCAGGGTGGATGGGGTCAGTTTTGGGCTCCATCTGATTAGGTCATGGAAGTGTGGGGGCCAGTTCACAGAAATCCAACATGTCATCCATTCATGCTCCAACAAGGCCCTAGGCCACAGCAAGGATAGGGAGAATGGGATCTTCAGGGTTCCCAAGGAAAGACTAGAGTGGTCTCCTTCGTGGGGACTGTGGTACAGGTTTACGTGAAAATCCTCTTTGACTATTGTGAAATCTGCGGTTTGTAAGGCCAGGTTATGCTCTGTACTTAGAACTTGTGTGTAAATTCTTTCCTGCTTCCTAAATTGTGATGAAAAGTATCCAGTAACCATAGGAAAAAGGTGTGCAAGATCCCCTGACTCCTCACGCTGAAAATGCAAAGTTCCACCAAACTGTGCCTTATTGGGGTAGCCATCTGTTAATATACTATATACTCCTGCAAATTTTCTATGCAACCGTCAGCAAAGAGGCCAAACACTCCACCATATTTACAGTTCTGTTTACTGCTTCCTCATTCCCCATCCACTGCAGTATCTCGAGAGAAATGAGAACATGAACTTTCAAATAGAGATCTCCATGTGTTTGGTGCTGAGTGAAAAACCGTCCCATTCCCACTGCTGTCAATTTGAAGTCTTCTATGGGTGTCCTGCCCTTCATCTCTTATCATCAGCAAATCCCAGCTAACAAACTGGTAGAGGGCACAACACACCCTGAGGCTCTTCTAGTTTTTTCAAGGGAGGCTCTTCTAGTTTTTTCAAGGGAGGACTCCACGAAGCGCATTCTTCCTGGTCTCAGAGCGCATCATGGCAGAGGCTCTCACCCTGTGGCTACTCCCTACAAGGATCCTCATGGAGCCAGGTACAGTGGCTCATGCCTGTAATCCCAGCACTTAGAGGTGGAGGCGGGTAGATTGCCTGAGCCCATAGGTTAAAGACCAGCCTGGGCAACATAACAAGACCTGTCTCTACGATAAATTTTTAAAAATTAGCCAGGTGTGGTGGTGCACATCTGTAGTTCCATCTACTTGGAAGGCAGAGGTGAAAGGATTGTCTGAGCCCAGCAGGACGAGGCTGTGGTGGCTGTGAGTGTGCAGTGCTACTGCACTCCAGCCAGGGTGAGTACACAGCCTTCCTCCACCTTCATGATGAAAACATACCTGCAGGGGGAAAGAGGAGAACAGGAGGGTACAGGAAGGCAGATTATTAGCATCCAGAGGGGTCAGGGAGAGGGAGCTGGTGAGGGCTTCCAGGGCCTGAGATTCCATCCCCACAGCAGATGCTGCTTCTCCTGTGGCCCACTCCTGCGGAAACGTACCAGTCACCTGAAACCCCCAGCTAGAAACACAAGGGAGGTGTGGGCTTGCAAAACTCCCTCCTCTTACAACACGGAGAGAGAGGGGTTAGATAAACACACACTTTGAATTATTCCAAAGACCAAGACACTCTTTTTTTACAAAGGTATTTTATTTGAGTAAACAAAATACTGTATTTTTTAAGAGCATATAAAAAGTCACATTATTTTAAGTTAAAAGTATAGGTTGGGAGTTTATCTTCTGACATGTCATCCAATAATTAAGTCCTTCTTCCCTTCTCAGCTGCCATCCACTCAAGCTGACATTTACATTGCAAAATCTAGAAAGGAAAACCAAAGGGATAAGCAGGGAATGTTTTACAAGATTGTAGCTAATGTTTTACTTTCTCAGCATTCACACTTACTTTAACCATTTAGACTTAGCAGAAACCACTGAAATCACTGAAACCTAATCTTTTCTTCCTCTTCTCAGTTTAACACACAAAAGGACTGTCGGGAACACAAATCTAATCGATAGTATTAATTTAAACTGCCTTCCCCCACCCTCTTTATTTTTTCTTTCCCCTTTCCTACTACCTACTCCTTTCAGTCAATAAAACATCTTTAAAGAAAAAAAAGAGGAGTTCCCATAACAGCAACTTCTGTGAGGCAAAAGCCTACAGGGCACTGAGGAGCAGCAAGCAGTGGGCAGAAGCTGGAAGGGAGAGTAACAGGGAAGTGCTCCCCCAGGCTCACTTGCCTGCATCTGGGAAGTCAGTGCAGCTCAGGCTGGGCAGCTGAGTGCAGCTGACCCGGGTTCAGCTTCCGGTACTGCTCTTCACCATGTGAGCCGTTCTTTCGGTCTGAACGTACCTCAAAGTTGTCAGAACTGAGTAATAGTTGTGCATGAAATGCTTATCAAAATGCCAAGCACAGAAAGATCACTCAATACATGTTGCTACTATTCCTCATAAGTAAGCCTGAACCTTGGCAAAAAGTTCCATAAGGGAATTCCAATTTACAGTAGCATGGAATCTTGGCGTGGGCTGGAGTTTTAGAGGTTACCTAGCCCAGTGGTTTTTATAGTGACCTGCTGCTGAGGCCCACATAATGTGGGAAATATCTGTGTCGATCGAATAACTCAACACAGAAACTCAGAGAGCAGTGAAGATTTAATAGAAATCTTGCAAGACAGGTGTCTGGTAGCAGGAACACCAGAGAGGGTTACAACAGGCATATTTATGTCCTAGTGCACAAGTTTCTCCCCTGGTTTTCCATTGGCTGGGTACCATAGAGGTTACAATCTCTCCAGGACATCGCCTGGGCAATTCTCATTCAAATAAGGCAAAGTACATGTTTCCAGGCTTCTGATTGGATTTCAATATTTACTAAAGGAAGTTCACTATTTTTCAAATACAGCTTGCCAAAGAGAGCCCGCCGTTTCTTAAACAAAGTCTGCCAAAGGAAGAACCATCAGGAAATGGAGTGGGAATCGCCATTTTGAAAATGAATCAGCATTTTGTTCTTTACAATTTCCCCCTTTTTCTTTTTAAGAATTTTTGATTTCATTTTCATTAAGATTGAGGTTTGCTTCAAATTTGTTTAACAGCTTTAGACTTTCTCCTTCAATGTCTAATATGGTCTTCCATTATTATAAGATTATTAGGGGTATAGCCCATAGGCATTTGTTTATTAATAACAGATTCTATTAAGTCTCTGAGTTAAACCTCTAACAACTTACAGCCATTAATATTCCTGCTACAATTACAAGGGAAGTTAGGATTGAGGCTATCATTCCTTTCCATTTCCCAAACCACCCTCTAACCAATCTGTAAAAGGGTCATTAATACCAGAAATATCAGCTAGTTCATTAGCTAGAATTGATAGTCCTTCTAATGCCTTAGTGATAGTTCCATTGGGGGAAGTATTGTTTGGGTTAAAAGTACAACATCTTCCTCCCAGCATGACACAGACTCCTTTTTCCGCTAGGGCCACACAGTTTTCCCAAGTCATTCTGCTAGTGGCATCTAATTGTTCAGCTACTCCTGTAATAGCATCTCAGGTATAGTTGATAAATCTTTGTTGATTATAATAAATATACTTAATTCAATCTACATTTTTATTAATATTTGACCATCAAAAGAGCACAGATTCAAATCCTGCAGCTATTTGGTTCCTAGCTTTAGATTCGTTGGGGACCCCTCGGGGAATCCCTATAGCATCAATGTATATATTAGGGTCAAATTATCCTTGTAATGATCATGATCTTTTGTTTCTATTTTGGTGTTGAATCTGGGTTGGAGTAAAATGCCAAGGTGAATGGGATGGCCAGTTGAACCAAAGAACAGTTTTCAACCCATTTGGGCGGTAACAGGTCACTAAGTGTTTTCCCTCCACAGCACCACTAAGCACCTGCCTGCCCGGAGGATGTTAAAGTTATAGTAGTTGACCTTGTGTACTTCTGAGATATCTAGGATGTGGGTACAAGTGTGCAGTTGCCCTACGGGAGTGGTGACCCTTCCCCTCATCTAAAGAGACACAAGGAATGGTTCAACTTTCCCACAGAAAAGGAAGGGATTACCTTCAAGTCCAGCTTCTGCAAGGCAGGGTAAAGCAAGGATAGACTTTTGCAAGTCTTATTTCCCCAAGCATCCTTGTCTTGGTAAAGGACTAACATATAACTCATTCTAATAAGGTCTGTGTCCCAACCAATAGGAAATGGGACTACTTGAGCCTGTGGCCACGCTGCAGCACATGCATAATAGTCACTCTTATTTAGTTGATACCGTAAATTTTATCCATTCTACCCAGGCATTTGTTACCCCATAACCTGTTTCAATTTCTAAAGCCTGTTTAAGGTCTGTGACTTCAGTTACAATTACCTTTCCTGGGTCATTATTAAGAGGGTTTGGTCCAACGGGACCTTTATTTGATGTTAGATTAAGGGTAGTGGTTACAGCTTTTTTTTTAATTTTCAATTAACCTTAAGGCAAAACGTCCCACTGGATCTTTTTCTCAAATGTCTATTCCCATATCATACACTCGGGGTGCTATTTCAGGACTAACATTCAGAAGTTGTGAGTCGGTTATAGTTAACATGACAGGGTTACATTGTAAATTTTGGCAATTGCTTGGTAGAGTTCCTTTGGTAAAGTATAGTTTAGCCT
Source organism: Cephalopachus bancanus (assembly GCA_027257055.1). Lineage (NCBI taxonomy): Eukaryota > Metazoa > Chordata > Mammalia > Primates > Tarsiidae > Cephalopachus > Cephalopachus bancanus. The sequence continues at coordinate 883,332 of JAPVLO010000260.1, read as the reverse complement.
TTAGGGGATATAGGGATCATGTATTCTTGCTGGGGCCAGCTGTCTACTCCTGGGGGTTTGTGGTCTACCAGACATTATCCCAACTAGGAAAGGGTTTCCAGTGAATTTCTGGTGATTCAATACTGAAATCTGCATAACCTTTCCAGGGAGGTGTTTTTGTTTCTATCAGGTTTAATTCTGGGCAGAGGTATTTATGTTCATTAGAAAGTTTTCCTTGGTTATTTAAATTTCCACAAGATATTACTTTGCATACATCAAATTTAAGGATTTGAGGAGCCAAGATTTTGGTCACATTGAGAATTAGATTAACTGGGTATCCTGAAGCTCCAAATTTTTCCCATCTTTGGGTTTCAATCCAGTCCCTAGTATTAAGAATTATGCAGTCATTCAAAGTTATCTTATAAACCATTATACCCATTAAAATTAAAGTCACAATAACAGCTTTTCTTACAGGCAATGGTGAACCAGATATTTTGTTTGTTTGGAATATTTTCAGGGGAGGAAATAATCCTATGGACGTTCAGGATTAAGGGGGCCTTAACATAAATGTTTAACAGTACAGATTACAATAAAGAGTAAGGCAAACACTATAGGCAGAGTTATAAGTAAACTGTCAGATTCATGGAAGGTTAGTTATTAAGGTTAATTTTCCTTAATTTCAATTTTAAAAGGCTTACTTTGGGAAATTTCCCATTGATCCAGTTCCTTTGTTTTTACCAAAGTTTCTGTGGTTGATTTCTTGACTCTAGTATGGTGTGTCCATCCTTTTTCAGCAGTTTGTATGGCTGTTTCTGCAGTCGGGAGTACTTGATAGGGGCCCTCCCAGTTTGGATGGAGCTTATTTTCTTCCCAGGTTTTGATCAGAACCTAGTCTCCAGGCTGGAAATGGTGAACTGTAAACTCAAGAGGAGGAGTTTGAATAAGAAGTCTTTTTAATCTAAGGGAAGATAAGGTAGAAGAAATAGCCAATAAATATTCTTTCAAGAATTTATCTTTTGTCTGCTTGACTGGTAGATCTGTTGTTCTACCTAGATATGGTAACCAATATAATAATTTACAGGGCGACAGCCCTAGCTCTTTTCTGGGGGCTGTCCTAATTCTAAGGAGAGCTATAGGGAGACATTTAATCCATAGTAATTTAGTTTCTAGCATGAGTTTGGTTATGTTTGGTTATGAGTTTGGTTAAGGCTTGATTTATTTGTTCTGTTCCTCCTGAGGATGATGGGTGCCGGGGGTACGGAAATACCATTGAATTTGAAGTGCTATTGCAATTCCTTGTAATACCTTTGGTGTAAAGTGACTTCCATTATCTGAATCAATATTTTCAATTAAGCCAAATCTAGGGATTACTTGTTCTAGAAGTATTATTATTACCGACCCCAGTGTGGCCGTTATTACTAGATAAGCTTCCACACACCCGGTAAGATGGTAAGATGATCGACAATTACTAATAAATATTTGAATCTCCCAACTTTGGGCATTTCAGTAAAGTCAATCTGGATGCTTTGGAAAGGACTTAAGCCCGGGGGTCTTCCTCCTTTTGCTGATTTTCTAATAGCCCTTTTATTTATTTTCTGACAAATTATACATCCTTCACAAATTTGTTGAGCAACAGTGTAGATGCCTATACATTCATAAGTTTTTAAAAGGATGTCACACATTGCTTGAGATCCCCAATGGCTCCCTCCATGCAATATAGTCATGAATTCCCTTATAATTGATTTATTGATCATTTCTCTCCCATCTGGAAGAAACCACTTACTGTCTTTATTCGGAAAACCCCCCAATTCTCTCATTTATTTCTTTTTTCAGTAAACTGTGGTATTGTGGTGGTTGTGGGTACATTAGGGGTAAGATTTAGGAGCGAGCCCAATTTCATTTTCTAAAGCAGACTCCTTGTCTATTTCATCAGCTAATCTATTACCAACTGCCTTGAAGGAGTTTCCTCTCTGGTGGCCATTAGCATGTGTTATTACCATTTCATTGGGAAGCAGTAAGTTTTCTAAGACTTTAATTAGTTCTCCCATGAACTAATTCTTTTCCTTTACTATTTAGAAGACCTCTTTCTATCCAAATCTTTCCAAAAGTATGGACTACTCCAAAAGCATATTTAGAATCCATATAAATTGTGCCTTCCCTATTTGTAAGTAGCTTTAATGCTCGATTAAAGGTGAATAATTCACAAGTTTGTGCAGACTATGAGTTAGGTAATCTTCCTTTCTCATAAACAGACAATTGATCTCCATCTACAATTGTGTAACCATTATGTCTTTTACTTTCAACTACTTTAGAAGACCCATGTATGAATAATCTACTTTCCTCATAGAGTGGCTGTTCCCCTAAATCAAGACTGGCTTTGGTTTGGTATTCAATAATATCTAGGCAACTATGATTTGGTTCCTCTTGGTTTTATTTCCAGCACTTAAGAAAGTTGCTGGATTAAGATAGAAATCTATACTTAATATCAGGTCATCTCTTTCTAATAGTGTTGCTTCATATTTTAAGATTCAGGAATCAGTTAACCAGCACCCAGTTCTCTAACTTAAAATTGTTCAGACTTAATGAGGAATGCTGACCATGAGAGTTCCTTTGAAAGTTAACTTCCAACTTTCCTCCACTAGTAGAGCTATAGCTACAATAGCCTGGACACATTCTGGCCAGCCCCTAGGTACAAGGACTAAGAATTTAGATTTGAAGGCCACTGGCTGCTTCTTTTCACCACAGCTTTGGAGAAGTGCCCCAAAGGCTACACTTTGATCTACTGTTACAAACAGATAGAAAGGCTTTTCTAAGGATGGAAGACCAAGGACAGGACCATGATTAAATCCTGTTTTAATTTCTCGAAAACTTGTATTTCATTTTCAGTCCATTGAAGGAAATTCGGTGCTTCCTCCACTAATTTTGAATAGAATTGTTTAGTTGCATATGAATCAATCCATAGTCTACAATAACCTAGTAGGCCTAGGAATTTTCTTAATTCCCATTTTGTTTTTGGTGTGAGATGGTTAATTATTCCAGTTATTCTTTCAGGGCTAATTTTTCATTGACTTTCACTAATTAGATGTCCCAGGTATTTTACTTCTTTTTCTAAAAACTGTAGTTTATTTTTGGAGAGACTTAATCCTTGATGTCCTAAGAAATTAAGCAAATTTATGGTAGTTTCAGAAACTTGAGTTTCGTCTTTGCCTGAAATTAAGAGATTATCTACATGTTGTAGGAGTTGAGTATCAGGCAAGAGTAGAAACTTCTCTAATATCGTTTCTAAAATCTGGCTGAATAAGTTGGGAGAGTCAGTAAAGACCTGTGGTAGCACAGTTCAGTGGTACTGTTGTTTTCTCCCATTTATAGGATTTTTCCATTCAAAGGCAAAGAGGTCTCTACTCTCCAGATCTAGGAGGCAGGCCCAAAAAGTATCTTTTAGGTCCACCATGCTAAACCATTTATGTTCATAGGGGATTTTACTAAGAAGAGTACAAGGATTTGGAACCACAGGATGTCAGGTCTGCATTATTTGATTTATTGTTCGCAGATCCTGTACTAATTGGTAGGTTTCATCAGGTTTCTTTACTGGAAGTATTGGGGTGCTATATGGCGACATATAGAGTTTCAATAGCCCATCTTTGATAAGGCTCTTCATTATTGGTTGGAGACCTCTTTTTCCTTCTATTGGGATAAGATATTGTTTTCTACAGGTAATTTCAGTTGGTTGTTTTAAAGAAATTCTAATGGGAAACTTTAGCGCCCCTCCCCCTTTTCCTTCTTTGACTCATACTTCAGGATTAATCCTATTTTCTTCTTCTTCTGTGAGATATGCCATTTGGATTTTAATTTGATCCTGTTCTACTCCCATGTTGAGACCCAGCTGAACAATTAAGTCTATACTCAGGATTTATTCCTGCTTCTGGAACAAACAAGAATGAACCTTTTGTAGTTCCAGCTTCAGTCTGAATGGTTGTTGGTTCAAATATGGTAACCTGGAATTCCTTTCCTTTCACTCCTAAAACTAAAATCTTTTCTGGTAAAAATTTAACACTTTTGGGTTGGAAGATTAGAGAAGAGCAGGCTGCCCCTGTATCAACTAAGAAGACTTTATCTTCTTCTTTAGGCCCCACCTTTAAATTTATCAAGGGTTCCTGGTAGGGTCTGACAAAGGGGAACCCCTGACTTTCCTATTCTCCATCTAATGCCATGAGTGAGACTATTTCCTCCTCTTTCTTCCATAAAGGACAATAATCCCTTTGAGATGTCCCAGTTTCCCACATTTGTAACATTTCCTTTCTCCTTCTTGGGGCCCTTGCCCCTGAGTTTGCCCTTTCTGGTTTACCATCTTTGTTCAGGGTGAACCTCGGGGTGGAACCACACTTCTTCTTTCAACTACTCTCTCTACTATGGTTACCATAATTCTTGACTTTTTTTTTTTTTTGAGTTGGAGTCTCACTCTGTCACCCAGACTGGAGTGCAGTGGCCGCTCCCGGCCACCGCAGCCTCAACCTGCTGGGCTCCGGTGATTCTTCTGCCTCAGCCTTCCAAGTCGCTACCACCCCCGGCTAATTTTTTTATTTATTGTAAAGATGAGGTCTCACTGCCCAGGCAGGTCTCGAACCCACGGGCTCAGGCAATCCACTCACCTCAGCCTCCCAAAGGCACGGGATTACAGGCTGAGCCACCGAGCCCGGCAATTCTTGACTATTGTTTTTGCTTTTCCTTGTCTCTCTTGACAAACATCTTTTATGCTTCTCTTAATAATTCCTCAAGGGAGTTCTCATTATATCCCTCTAGTTTCTGTAATTCCTTAGCAATGTCCAGCCAGCTTTTGGTTGCAAAATTAACCTTTAGAAAACCCTGTCCCACGGGTCTAGCTTTGAGCATTTTCTCATGTGATCCTTGAGTCACTGTAGGAAAGCCGTTGGAGTTTCTTCCTTTTCTTGTTGAATCTCAAAAGCCTTTGAGACATTTTGAGGTCTTGGAGCTGATTCTCTAATGCCTTTAATTATAAATCCTCTTAAGCTGGCTCAGTGGCTCAGCCTGTAATCCCGCGCTTTGGGAGGCTGAGGTGAGTGGATTTCCTGAGCCTGCAGGTTTGAGACCCACCTGGGCAACTTGGTGAGACCTCATCTCTATAATAAATCAAAAATTAGCCGGACGTGGTAGCGCGCACCTGTGGTTCCAGCTACTTGGAAGGCTGAGGCGAAGCATCGCCAGAGCCCAGCTGGTCAAGGCTGCGGTGGCCAGGAGCATGTCACTGCACTCCAGTCTGGGTGACAGAGTGAGACTCCAACTCAAAAAAAAAAAAATAAGTCCTCTTAGATTCTGCCTTCTAATTCTGTCTTCTTGATCATTATTATCCCATCTAGGATCCATATTTAGATATTATGGTGCAGCTGGTTGTTCTTCTAATCCTGGGGGATGTTCTAGTTCCCAAATAGACATTGTAGCCCTTCGAATCATTCCTCTTTCCTCGCCAGTGAATAGGATATTCATAATGGACATTATTTCTGACCAAGTATATATATTGGATCCTAGAAATTGACCAAATTGATCAGCTAATCTGAGGGGATCGTCCAGTAATGGCTTCATTTCCTTCTTAAAATTCCTCACTTAGGTGCTAGTAAGTGGGGCATTGACAAAACCAATTTCTCCTTGCCCTAAAAGAACTTTCCTCAATGAAAACATTTTTGAATTTCCATTTGAGTCTTTGGAGGGAAAGGGTTTTTCTATATCCTTTTCGCATTGTTCCAGTTCTTTCTTTAAGTTGGGATATAGAGTTTTGGGACCTGGGAGTCTCGATTCTTGAGATTCTGATAGATCCACATCTCCTATTTGACTCCCTTGACCTCTGTTCCTTCTGGGGATTTTAAGGGGGAGGAATACAGGAGAGAGGATCCCACAGCTTTTCTCTTTCCTCCAAAGACTCAGATATTTTCTCTCTCTCACCTCCCGATCAAAGGGGAAACATAAGAAAGCCTCCAGGAAGCCAACAGAGGGCATAATCCCTCTTTTCTGATAAAACAGAAGGTTTATTATTTACATATAGAACCAAAGTTTGACACAGCCAATCCTCATCAGAGTTGAATTACGGCCAGAACACTGAGGGCTGGCAGATTGATTCCTTGGTCTATATAAAACAACAGAATTTAATCATTTTATTTTATTTTATTTTTTCTTTTCTTAGTTCTTAGTCATCCTTCCAATCTCTTAACATTCACTCCAGTGGACTATCTGGGGGAATTTTGGTAGAGTTGCCCTAACTTCCTCCTTCCTAGGCCTAGAATTTTTATTTCCCATTTGCAGTTACCAGGCAAATGATCTGATTCCTGATTCAAGGCTCCTAATGTGCTCAACCCTGCTACTACCCCTGTATTGGAGGTTTCTTGCATACATTAGGACTTGCTTCATTTGTCTCCAGTCATTTCCCTTGAAGGACAATGGAACCACAGATTGGGATTACACATTTACTGTGTATCTGGGATATGTCTCAGTCACACACACTCAACCTCCAAGAATCTCCCAACCCCCAAGGCAGTACTTATAGACCCAATTTTCCTATGTTGGCTTGTGCACGAGGTTAGCAGGTTTCTGCAGATTGCTGCCTGCCTTTTTGAGCATCTCATTCACTGACTCCCAACTAACAAGTCTCGGGTTTACTTGTCGAGTTGTGGGGACCTGGGACACCCAGATGGAGTAAGCCACTGAAAGCCTGGTGGGATGTGTCTCCTACTCCAATAGAGACCTGATCCTGCTGGACCTGATCCTGCAGTTGTAGAAATCCTGGATGAGCCCTAATATTGTGGGAAATACCCATGTCCATCGAATAACTCTACACAGAAATTCAGAAAGCAGCAAAGTGAAGCTTCAATAGAAAACTTGCAAGACCGAGTGTCTGGTAGCAGGCACACCCAAGAGGATTACAACAGGTATACTTATGTCCTAGTGCACAAGTCCTTCCCCTGGTTCCCCATTGGCTGGGTACCACAGAAATTACAATCTTTCCCGGAATTCGCCTAGGTAATTCTTGTTCAAATAAGGCAAAGTACATGTTTCCAAGATTCTGATTGGATTTCAATATTTACTAAAGGAAGCCTACCATTTTTCAAATACAGCCTGCCAAAGGGAACCTGCCATTTCTTAAACAAAGCCCAGGAAGTTCAGACTTTCTTAAACAAAGTCCACCAAAGGAAGAAGAATCAAGAAATGGAGTGGGAACTGCCATTTTGAAAATGAATCAGCATTTTGTTCTTTATAATAAGAATCACCGAATCAGTTTCCTATAGAAAAGATGTCTAGACCCAGCCACAGATAGAGTGGAATCTGTCTGAAGCTGGAGCCTGCAAGTCTGCATTTTAACAAGCACCCCAGGCAATTCTGATCATTAGCCAGGTTTAGGAACTACTGATCTAGAATCCCCTGTCACCATATTTGAAGCCTCTTATTTTTAAAGAAACATAAAACTCAACATAACAAATTGGATCAACACACCAAAATCAAGGAAACTCCCAACAGTCATGTGTTAAATCTGTAAAAGAAACTTAATAATAACTTCTTGCCTTGACATATCTGGCCCACAGCAGTCATTAAATTCTCAGAGTCCTGAGGCCCAAATATGTGTTAAGAACCACTGCAGAGCCAGGCCCGGTGGGTCACACCTGTAATCCCAGCACTTTGGGATGCTGAGAAGGACTGTCTAAGTCCAGGGGTTCGAGACCAGCCTGGGCAACTTGGAGAGACCTCATCTCTACAATAAATTAAAAAATTAGCTGGGCATGGTGGCACGCACCTGTGGTTTCAGTAACTTGGAAAGCTAAGGTGAAAGGATCGCCTGAGTCCAGCAGGTCAAGGCTGCAGTGTCCTTGAGTGCACCACTGCACTCCAGCCTGGGAGACAGAGTGAGACTCCATTGGAAAAAAAAGAACCACTGCAGGTTTGGAGCAGGGTGAACTAATGCTGAGCACCTTGGCTCAGCAGCAGACAGGGCCTAGGATCAGGATCTGTATACCTGGCCCTGAGACAGACCAGTTCTCCCCCAGAAGACCTCTGGGGACACATGCCCTCACACAGTCCGTCAGACTGGAGGGATGTGGAATTCTCAGATCTATCACATCTGATTGGTCTCCCCTAACCTGCTGGATGCTTTCCATTTGCAAAGTCCAATTACCTCTGATTTCCCTTTACTTGTCTTTCTTCTCTGATTGCCTCTTCTTCTCAGCCTCCAGTTCTTGCTGTTTAGCTTCCAGCCTTTTCCTTTGGTATATTTTCACTCCAGCAAATGCTAGGCAAAGAATCAATGTTTTCGCTGCCAAGATATACAGGAGTAGGGGCACGTGTTCGAGAACCTTCAAGAAGAAAGAAACCATTCTGAATGTTCCATCATTGATGCAGGTGTTTCTTTTATGTTCCTTCACCCAACAAATATTTCCTTAGAACCTGTTCTACAAGGGGTACGAAGCTAGAGACTGGGGCTACACTGGAGACCGAGCGAACAAAGTCCCTGTCCCCACGTGGCAGTGTAGTTATACTCTGCTCTCCATCACTGACTTGGTACTGGCTTCCCAGAGTGGGCCACCCATCAACTGCAGGCTTGGTAACTCTGGTCCCTCACAACTCAGCTGTGCAATCTGCTGACCACCCAGGTCCCTGCTTCTGAGGCAGGAATGAGATCTAGTGAAAGGAGCTGTAGTCAGGAGGCCTGGGTCACAGCTATGCTCTGCCACTGACTGACTATGTGACCTGGATCAGTCACTGGGCCTTTCTGAGGTCCTGCCCCTTCATCTGCAAAGTAAAACTGGACCAGATCTTTTTCTGGACCCTCTAGCTTTAGTACATAATTTCCTCGTTTCCAGCAACTCATTAGCATGGACACGTGAAGTTAAAATAAAATACAATAAAACTGAAAACATCAAAACCGAGCTATTTATTAACTGGCTCCTGTAAACCCATTGACTAAAATGAAGTCCAGGATAACTATGGATTTGAAATACTCACTCTTTGCAGTAGTAGGTTTTATTATGAAATTCTATATATCACAAGAGTATCTTAAAGCAAATACTACACTAGTTTCATAGACATGACTAGCGTGATTTGAATGAATTATGAGTGTTTTGTGTGATTAAAAATTCCTTCCCAAATAAAATGAAAAGGTAGCGTTTGTTGAGTAATTGTTATTTTGGAGGACAGGGTAAGATTATACCAATGAAATCATTAGGTTAAACTTCCAAACATCATTTATTACATGTAATGCCAATAAAATGATATTTTACTATGGGAAGCACATTTGAACTCTCTCCAACAATTTAACTAAAGGTGACCGAAACTAGTTAGTGAGAACAATATGCTCACAGAACCAGAGGGCTGGAAAGGGCTTTCGAGATGACCTAGTCTACCACCTTGTTTTATAAGCAAGGAGAGCAGAGCCCCTGAAGGGTGAGCGGTCCACCCATGGTCCACAGCTCACTCATGAGGATGTCGGAACTGGAACAGAACATTCGAATCCCCAGGCAGTCCCTTCCACTGATTCCTTATTTTCAATGAAATGAAATTAACGAAATTATATCTATGTATGCATACGTTCCTATCATTTTATTTAAATCCTTTATGACTCAGACCTAGGTGTGGATCTCACGTTTAGAAGATGTAGCATCAGCTGCCACAGACTGGGGACTTTCTGGCGCTAGATGCCTGACACAGCTCTTTCCCTTCCATCCCCAGCTCCATCCTCAAGGCAGACAGACAACCCTCACTGTACAGTCGAGAAAAGGCAAAGCACAGGGAGGTTAGCAGCAAGCGAGGACAGGTCTGACCCAGCTCCACCTGCTCCAAGGCCTGACGTTTCAACATCTCACTACCCTGTCATATATATGATATGCTTCCCACTCCCACCAACTTTGCAATTAAATTACGCAAATCAGCGATGCCTGGCTACCAAATTCACCACAGGCACCTGGACTCATTACCTCTGAAATAATTTAACTGGTCACATTTGGATATTTGTGGAATGTTGTGATAAGACACAAATATAATGGATATCATGGGAGAAGGGGAAATGCAAATATTAAATGGCTTTAATTTAACGAAAATAAGAACACAAGAATACTCGGTAACTGGATAATAGTTTTCAACCACAAAATCATTTTCACAGTAAAGAATAAACATAACATAATACACTTCAGGCACTCTGACACAGTATAAAAGACTAAAAAAGTTATGAAAGTGAAACTTTTAAACTTTTTACCCTGGTAAGTGTAAGCAGCTTAGGATACTGATTTGGTTAAACCTCACCCCTCTGTCTGCCAATAATCCTCAAATTCCTCTGCTTCCTTGAAGGTTCACATTCCAGAGGTGAAAGTCTGACTCCATGTACACAAAGCACCTATGAAAAGGATGTTTAACATTGTTGTATAACCCTCTCCTTATATTATTAGGATTTTCTAGGCTAACCAATAGACTGACTGACTCATGCTAAGAAAAGTTGCTCTTCCAATTTTCTACATCTCCCTGGATCAGTCAATGGAGTTCTACTATGATCGAGCCCACATTTCTACCCATGGTCCTCCGTGATCTAAACACAAAGCAGCTTTAGCAGCTGCAGGAATGTAGTCTCCATCAGAAGTTAAAAACCCATTGAAATGGAAGCACATTGGTCAATGGACACAGGTGCATGGCTTCATTATTTACCTTCCTTTTATTTATTTATTTTTTGAGTTGGAGTCTCACTCCGTTGCCCAGGCTGGAGTGCAGTAGCACATTCACGGCCACTGCAGGCTCGACCTGCTGGGCTCAGCAATCCTTCCGCCTCAGCCTTCCAAGTAGCTGGAACTACAGGCATGCACCAACACACCCAGCTAATTTTTTGATTTTTTAATTTTATTTTATTATAAAGATGTGGGGTACAATTCAGGGTTAGGTATACAAACGTTGATTATGCAGGTACCCTTGTTGATGAGGTATGCCCCTCCCTCCTTCAGCAGTTCCCCTCAACTGCCAATCCCACATCCCCCCCCCGACAGTTTCTCACTACTGTCAATCCCTTTCTTATAGTATTAAAATTGGTCAAGGTCTGCTTATGAGTTAGAACATATGGTACTCTGTTCTTTGTTTCTGTGATAGATCACTGAGTATATCGACTCCAAATCCATTCAAGTTGCTGCTAATTTTTTGATTTATTGTAGAAATGAGGTCTCACCAAGTTGTCCAGTCTGGTCTCTAACCCATGGGCTCAAGCAATCCTCTCACCCCGGCCTCCCAAAATGTTGGGATTATAGGCGTGAGTCACCGTGCCTAGCTTTATTTACCTTCTTTTTAAAGGCAGTGGAGCAGCAGGGTTAAGAGGCCAAAGTTTGGAACTGAAAAGGAGGCAGAGCAAGGGTGGCAGAGGTCAAGGCCACTAAACAGGCTAAAGTGAAGGGCTTCAGGACACCCTTCCTGACCTTTTCTAGGGCACTAAGACTCAATTATGCTAAATCCCTTCCTCTAGCTAGGTGTAGTGGCTCACGCCTGTAATCCCAGCACTTTGGGAGGCAGGTGAGGCAAGAGGATCACCTAAGCCCAGGGGTTCGAGACCAGCCTGGGCAACTTGGTGAGACCTTATCACTACAATAAATTTTTAAAATTAGCTGGGCATGGTGGCATGTGCCTGTAGTGCCAGCTACTTAGAAGGCTGAGGTGGAAGGATCACCTGAGCGCAGTAGGTCAAGGCTGGGGTGGCTGAGAATGTGCCACTGCACTCTAACCTGGGTGACAGGATGAAACTCTAACTCAAAAATAATAATTAATAAATAAATAAAATTTTAAATCCCTTCCTTCTGATTTCCGTCTGACAAACTCCATCTATCTCTTGAAACACACAGACCTTCTAGGAAGAAAATTAATGTTGTTGGAGTGGACTAGACCTATAGTAATTATTGCCAATATCTGTGAAATGGTAATAAGTAACTTTTTCAATACTGAGGCCACACTCATTGCTAATCACAGGTAGTGTTGACTGCTGCTGCTAGCCATGGCCCACTAAGCCAGAAGGGGAAGGGCACAGGCCACACGGGGGCTACATAATCCCTTCAAACTCCTGCAGTTCTCTGCAATCAGATATAAAGAGGGACCATTCCTTTCTGACACTAAATGGAAGGGCCCATGTTTAAACACAATCTGCTTCCTGGAAGCCATGGTGCTATGGCTGCCTGAAGCTGGGAAGGCATAGGCAGATTTTGTTCCCAATGCAGGAAAGGACTGTCACAAACAGGACCGGCCTGGGTGGTCAAGTGGGTTGACAAACCCCACAATTAAACAGACAAACTTTTCTATGTACAGGTGCTACAGCATCACTTGGGAATTTGTGAGAAATGCAAATTCTCAGGCTCCACCCCATATCTACCCAGTCAGAAACTGGGACTGGGGCCTGCAATCCTTACCTTCACTAGTCCTCAAGGTGACTGCGATACACTTGTGCTGAGAGAACCACCGCACTGGAGTATAAAATACAACCTTTGAACCTTGTTGACACAGACTTTAGTGCCAGTTACTGCACCTCGCCTCTACCAACTTAGCCACTTAAGTGGTTAAAAGCTCCCCCTAAACTTCACCCCACTGTTTTCTGCTCCTTCCCCCTCCTACCTTCTCATTGCTTCTTTCCTTTCCAGCCTTTTCACTGTGAGCTCTGACCTCAAAAGGCATGCTAAACAAACTCTCCTAACGTCTTCAACCCTTTTACAGAACACTCACTCTGCGTCCTTAAACCAGATTTTCCTGGAGAAGAGAGGCTCTCAGCCCTCCTGCAGGGCCCCCTAAGCCCTGTGGGGAGCTACTCTCCTAGCTCCCTAATCCTGCTTCCAGACTTTTCCAGTTCCTCTTTGCAATAGAAAACCATTGAATGTTTTGAAAAAGAAAATGCTTTAATAATTTAAAAGAATAGATACAATAAGATCCCACATTTGAAAATACACACACCACACTTACATATATAGAAGAAAGTATACCACAATTGTTCACTCTGGAGAGATGGTGAAAAGATATACAAATTGTATTTGATTTTATGCTTTTCAAAATGGCTACAATAAACATATATTTCAGTGGCTGCTCTCTTAACCAACCCCCACCTCACCTTACTAGCGTTAGGGATTTTAACAGTAACACTCTCTTTTCTCTCTGTAAACCTGCTGACTGTTGCCCACAGCCCAGTGAATGCTTGCAGCTAGCAGGCTACTTTCTGGTTGCCCTTGAACTTCTGCTACCACCAGCTGAAATCTAATGTTTCACAGGGATCAGCTGTGTTTACTCACCAACCAGCTTATTTAAGTTGTACTTGATAATTTATTAGATAAGCTATTTAAACGTTACACTTATGAAATACAGTGGTGTAAAGAAAAAGTTGTTTCCATAAAAACTAGGTTGAATGCTTTGAGACTCAACTTTGCATTGTAAAAAAAAAAAAGATGTTGGCAAGACAACTATAAAAGATTAGGGAAGAAAATCAAAATCTGGAAAGACTGTATGTGCAGACTGCTTCATAAGATCTTAATCCACCATCTTAGGCAATTCAGGCTGCTAGAACAAAGTGCCACAGGCCGGTGACTTAGAAACAACACACCTTTATTTGTCAAGCTGAAAGTCTGAGATTGGGGTACAGCATGGTTGGGCTCCAGTCAGGACCCTCTTCCAGGCTGCAACTGTTGACTTCTTATTGTAACCTCACATGGCAGAAAGAGGGTGAGAGAGCTCCCTGGAGTCCCCTTTACAAGGGCACTAATCCATTTATGAGGACTCCAGCTTTATGACCTAATTACCTGCCACAGGCTCTGTCCACCTCCAAATACCATCATACTGGCATTAGGGTTACAACATATTGAATTTGAAGGGGGACACAAACAATAAATCCATTGCATCTTCTTTAAAGAAACCAAAATGTGAAATTGTAGGAAAAGCTTTAAAGGTATAGTTTTTGCAAGAAAAATGAGGCAGCTCTGAAATTAGTAGATGCACACTCAAAGAGAAGGCCTGGCCTTCTTCCAGAAATCTGGTAAATAAATATACACTTACATGTTCTAATTTAAAATGAAACATTAAATATTATGCTTTCATCTTTTTTTTAAATCAATCTTCTACAGAACTGTTATTCTGAATTTTCATAATTAAGAGGAATGAAAAAAGCCAAACCACAAATGTTTATAACTATTCTCACCTTCCAGTTCATGGTAGATCAACTTGAATTCACTCCTGATTAGCATAGGCTCCCCCAAGACAAGTACATGAGGAGATGGAGCTAGAAGGTCAGGTTCAGGAAGCCTGAAGATCTGATCTGGGTGGGAAGAAAAGAAACAGGTTGGTGTGGGGTTTCGAGGCAGACCACCTCAGGAAGACATCTCTTTGATGGATAGAAGACAAGCTCTCAGAGAGGCAAATTGTGTCCTGACAAGGCAACCTAGAGTTGGTGGGAAGCAGACAGGCTGGGTAAGGACTGAGACAGGTCTAATTCTTGTGAGCAGAAAGCTCTTCTTACAGCTCTCTGTAGCCCCCAGTAGAGGTGACAGTGACACTCCTGAGGAAATGTGCTCCCATTCCATTCATCTCTGGACCTAAAAGCCCACATCTAAAACATGTCTCTCTATCTACCACCTGTCCTGAACACAAGTCGGTTTATAGATGAGTATCTACCTGCTTTTCAGTTTCTCTGAGTGTTAATCTTGTTTTTTAAAGGATTACTTGGGTGCAAGAAAATAAGTGACAGGAAAGAAAAATGTCCTAGGAAAGCAATTCACACATAGAATTCCCTCTAAAGCATGAGAGAGACCTAGCAGAAGGTAAGGCAAGAAATGACAAGGCAGGGACACAGCTGGAGCACAGAATTTTTCCAGGGCCTTGTATGGTACTATTTTTAGAATATGACACATACCCCAAGAGACAGAAAACTTGTGCTCTGGATGAAGAATTTACACACTCTGGTAAGTGATTTCCCTCTTGGGACCTTGGTCCCATCTGTAAGTAAAGAAGCAAGTAAAGCAGATGGTGTCTAGGGTCCTACTTTTTCTGAAACTAGATAATTTATAGCATTATAATCCTAGCTTGGCTGCCCGCAGTGGCTCACACCTGTGGCTTCCAGCACTTTGGCAGGCAGAGGTGAGAAGATCGCCTGAGCCCAGGAGTTGAGGACCAGCCTGAGCAACTTGGTGAGACTTTTTCTCTACAAAAATAAAAAAATTAACCAGGCATAATAGCGCACACCTGTAGTTCCTCTACTTGGAAGGCTGAGACAGAAGGATCCTGAGCCCTGCAAGTCAAGATTGCGGTAGCTGTGATTGTGCCACTGCACTCCAGCCTGGGCGACAGAGTAAGATTCCAACTCAAAAAATCATCATCATCATCATCATCATCATCCTATCATAACTTTACTGTACCAGGCCATGCTAAAGGGCTTAGAAGAATTAACTCATTTAGTTCTCATGACTGTCCTACAAGGTAGTTTAGTGGCTCCACTTTACACAGGAGGAATCAAAGCTTAAGTAACACATCCCAGGTCTCACAGGTGGGACTGAGATTCACACCCATCTAGTCTGGCTCCAGAGACTTAAGCTCAGAACCATCATGATGCAGAGAGCTTTGCGTTCAAGATTCTCTTTAAGTGTACTTACAGTTAGAATTAAGAAAAGTGGTTTAAAAAAATCCACAGGCCTTTAGAATGGGGTAAGCTGAACTTCAATGAAGATGTTTTAAAATCTTTCAATTACAAAAGCACCTAAATATTTTTATACTTCATACTTCATCTATTCAAGGTTACAGTATCCTGAAAGCAAACCAGAAATTGGCAGATAGTCAAGTTTTCCCCATGACTTTCTCAAAGTCAGATAAGCTAACGATAGGAATTCAAATTGTAGATCTGTTTAAACATAATGATGGTGACTGACAGTACTCATTACCCTCATGTATCAATGGCCCACTTGTCTGTAAGGAGCAGCAGATTCTGACCTCCATAGAAGAAATATGTTCCTAACATGTTATATAACCTGTTGCTAGAATTTTACCTTGGAATATCTCTAATAATCTTAGGAATTAGCCATGTTGTATATTAAAATAAAATATTTAAGTTCTTGTGAATTTTATTTTTATAATTCCTTCTTTAATTGAGTTGTACACAAATATGAGTTTGGCTGTTCCCCACAAATTTTCTGAGTCCAACTTAGATGCCCAATGAATCGATGTACATAGGATATTGGTTGCAAGGTCAAGGATGACAAACAGATCCAAAAATCTTACAGGAGGAAATAAATGAAAAAGGACATCCTGGTCCTCTGGCAAACATGTGCTACGTTTACTAGCAGTGTGACCTTGGTCCAGCCACCTGGCCTCTCTAAGACTCAACTTTATCTCTAAATTCTCCTTCAGATTGAACTGTAACCCCCTAAGCAACATGCTCAGTACATAGAAAGCACTAAATGAATGTTAACCATTACTGTTATCATAAATCTCTCTTCTTCCACTAATGGACATGCCAAGCTGAAGGATAAAGACAAGTGGCATCCAACACAAAATGCAGTTATTCTAAAACAGCAGGACATGGAATAAAAAACATTAACCTGAGGACCAGGAGAACTGGAGATCTGGCACCAATGGCAGGGCATATGAACTGGGGCAAGTCATTAACCCTCTGAACCAAAGTATTCTCATTTTAAAAAATCAGAACCCAATTCTGCAACTCTGAAATCCACAACTCACCAACCTCTGATATTACAGAACTAAACATATACTGGCAGCTGCCTCAACATTATAGCTAGGAATGATAAAAAATCCAAGCTCTTTAGGAAAGAAACATATCTAAAGTCAATTTGCAATAGTAGTGGAAGGGTTGGAGTAAGGGTGGGAGACAAAAGGGCAAACTACTCTGATCAGCCCTGATCATTCCCATGCACTGCCTCTGATTTATAACTTTCCCCCCACCTCCCTTAAATTACATGCCCCAGGCCCACCATTTTAACAGTACCCTGCAGATTTCTGCAAATGAGAACTAAGAAAACTAAAAATATCACTAAGCTATTTGCTCTGCTGACACATGTACACCTGATGCAATATTATAAACAAGAGGCACCTGGGATCTGATGGTTGGACTGTAAAAGCCAACAAGATGGGGACAATTTTGAGGGGCATAAAACCTATGAAGAGCAGGTAATTTTAAACACCCCTTGGAACTATCCAGTCTTAGCTTAAAAACTCACAAATAATAAATGACTTAAGAAACAATTCCAAATCCTTCTACTTCCTTTACTACAAAAATATCCTGAGTTTTCCTTTGCCTGGTTTCTCCAGAAACAAAACAGCTATTCGCTTACTCTGGTTAGGCCAATTAAAGCACCAAGGACTAAGTATTATCCACAGTCTACGTTTTCTTTTTGGCACACCTAACAAACTCAAGGGTCAGTCTATCTCTTGGTGTCTAACCCCTTCCAGCCACTAAATCAGACCGTGTCCTCTGCCTGGACGTTCTGAAGCTGTTCTCATTCCCAGTCTCTACTCTTTTCACCTCAACCCTTCACCCAAGCATTTTAGGTAGAAGTAGGTATGGAGAGAGGGCTGCCAGGTGAATCTTGGGCATTACTTGGTCATCCCAGGTCTGCACGGGACCATGATCTTCAAAAAGCCATCCATCCCCCAGCCCCCTCGCCGATCTCAATTGCCCAGACTACACATCTCTTTGGTGCCTGTGCTTTCTGCGCAACCCTGGGCGAGTCACTGAACCCCTCTGGGCCTCAGGTCCTCCTCGGTAACCCAGGGTCACCCTGGGGTCCCCTCCCCACCCTCGACATTCGGGAAACAACAACTGCCCCACTCTGACCCGAAGATGAGGGCCAGGAGCTGCCATCACTTCCCCTACCCTTCCACAGAACAGCGTGTCCAGAACGTTCGCCCTTCCCTCCAGACTCTCCGGCTGGAACCTGTCCTGGGCCCCTCCCAGGCCGCGCGCCGGCCTCAACGCGCCAATCCGTGGTCAGGCAGAGGCGTCCTGCGGGCGGGACAGTGGCGCTTTCACCCTCCCAGCCCCACCCCAGTGCGCAGGCGTTTGACCCGGAGAGGAAAAGCAAGCGCAGGGCTGGCCGCCAGATCCCTGAGCCCCCAAAGAGCTTCCGGAATTCAGGTCATGCTCCCTCTGACCTAGACGTAACACACTTACATCTCCCAGCGGAGGATGTCCCGCGCGCGGCCCCCACACAAACCGCGACTCCCATAGTCCTGCCCGGGAAAACTACGCATCCCGAAATGCACTGCTCCGCGCGCCGGCGCAGTGGACCCGGCAGTTGCCTTGGAACGCGGCTCCATGCGCAGGCGCAGCGGGTAAAGGCTGTGTTCGTGGGGCGTGCCGCTATGTGCGCAAGCGCAGTGTGTCTCACGAGAGCCGCTCTGGGGCTGTGACGGGAGCGATAGGCCCCGCCATCCGGGCGCCGCCGAACTGTGGGGGCCGGCACCTTCGTCCAGGCCTGGGGGCATTTTCTCCCTTTGAACTTCCCTGAGCTGGAGGACGGCAGATGGAGGGCGGATTTTCAAGGGGCCCCTCGCCCTCAGTTGTCCTCACATTCCCTGGATGCCTCCTCCAAGGACACGTGGGTGCTCATAAAGTTTCCAAATTTAGCGTTCGTCCTTTCTGACTAGGGTGCATCCATTTTTCTTTAGGGGTAACGGTATGGTGCCCCAATACTAGGTTTCCAGATTCGTTCATTCAACAAATGCTTTGTAAACCCGTGCAGAGTTTGAGCCCACTCAGTCCTTGCCCCTTGGGAGGGCACAAACCAGGTACCCAAATGCAAGGATAGTAAAAAGGATGTCTCTAGAGTGCTCAGCGCGTACTCTGCCCACCAGTGTATAGATGAGGAAACTGAGATTAGGGGAGATGAAGTGGCGGGCGCTAGAAAACGTGTGAATTGCAGCGGCAGAATGGAGATGTGAACCCAGGCGATCTAATTCCAAAGCCCATTAGGACTCTGTGGTAATGAGGTACAAAATGTTAGAGAGTGCAGAGGGAAGAACAAACTTAGGGATAAGGGGGTTGGTTCTGTTAACAAGGGAAGTTTACCTGGAGAAAGTAACAAAAATGGCTTTGTTATGAGCACTTAGAGGCTATTGTCTAATTTAAGTCTCATAACAAGCCTACAAGGGACCTGCCATAATTATAACCATTTCACAAATGAGGAAAATGGAGACACAAGGATACTAATTTTTCCAGGTCTTTAAAGCCAGCAAGTGCCAGAGCTGAGACTTGACCGTAGGTAATCTGGATCTAGGGTCTATCAGATCATCCACCACCATGTCCTCCTTTTTAAATAGCTTCTGAGCTGTGCTTTAGAAATAAAAGGTCCTTAAGTCATGTGGAGCCAGTAGACCAAGCAGAGGAACTCTAAAAGCAAATGAGAAGAAAAGAAAAGCAGCAAGTTGTTTGAATTGGTGTTTTCAGTTGCCACGTAAAAAGTGGAAAGCCAGGATTTGGTGGGAATTGACCCTGGAGTGGCAAATTTTGGCAAATGATCTTCCACCACCATACACCCAACGTGCTTGTAAAGAGTCAGCATTTGCCCCCTTTCCCAAAAGTGAAGTTGACTGACAGAACCCTGTATGTCACTTATACTTGCAGTGATAATCATAAAATCATCGCTGAAAACCAGGAACTAAGTAGGAAAACCGAGATTTTTTTCCCTCAGGTTGTCTTCGGTTGTCAAAGGTAAACAAAACCAGATACTAGTTAAAGCAGGCAGGATAGACTCAGTAGCTGTTGCAAATCAGAAGACGGTCCTGCAGGAAGAGCTCAACTTCATTTGTGCAGACTTGCCTAGACATGGGAGCAGGACTTGAGAGAGTCAGGGAAGTAGAAATGCATAAAAAGCAGGAGAGGTTGGGTCAGTGTGATAGTGTGATCTGGGTTTGCTAGTTGTTACTTATGTGGAAAAGAAACAAACTTCTATTTAGGCCAGAGGGTAGAGCAAAGCACTCACCCCACAGGGAGAGTTTGAACATTTGCATTTCAAAGAGACAAGACATTTTCTGGATACTAGAAGATTTACATCTCAAAGGGGAAAAGCAAATATTGTTAATTGCAAGCTGTCAAAAGTAACTTCTACTGGGTGTGGTGGCTCATGCCTATCATCCTAGCACTTTGGGAGGCTGAAATGAGAGGATTGCTTGAGCCCAGGAGTTCAAGGCCAGCCTAGGCAACATAGTGAGACCTAAAAATAAAAAAATTAGCCAGGCATGGTGGCACACCCTTGTAGTTCCAGCTATTTGGGAGGCTGAAGTGGAAAGATCTCCTGAGTTCAGGAAGTAGAGGCTGAAGTATGCTGGGCAACAGTGAGACTCTGGCAAATAAATAAGTAAATACAGGCGACAATGACAGAGTGACACCTCAACTCATAAATAAATTAAAAATATAACTGCTCTAAGAGGGGACTCAGGAGCCTATTTGTCTGTCACCAGGTTTTGACTGGAACAAATGGTAAATTATTTCCATGCAGTATTCATTTTTCTCAGGCAGGCACTTTGGCAGGAAGCTGGGATAACCCTAAGGATATGACCTTCAACTGTTAGAAACTATACTAATGTTTGTTCAAGTCTCTCAGTGTGCAGAGGTGAATGAAATCATTTTGGCCAAGAGTCTGAAGCTTTCATAGTCCAGGGTTAGGGTCTAGTCAAGAAGAGGACTCAGAGCAGCTTGACTTGTTTGGTTAAGGAGAGAGTCTTTATCACCTGGTGGAAACCTCAGCTCCTGGTCTGGATACACAGTAGGGGCCTGGGATTTATAGACTGATTGCTGCTCTGGACACTTTAGGCTTGACGTTTCCATGGGTGGATGGCAATTCTGGGTTTCTGATCTGAGGAAGGAGACCACTCTTCCCACATCTGCTCTTGGAATAGGAATGACTTTCTCTAACACTGTATTGAATGGTGTTGTTAGCATACTTGCAAGTCTGTTATTGGAAAATAGACACCTTGTATACAGCTCACTGTAATTTTAAGGAGACAAATCTTGTAGTTGGTATACAGGGTTGTACAGGCATGCTTTGAAGAAGAGCTTCTTTTCTAAATTTTGTCTTAGTGCCCTGAGGCTTGAGGCTCTGCCCTCCACTACGGTGGCCTGACTGGGAGGAGGGAGAACACAGTAAACTAGAAGCTACGTGATGCTGAGGTCCTGCACATCTCTCTGCTGCCACTGACCTGATAATTTCATCTGCTCTGAGAGAGGAGGCATGCCCTCCTGTCCCTGTGCTGGCTCTGTCCATTTTGTGTTGGTGTCTGGCAGGACCCTGTCCCATTCTATCATCACGATGTTCACTATTTGACTCCCTCTATTGTATGAGTTCCTCCAGCTCAGGTAGTCTCGTTCATCTCTGTACTCCTGGGTCTAGGCCAGTGATCCAAGTCGATCAATGTTGCCCAATTGAATTAGTGAATGAAATTACCTAATCTCAGTGAACTGCGATTTCCTCATCTATAAATGAAATGGCCTGCCAACAGTAAGATGATAGCCCTGACATCATGCACCCCACGGTGCAAAATATTAAGCAGCTACTGTCTAGCTTTTCAGCAGACATCAGCAATTTAGATATTTTCTGTACCTTCAGTCTTTCAAACATAAGTGAAAATAATTATACACAGAAGAAAATAAAATTGAATGAAGAGAATAAGTTGTTTATAAAGCAATTTGTTATAATTTATTATTTTTTTCTTAATAATGAGAACTTTTAAAGGTTAGTTTTCTGCGAGACTTTAAATGTTAGTTTAAAAATATGTTTCTGTGGCACGGGTAGTTCTTAAATGTTGGACTTCTCTGGTATGGAGTATTTGCCCTTTGAAATGTTTGTTCCATCTTCAGACTTGCAAATAAGTTAAATTCCAGGAAAATAATAAATGTAAAATAACCCTGTGGTTCTGTTCATTCATCATTTCAGATTCTGCACCATGAACTAATAAATAAGTGCTCCTATGTCGATCCAGGGAGTAAGTGATAGATTTTGCAACTCAGCTTCTGGATTTATAAATTGAATTTGTCATATACAAATGATGTTTCATGAGAAAGAAGATTCAATGATTTGTAAATCTTTCCCTTATATCCCCACTGCCACTGCCTGGGCACTTTACTTCAATTTTGGCTTTATTTTCACTATGGACATTGATTAAAATGACATTGACATTGCCCAGAAAGTAGAAGCAGTCTTTAGCACAAAATATTGCTCTGATAAGCAAGCATAAGTCACTGAGATTGAAATGTCATCTGTCTTAGTTGGTCAGCCACATACTCTCCATGAAAATTCTCAGTAGAGAACGAGGAACTCATTTTAAGCAATGACACTTTAGATTTGCTTCGAGTCATTGGCATCTCTTTATGTCTGGATGTCAGATGTTGGCTTGGTGCCTTTCTCCCTTTCAGGGAGACATTTTGAACCCTGCTGCCCCAATATTCTCATGGATGGTGGCCTTTGATTCTTCTAGATTCAAAATTTGACTCTTGTACTTCTCCTGCCAGTCCTCCACAATGTATTGGTGGTAGGGGTCGTTGGAATGCTCCTGTCTCTTGGATTTCACTGTGCTCACCAGGATGGCTACAATGATGAAGGAGAACATTCCAATCATCACCATGAGGTACAAGATGACATAGTAGAAGTTCTCTGCATCCACTTTGGCTTGGAGTGCCTCTTGTTCAGCTGTCGTGTTCCTGCGCCAGTGGTCCATATATGTAATAAAAACTTTTTTGAAGACATCTTCCAGTGTCTGTGTGAAATTAGATAAAGTAGGCATGTTTCTCTCCTGCTGCAATTTAGATAATAAAATAGATGAACAAGGTTAAGAAAACAGATCCTTTCTGCATTTGGCTACCTTAAGCGAAGGGGGGGAGAGAGGAGGGAGGGAGGGAGGGACATGCCAGGGAAGTAATATTATTTCTTCTTAACCTGGCTGATGATTGACTGAGTGCACATTTTGTTAATATTTAAAGTGATCAAATACATTTTATTCATTTTCTGTATACATGATTATGGTATAATAAAAATTTAATGAAGGTCATAAAACTATATACATTTTGATATCTATGTATATATGTAAATAAATGTATACCTACGAAAGTGGAGAAAAGGCTGGAAGTAAATAGATCAAAATGTTAATGGTGGGATGCATTTAAAGATAAATCTTTTTTCTTTTATGCTTCTCTCATGTTCTAAATCTCCATGAGTAACCTTGCATTACTTCTGTTTTTAAAAATCAGTAACCTCCCAACAGCTAGAATAATGCTGCATTCATAACAAGCACTCAACAAACACCAGTGGAATGATGCTCTGTTTTTAGAGCATCGTGAGGCTTTATGTTAGACATGACATCGAGGCAAAAGATTGCAAAGGGCATTGACAGATTTTCCTATTTGTTCCATCTCCTACACCCAGGCAGCGCATTGTCCCAAGTATCCTAAAGGGATAAGTATATGCATCCATATTTGAGAGAAGTATTTTAGGTAAGTGATGCAAAGAAACAATCTGAGTGGCCACTCACATTTTTCAAATCCTTCTCTCCTTCTTCATCCTTACTATCCCTCCCCAGCCAACATCTCTCACTTGGAGGACACAATGCAACCAATACAGTGCCATACAATCCTCCCCCAAACCTTCTAACCGGGGTTATATGTGCCCCTTCTGCCCTGCACAGCGCTGTGCCCTTTTTAAAGAGAGAAATGGATCATGCCATCCTTGCTTTTAAAACAATGCAATAGCTTCTCGTTGTTCTTAGGATTATAATTCCTTAACAGGATTTCCCCAGCCTGGCTTGAGCAGGCTCCTGACACCTTCGCTATTACCCCCAGCTCACCATAATTTGGTCACACCTTACTCTTTCCTCCCAGACAGTAAGCTCTCTTGCCTTAGGGCATTAGCACCTTCTAGTCCCTCAGCTTAGAACAAGTTGCCTTCCTCTTCCACCTGCTACCTCCTCATTCTTTCGGTTCTAGCCTCCCTGTCATTTCTTCTGAGAAGACTTTCCTAACTCTACTTGAAATCAGTTCCCACCAGCATCACCACTACTTTCTCGAATAGCATCTTATTATTTTTCTTCAAAAGCACCCTTCACATATGTGGTATTTAGATGTATATAGCATGTGTGTGTGATTATTGGTTAAAGGTCTTATCTTTTCCACTTGACTGCCATGTGTATCGACTTTGACTAGCTTGATATAGCACATGTCTGGCAGAGAGTCTGACATATAAAAGGCACTTGGTGGATGTTTGATGAATGAATTAAAGTGCCAGGCACTATGCTAAGCTTTGGAAATGGGAACTCTGTGAGAGTCTCAGTTTTATGGGAGAGAGCAAATAAATGACAATGCAATGTGCAAAGTGTTGTAACAGGTAAGAACAAAGAGATAAGGGAACTCAGAAAATGAGGCTGAACATGATTCATAGATGGGGCAAGTGAATGTAAACAAAATGGGAAGGAACATGGGCAGCAGGTAAACCTGTGACTAGCAGGAACCTGCAGGCCCAATCAGTAAAACCCAAACAACCTTGTCATGGGCTTGCCTGCTACTGTGTTCTAAAAGGAATGCTCCCTCTCTTTAGCATGTGATTTTCTTTCAATCAGTAAAACCCAAACAACCTTGTCATGGGCTTGCCTGCTACTGTGTTCTAAAAGGAATGCTCCCTCTCTTTAGCATGTGATTTTCTTTCCTTCTTGGAAAAGAAGTTTCACATCTCCCCATCTGGGGAAAAGGCACAAATAAACTTCCATGCATTTCTCCCGCAGAATATGCCTTCCCAACATTTGCCTCATTGAGAATTACTCTAAGATAATACCGTATATCCCTCTCAGTCTGATGTTTGAAGTTCTGTTATTCAGAGAGCCCTAAGATCTGTCTCTCCCTCTCCTCACCACACAGAGCCTAGTGGGTTGGAAGGAAGTTTTACAAGTTGATAAGTTTGTCCCGAGGTATACACCAAACACATTTTCTAAGCAATGTAACAGATATGTCCCCCCCCCAATTTAAAATACTGCAGTTCACTGTGAAAGAGTGTAACTTAAGCTGACTTTGATTCACTCTAAACTTTACCACTGGCTGTTTTACTCTTGAAGAGAGAAGTTCTACTCATTTGGGGTGAGTTCACACTAATTTTATCTATCAAGAGACAACCCTCCCACCCCCACTCTGTGCTATGTCAAGGTCAATCTTGAAAACTCAATGAGGCAGGATTACTTCACCTGTGAGTCTTTTCATCATCTGTTTCTTTTAACCCTTCTCCCCAGCTTCATTCAATATAGAAAACTGTGATTTTTGCCAGCTTATATATTTCCCCCGTGGTGCCCTCTAGAGAAAATTCAGGGTTTTTTGTTTGTTTGTTTGCTGTTGTTGTGAGCCAAACTGGAAAAATAAGTAGAGCAGAGGCAACTAAGAAAGAGCCAGAAGAGCTGAGTTTACCAAACAGAGGGCTGGCAGTGGGTCCAGAACAATACTAGGAATGGTGTTGTGGGCAGTTCTGTGTGTAAGAGTGTCCTGAGGAACTGAAGGGGAAGAAAACTGAGCCGGGGATGAAGGGGGCCTCGTTTGGATAGAGTCACACCCCCTGTAGTGTTCTTTCTGGGGTACTGTCAAGATTGGAATGATTCAAGGTTTTTTTTGGTTGCTGGACAGTGCCTCCATGAAGGAAACTCCACGTGAGCATGGAGTAGGCTCACCTCGTACCTGGGTCCCTCAAAGAGATAGTAGCTTCTCAAGCTCCAGAGTGATTTGCACGCCTCTGCCCGCCCTGCCTCCCCTGTAGCTCCTTGGTAGACTGTGTCACTGTGCCTGGAATTCCCTCGGTTATTCCTTTAAGTGGAAGAAGTAAAAAGATCCTAATAGTCTATGGCAAGGGTGACAGGCCAGGCTATATTCCCTGTCAACATCTTTGGGAGTGTTTTCATCAAAGCAATTCATGAGCTTCTCAACACATGTGAAAAATCCAGTCAAGAACTTGCCTCCTTGAGGGAGTGAGGCATAGGAGAGCAGGGTATGGGAGAGGACCCAGTATCCCAAGAGCTGCCCTTAGATTATGGAGCTGGAATGATCACTTGAAGTATTGGGGAAGAAATGGAGCTGGAAGGGAAGAGGAGAGAACAGTGAAGCAACCTTGACCTTCTGTGTGAGTTTTCTAGTGTTGTTTATTTGTGTGATCGTCAAAACCACTCTATAAATTTTTTCTTCCCTGATGTTTAGAGAGATGAATTAATTTGAATCATGATGACTTGAGAGTTTGCTGGGAGGCAGGGACAGTTTTTCCCATCTTTGAATCCCAGGTCCCTACACAACAATGGGTGCAGAGTAGATATTTACTAAAAGTTTGGTGAATGAATGAATGAGTGAACAACTGTTCCTCTCTGTAGAATTCAATGGGAAACTACCATGACAATGATTCTTATTTGTGGAGGGTGGGGTGCCGTGATGTCACAGATACCTTAAAAAATCAAACTATGTGATTTTATGTTTCCCCCAGAAAGTATACATATGCACATACAGGTTCTACATTCTATTTCAGGGGACTCCTGAGCCCTTAAGGCCCATCCAAGAATCTCTGCAACAAGATATCTTTTGAGATGAGGGACCTCAATGCTGAATTCCACTGGAGTCATTTGGGTTTGTTTCCAGGTATAGGCATGGCAGTGGGCACCAGTCCTCTAGAGTGAAGTGGCCAGTACTGCCCATTATGGGTTCAGCTCTTCTAACATGGACAAAGGCCCACTGCTAAGCAGATCAGGCAGTGCTTTTTGATAAGACATAATCAGAGAGATGAAAAGCACCTATGAGGATTAAATACCTATGTGCTGACCCCTGGCCAGGCTGAATACTAATGCATGTGATGTGGCTGAGTAGTCCATGTCTCTTTGCAACCACAGGCAGAAATACAAATCACAGTGTGTGAAAGCAATTCACTGAAGGACATTATGCCAAAACATACTCAAATTATAAGTGGGTCAATTTAAATTTTTGATTCCCAGAATAATTATTTAACTGATAGACATCAACCATACTTGGCATGTATACTTATCTTTTTTTTTTTTTTTGAGTTGGAGTCTCACTCTGTCGCTCAGACTGGAGTGCAGTGGCCGCTCCTGGCCACCGCAGCCTCAACCTGCTGGGCTCCGGTGATCCTTCTGCCTCAGCCTTCCGAGTAGCCGGAATTACAGGCGCGCGCTACCATGCCCAGCTGATTTTTTTGATTTATTGTAGAGATGAGGTCTCGCTGCCCAGATGGGTCTCGAACCCGCGGGCTCAGGCAATCCACTCACCTCAGCCTCCCAAAGGGGCAGGATTACAGGCTGAGCCACCGAGCCCGGCTCTATACTTATCTTAGGTGTTTACTTTAGTAATGCTAAGACAATTATTAATGTTCTTTTGAATACTATGAAGTTGCCAATTATATAGGTTAAAATGATAAAATATTGTCAGTTTCTTGTGTTTCAAGCTAACACAGTCTACATTTCCAGTAATGGTTCTTGCTGAGTCATAGAACAGAGTGGGCCACTAGAGAGTATTTAGGCTGGCTTGCTCTTTGGTAGGTGGGATAATTATACCCTAGAGAGCTTAAATCACCTGTCCAAGATCAAGGGCTCTCAAGTTGGCCACAGTGCATGAACTAGAACCCAAGTCACCCAGACCAGTGCCTAACATTCACTGCCCTAGCAGAGGTCACACATTCCAATAACGTTGTTTCCATTGCCTGTGGCTGGTCAGCTCAACTGGGTGAAAGACCAAGACCATGGTTTGAGCCTACACACATCATTAGTTGTCCCCTGTCTCCAAGCTACAGAATGATCCCCTAATTCCAGCTGTCTCTGTCACAAGTGTGTGTTAATACACAATAAGGCCAAACTGGACACTATAAGGAAAGTAACATTCATTTGACCCCCAAGTTCTCTTTTCTTGAAAGATGGTGAATCATTGGCATCACCTGGGCCAACAAGGCAGCAAACTCTTACTTTTTTTATATCAAGAAGAGATAAAGATATAATTACTTACATTTATCATGATTCCCCCACTAAAAAATCTTTCACTGAGGACCAATGGGAGACCTAAACTTCACCTGCACGATTAACACTTATGTACCTAACCCTGAATTGTACCCCACATCTTTAATATATAAAAAAAGAATCTTTCAAAATTTTCATCCAAAGGCAATTACCAAAGAAGTGCATAAGGAAAACACAAGAAAGGAAAGAAGGAAGGAAGGGTGGGAGAGGGAGCTAGGCCAACTACCAGGAAAATAATTCCTTTTCTAGTTTTCTGGAAAAGGAAAATAGGTAACTTTGTAACTTAATTCCTCAAAAATATAAGAATGTATAATAAAACCTACCTATGTGGTGTGTGGACAGTATGTAATTCCTCTACAAAGTCAGCCTTCTCTGAACCTTCTTGCTGGTGTTAGCGAGCTCTCTTCGGGATCGTACATAAATCTCAGTCTGCTAGCCACCGTCAGCTTTCCACCAGCTAAGCCCTGGTTAACTGCAGCCCACAATCCTAGGCTTTTATGAACCCAAATGTTTAATCTAATCTTATGTGGAAAGTTAAATACTGACTGGCAGTTGGGAATTAACCTTGGTGCCTGATGGGGTGTGCCATGTGGAGTCTGACTTTGGGTAGAGCGGTACGAGTTCCCTCTTTGGGCTCTGTGATACCAGCTCCAGCGAGGGGAGGGCCTGGGCACAGTGAGCATCTCTCCCCAGGAAAGTCTTCTCTGTAGGGCTGCCTCAGTAGACAGCACCATTCCTACTAGAATACATGTGGAAGGACTGGACCCCGGGAGAGGAGGTGTCTCTGGGTGGTTGGTCTGGGTTGAGGAGAAGGTCAGTACAATTCCAGGTATGTGCCTCTGTTCTGAAGACCTCCTCATGATCTAAATTTTGTGTAAATACCCCTCTCTGGGACAATTTCCAAATGACTTTATAACAACTTTGTTGTCTTGTAAAACAGTAACTGGCCACAGAGGTACTATATGGAGGAGATAGAAGCAAGACCAACAAAGTATTTAAGCACCCATTGTTCTGGCCTAACAAACCAACTGTGCACTCCCTCGGGTCAGTCAGAGACAAGAGGCCAAGGGCTAGAAGAAATGGGCATTTAATCTAATACCATGGAATCAAGGAGCGAGTCAGTGTAGTCACCCAAAAAGCTCGCTCAATTTACTCAGAATTTATACTCCATAGTTTCTCACTCACTTGTGGCTAAATTAACAAGGGCATGACTCAGGACTCCTAATCCCTTCACCCATCCCTAAAGCTGAATTGACAAGGCCTACGAGTAGTTTCAGCATGACTCAAGATCTCCTAACCATGTTAATGTTTTAGAGTAGCTTGTGGGGTTTATAACTACAGGGACTTTACATTTTATAGTTCCTTAAAGTAGGGGGTGGAAGTTACAACTGTCAAAGGAGCCACTTTGATAATTTTAGATAAATAATTTTGAATTAAACATGAGGTATGTAAGAACCTCCAATCCTAGAGCCTTGGCCTATAACATTAGCAAGACCTACACAAGCTCTGTCTACCAAAACTTCCTTTTCTACCATGAAAACCCTTGGAATTGGGAGTAGTGGGGCTTCATAGTTGCTATCACTTAGGAGTACCTACCGTGTGCTTTTATTATTTTAGCCTCAGGTAATCACTGCCACAACCCAATGTAGAAGGTACCATGAAGTTGACAGGCCGGGCACAGTGGCTCACACCTATAATCCCAGCACTCTGAGGGGCAGAGGTGAGAGGCTTGCCTGAGCCTACAGGTTTGAAACCAACCTGGGCAACTTGGTGAGTCTTCATCTCTACAATAAATCAAGAAAAATTAGCTGGGTGTGATGGCGCATACCTGTAGTTCCACCTACTTGGAAGGTTAAGGTGGAAGGATCACCTGAACCCAGCAGTTTGAGGCTACAGTGAGCCACCACTGGTGGCCATAAGCATGCCACTGCACTCCAACCTGGGTGACAGAGTGAGACTCTGACTAAAAAAAAAAAGAAAGAAAGAAAGAAAAAAAAAAAAATTGACAGCTGAGGAAATTCAGGCACAGAGAGGTCAATAGGTCAGGATGGCATAGAGGTGGAGCCAGGATTTAAATTCAGTCTGAGTGGCGGCCCAGAGGTTACCCTCAGTCAAAATCACTTCACGGTCAATACAGCTGGTCAATACTCTAATCCTATTGTAGTTGTGTGAAAGGAAGGCTAGCTTTGTTTTAAAACTGGAGATTCTCGACTGCATGTTCTCACTCATAATCGGGCCCTGACCACTGGTCACAGGAGCACAGGGGTGGGATCAGCAGATGCTGTATGCTGCTAGGGGAGGCAGGGAGAGAAGAGGGAGGGGGCATGTGGTAACACACTGGGTACCGGGTCCACTGTCAGGGGGAGAGAGGGTTAGCTAGAAGCCCAAACTTCACCTGCATGCAACTTACTTATGTAGTAAATCCTTGCTTGTACCCAACTTTAAAATAGAATAATAATGACAATTTAAATAAATAAAATAGGAGTTTCTCACTAAATGGTTCTCTGAACCTTGTGGCTTGAAGCACATTGGGTGGCAGGAGGCAGATGGCTAAGATTTTAAATGACCTACAACACATTATGGCAAAGTGTGCATATTCAGAGAAATACAAGGATCTCTGTAACCCTGCACCAACCTCTGTTTGCATCATTTGTCCTCATGGATTGCCTTCACTGATTAAGGTAAGGCAAACCCAGTCAGAAAGGGATGGTGTGATACAGTCAGACTCAGCTGACAGGGTCTCCATAGAAATGGAAGCA
Source organism: Cephalopachus bancanus (assembly GCA_027257055.1). Taxonomy (NCBI): domain Eukaryota; kingdom Metazoa; phylum Chordata; class Mammalia; order Primates; family Tarsiidae; genus Cephalopachus; species Cephalopachus bancanus. The sequence continues at coordinate 852,580 of JAPVLO010000260.1, read as the reverse complement.
AGACATTCAAGTGAGAATTCTGCAGGGAGATTGTGCCACCTGCCGATGGAAATGGGAACAGAAGTCAATTTCCTCACTCCTAAAGCAGCCCTCGCTGTTTAACTTCCTCCTTGAATTTGCCTAGTGCCCAGGGGAAGAGAATCAAAACAGCGCGCTAGTCTTGGGTGATTAAAAGCAGAACTGGAAGGTGATATATCATGGAGGCTGACAGACTAGTTGGGCATATGACTTAGCATCCTCAATTTGGGGATTCTTCATCTGTAAGATAGAGACACTAAGAGTTCCTACCTCATTGGAGTTGTTATGAAAGTTAAATGGGATAATGGATATAGAGCACTTAGTACAGAACTGGCACGAGGTGAGATAGTAAGTGCCCTGTACATATTAGCTATTGCTATTATTTGTAAGCGAAATAAGTAAGAAGGCATGCCAGCGAAAAGGAGAGCATGAGCAGACCTCATCAAGGGAAAGCATAGAATGTTCTAGCACCAGGTGACAAGTAACTCCTTAACGGTTTATTTTTAGGTCGCTCTTACCCATGACCTGCTACACAATTCACAAATATGAGGTTAAGAATTTGGAATGAGATGGAGACCTGAAAAAATGGATGCAGAAGCCCAAGTACCAATTCGTGGCTGGAGAAGAAAATGGAAGAGAAAGAGTTGGCAAATGTTTCTCTCTAACAGGCCTCAGCCTCCTTGATCTCTGCAGCAGGCTCTCAATAGATTCACTCAATGTCATCCCCAACAAGAAAGTAAGATGGTGTCTGCCCAGAAAACAAGTTGTGTAAAAGCAAATATTTTCTTTGAAAATCAACTGGCAGCACACACCCTTATAGAACTCTTTATATGTTTTTAGAACACCAAAGAGTTGAGTTTGCTTTTGGATTTAAATTTGGATGTTATTAAATCCCACATCCAGCACCAACAAAAAACAAGATTCTTTCAAAAGAGAAGAGCTGTAAGAGACATTGTCATGGAGTCTGCCTTTCAAGCTACTATTACTGCTTTGAGGGCCGCAGTGTGGATAGAAACCGACAGGCTACCATGACCTCTTCTTTTTTTTTTTTTTTTTTTTTGAGTTGGTGTCTCACTCTGTTGCCCAGGCTGGAGCACAATGGTATGATCATGCCACCGCAGGCTCGACCTGAGTACCTGGGACTACGGGTGCGTACCACCACACCCAGCTAATTTTTTTATTTATTGTAGAGACAAGATCTTGCCAAATTGCCCAGGCTGGTTTTGAACCCCTGAGCTCAGGCAATCCTCTTGCCTCCGCCTCCCAAAGTGCTGGGATTGCAGGTGTGAACCAACCATGACTTCTTAAATAAAACAAGACTGCTAATAACGAATGAATGGGAAATACAGAAAGTTGGTAACTTTATTGGAGAGCTTCAAATCAGTTGGTGCCTCTCTGCCTCAAACCAATCCTGTGAAGAGATACATTGAATACCCTATCTATTGACTTCCTCTTAGGGTAGGTGTGGATATTAGTCTCTACAACCACAACACTTGCTTCCTCCTCCGCATCCTCCCAGTACAATTATATCACAAGTTAGGGTTAAATCCTACTTTGGAGTTTGCATTGTTATGACGGCATAAACATTGTTGTCTGGCGAGCCAAGTAGTAAACTGAAATTACATCTCTCCTATACAACTTTTTGTTTTTTCTTGGAGTTAATAATTCTTTTTTCCTCTCATTTTTACTTAGCTATTTTTGAACCTCTTTCTGTAGCCCTCATGCTCTTAGTACAATTTCTACATGGTCAGCCTCATCAGATAATCTATCCATTTCATCCCTCCCCGCCCCCGGCCCCCCGCCCCGAGAAACCATCTCTAGAGGCACCATCCTCCTTCACCATCCTTGGCTGTTTGCTCCCTAAGGCCTGCCATAGAGCTACCATTTTGGAATTCTTTTTATCCTTCTCCCTGGCTGGGATGCTTCCCTTCCACTTTCTTGAGGAACAGGGCACCTGATGTTTTCACCCTGTTGAAAACAGATGTAGGCTTTTTAAAAATGAAGTTCCTCAAAATTGACTGAAAGTGAAAAGTCAAAATGGAGTTTAGGAGAAGCTGTTTCACAAAGCAGTTCCCTGAAGTCTGGCGTAATCCAAAGACTGACAATATTCCAGAGCAGAATTTCCTATCATGTTCAATGGAAGGCTACTAAATGATACCAGAAACGGGTTCTGAGGCCCAGTGAACTGCCACTTCTGCTATGTGAGGACTTTGGATTAACCAAGTTAGAGGTTTCTTTGTGGTAGGCATTCTTAGAGTCTTTAATATGATCTGAGCACTGCAAATCTCCAAGAGGGGGGTAAATACGTGTGCAGCATTTTCAAAATATATTTGATGGTAGGACCTTTCTTTTTTTTTTTTTTTTTTTTTGAGTTGGAGTCTCACTCTATTATCCAGGCTGGAGTACAGTGGCATGCTCACGGCCACCATAGCCTCAATCTGCTGGGCTCAAGTGATCCTTCCGCCTCAGCCTTCCAAGTAGCTGGAACTACAGGCATGCGCCACCACGCCTGGCTAATTTTTTGATTTACTGTAGAGATGAGGTCTCACCAATTTGCCCTGATTGATCTCAAATCCCTGGGCTCAGGCAATCCTTGCACCTCAGTCTTCCAAAGTGCTGGGATTATAGGCGTGAGCCACTGTGTCTGGCCAAGACCCTTTTTTTCTTTACCACAAAGCATCTTTTAGGGCCAGTGGTGCACAGCTCCAGTGGTACCTAGAATACAGATCTGAACCAGTGGTTTTGAACATTCATAGTTGTGAATTCTGGTAACTTCAAACACATCCCAGCTCAGTTATGTCTCTTCAAACTTCCATCAGCTCCCACCAGGACTGCTGGCTTGCTCAGTGCTTCGAGCCTCCTCTCTTTGTCCCCATTCACAATTTCCAAGAGTGACCAGTGTGATCTTTTGGAAACTAAAGTCAGAACATACTTTCCCCTGCTTAAAACTCTGTTGGCGTCCTATCGTCTTCAAAATAACATCCAGACTGTTTGGTGCAGCCCATCAGGCCATGGAGGAGCTGACCCCCAGTCCTCTCTAAAATGTTACTTTCTTCTCACACTGTCTGATCCTACTTCCCTGCTCTTTTTGTTTCTGCCTTAGCATCTTTATTAATTTCTCATTGCTATTGCAGCAAATTACCACATACTTAGTGACTTAAAACAACATAAATTTATTATCTTAAAGTTCTGGAGGTCAGAAGTCCCAAGTGGATTTTACGGAGCTAAAATCAAGGTGTGAGCAGAGCTGGTTTATTTTGGAGACTCTGTGGGGAGAAACAACTTCCTTGCTTTTTTCAGCTTCTAGAGGCCACGGTGGCCCACGTTCTTTGGCTTTTGGCCCTCTTCCTGGCATCACCTCAACCCCTCTTCCCTCCCTCCCTCCCTTCTTCCTTTTCTTCCTTTCAAGATAGGGCATTGCTTTGTTGCCCAGGCTGGAGTGCAGTGGTATACAACCATAGCTTACTGCAGCCTCAGACTCTGGAGTTCAAGGGATCCTCTTGCCTTAGCATCCTGAGTAGCTGAGACTACAAGCATGAGCTACCATGCCTATTTTTTTTTTTCTCCTGTTTTCTTTTTTTGTAGAGATGAGATCTCACTTTGTTGCCCAGGCTGATCTTGTACTCCTGGTCTCCAGTGATCCTCCCCCCTTAGTCTCCCACAACCTCTGCTTTCATGGTTGCCTATTCTACCAGTTACTCTGACCCTCTGCCTGCTTCTTATAAGAACCCTTGTGATTGTACTTAGCCCCGCTAGATAATCCAGAATCATCTCAAGATCCTTAACTTAATCACACCCTCAGAATGCATGTTACCCTGTAAAGCAACACATTAATGGGATCCAGACATTAGGACATGGACCTCTTTGCAGGGCTTTTATTCTGTCTTCCATAGCATCTTTGCACCTGCTATTCCCACTGCCTGTGTTGTTTTTCCCTCAGATCTTGGCACAGCTTCTTCCTTCTTTGCTTTGAATGACATTTTCCTCAGACAGGCTTTTTTCCTCCCACCCAATCTGCAATACTGACTCCCACTCGGTCACTGGTCACCCAGCTTTATTTTCCCGATAGCATTTTTTATTATCTGAATTGTACAGGGCTGCCATGACCTGTAGCATAGACAGGACAGTGCACAACCCAGGGGCTAGCATTCACTTAGACTAAAGTGTGAATGGAGTCTGTGCATGGCCTACATAACTATGCATAACTGAAGTTATCCAGTTTTATTGACTGTTTTTTTGTTTTTCTGTCTCTAACAGAATTTAAATTCCATGACAACAGGGACCTTGTCCCATTCTGTGTCTGGTTTAACAAAAGAGCTCTCATTGTATCCCAGAATGGTGGTGACAACTCTGGATTCTGGCTATGATGAAATCAACAACCCCCTCCCAATGTACAAGATAAGAACATTTTTCCAGTGAAAAAGGTACTGGAAAAAGAAACTTTTCACCTTTTCAAAAACATTAAAAATACTTGAAATATGGGGCTCACGAAATAGGAATCTTTCTCTGGTACTATTAGCATGAGCACAGTGGTTTTGTGGAAAACTGGAAATGACTGCACTGAGAATGTCTGGAAGTCGCATACACACTGAGCTTCTACACTCGCTCTATGCCCAATTCAGAATATTAGAAGAAATGACAATGATTCTGGAGTGGACAACACCATCTGACTGAGGAACTACTAGAATTTTCTTCTTCTTTAAGCTATAAACAAGCGAGACTGTTTCCAACAAATGTGGCTTCCCCCAGCACTTCCAAAAGTGCGGGGTTTCTTTTGTTTAGCAACAAATAAACAACTTTGCAGAATGCTTTCGAGATGCTACTTCAGTGATCCGTGTTAAAGTTTCTTTGCTTTAGACAGAGTCTTCACTCATTATGCTCCCCAGGCTTCACTGGCACCATGCTTCTGGGATTGAGATACTCATCACTGAGACTCCGTGGGCCTGCTTTGCAAAGCGAAAGGATGCCTCAGCTTCCTCATGTTCTATTTTCCTTGACACTATTCAACTTGAGAGGGGCCCAAAAGAAACAATGACTGATGTTATGAACCTGATGGCAGAGAATAGCCTTTAATTTCTGCTATTGGAAAATGAATGTAACACAGAGATGATGAGGACTGTATGTTACCTTGTAGTTTCTGGGAGAATTTCTTCCCCAGTGCATTGATTAATCTTACCATGATATCAGGGTTGTTTTACAAAGATGATTTTCAAAGAGGAAGAGAATCAAAAACAGGAAAGAATCTCCACAGGTATGCAGGCTATAGGTGTGCAGGGGTTAAAACTGGATGGGAAGATGATGGGGAGACCTGGAACCCAAGGGGTGACAGCCCTGGGGCTTCCTTTCTCACAGGAACTATCAGAGGACAATGGGCTCTTGTAGGAGAAAGCAGATCAACCCACACAGGATGGAAGAAGGGCTCTCCTGAACAAACTATCTCCTCTCCTCTTGCCAAGAATCAGGCCTGCCTTTTTGGTTTCTGTTTCAAGCCCAGGGTCCCCTTACGGCATCCAAAAAAACCTTTTCAGATGTGTGGTGCTTTTTGTTTAGTTTTGATTAGGAAGTTTTTTTTTGTTTTTTTGTGGGATTTTTTTTGAGTTGGTGTCTTACTCTGTAGCCCAGGCTGGAATGCAATGGCACTATCATGGCTTACTGCAGCCTCTACCTACTGAGCTCAGGCAATCCTTCCACCTCAGTCTCCTGAGAAGCTGGGACTACAGGTGCGTGCTACCATGCCTGGCTAACTTAAAAAAAAATTTTTTGTAGAGACAAGGTCTTACTATGTTGCCCAGGCTGGTCTCAAACTCCTGGGCTCAAGCAACCCTTTTACCTCAGCCTCCCAAAGTGTTGGGATTACAGATGTGAGCCACCATGCCCTGCCAAGATTTTTGTAAACATTATATACTGAAAATTTTCCAAGAGAGTAGAATTTAGATGCTCTTACCACACACATGTGTGCACACACACACACATACACACATACACACACGCCCACACATGACATGGATAATACATTAATGAATAATGGTAAGATGTTAATGGATATGTAAAATAGATGTCTTAATTTGCTTGACTCATGGTAATCACATCACTGTGCATGTATATGAAATAATGTTGTACACTTTTAAATAGACAATAAAAATATTAAAATAATTAAAAGATAAATGTTGAACAATGAAAACATATATTATAAAAATTATTTTAGTTCGGAATGAAGACTAAATTATTTGCAAATAAAAATATTTAATGTTTTAATTCAAATATTCATTATATTCTATCATTGTTAGACAGATGATATCATTTTTAGACAGACGTATATTCTTGATAATGTCTTTCCTTATTCTCAGAGCACTTTGAGCAGATTTTCAAGTGGATTTTCTCTGGAACTTATATTTCTTTTCTTTTTTTAGCCAGAATTATTTTATTTTAGTTTAATAGCTTTAGGGGATACCAATAGTTTTTGGTTACATGGATGCATTGTATAGTGGCAAAGAAGTCTGGGTTTTAAGTGTACCTCCCACCCCCACCTGTGCACATTGTACCCGAGAGGTGATATTTCATCCTTCTACCCCTCCCCCCCTTCTGAGTCTCCAGTGTCTATTATGGCATTCTATATGCCTTTGCAGATCCTTAGTTGAGCTCCCACTTATAAGTGAGAACGTGCGGTGTTTGGTTTTTTGTTTCTGCATTAGTTCACTTAGGATGATGTTCTCCAATTCCATCCAAGTTGCTACAAATGGCATTATTTCATTCTTTTGCATTGCTGAATAACATTCCACGGTGTGTCGCATATATACCTTTTCATTACTCACTGATCAGTTGATGAGCATTTAGGTTGATTCCACATCTTTGCAATTGCGAATTGGGCATAAACATCCAAGCGCAGGTGTCTCTTTTTTTTTTTTTATAACAACTTCTGTTCGTTTGGGTAAATACCTAGTAGTGGGATTGCTGGATTAAACAGTAGATCTACTTTTAGTTCTTTGAGAAATCGCCATACCGATTTCCATGGAGGTTGTGCTAATTTGTACTCCCCTCAACAGTGTAGAAGCGGTCCCTTTTCACCGCATGGAACTTCTATTTCTGATTCAAAGGTGAAAGCTCAGGATGGAGAGTGTTCAGGGCAGGAGAAGCACCCGTGACTGCTCCCTGGGGACACACCCCATCACCACAGATTCCCACCCCCTCCCACTCTCCTGATGCTCTCAGATTTGGCCTCTGTGGGGACATCTGCCAAATCCAAGCACCTGCTCCCTTAAGAAATCTTTTAAACGAATTCTATTTCCTTCAAAATGTAGAACAAGCTCATGATCCCTTGCCTTGTCTTAGCAAAAACTCAGCTCCAGCCCTCTCTGGGATTCCAAAGTAGGGTAGCTTTAAGAATTTCCTTCCAATTAGCAGCCTCAAGGAGACAGCACAGCTGGACTGAGTCTCCAGAAAGGGAATGGCCTAGGGGAACCTGTCGTTCACATCTGGGGAATTCATGACCACCACATTCTGGTTTATTGTCTTTCAATCCTGACTAGACTGAGTGTTTACAACAGCATCCCTTTTGCTAGGGCTAGAGAAAGAAAATCAGACTCAAAGGCTGTGGTGTTCAAAATGGCCACACTGTGTCCCCACAGTGCTTCGGTGTGCATGACTCATAACACAGCAAAGTCCAGAGGTTTCCACCTCTGCATAGACCATAAAAACCAGGCTTGATATGCTCTGGGCAGGCGGCACTTCCCCCACTGTCTGCTCCAGCTGCCGACAGAAAGGCTTTGGAGGGTTGTTTTTTCTTTTTCCAATTGTTTAATTGATTTTAAAGAATGAAAGTTGCAATCATTCTATAAATTCCCTTTTTTAAAAAAAAAATTAAATGATTATAATCACATAGGAAATTGCAAAAATATTGAGTTCCATGTACCCTTTACCCAACTTCCCTCAGTGGTAACATGAGAGGTAAATATAGTATGATATCAAAAGTAGGAAATTGATATTGCTACAATCCTTTTGGCTAGACCACAGATCGTGTGTGTGTGTGTGTGTGTGTGTGTGTGTGTGTGTGTATCTAGTTATAATTTTACCAGATGTATAGATTGGGGAACTACCACCACATTCAGGACACAGAACTGCTCCATCATCTTTCAGGGTCTTCCTCACTCCTTAATAGCTTCCCCCTACCCCATCGCCAGCCCCTGGTAACCATTACTTGAGTATCCCTCTCTGTGCATCCAGCATCTTGAGAAAGTTATAAAAATAACACAGTGGGTAACCTGTTGAGATCAGTCTTTTCCCACTCAGCATAATGCCCTTGAGATCCATCCGAGTTGTTGTGTAGATCAATAGCGAGTTTCTTTTTATTGCTGGATAGTGTTCTGTTGTATGGCTGTTTAACTATCCACCCACTGAAGAACATTTGAGTTGTTTCCATTTTCTTGCTATTACAAATAGAGCTGTTGTAAACGTTCATGTGTAGGTTTTGATGTGAACATAAATTTTTATTTCTCTGGGCCAAATGCTCCAGCATACCATCGCTGGGTTAGGTGGCAGGTACGTGTTTAATTTGACAAGAAACTGCTAATTTAGTGCCCAGTGTTGCTGTACCATTTTACATTCCTATCAGCAATGAGTGAAAATTCTAGTTGCTCTGAGTCCTCACCAGTAAGGCTGTGTTTTTTCTATCCCTTGGTCATTTCTCCCTTTCAAAAATGTTCTATGATTCTCACTACCTTCCCTGTTTTCCCAGTCTCAGGAAGAGCTGTCTTTTCTTTACAACATCTCTGGAAACTTGTCAAAGGTTAGGCAGGACTTATGATCTTGTTCGAGCCTCTGGGAAAGGTCTTGCCCAAGAAATCTGACCTGTGCTTTGCTTCCATTAGAGAGGCCAGGCTTCAGCTGCACTTTCAGATTCTCCCATGGCTCGACTCTAAAGCAACACTGCATTATCTACTCTCAGGAAATTACTAACAGCCCCAAAGTTCAAATACAATCTCAACTTACAGCCCACAGTCAGCTTTTTCAGGTTCACCCAGCTCTCTGCCCATCAGTAATGTCAACAGTCATTGCTACTAGCTCAGTTACTCTCATTTATTAAGTACTTACAGTGTGCCAGGCAATGTGTGAGGAATTTATACCATGACTCTGGTCTTTAGACTACCCAGCAAGATGGTTATAAATAACCCCGTTGGATAAGTGAGGAAAAAACGACTACAAAAAGCATAAACTCTGACTCAAAATTTTAGAAATAAAGGAACCAGATTGTTCTTTTGCACAACCTCTCACAATTCAAGATGTATATAATATTGGTTTTGGTTATCAAAATGGCTTTTTTGGCTGGGCATGATGACTCAAGCCTGCATTCCCAGCACTTTGGGATGCCGAAGCAAGAGGATTTCCTGATCCCAGGAGTTCAAGACTTGTCTGGACAATATAGTGAGATACCATCTCTACAAAAAAATTTAAAAATTAGCAGGTCATGGTGGTGCACACCTATAGCCCCAGCTACTCTGGAAGTGGAGGTGTATCGCCTGAGCCCAGGAGGTCAAGGTTACGGTAAGCCATGATCATGCCACTGCACTCTGGCCTGGGCAAAAGAATGAGGCCCCAATTAAAAATAAAATAAAATAAAATTTTAAAAAGACCTTTTCTGTCATTTTCTGAGTTTGAATGTGCTTCTCTCTTCCAGGGTTTTATGCTTGAAATTTGGGTAGCTGCAGCCAGGTGGCGCCAAAGCAAAGTTTTATTAATCCAATGGACCAGCTAGACCTCATAAAAGGCCCCAACAGATTCTGATATCATGGTGCATATTTCCAATCCAACTACAGCATTTCTAGCACATTAAGCTCAATAGTGATTAACATCTCTAATCTGTATATCTGTCTAAAATGATATACTTACAGCAAAAAATAAATACAACTGCTAAACTGCTAGGTATAATATAAAACACTTTTTGCCAAATATCAATTGCTTTAAACTGCTGTTTATTCTTAACTTCAACTTTTCTGAATACAGATGCTCCTAAGAAACAGATGTGCTCCAGGTCCTACAGCATTTTGAGTGATTAAAAGCCATACATCTCTTTGCAGTTCTCTGTGTAGATGAAGTTAAAACATAACAGTAGCTTTGGTTAATATTGAGTTGGTTTGAAAAATGTTTTAAGAGCTTAAGTCCTTTTGTTTTGCTTGTCAATGCCCAATTTCTCACAACCTACCAATTTCCCCCTGTTTCTATCTACATAGATAGATTATTTTCTTTTTCTTCCTTCTCCCATAAAAGGAAACAGACAACTGCTTCATATATGCCTCTTGTCCCAGTGACCTCTCATGATTGTTTTTCCTAGTTGGGATATTTTCTATACAGAAACTTTCTTTCTCGTTTGCTTTTCTTTGAATTTTAAGAAGGGTGATCAACGTGTGCTAGTTTGCCTGGGAACTTTTCCATCTGTGTCCTGGGAACCCCCTTAGTCCCAGGCAAAGCAGGATGGTTTGTTACTCTAGCTTTAAGTTTGATTAAAGGTTAACCTGCTTTGAATTTAAGATTAAGATTCAACTTCAACCACAGACCTATTTTTCATTCATTCATTCAGCAAACATATGTTAAGTGTAACTTAACTCCCTCTACCATCCCCAATACATCTAAGTGTTTCTTAACATTTCCAACTTTCACTGCAGTTTTTTGATGCCAATGATGTGTATGATATATCTTCTTTTTTTTTTTCTTTTTCTTTTTTTGAGTTAGAGTCTCACTCTGTTGCCCAGACTGGAGTGCAGTGGCACGCTCCCAGCCACCGCAGCCTCCACCTGCTGGGCTCCAGTGATCCTTCCTCCTCAGCCTTCCAAGTAGCTGGAACTACAGGTGCGCACTACCACGCCCGGCTAATTTTTTGATTTATTGTAGAGATGAGGTCTCGCCAAGTTGCCCAGGTGGGTTTCAAACCCGTGGGCTCAGGCAATCCACTCACCTCAGCCTCCCAAAGGCGCGGGATTACAGGCTGAGCCACCGAGCCCGGCTATGATACATCTTCTAAGACCTACAGTACTAAACACGGCATCTAATCTAAATAGATACCTTACTAATGGCTATTAAATGAAAGGAAAACAATGAAGACCCCCTCTTTTCTTTGGGGTCATCACTCTAGCGTTTTACAAGCCCCTGCTGGAAGCTCAAAAAAGGTAGCAGAAAAAGATGCATGGGATGTCATGATGTCACATGGTCTTGGTTCAGATAGTAAGAGCAGTGTCCAACACTGCTGTAAAATCTGCCTCAAACTTCAGAAATTTTTGTTACCCTTCGGGAGCAAAATCTCTCCAAATTTGTTTTCCATGAGGTTAACATTTATATGTATGAGAAGTTAGTATTTAGGAGGGGTTTATAACTCAAGAGAAGTCTTAATTTTGCATCAGACCTAAAAATTGAAGAAGAGGAGGTCGTGGTGACTAGGACGGGGGAAGAGGAATTTGCCCAAGAGATTGTCCTTCATTTCCAAATAAGTTCTGTCTCTCTTTCCCAGCCAGACTCTCTATAAAAGGGAAAACTGAACAACAGGCAGTGGGAAAGAGAGCATGTCCGGGCAACTTTCTGTGAAACACGTACATCACGCTGTTTACAAATTCCTGTAGCCAGCCCCAGAATCCAAATGTAGACAACTCTGTTTCTGTAACTAAAATAGGCGCTTCTACCATGTGATTAAGGTGGCTACTGGGAGTTGGGGCCCTTGTGAGGATCATTTGCTGCAGCTGAGGCTGGAGGGGAGTGCAGGGCACAGGATTCTCCTGGGAACCTGGGCAGGTATAAAGTTTTTTAAAGACTGGTTTTCTGGTCCAGAAATCTCCCAGGATAGGCACATCTAAGATGCAGGGGAGAGCTGAGAGAAGTCCCAACCTGGCCCTTTCTTTGCTGTCACAGAGGATGGAGTTATTCATCCAAGAGATACCAATCCAGAAAGCCGCAACAATGTCCCCTCCCTGCTGGGGGCAGTAAAGTGTCTGAGCCAGCCAGCTCCTTTCTCAGCATGGTGTTTGGAATGCGCCCTCAACCCCCAACACCCGCATCACCATAAGACTTCCAACATATGGTTCCAATCAGCCACCCACTGTCTGGGTCAATAAGGAGGCTCGAATGTCTAGGATCAGGAGACATACAACACAATAAAACATTCCTTCTGAACCCTGGTCCTGAACTCACCATGCCTTTCACACCTGTGTACCCCTGGTCTTGAGATGACTGGGATGGCCTTCCTCCAAGAAACTCATCTTCAAGGTGCAGCTCAAGTGGCATTTCCTCTCCAAATATTCTCCAATCCCTCCCCATCCGGAAGATGCCATTGCTCCCTCCTCTGGGCACTGTAGCCACTCATCGCTAGGTCAGTCACCTTCACTCACAGTCACCTCTGACCCTGGAATCAAGGACTAGGTTTCATCATCTTTACACTAGCCTTGGCCCTGGTATAGTATCCAACATGGGCAATCACGTTGTTAAGTGACTTATCTTTCTGAGTCGTTGGAAGATGACATCCGGGTGCCAGGTATCTGGTCCACAGGCCAAGAGCAGGAGCAGAGGTGCTGTGCCCACAGCTGGTGGTGATTAAATCTTCCCACTAACTCCCTGCATCCTTAAGAAGGAGACCAAACATTCTCATCCTGGCTTCCAAGGCCTGGCGTGACCACCGTGTGCCCACCCTAGCTCACGTCATGTTGGACCTCTCATTCTCTGCCCTCCAGACTCCTTGGACTTCTCAGTTGTGGGAATGAGATATGGGCCTTGAGGGTCTCTGCACCCTGTTTCCCCTCCCAAACCTGTTCTTCTGCTACTCTCTCTCCACTCTCTACCTCACGTGCTCGCCAGTCAGGTCTCCACTGAAATACCACATCCTTGGAGATTATTTCCTGGACAGTTCCCCCACTCCATGTAGATGAAGTCTCTTCTTTTTTTTTTTTTTGAGTTGGAGTCTCACTCTGTCACCCAGACTGGAGTGCAGTGGCCGCTCCTGGCCACCGCAGCCTCGACCCGCTGGGCTCCGGCAATCCTTCCGCCTCAGCCTTCCACGTAGCTGGAACTACAGGCGCGCGCTACCTCGCCGGGCTAATTTTTTGATTTATTGTAGAGATGAGGTCTCGCTGCCCAGGCGGGTCTCGAACCGGCGGGCTCAGGCAATCCACTCATCTCAGCCTCCCAAAGGCACGGGATTGCAGGCTGAGCCACCGAGCCCAGCCTGAAGTGTCTTCTTGCATGTCTGCACCACATACCAGGTGCTGCTCTAAGTGACTTGTGTGCACACCCCCTACCCCCATTGGGGTCTGAACCTGGGAGTCTGGCCTTGGTTCTCTGTGCTTCCCGCCCAGCACTCAACTGTTGTTTACTTTTCTGCTTTCCAGAGAGCAAGAAATCTCTCTTCCACTGTCTTCCCAGTGCCTAGGCACAAATGAACTAATTAATGAACTTATGAATCAAACAAAGGGGACCTAGAGGAACCCAGGAGAAACAGTTTTGAGCAACCACAATCGAGCAACCAGAATTGAGGCAAGACCAAGCTTGAACTCCATCATGACCCATCACAAAAGAGGCTTCCAGAAAACAAAAGGTGACTGTTCCCTACCCAAATCAGTGAGATCTCGTGAGGTAATGGGGTCAGAAGGGAAAAGTCAACAGAAGAAACCCACAGCTTTAAGCTGAGTGTTTTTTCTTTTACTTTGGAAAGAACCAAAACAAATGTTTGTTACTGAGTTCTTAGGGGGGATGCGGGAGGCTGTGGCATGCAGCAAGAGGAAGGAAAATCAAGGATGGTCAAAATCTCTGATCTCGGATGCAGACTCAAGGAGCAGGAGGCCCTGCTGAAGTCACACTTGGATGCCAAACTCACGGTGCAAGGGAGGGCACTGTGGCTGCCAGTCCCAGCCCAGCACACACAGACGGCATTCACAGCCCTGCAGCCACAGCCGGCTCCCACCCGCCTGCCCTGCGTGCCCCCAGCAGCAAACAGAACTCTCTGTCTCGGTTCCTAAGTCAAGCCTGCACGGAATTAACTGTAATAATTGGCAGGTGGGCCTCTGGCTTCTGGGTTTCAATTCACCAGGGGCCCATGAAAAAAAAAAACAACTGAATGTTCTGCAGCAGCCAGTATTTAGCTTAGGCTCCGAGAAGCTTCAGCTTTCCATGACAAGAGACGACTGTGTGACTGCAGCTGCCTGGGCCAACCCGTGCTCCAGAACAGCCTTGGAGAAGAGGCCCCTCTGGCCAACCATCAGCTTGCTCCCAGGAGAAACAGGAGGAAATAGCCCTTTCCTTTGACCTGCTGCCCCTCCTGGGAGCACAAGACAGATAATGGAGAAGAAGGGAGTCTGGGAGGATTTCTTTCTCTGGGTAGAAGAGAGTGATCACCATCTGCAGGCCACAAATGCCCTTGTAGTCCTTCCCAGGAGGATGTGTGATGGTGGGGTGCTTGTACCAATCCATAACCCAGGAATCATTTTAACAATATCCACTGCCCACACTACAGGAGTTAGCCACTGCCACCACCACTCCTGTGATGTGGCCGTTGCAGGCATCACTAATCGACAGTTCTTACCTTTTCTCCTGTGTCTTTAGACATGCAGTCAGACTCCTTAACACGGCACCCCAGGAAGCCAGAACAAATTGAGAGGAGTTGGCATGAGAGCAGAAAAAGAGTAGCCACTTCTATTTTGTAACTCAGAAGAGGCCCAAGTTGTTGATTTATCTGTTTATTTAGAGACAGAGTCTCGCTCTGTCGCCCAAGAGCACATAGTTCACTGCAAAGCCTCAAGCTCCTGGGCTCAAGTGAATTCTCTCATCTCATCCTCCCAAGTAGCTGGGACTACAGGCATACCACCATGTCCAGCTAGTTAAAATTTTGTTTTTTCTTTTTGTAAAGATCGGGGTCTCACTATGTTGCTCAACCTGGTCTCAAACTCCTGGCCTCAAGCAATCCTCCTGCCTAGGCCTCCTAAAGTACTGAAATTATAGGCATGAGCCACCATGCCCAGCCCCAAGTTATAATATCATCAGAAAGTTTCAGTGAAGAGAATAATGAAGTGATGCCCTACTTTAGGACTGTGGCTTTGTGCTGGTTATTGCCCAAACAGGGTCATCTTGGGACTCCCAAAAAATCATCTGAGGCTGATCCTCTCGGAGGTTGGACAGGACTTCACTGGAGACCCAGAGCTGAGACAAACCCTGCCAGGGACACATTCTTTCTGCTCTTCTCACCTGCATTTGAAGCTTGTCCCTCAGCTGGAGTTGTTGTGGCCAGTCCGCAATAGCCGGCCACAGTACAAAGTCAATTCTGGGAGGCAGCTGTCCCCCCTCAGTGGCTCCCTACCATGTGTCTTCTCACCTGTCTTTCTCAGCAGGCCTGGTGTGGGCTTTTTTTTTCTCACTGGAAGTTAATGGGAAGTGCTGGTGTGGGAGGGTGTAGCTTCTAGGACTGGGAAACGGTGCAGGAATATCTTCCTGAGGTCAGGCCCACATCCCCCATGGAGGAGAAGGCCCGATGTTTATTTATGTAATTATTTAAAAATTTATTTAAAAATTTAAAAAATTTAAGTAGCTTTAGGGGAGTACAAATAGTTTGGGGTTACATGGCTGCATTGTGTAGTGGTGAAAAAGCCTGGACTTTAAATGTACCCTCCACCCTCACCTGTGCACATGGAACTCAATAAGTGATTTTTCATCCCTCCATCCTTCCCCCTCCCTCTCTGCGTCTCCAGTGTCCATTATGGCATCCTCTATTCCTTTGCAGATCCTTAGTTGAGCTCCCACCTGTAAGTGAGAACATGCCGTGTTTGGTTTTCTGTTACTGAGTTAGTTCACTTAGGATGATGCTCTCCAATTCCATCCAAGTTGCTGCAAAAGACATTATTTCATTCTTTTTGATGACTGAATAGTAGTCCATAGTGTATATATGCCCCATTTTCATTATCCACGGATCAGCTGGTGGGCATTTATGTTGATTCCACATCTTTGCAATTGTGAGTTGTGCTATTAGAAACACGCAGGTGCAGGCATTTTTTTTTTTTTTTAAACAACCTTTGCCCTACGTTTAGGCTCCAGGTAACACCAAAACTACTCTTGCATAGATCACTGTCCTTGTGACCCTGGACTTCCAACGGGCTTTAGGAAGATGGGTCCTTCCAGATTCCCTTTCCTATCCCTGTTTTTCCATACATTAGAGACAATACCTGGAAGCAATTCCAATAGTGCCTCCCTCTTCTCAGCTGGATGCTCTGTGTCCTCTCTCCCTCTCACCTAGTTGTACCCTGAGAGGGCTAAGTGCTTGGGTTTCCGAGTCAGACTCCCTGGGATTGGGGCTGCCACTTAAGTTCCCTAAATCTGTTTCCTCACTTGCAAAATGGGAATGATATCATCTCCTGGGATTGCTGTGAGGACCAAAATAAAACCCACACAAAATACTTAGCATTCAGTGAACCTCCATTGCATGCAGGCTATTACTAATAAAAGGTTGATATTTCAGCTATAGTGCCTCATAAAATTTACTTTTTTTTTTTTGTAGAGACAGAGTCTTGCTCTGTTGCCCAGGCTGGAGTGCAATTGTGTGACCATAGCTCACTGCATCCTCACACTCCTGGGCTCAAGTAATCCTTCAGCCTCAGCCTTCTGAGTAGCTGGGACTATAGGCATATACTACTGTGTCCAAATTTACTGTATTGAAGTGTACAATTCAGTAGCATTGAATATCTTCACAATGTAATGCAATCATCTACTGTCTAGTTCCAGAACTTTTTTATCACCCCAAATAAAACCCCTGTACCCATTAAACAGTCATTCCCCATTCTTTCCCTCCCCTGCCCCAGTGGTCCTGGCAACCACTAATCTGCTTTCTGTGTCTGTGGATTTGTCTACTCTGGACATTTCTTTTTTTTTTTTTTTGAGTTGGAGTCTCACTCTGTCGCCCAGACTGGAGTGCAGTGGCCGCTTCCGGCCACCGCAGCCTCGACCCGCTGGGCTCCGGCGATCCTTCCGCCTCAGCCTTCCAAGTAGCTAGAATTACAGGCATGCACTACCTTGCCTGGCTGATTTTTTGATTTATTGTAGAGATGAGGTCTCGCTGCCCAGGCGGGTCTCGAACCCGCGGGCTCAGGCAATCCACTCACCTCAGCCTCCCAAAGGCGCGGGATTACAGGCTGAGCCACCGAGCCAGGCTGGACATTTCATATAAAAAGAATCAGATAATATGTGGACTTTTGTGTCTGGTTTCTTTCACTTAGCATAACATTTTCAAGATTCATTCATATTGTAACATATATCAACACTCCCATCCTTCTAATGGTTAAACACTATTTTTGTTGTTGTTGTTGTTGTTGTTGAGTTGGAGTCTCACTCTGTCATGGAGCAGCCACTGCAGCCTCGACCTGCTGGGCTCTGGCGATCCTTCCACCTCAGCCTTCCAAGTAGCTGGAACTACAGGCACACGCTACACGCCCGGCTAATTTTTTTGATTTATTGTAGAGATGAGGTCTCACCAAGTTGCCCAGGTGGGTCTCGAACCCGTGGGCTCAGGCAATCCACTTACCTCAGTCTCCCAAAGTGCAGGATTAAGGCTGAGCCACCAAGCCAAGCGGTTAAACAATATTTATTGTATGGATAGGACATACCATATTTTGTTTATCTAGTCATCTATTGATGGACATTTGGGTTCTTTACTCATTTTGACTATGGTGAATAGAGTTGCTATAAACATTTGTGTACAAGTTTTTTGTTTGAACACTTGTTCTCAATTTTGGAGTGTATTTACCTAGGAGTGGAATTGTTGGGTCATATGGCAATTCTGTGTTTAATGCGTTGACAAATCACCAAATTATTTTTCATAAGGGCTCTATCATTTTACATTCCCACCAGCAATGTATATGGGTTCTAATTTTTCCATATCTTTACCAACACTTGATTTTTTTTTTAAATTGCGGCCATCCTAGTGGGTAAAGTGGTATCTCATTGTGTTTTTGATGTATGTTTCCCTAATGACTAATTACATCAAGCATCTTTTCACATGCTTATTGGCCCTTTGTATATCTTTTTTGGAGAAATGTCTAGTCCATTCTTTTGCTCATATTTTAATTGGGTTGTTTATCTTATTGTTGTTTCTCCTATGGATTTTAAGTCATTTGCTAGCCAGTGACCTAAATGGGGTCAGGAAAAAGAGTAAAAAAAGACATGAAAGTGTGTATGAGCCGGGCTCGGTGGCTCAGCCTGTAATCCCGCGCCTTTGGGAGGCTGAGGTGAGTGGATTGCCTGAGCCTGCGGGTTCGAGACCTGCCTGGGCAGCGAGACCTCATCTCTACAATAAATCAAAAAATTAGCCGGGCGTGGTAGCGCGCGCCTGTAATTCCGGCTACTCGGAAGGCTGAGGCAGAAGGATCGCCGGAGCCCAGCGGGTCGAGGCTGCGGTGGCCGGGAGCAGCCACTGCACTCCAGTCTGGGCGACAGAGTGAGACTCCAACTCAAAACAAAAAACAACAACAACAACAAAAAAGAAAGTGTGTATGGAAGGTGGGCAGGTTGGAAAATTCAAACAGTACAACTCAGATGTGCAGGGACTCAAATAAAGTCCCTTTATTTTGTTTAAAACTTGCCTGTCTTTCTTCTGGGTCTTTACTGCTGGTTAGTAGGGAAAATATTAATTTTGGTCCTATCCACTTTATAACTTAGATTCTAAATTTAAATAGCCCTCGCAGTTATGGTCAGTCTTTCTAAGAAAAACAAAACAAGCCCAAGTTCTAAGTCTCGGAGATTTCCCTTACTGAAGGGGAGTCACAGCCTATGCAAGTATGGGATGCTGGTGGATTTGTAACCTCAAGGCAGAGCGGACCTCTGAGTTTCCTTGGTGTGGTGACTTCTGACTCCTCTGGCCTCCTGGGCCATGTTCTGTCTTTTAGTTAAGTCTCGCCTTGCTGGAGATGGAAGCCAGAGGCTGTGGCTGTGGACTCAGCTCTCCCCTCTTGGCTCTGTCAGAAGGCATCTGATCTGGGTGACTTAGCCTCCCCTTGGAGGTCTGGCTGTGACTTCCCCGGGCCCTCCTCACCGGTATCCCACCCCAAACCCAGCCAGACCCTTGGTTCCCCTGAATCTCACATTCATCACAGGCAAACCAAGGGCAGCTCTTGAAAGTAAGGCCTTGGTGCTGAGCCCCTTGCACCACTATTTGCATGGAAGAGCTACCCCACCCACCCACCCCAGGCAACTGTAGAGGCCCAAAGACAGAGCAAGCAGAGTGACAGCATCATGGTGGTTTAGATGAAGGAGTATTCCAGAGGTTGTAACTAAATCAGTCCTTGAAGGACAGGGAAAGCATGTCGGGGTGGGATCTCTGCCTCTGATCCTCCTTGGCTGCCCACAGGACCTGACACGGTGTTAGACAAAGAGAAGCTCACACAATCGATTGCTTAGGCTGACTGTGAGGGATGAAGACCTTGGGATGTTGAAAGCAATACTCTCATGGTTGTTTCCCTTTGAATTAGAAGAAACATTCAAATGACCATCTTGAGCCCATCTTTATCATTGGCCGTGAAATCCCCCAGTGAACAAACTGACAAACGCAGAGAGTCTATATTTATAATCTCTGCCTGCCAGTCCTGCAGGCTCAGAAAGAGATATATTCCTCTCCCACCTTTGCTCATAATTCCCTCTCCCCCAATCTTCTTCAATGCCTCAACCTTGATCCCAAGAAGAACCCAAAGCAGAGAAGATGCCCTGCTCAGAGAAGTGGTTGACCAGTGCTGACTCTGAAAAGTAGAAACTTCTATTCTCTGTCTGCTGGTGTTGCCACTGCTTGATGAATGTTCACATCTTTATCTGCCTACCAGTGGGCTGCAAAATCATGAGCATTAAAGGTCTCTGATGAGGGGGAGAAAGACCGAGCCTCCGTCATAGGCAGCCCCCATTGGTGTGAAGGAGGCTTGGAAAACACAAGTGAATAGAATGCTCAAGAAGGCACAATTTGAGTCTGAGAAACAGACTTCCTGGAGTTAAAAGAAAACTATTTTTTATTTTAAAAACTCAATAAATAGACTGAAAAGAGAATGATTATTGTTGAGTAGTGAATTAGAGGTTTAGAAGATCAAGTGAAGGAAATAACTCACAATATAAAAACACAAAGATGGAAACCAGGAGGGAACAGTAAGAGACTTAAAGGACAAAACGGGAGGCATGACATTCAAATAATAAAAGTTCCAGAGGGGGAGAGACAGAGAAACAGATGAGGAAAAAGTAATATTTAAACAAATAACAGAGGAAAATTTCCATGACCTGACACAAGACTTAGACTGCAGATTGAAAGGCCCAAGCCCCAGACACAATTATTATTTCAGAGACACACACCTAGACATAACTTGGTGAAATCTTAGAATTCTAAGGATAAAGAAAATTGAGGGAGAGAGTGAAGAGTCTGAAGGGAGATACAACTTGTTCTGGTTAAATCTTTGTATTGTTCTGATGAGTACTATGAGAATTTTAAAATAACAAGTATTTTATTTTAAAATTCTTTTATTTATTTTAAAATTTTATGAAGAAAAATGTGGTAATGGTTTTTCATGATTTTTGGCTGTCTATGGGCCCTCTTAGCCCAGTATGTAAAGACACACACGACCCTGGACCTGGCTTGCTCCTTTAGCTCTGCCTCTTACACAGAGCCCTGACCAGCCTGAAACCTTCAGACCAGTCCGGCACTTCTTGTGCCTTGACTTTGAGCTTGGACTGTGCTCGGCATTGAAGCCAGGATAAACAAGGCTTGGTTCCTGCCTCGAGAAGGGTATAGTCCCCTGCCCAGTCAAGCCTCTGGGTCTTTGCTCTTTTGCTCTCTCTTGGTTCTCGTGGAAGTGAGGAGATGGGGGGGAAATCATGCACATTGTCTCCATCAACCTGTCTCCTACCCCAAGTATCAGAGGAAGGTAGCCTGAGGTCATAAACAGTGGTTTCCATGTTCCCATGATGATGACAGGATGGCATTTCTTGTGATCCAGCAGAAGTTCTTCTGAGATATAATGGGTCATTTGGCCTCCCCTCACCCAACCTAGGCACCTTTCCTTCTCCTGGCACCCACCCTCCACACGTCTGTCCCCCACATCCTCACCAGCCACACTGAAAGTGAGAATTCTCTTATTCTGAGGAGCACATTCTGTTTTGGATTCAGGTTCTGTATTTGTAATGAGTCACCTCTTGGGCTTGCTTTCCAAAGACAATGGAGAGCATGCTCCAAAGCCAGGCCACCTTGAAGCAGTGTCACCCAAGTGGAACAAGGGATTGCTTGAGGCTAAAAACCAAGGGAAAAAATTTAAAGTGGGAACTCTCAGAAGGGGAGGGGTTCCCCCTTCTCTGGTGTCTTTCAGGTAAGGGAAGAGAGGTGGAGATGTAGAAAGTTTTAAAAGCCAGCAGGACATACGGCTGGCAGGAAAAGGGAGGTATCCCTGTGGAAATAGCTGTAGAGAGTGCCACATCCGGGACCTCCAGTGCCAGGATCTGCCAGGGGG
Source organism: Cephalopachus bancanus (assembly GCA_027257055.1). NCBI lineage: Eukaryota > Metazoa > Chordata > Mammalia > Primates > Tarsiidae > Cephalopachus > Cephalopachus bancanus. The sequence goes on along the minus strand of JAPVLO010000260.1, from coordinate 831,083 downwards.
CAGCTCAGGAGGGTTGTGAGTGATGTTCAGTAGAGGCTGGAATGCCATCATATTGGACAAAGTAGGGTTTCCAAACACCTTGTGAGGTGAGGGCTGATGAATTTGCATGTCTGAGGGCACCTGACTGACATGATTACAATCTCCCAGGTGCTCAGTGACCCTGAGTGACACCAGGTAACACCTTCAGCACAAGGCAATAAATATACCCTTCTTGCTTGCTTGTTTGCCATCTCTGCTCCTCTCCTCACCACTCCAAAACCACCTCCTGACACCTCCTCTACCTGCCTGGTCAGGAACTGGCCAAGGCCTGGGACTTGGGACTCTTCCTAACTACAGAGCATCTTCCTAATTCCAGAGACTGAGAAACAAGACCATGGGTCATCCCTTCTTCCTGTTCCCTGAGGTACACAGCAGAGTTGGAGCAAAGACCCCAGAGGCCCATATGAGGAAATATCAAGGCACCCCAGGGAAGCTGAAGGCCACACTGCCAACACTGGCCAATGTCCGAGCCAAAGGACATAAAGAAACAGGCTCTCCATGAAGAATATCTTCAAGGATTTGCACTCCTGCCCAGTTGACAAAAGTCCCAAACTGCCAGCTCGGGGAGGGGAGTGCTAGCTTTCTGTTTAGTCTGGCACTGATCAAATGTGCCTGCAAGGACCAAGCAAGCTGTCCAATGGGAATTTCAAGGCCCCTGAGTACCCATGTTTATCTTTAGGCTCCATTCCAGAGCTTGGCAATGTGTCCATTTCAAAATAATAATTACAATTGCCTGTCTCCGGTAAGATACAGACTTTGGAATCCATGTCAAAGTAGAACAAAACACCCTAAGAAAAAGCAATTTTGCCTAATGATTCTGGTGCATCAAGAATGAAAATTATCTTAAGAATTCTGAGAATGCACGTGGGCCTTAAACACCTAGGTAAGGATAGGATTTAAAGATGTTACAGTTAAAAGAGATAATTAGGGAAATGGCCAGAGCATAATATTTTACAAAATTGGGTGTTTCAGCTGGTTCTGGTCATCACACAATGGAAAGACCAGAATTTGAATATTGAATTACCCCCTGACTCTGAGCCAGGCTCCTTCAAAGTCCCCAGTGATCTTGCACTCCAGGGAAGCCAGCCATAGAGACTCTGAGGACTCGTGGAATATATTTGGTCCCAGAAATGTCCCAATGAATGCCAAAGAAAAATGGTAGAAAAGGCTTTGAACTGAGGCCAAGCTATTCTCACAGTTGCAGAAACGAAAGACAAATTCCAGAGCAACCCGCACCCCACCCCACCCACCCCCAGCCCCCATATGGATTTAGGAGATGGCATGAAGCAGAGCTTGACATCAGCCTGGTCGGTGAGCATCCGAGATTCACAATAACCCCGGGAAGAGCCCTTCTGTTGGCCCACCCTATTCCTAAGACGCACATCTCTGTCTCACTAAGAGTGAGAAGTACCGAAGCAACTGTTCTGACTACTGGCACTGGGCACCCAGGCCCCTATGCCCCCAGTCACCTAAATATCTGCTTCCCTGCTTCCTTATGAAAAAAACACCAACCTCCCAGTCACACACTGACATTCCTGGCAGAAACAGCCTTACTATTCCACCTGAACCAACAAGAAACAAAGCCAGTCAAGAAATCTGCCCATTGGGATTGCGAAGATTTGAATGCCATCAGTCATGTGGAAAACGAGTCTGGCAGAGGCCCCCAAGACCTTCAAGCAAACAACAAAAGGCTGCTGGGTGCTTTCGAGGTCACATGGAGGAGGAAACGTTCATCACAAAGCTAGGCACCGAGTTCCTCTGATGACCCTAATGAGGACCAGGTGACCATGGATGAATGTGGCCATGCTGTGTTTGTCATGTCTGAGATTGCTGTGGAGTCTGGAATGAATGAGTCTACAAACAAGCACATCTATCTGTCCAGGAGCTTGAGAGAATAGGATGCAGAGAAGATGGGGTGGGGGCAGGGGGTGTCATCAATTACTTGTGGTTCTGTCAGAGAGCCAAGGAATATGTTTGGAAGGACAACTTCAGAGCATCTGAAGAAGTCTTTGGTCAGCATCCTCCATCTTCTGGATAATATCAGAGTCGTTCAAACCATCCAAGCCAGGCCAGATGGAGGCAATATTGTGTCGTGTGCAAACTTGTCTTTGGCTCCTCTCTGCTCCTCTTCTCCTAACTCTTGCCCATCTTCCTCCTGGTTGGGGACACACACACACACACACACACACACACACACACACACACACGTACACACACATGTACACACGCACGCGCACACATGCATATGCCAATAAGAACAGTTTAGGGTCTTCCCTTCTCCCCTGCCAAAACCTGTGCTAGGAAAAGATCTGATGTAACAGCCTATGCACTGATCACAGGTCAAGTATTATAGTAAGAGTAAATGCCACTGGATTAAACGTTGCAGTTTTCACTGTCCAATGCATCCAACAATGCCTTGGAGAGGGAGGCCCACCTAGCTCTGCCCCTAACTTCATGTGGGGCCTTGGGCATTGGCCACCTTGTCTTGGCCTCAGTTTCTCATTTATATACAGAGGGATATAACTTAGGTGACTTCAGTGTTTCTCTAGTCCTGACAGTCCATAGGCAGTGAAAGCCTCTCATGAGTTCCTCAGAACTAACTGGGCATGTTCATGGAGATACAGATATTCCATAGCTAGGCTTCTTCAAGGTCCCCAGTGACCTTGCACTTTGGGGAGGCTGGCCATAGAGACAGGATGGGTCCTGGGGGACAGGCTGCTGCTTACAAGCTGTTGCTCTCATGAGGCTCTTGGGGAGCATTTGCCATCATATTGGTGGTTTGGTAGTGCACATGCTGGGGATTCTCCTCTGTCCCTAGTGGGGGCACTGGGAAAATAGACTCCCCTGCCTAAACTCCTCAAGTCCCTATTCAAGTCCTAATGCCTCCACAAGGCACCCAGCCCAGGCCCCGCTTCTTGTTCTAGGGCTTCTTTCTGTGCCCAGCCCAGGTTCACCTCAGATTTACTCCTTGCAGGGGCACCAATTGCACTTCAACCTGGATAAATAACAAGGGTGAAGGATATCCCTAGAATCTGCAAGGCTGTCACCTTGTCTTCTTCTAGTTTTCCCTAATCAATAGTGCATGTATTGCAGGATTCCACAGTCCACTGCAGACATTTGCAGTTTGCTAATCATCATTTCTCCTGTCCCCAACATCCTGTAAGCGCCATCTTTTTTTTTTTTTTTTTTTTTGAGTTGGAGTCTCACTCTGTCACCCAGACTGGAGTGCAGTGGCCTCTCCCGGCCATCGCAGCCTCGACCTGCTGGGCTCTGGCGATCCTTCCGCCTCAGCCTTCCAAGTAGCTGGAACTACAGGTGCACGCTACCACGCCCGGTTCATTTTTGATTTATTGTAGAGATGAGGTCTCACCAAGTGGCCCAGGCGGGTCTTGAACCCATGGGCTCAGGCAATCCACTCACCTCAGCCTCCCAAAGGCACGAGATTACAGGTTGAGCCACCAAGCCCGGCTTTAAGCACCATCTTTTAAGAAGCCTTAGCTCCCTTGCCTTCAGTGTCTGTCTCTAAGCCTCACACAGGACTCGACACCCCGTTGACTTAACCAGACTCAAAGTCTAGGCCACAAATGACCATTCCTTGTTATTCATAAGTTTTGTGGGCTTTTTTTTTTTCATAGAAGAGGTATTTGGGTATCTGGGAAAGAGTTTTTAAAATAACTTTTTATAGCTAATGAAGAATTTTTAAATATCACTTAGAACAAAAGTCCTCTTTGAAGCCCTGTCCCCAGAACACAGCCACAATGAACATACTGTTTACTTGCTACAATTGTTTACTTTGCTGCAAATTGAATTCAGAGAGAGGGCTTTGGGGGCCTAGGGTTGCACAGATCTCAGCCTGGAAAAGAATTCAAGTAACCTCAACCCCATTCCACATGCTGCACCTCAACTATGTGCTATGGAATGGTGTTGTGTTTGGAGCGGCTTCCCATCAGCTCCGAGTTGGCCCTGGTGTGTGGCGGGTGGCAGGCAGTGGACGGGTCTCTCATTATGACTCTGAATTTTAGATCCTAGGGTGCAGGGATTAATAGAACAACTCCCTATTTTTGACTTATGGAGCAGACTTATGAGTTAATTAGGGATAGAAGGTGGGGGCGTGTGGGAAGGAAGGAGAGAGAGATACTCTGTCCTTGTAGCATAAGGTTCGCCCTTTCTCTTCCACTTCCCTCCTCCCCAGGCCTGGCATTATGAAAATGCACCTTCCCTGGTTCTGAGAGGATATCTAACAGGACTCGATGACCTCCTTAGTCCTATCTTTCCCCTTAGTTTACCCTACTTGCTGTCTGTTATGGGTTGAATTGTTATCTCCCTCCTGATTTATAGGTTGAAGTCCTGGCCCCCAGTAACTCAGACCCACTAACTCAGAATGTGACAGTATTTGGAGACAGACCAAATACTGATTATGTTAAAATGCGGTCTTTAGGACAGGCTCTAATCCAATCTGACTGGTGTCCTTACAAGAAAAAATTTGGACGCATAGAAAAACACCAGGGATATACACGTAGAGGAAAACCCATGTGAGGACACAATGAGAAGACGGCCACCTGCCAGCCAAGGAGAGAGGCCTCAGAAGAAACCAAGCCTTTCCACACCATGATCTTGGACTTATAGATTCCAGGACTATTTGACAAAAAGCACCTGTTGTGGAAGCCACCACATCTGTGGTACTTTGTTTTGGCAGCCTGAGCAGACTTGGACACTGTCATAAGATCAGCCATCCTGGAGCTCTCTCCAAGCTCCAGTTTCCTGGTCTATAAAGTAGCAGTATTATCTCTAACTTGCAAGGCTTTCATAAGGGTTAGTATTACCCATGACACCTGGCACAGGGTCTGTGCACAGAGTAGGCACTCGCTAAATGATTGTGATTGTTAGAATTGCCATTATTGCTGTTAAGGAACAACTCAATGTTTCTGTGTCACTCACAGATCCCATCAAATCTCTATCCACTGATTTGATGAATAAGTACCAAAGAATTTCATGATTTTGGTAATCCTGGAGATTTTTATTCTCCCTGAGCCACTGTGTTGCACAACTCTGGAGGTGCTGACCCTAAATCAATTCCCTCTTTATGATTTTATATTCCCACCAATTTCACAGAAAGTCAGCATTTTGTAGTGACCATTGGTAAGACAAAGCTTTGTCGAAAGTCCGTATAAATGATATCCACAAGGGCTAATCACCTGTATGCCAAGCTCTGATAAATTAGTCAGGTATGATTTCACCCTTGTATAATGTTTTCTCTCCCCCAAAGAAATCATTTCTATTTATTTAATTTTAAAGATGTGTGGTACAATTTAGTGTTAGGTATATAAATGTCCCTTGTTGATGAGGTGTGCCCCCGCCTCCCCTGGCAGTTTCCCTTTACTGCCAATTCCACCATCCCCTCCCCTGGCAGTTTCCCACTAAGAAATCATTTTTATTTAGGAATTGGTAACTGTCCTCTCTTGTACGCATACCAAGAGGCATACTAGAGAAGAGAGGTTTACACACTGAGCCTTCTCTTAAGAAGCAGGGTTTCCGGGGACACTGTGGCTACTCGTTCATGATGGCTACACCCTTTGCCAACAATCTAGGTCATTAATCTACATTTAGTTTGTTTGTCATAGAAAATACTGGATGTTGACCCTTTCTGAATTTGAACCTCTAATCTGATAAATTAGAACCTTCCTAAAAGGTCTCCCAACCCACAATGATTTGAATCCTAGCCAAATACCACTTCCAGACCTCACTGTCCCTCAGTGAAGGGAGCACTGATAGGCCTCGATTTTTGACAGCCACTGAGACTCTGCCCAAGTCTCTCTTTTTGGACAAAATTTTCTGTAAACACTCTGCAGGCCCTGCAAAGTTGTTTTTACCACAGTAGCTATTTCAGGTTTCTCATCTCTGTTTAATTGAGATGGGGTACAAACAAACATGCAATCAACAGTAACACACCAGAGATGAATGTCTGGTATTATGTTTAGTTACTGTTTTTCAGCTTTTAATATATTCTCTCCTTCCTGGCTGATCACTTCACCTGTAGGATTGTAAAGAAGGCCGTGGTCATGAAAAAAGGATTGCCTTCATTGACACTAACTTTCGTCATCAGTCTTTGGTGACAACTTCCCTCTGAGGCTGGCGTCTCTTTCTTCTACTTGGCCTCAGGAAGCAGCAACCCACTGGGCTGTCTGTGTACCTGAACTCTTGTCTAGTGTCCGCCCTCACCTCAAAGGACCTTCCTCTCCCTTCCCACACACAAGCTCCCTCCTCACATTACAAAGCCATCTTCTCGCCAGCCGCTGCTCTTCCCCAGTGGGCCATTTCTCGCTGCCACGATTCCTGACCATAGGGTCTTCGCCCAGCACTGCATCTCTTCGCCCGGAACACTCAAACTGTTCACTTCTGCACATCTGCAGTCTGACTCCCATCCCACTGCCCCATCAAACAAAACTCCACCCCGAGGCCAAAGACTGAACCCCTGAGCAAATCCTCACCCCAGGGAGAGAGACAGAAGCCCAACAGTTTGAGCAGGGGGATTAGAAACCAGGCCTGGTGGAGATACTCCACCTCATTCCAGAATCACGCACAGCAAACATCCGGACAGTCAAAATGGCACCTGGGCATCCATCACCGGCCTGCTGGAGGTATCATCTCCTTTCCTTCCCTGCCCTACGTCTGCCATCCCATATTGCCTCACTCCAAGTGTGCTGACCTGCCCCATTCATCTCCTTTCTCCTCCAAGAAGTTTTCCCTAGGTCAGGTGTGGTGGCTCATACCTGTAATCCTGGCACTTTGGGAGACCATGGCAGGAGGATTGCTTGAGGCCATGAGTTTGCGATCAGCCTGGGCAGCATAACAAGACCTCATCTCTACAAAAAGAAATTTAATAAGAAAACAAAAGAAGAATTCTTCCCCATGCTTCCCCTAGTCTAAGCAAGCCCCACCTTTCTGCATTCTTGAGAGACCCGCATAACTCACTCTGCACTGCACTTCAGTTCTGCACTGCAGGTGAGTACCACTGTACAGTTAAGGCAAGTCAGGTTGTCACTCAGCTCTTCTGTCCTATAGCAACCCTACAGAATAGGTATAATACTATTGACATCCTTGTTCACATTTCATAGGGGAGGAAACTGAGTCCTAGAGCAGATAACAGTATATTTGCCCAGGTTCTCTCTTTTTAAGAAAGTAAGAGAAGCCAGATGCGGTGGCTCATGCTTGTAATTCCAGCACTTTGGGAGGTAGAGACAAGAGGATTGTCTGAGCTTAGAGGTTCGAGACCAGCCTGGGAAAATTGACAAGACCTCATCTCTACAATAAATCGAAAAGTTAGCCTGATGTGATGGTATATGCCTGTAGTTCCAGCTACCTGGAAGCCAGAAGCAGCAGGAGTGCCTGAGCCTGGCAGGTGGAGGCTATGGTAGCCGTGAGCATGTCACTGTGCTTCAGCCTGGGCGACAGAGTGAAACTTCGACTCAAAAAACATTTTTTTTTAATTTAAAAAAAAAAAAAGTGACAGAGCCAGAATTAGATTGCAAGTTCAGCTCCAACAAGTATGTTCTGCCTCATATCTGTATCTGTTTGGCACATGTCCTTGAGCAAGGGGAGCTGCCCAAGTAATCCTGGACCAGGGCGCATGTCCTCTTCTAGAGAGCTCTGAGCAGTTCTGAAGAAGACCTGACATTCATTGCTGAGACTGCTTTACCCCTTCCTCTCCCTCCTAGATTCTTCTCCCTCCCCACTTCCTTTCCCTCCCCAAAGACAACTGTGTTGCCTCCCACATCTCTTGCTGAGTTGTCTCCCACATCTCCTGCTGAGTTGTCACCATTTGAGAGGGACCCAACTTTCCTTCTAAGGAGCAGAAGAAAGGGACAGTTACATCATGGATTCTATCCTGGGCCCTTCTCTTATTCACTGTGTAGTTTGGAGCAAGTTACTGAAGCTCTTGGTGCCTCAGACTCCACAGCTGCAAAATGGAATGATAATAGTACTTTCCTCTTACAGAGGCTGTGAGGATGAAGTGCTCTCATAAGCACCAAACAAGCTTTATGATCATTATTTGCATTCATGTGGCCCTAAGGAAATATCCTTCTCTTGGAGATAATATTTAAGTACGAGGCTCTTGAAAGTGGAAAACACTACTTGAATAGCCAAAGAAATACATCTCTAACAGTAGAATCGCAGTCACCATGGAAGGCCAAAAGTCCTTCCTTGCACCCTCAAAATCTTATTCCCAAGGTAGCTGCCCACATTTGCTGGCCATACTCTGAGCCCCAGGGACAGCCTCACAAGCTGGTTTGCACAAAGTGGCCAGTCACCTCTCGCCAACACTGAACTCGAGGTTTTAATTCATCAGATGCGTGCAGTGGAGATTCATATGCTATTTAAATTAGCTAAGTGGAAGATTTACCTCTGCCGTGGGGGGACCATCATCCCAGAAATGCAGCAAATGACAGGCAGACCCCTGACCCCAGGCCGGCAGGGCCAGAGCGGAACTGTGTGGTGGGAGAACGAACATCCCTGGGGGTTTTGCCGTGCACAGTTGGAGCTGTTACCAGTCCAGATCGCGACGCCTTGTTTATTGATTTCACAGGCTCACAGACCAGAACATGATGAATATCACTTTTCCACTGGGGCGAAAGTCACACGGCCCAAGAAGCGAGGCAATCATCCAGAAAACAAAATTGTTTTTGTCGGAATGTGCCATTGGAGACACTCTGAAAAACAGGCTCTTCAGGTAATTACAGAACTTAAGCAAAGCAAGGCACTTGCGTGAATTATCTGCATAACTGCCTTCGTTCTCCAGCTTGTGACCTCGGCGAATGGCCAACTCACCTAAGCGAGCACATTCAGTGTCAGGCAATGATCATAGTGATGATGCCAATTTAATAAAGGGAGAACTAGGCTCTACTGAGCAGCAGGCTATGGCGACTGCTGGTGTTTAAGGACTTGTGTTTAAGGACAATTCCTTTGGCGATGGGTTTGATGAATATTTTTCATCACTAGTTGTCTACAATAATCCTGGAAGTTGTCATTCTCACCTTGAGAATCGTCTATATTCCTGACCTTATCTTGTCATCTTGGATTCTTTCCCTGATCTCTGTCCCCTCACTTCTGGAGGTGTCCTCAGCATGCAGGTTCCTCCAGGGAAGCCATCTTGACTGTATTAGCCAAACTGGACACCACCTTGCAAAATCAGCACATTTGCCTGGAGACGCCCTTCGCTGGCTAGGCAGAGTTAATCCCTTTGGGGATCTGAATACCTGAGCACATCTCTGCCTTTCTCAAAGCCCTCACACAGTCAGGACCCTAACAGGAGATTTGTATGGTAAAAGGGATCATAAGGAGGGAATAATTAATTACAAACGAGTGTAGTGGAACTGTGGTGATGGTACAGGACCCTGGGTCTAGTAGTGTTGGTGTTGTAATGGACCCTCCACCCTCCTGATGGGACAAGGGATGCTAAGACCCCAGAACATGGTGCAGAGGGTCATGTGGAGCAGGCCATCTTGAGAGGAGCAGTGAGAGACACAACCAGCCAAGAACCACTTTGCAGAGAGGATCTAGGAGAGTAGTCCACAGTGCCTCCACCTGCCTCTGAACTCAGGCTGGGCACCCTGCTAGCTGAACCCGACCAGGAGGTAGTGTCCCCACGATCCCATCTGTAAGCCAATCCAGGGCAGAGAGCAGAGGGGGAGAAGTGCAGAGTGGTTGTAAGAGAGTGAAGACAAGATATGCAGCAAACAGAGCAATCAAAATCCAACTATAAAAAGGAACCTGGCCAGGCATGGTGGCTCATGCTTGTAATCCCAGTGATTTGGGAGGTCAAGACTGGACTATCGTTTGAGCCCAGGATTTCAAGACCAACCTGGGCAACATAGTGAGATCTCGTCTCTATAAAAATCTAGCCAGGCATGGTGGCATGCACTTATAGCCCCAGCTGCATCTCAAAAAAAAAAAAAAAAAAAAACAGAAAAAGAAGAAGAAAAAATAAAAGAAAAAAGGAAGCCAGCTGAGAAGTTCAGAATTGAATTTCCTCAGATGGTGTAACCAGTACACCCTGCATCGCACAAGAATGAACAGAATCTAGAACTTGCTGCCTTGAACTAGGTTAAGATGATACTTTTACTTTGGGTCTATTAAATTACTAGACCCTAAGAAATTTGTGTTGTATATAAAATTTTAAGAATGAAATTTCAAGAATGGATAACAATAAAAATAAGTAAGAATATAATAAAGAAAAAATCTATCATACTAGTACTTTTGTAATTGTTTTAAGTGTAATTACTATAAAATTTGATTACCATTGTGATAATATTTACATGGTTTGAAGTGTGAAAAAGAATTTAATATACTAGACTTGTGAATTTAATTGGAATGATTAGAAAATTTGATTAAAGAAGTTTACAATCAATGGTTAAATATCCAGGAATTTTTAAATTTGTAAATTTGTAAGTTTTATTGCATAATTGGTGTTTGATTTTAAGAGAACAATATTTAATAGACTTCTGAGATGAATAAGTTGGGTAGTAAATTAACTACACATAACACTAAGTATTGCTTAAAGCACTTGGACATTCTCAAGGGTGTGTTGATGTTATTAGGGACCCAGTGACTTAAGCCCCAACCTAAGTCCCATCCTGTCCATGAAGGTTTCATTGATCCTTCTAGGGATGTCTCATCTCTCATTTCTTCAGCCACTAGGATCATTTTGTGGGGGTGTCTCTGCTGAATAACCTAGTTCTTGTCCCCTTGTTATTTGGGGTATGAATGCCTTAACTTCCCACTAGGCTGTAAAGTCTTTGAGAGACAAAAACTTAAACAGTCTCCATTTATTTTCCATTTCTCCAAGCCCAGTACTAGACACATATTAAGTACTCAATATATGCTTGTTATTTGATTGGTTGGATTTAGACATGTATAGAATAACAATGTTATACTACAGATATCCAAGTAAATTAAATCTAAGTTTTTGTCAAGGAAGGAGTTAATACAGAGGTACCAGGTTTGGCCCAACTGAATATTTGGGAATGGGAATGATTTATCAAGGGCTTCTATACTTCATTTCTAGGAAGACTCCTCTATCCTTTCCTCGCCTCACCATCACCATCAGGCACAAGTAGACTTTTCATCACCACAAACTTTATTTATTTATTTTTTTGGTAAGAGTAAAAATTTTTTTAATTTTAAATATGTGGGGTACAATTCAGGGTTAGGTATGCAAGTGTTCATTATGCAGGTACCCTTGTCATCACCACAAACTTTATAGACTCTGAGTTCTCCAAAGGTATAAGACATGACCTAGTCATTTGAGAAGCCTCGAAACTCATTCACAGAATTCATCAATTTTAAAAATGTCTAATAAGAACCTACTGTGTGCCCAGCACTGTAATAGGTCCTAAGAAAACAGCAGTGAAAGAAGCCATGTCCTGCTCTTAGCTGGTCGTGATCTAGTCAATATCTCACAGAACAGCAATACTGAGCAGTACATGCTGAGTGATATGAATGAGTGACAAGAAGTACTGTAGGACTTGTGAAGGAAGAAATGACAGAGCAACAATGTGGTAGGGTGACAAGGTAGACCTTAGGGGTGGAGGTGGGGGATCTATTCATATTCCAGACAGGTGAACCACATAATAAGAGAGGTAGACATTGATTTCTGTTCTGGCTATATTATGTGTGAGGCACCATTATATTAGGGGGTCAATGCTGAGATAGAACCATATAGAGGAGATTTGGGTAAGCCAGAGCTGAGTAAGGACAGTCTCAGGAATAATTTCTGCATGTCCCAGGTTGAAGATAGATCCATACATTGCACATTAATAGCATAATGTATTAAAAGTAGTGTTTTTAGTTCTAGACATTCCTTTCTACTCACCAGCTATATCGCCTGTTCTATAAACTGGGGTATTCCAAAGTTAGGACATTTAAATTTGATACAGTCAAGTTGGGGGTGACCTAAAGATATGCAGTGGGGGATGGGGCAGGAGCAGGAATAGGAATTAAAGAAATGTCGGGGCATGGGAAATCCATTAGTGAGATACTATTTTCCGTCAGAAAGAATTACTTCTCTTGAGGATTCCTGAAAGGGGGCAAGCCTAGGAGGGTGCCTCCATGCTGGGCATGAATCCTGGAGAAGCAAAAACTGGGTGCTTGCGCAGTGAACATTTGTATACCTAACCCTGAATTGTACCCCATAGTTCTAAAACAGAAATTTAAAAAAAAATGAAGTTGAGATGGACTATAATAGAAAACGGAAAACAACCCAAATGTCAAACAATAGGCGATAATTACAAAAATTATGACACATTCATACAACAGAATATCATTTTAAAAATTATACTGTAGATGAATATTTAATGACTTGGGAAAATACGTACAATATAATGATGCAGGGCAGGAGGTTACAATGAGAGCTGGTCTTTGGAACATCATTTGTTTCATTTATAAAAGAGAAAGATGTGGTCTTAACATTAACAATGCGGTTCTTTAGGTATTAAGGTGAGAGGTCATTTTCATTTCTTCTTTGTGCTTCTCTATGTTTCATGCAATAAATTTGAACTATGACTGTAATCAAGATCTTTAAAAATGTTTTTATAGAGGATATTTTGCACACAGTCTCTCTTTATAATCTTTGTGTGTGTGTGTGTGTGTGTGTGTGTGTGTGTGTGTGTGTGTGTGTGTGTCAGAGTCTCACTCTGTTGCCCAGGCTGAAGTGCAGTGGCACACTCATGCTACTGCAGCCTCAACCTGCTGGACTCAGGTGATCCTTCCACCTCAGCCTTCCAAGTAGCTGGAACCACAGGTGCGCATTGCCACGCCCAGCTAATATTGATTTTTTGTAGAGATAAGTTCTCGTCAAGTCGACCAGGCTGGTCTCAAACCCCTAGGCTCGGGCAATCCTCTTGCCTCCACCTCCCAAAGTGGTGGTATCACAGGCATGAGTCACCAAACCCAGACTTCTTTATATTCTGATGTCAATTAATCTCTCAGAAATATGTCAGTAAACACTCCATCAATAAAGAGTATTTTGTTTGTTCCTGGCTCTGAATCTTTTGAAGTGTGTTTTAGTGGATGCTGGGGAACTTTTAGTGGGTTTTGCCCAGAGGTTGGGATGTTTTGGTAGGGAATGGTGAGAGCAGCTGCAGTTGATGGAAGGACAGAGTGAAAAGGTTTGGTGGTAGATAGTTCATTCTCTTCTTCTCTCCTGTAATGCAAACATCCTCTGGTCTAGTTCAATATAATAACTTCAAGCTACAAACAGAGGCCAGAGTGGGTATCTGTCCGTGAGGATTATGTAGCTGGTGATGTCTTTGTAAACAGAATTAAGAAACATTATTTTTATATGCCAGCCATGGAAATAGTTCTCCTCTCTAGTGGATTGTCAGCTTTTTGCATCCCAGGATGTTAAAATGTAATTGCTCTAGAAGAAGGAAAAATAAAAGAGGTGAACACTGTGAGTGCCTTCTACCCTCTAAGATGCAATTAATTAAAAATAATGATTAATCACTCTGCCAGTGACCTTGTACTAAACATTCTGAAGAATATAAAGACATGATGTTCCAGTAATCTTTTGCTATGCAACAAAATCCATCAAAACTTAGTAGCCTACAATAGCAATGGTTTTATTATGCTCTGAATTCTGTGTATTAAAAATTCAAACAGGACTCAGAAGGGGTGGTTTGTCTCTTATCTCTGATGGCCTTGAGCTTCAGGGCTTAATTCATGATGATTTGAGGACTGGAATCACCTGGAGGCTTTTCACAGTTGGACTGTGTTGACTCAAGGCCTGAGCTCAACTGGGACTGCTGGCCAGAGTGCCTATGCTTGGCCTCTCTATGTGGTTTAGGCTTCCTCACAACATGGTGGTTGGGTTCCAAGAAGGAATATCTGAGAGGGAGTGTCCAGAAAATGAGCCCTCCAAGAGAACGAGCAGAAGTTTCATTGCTGTGCCTTTCCTAGTTTCAGAAGTCACATAGTATCTCTTTTTCAGCATTCTATGGGTCACAAGAAAATCACCAAGTCCAGTTCAGATTCAAGGGGAGAGGAATTAGATCTTGTCTCCTGATGGCAGAGTGGCAAGATCGCATTGCAGAAGATTATGCAGAATGTGAGATATGTTGCCTGTATCTTTGACTCAAGACCTTCTTGATGAGAACAGCTGCTTCTGAAGTCCTAATGGCTGTTGAGATGTGGTTATCTTGGCCTGGTATTACCAGAACTTCTAACTTTTTGGGAGAAGCCTGCAAAAATCTTGATTTTAATCTGAAAAATCTTTTTTTTTAAATGTTGATAACTAACTCCAAACATTTTAAGAATGTTTCCAAGTCACTGTCCAATGTCGCTTTTTCCATAAAGTTTCCTCTTATTTCACTATGACAGTACCTGTCTCTTCTTTAAGTGGTGACTATTTTCTTTACTCTGATAAAAACAAGTTTTCAACTTTTATATAGAGGAAAGGTGAGAAATAGAATGTCACTTAGAGAGCGACAATGTTGAGGGCAAGAGGAAGATGACATTGATGGTTATGGGAAAGAAACTAGGTAAGGACCTGGGTTGTAGAAGACAGAAGCATGACAGAGCAGGAGAGGAACTGTGTCTTCTTTTCTCAAGAGAAAGGAGGGAGGAGAAGAAAATACAAAAAGTTTTGTCCAATGTGAAACAGCACTTTGCTGAGAGCAAATTATATGCCAGGTATTGTTCTGGGCACTCTTCTAGGCACTGGGGACGTCAGTAAGCCCAGTCATGATCTTTGTGGTGCTTCTTACCTTCTAGTAGGTTGTCCTAACTTCTAGTGGGCCCAGGTATCTGCTGAGAATGAGATGGGAGGTGGTGAGAGTGGTGAGGATTCATAGGAGGGGAAGAGTAACCGTCATGTGTAGTGAGCTGGGAGCTCTCTGGAGTCGATCCTTAGTCCTGCAGAAATTCTAGAAGGTGACCTTGCAAACAGGAACCCATGAGAAGAATCCTTCTGAAGCTTGGGAGGAGGGACATTAATACTTAAAATGATCCTGAGTTGAGGATTAGGACAGGGGAGGCCAATGGAGTGAGGTGTATGTGGCCTTTAAATGGTGGGGCTCCAGTAAAGCACAATGGCTCATGCCTGTGATCCTAGCACTTTGGAAGGCTGAGGTGGGAGGATTGCTTGAGCCCAGAAGTTTGAGACCAGTGTAGGCAACATAGTCTCTATAAAAAAACAATTAACCAAGCATGGTGGCACATGCCTGTAGTCCCAGCTACTCAGGAGGTTGGGGTGGAAGGATTGCCTGAGCCCAGGAGGCTGAGGCTGCGATGAACTGTTATCGTGCCACTGTACTCCAGCCTGGGCAACAGAGTGAGACCCCCAAAATGGGAGGAGAGGCTGCAGGAAAGGCCCAGTGGAACCCAAGGTGGGAATAGACACAGACTCTTTGGGCACAGGCTCCTCACAGGAGGTCTGGGGAAACATCTGGGACGGAGCCCAGAGGCCATGCGAATCTGCCAATCCTGCCAAGGGCCAGCATTGTGACTGCACCCTGGCTGGTTGATGGATAGGTCCACCTAGTCATGAGATAATGTGGTCCTGTCCCTCTGAGAAAAATGATGGTCCCACAAGTAGTCAAATCATTTTAAGAATGTGGTAGAAGGCTGATCATTCATTCAAAACAAGCAAAACACTCATGTGACTTTTGTATTTGATCCAATTATAAAGGACTGGAAGGAAAATTAACAGCTGCAACTTAACTGAACTGAATGTGTGCTGTAATATTCTGTAGCTATATTAGCAATGTTTTTCCTCAAGGACTTTATTGAAAATGTTGTTTTGTTTTGTTTTTTTAAGAGATGAACAGTTACAACCAGACTGTAACAGAACCTGTAGAGATTCACAAGGAAGAATATTAGAATGCGTCAGTAAATGAATAAAAACAAAAAATGGGGGCTAAACATATACTAAACTAAAAACCAAGAGAAAGTTTTCCCTATGTCTACAGATACTGGATAATCAAATCAGATCCATCTCTATTGGATGCTTTCTGTAAGAGTATTCAGAAAGTTGTTTAGTTTCTGTGAAATGAGGCATACCTTCCCAAATTTTATTTCCAAACTTAAATTTGAACCTGGAATCAAATTCAATTCCTCCCTCACCATGCTATGCATCTGTTGAAAGGAAATTTGAAACAAATTTTCTGTTGTACAGCAAAATCAATGCCAATTCATCCTGATGTTTCTAATCAACATGTCTCATTCTCTTCTCTGTTCCCATAACTTTTAATTATTTGTGGTACTCTCCAAACAAACTCTTCTGTTCTTCTCCTTAGTGTCTTCTCCTGGCTTACGATTTATATATGTGGAAGTCATTTGAGACTGGATGTCACTGATCAATGACAAAGCAATTCTTTGGGTCTTCAAGACTCCCTGCCATTTTAAAATACAGAGCTTGTCTCATGGACTCCAGGAGATCCGGTAGAATCTTTTAAAGAAAAGGTGAAGTTCCTAATTAGAAGAGAAGCATGAAGCCACACAGTTTCTTAACTTGGACTTAGAGAAAACAAATCATGGTCTTAGTGCCACGATCCCTGCTAAAATAATTTTCACAAATGCTGGAGGCCTAAAATATTTGATTCTTTCTCAGAAATCCCATCCAATAATTTGACACTGGCACATTCCCACCTGGGCTTTCAGTTCTAGGCTGCCTCTCGTCCAGCCCTGCCATTTCCCATTCTTGATTGATCTCTTTGGGATTGTTTAAAATATATGGGCATATTTTCAGCTTCAAAATATTGAGAACACTTCCAATAAGTTTTACAATGATTGAGGTTGTTTTGGAGAACAAGCTTTTCAAGTAGACCTCAGGCCAGAGAAGTTCTAGAGAAACCAGGCCTCATGCACCTGAAATGCTGGGGGCAGAGTTGGGGCTGACACTGTAACCCCAGTCTGAAAACTTCCTGCTTGCCTTGATCTCCCCCTTAATCAGAGCCATGCACGTTCTAGGAATAGAACTATGGAGCCGGGTGAAAGCCACTGCTTAATTTAGGCAGTTTTGTGGTTGAAATCAAGACAGCAGGACAAAACACTCGCAGTGAGTTAATCCACGACATATGAGCAACTGAGTTGAAATCTCCTTTGCCCTCTGCCTACAGTGAATCCAGGTGATATAACTGGGTAATATGTTTTCCCACTGCAATTTTTCACAGGGCTGAGTAGATAAATGAAATTTTGTGGTCTCTCGAACCATTCCACACTACCGATTTTTGGCAAACAGAGAAATTCTTCCCTGCAGCACTCGTGTCTATATCCCACTGGACTGAGTTTTCACAACTAAACGGAAAAGCCCCACAAACACGTGCAATGCAGCAGGCCCCTAGGCTTCATTCTGTCTTCAGTCTTTCTCCATCAGATATCCAAAAATGTCAAGGAGGATTGTGAAATCCTCCCAACAAAACTGATTTTAATTCACTCTAGTCAAAAACAAATAAACATACAGCACTTAATGGGGGAGGGCAGTGAGAGAAAGGTTGTAAAAGAATTGCTTTTTATTGTAGGTGACCAGACACCCCCAAATTTAGGGATGCTCTCTGGGAACTATCATCTGAAGATGTATTCACCCACTTGGGAGATGTCGGGAGTGGGAAATGGACTCATGACTGAAGGAGGAACAGGTGGAGCCTGGTAAGGCAATGAGGAAGGGTGCGTGGTGCAGTTGTGTTAGAAATGGCTTTAGGGTAAGATGGCAACATGTGGAGAACATTCTCCAAAGATGGGCCTGTTGGGTGGGGTAGCTATGGGAGAGAGTTGGAGGATACTTACATCCTCTCTTGACTTAGAACACTCAAGAAACTTGAAAAGGAGCAAACTTGATCAGTCACCCCAAAACTTGATCAGTCACCCCAAAATGTAGGAATAGAAAGACATTACTTCACACATTCTTTCTCCTTTACTTTCTTCTGCATTCAGAGTCTGAAGTGATTACCAACAAGTTTGAAAAAAGAAATGGTTTAATGCATAGAATATAATTTCAGAGAGATGTAACGGGAAACAAAGCCATTTTATCAAGGAAAACAAAGATAATACAATTAGCTTTACTTGAGAAATACTCCCTCGGATTCAGCTTTATGTATGATTTTTAAAAACTGAGACAGAGTCTTGCTCTGCCACCCAGCTGGAGTGCAGTGGTGCAATGATAGCTCACTGCAGCCTCGAACTCCTGGGCTCAATTGATCCTTCTACCTCAGCCTCCCAAATAGCTAGGACGACAGGCACATGCCACCACAACTGGCTACTTTTTAGATTTTAATTTTTATAGAGATGAGGTCTTGCTATGTTTCCTAGGCTGGTCGTGAGCTCCTGGCCTCAAGCGTTCCTCCTGCCTCCACCTCCCAAAGTGCTGGGATTATAGGCCTGAGCCACCACATCTAGTCCTTGTTTCACCTTTAAAAGAATCTCTCAGAGATTGGTTGGTTATGGCTGTGGGCGAGATGGGTATCCCACCAAGCAGCTGGAGTCCATTTTGACCTGTTGATACCGGTCATTAAATATTTTTAGTATTGCTATTGATGGCTGTACACTGAGGTCAAAAACAAAAGAAAGAACACTGAGTCCAGGAAGCTGAATTTGAATCCCAGTTTCACGACTCCCAGGGGGAACTTGACCTTCATTTTCCTCCTTCCCCTTTCCTTTAAGCCACAATGATACATCACATCTCAGGTAACTCAAACAACAACATCAACCAATAACTGCTCTAGAACTGAGTGCTACCAGCCTTTCTCGTCCATCAGTCATTTCGCAAGCAGATGAAAAGGAAAACAGCCGGTAAACATCAACCCGTGGGGACTGTATCTCCAGAGACTACCTTTAAGTCAAACTTTGTTAACCCTTCACCTTGGTGTTGAAATTGGCAAGGCTTTGCTACTCCCTCATAAAATATGCAGTGTCATTAATAAGGAGATAATATGGATCCTCTTATGTCTGTCGAGGTATCAGTTTTTAACCAGGCATCCGGTTCCCCTTTGTATCTTTGCCTTTTCAAATCTGAGAAGGTTTGCTCATCAATTATGTACTTCTGCCTCCCAGGGAAGACTCCTTCGCCTCCAAGTCCAGAGAAAAAAAAATCCACCACCTGAGATGAGCCCATCTCTCTGTGTTCTTAGGTTAGTTTCTTCTTCCATATTATCAAAGAGAATTGTAAAAGTTGAATTTCACCACCATTTTGGTATTCGATGGTGATTTCCCCATGAAATGTCCACATTTGCATTTTTATAAAACTTCCTCTGTATTTTCAGATCTAAAAACTTATAAATGCAGGATAGCTGTCTATACATTTTGAAGAACATTCCCATGGAAGGAGCACTTAGTTTAATCTACATTGTTTCAGAAAGAAGAATTAGAACCTAAGGGGTGCGATATACAGGAACGGATTTCTTCTTAAAAATAAGGAAAATTTTTTCCTTAATAGTTTGAACTGCCCAAAAAATGGAACCTCTTGCTTCAGGACAGTGGGGCCAGTTACTGGCACTGAAAAATGACACCCCTAATAGTATTTCAAGATACTATCCACCAGGGATGTAGAAAGAGGGGTTCAACACTGAATAACCGATATGGTTCTTTCCGATCCAAAAGCTCTCAACATTGAGGAGTGTGTTGGCCCACTTGCTGGAAGACAGAGTACTCAAAATAATCTTTTTCTTCATTTGTTTAAGTCTTCCTTTAATAGATTTTTATAGTTTATGGCTTTATTTTTGTAAATACTAGAGTTTTTGCTTGGTTTGGTTTCTGCTTTCTGAAATTTAAAAGTTACAGTAAAATAAAAGGAGTAACTTAAACTTCCGTATTCCCACAATTTAGAATTAACAAGTGTTAACATTTTATCATATCTGCTTCTTGTCAATTTTTAGGAAGAAAAAGAGAAAGAAGGGAGGCTAGGAGAGAATGAGGAAGGGGAGGGGAAGGGAAGGAAGGGAAGACAATAGGTGAAGCAAGGAGAGATATTAGCTAAGGTCCCTTAAACCATCAAACTCCACTCCCATTTCTCTCCACATTTCTCCAGAAACTAAAATGATTGTGTATAACTCCATTCCTTAAAGTGTATGTGTGTGTGTTTGTGCGTGTGTGCGTATGTGTGTGTGTATGGGGGGGACCCCCAAAATACCCGATATTTATTTATAGAAAATTGTGTACTTATTCTTATATGTTTAAACTTCAGTCACCTTCAAGATACTCTCTGTTTGATGCAATACACCTATCGAGACACTTTTTCCAATGCTCAAACCTGTTTTTGAATTCATCAGTTTTGATGCCTTTTAGTACATCTGCCATTTTTTGTTTCACTTCTTCCACAATGGCAAAACATTTCCCTTTAAGGACTATTTTTCTTCCAGAGAAACCAAAAAAGTCTCGAGGGGTGAGACTGGATGAATATGAGGGTGGGGCACTGGGGTCATGCTGTTTTTGGTCAATAACTGCTGAATACTCAGTGCAGTGTGGGCAGGTGTGCTTGTAAATTACGCATCATGAAATGGGCAAATGCACTGAAAGACTCTCCCCCAAAAATTCACTAAAGCTGAATGCAGTCTCTCAACAACATTCTTGGCTGGTACATGGATGCCAAGGGGTTCCTAGTCAGGGAAACCTGTGCTACAAGGGACCCACCCTCCAAGAAATAATTCCATATATATTTTCTAGATTTATATGCATTCATTAAAATACACAGTATGAGCCAAGCTCGGTGGCTCAGCTTGCAATCCTGTGCTTTTGGGAGGCTGAGGTGAGTGGATTGCCTGAGCCCGCAGGTTCGAGACCCGCCTGAGTAGGTGAGACCTCATCTCTACAATAAATCAAAAATTAGCTGGGCATGGTAGCGTGTGCCTGTAATTCCGGCTACTCGGAAGGCTGAGGCGGAAGGATCGCCGGAGCCCAGCAGGTCGAGGCTGCGGTGGCCGGGAGCGGCCACTGCACTCCAGTCTGAGCGACAGAGTGAGACTCCAACTCTTAAAAACAACAACAACAACAAACAAACACAGTATAATTTTGGTTTTTAAAATATACAAGTACATTATCTGTATAAATTCCAACAAAATCAAATTTGCATCTTACTTTTTATACTTTACCTTTATGTTTTTTAAATCTTTATGGAAGATGGCTGTGACATTTTAAACATGAAGGGTCTGGTCACAGTTATACCCATAGGAGACTCAGACCCGGGCCTGGCCTTGGTGGAGCGACTGGTAAGGCAGGGGGCTGCTGCTGTGCTTCTGGACCAGCCCAACTCGGGTAGGGAGGCCCAGGCCAAGAAGTTTGGAAAGAGCTGCATCTGCCCTAGCTGACGTGACCTCTGAGAAAGATGTGCAAGCAGCCCTGACTCTAACAAAAGAAAAATTTGGCCGTGCAGATGTGCCTGTCAACTGTGCAGACATTGCAGTGGTCATCAAGACATACAACTTAAAGAAAAGCCAGGCTCATACCTTGGAGAACTTCCAGCGCGTTCTCAATGTGACTCTCATAGGCGCCTTTACTATGATCCACCTGGTAACTGGTGAGATGGACCAGAAAGAACCAGACCATGGAGGCCAACATGGGGTCATCCTCAACACTGCCAGTGTAGCTGCCTTTGAAAGCCAGTTTAGACAAGTTGCATACTCTGCTTCCAAGAGAGGCATAGTAGGCACGACATAGTAGGCATGACATGCCCATTGCTCAGGATCTGGCTCCCATAGATATCCGGGTGATGACCATTGCTCCAGGTCTCTTCCAGAGAAGGTGCACAGCTTCTTGGCTGTGCACCTGTGTCCTTCCCCAGACGACTGGGTGGCCCTGCTGAGTAAGTTCACCTGGTACAGGCCATCATCAAGAACCCATTTCCCAATGGGGAGGTCATTCGACTGAATGGAGTCATCCGCATGCGACCCTGAAAGGAGAAAGCAGAGAAAACACACACTCCCTCTGCCCTTCTTTCCCTGGGATACTACTCTCCAGCTTGGGAGGAAGCCCAGTACCATTTTGTAAATGCCCACCAGTCACCCTCTGTGCCTAATAAAGTCTCTATTTCTCACAATAAAATAAATACATCTATTCATGCTGGTATAAACTGTGTGTGTGTGTATTTTTTTAAGTGTTGAAGGGTATTTGATCATAGGAAAATATTACCTTTTATTTATTCATTCCTATATCGAGATATGTTTCTATCATTTTCCTTTTTTACATGATTACAAAAAATGCTGGAACAGACACCACTGTGTATAAGACCCTTGTGTAAACATACAGAAGGTTGTCTACTGTGTATACCAAAGCATAATTCCTAGGAGATAGAGTAGGTACATTTTCCATTTTCTTTTTTTTTTTGAGTTGACATCTCACTCCATCACCCAGGCTGGAATGCAGTGGCATGCTCACGGCCACCCCAGCACCAACTTGCTAGACTCTGGTGATCCTTCCACCTCAGTCTTCCAAGTAGCTAGAACTACATGTGTGCACTACCACACTCAACTAATTTTTGATTTATTGGAGAGACAAGGGCTCGTCAAGTTGCCCAGGCTGGTCTCGAACCTGTGGGCTCAGGCAATCCACTCGCCTCAGCCTCCCACAGTGCTGGGATTACAGGCAGAGCCACCGAGCCCGGCCTCCATTTTTTTAGATGTCGCCAAATTTCTCTCCAAAATGTCCTTATCAATTGACATTTATGAGAGTACCATTTCCCCTGCAACCTTGCCAACAATTAAGATAGCTTGTCAGATCGCTCAGTATTATAGATTCTAAATCCATCCAAGTTGCTGCGAAGTTCATAATTTTGTCCTTTATGGCTACATAATATTCCATCTTTTATATGTACCACATTTTTTTCTATCACAGAAGCAAAGAACTGAGTATCACATGTTCTCACTCATAAGCTGACCTAGAACAACTTTCATAATATTATAAGAAAGGGATTAGCAGTAGTGGGAAACTGTTGGGGGGGTCACACCTCATCCACAAGGGTACCTGCATAATGAACATTTGTATACCTAAACCTGAATTGTACCCACATATTTTTTTTAAAAAGATAGCTTGTCTATTTAATTTTGTCAATGCTATGGCTGGGAAGTGGTCTCTCTCTGTTTTTTTTTTTTTTTCTTTGTTTTCTCTGAGCTTGAGCAACTTTTTATTTATTGACCATTCATATTTCCTCTTCTGGGAATAAATTAATTTTTAAATTCTTATTTATCTTATCATGTGTTGTGTGTACTAATTCCTGGACTATTTAATGTGTCTCCCAGTCTGCTTTTAATCTTTTGCCAACCGAAGTTATGTTTTCTGTATGCATTTCAAAAGTTGAAGTAGTTTAACTTGTTTCTTTTTCTTTATCATTTGAGGCTTATAAGCTCTTTTTTGAAAAAAAGGTTTTCTATACTCTAAGATTATACAGATATTGTCCTTTATTTTCTTTAATCATTTAAAAAATACTTTTTACATTTGGCTCTACTGGTGTATATGTAAGGTGTGTAGCATGAAGTAAGGCTCTAATTGCATTTATACTGCCCCTTTTCCTGCACTACCCAACCTCGGCACTGTAAGTTTTCTTTCTCTTTTTTAGTTTTGGAGTCTCAAAACTCACACACTCATGGCCACCACAGCCTTGACCTGTTGGGCTCAGGTGATCCTTTCGCTTCAGCCTTCCAAGTAGCTGGAACTACAGGCATGCACTATCACACCTAGCTACTGTAAGATTTTTAGGATACAGTTTCTGCCACCCCAGAGCTGGCCTGTCCTCATCTTAGTTTAGTGGCCTTTGGTATACATTTCCTTTGGGCCAGAAGGTGACCAAGTGATATGATTCCAATTGATTAGTGCGTATCACAATACACACTAGTATAAACATGGAGTGACAGAGAATAGTTCTGACATCCCATTTAAATAGTATGGTCCTATCTGCTTGACTGGTACAGACTGTCTCCCACATGTATTCAATGTAGGTGTTTTGGGAATTTTAATGTGTCCTACAAAATTTATAGATTAAAACACACATCCCCAGTATCTTAGAATGTGACTAGAGATCTGATCTTTAAAAAGATAATTAAGTTAAAATGAAGTCATTAGGGCAGTCCCTAATCCAATCTGACTGATGTCATCATAAGAAGAGAAAATTGGGTTACACAGAGAGACACTAGGAATTTGTGTGCACAGAGGTGAGACCATACGAAGACATAAAGAGAAGGTGGCCATCTGTCAGCAAAAGAGAGAGTCCCCAGAAGAAACCAACCCAGCAGACATCTTGATCTTGGACTTCCAGCTTCCAGACTGTGAGATAATAAATGTCTATTGTTGAAACTGCCCAATCTGTGACCTTTTGTTGTGACATCCCTAGCCGGTTAATACAGTAGGATAATTCCCAACAAAGATGGACAAAGATGCTTGTAATTACATGCAGTTAGACTTAAATCACTCAACATGAATTTTTCACTAAGGATAGTGAAAAATTTATGAGTAATTCATACTACAAACACCTGGTCAAAGGAAGGCAGCCAAAGAAACTGTATGAAGGTCCATTGGTATCGTTTATTTCTCAATAAGTTGGTTTTTTTTTTTTTCAAGTTAGCAGGCAGGAGGTGACCAATCACAACAAGCTGTATTAATTTCCTATATGCCACTATAAAAAAAAAAATCACCACAAATGCCATGGCTTAAAATAACACAATTGCATTATCTTATAGTTCTGGAGATCAGAAACCCTGAAACAAGGCATAGACTTGACAGGGCTGCCTTCCTTCTAGGTTCCAGAAGAGAATCCATTTCCTTGCCTTTTCCAGCTTCTAGAAGATGATTAGTTTTTTTGGCTTGTGGCCCCTTCCTCTGCTTCAGTATCACCCTGACCCCTGCTTCTAGGGTCTCCTCCCTTTCTCTGGGTCTCTCTCTACCATATTTTAAGGACCTTTGTGACTACAGTGGGTTTGCCTAGCTATTCCTGGATCATCTCTCAGCTCAAGGTCTTAGTTGCAATCACATCTACAAAGTCCCTTTGGCCATGCAAGGTAACATATTCACAGGTTCTGCGGACTAGGATATGAACTTCTTTGGGGGCCATTATTCTGTCTATTACAGTTGTAAAACAGTTCAGTGAAACAATTTTAAAAGAAAATAATCCTATTAAGTTCAAAAGTAGAGAATTTGAAAAGAATGAAAGCATTGAAAGCCTTCTCGCTTTTTAACTCAACAGAAGAGCTTTCAAATTAATTTTTAAAAAGTTGTCTATTAGTACCAGAAGTTTTTCAAACTAGTTTCTAAGTCCTTGTTAAACTTAAAAGGTGTTGTTTTGGTTAATGTTCTGTTTAGATTGAGCCCTCTGTGGGGCTTTTTTCCACATTCAGCTGGATTCCATCTGTCAATGTGCAAACGGGCCTGTTTTCACTTAGGCCATCCTCGCCTTGTGCAGCCCCAAGGCAGAAGTGTCCCAAACTACTGAAAATGCCTCCCTACCCCCAATTTCTTCCACATCTTATGCAACACTGGGAGACGGGCTTCAAGTCAGAAGGGCAGCTCTGTTGGAGACATGGGGAGACAGTCGCTGCTATGGCCCAGCGTGATTCAGTTCCCTCGCTGCTTCTGCTATGGACCCTCTCAGACAGCGTGAACTGTGAGTTCTCTCCACCAAAGACCTCCAGTGGGGGTACTCAGTGTCATGAACTGACAGCACTAAATTACAGCCCGCCTCAGGCATTGAAGACACACTGTACGGAAGCCGCCTGCAGGCAGACCTGGATGAACACGCCTGTACATTTGCCAGAAACCACACTGGGAGCTTCAGATACAGAGAGAGCTCCACCAAGTGCAGCTGAATGATAGAGGTGGCAGAGCTGATTGTTCCAGAAGGCTGTTACATTCCCAGAGGGCACATGTTAGAACAACTCACTCCCCAGACTATCGAGAAAGCATGTTTACCAGCAGCGCCTGCTTATACTGTACTTCAGAGATGGCAAGATGCCTTCATCATCTGCAAGTGTATCTATAAAAGATATAACTCTGAACATGCACACACATAATCGTGCACATGCATGCTGGGTGTGTGTGCATCCATGCATGCCTATCTGTCTACACCTGTGCATTCGCTCATTTATGTGTGAGTGTGTGTATATGAGCATGTCCTGCTTTTACAAAGATTCAAGAGGTGCCAGAAGTGGGATCTTCCAACTGCCCTTCCAGCCTCTCTCAACTCTCCTTGATGATTCTCAGTGATGCGGGTTTCTGCCCGACACTAGCCTACCCAGCAAGCCACCCCTTCAAAGTTTGGGGAGGCAGGAAATGTCAGAGGCATGAATTCCTTGCTCTCTCCAACAGTGAGGATTCTCCCAGCTTTTGGGAGAAGGTCCTCCATCCATTCCACACTCCCTAAACCCAGAGAAGCCATTGCTCCTGTCTCCATCCTAGGGCCCGAGATCCCTCCCCCAGCCAGGCAACAGTGCACAGAGTGGCAGGTGCCTGGGTTAGGCCCTGCATGTGACTCGAAGTCGGTTATTTTTCTCAGTAGGTAACAGCTACTCCAAAGAAGCAGCTGAGATACAATCTCATTACATTCTGCAAACTCTTTTTTTAGTAATAGACTTTATTTTTAGATCATTTCTAGGTTCATGGCAAAATTGAATGGAAAGTATGAGGGAGGACCCCAAAAAACCCACGGAGTTATCTTTTGGAGGGCCGGCCCCTTGTAGTACTGGCTTCCTCCACTAGGTAAGTGTTCTGGGAGCCCATTGGCATCAGTGCACCAGCTAGCATTGTTCTGAGAGGCTGCATTGCAGAGGAAATGTCCTGTGTTGTGGCAAACAGGTTCAGCAGTTTTTGACCCCAAATGGTATGACCTCCGTGTCCCACACTCTCTATTCACCTGATCTTGACCCAGGTGACTTTTTCTTGTTTCACAGATGAAAAAAGTCCTCAGAGGGAAACATGTTGCCCGTGTGGAAAAGGCGAAACAAAAAATGACAGAAGCACTAAACAGTATTAAGATAGACAAGTTCAAACACTGTTTTGAGCAGTGGAAAAAGCATCCTGATAGGTGTATTGCATCAAATGGAGATAACTTTGAAGGTGACTGAAGCTTAAACATGTAAGAATAAATACACAATTTTTTATAAATAAATTCTGGGATCTTTTGGGTCTCCCCATATAAAGAATGCCCATACAACCCTGCTCCTACACACATACAGCCTCCCCCACTACCAACATCCTCCACTCGAGTAGTACATTTGTTACAATCGAGGAACCTGCATGGATGCATTATTATCACCCAGAGTCTGTAGTTTACATCAGGATTCACTCTTGGTGTTGTACATTCTATGGGTTTGGACACATATATAATGACATGCATCCACCATGATACCATCCTAAGGAATAGTTCAACTGCCCTAAAAAATCTTTTGTGCTCTGTCTAGTCATCCCTTCCCCCTCCAACACTTGATCTTTTTTAGTCTCCATAGTTTTGCGGTTTCCAGTGTGTCATATAGTTGGAATCACATGGTTTGCAGCCTTAGCAGATTGGCTTCTTTCATTTGGTAACATATATAAGATTCTACCATGCCTTTGCGTGACTTGAGAGCTCTTTTTTTTTCTTTCATTTTTTTTTAAAGCACCAAATGATAATCCATTTTCTGGATGTATCACAGTTTATTTATCCATTCACCTACTGAAGGACATCCTGGTTGCTTCCAAGTTTTGGCAATTATGAATACCACTGCTATAAACATCTGTGTGCAGGTTTCTATGTGGACATGTTTTTCAACTCCTTTTGGTAAATACCAAGGAGCACAATTGCTGGATTGTACGGTAAGAGTATATTTAGATTTGTAAGAAACTGCCAAACTGTGCAGACTCTGTAAAAATTTAGCATTTATGCCTGACTCTATTTTTCATGAAGCTATTTATTAGTATGCCGCAATAGTAGTAATAGTAGGCGCTTGAAATTCTCATGGGATGGCACTCTTGATTCTTCCAGAATTCCCCAACTGAAGAATGTGGAAAATTTGAACAGACTCCCGGCGTCTTCCTGACTCACATGTCTACTGGGATTTAAGCGTTTCTTGTACATCTCACACACCCTTCAACTTTCACAAAACATCTAGCTTTTACTTGATAACTGCTTTTCACACACACATGAAAATTATTTGTTTTATAGCTTCCAAAGAGTTTAAGGGTCAAGGAGAGGAGATCAACACACTGTCCTGGAATGAGGATGCTGGGTGGTGGGCTAGGCACATTCAGAAAGCTAAACAATTTGTTCTCTATGGAAGATTCATGGCATAGATGTTTCAGTGCCTCAGCAAAACGAGGGCCTTCTGAATCACATGGAGAAATTCAAAAATTCAAGTGATAGGTCCACAAATTCTATACAGCACCTTTTAAAAAAAGATCCTGTGAAAGAGATCGATTCACATTATTAACCTGATCTAATCTAAGGAGCATGTCATTAGCCTACTCTTCAATTGCACAGTAGCATAAT
Source organism: Cephalopachus bancanus (assembly GCA_027257055.1). Classification (NCBI taxonomy): domain Eukaryota; kingdom Metazoa; phylum Chordata; class Mammalia; order Primates; family Tarsiidae; genus Cephalopachus; species Cephalopachus bancanus. The sequence continues at coordinate 802,618 of JAPVLO010000260.1, read as the reverse complement.
GACAATATAACAACAAGAATATTGAGAATTTTTTTTTAAATCGCTGATCCATTCATTTTTTAAAAAATCATTCTGTTGGTTTCTCTATTCAGAGATAAAGAAGTAGAAACAAGAACTGGTTACCTACTGGTGTTCCTAGGAATACAGTGACATCACTCCCAAATAGACCACTAAAAATGCTAGAGTTTTTCATAAAAATATTTTTTTAAGCACAGCTTAACTGGTATCAGAACAATGGATGCCTTGAAAGTCAGAAACGTTGAGGAAGCATTAATCTAGAGAGGAGAGCTAATGCTGGAAGCATTGGTCACCTACAGTGAGCCATGTCTTGGTGGACTAGCCCAGACTTTAATAGGTCATGCAATCACCGGGGGCAGGCAGGGTAAGGAGATGACTGGGAGAAACCTCACATAAGGTCAAGATCACTGAAGAACTGAACTGGAGAAAAAGAACCTGCCCCTCGGAGGGATCCAGGAGGAGACTTGCTTGTCTCCACCTCGGCTCTGGGAGGAGCAAGAAAGAATTGTACCACCTGAGAATTTCTAATAGCAAACCAAAATTCACACTACTTGGGAAACTCTAAAGCCAACAATTTATATAAAGTGACACCAGGTTGGGAGTGTTCCCAGGAATTAAAAAAAAAGTAACACTTTATTTGACTCTAGGCCTCAAAGAATTATCACAGATCAAGTTCTAAGGAATACAATTTTAAAATTCCCTAAATTTGTGAAGAAACAAACCACCATAAATGAAAATCAAGAGAAATCATAACCTACAGAATCAGACATACAAAGATCACAGATATTGGAAAAATCAACACAGAATATGAAATAATTTGCATGACAATTCTTCAATAAATAAATGAAGTGACTGAATAGATAATAAAGAGATTATCAAAATATATCAGGCAAATTTGATAGAAAACCAAAAAGTATACCAGAAATGAAAAACAAAGGTGAATGCAGCACTGAAAGAGAGAGAGGTAGAAAATATAAAAGCAATTAAGAGACTTGGAGGATAAAGTGAGACAGTCTAACATATGACCAGATCTGAGTTTCATGGATAACAGAAACAATGTAGAAAGGCAATATAACCATGAATCTTATCAAATCGATGAAAAATATCAATACCCAGATTCAGAAAGCCCAAAGGACAGCAAATTAGGTAATTAAAAAGAAGTTCTCACTTCAGTACTTCAGCAGGGGTCAACAAATTACAGCCCATGAACCAAATCCTGCCTGCCACCTAGATAACATTTTTGGGAACAGCATCACACTGTTTGTTTATGAATTATTAATGGCTACTTTTGTGCTACAATGGCAGAGTTGAGTAGTTGCAACAGAGATCTGTATGGCCTGCACAGCTAAAAATATTTATTATATAACTTTTTACTGAAAATGTTTGCCTACCCATTGTAGAACATCAAAGCAAAGAGAATATAATGAATGTGCACATTTTATGTTGACTTTATAGCAAAATTAGGATTTTATCTCATAACTCTTAACTAATGGTTCTCAAAGTTGGTCCCAAAATAAGAACCAGTAGCATCAGCATCACCTGAGAACTTGTTAAAAATGCAACTTCTTGGACTCCATATGCCTTCAGAAAGACTCTAATGCCAGCAAAAGTTTGAGAACTACTACTCTTGACTAATTTACTAGACCAGAGATTCTTAATCTTCCAATTGTTCTAATGTTCTCCATTAGAATCACCTGGGGAGCTTTTAAAAAAATGCCAATGCCTGGCCTCACTTCCAAAGATTCCCACTTGATAGGTTTGGAATGGGACATAGGAATTGGTATATTTAAAAACCTTCCTAAGTCTGGGTTCAATCTTTATCTGGGTGAGAGCCGTTGCACTACAGGCTGCTGTCTTTCTTATTTTATTGCTGGTGAAACAAACATGGAGAAAATCAGACAAATTTCCAGAACTTTCTCTGTGTTGCATAAGATATTCTTGATTGTGCAGACTAAATAAAAACAAGGGGCATTTGGGAGTGAGGAGGACTATTTTGTTGATCTATTTGAACCACCTAACTAAGCCAGAGTTAAGTCTTACCCTTCCCCATCTTCCTCTTGGAAGAGAAACTGTTAAGCAATGAAACAACCAAATATCAAGCCATTTGAATGGATAGAGAAAATGCTTTATACACAATCAACTTTGTTAAAAACAATTTGAGGATAATGTAAGGCTTTTGTGAGACCCAAACTATACCAACAAAGAATGAAATTTGATGAGTTAATAAACCTTAGCCCAGGGAGTCTTCTGCAGCGTAGGCATACAGGATGGGGACAGATGGGGGACAGAGTGTTTGTACTAAAGTTCTCACAGATGTGGGGGCTAGAAGAGGAAGGCATAAAAAGGCCTGCTCTGTAACTGTCTACTGTCATAATAGTGTCACTGCTTCCCAAGAACCAGTTGACATCAAGTCATCACTTAGGTTAAAGGGACTATAGGACCAAGTGCTTCCTTGACAGAGTCATAAAACTCAGGGGAAGAGGATTATGGGGCCAGGAAAGGGCTGAACACACTGCTTCCCAAACTGCAAACATGCCCATGAGTCAACACAGGGTCTTGTTTATCTGTTGATTCTCAATTGGGAGATCTAAGTGGAGCCTAAGATCCTGCATTTCTACCAAGTTCCCTGGTGAAGCTGATGCTACTGGTCCTCAGACTACACTTTGAGTAGCAAGAATGCTTCTGGGGCCAGGACCCTCCAACAAGTTCTCTCTATACTCTTCCTACAGTCCCTACCTACTGGCAACAAAAGCATGCAAGAGTGGACAAGATGTACTCAAGATTGGTTCTCTGTAATTTCTTCAAGTGTACCAATCCATTACCCTTTCCAAACTTGGCAAAATTCCACTGGCATAAAAAGGAATACTGAGAGTTCATCAAATTTTTCACCTAAAATTTCTTTTTTTTTTTTTTTGAGTTGGAGTCTCACTCTGTCACCCAGACTGGAGTGCAGTGGCTGCTCCCAGCCACCACAACCTCGACCCGCTGGGCTCCGGCAATCCTTCCGCCTCAGTCTTCCCAGTAGCCGGAATTATAGGCGCACGCTACCACACCCGGCTGATTTTTTATTTATTGTAGAGATGAGGTCTCGCCAAGTTGCCCAGGCAGATCTCGAACCCGCGGGCTCAGGCAATCCACTCACCTCGGCCTCCCAAAGCGCAGGATTACAGGCTCACCTAAAATTTCAAACTAGCATAATGTTGAACCATCATGAAGATAAGTGGTTTTCATAATAGGAAAGCCCACAAAATGGCCACAGTAATTTGCATCTTCATGGTTTATAGGCCAGAAGTTTCAACTTGAGCTGAGGGAGAAGTAAAATAAACAGCCGGGGTTCTTTTACCACTTACCAGGCTACTTACACACTTAAAAGACTGATGCTGGAAACCACATTCCCTTCTACTCTGAGTTTTCACCCATTCCCTCGGAGCTATAGCTGGTGGACATTATTGTAATAGTACTGTGAGTATTTGTTTAAAGCTCACCACACACTTATGGGGATCAGATTTGATTCCCCATGGAAACCTTGGACAAAGCAATTGAGAAAAATGATTGTCATGAGCAAAGCTTGAACAGAAGGGGGAATGAGAGGGCTGGAAAACACTGGAACCAGAAGAAGCCATGGGTCTCTGCTTGTAGACTCCACACCAGAAGGCCAGAGCCCAGAAAGTAGATCTAAAACAGTCTTTTAGTCTAGGGTAGAGTTGAGGACAGTTGTCTAGGTGTAGAGGTCATGCAGGGTAACCACTCACTGAGTCAGGGTTGGAAAATGGCCAGCATGGAGAGCAGAGAAAGGAGAGAGGGCTGGTCAGGCAGTAGCTGAGTCTGGATCACTGATGTTGGCAAGTAGGGAGCAGCTGCCAAGTGACCTGTGACCTGTCCCTGGCAACTTCCCCAGGAGTCCATTTTCTCTGGGGCTTAACAAAGCACAGACCATCATGTCATGGACCTGGCATCTTTCCAGCATTGCTCCATCTTCAAGACATCTGATTATCTTTCCAGCATTGTTCCATCTTCAAGACGTCTGATTAAGACGTTATAGGGAAGAAGACAGGTGCAGACTGGAGGGTTCTATCTCAGTTGAGTAGACCAGGCAACAGGACATCATGGATATGTGGCCACTGGGGACTGCGAATTCATTTCTAGAAGTTCATTTCCTGAGAGGTGGGATACAAACTGACAAGGTTCAGTGTTGCTACCCTGGCTGGGCACTAGAATAATTCAAGGGAGTGCTTTAAAAATTGCAATTCCCTGATTCCGTGCCCGGGGATTCTGACTTAATTGGTCTAGGGAGGGACTTTACAGGATTCCAAGGCCTAGATAAGGTTGGGTTAGAGGAATACAGGGTGATGAAACAGGTAACCATTTCTACACTAGTCATCTCTCTCTTCTTGTTTTTGAAAGGCTATCCCATGACTATCTCATGTTTTATAGTCTTTGAGTTTTATTTATATCATCTATTTAATTAATAATAGCCCTTGGGTTTATGTATTGCTTTTTTTTCAGGAAATACTTCTGAACGCTAATTTAAAATATATATATATCTTTTACTTATTTAACAATGACTAATCACTTACTATATACAAAGCTCTGTTCTCCAAGGGAGACACACAAAATGACAGGAAATGACAAGAGTGGGGAGAAGGAATGTTGAGACCCCACACAGGGTACTAGTCGCACCCTCATCCATGATATCACTCCTCTGTTGAGGGTAGACGTCCCCCTGAGCACTGAGCTGTTTGGTAAAGCCGTGGGACATTAAGTAATGTATGTATGTATAATGCTTAGCCCCACACCTGGAACAAAATAAATGCTTTTAAATCATAATTGTTTATTTCCACAGCCCTTTATGTCAATCCATCCAGACAGAGGAAGATAAGAGGAAGCTGTCAGCAGCTTTGAGATGAGGTTTTTAAAAGAAGTTGTGAGAAAAATGACAAAAGCGTCAGGAAACACAAATTTCTAGATTATAAGAAAACAGATGAACTGTTAGGAGAAAATTAATTAGATGAAAGTGTCATGATTCTGGAATGACACTTTCTGGTTCCTGTCAGGAACACCAGAAGCGCAATGACAGGAATTTGGAGGAGAAATGGGTTTAAGTCATTTTCTGAAAGAACTTTAACAACTGAGGAACATGTGGAAAAAAGAAGAGGTAATGTTTTTAGTTAGCATTTTGGTATGACTTTGTCATGTTTAGACAACACATTCTTTGAGGACAGGGACATTGTTTTAGGTTTCTTTGTACAAACAGTGTCTGCCACATGGTAAAGAGCCAGTAAGTGTTGAGTGAGCGAAGGAGACATTACTGGGTATTTCTTCTTAACCTTATCTATCAAATCAGGCATTATTCACATTTTAATTTAGCATGGGTAAGTCAGTGATGGCTTTTAAAAATTAAATTAATACTATTCTTAATTGGAAAATCTATAACAATTGTTATAATTGCAAAATTGTTATAATTAACATTTCTATCACCTAGCTTATCAATTTTTGTGGTGAGACATTTGAAATTTACTCTTAGCTATTTTGACATATACAATACATTATTGTTGACTATATTAGCCCTGATATACAATCAAACTCAAAAACGTATTCCTTCTGTCTAACTGAAACTTTGTACCCTTTGACCAACATCTCCCCATTCCCTCTCCCCACCCCCTCACCCTCTGTTAACTACCATTCCACTCTCCACTTCTATGAGTTTGACTTTTTTAGATTCCACGAGTGAGATTATGCAGTGTTTATCTTTCTGCACCTGTCTTATTTCACATAGCATAATGTCCCCTAGGTTCATCCATGTTGTTGCAAATAATAGGATTTCCTTTTTCTTAAATGTTGAATAATATTCTATTGTGTATGTATATCACACTTTCTTTATCCATTCAAATGTAGATAGACCGATAGATTCCATATTTTGGCTACTGTGAATAGTGCTTCAATGAACATAGTGCAGACATCTCTTTGACAAACTGATTCAATTCCTTTGGATATATACTCAGAAGTGGGATTGCTGTATCATATGGTAATTCTCTGTTTACTATTTTGAGGAATCGCTATACAGTGTTTTTCAGAACAGTTGTGCTAATGGACATTTCCACCAACAGTGTACAAGGGTTCCCTCTTCACATCTTCAACAACACTTGTTATCTTTTATCTTTTTGATAAAGACAATCTAATAGGCATGAGGTGATACTTCATTGTGGTTTAATTTGCATTTCTCTAATGATAAGTGATGTTAAGTATTTTTTTGGCCATCTGTATATATATTTGGAGAAATGGCTGTTCAGGTCTTTTGCCCATTTTTGAAAGGGTTTATTTGTTTTTCTTGCTGTTGAGTTGTTTGAGTTTTTTATTTATGGAGGATATTAACCCTCTTATCAGATGTGTGGTTTGCCAATATTTTCTCCCACTCTCTGGGTTGCTCTTCACTCTGTTTCCTTTGATAGGTTTTTTAGGATGACAACTTTTCATCCCTATTTTGAATCCCAACTATCAACTTCCTCAAGTGCTCAGAAACTTTATGATTTCTCATGATTATGCAGTCACCTGGTGTGGAGATGCCAAGAATGCATGTGGTCACGTGCTCGGAAGAATTTTATAAACTAAATTAAGCATCATCACTCATCTCCCATAGTGTATGCACTGATAATTAAAAGAGACTAAAAAAATATTTGGCCAGGCATGGTGGCTCAGTTTGTAATCTCAGCCCTTTGGGAGGCTGAGGTGAGAGGATTGCCTGAGCCTGGGGATTTGAGATCAGCGTAGGCAAGTTGGTGAGACTTTGTCTCTACAATAAATAAAAAAATAAGCCAGGTGTGGTAGCACACACCCGTGGTTCCAGTTACTTGGGAGGCTGAGGTGATAACACTCATTATTCAATCATTTTTGCCAACAACAATAAAGTGTTTCTTGAAATTGGACTAGTCAGTTTTTTTTTCCTGATTCAATACAATTTTCTTACAATCTTGTCAGAGAACAGTGAGTTTTAATATTTTTAACAAATAGATTAAAAATTATCTGAAATGCTTCCTCTGGAAGCTTTTTGAACAGGTTAAAAATTGTTTTCGATCTTTAAAAATGTGCAGATTATGAATATTTATAGGTAACAAATCATTTTCAACAACAACACAACAAAGTAGTAGAAATATTTCCAAACATTTGTTTTCAAAATGCTTTCTTGATAATCAGTAACTTTCTTACTTGAAGTTAAAATATCGCCTTTACCTTTGCATTACATTTATCACTTCAAAAATATCTGCCAGTATCAAATCACTGACAGCCATATGTCCCAGAAAGTGTCTGTGAATATGCAACAGTAGTCTTAAGTTTCTGTAAGTGGGACAACCTTTATAAGTAGACAACAGCAGACAATCAGCAAATCACTTTGTGATACAAAATGTCTTAATCACCATACCCCTTCTATTACAGAACACTCTAAAAATTCTTGTATATGTCAAGGTTTTTTGTGGCTGTTCTATTGCTTCATTTTGTTTTGAAAGTTAGACTCACCACCGTCATCCTCTAAAACTTCATACCTTCCAGCGGCAACTTCCTTGTAGCTTGCCTGTAAAAGGAGTAGTAAATGAAAGTCACCAATGAATCTATCTCTTTAGGGTTATTCTGGGATTCCTTTTATATTCTGGTAAAATCAGTTGCCCCATGAAGGATTACACTAATATCGCTTTCTCATAAAGCATTGTTCTTGTTATAGAATTCAAGTATTAAAACTATCTTCTCCAGTCCATCTTTCTTTGAGAGGTTCAAAAGGAAAGTAGTCCTGTATGTATTCCATTTCTGAGCAGAATTAGCAAATTCCATAAGTTGAGACAAGTTAGAAACATCTGTACTTCAATCCAACTATGGAGTAAACTTCCTACACTGTCTAATTTCTCCTAGTATTTATTTCTTCAACTCTTCAATGATGTTTTTAGGACATCTACCAACCATATTTGCTGACCAAAAAAAAAAATGCATGTTAGTTTACTTTCCAATTTGTGTTCTATATATTCGTTTCCAGCTATAGCCACCACAACAGAAATGACAAGTGTTTCTTCCACAGTAGATAGCTTTTTCCCTTTTACTGCTAAACAAGAAAATTCTATAGTTATTTCCAAACAGTTATCATCAACTTTATTGTGATTTTTGAAAAGCACTAAATTGAGAATGATTAGTGAAGGGCTCTAAACATTCAAAGAATTGTAGAAATTTACCCTCATATTTTGGATAACAAATTTTTAAATGTTCTGCAACTAGTGTCGACTTCATACCCACTTTTATGGATAGCACAACGTGCAATACACATTTAGTTTCAATTTAATTGTTAATGGTAGAGATTGTAATTTCATATTTCAGGCAAGTTTTTCTTTTCAGTCATTTTAATTTTTGTGTGTGTGTGTTGTTTCCAGAGCAGATTAGATTAACATTGCTTTGCCTCATCATGTGACCAACAAAGAGCTTGCATCAGAAGAGCGGTCAGCCCTGATATTTTTCTTTTTCTTTCTTTCTTTCTTTCTTTTTTTTTTTTGAGTTGGAGTCTCACTCTGTCACCCAGGCTGGAGTGCAGTAGCACACTCACAACCACCCCAATGTCAACCTGCTAGGCTCCAGTGATCCTTCTGCTTCAGCCTTCTGAGTAGCCGGAACTACAGGTGCGCCCCACCATGCCCGGCTAATTGTTTATTTATTGTAGAGATGAGGTCTCGACAAGTTGCCTGAGCTGGTCTCAAACCCTTGGACTCTGGCAATCCACTCACCTCAGCCTCCCAAAGTGCTGGGATTACAGGCTGAGCCACCAAGTCCAGCCAGCTTTGATATTTTCCTAATCATTCGCCACTGTTTTCATTATTAGTATTAATTTACTAGTAGTATTATTAGCATTACCAGCAATTTCTCTACAGTTTGGTTTTGTTAAAACAAGATAACCCATGAACACACTTACCTAAGCTCACATAATTTGTGATTTGTCCTCAATCAATTTGTGAAGGCCCTCAGTGTGAATGAATGATTTCAAGAGCTGCTGTCAACCATAGCAGAGGGGAGGGTGGGAGGATGCTCTCCCCACAAGGTAACTCAACATAAAACCAGCAACACAAAGACCAAATGTAGACATTAGTGTTGTTCCATATACTGAATGTCAGCAACACTGAAGGTCTTTCTTATTCTTTTAGATTTAATTTTTTTTTTTATTGTGCGCTCAAGAGAGAGAAAGGGCCCTGCTCTGTTCAGGCCAGAGTGCAGTGGTGCTATTCTAGCTCACTGTAACCTCCAACTCCTGGGCTCAAGTCATCCTCCAGTCTGAGCCTCCCAAGTATCTGGGACGACAGGTGCTTGCCACCATACCCAGTTAATTAAGTCTTCCTTCCTTCCTTCTTTTCTTTTTGAGACAGGGGTGTCCCTGTGTTGCCCAAGATGGTCTCAAACTTTTGGCCTCAAGCAATCCTCCCACTTCAGTCTTCTGAGTTGCTGGGATTATAGGTGCTAGGCACCATATCTAGCAAAAAGGCATTTTAATACACTTTTCCTCATACCAATGGATCATGATGTGCACCCTGAAGGGTGTACTCTGCTTTTGAGACTATTGTTCCTAATTTGTCCCTGATAAATAAATAAAAATGTATTAATTATTCGTTCCATAAATATAGACTTTCCAGCTATTCTCCAAACCTATTTGTTCTCCTTCATAACACACAGTAACTACATTTCTTAGTCCTCCTTATGGCTTCTATGGCCATGAGAATTCTAGCCAATGGAACGTGCCCCTTCCAGACCCAGGCTATGTATGTAACATCTTATGCAATATTCCTCCTCCTCTTCTCTATTGGATGATTATGTGGAACATAGTACCACTCTCACCACTTCATTAGTGATTGAACTTTACTGAGAATCAAACTTGCATTGTGTTAGGACACTAATATTTTGGGAGTCTATCTGTTACAGTAGCTAGTGTTACCTTAATTAATACACTTCCCAAATATAAGACATTTTATAGATGTCATGAGGGCTGCAAAAATAGACATATTCCTGACCTCAAGCATATAACACATGTGCACAAATAGTTATATTATGAATCAATTTAGAGCACAAGCACCATGAGAATGGCCCAAATTAAGCACAATGGCAGTTTAAGCAAAGAGAACAATTGTTCTAATTAGTGTGACAGACAATGTTCCATGGAGGAGATAATATTTGCAATGGCCTTTGGAGAGAGATTTCAACAGATAGAGTTAAGAAGGGGTCTTCTCAGAGAAGAGAGGTGTGGGCCTTCTGTTTGGACTGAAACCTTGAATGCCTAGCTATGGTGTTTGGAACTGATCCTGCAGGCAATGAATAGGCAATGAGAAACTTTGAGTGAGTGAAGATACAGTCACAATGGGAGTTTACAGAGAGGGAAAAAGATAGACTAGGGGGAGCCCAGAAGACCTGTGTGTTTGTGAGATTAATTTGGAAGCAATCACAAAGGTCAAACTAGTGCTGTAGTTAAAAACTCAATCTGTGGGTCAACTAACCTGCTTGGGAACAATGGGTCTTCCATTTATCAACTGTGCAAACCTTGAATAAGTTACTTGACTAAGCCTCAGTTTCCCCATGAGCAGAAAGTGAATAACAATCGAAGGCATTTCATAGGAACACTGTGCACAGTGATATAATGCACATTAAGCATCAGCGCAGTGCCTGGTGAAGGGTGAACACTTAATAAACTCTTGTTATTATCATTTGTACCCCAAATGTGAAATAATAAGAACCTAAACTGGGTTTGTCACAGTAATAATGAAAAAGAGGAATGAGTGTCAGAGACATGCAGGGAAGACAGATGAATAAAAAGAACTCCAAAATTTGGTCTCAGTTGCATGGAAGAATGTTCTCCCACTGGGAAAATGGACTGGCTTTCTGAGGCAAAACATAACTGCATTTTTAGGCAAGCCAAATTTGAAAGGAAAGCCAGAGACATTTGCAGAAGAGATGGAAGAAGATAGTAGACAGAGATAATTTTTAGAAGGAATACATTTTTGGAGAAAGATTCCAAAAGAGAAAGAAGATGCAACCAAGAGATAGGTTAGAGTCTTAGCTATAAAGTGATGAAGACACACATCCCTCTCTTTTCCTCTGAGATAAAAGAAAATGAGAAGAAAAAGGGAAGGAAGAATCTATAAAAACAATGATATGTAGAACAAAATTTGAGGTTGCTAGTGGTACCTAGCCCTGACTTTTTCTGAAAAGATGGTGTGCTTGGGGTAGAGATGGGGACAGAGATCTTAGCACAAAAAGAAACCACCACTGAACACATGCCATTTCCCAATCCCATTCACTGAAGACCCACACATGAAAGACCCTGGGCTCAGTGCTCTGCAGAGAAAATTTTTAAAGGACATTATTTTTTTTTATTTTTTATTTTTGAGTTGGAGTCTCACTTTGTCACACAGACTGGAGTGTTCCCGGCCACTGCAACCTTGACCTGCTGGGCTCCAGCGATCCTGCCCCCTCAGCCTTCCAAGTAGCCAGAATTACAGGCATGCACTACCACGCCCGGCTGATTTTTTGATTTATTGTAGAGATGAGGTCTCGCTGCCCAGGCGGGTCTCGAACCTGTGGGCTCAGGCAATCTACTCACCTCAGCCTCCCAAAGGCGCAGGATTACAGGCTGAGCCACCGAGCCCGGCAAAGGACATTATTTTTAAAAACATTGTTGAATTACCAACTTGAATGACCAAGACTGTCGAATGGCCCTGCTGGTGGTTTACAAGGATAGTAAACACTCACTGTCCTAGAAAGACTGGATTTAAGTTAAAGGTCCAAATCGGTGGTGGCTCACACCAAATTGGTGGTGGCTCATTACTTTGGGAGGTAGAGGCAAGAAGATTGCCTGAGCCCAGGAGTTGGAGACCAGCCTGGACAACTACAATTAAAAAAAAAAAATTAGCAGGGCATGGTGGCACGCACCTGGAGCTCCAGCTTCTTGGAAGACTGAGGCAGAAGGATTGCCTTAGCCCAGAAAGTCAAGGCTGTGGTAGCTATGAGCACGACACTGCACGCCAGTCTGGGTGACAGAATGAAATTCCGACTCAAAAAAAAAGTCCAAATTAGCATTCTTTGCTCTGATATTATTGATAGACAGAAGCAACCCTGAGGGTATGACCCATTGGGGTGTTTGCCAAGTGGACCATGCTGTAATTTGATCTCAATGATCCCAAACAAGCTCTGAAGCTATTTAGCACAATTGGTATTAAAAGAAAGATGGCAGATTGGTGGGCTCATCACAGGTTAAGCTCCTGTCTTCTTGCACCAACTTGCCTGTGCCAACACCAGCAGGGCCTTCATTGACTTCTCAACCTCCAGCCTGCTCAGGCACTCTTTCACCTGATTTCATCTTTGAACAACGTGACTGAGGAGAGAGGAAGATGCACATGGGAGAGATACCCCTAGAGATGATTCTGCCTGACTACTGGAGCAAGGTTTCAGCTACAGATGAGCTTGAGCAACTCAACTTGGAAGCTCGTAAGGTTGAAGACCTCCAGCCAGGAGGGACAGGCACCCCACCAGAAGGTACAGGTCACACGAGAACCTTCCTAATGAAGTGAAGCCTTATTTATTTTTTTCCTGGTAGAGGTAATTGCATGTGACATTTCTCTGAATCATTTATTTATATATTTTCTCCTTTTTCAGAATAAGAAATTAAACAGATGGAAAAATCATACTTAAAGGGTTTTCTTATTAGTTCTGGCAGTCTTTGGCTCCAGACAACTGCTCAGCCTCTTTCCCTGGCTAGAAATAATGCCTGGAAGTGTTTATGCTGCCTTCAGCTTCACAGAGGGTAACCATCGACCACATTTTCTCCATTTGTTCCCTTCATCAAAGTCTTCTTCCAAGTCCTAGTACAAAGATGTTTTATTGAGGCCCTGGATCCCACTCAGAAGCTTTTTTGTTTAATTTGATTCTTCTTGTTAACGTTAGGAGTGCATTTGAGCATGTCTCTGTCCCCATCTTCTAGCCAGAATTCAGAGCTCCTTGGTAGAAGGTTGGACATGGATGAAAATGTCCCTGATGGTGAACACAGCTGGGAACATGTGCAACTGAGGAGAGGACAGACAGGAGGCCTGGGCGGACCAAGAGAGGGGCTGTTTCTTCACTTTCCTTGGAGGAGATGCCAGATGGTAGAGCACGTTGTACCAGCATCTTTATGGGTACAGGCCCTGGGAAGATGGGCCCAGGAGGCTATCTAGGGAGTCAGTAGCCTACTGTGACTCCCAAGACAACCAGCTTCTCCAAGGCTTAAGCCAGATTGAACCCTCAGGATCTGCAACCCTATACTATTCCTTCTCCACTGCTCAGGGAAGAGTTTACATTCAGAAGACAGAGTTAAGAAGAGTGACAAAAAAGAAAGAAGAATGAGATATGACTTAATCAAGGAGACTTTGGGTGCTCCAGACATTGACTGAAGTTTGGGAGAGACTAGGATTGAGAATGTTGCACAAGTAAACATCCCACCTCCCTATCCCACACCTGCTTCCTATCTGTGAAACTGGAGATCCTTTCCCATGTCCCCATCATCTTCTATCTCTACCAAGAAGGAAAGCAGTATCACAGCAGTACATTGCTCCCAGGGGGCACCCCTTCATCACCCCCTGATATCTGATCAAAATTCTTGCATACCAGCTGGGTGAAATATCGTTCTTTTCATGCTCCCAAAGTACTCAGCACTTAACTCGCATTGTGTTGTAAGGCAGTGACCCTCAACTTTTTGGCATCAGGGACCAGTTTCATGGAAAACAATTTTTCAACAGACAGGGGGTAAGGGTGGGGGTGATGGTTTCAGGATGATTCAAGCGCATAACATTTATTGTGCATTTTATTTCTATTATTACATTGCAATATACAAAATGAAGTTGTAATTATACAACCTACCATTTTTTAAAAAGAGGCTCAGATGAAAGTGGTAAATAAAATAATGGGTGGGCCACACACAGACTAAAATAAGTGTCAGACTCTGACCTGCCATCAGATGCAGCTGTACAAGAGAAGTACCTCTACTCACTTGCCACTCACTGACAGGGTTTTGATATGAGTCTTCAAGCAATTGATTTATTATGGTCTCTGTGCAGTCAAACCTCACTGCTAATGTTCATCTATATTTGCAGCTCCTCCCCAGCACTAGCATCACTGCCTCAGGTCCACTTCAGATCATCATAAAACCTAATCATCAGACATTAGATTTTCATAAGGAGCACACAACCCAGATCCCGCACATAATGCAGCTTATAATAAGGTTCGCACTTGTATAAGAATCTAATGCCACCACTGATCTGACAGAAAACGGAGCTCAGGTGGTACTGTGAGTGATAAGGAGTGGCTGTAAATACAGATGAAGCTTCACTCACATGCCAGTCACTCACCTCCTCCTGCTGTGCATCCTGGTTCCCAACAGGACATGGACTCATACCAGTCTGTGGCCTAGTAGTTGGAAGCCCTTGTTGTAACGTACCTGTTATGTATCTCTCTTTATCACTAAACTGTAGTCTTTGAAATCAGGGGTTGTCTCTTGGTGGTGGATTTTCCAGGGTTTAACAAAATGTCTGACTCATAGTTCAATAATTCTTTGTCAACCAGATGGATATATGAATAAACACACAAATGAACCTTCTCACTTCCACTCATCCATCCCCAGTTTGTGGTTGATGATTAACAATACCCGAGAAACATTTGTTGCATGTCTGCTATGCACCAAGCATTATGGTGAGCCTGGGAAAAACCACTATAAGAAAGGAGAGTTGAGACCTCCAAGTTCCATTCAGGCATACAACATGGCAGACAGGAGAGCCCTGGTTGCTGTGTTCTCTGCTGTCTTTCTTGACCCAGGAGGGCCAGGTATCTTGTTGGAAGGCAGACATGGTGCCTTCAGCATGGTGCACTCCATTGGCTCTCACCCCAATCTCCTCTTAGCAGTTGTTCCCTTGGGTTATTTGAAGCCCTCTCTCCTCTCATGATTCTCAGTGAGTCAGAACCATTTTAACCACTTGTGTACTTATTTGTATCACAATGACAAGGGGTGTCCTACTGATATTTATTTGGTGGGGGCAAAGAATGCTCAACATCCTCAAATGCCTATGATAAACCCCCACAGAAAAAAGTCATTCACATTCTGCTTGATTTTCAAATGTTCCATCCAAGGATCATGTAGGTAAAAACTCTGCTCAGTCAGACATCCCAACTCGAGCATTTCTTGGAAGGTTTTTAAATATACTGACTTTTCCAAGATAACAACTACCATGTAAATTGACGGAGGATTGTATTTGTTTACCAAGAGTCAATCAGCATTTGGGACTCCAAGTCCCTAACAATAGTGCCCTTGCATTATGTTTGAGTTGCCATCACAGTTAACTGGTGCAGACTGTATTCCTGTCTTTCACAGAGAGGCAGTATAGTGGTCCAAGTCTCCAACTTTGGGTGTTATGTTTTCTACTATAGCCTTGCCTGAACATTTATCGCGAGAAACATATATTTTATTTTATTTTATTTTTTGAATTGGAGTCTCACTCTTTCTCCCAGGCTGGAGTGTAGTGGCATATCCACGGCCACCCCAGCGTTGATCGGCTGGGCTCCAGCAATCCTTTCACTTCAGCCTTCCTAGTAGCTGGAACTACAGGTACATGTTACCACGCCTGGCTAATTTTTGATTGATTGTAGAGATGAGGTCTCTACAAGTTGCCCAGACTGGTCTTGAACCCGCGGACTCAAGCAATCCACTCACTTCGGTCTCCCAGTGCTGGGACTACAGACTGAACCACCAAACCTGGCCCATAATGTTTTATTATAAATTGCTTTCCATTTATTTTTAAGCCAGAACTTTATGCTGACCTTTAAGAAATAATGTATGTAGGGAGATTACAGTATTACTTTCTGTTGCGCTAAATTGTGCCCTCCAAAAAAGATATGTTGAAGTTCTAACCCCTGGTACGTCAGAACACATTTATTTGGACTTTAGACTTTACAGAGATAATTAAGTTTAAACAGGTCATTAGGGTGGGCCCTAATGCAGGGTAACTGGTGTCCTTATTATTTGGACACAGAGACACACATAAAGGGAAAATAATATAAAAAGATATAGAGAGAAGATGGCCATCTACAAGCCAAGGAGAGAGGCCTGGAACAGACTCCCCTAATAGTCCTCAAAAGAACCAATCCTGCTGACAACTTGATCTCAGACTTCCAGCCTCCAGAACTGTGAGACAATAAATTTCTCTTGTTTAAGCCACCCAGTCTATGGTACTTTGTAATGGCAGCCCTAGCAAACTAATATTATTTCATTCCAGAAAAGTAAGGAGGTGTGAAATATGTTCTAAAAAAGATGACATTGGGTATGATGTGGTTGAGAACAATTGCTCTATTCAGACTCTCAAACAGAGCTGCTGAAAATGGCTCCAAACAGCAATAGTAATAAAAAAATCAGTCTTGGTTTGGCAAAGGGCAACACCATAATGGATAATTTCAGTGTCAGAAATAATCAAAGTATTAAATATCTAGCAAAAGAAAAGAAAAGTAAACCTCTAACTATGGAAACTTCCTGAACTTGAGAGGTTTTGACCGCAAGGCAATTGAAGTCAAAAAAAGAAAGAAAAAAGAAACCCATTTCATACTTGGAGAAAGCTCTTAAAACTCTTCTTGCTATAGACAAATAGGCTCACTTATGTTTGTAACGCTGTTACACTGTTTTTGAAGCACTTCATGTACTTTATTTCATTTAGCTCCTACAACAGTCCCAAGAGGTACACAGGGCAGATAAAATTATCCTCATTTTATAAATGAGAAACTGTGGCTGTTACAGCAATTTGCCCAAAGTCAAATAAACATTAAATTTTTTCTTATTAACTAAAATTATTTTGGTTGCAAGAAACAGCTACCAATGAGAGTAATTTAGACATAAAATAATTTGATAGTACAGATTCCCCAGTCAAGGAAGCCATTGACCTTGGAAAGCCCAGCAACTGGCCTTGGCAAGACCAGAGCTACCGTTCTTCCAAGGCTTTCCTTTGCTGGGAATTGAGGGTCTTCATCCCTGAGACATCAGTGAAGATGACTTCACAGCCAAACTCCAAGATCTGACTCCCTGATCAAATTTCAAATTCCCAGATGAGAGAATCTGATTGGTCAAGTCAGCTATCTAAACCTGTGCCAACCAATTGTATCCAGGGTAGGGAGGCCATGTAGTATCAGCAAGGCATGTGGAGTCTTGATCATATGGATTGGAGGTAGTTTCCAGAGAGGAGGAAATCATGCCGTTGAACAAGTCCCCAGAAAATCCACCCTTTGCCCTCTCAACATACTCTGACCCTCCTATGCATCCAGATATGCCCCTGGGTAACACAGTGGAGGGACACACAGGCACAAGCACACTCACCCACTCACTCCCCAGTAGAAACAACTAAAAGCATGTCCAGCTGATAGTCAGGAGATGGAGTAGTAGTACATCAAACTTGATTGTTTTTCTTCCTAGGCTAACAGGTAATTTCTATTTCCCAGCCTCCCTTGAAATTAGATGAGGCATGTGACCAAGTTCTAGCAAGTGACATGTGAGCAGGAGTGTTGGGCATCACTTCCAGGTCTCACTCTCTTGTTCTTCCCACTTCACAGACTTGATGCAGATGACTACAGTGAACTTAGCACCTTTTGTATACTAAATATGGAAAAACCACAGCATGGAAGGAGGCTGGATCCCTGAATCATTTCTTGGAGGAGAGGTACCAGTAGATAAGGAACACATTTGAGATTTTAGGAAAACAAGAAATGAACTTCTGTAGTGTTTCATGAGCCAATGGAACAGAACAGAGAATGCAGACATAAGCCCAAATACCTACAACCAACTGATCTTTGACAAAGTAGACAAAAATATACACTGGGGAAAGGACATCCTATTCAACAAATGATGCTGGGAAAATTGGATAGCTACATGTAGAAAAATGAAATTTGATCCCTATCTCTCCCCATACACAAAAATTAACTCAAAATAGATTAAAGAATTAAATGTCAGACATAAAACCATAAAAATCCTAGAAGAAAACCTAGGAAAAACTCTTCTGGACATCAACCTAAGCAAATAATTTATGGCTAAAACCCCAAAAGCAAATGCAACAAAAACAAAAAATGCAAGTGGGACTTAGTTAAAGTAAAAAGCTTCTACACAGCAAAAGAAATAATCAATAGAGCAAAGAGCAAATAGGCAACCTACAGAACGGGAAAAATATTTGTAAACCATATATCTGACAAAGGACTCATACCAGAATCTACAAAGAACTCAAACAAATCAGCACGGAAAAGCAAATAACCCCACTTTTCAAATGGGTTATGAACAGACATCTCTCAAAAATGACACGGACAGGGCACCCCCCTCAGGTTCATGAACTGACATCTCTCAAAAGAAGATATACAAGTGGCCAACAAACATATGAAAAATGTTCAAAAATGAGATGAATCATCCCAGCTCACACAAGTAGGCAGGAAACAAAAAGGGACAGATTCCTCCTTACTCTGACTATTTTCTGTTCAGGTCCTCAGAAGACTGGATGATGCCCACCACGTTGAAGAGAGCTATCTACTTTACGGAGTCCACTGATTCAAATGCTAATCTCATCCAGAAACACCCTCATAGATTCAGCCAGAAATAATGCTTAATCTGGTTACCCTGTGGCCAGTCAAGTTGACACATAAAATTAATCATCACAAGTCCACCCCTCATCAACTTGGTACCCATATGCATCTCCTTAAACCATACTTAATCTCCACATGAAGACAATAATAAGGTCATAATTCTGTCTAACATAATACAACTATCCTGCATACAACCAAAACATACTAACTCTTTTCCCAAAAGAGGAAGTAAAGTCCTTGAGTGATGTATACTCTTTTCCTGGTATCTCATAATTTAAATACGATGCTGTAAAATTAACAATAAATTCTATGACATAAAGTCAATGCATTTTATGTTATATGATAAGGGAATAAGAGAAGATAGAAAACAAAGGTATACACACACTTGCAAACATATTCATAGCAGAATGTGAAGGAAATTCTCATGACAATTACAGATTATTTCTGGAACTAGTTATGTAGTTGTAGCTGGTATTTGTAACTACCTTCCTCTACTACCTATTCTGTATTTTCATGCCTTTAGGAAGCATCCCAGCTAGTTGTGGTTCTACCTGATGGGATGACCCAAAACTTCATTCCTGAAAGGTCTTGGCCATTACTAGTCCCTTCTAGTTTGGGCTATTGTAGTTTTACATTTGCTTTAACCAAAGGGCATGGTAATACTGAGAAACACCATAAGACATCTTATATATTCCATACATATTCTTTCTTACCTCCATTGTGGAGCTGTAGTCCAATTTTCCCTTGGTAGTCAAGATCAGTCACCCCAGCCAACACCGTAACTCCCTTTTTTGCCTATTGATTTGGAGACATGAGGAGCCTGAAGTGACCAAGTGGCAATCTTAACTTCCAGATCAATTGAATGATTGCTGTGTCTTCTGGTGAAAGCATTCCACCCTCTGGAAATAAGATCTGTAGTCCAGAAAAGCAGAAAGTCAAGAACAGGAGGCTAAACTTTTGCTAGTGGGTCACTAGAGGAAATAGTGAGTAGTGTCACTCCTATTTCTACCCCTTGATTCTGGATCCATGAATCCTGGCTAAGGAAGAAGCAGCACCATATATTGGACACTGACTCAGTGCATATACAACCAACTGGAGGACCTTGCCCAAGTCCTGCAAAGTATTGCCACCCAGCTGGTACTGTAACTGAGTCTTCAAAAGGCTTTTTTACCATCATATCAAGTCAGCTACTTCAACATGGTGGAGCACAAGTTAAGACCAGAATTCCACAAGCATATTGCCACACATCTTCTGCTGTGAAGTAAGTTCCTTGGTCAGAAGCAATGCAGTGTGGCATACCATAGTGGTGGATAAGAGGTTTTGTAACTCCATGGTTGGAAGTTTTGGCAAGAGCATTGTATGCCATGAAGGCAAATTCATATCTGGAATAAGTGTCTATTCCAATAAGAACAAAATGTTGGCCCTTCCATGATGAAGTGGTCCAATGTACTCAGTCTGCCTCCAGGTGGCTGGCTGATCACCTCAGAGAATGGTGCCATATCAGGGACCCATTGCTGGTCTCTGCGGCTAATAGATTAGGCACTTGTGGCTGAAACCAGATCAGCTCTGGCAAGTGGAAGTTCATACTGCTTAGCCCATGCATAACCTCCATTTCTGCCATCATGGCCACTTTGTTCAGGAGTCCATTGGATAATGACAGGGGTGGCTGTGGAAAGGCAGACTGGTATACACATAGAGTCATCCTATTCACTTGATTATTAAAATTCTCCTCTGTTTAGGTAACCCTTTGGTGAACATTCACGTGGACATAAATATATTCACTATTTTTCCCATTCAGAGAGGTCTGGCCATATGCCTCTTCCACAAACTTCTTTGTCTTTAATTTTCTAATCATGCCCTTTCCAAGTCCCTGGCCATCCAGTCAAACCTTTGACCACAACCTATGAATAAGTATATAATTGTACATCTGGCCAATTCTCCTTCCAAGTAAAGTGAACAACCAGGTATGTGGCTCAAGGTTCTGCCCACTGGGAGGATCTTCCTTCACCACTGTTCTTCAAGGATGTCTAGGAAAGGGTCCTTAGTACTGAAGCCACCTGTTTTCCAGTGGTGCCTGCATATCACGCAGAACCATCTTTAAACCAGGTCTGAGTCTTCTCTTCCTCTTTCAACTAATTCTCTACATGAAGCCACAGGTGCAGCCTGGGAAAGAGAAGGCAATGTAGTAAAAGTAGGGACCATGGACATTTGAGTCACTTCTTCATATAACTTGTGTTTTCAGGTATTGCTTGGGTCCAGTCACATATATATCACTTCCATTTGATGACAGATTGTTGCGCACATGTTCAACTTTATGGCTCGGTAGGTCAGATAACATCCAATTCACGGCAGGCAGTTCAGGTTTCATGGTAACTTGGTGGCCCATTGTTACGTGTTCAGTCTATTAAGGCCCGACAGCAAGCCAAGAGCTGTCTCTCAAAAGGAGAGTCATTACCAGAAGATTATGGTAGATACTTGCTCCAAAATTCTAAAGCCCTAAGCTGCAATTGACCTATAGGAACCTGCCAAAGACTCGAAGCAGCATTCCTATCTACCACTGTCATCTCAAGAACCATTGGATCTGCTGGATCATATGGCCCAAGTGGTATAACAGCTTGCACACCAGCCAGGATGTATTGCAGGACCTTTCTTGCTCTAGGATCCACTCAAAACTAGCAACTTTTTGGGTCACTCAGTAAATGGTCACTAATGATGATCTACTGTTATTCACCAAGATTCTTCTGTCTTCTACACAGGTCAAATAAGAGAGTTGGGTGGGCCGGGCTCGGTGGCTCAGCCTGTAATCCTGCGCCTTTGGGAGGCTGAGGTGAGCGGATTGCCTGAGCCCGCGAGTTCGAGACCCGCCTGGGCAGCGAGACCTCATCTCTACAATAAATCAAAAAAAAAAAACCAGCCGGGCATGGTAGCACATGCCTGTAATTCCGGCTACTCGGAAGGCTGAGGCGGAAGGATCGCCGGAGTCCAGCAGGTCGAGGCTGCGGTGGCCGGGAGCGGCCACTGCACTCCAGTCTGGGCGACAGAGTGAGACTCCAACTCAAAAAAAAAAAAAAAAAGAGAGTTGGGTGAAGATGTGTTGGGAATCACCACTCCTGCATCTTTCAAGTCCTTGATGCTAGCACTGATCTCTGCAATCCCTCCAGGAATGCAATATTGCTTTTGAATTATTCGTTTCCCAGATAGAGGCCATTCTAATGGTTTCTAGCCTTTCTCATCATTATAGCCATCACTCTACAAGTCAGAGAGCCAATGTGAGAATTTTGACAGGTGCCAGCTGGCAGAATTTATTCCAATTATGCATTCTGAAACTAGGAATAATCACAGAATGGGGACACACTGAACCCACTATGAGATGGATCTGAGCTAAAACGCCATTGATTACTTGACCTTCATAAGCCCCTCCTCTGTCTGGTGGGCTATAGAGACATTTTGGGTTTCCTGGAAGCAGTGTCAGTAAAGAGTAAATGTCCAGTAGTCCTCAGAGGTCTGATTTTTTTCCCCCAATGAATAGTTGCCCTGTTAAGGGAGTATGTTCCTTTGGGAAAGGCTGGAATAAATTAACTATATACAATTTCTGTAATTGACAGAATTCTTCCTTTAGGGGACTCAACTTCACTTTCATCCAAGGGGTTCTGAGAAGTCCCAGAATTTTCTGTCTGCAAGCTGAAGACTCAGGAAAACCTGTGGTATAATTCAGTTTGAGTCCTAAGGCCTGAGAACCGTGGAGCTGATGATATAAATCCCAGTCCAAGGATCAGAGAAGGTGAAATGAGCTGTCCCAACTCAAGCAGGCAGGCAGGAAGCAAAAAGAGGTAAATTCTTCTTTCTTCTGCTTTTTATTTTATTCAGACCCTCAGAGGATTGGATGTTGGCCAACCACACTGGGGAGGGCAACCTACTTTATGAAGTCCACTGATTCAAATGCTAATTTCATCTAGAAACTCTCTCACAGACACACCCAGAAATAGTTTTTAATTTGAGCACTCTGTAGCCAATCAAGATGACTCATAAAATTAACCATCATAACCTAGTAGCCATGGTTAGTTAGGCTATGTTCCCCAAACTACACACACCCTTTGAATCCCAGTATCTCATGGACTGAGCCAAAGTGTTGCTCACATAATATTGAAAAATGCCAATACTACTTTTCCAAAACCACAGTAAATAATTAAAAAATTTTTTACATATGTGCTTGCTACAATTTTTAAAATGTCTTCGGTCCCTGTGGCCACTTGTCTAATCTAGAATTTATTGTAGAACACTAACTCTGTACCAGTTACATCGTTATTTTAATTGACTCTGTCTGCTAAGTAAGTTTGAAATCCACTGAGATAGACCATATAGTTAGTGAAACAGTGGGAAATGAGACTAGAAATTCTGTTGGTGACTGACATTCACAAGGCTCTGAAAGCCTGATCTAGTGCAGTAGTTGTACACTAAACAATAAGGAGCTTTAGCTGGCTTTTGAGCTGAGAAACCCAATTACAGCTGTACCATTGGGAAACTTTGTTGGCCACAGAAGACAGGAAAGATAAGAACTTCTCAAAATATAGGCCCCTACCCATTAGACCAGACTACCCCAGAAATGCTTTAAAATACAGATTCCCAGGCCACACCCTGGTCCTACAATCAGTCTCTGGGAATGGAATCCAGGAATCTACATTTTAACAGTCTCCCAGATTTTAATGTTCACTGAAATTCAAGAATCAACTGATTAGAAGGAGGAGAAATGGAAGATAAGGAAACCAGTTAGGCAGATGTGTTGATGAAAAAAACTAAAATAAAGAGATTTATTCTGAGTCAAATATGAGTGTCTAAGGCCTGAGACACAGTCCCAAAAGGTCCTGAAAACATGTGCCTAAGGTGGTTGGATTGCAGCTTGATTTTATACATTTTAGAAATGACAGGAAAAGAGCATAAATCAATACATGTGAAGTTTACATTGGTTGAACCTGGAAAGATGGGACCTCTTGAAGTTTGGGGGCAGGGCTTACAGGTGATAGGTGAACTCAAAGACTTTCTGATTGGCAATTGGTACAGTTTGAGCTCTGTCTAAAGAATTTGAAAATCAGGAAAGAAAATGTTTGAGTTAAGATAAGGGCAGTTGCAAAAGCTGTGATTCTTGCTATATACAAGGAGGGACTAAAGAAAAACTGGAATTATTTTTTGGAGGGTGGGTCCCTTGTAGTGCAGGCTTCTCCTGCTAGGTAAGTGCTCTAGAAACCCATCTGCACCAGTGTGACAGCTAGTGTTGTTGTGAGAGGCTGCGATCAGCTTCAGTGAATTTTTGTGTGTGTGTGTGTGTGGAAGATTCTGTCACTGCATTTGCCCATTTCATAATGGGCGATTCACAAGCACACTTGCCCACACCATCCTGTGTGTTCACCAGTTTTTGACCAAAAACCACAAGACCCCCATGCCCCACCCTGGCTATTCACCCAACCTTACCCCAAACCACTGTTTTTTGTTTCCCAAGATGAAAAAAGTCCTCCAAGGGAAACATTTTGCCGATGTATAAGAGGTGAAGCAAAAATGGCAGAAGCACTAAAAGGCATCAAAATTGACAGGTTCAGAAACTGTTTTGAGGAGTGGAAAAAATGTCTCGGTAGGTGTATTGCATCAAAGAGTACTTTGAAGGTGACAGAAGTTTAAACATGTAAGAATAAATACACAATTTTTAATAAATAAATCCTGGAGTTTTTTGTGTTCCCCTCATAGTTGAAGCTTTTAATAGCAGGTTTCAGAGAGAATAGGTTGTATATGTCTTAAAAGGTGGCACTCTTCCTGGGGAAAGAGATTCTCTATAGATACAAATTTCCCCAAGAGACGGCTTTGCAGAGTCACTTCAAAATACATCAAATAAACAAATTCTGGGGTAAAATATGTTTATTTCCCTTAGGGACTACTATCTGTCATGTGATGCTATACCAGAGTCAGGTTAGAATTTGGTATCTTATTGCTACAGAGTCTGTTTCATCAGTCTTATGATCTCTGTTTTAATATCAATGCTAGTCAGTTGTGTCTAAAACTCCACAATAGAGGGGGTATAACCTCCTTTCCCATCATGACCTGGAATTTAGTTTTTCATGTTTCTCTTGACTCAAAGAGGGTCTATTCAGTCAGTTGGGGGGCTTAAAATTTTATTTTTGGTATCCAACTGCAAAGATTCTCCAGAAGAGAGGTAGTTGGGAAATGTGTTAGAACAAGAGGAAAGGAAATTCAAGGTCTGAAAGAGATGAGAGAGGTTGAATCTAGAATGGAACAAAGGATTGCATGTGAAGGAAAAGCAAGAGAGATGGCCAGAGCACGGTGGAGCCATTACCAGAAACAAGGAGGGCGGAAGAAAAAGCAATTTGGGGGAAGATAAGACATGTTTCAGTTTGGCCACTGTAACACTGAGTGCTGACAGCCATCCTAGCAGGCTTGTGGGATGATGTGTCATAGCAGATCTCTGTGTGGCACAGTACATCTATGGCCGACTTGTGCATTTGGAAACCACAAGACATAATGAGGTTCGGGCCAGGGGTCAGGCCTTCTGGGAGTCTATTAGCTTCTCTGTTTATGCCAGAGACGACACCCATCACTGGGCAGCCATCTGCAGATTAGGCCATTAGTCACACAAAGGTGGGGAGCGCTGGGGAGAGCTGGACAAATGGATTCAGCCTCGTTCCCTGAAAACCTACTCAAGGCTCCCATCCCACCAGGACTGCCTGACAAAAGCATTTTCCAGAAGGCACTATATTATCATTACTCTTCTACTCTGGTTGGGATCTCTATGCATGCCCTTGTTGAAATTGCTCACCAACAGTTCACTTTCAAAGGCAGCTTCAAAATCTTCACAGCTGTGTTCTAAACCCGGCCAATTAGATTTGACTGGAAAGTCAGTCGGGGCCAAAACCTGGGAGTAATTTCAAGGACACCTTTTAAGACCAAAAGGCAGACTTTTAGAATTGACAGTTTCTGTAGATCCAAGTCCCACGGAGCCTTTCATCTGCACATTAGCAGATGCAGGACTGGGGGCACTGGGGGAAGGGCTTGTCTGAAACTGGAATTATCAGGTTTTCTAAAACACACACATTTTCTTGTTTAGCTTCCAGTCCACCGAGGGAGTCATCTGGGGAATATCACTGCCGGAAATGCGTCTAGAGGTTTTCAATTAAAATAAATTGCCTCAGTCTTTGCAAATTATACAGGAACTGTCAGTGTCAAACTAGGGCCACAAACTGCTCACTCTCAGGCAAGCTCCAGGCTGAAATAATTCGGAGACCACAGACAGAGAAAGAAATCCATTCAATGCTCACAGCCTGCCTGCTGAGGCCTTCTAAATAGAGTCACAAGCCGGGCTGGGTGGCTCAGCCTGTAATCCCGCACTTTGGGAGGCTGAGGTGAGTGGATTGCCTGAGCCCACGGGTTCGAGACCCGCCTGGGCAACTTGGCGAGACCTCATCTCTACAATAATTTTTTTAAAAAATTAGCCGGCGTGGTAGGGTGCACCTGTAGTTCCAGCTACTTGGAAGGCTGAGGCGGAAGGATTGCCAGAGCCCAGCAGGTCGAGGCTGCGGTGACTGGGAGCATGCCACTGCACTCCAGTGTAGGCGACAAAGTGAGGCTCCAACTCAAAAAATAAATAAATAAATAGAGTCGCAATGCCTGGTCCTCTTAAGCCCTAGGAAGCTGCCAGCTGTCAGTTGTGGAAAATCTACCCAGGTGGTCAGTCCCCAGGCCTGCTTCAGTCTCTGGCTGCCTAAGGTCTTCCTGTTGGTCTCAGGGGACTCCTGGTGTCAACCTAGAAATCAGTGACCTTACACACTCTTTCTCCACCATCCACCAAGTCCAACTCAACTCAAAGACAGTAAGTGACCCCCCTCCCCCAGTCCCAGCACTTTCCAGGCCCAAGCCCTCCTTGGGCTCTGATTTTTGTCCCATCAGTCTCCTGGGCACACAGAAGAACAAGGTTGCATATATGTGGTTTGCCATCTAGATTTAATTCCTTCCTGGAATTCCTCTGTTAGTCCTACACCCCTAAGAGGGGTGAGAAAGAGCTCAGAGTCGAGGTGAGTGGCACTTGCGATCTTATCAGATAGAGGAAGGCCACATGGAGGCTCCCACATGGAGGAAAACTGGCCAAGGTGCCAGCCAGAACCTGCTAGAGACATCAGGCAGCTATTGAAAGATAATTGGTTTGATCTTCACAATGGGTGGGCCAAAACATTTCAGAAAATCTACTCTAAAAGGGAAGGTATCTATACCCGTGTCAAACAGAAGCACTGCTGTTTGGGAACAGGTACTGCGAGATGGGACAACATGTGGTTCTGTTGAGAGGAGGGTGTCAGGCCAGAAGCCCAGGTAAGAAAGGCTTGAGGGGAAGATGGCACGTAAACCAAGCCTGAAAGGGAGAAGACAATCAGGCTGAGGGAAGGCAAGATGGGAGACCAGGCAGGGGAGCACAGCTTGTGCAAGAATCAGATTCTGACCCCAGTAGAGGCAAGCTTTCCAAACGCAGATCTGGGGTTGCTGCATGAGCCTTACACCCCTCAGAAAGAGTAGGAGCTGAAGGCAGTGCCTGTGGCCAAAATGCGCCTGCAGTCAGCAGGAGAGGCCAGCCTGTTCTCGGACTCAGCACCTCTTCTGTATCGGACCCAAAAATTGGCTGTCCACTGTCAGCATTATTGCTTTCCAGGAATCTCCTGTTTTGCAAAGTATTTTTGCCAAGATGTGATGTTTTGCAAGCCCTGCAGCCCATCTCCCTTCTCCTCTGTCAAACTGATGAAACCATTCATCTTCCAGCCCCAAGCAGTCTCGCCCCACCACAGCCTGGCTCCCCAACTCACTCCGGAATCTGGTTGAGACCCAGGAGTTTTGGAAGCAGAAGATAGGACCGTCTGTCTCAACTAGAACTGGCAACACGGAGGGGCTGTGGTATTCTCACTGCCCAGTAAAGACAACTGTCTGTTGGCAGATGCTCCCAAGGGGTATACATATCTCCAAGGCAGCCCCTGTATTTGGCAAAAGACAGAGCAGGATCATTTCTTGGTAGATTTTGACATGAATTAAGGATGAGGGGCCCTTTCTAAAATATTTGTTTGAGAACCATAGTACAAACTCATTCCATCGCTCAGT
This sequence comes from Cephalopachus bancanus, assembly GCA_027257055.1. Classification (NCBI taxonomy): domain Eukaryota; kingdom Metazoa; phylum Chordata; class Mammalia; order Primates; family Tarsiidae; genus Cephalopachus; species Cephalopachus bancanus. The sequence continues at coordinate 774,823 of JAPVLO010000260.1, read as the reverse complement.
GACTCCAGCCCTACAAAAATTAATCAATACAGTAAATAGTTATTCAAATTTCCATTAATTAGGCCAAGGGAAATATAGGTTGACTACAGAAAAAGCACTTCAGGATGTCAGTGCTTGTGCCTGGAAATCATTTTAACCCAGACTTGCAAATAAACACTGAATTTAACCAGCCTATGACTCTACTTCATCAACCCAGCCAGAAACATCTTAAGGCCGGAGGATGTGCTATTAATGTTTATCAAGCTTTGGGACAGGTGTTGTTCTAAATGCTCTGTGTGCATTCATGTACATAATCTAAAAGAGACTTCCCTTTTACCAGACAAAAAAAATGCAAAACTAAAACTACCTGTGACTAATCTTAGAATCATTGGTGGTAGCCCATGATAGTCTTGCTCTACCATGAACAATGGAGCAATAACAAACTTAAATCCTTTTTTTTTTTTTTGAGTTGGAGTCTCACTCTGTCACCCAGACTAGAGTATAGTGGCCGCTCCCGGCCACCACAGCCTCGACCTGCTGGGCTCCGGTGATCCTTCAGCCTCAGCCTTCCAAGTAGCTGGAACTACAGGCGCGCGCTACCACACCCAGCTCATTTTGATTTATTGTAGAGATGAGGTCTCGCCAAGTTGCCCAGGCGGGTCTCGAACCCGCAGTCTCAGGCAATCCACTCACCTCAGCCTCCCAAAGACGCGGGATTACAGGCTGAGCCACCGACCCCGGCTTCAAACTTAAATCTTTATGCTTAAGGTCTAAACTCAAATTGTTCTACCTCAGTGCTCCTGAAAGGCCTGTGCAAGCTAAAAGGGAATTCAGGACTTAGTTTTTCCTTACTTGTATATAGTAGCATATTCTTAGCTGCTCATGGAGCCTTTGACGAGAAGCCAGGCTAAGAAATTACCCCACATCTTCTGGATAAAGAAAATGTGGCATGTATACATGATGGAATATTACGCATCCATAAAGAACAAAATCAAGGCCTTCTCAGTCATTTGGATGCAGTTGAAGACCATCATATTAAGTGAATTATCACAGAAACAAAGAACTGAATACCACATGTTCTCACTCATAAGTGGGCCCTGAACAATAGTCACACCAGCACATGAGTGGGACTGGCAGACTGAACATTGCTGGGAAGGGGGCATGTGACAACACAAAGGGTATCTGATCCACTACCAAGGGTAATAAGGGCCAGCTAGAAGCCCAAACTTCATCTACGTGCAGCCTACTTATGTAGCAAATCCTCACTTGTACCCCACAACTCTAAAACAAATAATTTTTTTAAAAGAAAGAAATTACCCTCCATACCTTTCTGGAAGCCTACTCTGGGCCCAGGAGAGAGAGAGAGAGAGAAAGTAGACAGGTCACTTTGCCTGTATTCAAGTTTAACCAGCCTTGGGGTCATATCCCCAGCACCAACCATGACCTTTGGGGGAAATAGAAAAGTAATCCAGTAAGAAAACACTGTAGGAGTTTAGAGGGCAAAATAGCTGCCACAAGACCTAAATGGAATTGGAATGTTTTTCAGAAAGTCTACTCTGTCTACTACTGAGAGTGCAGGGAAGATGTGAAAAATTGCAAAGTCAATACCCCTTGGGGGATGAATGACTTTGGCCTGTGCCCTTGACAGGCAGATGCAAACTATTATGTAGTTGAACATAGTTATTTTATATGCATTTGTGTGTGTCTATTATGTGTTATGAAAGATATGCTATAATAGACGTATTCTACTGTTTTAACTGGGGATTAGAGAGGTAACTTTCCTGTGATCAGACAGCATATCTAGTAAGAGGCAAAGACAAGGTATAAATCAGGGTCCCTCTCATTTTTCTCTTCCTCTATATTATGTTTTCACCATCCCCCACCCCACTTCCCAGTACCACTGTGTCTCTATTTTTCAACTCATGAATTCAGCAATATATACTGAGCACAAACTGTGTGATCTTGGCACTATTCTAGGCACTAGAGATATGGCAATTAGTAGGACACATAAGGCCCCTCACTCATAGAGTTTGCATTGGAAATAAGTAAACAAAGAAGCCAATAATAAAATTACATTACATGATAACTGCAATGAAGGAAATAAGCAAGATGCTAGGATGGAGAATAACTGACTTCCCTCATCTTATGTCGTCTTCTCTCTGCCCCAAATCCAAAGACCATCAAACTAATATGCTCCTGACAGCTGGAGCATTTGATCTCGGTTCCTCTTACTCCCAGCCTCTGAAAAGGGATGTCCATGCCCAAGAGGGGTCCCTGGTCCAACCATCCACCCAGCTATTTGGAATGAAACAGAAGAGAATGGCAGACCTGCCCAGAGGAAGTGCTAAGGGGGAACAGGAAGTGTAAGAAACAGGAAATGCAAGAAACAGACCCTGTGGATCCTTAATGAAAAGAACTGTCTTTAGCTAATAAAAAGTTGACTCAAATCTCTCGAGTCCTAACCAAGTATATCAGGGAGAAACTGGTAAAAGGGGTGGGCAGAAAGGCATGTTTATGGGGTTTCCTCTTCTATGGACTAAAAGGAAACTCAGTGAGGGAGTGTTGAAAGTTCCCTCTCTCTTCCACCTCTGAGGGAATATGTGACTCTACTAGTAACCCTGTCTAAACTTTGTCAGCTAAGGGAAAATGGAAACCTCATATAGAGCCCAGTAACCAGCCAATTTCCTCATCTTAACCTGAGACAACACTGTCTATGAATAGCAACACAAGTTAGTCGGTTGCCAGTTTTCTGAGAAGCTTGCAGGAGGGTGGGATCACCTCTAAAATGTTTACTGGAGGACGAAGAACACAGAATGGAAATATATTGAGAACATGAATTTATTCACATTTACAACTCAGAGACTCAAAGAAACAATTCTTTATTTTCTCTGTAGCTTCATCTGATATTTCTCATGAGATCCCAGTTTGCTGGGCAGTAGGAGCTATTAAGACTGGCCAATTGACAAGAGTTCAGACTTTTCCAATTCAAACTGTCTTCCTTCAATTTAAACATTTAGTCGGTTTATTCGAAATTCAATTCCCGTTAGAGCAGCTCAGATTTCCTCCCTTTGTTGCCTTGTTATTTTCCAATATGGCAGCCAAGTGTTGGAGGAAAGGTAGGTTTTCATGGATTTGAAGAGGAAGGAAAAGGCATCTCTGAGTTCCCCTACTAGAAAGCTTCCCTAACCAAATTCTTTAATCAACTTCTGCCTGTCTCTTCAAGGGCATCCAGGCACTTCTGTTGGTCCATTCCCCACTGGAGTAGAAGCCAGGGAGGCTAATCTCTGCTTTTCCCTCCGTCTGATCTTCTGAGTTGATATGTCTTACCCAGGCTGGTACAGGGACAGCCTGTAACACGGCATCCTGCCAGAGTCCTAAATTGTGTTTCCCTCCGTCTATGCAGCAGTCCCCATCATCATTAACTCTGGGAGAGTGATGATGAGAGTCAACGTTAGGACTAGAGTTTGACCTCTTACCTCTCCTCTTGTTGTCAACCCCTGCAGATCCTTCCACGCCATTTTGGAAGTGGCCAAGAGCAGGGTTCCTCCCAGAGGTCTGAAGCCTCTCATTCACTCTGGGAGGCATGCCACCAGTCCTGAGGTTTTAGGATACCCATGCTTATCTGGATGTTTCTGGTGGCCCCATGGAACAGAAGTGTGTGATCAAGATCCTTGACCTTGACCCAGTTGTCTTCCTTCTTGTTTCTTCTCTGCACTCACAATTCTAGGTCCAGATAAGGTGACCTTCAACCTCTTCTTATAAATCATAGCTTTTCCCTTCCCAGGAGCAGAAAGTCCCAAGGCCTACTTGTCACTGGCTGAAGTCTGTCTCTTCCATAATTATGGAAAATTTTAGGATATGAGTCTTCCAGTTTGGCTTTTTAATATGGTAAAGAATTTTGAAAGTCCTCTTTCTCTCTACAAAGTCTGGATTTTAAGAGTGTTGTCTTGCTGCAAAACACTATTTTGGATGTTGGAAACTTCCTTCTCCTTGCATCCTGACATAACAATGCTGATTCTTTCCCAACCTACCCCTGAGGGACAACAGATGGCTAACACTGCAGAAGGATAACTGAGAGGAGGTTCTGCCCACAAAAATGCCAAGGGTAAAAGAACATTAGTAGTTTGCAAAAGCAAACAAACAAAAATCCTATCTCCATTTCACAAACCTAATACTGAGACTCAGACAAATGCTTGGCCTCAGCCTGATTTACTCCTGTTCTCAGTAGATCCACACAAATATTTCAGTAAATAAGAACGGGTTCATCAGAACCTGTCCCACCTGGTGTCTCCACTGGATGTTTACTCATCCCTGCTTTTCCTGCTTTTCAAACTTTCTAGTAAGACATGACAACAATCACATGAAACCACAACAAGGAGAACCAGGTGCTTCTGACCATGACTTGAGAGTTAAGCTGATTGATGACTCTTCAATGTCAGAGATGGATAAATGATGTTTGAGTTAGTCACCAGCCTACGGCAAAGTCACCAACTTACAGCTGATATCTTTGGCCACATGATGGAAAGGTTTCCAGACTAACTGCCACACCCTCTTAGAGACTCTGAAAAGGAGAGAAAATAACACTGTGGATTCCTCAATGCCCTTTGAACGGAGGAAGCAGTCAGGAAAAGTCAAAGAAAACCAGAGAGAGACAGAGCAAAAAGTACGACACACTTGGATAGTTTTCATTCACCAGCTGCTCTCAGAGCCACTTCAAAGAGAGAGAGAGCACTATTGTTATTTTTGATAATGTCCTCTATTCAAGTAGCAACTTAATTTTCAAAGGACTATCACATCTACTATCTCCTTTTATCCTCTCAAAGTCCCATGAGGAGGGCACAATAAGTGCAGTCACCTCCTTTGACAGATGCACCAGCCTCCAGGGCACACAGAGATTGTGTGAGATGTTTAAGGTGATCTGCTTCAAATAAACCCCAATGATTTCCCAAGTAGGTTATTTGCCCTGTCACAAAGAAGCAATTGGACATAAATCTTCATAAAAAATGTGGAAAGTTGATTGGTGCTGCTGAACAATTTAGAGTGAGACCACAGGCATCTATAGATTTGTGCTGGACTCAGAAACAGAAAACCTAGGTTCCCATCCTGGCTTGGCCATTGAGTGGCCTTGTGAGTTTGAAAAAGTCATTGAACCTTAGTTTCTTTGCCTATAAAATAGGAATGATAACATCTGCTCTATTCCCCTCACAGGACGATCAAAAGCACCAAAAGATAAGCATCTAAGGGTACTATATTTATGGAGAAATTTTTGGATACAACCAGCCTTTAGAGATGGTGCTATGACTACTCAGGATTGATAACTACAACATGCCCAGGCTCCTGCCTTTTCTAGTCTCGTTTTGGATATTAATCCTGGCATTTATTTCTCCTTATCTCAGGAAAGAAAGAGGAAAACATTGTCTGCAATCAATATAAATTAGTCCTGTTATTCTGGTTTATGGATGACTGGAAGAAAGAGCATGATACAAATACGGCAGAAGGTGGGCTCTTGAGGTTCTTGGTCTGCATTTTAGAAGAGAACTTTACAAAGCACTTTTATGCACTTTTCTCTTTTGATCTTCAGAACAACCAAGTTGTTGAACAGGACAAATAGCATCACAAGGAGACAGAGAATGAAGAGTAGAACTGATGAATGTTGTCGCTTGACCACATGGCATTAAACTCAAGTCTCCTAAGCATTTCCTAGTCCCTCCTCTTCCTCCTAGTGCTAGATTTGGGGTTGAAACTTTCAGAACTTAAAACAAGAGATTTGAGCAATTTGAACAAAGCATTTTTTCTGGTATTCAGCAGTAGTCACCATCACTATTCCTTGAGCACCTAGTACATATTGAGTGTCATATCAATTTACAAATGAATGCTGATTGCCTGTTAGGGACTCAGCATTGTGCTAGTACCCAAAAGGGATGTTGAAGCAAAGTAAGTGGAGGCTTCTACAGTTATTGAGTCTATTAACAGAAATCAGACAAATACATTAAAAACAGCGATGAACAGTTTGGGCCAGAAACAAAACCAGTATGAGGAATGTCATACACTAAAGAAGCATGATGAAAATGAGAGATTGAATCAATTAGTTAAAACTAGCTAATGGAAAGTGTACTATTAAGTACTAGGTTGTATGGTTCAAGATAAAAGATATATAGGCATTTGGATGAAAAATAGATCTATTAAAGTATTATTAGGGGAAGTATCATAAGGTAGAAGATATTTATCTGAATGTTAATAGGTTCTTCAGTAGGAGGAAAAAAAGAACATTACCAGAGAGAGGAATATACAAGACATTTATGGGGCAGTGGTATGCTGGTAAATGTTCAACAACCCTCTCTTGTGGGGAGGGGAGAAGGAGGGGAAGAAATCCTGATTTGCAGCATTTGCCAATTGTCATGGTCAAATACACCTAACATGGTAAATTTAAAGTGACCAACATGAAATTACCAAATGGGACAGGATGGGCTTTAGCATAACATCATAGAGTATTTCCACCATTGAGTATTGCAGACATAATTGATCTCAGGAGCACAGATCACAGTAAAATACTTAGAAACTGTGAGTTCTAAGTATTCATTAACTTTTAAAACATAATTTACTTAGTTGTAAATTTACGTAATTTACTCTTTAATGATGACTTCGTTTATCCACTAACTCACAAACTTCTTGAAAACTTAGCACAGGCTCTTGCAAGCCAGTATGAGAGAGTTCCGGCACACGAATACTGCATGTATCTAAAATAGAGGGGGAAAATCCCTAGGGAGTCTGCTAAAAGCCTCCTTGCCCTGATAATTGACTTTCATAAAGTCTCAGGTTACAAAATCAAAGTGCAAAAGACAGTTGCATTTCTATATACCAACAACAAGCAGGAAAACCAAAAAACACAATCCTAGTCACAATAGCCACAAAAAAAAAAAGAAGAAGAAGAAACACCTTGGCATCCACCTAACCAGAGAAGTGAAAGACCTTTACAACAAGAACTACAAAATGCTGCTCAAAAAGATCAAGGATGACACAAATGGAAAAACGTTCCAGGTTCATAGATTGGAAGACTCAATATTGTCAAGATGTCCATCCTACCTAAGGCAATCTAAGGTTCAATGCAATACTCATCAAATTACCAACATCATTTTTCACAGACCTAGAGAAGATGATAAGGAAATTCATATGAAAACAAAAAGAGCACAAATAATCAAAACAATTCTAGCAAAAGGGAACAAAGTGTGAAATATCATACTTCCAGAATTTAAACTATATTACAAAGTCACGGTAACCAAGATGGCATGGTACTGGTACAGAAATAGGCACATAGACCATTGGAATAGGACAGAGATTCAGGAAGTAAAAACACAGTCTCTCAACCAATTCATCTTTGACAAAGCCACCAATAACAAACATTGGGGAAAGGAATCCATATTTAGCAAATGGTGCTGGGAAAACTAACTAACTGCGTGCAGAAGAGTGAAACTGGACCTCTATTTATCACCATATACAAAAATCAACTCAAAATGAATCAAGGACCTAAACGTGAAACCTCAAACTATAAGACTCTGGACATCAGAGTAGGCAATGAATTCATAACCAAGTCCCCAAAAGTGAATGCTACAAAAGCTAAGATAGATAGGTAAAAACCTCAGCAAGCTGAAAAGCTTTTGCATAGCAAAATAAACCATCAAAAGAGTAAAGGGACAACCACAGAATGGAAAAAATATGTGCAAAATATTCATCTGACAAAGGACTAACATTCAGAATCTACATGGAACTCAAACGAAGGAAAAGGAAAAAAACTAACAATCCAATAAAAAGTGGGCAAAAGACATAAACAGACACTTCTCTAAAGATGACATTCAAGCAGCCAACAGACACATGAAAAAATACTCAGCCTCACTAATCATCGGAGAAATGCAAACCAAAATTATAATGAGATAACACATAACTTTGGCAAGAATAGCTATCATTAATAAGTCAAAAAACAACAGGTGCTGGCTCAGCTGCAGAGAAAGGGGGATACTTCTACACAGTTGGAGGGAATTTAAGCTAGTTCAACCTCTAAAGAAAGCATTGTGGCAATTCCTCAAAGAACTAAAAATTGATCTTCCTTATGATCTAGCAATCCTTCTTTTGGGAATATACCCGAAGGAACACAAATTGTTCTACCAAAAAGACACCTGTACATGCATGTTTATTGCTGCACTACTTGCAAGTGCAAAAACATGGAACCAACCCCACTGCCCATTGAGAGTGGACTGGATCAAGAAAATGTGGTGCATATACACAATGGAATATTATGCAGCTATAAAGAACAAAATCATGCCCTTCACAGCAACTTGGATGCATTTGGATACTAAGTGAACTATCACAGAAGCAAAGAACTGAATACTGCATGTTCTCACTCATAAGTGGGCCCTGAACACTAATCACATTAGCACAAGGAAGGGACCAGCAGTCGCTGACACTACTAGGGGAGGCAGGGAGGGATGAGGGTGAGATGCATGTGATAACACAAAGGGTACCTGGTCCACTACCAGGGGAGTGAGGGCCCCCTAGAAGCCCAAACTTCACCTGCATGCAGCCTACTTAAGTGGTAAATCCTCACTTGTACCCCACCACTTTATAATAAATAAATAAATTTCAAAAAATAAAACTGGGAAGCCAGTCTCATAAAAATGGTTCATGCTGAAGGTTAGAAAGGAACTAAAATCTGCTTCATGGAGCCAGATTATAAAGATCAAGAAAGATGAGGAACCTGGTGTTCATGGAAGTAGTAGGACTTAGAAAGAAGGGAGCAGGCTGCAGAATGTTTCAGGAAGCCTGAGGGGATAGACAGGACAGGCTGGTGTGGGAGGGTATGTTCAGAGGCAGTGCGGTAAGGGGAGCTTGAGGTGGGGGTGGCAAGTCGATGGAAGATGAAGAGAATGATGAGAGACATTTTGAAATCAATACAGCACAATTTGATGCCAGGATTTGGAGACAAGAAGAAGGGCCAGTCAAAGGCAAGTCAGGACAACTTAGGAGTTGCTCGAATCTTTCTGTTCACAGTCTGAACGTTTCAACCCCAAATCTAGCACTAAGGGGAGGAGAAGAGATTAGGCAACGGTTAAGAGACTTGAGCTCAATGCCATGTGGTCAGGTCACACCATTCATCACCTCCATTCTTCAGCCTCTGTATCTTTGTGATGCTATTTGTCCGACTCAACAACTTGGTTGACATGCAGTTCAAAAGAGAAATGTATGTAAAAGTGCTTTGTAAAGTTATCTTCTAATAAACGAACCAGAATCCCAATAGCTACCCTCCACCTTAATGTCCTAGGAGCCTGCTGGATGGGAGGAAAAAGACAGGGAGACATAGCAGTGGAAAGGTCGACAGCAGTGAAACTTGGACAATGGTAAGGAGTTATGGGACTGGAACCTGGGGGAGAAGAATGTGATAGAAAATGTTGATTTAGGAGTTTTTGTTCAGAGCTGGCAGAAGTCTTGAGAAGCCTGAGTCCTCTGGAGAATCACACACAGAAAAAGAAAGCTTTAGCACACACCAGCATTTGGAAGGTGGAAGGAGGAAGAAAAGCCACAGAAGATTCCAGATAAGCAATCACCAGCAGGTAGGAGAACCAAGCAAAAAGTTCACAGATACCAAGATGGGGCATTTTCCAAAAGGGAAGAGTTTATCAGATGCATTAGAGACATTGAGTAGGCAAAAACTGAGAAAACTAAGTTCTCCTTTCTCAGGAATAAAGAGTAACAGTAATGGAATTTAATTCCACTCCATGAAGAAAAATAAATTTTTCTATTTCAGGCAAGAGCTGTTCTCTTGGCCTGATTACCTGGAATGGTCCTCAGTATTGTACCTCACTTTGCTTTTGTAGGTACAGTCTCTTTGTTTCAAACTGAAGTGCCAGTCACTATAAATGTGTACTAAGAAATCCCACCATGCGAACCACATTCCAGAAACTTCTCAATAGTCAACAATGATGAAAAATCCTGAGTTCATAGAAGTTAAAACTTCAATACACAACTAAAAGTAGAACACACTATATGCAGACTTGGAGAAATTTTCCACCCTAGGAACATAAAATTGCAATTTGTGAAAATAATCTGGTAACTACATTGATTAGAGTTGTTTCCTTTGAGAAGATTCTCCATGAAACCTAAAAACAGAAATCTTGTTCCTTTAGAAGAAATCTTTCTTAAATGTCCAAAAATAACAAAGTATAAATACAGCAGTCTTCTTAAGGGAATGTGCTGTATATATCCATTGTCTGCTACAAACGCCAGAGATACCACATGCAGTCTTGAGAGATTACTATATAAATAATGAGCACTCTTAAAAATGCAAAAGCCATTTCAATCACATTTTCATTGCTCTTATTACGGATTATGTCTATTGAGAGAGAAAACAGATCTCAAGCCAAGTAGAGAGAAAGATAATACCCCACATATTGTGTTTAATTTCACATATTTAACAGGAATAACAAAGCTTGCTCTACAACTTTATTTCCAAAATTTGGTAATTCCAGCAATTCTTTTGCTTCATAAAGTGCTGAAAATAATAGCAAGAATATTTACATTCTTGTTTTATTTGACAATGCCTCTCACCATTTTCCCTTTTGTGTATTCTTGTATATCTGTTCTTTCTTTTGTTCCTAACCCTTTAAAAGGAAAACCCATGGCCCTACACTTTTTAAACTTTTGTACTTGAATGATAAAATGTTTCTTAGCTCTTTATGATATATATTAAAACCACCCACATATTACTGCACCAGGCTTTCATTAGGGGAAGTTTTTTTTTTCCTGATTTCATCTCCTTGGCTACATGAATTGTGCTACAATCAGGAGAACAACAGGAGAAATGAATAAAAATGACAAAATTGTTTATTGGCAGGGCTTTGGGGAAGAAGACACACTCAACTTTGCTGGTGGCACCATAAATTGAAAAACAGAAATCTTTTAAAGAACAGTTTTGCAATATGTGACAAGTCATAAAAATTATCCTACTCTTTGACCCACTAGGACTCTTGGAGAAACGTGTCCCAGGGAATAATTCCAAGGAAACAAACATATTTTTTAAAAGATGTTTTGAGCCCTGTCATATATTAAAACAAGTAATTGGAAAGATCCCAAATACCTAACTGGAAGGAAATGGTTTTGGCAGACTGTGCTCTATTAATATAATGGAATATTAAGTTGTTGCTAGGAATGACAATGATAGAGATGATCATGAAATCTGGGAAGGATCATGCAGACTCATTCTAGGTAGAAAGAGTAGAAGACAGAGTGATGCAAAGAGTAACAGGTAAGACGTCATGCTTCCACGGGCAGGTGTATGATGTAAAGGCCTTGTGATATAGCAGGTTAGTTACTGGCTTTTCTCAGTTTTTATTTCACCTTCCCTTTCAGACGGGCCTGTTTGGCCTCATTGTTCAGTGTGGAAATCCTACAACTCCCAGCTGATAGGTAGCACACTCCCCTGAGAAGGGAGAGGCAGTAGGCATGCATAGTTTAAGAGAGCAGTGCGGTGTTTTGCACCCATTGTTTTCGTGTGTATGTTTATGTCTAAATTAGTTTGAAGCTCAAATCATATTTTTAAAGAATGTGAGCTTTGTATGTTTGTCAAAAGCAGGGCATTAAAAGGTTGGAAAAAATTCCTTGTTTTAATTTGTCAGAAACTAATGCCATTTAAATGGGATCTCCAGATATTTCATTGAAACTGCCCATCATTAAAGCAGTCTAGCCTCCCACAACTATCTTGAGGTGCAACGATCACACAAAAAATTGCCTATCCAGGAATTTGCCAAGGAAGAGAGTTTGAAATAAGCAGGCTGATGGTCTGTTCCACTGAGACAGCAGTATGACCATACACTTAAAGGCAAATTTTTCTTTTTCTTTCTCTCTTTTTTTTATGTTAGAGTTGTGACATACAAGTGGGGTTTACTACATACATAGGTATGCTCTATTAATATAATGGAAGATTAAGTTGTTGCTAGGAATGACAATGATAGAGACGATCATGCAAGTCAGGTCCAGTATATAGCTCTAGAAGATCGGCCCATCTCTCCACTAAAATTTGGATCATGAAACTATTGGACCAAAAGGTTTCCTTGTCACTTGACACTGCCCTTCTTGAAGCTTTCTCCCATGGTTCTAGGACAGCTCACTGTGTTGGTTTGTCTTTGACATTTCCAGCAAACCTTCTTCATCTCCTGCCTTGCTTCCATCTCTTTCCCTCACCCTCTTTACATATTTGTGAGCCCATGTTTTCATTCTTGACTTGTGTCTTTTTAAAATCTTCCCTGAGCGAGCTCATTCACATTCACCACCAATACAATACTGACTCCCAAATGATTCCAGCATCTGCAGCCAAAATTCTGACTTTTCTCCAAGTTCAAGATTGCCTGTGGATATCACCACTTGGATCCTTGGATTTTTATTTTTGTGCCTTCTTTCCTACCTCTTTACTCAAACTTGATATTTTTTTCTGAATTTCTTAGCTAGGTCAAAGAACATACCCACTCACAAATGCTAATTGCATATTTAATATTGGCCAGGCACAGTTTTAGGCTATGGAAATATACTAGAATGCAAAGTTGCCAAAGTTATCAAGAAGCTCACTTTCTCATGAATGACATGGACAATCCACAAAACAAACAAGCAAACAAAAAACAACAGACATAGATGATAGTGGCAGGTAATAACGAGCATGATGAAGGGCGAGGCATTTTAAACTCTTCCTCAGCTGCTTTCCTTCCTACAACAACTTGATACTAAGACCTATCCCTTGACTGCCTCGACATCCCTTGAATGAAAACCCTTCCTCCCTCTCCAAATTGACATTGCCTTATACTGGGCATTAACACCTGTGACTTCCTATCCCTGACCTGGTCTCCCCGTTACAGGTTCCTGCCTGATGCATCCTCCACATTTTCTCTGGAGCCTGTCAAAATCATGCCCTCCCTTTGTTAAATACCTTGTGGGGGTAATTTAATATCTTCAGGATAAATTCCTTGGCATAGCATATGAGAAACTAATTTGCTAGCTATTAACCATGTTTGAAATGTTCAGTGGATATACAGAGTTCATTCACATCTATATCCCATATAATCACAGAAAGGATTTCATATCCTTTCAAAAACTTGGTGAATTCACATGATTTTTCACTACAGAAACTAGACCTTTTCACAATCTGGCCCAACTTTTCTCACTGAAGTCACTACCTCAGCCCCTCCCCTTCCCTTCCCCGGCCACACCCCACCAAGCCCCGCCATGCCAGTTCACCGGAAACTCCACCTCCCTGTTCTACTTTCCCATCTGAAGTTATTTTCACACATTTGAGCCTTTGCTCAAGCTGTTGTCTCTTCCAGGGATGTGTTTGCTTCACTTTCTCTGCCTGGAGAGAACTACAATTCAGACTCTTCTTAGAGAAGGTTTCCTCCCTCTAGCCCTCACCACCATCCTTGCCTCATGAAATTTCTCCCTTCTTGACACTGTCACAGCCCTTTGCTCATAACATATTTATGGTGAGCACCTTCTATTTATTAGGCACAATTCCAGAGACTGGGGATAAGTGACAAATAAAGCCAAGTCCCTGTCTTCATGGGTTGGTATTCTAATGGGAAGAAACGGAATGTAAACACATTAATAATTTCAAATAGCAATGCATGCTGGGACAATAATAAAGTGATGGGTAATGAGGTGGCAGGTAGGGGGGTTGGCACAGGCTTGGTCTGTGTATCAGTTAGTATGGGCTGCCATACAAAATACAACAGACTGAGCAGCTTAAACAGTAGAAAAGTACTGTGTCACAGCTATGAAGGCTAGATGTCCAAGATCATGATGTCATTGGTTTCTTCTGGGGTCTCTCTCCTTGGTTTTCACTGTGTCCTCATACGGTTTCCTCTGTGCATGCACATGCCTGGTATCTCTACATGTTTAAACTTTCTCTTTTTATAAGGACACCAATCAGAATGGAGAAACGCCCACCTTAACAGCCTCATTTTCACTTAATTACCTCTTTAAAGGCCCTATCTCCAAATACAGTCATAGTCTCAGGTGCCGGGGTTAGGGCATCAACATAAAAATTTGAGGGAGGCACAATTCAACTTATAATGGGGAAAGTCTCTTTCCCTCCCCAGAGGGGACAATCACAACACACTACCAAGGATAATCGTCCACCTTTCAAAACTGGGAAACTGAATGCAATTTTCTCTCCTTGTCAGATGGTGGGATGTGGTACAATGCCCATTGGAAAAATTAACGGGAAGAGTGTGAGCAGGTAGGTATTTGTGTCCACATCCCTTTTCCCCATTAGTCGCTGTGCAGCGAATGTAAAGATCACATCTTATTTCTCTTTTGTTTTATATCACCTAGTCTATCTACAATAAGTATGTACTGAATAAATACATACATAAATGGGCTTTTGTACATAATTTGTTTTGGGCCCAGAATCCAACCAATTATCCACGTTTCAAATTCCAAAGTAATAATAATAATAATCCTCTGATAGCTTAGTAGAAATTCCTAGTGACACAATAGAGTGCCTAATTTGGAAGCTATTCAGATTGAGCCACCTGAGTGGCTCACACTGTTCCCATTAATTTTTCCAGTGGGCATTGTACCACATCCAGCCATCTGACAAGGAGAGAAAATTGCATCCGATTTCCCAATTTTGAAAGCTGGAGGATTATTTCTGGCTTGGAAGCAGTTCAGTCCCAGGAATATCAAAGCCAGCATCTGCACTAAAGTTAATTTGTTTCTCCATCTGTGCCACTCATGAATCTACCCATTTGAACTCTCAGGAAAGGGAGGTAGCTGGTTGAACCCTGCAGTGAGGGAAAACAGTAAGCAGACGGCTTCCTTCTTCCCTTGGTGTTTGCACAGGGCAACACCAAAGGGAAAAACAATCACAAGACATCAGCTGCGTTCTTCACACTCTCACAGAATACAGATGGAGAGGAAAAGATATTGAGCATTTCCATCCTTTTACCTTCAAAGTAGAGTACCAACTTTGGCAAATCACAGGCATGATCACATTTTACATTCTATGTGACTCCTTAATTAACATTACTTTTTGTTTGAGTGGGAAAATAGCACATACACTTTTCTCACCAGTACAAGTGCAAGAAGCACAAGAGGAAATATTATTATAGTTCTGTGGTCTTAATTCCAGTACTTTATCTTAGAGATGCTTGCTCTCGGTGAATTCAAATTTGTGTGTGTGTGTGTGTGTGTGTGTGTGTGTGTGTGTGTGTGTGTGTTGTGTATGCACGCACACTTATATTTTATTATTTAAACAGCCTGCCATGTTGTTGAAAGGGTTATAGGCAATTTATAAGTCACTTAAAATATAACAAGATTGTATGACTTAAAAATGAGACAAGTTTTTTTTTTTTTTGCATATGGCCTTTGCTTGAAATGAGGTCAATTTTTTTGTACTAGATCTTTCTCACTGAGATTTGCTAAAACATAATTAAACCCTCTGTATAAGTGTTCAATGCTCCAAAGAAAATAACAGTACTAACAGAAGCCCGGGATGGTGTCTCTGGGAACAGGAAGATTATTTTCCACGTTTCAGACACATTTTTGCACAACAAAAGGGAATCACTTTCATGTGGGGGAGCAGTCATGAAGTTCTAAACCCATATTTTCTCAACTTTGGCATCAAGTTCTCTCAACTCAGAAAGTCTACAGTTATTCTCGTGGTGAGCAAGGAGGTGGGGCAGAGAACCAAGAGGTTAGAACATTCTTGAAAAAGAAAGCTACTCCAGTTTTATTTCATACTGGACTGTGAGGGGAATATGGGAAGTGGGGAGTAGTTAGAAAAGAAGAGAAACATAGGGGATCTCCCAACAATAAAACATTGAACACCATTACACCTAACATTGAAGACCAATTCAATGTAAATGGTGAATTGGAGACAGGACACAATGGAGGAGCTAAAGGGTAGCATTTAACCTCTTTGGATTCAGCTGTATAAGGTGTTTATTATTCTTACCTTTCTCTTTGATATGGAGTCATACTAGAAGAGCTACTGAGGATATTTGTGTCCTCAGAAATGCCTGAGGTTGGGTAATTAATAGAGAAAAGAGGTTTATTTGGCTCACAATTCTGCAGGCCGTACAAGAAGCACAACCCAGCATCAGCCGCTCTTCTGGTGAGGGCCTCAGGCTGCTTCCACTCAAAGTGGAAGGCAAAGGGGAATCAGATGTGCAGAGACCACATGGCAAGAGGGGAAGTAAGACAAGAGTGATGCCTGACTCTTTGTAACAACCAGATCTAGAGGGAACTAATAGAGTGAGAACTCACTCTCTGCGAAGGTATAATCCTTTCATGAGGGATCGAACCCCATGATCCAAACACCTCCCATTAGACCCCACCTCCAACACTGGGGATCAAATTTCAACATGAAGTTTGGGAGGGATAAATATCCAAATCAGAGCAATTTTCTTTCTGTTTTCAGCAACATAAGATAACCAAGCTGGTAGAGAAGCACTGCCCCAGTGGGGGAAGGCCTGGGAAATTTTACTTCCCTTATCTAAGGTAGGTCCTAAGGGGATTAAGTCCAGGGCTCCAACCTCCAGGGGCCTACCTAGATTCTTCACAAGCTTTTCAAGTCTTTGCCTAAACAGGCCATTACTGAAAAGATTAACGGGAAAAGACTTTGTACATCTTTTGGGAATACCTGCTTCTCCTTAGTGTTTTACAAACTCTCTCATCCCTTTTGGGTTACTATAACAAAGTACCACAGACTAGGTGGCTTATAAACAACAGGCATTCATTTCTTACGGTTTTGGAGATCCGAGGTGGGTGTGCCAACCTGGCCTAGTTCTAGTGAGAGCCATCTTCCAGGTTGCAGACTGTTGATTCCCTCCATATATCTTCACATAGAGGAAGATGCAAGGGAACTCTGAAATCTCTTCTTTTTTTTTTGAGTTGGAGTCTCACTCTGTCGCCCAGACTGGAGTGTAGTGACTGCTCCCGGTCACCACAGCCTCGACCTGCTGGGCTCCAGCGATCCTTCCTCCTCGGCCTTCCAAGTAGCTGGAATTACAGGTACGTGCTACCACACCCAGCTAATTTTTTTATTTATTGTAGAGATGAGGGCTCACCAAGTTGCCCAGGCGGGTCTCGAACCCACAGGCTCAGGCAATCCACTCACCTCAGCCTCCCAAGGCGCGGGATTACAGGCTGAGCCACCATGCCTGGCTTGAAATCTCTTCTTATAAGGATACTAATTCCATTCATGAGGGCACCATCCTTATGACCGAATAACCTTCCAAAGGCCCCATCTGTAAACACCATCACACGAGGGTTAGGGCTTTAATATATAAATTTTGGGGGACACAGACATTCAGCCTAAAGTTACCATCCTAAATTCATGGCATCATATTTGTTCTTCGGAAAACAGAGGAACATGGCCCTAACATATGACCTGTTTGACTTCCTGTAGAATAAGCCAGCAGTTTTGGAGCAAAGAGCCCTCACCAATCTGCAACTTTTTAAAAAATGTCCTGTGAACTATTATTTCCAAACTCATTACTAAAGTTTTCCTTCATATACAAATTCTCTAGCCCACATGAAAACTTGAAAACGAGTAAATTAAGCACATTACCACTAAAAACAATTAGGCATATTCTGTTTTATCTCCAAGAAAAGGATCCTCATCTGAAGGATCTCAATTCCAGAAGTCAACTGGGGACAAAGAAAAAATTGGTACCCATAGCTGCTGAGGGTCCATGGAAGCCCCCCATTACACTCAACCGGGAGGCCCAGAAATCCAGAGGACAAGAAGTAAGAACAGAACTGCAGCTCCGTGATAGATAGACCATGATGTATTAGCAAGCAGATTCTGATAGGATCCAGGAGAGAACCCAGCCGGGTGGCCACCACACACATTTTCTGTGGGTTCTCTCTTCACTCAGCCCCTCTGCTCAGCTCTCTGAGACTTGAGGGTATGAATGCAAAGTCCAAGCTAAGGAAAGTATTTCTCTCACTACTTGCCCCCATCTGTGACCTTAACATGGTTAGACTCACGAGATTCTGCTCTCTAAGTCCTTTAGATTTTCCAAATATGGATTTTCACTTAATTTAACACTGCTTTGAGCAGTTCTTAAGTTTTTTTCAGGTATTTGTGTTTCTTCTTATCTAGAATAGACCCGGGTAAGGCTTAGTAGATTTCCTCTGGTAAAAGTGATACTCATTCCCTGAAGCCAGGAGCCATTCCAATATTATTATTATTCAACAAATATTTATTGAGCATGTAACAGGCACAGACCTGGTTGCTGAATTAACAGGTACTAGCTGGTTGCTAGTGGCGAACATGGCACCCAACTCTCACTGAACTTAGTCTGGTGGGACGGACAGGTGTTAAGTTCACAACTGCAACAATAAATATAAAAGTATGCACTGTGGACAGACTAACAACTGGGCAAGCATAGAAGGTTAGTGTCAAGGAAATAAGAAACATGGAGGACAGGCGTGGTGACTCATACCTGGAATCCCAGCACTTTGGAATGCCGAGGCAAGAGGATTGCGTGAGCCAGGAGTTCAAGACCAGCCTAGGCAGCAACATAGCGAGACCTTGTCTCTACAAAAAATCAAAAAGTGGCATGCACCTATCATCCCAACTACTAGGGATGCTGAGGCGGAAGAATCACCCGAGCCCAGGAAGTCAAGGCTGCGGAGAGCCGTGATCATGCCACAGCACTCCAGTCTGGGCAACAGAGTGAAACTCTGACTCAAAAAACAAAGACAAAAAAACTATGGCGGTTGGAGAAGCATCGGGGTGCAAAGAGTATAACGAGGGCCTCAATTGGGTTAGGAGGGGGTCAGAAAAGACCTCATTGAGGAAGAAGCCCAAAAGATTAGGAGCACTAACAAGGAGCTGATTTGGGGGAAAGATTTGTGGAGTCTGACTGAGCACTGTGAGAGGTGGCGACGAGGCAGTGCTAGGAGGCTGGGAGGTAAACAGAGGTAGATTACATGGGGTCTTTAGGGAGTGTGAGAGTCTTCAACTCTAAGCCAAGCGCAGTAGGAAGCCACTGAAGGGTTTGGGGCAGGGTTGTAGACTGATTTAGTTTCAACTTAGAGGAGCTCACTGTAGCTTCAGAGAGGCCACAGACGGACAGTTATACATAGATGTGGGAAGACAGGCAGGAGGCTAACAGGGAATGCCACGTGAGAATTGTTGGAGCAGGACCTGGGATGGGGTGGTCATGATGGAAAGAAGTGGATGGATGGCAGACATACAGACAAGGAAGAGCCAACAGGCTCTGGTTGACACTTTATATCAACAGGAGAGAGCGTTGCAAGGACAACTGGGTCGGCAATGGCTCTGTTTCCAGAAGGGGGATACGGTGGAGGAGGAGGTTTGAGGGTAAGGGCAGGAGATCACCTTG
Organism: Cephalopachus bancanus; assembly: GCA_027257055.1. Lineage (NCBI taxonomy): Eukaryota > Metazoa > Chordata > Mammalia > Primates > Tarsiidae > Cephalopachus > Cephalopachus bancanus. Next base: position 755,453 of record JAPVLO010000260.1, on the reverse strand, counting down.
GAAGTGCCAATGTTGAGGAGTCTGTGAGAGTTTCCAATGGAGTTGGCTAGGAAGTAGTCAGATATGAGCGTCCTGGAGCCCTGAGGAAAGTGGAGATTGCATTCTTTATGATGCTTGACTGGGAGCCACATCCACTGGGCAGGCCAAACACACAGCTGTTGACCTAAAACAATCCCAGGACTCTGAAGGCTCACCTGCACTGCCATTTTTCCTACCGAAGCCCCCTCAAGCCCTTGTCTCGGGAAGGCTTAGTAGTCACGTTTGCAACATTTTGGAAACATTAAAATACACCCACAAACACTCTAGTTAACTGCCAAGAGGGAACCAAAATAGTTAAATGCATAGTAAGTGTTAAAAGTGTTCTATTCTCAAGCTTCCTCTCGTCTTAAAATTTGTATACTCAAGTCCCAATATAATAAAATCTGGATTAAGCTGTTGTAGAGCTTAATAGAGCCAAGTCACTATGCCAAGTCTCAGTTAATACATTTTAAATGAAAACACACTAGCAAGATTTAGAACAAGGGTCAGGAATCATAAAATAAATACCACAAAAATAATCCTCCATTGTGAAATGACGGGTGTCATGCCCCTGGGAGTCGAAAATCTCTTCTGAATTAAACAGTCTTTTCACTTGGAGACAATTAGCAAACTGTTGGCAGCCTCTGCTCTTACCTTTAGAGAGGGAAAAGAGGAAAATTCAGAAAGTGAAGCCAGAACCTTGTCTACTTCCATTTCCAAACTTGGCTCTAAACATTGTCAAAATGTTATTGCTGTTTCAAGGAAAGAGACTGACAGATCAACAACTGGGCAGGAATAGAGGATTAGTGCCTGGGAAAGAAGAACCAAGTTGTGCAAACATCTAGAACCTTCTAGAAGCTGAACGAACTCTTATTTCTGGGGATACCTTTGTCCTTTGAAGGCCACAGGTGGGGTAGTAAATTAACACTGTTTCCTATCCATTCCCTCTGACATCAGTTTCATTTTAAATCCTGACTCAAAAGATTTGAGAACTTGGTGCTGATTTCAGGGAAACGAGTCAACTACAAATATTTTTAGCTGTGCTGATAATGAAGAGTGGGTCTTGTCATGCGGGTGGTTGTCCTTCCTGCGCTCACAGTCCTTTTCAAAGCTCCACAGGCACTTTGTGTTTCTAGCTAATGTTGGGGCAGTACTTGCCCCTGAAAAGCTGAGCAGTGGGCCTTCTCTTCAACTTCAGAGAGCTCTGTGCTCCAACAAGAAACACCCTTCTGTCAAGCAAAGAAAGCAGAGATTGGGCACCACATATAAACTCCCAAACCAAACCCGCCACAGAGCCTCAGAGTCTGTCCAGACATCGGGTGGGGGGAGGGTCTTCCTTGGGAGGCATGGTTTTCAAAGGGAGACATCCCAGGAGGATTCCTTCTTGGTGCCACCATTCACCTTGGGCCTTGATAAGTTTTAGCCTCTCCGCTCAGCCCCTCATGCCAGTGCCCACAATATGGTAACTAAATTGCCCCATTTACATTTCCAAACACTCCCCTTAAGGGGGTGGTACCTGGTAATAACCACTGTCACTTGAGTAACCCTGGGGCAGAAAGGGTCTGGGACCAGGACCGTACATTCCTTCCACCTCAGTCACACCTGGGCCTTGGACAATCATGAAGAAGCAATGCACTGCTGCGTCACCAGCTATGTAACCTGGAACCTATTCCCAGCCTCTGTTCCAAAATTTATCTAGGGCATGTCCCCTCATAGGTTGTCTGGATCTTTTGGTGAAATCCAGGGCTCTCCCCTGTAGGTTCTAAACTGTCTTCCACACCAGCTTCCCTTTTCATCTCTGTCTCTGGGGTTGACTGGCTTTCCCAGGTGAGCTAAGAAGGCTGGCCATGTTGCCTCCTTCCCCACCTCTCACAGTTTCAGGGACAGCACCTGTTGTGGCTCATTTTCCTCCTCATACATGGTTGAAGACACCTGTTTCTTTACACTAGGACCCAAAAAGAGCCATTATCAACACATGCTCTGATGGACTGTTACATTTCTTGAGTGTGAGGATTTGAAGGTGAAGGAACAGTTTAATTATGTAAGTGGGAAGCTAGGCCTGGGGGTTGGCATGACTTGTATCTCTGTTACTACTAACAGACATGCCGCTGCCACTGGACCAAGGCTGGAGTAAAAGCAGCCACACATCTGAACTGAATTTTGACCAGACCCTGTTTCCAGACTCTTCTATGTCAAAAGCAGCTATATCTACCACAAAATGGAGGAATTGCCCTTGAAAAATTTAAGGATGTCAGACAGAGAAGGGATGGCCAACATGTGTGCTGTATTCTCAATAGTTTAAACACACATTTGATCTCAGATGGTCAAGATGAATAAAAAAAGAGGACAATTTTCTGAGGACTTACACAACCAAGCATTTATGAAATTCCAAGGTAACTGATGGAAACACATGAGTGACCCAGCGTAGGTGATTCCAGTCTCATGGTTGAGCAAATAGATCATAGCAAGCAGTCTCCGGGCCAAACATTGGTATCACTTACCCTAATTAAATTGCCTCTGAAGGGGGCCTGGGGCATGCCTTTGCAATAACTGTTGGATAGCCAAGCAGCTTGTAGCCACCATGTCTGGCTCGAAGAAATAAACAGTAATCGACATCTTGGCCCAGAATATAAATTTAAATTTAGGGAAGTTATTTTCCAAGGTTGGATCAGTGTTTCTCTTCATTATTATATATATATTTTTCATTTTCATGCACACTACTACTACTGGCATCCAGCCAGGTCTACTCTGCCAAGAGTAGAAAAAACTATGAGAAAAGCTATTTTTTTTAAACATTTCTACACTGACTAGAAACAGAAGGTACAAGGAATCTAGACAGTGGTTGGCAAAAGGAAAAGAAAAAGGGAGATGCATGCTTTGGAAGCTAGAGTAGAAAGATTTTGCAGAGAAAGAATATCTAGCACTCAAAGATGAATTCTACTGGGATGGGGCTGAAGGAAGGAGAGGGAACTAACAAGGAAATGTTTATACTTTAAGGTTCGAGTTGGGTGGAATGCTGAAAACTCCAATGAACTTGGAGAGACTATACCAGGTTGATGCTTTTCATGACTCCCTCCGACCTCATGTCCAAGTTCAAAGGAACATCACAAACGGGTTTTGTATCCAGCATTTTACCAGCTCACAGCTTTCTCTACCACCTGTTTCCCTTCTTCAAAATCCTCAATCTTCTCTAATCTTGAAGAATTTCATTTTCCTGTTTTTCTACTTAAAATCTCTCACCTCTCTCACCTCAGTGAATGGGTGACATTCTAGGGTGACCTGGCTGTCTTTTTTATGTTGTTGTTTGCATCTCAAAACCTATTTTCTGTGATCCACTCTCCATTCTTATCCCATGCCCTGTAGCTCTGACAAGTGAAGCCCAGCTTTTCATCTCACCTAAGGCCATGTTGCAGACCAGGATAACTCGAGGTTCCAGTTGCTTAGGCCAAAAGGGGACAAAAAGGAAGAAAGGAGAGACAGGAAGGGAACTTACTGAGGAGAATACAAGTTTGTTTTCATAAATTATAATTGCAAAGTGGTGATAAATCTAGGTGGAGATGGTGAGATGGCACTTAGTAGTTGGGTCCAGAACTTAAGAGCTAGGGCTAGAGATACATTTTGAGAGTCACCAGTGTAAAAGTGAAAGGTGAATCCATGATGGTGTTTTGTGTGAACAATTTCCATTCCCACTTGCAAGTTTATCTACATTCACGCTCATTCTGACTTTATTATCTTTCAGCTCTGTGTTCAAGATGAATTCCCCACAGATGGGCATAACTCTATTCCTTCTCATCTCCTTAGGAAACTTGTTCTAACAAGTAACCCATTTCCTGTATCTTCAACTGTCCTTTACTACCAGCTCTTAACCTTCAGTCTACAAATGTGTCCAAAGTTCCTTGTCTTTAAAACAACAATAAGTTAACTTAAAAAAAGGAAAATGAAAAAAAAATCCCCTCCTCTGACCCTGACTCTCTCCAGCCACTGCCTTATTTTCATGTTCTTGGCTTTTCCAAGAAGAAAAGAGGTTTTCCTGAAAGATGATTAGATATTCGTGTCTTTACTTCCTCATTGCCCATTGATTGCTCTCTTGCTGAGGTTACCAGCAGTCTTCATGTTTTCAAGTCCAATAGATTTGTTTTCAATCTTCACCTTATTAGTCACTTCTACATATAGCATTGTTATTCCTTGGAATTCTCTGTTCCCTTGGCCTCACTGTCTCCTCTTTCCTGGTTCTCCTTATTCTTCTTTGATCTTTTCTAATTGGCCTTCCTTGAAGAGCTCTTTCTCTACTACACGGCACTGGTATACCCCAAGGTTTTAGCCTGGGGTCACATCTCCTCTCCCTCTGTCTGCTCCCCATGGACGATCTCTGTCAAATATTTCTAATTTAATCCCACTCTTACCAGGACATATTTCATATGGTTTCATTTCTTTTAGATTATTAAAACTTGCTTTATGCCCCAGCATGTTGTCTTAATGAATGTTCCAAATGCAAATAAAAAGAATGAGTGTTCTGTTGCTGTCATGGGGAATTTTCTGTAAATGTCAATCATATCACGTTGTTGATATATTGCTAAAGTCTTCTATATACCTATTGATTTTCTTCTCCTATCAATTAGAGAAATGGACAAATTGTAGATTTGTCCATTTCTCCTTTCACTCATGTTAGTTTTTGCTTCATGTGTTTTGAAGCTCTGTTATTGATGAATATATATTTATAATTGTTTTGTCTTAATTATAAATTGATCACTTTATCTTTATGAACTTTCCCTTTTCTTCCTGGTAATAGTCCTTGTTCTAAAGTCTAATTTGTCTGATAAATAAAAAAGATAGCAAATTCAGCTTTCTTTGGATTAGTGTTGACAGAGAATATATTTCACATCCTTTAACTTTTAATCTGAGTCCTTATTAGTTTCTTGTAGGCAGCATATAATGAAGTCTTATATTTTTATCTACTCTGACAATCTCTGACTTCTAATCAGGATGTTTAGACCATTTATATTTAACTTAACTATCTATGTGGTAGAATTTCAGTTTGCCATCTTCCTGTTTGTTTTCTATTTGACCTGTCTATTCTTTATTCCTCTTTCCATTTTTATTTCTTTCTTTTAGATTAATTGATAATTTTTATTATTCTTGTTATCTTCATTACTGGTGCAAATAAAATCTGGCGAGTACGCTGTCATGGAAGCCAGCATAAGAGAATATTTCAAAAAACATTGAAGTTGTCAACTATGTTAAATGCCTCTGACAGCTTGAATAAATATAGACATTAAAATGGCCATAGGATTTGGAAACATGGAGGTCAATATGATGACCTTGATAGAAACAACCTCAGTACAGTCGGTCACAGTGGCTCACGCCTATAATCCCAGCACTTTGAGAGGCCAAGGTGAGAGGACTGTCTCAGCTCACAGGTTTGAGACCAGCCTGGGCAACTTGGCGAGACTTCATCTCTACAATAAATCAATAAATTAGCCAGGCATGGTGGTGCATACCTGTAGTTCCAGCTACCTGGAAGGCTGAGATGGAAGGATTGCCTGAGCTCAGTAGGTCGAGGCTTCGGTGACTGTGAGCGTGCCACGGCCCTCCAGTCTAGGCAATAGAGTGAGACTCTAACTCAAAAAAAAAAAAGAAACAACCTCAGTGAAGTAGTGGGGTTATCAAGGTTATCAATACAATCTAAATGGGATGAGGAAAGAATAAAAGATGAGGAAGTAGAAATGTAGTGGGATTTTACAGAGAAAGTCGGGACACTGAGACCAGGAAGCAGCTTTATTTATGTCAGCACCAGCTCAGCGGATTTATATCCAAAGGCTGAGCCCTGAGCACAGGGGGGCATTGGCTTTTATACAATTTAGCTTCCTTGCCCCCTCACAAAAGGCTTACATATTAGTAACATACTGGGTAATTGGGTATTTTGTAGCTCAAGTTTACACTTGTGCACTACAGGTTGGGGTCACATTTCTTTTTAATATGTATCATCCAAGAAAGTTTTTATCTTATTGCTAGAAGAACTCTTTCATTATCCTGGGAAGGCTTTTATCCTGGGAAGGGTAGGGCCCCCCACTTTTTTAAGGGGGGGGCCCTGCCCTGTCCTGGGAAGGCCTTTGCTTTATGAGGCTTGGGGAAAGAGTCCCCTGCCTCAGAGATAGGTACCAGGGACAACTCAAGTTTTTCTGTAAAAGGGAGGAAAGAGAATATGGTAATTCATAAAGTATATAGTATCAACAGGGAATCTTTGCTAAGAAGAGAAATATTAGGGCCTATTTGAGTGCTAATGAAAATGATACTAAAAAGAGAAAGAGATTGTTTGATTGATGTTAGAGGACACAGAGGGAGCAAAGACCTTATGAAAAGAGAAAAGTTGGGTTCCAGAACTCAAGGCAAGAGAGTAAACTTTGGTAGGAAAAGGATTATATTGTCATTTGTTAACAAGAAGGTGAAGAAGAAGATCCTACCAATTGAGGATCTTTGAGAGAGAGAAACAGTGAAAGAAGAGAGAGAGAGAGAGAGAGAGAGAGAGAGAGAGTTGCCAAAATCCTTTAAAAAAATGATGGAAGTGATAAAGACATAACTACTCTGCTTAGAAACACAGCATTATTACCTTTCATGAACTGAAAATAACTTTCTTCTTTCTGCAGTCTTTTACTATATGCTAAGAAGCATCAGCTGATCAAACAGATGGCAAATCATTACAGTTCTTTTATTAATGTCAACTCTGGTCTCATCATATTAGCAATGGTCGCATATTGTATCTCATTCTGCCTTTGCAGGCACTCTGTACCAATTAAAAGGATTTAATTCCAGTCCATTGACAGTTTTTAAAAGGTTTCAAAATAAACAATTTGATACAATTTAATTACAATGCTTTGAAATTCAGCTAAGATTAATGGAGTTAAAGAAGAACACATAAAATTCTTGACAGATACATAGTGACTACTAAATAAAACTATCATGAGAATACAAAAGATACTTATCTGAACTTCAATTATCACTGAGAAATGTACCCTGTGTGCAAACAAAATAAGAACACACATTAAACAATGCTGAGGTAGGAACTTATGTTTTCAGAACATGTGAGTCCGTATCCTTCACTATCCACCTTCTCCAAAGGACCAGATTAACACAAGTAGAGTCACTGAGAATCTACACAGAATTATGTGAAGAAAATTACAAAGGTACAAATGTTTTCTAAGAAAATCTCTCTTGCTATTCTTCCATGAACTATTAATATCTTTGGGTAAATATTACTCTGTTTTTTCTTCTTTTTTGGAATCCAAATACTTCCGGGTAGGAATTTGCCTGACCATAAAGAGTCACATTCAAATCTGAAAGAGAGCAAAACATATCAGAGGTCCTGGACATACAACTGCTTAGAATGACTATTTGGAGTTTAACTTGACTCTCTTTGGGGTGAGAAGATATACAGATTTCATTAGGAGAAAGCATATTTTTAGCTAAAAATGTGGGAAGAAGGATATGTGTGTGTGTGCTATAGGAGTGAGGGGTGGAATGCAATGGGCATCTGTTGTTTTTTGTCTGCTTAACATCCCTATTTCCTTTGAAGAAATTTTCCTCTTCCATGCCAATCATGTGATTATGAAAAAGACAGACAGTTCCAGCAGTCCAACACCATCTCTCAGCACAGAACAGAGCAACTGGCATAGTCCCTGATTATCAAAGTACCCAATTATTCTAGCCACAGAGACTGGTTCAAATCTAAGTCCTTCTCTGGTATTTTTCAATTTAAGCTTGAGCAAAATCATTTAGGAGGTCAGCAGATCCCAGGAGTAAATGCAGAATGTAGGGGAATAAGATACAGTGACTTTGGAAGTGAGTGGCAACTGAAAGGCTAAAGGTTGAAAGAACTGAACATCAATACAGAACTGTGTTCTAGCTGATGAAATTGTTTCCCATGAGCGTACAGGTTAACAACCTTGAAACCATTATACATATATACTAGAAATGAACCATTAATGAATCACAGATGGCGAAAGCCAGGTTTCTTGCTGTTTGAGGGAGAAGTTACAGACAAGAAAGAAGGGAGGAGGCTAGAATGATCTATGTAGTAGTGGATCAGAGTTAGAGACATCAGTATAAACTCACATTTAGATTAATATAGATACACATGGTTACATATAGGAATATTTATATGTATATTTAAATACACACATTCATATGCACACACGCACATACACACACACGAATATCTCCTTACTCTGTCAGTTGAAAAGACCTAGATGTAATGACCACCAAGTCGCAACAAGTGCGTCCACCGCCCAGATCTTGGTTTCTAATACTATTCTCCAATGAAAGGAGCCAGGGATCCTTAGAAAAAAATAGCTGCTTCTAGGAATGGGGTGAGAAATAGACAAGATAATTGGAGCATCTTTTAGGACCAAAGAGTAAGAAAGTGCTAAAAGCAAAAAACTGCCAGGCATGGTGGCACACGCTTGTGATCTCAGGGAATCAGGACACTGAGGCAGGAGGATTGCTTGAGGCCAGGAGCTCGGGACCAACCTGAGCCACATAGCAAGACTCTGTCACTAAATAATAAATAAAATTAAAAACACGAACACATATTGATGGACATATATCAAAGGGACACAGGAACTAACTGAAAGAGTTCTCAATGACCAAAGTTAGAATAGTGAGTAACAAAATTTTAAAAAGTAGTGCTGGAAAAACCCAGTGTGTAAAATAAATATCCATGAGCCCATGGGGATATAAATAAAAGATCAAATAAATAAACAAATAGGGGAGAACAGACAAATCTTTTGTGCAGAAGATTCCAAATAATTTATGCAGGGTGGAGGGCACCTTAAGGAGATAAATATAACTCCTTACTCCTTAAGTGTGGGCTGTACATTGTGACTTCCTTCCAAATACGAACGGGGAAAGAGAATAACTTTACAGTGTAGAAACACTAACTTAGCCAAGTGATCAAGGTCAAAATCAATAGTGATTTCAAGTTGAGAGTCTGTACTTTTGATATGGTGTTTTACTGCTGTGGTCTTCCTCCCAAAAACCATAACCCCAGTCTAATCACAAGAAAGACATCAGACAAATCTCAGTTCAGGGACATTCTACAAAATACCTGACCTGTACTCCTTAAAACTGTCAAGGTCATCAGAGACAACAACAACAACAAAAATCTGAGAAACTGTCACAACCAAAAGGAACCTAAGAAGACATGGCAACTAAATGCTATGTGGTGTCCTGGATGGGATCCTAGGACAGAAAAGAGACATTAGGAGCAAACTGAGGAAATCTGAATACAGTGTGGACTTTAAAGATAATGTATTAATATCTACCTGAAAATGTTAATAAAAGGGGAAACAGGAACTCTCTGTGCTCTCTTCACAGCAATCCTAAAAAGCTCAACTTATTCTAAGATAAAAAGTTTATTTAAAAAAAGAAACCATCATCAGCAGAAGCAACTCTCTCTCCAGTTCCACTGGTGACTCCATGGTTTAGGGAGTGGAGCAGAGAGGTCCGAGTCTTCTCTAGCTGGCAGCGACTGACATAACTCCTCGATAGTTTTTAGACTTCCTGTTTCCTGCTCTGGGTCCCCCAGCTCTGTTCCTTGGATATACCCAGGTTCCCTTTTTCCCACCTTTCTTTAGCATAAGATCCAGCTGAGAGCACCCTACTCCGTCAACACCATAACATTTACCATTAACATGAGTCCTCACTCAGCCAGTAAATATTTATAAATACAAGAGGAACCTCCCCCAAAAACAGAATTATCTTTTTGCTTTGGAGGGCAGACCCCGTATAGTACAGGCTTCCCCCACTAGGTGCTCTAAGAACCCATAGACATCAGTGTACCAGCTAGCACTGTTGTAAGAGGCTGTGTTTGGCTTCATGAATTTTTTTCTTGGAGATTATTTCAACGCCTTTTCATGATGGGTGATTTGTGAGCACACCTGCCCACCCCATGCTGAGTGTTCAGCAGTTTTTGACCTGAATGGCATGACCCCTGTGCCCCACCCTCCCTATTCACCGGATCTCCCCCAGAGTGGCTTCCTTTTGTTTCCCTGTATTTAAAAAGTCCTCAAAGAGAAACATTTTGCCCAAGTGGAAGAGGTGAAACAAACAAGTAAACAAAAAAGGTATCAAAATTGACCAGTTCAAAAACTGTTTTGAGAAGTGGAAAAAGCGTCCCAATAGCTGTATTGTGTCAAACAAAGAGAACTTTGAAGGTGGCTGAAGTTTAAACATGTAAGAATAAACACACAATTTTTTTTTTTTTTTTGAGTTGGAGTCTCACTCTGTCGCCCAGACTGGAGTGCAGTGGCCGCTCCCGGCCACCGCAGCCTCGACCTGCTGGGCTCCGGCGATCCTTTCGCCTCAGCCTTCCGAGTAGCCGGAATTACAGGCATGCGCTTCCACCCCCGGCTGATTTTTTTATATATTGTAGAGATGAGGTCTTGCCGCCCAGGCGAGTCTCGAACCCACGGGCTCAGGCAATCCACTCACCTCAGCCTCCCAAAGGCACGGGATTACAGGCTGAGCCACCGAGCCCGGCAACACACAATTTTTATAAATAAATTCTGGGTTTGGGGTTCCCCCTCATATATTAAAATACTCACAAACACAGCTGCCTCTACTCCACTCTACTTCCCTCAGTTTCTGCCCATTTTGGTGGGAGGAGCTATTTTTCCACATAAGACACTGAGAAGGATTTATAAGAAAAGAAAACCTAAAGTATTTTCAGACTCTGGAGACCTAGACTGTTCTCCAACTCTGAAGTTCCAACATTCCCCTATTGTTCCCCTAAGCCAATGCACAGATCCTTTCTTGCAAACATTTTGCAGATAGCTGCAAATCATACATTTGGCCCCCAAGTTTGTTCTAGCTCTAGCCTCATATCCTGGAGTTTTCCCCTTCCCTATCTCCTGTCTCCACTCCCTTCACCTCTCTACAGAGCATCAACTTAGTCCTACAAAGACCCCATAAAGAACAGAATAAGGAGGCATTATCTAGGAGTATGCACAGTGGGATAAACATGTGAAGAGGGAAAAAGTACACCACTCCAAGAAGCATGACAGAAACGAGGAAGAAAACAGCCAGGATCTCAGATAGGGTCTTAAATAGGCCCACAGTCATAGGTTTACTTCTACTGCTGCCATGTGCCAGCGTGCATCAGCCAAGAGGGGTGTGTAAAAATCTGGGTTGCGGGGAGCATAAACTTTATTCTGGAACAATAGCCAGGACATTTGGAAAAGAGCAAAGAAAGAATGAATAAAGGAAAGGAGATTTGTTTGGATATATTTAGTTTCCTGTGGCTGCCATAACAAATTACCACAAACTCTGTTGAAAACAACAGAAATTTATTTTCTCATGACGCTGAAGGGCAAATGTCAGAAATTAAGGTGTCGGCAGGGCTCTGCTCCCTCCAGGGAGAGGGTTCTTCCTTGCCTTGCCCGTCTTCCAGTGCCTGTAGTCACTCGTTGGCTTGTGGCCACATCACTCCAATCTCTGCTTCTGTCTCCATGGGACCATCCCCTCTTCTCTGTGTCTGTGTCTTTTTCTGTCTTTTATAAAAACACTTGTCATTAGATTTAAGACCTGTCTTGGTAATCTAGGATGACCTTATCTCAAGCTTCCTGCCTTTATTTAATTGCATGCACAAAGACCCATTTTTCAAATAAAGTCACATTCAAAGGATCAACGATGTGGACATACCAGTTGGGGCCCACCATTCAAACCACTACATAGAACTTAGAAGGATGAATTAAAATAACTGTCTCTCTTAAGCGTGAAAAAACAAATACCCCAAGTGAGGTTGTTTGATAGTGAACAGATACTTTTCATGCATTGGGCACAAGCAGGGGTGTGAAGCATTTGTGCTTCCTTGGATTTCAACCTTGCACACTTAAAAAAAATGCAGAAGCCTGGGCTCCACCCCAGACCAACAGAATGAGAATCTCTAGGGAATGGGCATGGGTATCAGTATTTTTCAAAGCTTCTCTGGGTGATTCTAATATAGACAGGGCTAAGAATCACTGAGCAGACAGGAAGGACAGTAGGCACTGCACTGTTGTAGTAGCTGTTGTTTTTATGAAGCTACTAGCTCACCCGGGGAGTTAGCTGAAGAGAGCCTTGGTCCCTTGAAGCCCCGTGACCTACCAGGCATTTCCCAGAATTCAGCTGCAAGAGGGAGCTGCCGCTCCAGAGCAGGATGGAGCAGATCTCAGCTTCTCTTTTGCCAGTGTCTGTGTGGTCTCCCACACTTGCGCACGCGCGCACACACACACACACACCACACACATTGTTCCTTGATCACAAGAGACTCCCCTTTGTTCTGATTATGAGCGCCATCTCCTTAGGTGGGGATACTGCAACCAGTGTGGTTAAAAACAGAAGAGTTTTTCTGAAGGTTTCTGAAGATGCTCTCCCAGATGAAAACCACATCTTCACCTCATGAAACTATTTCTTTTCTAATTAGTTTATACATGAAGATCTAGATCCGATAAGAAATACAGGCTTTAACTCATTAGAGTTATCAGAGGTATGTTGAAAGGAAAATTAGGTCTGCGTTTACCTAAAACTAACATACACTTTTAATTAGATAATGAAAAATGCACCAAATGGTTTTTTAAATGGAGCACAAATATGCTTCAGTTGTTTTTAATGAGATCTCTATGACAGGGGTGACATCAAAGGAAGCACCAGCTAACCAGAAAAGGAGCCAAGCGGCTTGCCTTTGAAAGGGAACAAGCAACTCCCTATCCTGTAATCACCACTTGGGTCCACTGACACTTTCATTCAGCTTCTTGCCAATTAGTCTGGCAGCTACAGGCAAAAACTGAGAGGACAATGCCCATTGATGAGAATGAGGAAAAGATGATTAAATACTTTTCAAGGTTGTCATCCCAACTAGCAAAAAGGAAAAGCTGGGCTCGGTGGCCCAGCCTGTAATCCTGCGCCTTTGGGAGGCTGAGGTGAGTGGATTGCCTGAACCCGCGGGTTTGAGACCCGCCTGGGCAGCGAGACCTCATCTCTACAATAAATCAAAAAACCAGCCGGGCGTGGTAGCGCGTGCCTGTAATTCCGGCTACTCGGAAGGCTGAGGCGGAAGGATCGCTGGAGCCCAGCAGGCGAGGCTGCGGTGGCCGGGAGCGGCCACTGCACTCCAGTCTGGGCGACAGAGTGAGACTCCAACTCAAAAAAAAAAAAAAGAAAAGTGAAGACAAAGTAAAAAAGAAATGTTTCCAGTTAATGCTGACTTTGAATTGGTAGAAGAGAGAAAACCACATCAGAGTTTGGGCGTGGAAGGGGTGGGAGTAGGGGGATTCCCAAAGAAGAGTGTCAAATAAAGATTATACTTCTCTTTTTTCTGCATCAGGATCACTGCATACCAAAAGGCGATCAAAGAATAAAAAGTCCATTTATTAAAGGAAAGTCACAACAGTAGTAAGTCATGATATGATAGTCATTATTTCTGCCTTCCAGATTTTTCTGGGTCTTCTCTTAAGCACAAGGCAGAATTGAAGGTCCCTTGTACTTAAAGTAGGGTATGGCCATGTGACTTACTTTGGCCAATGAAATGGCAGAACAAGTGAAATGTGTAACATCCAGCCAAAACGTTTAAAGATTTGCTACTCTTTCTTGCCCACAGTCTCAGTGACCAGCCGCATTTCAGATGGTGGCTACTTCACCAGCTTGGCCCCTGGAGTGAGCACAGAAGGAAGAAAATAATAGGTCATCCCACCGTGGGAATCTAGCATGAACAAAAAATAAACTTTGGTTGTTATAAGTCACTAAGTCTTTTGAGATGTTGCACCCACATCTTCACCTAGCCTAACTAGATTTGTATATATGACATGAAAGAAAAACATTTGGCTTCATAAATTTCAAGTCAAGCATGAAAAAGCACTTTCATAGAACTATAAAATTAGCAAAAAGAAATTAAATGGTAAAAATCCAATGCTAGGAATGCTAGATTTAAAATAATACATTGTTGGTATCTATATAATTTGATATCACATTTCTAGGCATTATCTAACAAAAGTTAAAAAAAACCACACACCTTTAGACCAATAATTTCCTTCTGAAAATTTGCTTTATGAAGATAATTCAAAAGAATTGTTGAAAATTGATTATATAGGATACTTTATGACAGCTCTGTTTATAATGGTTAAAAACTAGAAAAATAAAAATGCCAACAATTAGACAAAGCTAAGTAAACTATAGCAATTAAAATATTTAATATCAGCCGGGCTCAGTGTCTCAGCCTGTAATCCCACGCCTTTGGGAGGCTGAGATGAGTGGATTGCCTGAGCCCGCGGGTTCGAGACCCGCCTGGGCAACGAGACCTCATCTCTACAATAAATCAAAAAATCAGCCGGGCGTGGTAGCGCATGCCTGTAATTCCGGCTACTTGGAAGGCTGAGGCGGAAGGATCGCCGGAGCCCAGCAGCTCGAGGCTGCGGTGGCCAGGAGCAGCCACTGCACTCCAGTCTGGGCGACAGAGTGAGACTCCAACTCAAAAAATATATATATATATTTAATGTCAAAATTATTGAAACCCACAGAATAGTATCTATGATGTAAAGTTCAGTGAAAAAAAGTAGCCAACCTCTGCACACTAATTGTAACCATACAGATTTTTAACTTCTATAGAATAAGCAGATCTTTCCACTCAAATGCAAGCCCCACATGGAAAGAATTTTCTAGATCTTGTTCTCCACCGTATCCCAAGTACCTGGAACAATGCTTGGCACATGGAAGACGCTCTGCCATATATTTGTTGAGTTAGTTAATTAAGTAATTAATTTTCACAAAATTAATATTCATAAAACCCCTGAAGTGAAACATGATGTTGTTATTCCCAATTGATAGCTAGGAAAAAGGGTTTTGTTTTTGTTAGTGCATATTTTTCTATAACAATGTTTCAGCATTTTTAAAGACTCCCTCTGAGGAAATGTCTAACCCCTCAGCTCTCCTTCTCCACACAATTTCTCCTGAGAAATGTTTCTTCTGAAGTACCCAAGAGTTAGCACAAGGCTAAGAGGTATACAAAGGCTTAGAATCCAGGCAGGGGGCAAGAGAGAACTATCATGGGGCTCTATTTCTTTCATCTGGGTTTAGGTCCTGGCTCCAGCAGGACTTTCAACCCCTTTGAGCTCAAATATAAATACTGATGTCGTGGGTAATATTATAAATGTGAAAGAATTCGTACACCATACAAAGAGTTATACAAGCCCTGGAGACTCAGTTTTCTCATCTGTCTGCTTTCTAGGGCAATTATAAGAATTCAAAGAGAAAATGAACATGGAGGTGCTACGTGGAACAGAGCATTCTCTGTCAAGATTCATTTTTTTGGTGAGAGAATCAGGGTACTGGGATGACAAGAGCATGAGGTAAAGCGTATTGGGTGGCTGTGGTTCCCATGAGTCTGGACGACCTATCTCCTCACCCAGGTTCAGCAAGGAGGAGGGAGACAGCAGCTTCCATGGCCAAGTCAGTTGTCCACACTCTATTGGTCCGTCCTAACTCTTCTTCCTGCCAGTCCTTGGACATCAAGCGACATCTACACACTGGGTACATACCCAGGAACCATCAGTGTGGGCTGATGAAAACCTACAGATTTTCCAAGGCTTAGTCCATCAAAGCTTCTCAGATAACACCTGAAAGAGGATATGGGTCCCAGATACTCCTTGCCTTGGTTATCTTTTGCAGTGGGACCAATTATCCCAAAACTTAGCAGTTGAAAACAACAAAGGTTTATCATTTCACAATTTCTATCAGTCAGGAATCCAGACGTGGCTTCACTTAGAGCCTCTGGCTCAAAGCCTCTCAAGTGGTTGCAGCCAGGCCTGCAGCTCCATTTGAAGACTTGACTGGGGCTGGGGATTCATCTTCAAGTTCATTCATTCAGTTGCTGGCAGACCTCACTCACTCACTATGTGGGCCTCTCCACAGGGCTACCTTACAATAGAGCAGTTGGATTCTTTAAGGATGAGTGATCCAAGAGAAAGGGGGCACCCAAGATGGAAAGGCACAGTCTTTTTAGAATTTCATCCCAGAAGTGGCATTCCATCACTTCTGCCGTATTCTATTTATCAGAGGCAAGTCAGTAAGTCCAGCTCACACTCAAGGAAATTATATTAGGCACAAATACTAGAACTCAAGGATCACCGGGGGTCATCAGGGAGACTGCTCACCACCCTCCTTCTCCCCCACATTCGCTCAGTAAATGAAGCGATGTTGATATCCCACCCAGAGGCCATGCCACCTCCCAGGGCTCAACAACACACTGCAGATCCACTCCTGTGCCCTGAATGTTTCATATTGGCTTAGGACGTTGGCAAAATCATATCTGATCTACACACAAGAAGAATCACCTAGGAACCCTCAGGCCAGCCCATCCCACCTCTAACACACACCAAGTTAAAACAGAATGATGAATTTGCTATGAAATAATAAAGAGTGGTGGTTAAAAGTGTGCACCCTGGCATCGGGCTATCTGTATTTGAATCTTGATTTTTCTACTTCATTATTGTGTAACCTTGGCCAAGTTACTTATCCTCTTCTCTCAGTCTCAGTTTCCTTACCTGTGAAATAGAACCTATCTCATGGGATTGTAGTAAAGATTAAAGAAAACAATAGTTAAAGCACTTTGAACTGTGTCTGGCACATAATAAACTCTCAAGAAATGGTAATACTCTATTCAAATTGTTTGTTGTTGAAAATAAAAACAAAAAGTTTATCCTGAAAAAGGAATAGGGGCAGATCATTTGTCCGAACTTCCTCTCAGTAGTCATGGGTTTCTGAATATGGTGTGCAAGCATTTTGCAAAAAGAGAAAGATTTTTCTAAAGAAAGTCAAGTTCCACCCGCTGCATGTTAATGTTCAGCCATCACAGCCTTGCTGGGCCCACCACGAGCCACGGAAGTGGCAGGAACACAATAGTTTGCTTTGTGTGTCTCTCCTAATCTGCAAAACAGATGCCGTTTGGACAGGCTCCCCTCCAGGCCGTCTTCAGGAGGAATGACGCCCCACCACTCTGGCAAAGGATTCTGCCTTCCCAGTGGACAGCATCCCCATAAATCAGGCAACTGATTCCAACCCCAAAACCTGCAGCAGAGGGATTCTTGGCAGAAAGCTCCCATTTTGTTAGCTTACGACTGTTTGATTGTTTAGTCCTGTAAAAGCCACGTTGTATGAAGTAAGTTGGCTAAAGGATAGTTTTCAGTGGGATTTCTCATTGATGCTGAGCATATGTCTCCTGTCTGCCTCCCTTGGTGAGTTCGAAAGTAAGAACAGCAGATTATGGCAAATTCCTCCCAGAAGACTCCAGGCCCGGTGAGAAAGCCAAGCAAAGTAGGACATCCAAATCTGGGACAGACACGCAGCACAGACAACGTGCTTGGTGCCCCCTTGACAGCACCAAGAACCTGGAAACCAACTCAGTGTAGCCCCTTGACTCCTCAGGGGTGACAAGCCTGACACCCAAAGCTTTGCCTCTTCATTTTTCGAGAAGCACATCCATGCCACCAGTTCTCATTCTCTCTCAGGAATACATTCTCTGTCCCTGTGTTCCCAGCTCCCCAGATTTGGGGGTCTGCGAAACAGTTAGACAGTCTGCAAAAATCGAGTCGGAGCCATTCCATGTGTTGGCTGAAGGAGCTTGGCAGAGTCACTACTCGTTCTTGAACTCTAGTTTGCTTCTCTGTCGAATGAGGAGGGAGGTTGAGCAGTGGATGACCTCTGTGGTCTCCTTCAGCTCTGTGCCTTCTGAGTCTATAAGTGGATAGTGTTAAAGCAAAAGCAAAAGCAAAAGCTCCCTGCCATGCACCAGCCATTGAGAGCACGGTATCCTTGCAGGAAGGCGGGGCTATGCCTCAACTCCTATTTGAATTGTTTCCCACCCCAACCCCACAAGAAGGGCCAGGTCCCTCCTTTTCTCGACCACTGGGAAGAATGGGTCTGGAGAATAGTTATAAGATCCCAGCAGCAGGGGATGCAGCTTGTCACCAAAAAAATAAATGAATAAATAAACTAAAATCCTCCCCCAGGAAGCATGCTGGGCAATGAAGCTTGAGGGAGAGAGAGAGAGAGAGAGAGAGAGAGAGAGAGAGAGAGAGTGTGTGTGTGTGTGTGTGTGTGTGTGTCCACCTTTTCAACAACTGTTGAACTAAGGATAAAAGATTTTTACTTGAGATCAGAAAAGAAAATTACTATAAAGGATATCTTGAAGACACTGGTTAAATGAGAACTCAGACTGTATATCACATTTTAGTATTGTGTTGGTGTTAAAATTTCTGAACTTAATAATTGTATGTGATTATGAAAATGTAACTTTTTAGTGTTTAGGGGATGAAAATTCATGGTGTGCACAACTGTCCTCAGCTGGTTCAGTAAATAATACTAAGAAGTATCCATTGGAAAGAGCTACAAGCACATGTGGCAATGATAACCAGTGATAAATGTAGGTCAGACAGATGTTCATTGCACTATTTTTGCAACATTTCTGCAAGCTTGGAAATTTTCAAAATAAACATTTAAAAATAAAATTAAATCAGAAATATAAAACTACAGTCTCTAGGGATTTTTAAAACAACTTAGTTTAGGATTAAAGGCAGCGGGTGTAGACAGGTAAGACCCTCTGATTCTAATTAAGTCACCAATCCTCTTGGGTTTCAACACATCACAACAAGATCCAAAAAACTGAGCCAATCGGGCTTGCACAGCTGTGCTTCACTGAGAGAACTCAGTGAAGGGGACATGATCTGCCTCCTGGAGTCCACTGTCAGGGGGTAGGGGAGAGAGAGAAAGGCAGGGCATGGGGCTGTCACCCCGCAGTGATTAAAGGCCACCCAAAGGCAAATGGGTCACCAAGAGGGGCAGTTTCTCAGCTCTGGTGGTCAAGGGGACCTCTTCCCAGAGACATTGAATCAGACTCCCTCAAATACCAAAGAAGGCTGCCACTAGGGCAAACCTTCTTCCTCACTCCCCACCCAGCACCAGTATCTTCTTTCCCTCCTTAATCTCTGGATTTGGTCGTTGGTAAGGGTAAGGTCAGCCATGGACCAGGGTCTCCCTGGAAGCAGGAGCTCTGGGCCCTCAGCTTCCTGTGCCATGTGGCCCAAGTCAACACCTCTGTTGACCACAGCAGACTTCCAGGGATGTCAAGAAGATTCAAGACTTCAGTCTTTCTAGGAGGAATTAGACAACCACAGGCCTTGAGAATGTTGTTGCTTTCTCACAAATCATTGTGATTGTCTCCACAAAGGGGGCCAGGAATGATGGATCATGCCTGTAATCCCTTGGGAGGCCAAGGTGGGAAGATCGCTTGAGGCCAGGAGTTAGAGACCAGACTGGGCAACATAGTGAGATCATACCTCTCCAAAAACAACAACCAAAAAAAAAAAAAGAAAACCTAGCTGGTTGTGGTGGTGTGTGCCTATAGTCCCAGCTACTCGGTAGGCTGAGGCAGGAGGATCACTTGAACCCAGGAGTACAAGGTTGCAGTGAGCTATGACAGGGCCACTGCCCTTGAGCCTGTGAGCCTGGGCAACAGAGCCAGGTCCTGTATCAAACAAATAAAAATAAAAGGCTGGTCACGGTGGCTCAGCTGTAATCCCAGCACTTTGGGAGGCTGAGGTGAGAGGATTACCTGAGTCCAGGAGTTCAAGACCAGCCTGGGCAACTTGGTGAGACCTCATCTCTACAATAAGTTACAAAAATACTTAACCGGGCACGGTAGCTTGCATCTGTATTTCCAGCTACTTGGAAGGCTGAGGTGGAAGGATCGCCTAAGCCCAGCAGTTCGAGGCTGCAGTGGCCATGAGTTTGCCACTGCACTCCAGTCTGGGTAACAAGAGTGAGACTCGAACTCAAAAAAAAAAGAGAGAAAGAGAGGGAGTGGAGGGCAGGGGAGGGAAAGGGAAGGAAGGGGAGGGGAGGGGAGGTGAGATTTCCCTCTCTTGGGTCATCTACCTCTATTCCTTGCCTCCATCCAGCTTGTCTGGGCTGGGGCCTCAACCCCATCCCCAACTCACTCTTCTGATGAACCCCAATCTCTACCCTCATCCCATGCCTACCCTTGGAAGAAAGGTGTGTCCCTGATCCATGGGAGTCCCCTGGCAGCTGTGGGGTGTCAGTGAGCTAAAGCAGGGCACATTTTTGACCCACGCGGGTCCCTTAATATGTGTACTCTACACAAAACACTTACTGTCATTTTCTCCCCTCCACCTTCCACCGGCCCCAGAGGATGGGCAGGAGAAGAGGGGACTGGAAGGGGGGGGAAGGGAGAGGAGGGGAGAGAAACACCATAACAGTCTACAGAAGAGTGTCCCTGGTCATCTCAGATGGGATGGGGGCTGGGGGCTATTCACAAAAGGAAAACTTGGAGGACAAAACCTCTTTGCCTGGCCCTTTCCAAACATTTTGCTCCTTTTACCAAAGAGACAGCACCTAGTTACCCCTCAAGGCTCTAGAATCTTCTGTCTCATCTGCAGCTGCTTCATTTTCTTCTCTTTCACTTTCTCCAATTCTCAGGCATCCTGTGAACTATTTTTGGCCTAAAATATCCAATAAAGAGCCAAGCCTGGGCTCTCCTTCCCAAACCTTAAGTGCTCTTGCCCAGAGGTGGCCCTCCAAAATCCCAGCCTCTCTCTCTTTGGCCAGGGAGGGCCAAGTGATTTCCCCAAGAGATCTCAGGAAGGAGACAGCTTTCTCTGCCAAGGTAGGCAGCAGGAACGCCTGTGTGCCCAACCACATGCCCAGCACAAGGGCTTGGAAAAAAGAGAGGTAACATCAGGAAGCATAACAAGGAGAGTCAGCAGCATCCCACAAGTCATGGTGCCAAGAAAAACCCCTTCCACCATGTGTACTCCCACTTTCTGACTACATATAAATCCCCAAAGTAAATCAGCCCTCTGGGTTAATTGCTGAATCCATTCCACAGTTTAGATCCTATTCTTTCCATTTTGAGATTTAAAATGTCCCTTTTGAGCCAGGCGTGGTAGCTCAATGCACTTTGAGAGGCCGAGACAGGAGGATCACTTGCACCCAGGAATTTAAGACCAGCCTGGGCAACATGCAAGTCTTTGGCTCCACAAATATCAGAAAATTAACTGAGTATAGTGGTGAGCCTGTAGTCTACTCCGGAGGCTGAGGTGGAGGGATCACCTGAGCCCATAAGATCGAGGCTGCAGTGAGCCATGATCATGCCTCCGTACTCCAGCCTAGGTGACAAAGTGAGGCTCTGACTCAAAGAAATAAATAAGTGCCCCTTATTGAACCCCATCCTTGGCCTCCTTTTCTGCTTTTCTCCTCTCACTACCTTGTTCTGTCTACACAGTGGTGTCCCACTGTTGTGCAAAGCTGTGGCAGCCAATGGCCCAGGCAGCCAATGACCCCACCCAGCACTTCCCTGCCCTGACCCTCTCTCTCTTGGGCCACCTACTTCTATTCCTTGCCTCCATCCAGCTTGTCTGGGCTGGGACCTCAACCCCATCCCCAACTCACTCTTTTGATGGACCCCAATCTCTACCCTCATCCCACGCCTACCCTTGGAAGAAAGGTGTGTCTCTGATCACATGGGCGTCCCCTGGCACCTGTGGGGGTCAGTGAGCTAATGCAGGGTACGTTTTTGACCCACACCAGTCCCTTAATATGTATACTCTACGTAAAACACTCACTGTCATTTTATACTCTCCACCCTCCACCTACCCCAGAGGATGGGCATGAGGCTTAAAGGAAAAAATGTTATTTAAAGCACCTTGAATTGTGTGAGGATATTCACAGAGGTTTTCTAATATTATTTTAAAAATACATTTAAGTTTTTAGAACTCAAGTTCACAGCAAACTTAAGTGGAAGGTACACAGAATTTTTATATACTCCCTGCCCCCACTCAGGCACTGCCTTCCTTACTCAAGATCCCACACAAGGATCTTTTTTGTTACAATCGACAAATTAACACATCACTGTCACCCACAGTACAGAGTTGACATTAGGGTTCACTCTTGGTGTTGTACTTTCTGTGAGTTTGGACAAACGTATAAAGCCATGTATCCACCACTGCAGTATCATACAGAATAGTTTCACTGTCCTAACAATTCTCTGTGCTCTACCTAGTCAACCCTCCCTCCCCACAATTCCTGGCACTCATTGATCTTTTTACTGTCTCCATAATTTTGCCATTTTGCCTGTATTTATTTATTTTGAGTCGAATTCTCGCTCTGTTGCCCAGGCTGGCGTGCAGTGGCATGATCACAGCTCACTGCAGCCTCGACCTCCTGAGCTCAGGTGATCCTTCCTCCTCAGCCTCCCGAGTAGCTAAGACTGCAGGCACATGTCATCATGCCTGGATAATTTTTTAAATTTGTGTAGAGATAAGGTCTTTCTATGTTCAAGACCCAGGCTGTCCTTGAACTCCTGGGCTCTAGCAATCTTCTCGCCTCAGCCTCCCAAAGTGCTGGGATTATAGGCATAAACCACCACGCCTGCCCAATTGTGCCTTTTCCAGAATGTCATAAGTTAGAATCAAACAGTAGTCACGCATCATGCAATGATGGGAATTTGTTCTGAGAATTGCATTGTTAATCAATTTCATTGCTGTGTAAACACCATGGAGTATACTCACACAGACCTGGGTGGTACAGGCCACTACACACCTAGGCTGTGGGGTACCTTATGGCTTCTAGGCTACAAACCTGTACAGCATGTTACTGTACTGAGTACTGTAGGCAACTGTAACACAGTGGTGTTTGTGTATCTAAACATAGAAAAGGTACAGTAAAATACAGTATTTCAATCTTATGGGACCACCATCACTGTCCATCACTAACCAAAACGTCACTATGTAGTGCGTGATTGTATGTAAACTTTTCAGACTATTTCTTTCACTTAGTAATATGTATTTAAGGTTTCTCCATGTCTTTTCGTGGTTTGATAGCTCATTTCTTTTTAGCACTGAGTAATATTCCATTGTCAGAATGTACCACAGTTTATCTATTCCCCTAATTTCGGCAATAATGAAGAGTCATTATATAAACATCTGTGTGCGGGTTTTTGTGTGGACATAAGTTTTCAGTTCATTTTGGGTAAATATCAAGGAGCATGACTGCTAGACTGTGTAGTAAGAGGCAGTGCTATCATTAGTTCCATTTTCTTTCTTTCTTTTTTTTTTAGTTGGAGTCTCACTCTGTCACCCAGACTGGAGTGCAGTGGCACGCTCCCGGCCACCACAGCCTTGAACTGCTGGGCTCCAGCAATCTTTCTGCCTCAGCCTTCCAAGTAGTTAGAACTATAGGCACGTGCTACCACACCTGGCTAATTTTTTTTTATTTATTGTAGAGACGAGGTCTCACCAAGTTGCCTGGGTGGGTCTCGAACCCATGGACTCAGGCAATTCACTCGCCTCAGCCTCCCAAAGTGCTAGGATTACAGGCTGAGTCACCAAGACCAGCCAGTTCCATTTTCAACCAAAGGCTCCATCTTCCTCAGCTCTCAGCACCATGAATGATTTTAAAAGCCAGATGCTGGGGTCATTGTATCTGCAGTTGCTTGACTTTTTAAAATATAATGTTTTTTAAAACTTTTTATTTTGAGATAATTTTAGATTCATATGCAGTGGAAAGAAATAATTCAGGAAGGTTCCTTCCCCCAGCTTCCCCAATGATAGCACCCTTTTGCACAACTATAGTACAAAATCACAACCAGAAAATTCACATCAACATGGACAGATGACTGTGTTTAACCATTCACCCACTGGAGGACATTGAGGTTGTTTCTAGGTATTGCCTATTACAAATAGAGCTACTAGGAAAATTTTTGTAGAAGTTTGTGTGTGTGTGTGAATGTAATTTTTTTTTCTTCTGGAATAAATGTTTAAGAGTGCAAATGCTGGATCCCATGGTAAGCACGCTTGGTTTTGTAAGAAACTGCCAAACTGTATCTAGGGAGGCTGCACCATTTCACGTGCCGATCATTAATATGTGAGTGATCCAGTTTATCTGCATCACTGCCTGCACCTGGTGTTATCACTCGTTTTTATTTTAGTCATTCTGATAGGTTTGTAGTGGTATCTCACTGTGGTTTTAACATACATTTCCCTGATGTTGAGAATCTTTTTAAGTGCCTATTTGCCTTCTGCGTATTCTCTTCAGTGAAAGGTTTGCTCATGTCTTTGTCCACTTTTCTAACTGAATTGTTTGTCTTCTACTGAATTTTGAGAATCCTTTCTATATTCTAATTCTTTGTTGGCTATGTGAGGTCTGCAAATATTTTTTCCCAGGTGATAATTTGTCTTTTCATTCTCCTCTCAGGGTCTCAGAGTGAAAGTTTTAATTTTAAGGAGGTAAAAGTTACAACTTTTTTTCTTTTTCAAAATAATAGATATGGGATCTCACTATGCTGCCCACGCTGGTCTTGAACTCCTGACTTCAAGCAATCCACCCATGTCCGTTTCCCAAAGTGCTGGGATTATAGGCGTGAGCTACCATGCTCGGCCCACCTCTCTCTTTTAAGGATCATGCTTTTAGTAACAAGTCTAGGAACTTGTTATGGAGTCTTTTATCCCTACCACTTCTTAGTAGCACTGAGTAATATTCCATTGTCAGGACGTACCACAACTTATTTATCTTTATTTTTAGTTCTATATTTTAATTTTTACGTTTTCAATTTAAGTCCATGATCCATTTTGAGTTAACTTTTGTACAATGAGTGAGATTCAGGTCACGGTTCACTTTTTTGCAGGTGGATATCAATTGCTTTAGTGCCATTTGTTGAAAATGTCAGTTTTCCTCCTCAGAATGACTTTTGCACCTTTGTCAAAAATCAGTTTGACACATTGTTGTGGGCATTTGCTGGACTTTCGTCTCACCTTTTTTCCTTTTCAGAAATGCCTCTGCCTGACAGAATGCCAATGGCTGTGCCCATGTGACGTCTCAGAGACTCCAGATAACTAGGTCATCACTGATTCAAGCAGCCGAGGCTAAAACTCTCACCAAGTTGCAAAGCAGCAGGTCTGTGGCAAATGGCATTCTAACTTAAGCAAAGCAGGAGCTGAACATGGTTTGGGGAAGGTAAAGTGTCTGTCAGTCCTTAATTGAATTTTATAAAAGTAGAAACCACCTGGGTCGGTCAGTTTCCAAGAAGGTAGCAAATTATTAGTGAATTTCCCTGCCCTAACGCACTAAGCTATTCTGGAGGGTACAGGGCCACAAGGGGACAGTGTCACCATGGTGTAACCAGATGGGTGTGAAACAAGTCATTCTCAACCACCAACAAGGGCGGAGGTGCATCTCTAACGGAGTGCCTTGCTGCTCAGTGAGGTATTTCTTTTCAGACCAACTTGCTTTATTCCCTCCTGTTCTGGAAGGTGTCAGGATTGAGTCCGCTCTTGAGAACCTCACCCGGGGCTAGAGAAGCCCATTGGGTTTGGTTGTGAGTCAAACCCAGAGCTCGTCTCTTCTCTCCTCTGTGGTCGTGGCCTCCCCTTCCTCCTACCCTAAAGCTCCACAGGGTAGGGAATGTGGAAGAAGGGTGAATGCCATCACCACAAGCTTTGGAGTGTGAGTTCATTTCATTCCATAGAGCATTAGAAAGGACAGGCCCCTCAGCACAGAGCATTCCCACTTCACTGAAGACCCAAAACTAAGAATCACATCTCAAATTTTTTTTTATTAATGTCAGAATGTCAACATAGACAGACCAGAGTTTAACCATTCACCTATTGGAGGACATTGAGGTTGTTTCCAAGTTGTGGCTATTACAGAGAGAGCTACCAGGAATATTTTTGTAGGGTGTGTATATGAATATAAATTTTTTTATCAATATTTTTTATTATGATTTTGTGGGGTACAGTTAAGGGTTAGGTGTACAATTACGTTTCATTCAGGCACCCTGTTAATAAGAGGTGTTTCCCCATCCCCAGACAGATATTTGCAACTGTTAATCCCATCCCCCTCTCCCCCATAGTTTTCCAGTACCGTCAGTCATTTTCTTATATTATTACATTGGATGTTTAAGGTCCATTATATGAGTGAGAACATGTGATACTCGGATCTTTGTTTCTGTGAGAGGTCACTCAGTATTATAGACTCTAGTTCCATCCAGGTTGCTGCGAAATTCATGATTTTGTTCTTTTTTATGGCTGTGTAGTATTCCATTGTGTATATGTACCACATTTTTTTAATCCAGTCCTCTTTTGTTGGGCAGCATGGTTATTTCCAGGTTCTTGCTATAGTGAACATGCTGCGATAAACATAAGTGTACAGGTATCTTTTTTATAGAGTGATTTGTGGTCTTCAGGGTATATTCCCAGTAGGGGAACTGCAGGGTCATATGGAAGGTCGATTTTTAGAGCTTTTAGGAATCGCCACACTGCTTTCCACAGAGGTTGCACTGGTTTACACTCCCACCAACAGTGTAGAAGTCCCTTTTCGCCACACCCTCTCCAGCAGCTGTTATTTTTTGAGTTGTTGATAATTGCCATTCTGACTGGAGTTAGGTGGTATCTCAGTGTGGTTTTGATTTGCATCTCCCTGATGATTGGTGAGGTTGAGCATTTCTTCATGTGTTTGTTGGCTGCTCGGATGTCTTCTTTTGTGAAGTGTCTATTCATATCTTTTGCCCATTTTATAATGAGGTTGTTTGTTTTTTTCTTTTCAGCATGTTTGAGTTCCTTGTAGATCCAGGATGTTAAGCCTTTGTCAGACCTGGAGTTGGCAAATACTTTTTCCCAGTCTGTAGGCTGTCTCCCTGCTCTCTTGATGGTTTCTTTGGCTTTGCAGAAGTTTGTCAGTTTAATAAGGTCCCACTTGTCTATCTTCTCTCTTATGACCTGTGGGTTTCGGGTTTTATTCAGGAATTGGATGCCAGTTCCGATTTCCATGAGGGTATTTCCTTCCTTTTCTAAGGTTCTTATGGTTTGAGGTTTTACATTTAGGTCTCTGATCCATTTGGAACTAACCTTTGTGCATGGGGATAGATAGGGGTCCTGTTTCAATCTTCTGCATGTGGTCAGCCAGTTTACCCAGCACATTTACTGAATAGGTTCTCCTCTCCCCAGTGGTAGCTGGTGGGGGCTTTGTCGAAGATGAGTTGGTTGAGAAATTGAGGTTTTGCTTCTGGAATCTCAATTCTATTCCATTGATCTATATGCCTGTTTCTGTACCAATACCAAGCTGTTTTGATGATTGTAGCTTTATAGTAAAGTTTGAAGTCTGGTAATGTGATACCACCTGATTTGTTTTTTTTTTGCTGAGGTTTTTCTGGCTATTCTTGGACGTTTGTGTTTCCATATGAATTCCTGTGTTGTTTTTCCCAGATCTGAGAAGAATGTTGCTGGTAATTTGATGGATATTGCATTGAATTTGTAGATTGCCTTAGGTAAGATGGACATTTTCACAATGTTGATTCTTCCAATCCATGAGCATGGGATATTTTTCCACTTATTTGTGTCATCTTTGATTTCTTTGAGCAGTGTTTTGTAATTTTCATTGTAAAGGTCTTTCACGTCTCTGGTTAGGAAGATGCCAAGGTACTTCATTTTTTTTGTGGCTATTGTGAATGGAATTGTGTTTTTTATTTGGGTTTCTGTTTGTTTATTATTGGTGTAGAGAAATGTGATTGTCTTTTGTACATTTATTTTGTATCCTGAGACTTTGCCAAAGGCCTTTATCAATGTAAGGAGGCTTTTGACAGATTCTCTTGGGTTTTCAAGGTACACAATCATATCATCTGCAAAGAGAGATAACTTGACTTCCTCTTTTCCTATTTGGATACCCCTGATTGCCTCCTCTTCTCTGATTGCTCTAGCCAAGACTTCCAATACTGTATTGAACAGGAGGGGTGAGAGTGGGCATCCTTGTCTAGTTCCAGTTTTCAGGGGAATTGTTCCAATTTTTGTCCATTTAGGAGTATGCTGGCTGTGGGTTTCTCGTAGATGGCTTTTACTATTTTGAGGTATGTTTCCCGTATGCCTAGATGTTCAAGGGTTTTTATCAAGAAGCGGTGCTGGATTTTATCAAAAGCTTTTTCTGCATCTAATGATATGATCATGTGGTTTTTGTTTTGACATCTGTTGATGAATTTAATTACATTTATGGTTTTACGAATGTTGAACCAGCCTTGCATCCCAGGAATGAAGCCTACGTGGTCATGGTGGATGATTTTTGAGATGTGTTGCTGAATCAGCTTTGCTAGGATCTTGTTGAGAATTTTAGCATCTATGTTCATCAAAGATATCGGCCTGTAGTTCTCTTTCTTTGTTGGATCTTTCCTGGCTTGGGTATCAATGTGATGTTGGCTTCGTAAAATGATTTGGGGAGAGTTCCATCTTTTTCAATCACCTGGAATACCTTCAGTAGGATTGGTATCAGCTCCTCCTTAAATGTCTTGTAGAATTCTGCTGGAAAGCCATCTGGACAAGGGCTTTTTTTTGTAGGAAATTTTCTTATTACGTAGTCGATTTCCTTGATTGTTATTTGTCTATTTAGGGTCTCAATTTCTTCTTGTTCCAACCTAGGTAGGTTGTGTGATGTCAGAAAGTCCTCCATTTCCTTAAGGTTTTCAAGTTTGTTTCCATACAAGTGTACGTAGTAGTCTCTAATGATCTTTTGTATTTCTTCAGGGTCAGATGTGACTTCATCTTTTGTGTTTCTGATTGTGCTTATTTGGTTTTTTTCTCGTTTTTTCAGTCAGTCTAGCTAGGGGACCATCGATCTTGTTTATCCTTTTGAAGAACCAACTTTTTGTTTCATTGATTTTTTGTATTACCTTTTTGTCTTCTATGTCCTGGATTTGGACTTTTATTTTGGTGATCTGGATTCTTCTGCTGAAATTAGGGTTTTTGTGGTCCTGCTTTTCCAGCTTCTTTAGGTGGCTTGTTAGGTTGTGAATTTCTGTTCCTTCCATTTTCTTCATGTGTGTTTGTAGGGATATAAATTCCCCTCTTACTACAGCTTTCAGGGCATCCCAGAGATTTTGGTAAGATGTTTCTTCATTTTCATTTGTTTCCAGTTATCTTTTGATCTCTGTTTTGATTTCATCATTGACCCAGGAGTTGTTTAGCATCATGCTGTTTAGTGTCCCTGTCTTTGTGGGTTTTGGGGGGACTTTGTTGGTGTCAATGTTTATTTTTATTCCACTGTGGTCCGAGAAGGTACATGGTAGAATTTAGGTCCTTTTAAATTTGCTTATGCTTGATTTATGGCCAAGTATGTGGTAGATCTTAGAATATGTTCCATGTGATGATGAGTAGAATGTGTATTCTGTGGTCTTTGGATGGAGTGTTCTGTAGGTATCAATTAAGTCCATTTGGTCCAAAGTCACATTGAGGTTCCAGATCTCCTTGTTGATTTTTTTGTCCTGATGATCTGTCTAGGGCTGTGAGTGGGGTATTAAAGTCCCCAGTTATGATGGCAGGAGACTTACGGCAGGCAGGAGGTCTCGGTTGCAGGAGAGGTGGCAGCGATCCCAGCAGATCTTCCCTGAAGGGGCTTCAAGGACTGAAGTTGTGGATCACCTCCGGCCTGGGTGGTGCGATGTGCTACTGGCAGCAGTGGCGGTGACTGCGGCAGCTGTGGTGGCTGTGGTGGCGGCGTCTGCACTGCAGTGGTTGTCCAGACCGCTGCAATGCTCCAGCGGTGGCAAAGGCCGAGCTCCATATGAAGAGCAGGCTGCGATGTTGGGGTCCGTAGCCCCCGGGGTGAGAGTCAGAGACCCACTGCAGTTCTCCTTTGCAGAGGTTTCACAGACTGGGTTGCCCCGTTGCCATCTTGCCAGAAGTCGCTGAATATAAATTTTTATTTTTCTGGAATAAATGTTCAAGAGTGCAAATGCTGGGTCCCACAGTAAGCACATGCTTGGTTTTGTATGAAACTGTCAAACTGTATCTAGAAAGGTTGTGTCATTTTCTATGCCCATTATTAATGTGTGAGTGATCCCATTTCTCTGCATCACTGCCAGCGCCTGGTGTTATCACTAGTTTTTATTTTATTTTTTGTGTTGGAATCTCACTCTGTCACCAGTCTGGAGTGCAGTGGCACACTTGCAGTCACCACAGCCTTGACCTGCTGGATTCAGACAATCCTACCTCAGCCTTCCAAGTAGCTGGAACTACAGGCACGCACCACCACACCCAGCTAACTTTTTTATTTGTTGTAGAAACGAGGCCTCGCCAAGTTGCCCAGGCTGGTCTCAAACCCCTGGGCTCAGGCAATTCTTTCGCCTTCGCCTCTCGAAGTGCTGAGATTACAGGAAGAGCCACCACACCCGGTTCATTGTGTTTTTAATTCACATTTCCCTAATGCTAGTGATGTTGAGCATCTTTTCACATGCTTATTTGCCTTCTGCATATTCTCTTCAATTAAAGGCTAAAAATTGAAACAAATTTCTCAAAAAGCAGGATATTGGCCCTTCACAATTCCCTACTCAGGCTGGCTCTTCAAACCACCTTAAAGAAATCCAGAATTTGGCTTCCTCAGAATCTCCCAGAAACAAATGCTATTCAAGACCATGAACTTGAGCAGCTTCGAAGGTTTAAGAGATCTTCCTGCCTCTTCCTGGACCCAGAGCAGCAGAACACGCAGCAGCCTGTGTCCTTGGAGCAAAAGTTTCTAGAACGTCACAGAGCAAAAAGATCATGATAAAACCATCAGTCCTTTCAACTCCCCAGCCCTCCCCAGATGTGTTCAAGAAGAACATCCCAGGGTGAGATCTTGTCACAAAGCAATCTCTTCTTGTTGTTCACAAGACAGGCTAGGAGGGCAGTCCTAATTAGATTGCCACAAACACGCCAAAGTTAATAAGTGACATAAATAACCACATAAATGTCAAGCTGTGAATCTGAAACTTGACAGGACCTTTCAAATCCAACAAAGCTTGGCACTGAAGAGCATTCTCTGAATTCACACATAATCTGCTTTTTGCAGCTCTTTTGAGAAGGAACTATTTACCCAGTAAGCATGTTATTCTCTACCAGAGATTATAGTCATTCCAAACCAATTAACTGCATTCCAAAGAAAACAGGAGAAACTTCATATACAAGATTTGAAGGTTTGGGAGTGAGACAGAGAAGATAGGAAAGGGTCTTGTAAATTGTGGTTATTAATATGTTGACATTGTCCTAGAGCTCTGAACAGCAGACAATATCAAGTCATCTGATTTTTTTAAATCAATGTTATTACTAGAATTTTCACATGGCAAACTTGGTGGAGTCTGCCCAGGCTGATCACAGGGCCTTTGACACTGGATAGTGTCAATTCAGAGTCCAAGTCCCCATCACAGCAGGAGTCCATGGTGCCATTTCAAGCCATTCATGGTTACAGAATCCATGTCTCTGATTCCCCAAGACTTCTTCTTGCTTTATTTTTTTAATTGAGGTAAAATTCATACTAAATAAAAATAGCCATTTTAAAGCATACAATTCAGGGACATGTAGTACATTCACAACACTGTACAACCACCACCTCTATCTAGTTCCAAAACATTGTCATCACACTGAAAGAAAACTCTGTCCCATTAAGCAATCAATCTCCATGTTCCCCTCCCTATAGCTCCTGGGAACCACCATCGGCTTTTTGTCTCTGGATAGCTCCTGGGAACCACCAATCAGCTGTCTGTCTCTGGACTGACTTATTATGAGCAGCTCGTGTAATGGAACCATACAACAGATGATTTCTGGTGTCTGGCTTCTTTCACTTAGCGTAGTGATTTCAAGGTTCTTCCATGTTGTAGCATATGTCAGTGCTTCATTCTTTTTTATGACTGAATAATATTCCATTGGATGAATAGACCACGTTTTGTTTATCTATCCATTGATGGACATTTGGATTGTTTTACCTTTTAACTATTTTGAATACTGCTGCTCTGAATATTCATATACAAGATTTTGTTTAAATACATCTTCAGTTATTTGGGATTTATACTTAGGAGTAGAATAGCTGGGTCATATGGTAATCCTGTGCTTACCTTTTTGAAGAACTATAAAACTGTCTTCCCTTTCTTGCTTTTGAACACAGTTATGTCTTCATTTAAAATTATGTGTCTTGCCAAGCATGATGGCTCATTCTTATGATCTCAGAATTTTGAGAGGCCGAGGCAAAAGGACTGCCTGAGCTTAGGAGTTCAAGACCAGCCTGGACAACATAGTGAGACCTTGTCTCTACAATAAATCAAAAAATTATCTGGGTATGGTGTCATGTGCCTGTAATCCCAGCAACTTGGAAGGCTGAGGTGGAAGGATTCCTGAGTCCCGCAAGTCAAGTCTGCGGTGGCTGAGGTCGTGCCACTACACTCCAGCCTGCTGGGTGACAGAGTGAGACTCCTACTCAAAAAAGCAAAAAAAATCCTAGGTGTATTTAGTATTGTTTCTGAGTTTAGAAACAAGGGAGAGGAGGTTAGCCAGTGGCTCATTCGGCCATTTTGATACCAGAAGTCCACCATTAACCAGTCTTTCAAAGAGCTCAGGTGGAACCCTGGAAGGCTTGGTCCACTCCACAGCCCACACCTTCCCTGCCCCCAAGTGAGTGATCATGGGGAAAGAGGAGGGACAGAACTCATGAGTCAGAAGTCTCCAAAGGAAAGTACATATACTCCACAGATTCACTAGACCATTATCCACTGTGGCGACAAAAGAAGCCACAAGAAGTTCTATTTATTTCTATATAAAAAGTAAGGAAGAAATAAGTCTTAACTGATTATTATAAGATGAATGGTGTTTCCCTTAAAAAATTATGTTGAAGTCCCAACCCTCAGTACCTCAGAATGTGACTTTATTTGGAGATAGTGTCTTTGCAATCCTAATCAAGTTCAAATGAGATCATTAGGATGAACCCAAATCCAGTATAACTAATTTGGAACACACCCACACACCCACACATACACACACAGATAATACTTCATGAAGATGAAAGCAGAGATCAGGGGGACATATCCACAGGCCAAGGAATGCCAAAGATTGCCAGCAAACCACTAGAAGCCAAGGGAGAAGCCTGAGACAGATCTTTCCTCACAGCCCTCAGAAGGAATCTACCCTGTTGACTCAACCCACGATCCCAAACTTCTGGTCTCTAGAGCTGTGAGAGAATAATTTTCTATTGTTTAAGCCATCCAGTTTATAGTACTTTATTTGGGCAATCCTAGCAAACTAATATCCTAATATTTGATCAAAAGGTGCTCATGGATCCACTTACATGTAGGATGTGAAATCTCTTGAGGGAACAGAGGATGCCATGCCTCAGATGGGCGGACAAGTCCCCTCCTAGACAGGGTAATCGGGACCAATTTACCTGTACCAGGTAAGTGGATATATGGATTAGATCATCTTGTTGTAATCTCATCGGTTCTCACACTACAAATGGGTAGGTTTAGGATTACTATTTTAAAATCTGATTAGAGATTATGCTGACCCTACCAGCACAGGAAGCAAAAAGAAGAGACTGTGCTGACTTGGGGAGCCCTTAGAATTCACAGGAGACACCATAAAAACACAGGGAGCTGATCAGATCTGACAGGAAGCCAGCCCAAAGTGAACAAAATCATTATAAGACTACTTCAAGTGTGTATTTATAACCCTTACTGTTAACCATGCACCTCAAATCTAAATTCATATTATGCCTTTAGGTATTAATGAATGGTAATACAATGCTGTCACAATCAACAACACTCAAAACCTTGTTTATTTTTATCTTGTATGTCCTTTTAGTTTCAATTTTATGTAAGGTGGGGGCTGCATATAGATAAGTAACATCAGTCACCCAAAACAGGAGATCCCGGAGCCCCTATTTCTGACCTTCAGCCAGGGAGAGATGCTATTGAGACATCAGAGACATTCTGGACAAGAAAATGCCCACAGGGATGAAGTGGTCTGGTGACAAGGCCAGAGAAAGGACTTCTGAGACAGAGGGTCCAACACTGGTGCCTACGGAGTGCACTGGGAGACCTGCCCAATATGCCAAGTCACATGCGGTAGCCAAGAGCTGGAAAAGAATTCTCCATGCAAACATGTGCACCACACAACAGTACTGACCTGCACTCAGGGGAAAAGGAAGAAGCTAGGACTCAGCTTTGCAAGGTCATGAAGATTTCCACCAGGAAGGGAACTTGGCAAGATGGCTTCCCCCAACCTATTGCAGTGAAGGTGAAAAATCTTAGATATCAGAAATGAGTGGGTGAAGGTGACTTTGACTTTAAGCATCTAAGGTTGGGGGGGTGGCAATGTGGTTAGTCAACTATCTTCCAGAATCTAGACCCTTCCTTCTCCACTTTCTTAACTGAAGTCCGCCATTCTCCTCTGATCCCAGAACAGAAGTAGGTGGGAAAGAGGCATAAAAGTAAGAAGCAAGAAACTTGAAAAGTTCCAAATTAAAGAGGTTAGGGGAAAGTCTCAAGCAAGGAATGAAGACGTAAGGTACTCCAGAGAGGACAGAGATATTCATAGGACAGCAGAAGTGGACAGCACAAATGATGTTCCCTTGGGATACTTAGAAGATATGCACAGTAAGACACACACACACACACACACACACACAAACACACACACACACACAATGAATTAGCTAGATGAGAAGCACAACCCCCAAGTCCCTTTGACATCGTACCTTTAGGGATGTGACACTGGGAACCCAAGGTCAAGAGCAGGCAGAACCTTCTTCATGGTGCTCTGTGTAGGTTTCTTCAACAGAGAGAGGAAGAACCCATCAATTTCACTGGTGGTTTAAGGAAACTTTAGTAAGAAAGGCAGGAGCCAAAGGGTATCACATTGCCAGTCACCCAACCAGCTAGTAAGACATACTTTCCTGACCATTTTATCCCTGGTCAAGTCAAAATATATGAGAGTCAGACTTATTCATAGCAGTCAGGTTCTGGTGATCCAAAATAACCTTTAAAAACCTCTTCTTTTATTGTGTTAAAATACACATGATAAAAATCTACCATTGTAATCATTTTTGGTTTTTGTTTTGAGTCAGGGTCTCACTCTATTGCCCAGGCGGGAATACAGTGGCATGATCACGGTTCTCGCAGCCTCAAATTCCTCAGCTCAGCAATCTTTCTGCCTCAGCCTCCTAAGTAGCTGGAACTACACACCTGGCTAATTTAAAAAATTTTTTGTCATGACAAGGTCTATGTTGCCCAGGCTGGTCTTAAACTCCAGGGCTTACACTATCCTACAGCCTAGGCCCCAAAGTGCTGAGATTACAGGCATGAGCCACCATGCCTACCATAATCATTCTTAATTGTACAGTTCAATGTTATTAAGTACAGTCATGAACCATGTAGTGGCATTTTGGTCAACAACAAACTGCATATATGACAAGAGTCCCATAAGACTATAGTACTGTATATTTACTGTGTTAGTTCCATGTTTACATATGTTTAGATATATAAATACTTACAGTTACCTACAGTATTCAGTCCAGTAACATACTGTACAAGTTTGTAGCCCAGGAGCCATAGGTGTGTAGTAGACTGTGCCATCCAGTTTTTGTGAGTACACTCCATGATTTTGCACAAGGACAAAATCATCTGAGAACGCATTTCTCAGAATGTATCAGTGTCATTTCTTGATATATGACTGGACATTCATGATGCTATGCAACCATCACCCACCATCCATACCCAGAACTCTTTTATCTTGTCAAACTGAAACTCTGTCCCATACCTGCACATGTATGTTTATCTCGCATTGTTCACAGTAGCAAGAACATGGAACCAACCATGCTGCCCATCAAAAGAGGACTGGATTTTTAAAAAATGTAGTAAATATACACGATGGAGTATTACACAGCCATAAAGAAGAACAAAATCATGAACTTCACAGCAACCTGCATGGACTTCAAGTCTGTAATACTGAGTGATCTTTCACAGAAACAAAGAACTGAGCATCACATGTTCTCACTCATAAGCGGACCTTGAAGAATTATCGTAATACTATAAGAAAAGGATTGGCAGTAGCAGGAAACTGCTGGGTGTGGGGTGGGGAAGTGGGATTGGCAGTAGTGGGAATCTGCCTGGGGAAACAGGGGGCATACCTCATCAACAGTGGTACTCGCATAATGAACATTTGTATACGTAACCCTGAATTATACACCACACCTTTAAAATAAAAAAATTAAAAGAAAAAAAGTACCCCATATAAGCGAATTCATACAGTATTGGTCTTTTTGTGCTTATTTCACTTGGCATAATGTCCTTAAAGTTCATCTATCTTGTCGCATATATGAGAATTTCCTTCCTTGATAAGGCTGAATAGCATCCCATTGTATGTGTAGACCACATTGTGCTTGTCCATTCATCTGTCAACAAACACTTGAGCTGTTTCTGCCTTTTGACTATTGTAAATATGCTGCTATGAACTTGGATGTACAGAAATCTCTTTGAGACCCTGTTTTCCATTCTCTGGGTACATTCCCCGTGGTGGAATTGCTTGATCCTATGGTAATTCCATTTGTCATTTTTTGAGGAAGAGCTACACTGTCTTCCATAGCAGCTACATAATTTTACATTCCCACCAGCAGTGGACAAGGGCTTTCTCTACATATCGTCTACATCTGTTATTTTCTGGTTTTTCTTTGTTTGTTTTTTATTTTTTATTTCTTGAGTCAGAGTTTTACTGTCGCCCAGGCTGGACTGGAGTGACATGATCACGGCTACTGCATCCTTGACCTGCTGGGCTCAGATAATCCTTGTGCTTCAGCCTTTCAAGTACCTGGAACCACCATGTCTGCCTGCTTTTTTATTTATTGTAGAGAGGAGGTCTTGCCAAGTTGCCTAGGCTGGTCTCAAATCCCTGGGCTCAGGCAATCCTCTTGCCTCTGCCTCCCAAAGTAATGGGATTACAGGGGTGAGCCACCATGCCTGGTGTTTTTGTTTGTTTGTTTTTGTTTTTTGTAATAGTGGTTTTCCTAATGGGTCTGAGGTAGTAGCTCACTTGGTTTTGATTTGCATTTCTCTAATAATTGATGCTGTTGAGCATCTTTTCATGTGTTCATTGGCCATTTGTATATTGAGAACCAACAGTTTTAGTACATTTATATGGAGAGTAGAATACCCAGAGGAACCTGGAGGTTATGTCTACTGCTCCAGCATGCTCTGGGTCTTCCTTATACGGTTGCTTGATCCTGCTGCTGGATGCAGAAGCCCTGGTGCAGACCCTCCACTGTGTGGCTGTCTGCCACAGTCAGGGCCAACTTGGACTTAATGTTGGAGAGGAACCACAGGTGCCCTTGGAATAGATTAACCTGAACCACATGAGGCTGGAAGCCAGTAAGCAGGGGGAGGCTAGACCCCCTCAAGGATGCGTTGGATGAAAATGTACCCTTTATGCCCTAGTTGCTCTTAAAATAGCAAGAGTTTCAATTACGCCCAGTGTCCTGAGGTAGACAACCTTTGCCATCCTCTCCGGCTACTCAGCCATGTTGGAGTTTGGGGAAGTGACAGCAATGCCTGCTGCTCCTGTGACCATCACTACAAACTCAAGAGATGAAGCTTTCCTCAGGCACTAATAGCTTCCCCTTTCTCCTCAGGGGGGCATCCTTCCAGAGGAGTCTTGAGAACTTTAGAGGCACCTGGTCCCGCCTCACACCTTCAAAGAAAGACCTGGGCAAAGCCACTTGCAGAGGTAAAGCAACAAGGTTTCTTCTCCAGGCCCAACTCTGTCTGGGTTGATTTTGAAAGAAACATTTATATTAAGGGATGAAATGGAGGGAAGACTCACCACCTCTCAACTCTCACAGTTTAGAAAAACAACCAACATTTCATGAACTAGTGACCCAGTGGCGCCTGTGTTTGTGGCTCATTTCTCTGGGGATTCTCCTCTTCCCAGAGACTTGTCTGGGTTTACTTTGCACTACTCACTTCCTCTTGGACTCCCGGGGAAGAATAAGATTCTCATGAACATGCCACAGCCCTAGTCAACTTCCCTGAGCACTCCAAGTTCTCTACACCTGGGATCACCCTTACTCCACACTCCATTTATGTGATGGTGGCTCCCAATCCTAGCCCTTCAGCCAAAGCACCGTAAGTCTCTCAGCTCTGGGGAGCCCTGGAGACCCTCCCAGCCCAAAGTCATGCGCTCCGATTGTTCGTACTTGCCCCCACACTATGTAGGCCAGGCTTTCCTATCCATAGTCCCAGTCCACCTTTGTATCCATGCACTTCCCAGAAGACCTCAAGGCAAAGGATCTCCAGCTCCAAACCCCACCAATAGGGTCTCCCTTTCAGGCCATAGCAAAATTCTATTAAGGTCAAGTACTTATTCTTCTCCAAGGAACCACATGGAAACCTAGAGTGGAAATACTGTGCCCATCTATCCTCCCCGTGCCCTTCTGCCATCTTACTTCTGACTCAATCTGCCTTTCCTCCCTCCTGCCTCCCACGCTGTTCTCTAAGCTCTTGCTAGATGATTGGCAAACTTCCTTCACCCTCAGCCATTTCATTAAGCGTTCCTTCCAACTCCGACTTAACTTTGTGATCCTCAGCCCCAGTTATACATCAGAATCCTCTGAGATTTTTTTAAGTGATAACGTTGCCCAGACTGGCCTGGCTGCCTAATTTCTAAGGTCAAGTGTAAAATGAATATGCACAAGTATTCAACATGTGTTAAGAATTCCTACTGGGAATATACCCTGAAGAACTCAAATCACTCTATCAAAAAGATACCTGCACACGTATGTTTATCGCAGCATTGTTCACAATAGCAAGAACCTGGAATCAACCATACTGTCCATCAAAAGAGGACTGGATTAAAAAATGTGGTACATATATACGATGGAATACTATGCAGCCATAAAAACGAACAAAATCATGAACTTCGCAGCAACCTGGATGGAACTAAAGTCAATAATACTGACCTCTCACAGAAACAAAGATCTGAGTATCACATGTTCTCACTCATACAGCAGACCTTGAACATTCATCGTAATACTATAAAAAAAGGACTGACAGTGGTGGGAAACTGTGGGGGGAGGGGAAGGGAGGTGGGATTAATGGTAGTCAATATCTGTCTGGGGACGGGGAGATACCCCTTATCAACACGGGTGCCTGAACGAAGAATATTTGTATACCTAACCCTTAACTGTACCCCACAATATCAAAATAAAAATATTGATTAAAAAAAAAAAGAATTTCAAGATGGCAGCAACAGAACATTAAACCAAGCATGGGGCCCATTTGAGGGTGGGGCCTGTGCCACTACCCAGGTTCATGGTCCATGGAGACAGCCCTGTGCCCAGGTACTTTCCATAAACCTTCAGATTTAATTAACTTGAGTAGGGCCCTGGAATCTACATTTTAAAAGCTCACCAACATCTGTTGGGGCTGAACTGCCCAATCCCGGCGCCTTTGGAGGCTTTAGGAAAACCCGCGGGTTCGAGACCCGCCTGGGCAGCGAGACCTCATCTCTACAATAAAGCAAAAAATCAGCCGGGCGTGTAGCGTGTCTGTAATTCCGGCTACTCGGAGGCTGAGGCGGAAGGATCACCGGAGCCCAGCAGTCGAGGCTGCGGTGGCCGGAAGCGGCCACTGCACTCCAGTCTGGACAGAGTGAGACTCCAACTCAAAAAAAAAAAAAAAAAAAAAGCTCACCAACATCTGTTGAGGAGACTGAACTGCCCCAGGATGACCCAGAGATACTGCATCTGTTCTGTTGTAGGTCTCTCAGAAAAAAAAAATTGTTTATTCTCATGCTCTTGACTTTGGGGGTTAAAAGTTGGGCTCCTGTCTTTCTGGCTTTAAAGTGTCACTTCTAGATCATTCCGCTGCATGGTCTGGAAATTACAGTCTTGCAAATTATCTGCTCCACGGGGGCTAAGGTCAATCCTGTCTTTTCCCTGCCCTTATCTAGGACATTTCTGGATTTCCCTTGGCATCTTCCCTCATTCAACCAATATATAGCAAATGGCTCACAACTTTCTCCATCCCCACTCAGAATCCTTGTGCAGGCCCAGTCAAGGTCCTGCCCTCTCAGTTCTTTGTCCCCCAATGTCAGTGACCACCTCTTTCCCCCAACTCAGCACCCCACTCCCATGTTCACCACATGGACCTGGCTGAGACTCACGGCTCCTCCACCTCTAAATCTCAACTCCAAGTTTCCCACTCTCTGACTGCAGCTCCTGTCCTAACTTTTCTCTCAATCCTGTAATCCCACGATGCCCATTACCCTTTCCTGTTGGGGCCTTCAGTCAAGTGACTTCCCTTACATTCCTCATCTATTACTTTCATTCACTTCACCTTCATTTATTTTATCCTGCTTAGATTCAGTGGCCCATTTTTTTTTTTTGAGTTGGAGTCTCACTCTGTCGCCCAGACTGGAGTGCAGTGGCCGCTCCCGGCCACCACAGCCTCGACCTGCTGGGCCCCGGCGATCCTTCCGCCTCAGCCTTCCGAGTAGCCGGAATTACAGGCATGCGCTACCACGCCCAGCTGATTTTTTGATTTATTGTAGAGATGAGATCTCGCCTGCCCAGGTGGGTCTTGAACCCACGGGCTCAGGCAATCCACTCACCTCAGCCTCCCAAAGGCACGGGATTACAGGCTGAGCACCGAGCCCGGTTGGTCCAGTCTTTTAATTATTCTCTTCCAAATACAGATGCTCTTCAACTGACAATGGGGTTACATCCTGATAAACCCATCGTAAGTTAAAAATACTGTAAGTAGAAAGTGCATTGAATACACCAAACCTACCAAACATCACCACTTAGCTTAGTCTAACTTCAGCATGCTTAGAACACTTACATTAGGCTATAGTCAGGCCACACCATCTTGTCCAAAGTCTATTTCATGCTAAAGTATTGAATATCTCATGTCATTTTGAATATGCAATTTACTGAATACTGTACTGAAACTGAAAAACAGAATGGATATATGGGTACTCAAAGTATGATTTCTACCCTGCTACTCTACTTTTGCAACTTCACAGAGTCAAAAAATTGGACCAAGTGTGGTGGCTCATGCCTGTAATCCCAGCACTCTGGAAGGCAGAGGCAGGAGGATTGCTTGAGCCCAGGAGTTCAAGACCGGCCTGGGCAACAATAGTGAGACCTCGTCTCTATAAAAATAAATAAGTAAATAAGTCAAGAAATTATAAGTAACATCATCTTAAGTCAGAGACTATCTGTATCATGCATTCCCTTCTCGCTGTCCTTACATCTCAACCATCTAGCAAAATTCCAGCCCTGGGTAAATGTTGGCTCATCTTTTCCATGCCTACCACCCACCAGCAGAGTGGCACTGGAGGGACATCGCAAAGCTACATGGCCACCTGCCTCAGCTATACCCTCAAAATTGCCTGCAGTCAGAGCTGCTAAGGGCTCCTTCAACCAGAGCAGGCATAAACTTTGCACAAAGTATACTTCAGACCCTCTCCCATCTCATCATGTATGCAAACACTCCTCCCTTCTACAAGCTCGGCAAGTGAACTCGCCTTCTGCTGAACTAAGAAAAGAGAACCAACTGCCCCTACCAAGCCTAAGTTTGCACCCAACTCTCTCTCCTCCTGTCAAGGAGGGCCACTTCCTTCACAGATGTCTTCGGCACCATGTACCTCTCACTCTCTCAGGGCTCGATGCTATCATTATCCTCTCTCTAACCTGTTCCTTCCATCTCTTCCCATCAGTATTTAAATGCCCTACCCTGCAATCTTTGAAAAAAATGAAATTAAGGGAAAAAAGGAAAATACAAAGGAGAGGAGAGGAAGGAGAGGCATGGAGGACAGTAGAGAAGGCAGAGGGGTGGGGGAAACTTCTGGTCTTCTGTCACTGGGATTATAGGCGTGAGCCACTGCGTCCAGCCAAAAAGGACATTTTTAATAGCATAATTGGGAAAGATATACTCTCAAAATAGAGAACAGTCTCTTAAAGTAAATAAATTTAGGTTTATGGGAAAAAGCATGGTCTTATCCTCATTTTTCTCCTGCCCTCTCTTACTCTTCCCTTCATGGCCACACTTCCTGTCTCTCACCTCCCATTGACCCCATTCCCATTGGCTTTCACTTCAACACTTTAAGGAAACAATTCTTGATAAGGTCACCAATCACTTCAATTTTTTAAAAATGGCCACATTTGGGGCCTTATCTCATGGGACCTCTCAGCATCACGAGAACCAGTTGACCATTCCCTCCTTTCTCAAATAAACTCTCCCACTGACTCCTTCACACCATTTTCCCTTCTCAGTTCTCTAGCTTCCCTTCCTCAGTCTCTTTATGGGTTCTTTCTCCTCTGCATAACTATAACATGGTGGAGTACTTTGTGGCTCCATTCTAGCACCTCTTTTTTTCTCCCTCTATTCTCTATTCCTAGAAGTTTCCTCTATTGCCATTACTGTGTGAGGGGGACCCAAAACAAACCAGAGCATCAAAAAGGCATCAAATTGAAGGGTTCAAAGACTCTTTTGAGCAGTGGAAAAAGCATCTCCATAGATGTATTGCATCAAACAGAGAATCCTTTGAAAGTGACTGAAGTTTAGACATGTAAGAATAAATACACTTTTTTATAAATAAATATTTTTTGGAGGGCAGGACCCTTATAGTACTGATTTTCCCACTAGATAAGTGTTCTAGGAATCCACTGGCATTGGTGGACCACTAGCTTTGCTGTCAGTGGCTGCATTTGTCTTCAGTGAATTTTTTGGGAAAATTCTTTCAACACATTTGCCCATATTATGATGGGTGATTTACCAAACAACCTGCCCACACCGCACTGAGTGTTCAGCAGTTTTGACCAAAAAACAGCATGACCCGTATGCACTCTTCTCCCTATTCACCCGATCTCAGCCTGAGCAGCATTTTTTTGTTTCCCCGAATGAAAAAAGTCCTCAATGGAAAAGGTTTTGCCAATGTGGAAGAGATGAAACCAAAAATGGCAGAAGCACTAAAAGGCATCAAAATTGAAGAGTTCAAAGACTATTTTGAGCAGTGAAAAAGCATCTCCATAGGTGTATTGCATCAAACAGAGAGTCCTTTGAAAGTGACTGAAGTTTAAAGATGTAAGAATAAATACACACTTT
Organism: Cephalopachus bancanus; assembly: GCA_027257055.1. Lineage (NCBI taxonomy): Eukaryota > Metazoa > Chordata > Mammalia > Primates > Tarsiidae > Cephalopachus > Cephalopachus bancanus. The sequence continues at coordinate 712,462 of JAPVLO010000260.1, read as the reverse complement.
TTTATAAATAAATTCCGAGTTTTTGGAGTTCCCCTCATAAATATCATGTAAGTGCAGACCCATTTTCTTTCCAAAGACATGATGTATCAACAGTTATTTCTCTCTCACATTACACAGGCATCCTGGCTCACACAGTGGATGCCAGGCTCATTGTGTCTATTGCTCTGTCACCACTGGGAGAGTGCACTCATCAGCACAGTCAAGATAACTCAACACCAAGTCTATATTCCAGCCTTTGTGGTGAAGGAAAGTGACAGGGAGAAGAAAGGGCCCCTTCCCTTTGAGGCCACAGTCCAGATGTTACTTGCATCACTTCTGCAAACATCCCACTGGCTAGAACTTGGACAAATGGTCAAACCAAGCTCCAAGGGACACTGGGAACTGTAGGCTTTATTCTGGGTGGTCACATGCCCCCTTTTAAACTTCTTCTAATATGAAAAAAAGGGAGAAACCACTATTGAGAGAAATCTGGCAGAATTGGCCACAGGAACCAGCAAGATTTGCCAACTTTTTGTCAAATGGAAACGTTTTTTAAAAACCTACCACCTAGCCGGGCTCAGTGGCTCAGCCTGTAATCCCGCACCTTGGGAGGCTGAGGTGAGTGGATTGCCTGAGCCCGCGAGTTCGAGACCCGCCTGGGCAACTTGGTGAGACCTCATCTCTACAATAAATCAAAAAATTAGCCAGGCGTGGTAGCTCATGCCTGTAATTCTGGCTACTTGGAAGGCTGAGGCAGAAGGATCGCTGGAGCCCAGCAGGTCAAGGCTGCGGTGGCCGGGAGCAACCACTGCAATCCAGTCTGAGTGACAGAGTGAGACTCCAATTCAAACAAACAAACAAACAAACAAAAAACCTTACCACCTGTTGCCATCATTTCACACAAGAAATGACACATTTTTAAAATTTATTTTTTGTAGAGACAGAGTCTCTGGTCTCGAACACCTGGTCTGGTCTCGAACACCTGGTCTCAAGCAATCCTTCCATCTCAGCCTCCTGGGTTGCTGAGATTACAGGTTTGAGCCACTGTGCCAATCCAGAAAGGATATTTTTAACAGCATATCTGGGGAACACATACTCTCAAAATAGAGAACAGTCTTTTAAAGTAAATGACTTTAGATTTATGGGAAGAAGCACCGTATCATCCTCATTTTTCTCATTCCCCTTGAAACTGGCATGGCAGCCAACCTTTGGTCTCCTGACCTAAACTGGGAGCCATGACAGAGGGCGGCAGTTGGAGTGCTGTCAGCACCATCTTTATTTCTCTGAGGCACTCCAATTTACAGAGCAATTGCAATAGCTTCCAGGGTTATTCAACTCCTAGCCTCCACCTGGATTTCCTGGGACCAATATGGAAATCCAAGCTTCCATCCGCTCAAGTCTCTTCCCATTCCCAAATGCCCAAGGTCGACCCAGGATCTGTGCAATCGGGGCTCACTCCTGTGGCCACCCCTCCTAATTCCATTACAGGTCCTTACATTACAACAAGGGTCTCCGGGAAGGTCAGTCACACAGCAGTTGCCACCTTCCAAGTGTGCTTCAGACACAACAGTCTCTCTGGCAGAAACAATGATGTCTCTCTGTGACAATCCTTGAAAGTTCACATCTTTGCCTCCAGGACTCCCTCTTTCTGCCTTACATCCCTTCCGCGGAGAAAAGTCCTCAGAAGACCGCCCTGAGGCCCCCTGAGAAACGCTGAGCAGTGCCCAATGGCACTTGTAATCGATGGTCACATGGATTACAAGAGGACTTTGTCACTTTCAGGTGAGTCCCTCCCAAGACCTGCTCCCCTCTTTGCTGGGAGAGTCATCCCCCCTCCTGCTCCCAGGTCCCTCCCCATTACTCTAGGAGGCCTGGGGGGCTTCTGTGGAAAGTACTCAGGCCTGCCCCATATACCAGGGTCCCCAGGCTAGGGACTCTCCCTTGGCTCAGGGCAGTGGAGGAGGGTCACTCTGCACCCCCTTCCTGCTCCTCCATGCGGGATATATTCTGGGGCTTCACAAGCTCTCAACTGGTTGTTGGAGGAAAAAAGCCTCATTTTGAGCTGATTTTCTGACCTACTTTTCTTGTGTTCCGCCTTTTGAAAATGAAATGTTTCACTCACACATGAAGCCCTTCATTGCCTCTTCCTGAATCCTAAAATCTAAAAAAAATTTCTTTTCCAAGAATCTTCCTCCTCTTTTTTCCATTTAGACATTACTGGCTTTGAATCTTAGAGTTTTGGTGCAGGAGAGGGCTTAGAGATCATAAGACCTAATGGTTTCATTTTATGGACGAGGAAACTGAGACCTAGAGAGGCCAAATGGTTGATGGAGGTCACGCAGCAGCCAGCCCCAGGGTCCAGATTACTTGACTCCACCAGAACCCTGCAGGAGCCTGGCCTGGGAGGAGAAGTCACTCAGTCTTGGCATGCTCGAGGTAGCCCCTCTTGCCCCTGTCACTGAGGCTCTGCCCTCCATGCCAAATGAAGTTAATAAACAGAGAAGAACTGCACAGGAAATTCTCACGGGAGGACTCTTCAAGATCCATTAAGAAAATTCCTTGTTTACAGCAGAGTGCATCCTAGATGCAATGCCAACCGCATTCGCTCTGCTTTGTTTATTTTAACCAAGAAGGGAAATTAGTGGCAAAAGAATATTTTGATAATGAATGGAAAGCTAGTCTTGACATTTTTGAGGGAGGGAAATGTAAACAAGCTTTTGTAGAAATGAGAGCTGCCTCAGCGGATAATAGAGGACGTTCATTGTCTCTGCCAGTTTGAAGAGATATTTGGGGTGTCTGGAGTTTTCTGTTTCACACATGCACAGAGTGTAAGCCTTTGTGGCTGTGGAGTGGTTGGTGTGTGTGTGTGTGTGTGTGTGTGTGTATGTGTGTGTGTGTGTGTGTATGTGTGAGTGTTTGTGTGTGTGTGTGTGTGTGTGTGTGTGTGTGTGTGTGTATAGCAGGGTATGTGATCTCCTAAAGCAATCCTAGTTAATGGAAAGGTTTTCAAATATTTGGAAACGGATCTTAGAACTTTACAGAACATGACAGTATCTGTTTCAAAAGAACCTGGGTGTATTTGGTGTCCACTTTGGCCTGGTAAATTTCCATTGTGGGCAGTGCTGCACAATTTTTTCATTCCAGCTCAACTCACTTCAAGTGGCATGATTTGATGAAGCATTTCTTCACTTTTAATGGCATGCCAAGGCTCCAGGGCATCATTTGTTGGGTGGCCCTAGTGGGCTGGGGTGGGGGCGGGAAGACATGTGAACCTATAAATGTTTGTGTCTGACCTTGTCCTCCAGTGTAACTCTGTCCGGTGCCTGACCATGCTAGGATTGGGCCTGGCTTTGCTAACAGTGATTTTTCTCTGGTGCAAGGTGAGGGGCATCCTGGGGGAAGCCTGTGTCTGAGAAGCTGTTGGCCTCAATGAAAGGTGAGTGGTCTTGGCTAAAGTCCACCCACCACCTGGGCCATTATATTCCTGAGCTGCCCACGTGCAAACTCTATTACCACAATACTTTAGACAAAGATTATTTGACAATATCAAAAGATCTTAACATTTGAGCACAGTCTATTCCTGTAAAACAAGGTAATAATATAATTTCATTGCTGAGGTTGAGGGATATTAGAAATATTATATGCCAAGTCCTAGAACATAGTGAAACTCCACAAATGGTATTGATAGATGGCATTCTTGATTGTTGCGGTATCTATGATCCTCATCTTCCTTCTTTGTTCAGATATCTGCTTCACTCCCATGCAACTGTGTACTCAAGGCAGAGCCTTGGAGAGGGGCCTGAAAGGGCTCAAGAGTCCACTGCTCCTGGTAGATGGTGATTTCCTCAAGATAAGCCTGAGATACAAGGATGGCCAATAAGACATGAATAGAATTTGCAGTAGAGGTACAATGAAGAATGGGAATGTCTTCTCTCCCAAGAGAAAAAGCCACAGGAGGAGTCACCCTCATTCCTCAGGAGGTTATTTCTCAAGTTGATGCACCCATCTTGAAACCAGCCCAAAGATGGGGCCAACACCAAGGTTGACTGAGCAGAGAAAAGGAAAGAGACACCATTGAGTTAAATAACTCTTTAACCAACCCCTAAGCCATTATCTCTTAGCTCCTCTGTAGCCTCCAAAAACAGTATCCCAGGCTGTTTAAGACTCCTAGACTGGGAGATATTGCAAGCCAAGCATGCTCAATAAGACTGGTCTTTTCCAAATCTTCTCAGCCGGAAATCTTTTTTGCCTCCCAAGTAGTGAGCTGCCTCTCCATGATCAGCCCTCCCTGAATTAGTGAGACTTCCCTCTCTCCACAGTAGTAAGTCGTCCTTCCCTACAAACAGGAGGCTGAAGAGGAGGTGTGTGCAGTGTGGTGGGTACTTCTGGTCTTTCTCAAGACTGGGAGCACAGTCTGGGCATGGTGGCTCATGCCTCTAATCCCAGCACTTTGGGAGGTTAAGATGAGATGGTTGCCTGAGCCCAGGAGTCCAAGATCAGCTTGGTACAACATGGTGAGACCTCATCTCTACAATAAATTTTTAAAAAATTAGTCAGGTGTGGTGGTATGCACCTCTAGTCCCAGCTACTCAGAAAGGATCACCCGAGCCCAGCAGGTCAAGGCTGTGGTAGCCATAATGGTACCACATGCACTCGAGCCTGGGCTACAAAGTGAGACTCTAACTCAAAAAAAAAAAAAAAAGAAAGAAAGAAAGAAAAAGAAAAGAGTGGAGCTAAGAAGGATGAAAGGGAAACCTCAGTAGAGGAGGGAGGATTACCTCACTCCAGGAGATTGAAAAGGAAATTTCAACTCAAAGAAGATTCACAAAAGAGCAATGGAGCTGTGTGTATTGAGATACTGCTCCCAGGCATACTAAGAAGCAACGGGGCATTATGGGTCTTTGGCAATATTGCTACTTTATCCACTGGGAGGCTTTGACTCCAAGTAACAGAAACCCCAACTTGAACCAGCAAAATCAATAAGAGACTGTATTCTCTTATATAGTGCAAATTTCCTGCAGGAAAGTTTTGGGACAGTTGAATAAGTGGTTTAAGGATGTCAACAAGGACTTGGTTCTTTCCATCTGCTGCTGGTATGGGCTTCATCCTCCATCTGGTGTCAAGACCACTGTGGGAATTCTAGGCATTCATTAATGATCACCCCAAGAAAACAGCTGGCTTTGTATTCTATGCCGCTCAAGTACCGTTGACTAAAGATAGACAGCCTTTGAATGAGAACAAAATCCAAGGTCCCATTCCCAACGTGACATTTAGGTCTAAAAAGACATTTTATAGACTATGAAAAAGATAGTCTGCTTGCTCTGAAGTCACTAACAACAAAGAAGAAGGCTCCAAATCATAGTGGCCTCCTTGGAATTTGAAAAAAATATGTTCCACACCCCAGAGAGTTTCAATACAACCTCTATCCCAAATCACTAGGCAAGTGGCCAAATTTGAGGGGGATCTTACAGCAAGAAGTTTTAGAAGCAATCCAGGCAGCAGTAGAACAAGCCTTGCCCATAACCCCTATCTCCAGCAGAGTCTATGAAATTACAGTTGTCCATTAATCAATTCCACTGATGGATTTGACAAACAGAATCTACCAGTATTCTCAGCCTCTTAGGACATGAGGGCATCCTCCCTCTGGCAAAAGGCAACTGCTAACCTGTGGCTAGCTCACAGATGGGAAATAATGAGATAAGATTCGACTGTCAAATCTTTTTCAGAAAACTACCAAAAAATAGCCAGAAAAACTTAGAAAAATATTTGTAACATATATGACAAAGGTTTTATATCCTTATTTTATCATGAACTCTTATAGATCAATCCTTAAAGGATGGACACATAAAGCATGTGAAACTTATAGCATCTAAAAACACAGAAATGCTACCAATCATGAGTAACAAAAAAAAGTAAAATTTAAAAACTAGATGCATTTGCTTATTTTTCATTTTCAGTTTTATTTGTTTCATTATAAAGTGGTGAAGAACTATCACACAGAGACAAAGGAAGTGGCACTGGGACTGTTATGTGCTGCTAATGGGAATATAAACCCATACAACTTTTCTAGATGTCAATTTAGCAAAATAGCAAAAAGACTTAAAATGTACAAAAATTTTAAACCTGTGTTTCCACGCAAAAGTGTATCCCGTCCCAAGGAAAGAAATGGACACGTGCCCAAGGTGGTACTATATACTCAAGAATTTTCAGCCTAGTGTTGTTTTTTATATTAAAATGTTAGAAATAACCAAAACATCTAACACTATTTTGATTAGCTAAATGAATGATGATTCCATTCCATAACATAATATGTGGTCATCAAAAAACAATGCAGAAGAATATTTCATTAAAAGGACAATGTTCAGCGTAAAGAGAGTTACAAATCATTAAGGTCAGAGTAAATTTTACTAACGATGTGCATGGTGTACCTTTTTATCTTTACTTTCAAACTTTGTGTCCTTATCCTTAAAGTAGATCTCTCATGAGCAGCAGTTTATGGTTTTAATTATATTTAAAAATACACAAAATGGAATGCCTATTTAGAGAGGATATTCACCATTATGCACCAGTATGTCCACAGAGAATGTTAAAATGTTAAACACATTTCATACTGAACGGCAAATAATCACTTCCCTGGGCCACTTCTCAGTCCTCCAAATGCCCCAACCACCAAGCCTCTCCCCAGGACTTCCCAGGCCTTCCCGTAGTCCAGTAACTAAAGAGTCAGCACCCAGTATAGCAAAAGCCAGCTTCCCAGAATGCCTGTCCATGCTGTTTGGTCAGCATCCATGCCACACCAATTGCTAAGCATTTTGTCCATCCTCCCTGTGTACAGTGTGTGCACACATGCATATATACCCAGAAGAACAAGAATGAAGGACCATATCCCGAACACAGTGTTTCAGTGCTGGAATTACTTTTATTAACTGCGGTGTCAATCACACCCCCCCACACACACACGAAGTAGTATTATTTAATTATGCACTCATTAGTAGCTTTATAAATTACTTTGTGTTTTCATATTTTCTACTTATTTTTTACAGTGAAAATGCATTACTTATCAAAACACAATACATGTTAAATTAAGAAATAAAGAAATTTAAGATAAAAATGTTTTAAAAAGAAATAAAGAAGTCAAGGCCAGGCTCAGTGACATATGCCTGCAATCCCAGCACTCAGGGAGGTTGGGGCAGGAGGATTGCTTGAGCCCAGGAGTTTGACACCAGCCCTGGGCAACATAGCAAGACGTTGTCTCTACAAAAAAATTAAAAAATTTGCCAGGCATGGTGGTACATCCCTGTAGTCCCAGCTATTTGGGAGGCTAAGGCAGAAGGATCGCCTGAGCCCTGGAGTTCAAGGATGTGGTGTGTCATGATCATGACACTGCACTCCAGCCTGGATGATAGAGTGGAACCTCAACTCAAACAACAACAAAAAAAGAATTTTGTGAATAGATTTTTTTTTTTCATTCATCGTCCCTCATGCCCCCACCCCCCAAGCCTGTGACCCATGCCTGGTCTCCATTTGGAAACCCAAAGACACTGAAGCAACCACATTCCTCAAAGCAAGTAGCATTTGATCTTAACATTAATAGCCAGATTTTAGTTGTTGACACCTATTGCAGCTTCAGGAGGAAGGGTGTCAGACAGCAACATCTCTGTGCACTCTGGGATTGCCAGACAGTTAAGAAGGACAAATTTGGAGGCTCCTTAAAGTCCTGCTCACTGGGTGGCTCTTCCACTGTTGGCGAAAGCATAAACTGCTGTAGCATTTTTGGAGAGCAATTCAGCCTTGCCCATCAAAAGTATAAAGGCACAAACCCATGACACAGCACTTATCCTATAGATCTGCTCACACACATACAAAAAGACATCTGCACAAGTATACTCCCTAAACTGTTCTTGTAAATAGCTAAACTATGGGAAATAAACCCATGAGGACCATCGATGTATGAGAAATCCACTATTGATGCCAAAAACAAGAGGGAAATTCACCTGTGCTAATAAGAAAAGATAGCAAAAATGCATTGACAAATAAAAAGTTAAAATCTGCAGAACATGTAAACTATGATCCCATTTGTTTTATGGAGAAAAAAATCTGTATCTATGCATATAACATTTCTGGAAAGGTCCATGAGAAGCTGTTAGCAGTGAGGACTTATGGGAGTAGGAGGGGGAGGGAGAGGACACTGGTTGGGTCCTCTTTTTCTTTTCACTTTATAACTTTTTGTAGTGTTTTAACTTTTTGTCATGAGTAACAATAATTTTTAAAGATCTGCCTCCTGACGTTTGAGATCAGGTTTAAGCAAAACAACAGCTACAGACCACTGAGCCAGGCAAGTGGATAATTTACGTGTCAGGGGACTTGCCCACGGAGTGATTTCCATCTTAGCAGTCAAGGTCACCTCAGGGCAGGGCCTCTCAAATTTTCCACATAAGTACCCCCAATGACAAAACAGAACAAGCATGTAACCTCGAGGGATGAAGGAAATTGGCTGAAATAGCTGCCTCAAGTAAGATTTTTCAGCCGGGCTCGGTGGCTCAGCAGCTCAGCCTGTAATCCTGCGCCTTTGGGAGGCTGAGGTGAGTGGATTGCCTGAGCCCGCGGGTTCGAGACCCGCCTGGGCAGCGAGACCTCATCTCTACAATAAATCAAAAAATCAGCCGGGCGTGGTAGCGCATGCCTATAATTCTGGCTACTTGGAAGGCTGAGGCGGAAGGATCGCCGGAGCCCAGCAGGTCGAGGCTGCGATGGCCGCTCCTGGCCACTGCACTCCAGTCTGGGTGACAGAGTGAAACTCCAACTCAAAAAAAAAAAAAAAATTTCTTTAGTGTTCAGACTATCTTAAAAATTCAGGCAAATTTGAATTTTATTTTGTAATAGAGTCATATTATTATAATATTGTAAAAAAAGTTATATTATTGTAATATTGTAAAAAAAATAATTTTCCCTTCAAATATGATTTATGGACTTCTGGTTATTATGTTGGTAAATCCCTCAATCCTACTTCAAAATGACTCAAATTCTGGATAAAACCAAATGAGAAAAAAAAGTTTATTCAGAGACATTACAGCAGGAAAAGTGAAAGTGATGATGAGAGCTCAACAGGAAGGACATATGGAAAACTAGGACTTGACATAGACTGAGAGTTGCAGATTTAATGCTCACATGGAAAAGAGTCTGGGCCAGAATCTAGCACGTTCAGAGTAAGAGCTGAGCTAAAACATAGGGCTGGGATTTGTAAACCACTACTTACAACTTGAGATAAGAAAAAAAAATTAGAAAAATTCTGAGAAGTCACAAGAAAGCTTGCCATCCACTTGAACTTTAGGGAAGGAAGAGAGAAAAATACTAGAAATCAGAGCCCAGGCAGGCAGTAGCTCTGAACTCAGCATAGCATAATGGCTCACACCTGTAATCCCAGCACTTTGGGACACCAAGGCATGAGGATTGCTTGAGCCTGGAAGTTCAAGACCACCTTGGGTAACATAGTGAGACCTCATCTGCACAAAAAATTAAAAAATTATCTAGGCATGGTGGTGCGAAACTATAGTCTCAGCTACTCGGGAGGCTGAGGCAGGATAGCCTGAACCCAGGAGGTTGAGGCTTCAGTGGGCCATGATCACTCCACTGCACTACAGCCTAGACAACAGAACGAGACCCCTACTCAAAAAAAAAAGTAATTTAAGACTCAAGATATCTACAAGGATCATGGTAGAGGAAAATACAAATCTATTCTGTAGAAGAGGTCCACAAACCTAAGGAAGAGGGACTTACCATAAAAATATGAGCCACACTAAAAATAAGCAAAAATAACAAACTGCATGAGGATATGAATCACTGTGAGGGAATAGCCACAGAATGCCATAAATGAGAAAATTGCGTATCAAGAATCAAAGATAAAAGGACAAGATAAAAAATGTATTTAACATGTTTTGAAATATAAAAGGAAAAAACAAAAACTGTAAGAACAGAATGAAAAAAGAACAAGACTATTGTCAAAAGACCAAATAGAAGTTTGAGGAAGGGTATAAATTTTCTATTGGAAAATGCAATTGATGTATTAAATAGTATATCTGCCAAAAATGAGGACAGTATTAGTGAACTGGAAAATTAGAGGAAATTGCCCAACATGCCTCAAAAAAATATAGAGAGATAGAAAATATAAGAGAGAAGCTAAAAGCATGAATATTTGAGTGGAAGAACCAACATATGTCTAAGAGGAGTTCAAATACAGAAAAAAAAATAATCTGGAGATATTCAAAGAGATAGTGACTGAGAACTCTTCAATACTGAAATAAGATAATAGATACTTCAGTTAAAGAAGTATACCAAAACCTAAGAAGGATGATTAAAATAACTACATAACTAAATATATCATAGGAAACTACAGAATACCAAAGACAAAGAGAAAAAATAAATCAAAGTTTTACAAGTGGGAAAACATTAACAAGGCTGAAGGCAAACTAAGTTACATAATAAACAAGAAAAACAGAGAATATCTTCCTCTCAAGTGACCACAAAACAAACCTCAAAATTTCCAAAAAATATGAAAATAGAACAAAAAATGTTCTTTAATGACAGTGTAGAAATTAATGTCAGAAATTAGAAAGCAAAAAGTCCTTATTATCTGGAAAACTCTGAACACTCTTTTAAACAACTGTTGAGTCAAAGAATAAATACAAACCTTAACACAGAATCACAGAAGTTGTCAATAAGGAAGACACTACCATCAGTACCTATAGCACTACAGCTAAAGTAGTGCTTGGCAAAAATGCATAGCTATATATACTTTTATTAACAAACAAAAAAATAAAAATGAATGAAGCAATATAATAAATGAGTCAGAAAAATAACGAACTGAAGGATAGGATGGCTGAATGAATAAATTAATGGCAAAGTTAGAATAGAGTCATTCTAGCTGGGCTCAGTGGCTCAGCCTGTAATCCCAGCTCTTTGGGAGGCTGAGGTGAGTGGATTGCCTGAGCCCGCAGGTTTGAGACCTGCCTGGACAACTTGGTGAGACCTCATCTCTACAATAAATCAGAAATTAGCCGGGTGTAGTAGCGCGTGCCCATTCCAGCTACTTGGAAGGCTAAGGTGGAAGGATCGCTGGAGCCCAGCAGGTCGAGGATGCAGTGGCCGGGAGCGGCCATTGCACTCCAGTCTGGGTGACAGAGTGAGACTCCAATTCAAAAAAAAAAAAAAAAGAATAGAGTAATTCTAAAACAGAAGGCTATAGAATTAACTGATAAATTTAAAAGTTGTTTCTTTGAAAAACAAAATAAAAATTCAGTATATAAACTTCTATCTAATTTAATCGAGAAGCTGGGTTTGGTGACCCATACCTATCATCCTTAACACTTAGGGAGGTGGAGGTGAGAGGATTGCCTGAGTCCAGGGGTTCAAGACCAGCCTGGGCAACTTGGGGAGACTTTGTCTCTACAATAAATTTTTTTTTAATTAGCTTGTTGTGATGGTGCACCTGTGGTTCCAGCTACTTCGAAGGCTGAAGCAGAAACTCACCTAAGCCCAGCAGGTCAAGGCTGTGGTGGCTGTGAGCATGCCACTGCACTCCAGCCTGGGCAGCAGAGTGAGACTCCTACTAAAATAAATAAATAAATAAATAGATAAATAAATAAATAAATAAAATCAAGAAGAAGAACAAATATATAAAATAAGATTGGCTGGGCTCATTGACTCAGCCTGTAATCCCAGCACTTTGGGAGGCCGAGGTGAGTGGATTGCTTGAGCCCGCGGGTTCGAGACCTGCCTGGGCAACTTGACAAGACCCCCCATCTCTACAACAAATCAAAAATTAGCCAGGCGTGGTAGTGTGCATGTGTAGTTCCAGCTACTCTGAAGGCTGAGGCGGAAGGATCGCCGGAGCCCAGCAGGTAGGGGCTGCGGTGGCCGGGAGCGGCCATTGCACTCCAGTCTGGGTGACACAGTGAGACTCCAACTCAAAAAAAATAAAAAATAAAAATAAATAAAATAAAATAAAATAAGATTAAGTAAATCCAAGCAACCAGAGAAATCATGGAAATTTACAAAATCATGTAGTAGTACTTTGTCCAATGTTATAAAAATTAATTTCCAAATACAAGGATAGAAAAGGACAGTGTTCTAGAACTGAGATGCTCACTACAGTAGCCACTAGTCAAATGTGGAAATTGATCATGCAAAATGTGACTAGTTTAACCCAAGATGGATTGTAAGTATAAAATACACACTGAATTTTGAAGACATAAAATGCAAACAAAGAGTATTTTATTAATAATTTCAATTGATTATATGTTAAAATGATCATGTGTCTGTATATTTGGTTAAAATATTATTAAAAATAAATTTGCCTGCTTTTTAATTTTTTACATATAGCTACCAGAAAAAAAATTTAAATTATACAGATGGTCCCAGCATTCAACTTATAATTTTTTGACTTACAATAGTGCAAAAGTGATATGCACTCAGTGGAAACCATATTTTGAGTACCCAACCAACCATTCTGTTTTTCACTTTCAGTACAGTATTCAAGAAATTACATAAGATATTCAATGCTTTATTATAAAATAGGCTGTGTGTTAAGTAATGTTTGCCCAACTGAAGGCTAACGTAAATATTCTGAGTACATTTAAGGAAGGCTAGGCTAAGCTATAATGATAGGTAGGTTAAGTATATTAAATGCATTTTGACATAGTATTTTCAACTTACGATGGCTTTATTATAAGTTACATCTGTGTATGTAACTTGTATCATATTTATATTGTACCATGCTGCAAAATAAAGCATAACTTGTTAAAACTGACTCCAAAAGAGAGAGATCTAATAGACTAATACCCATAGAGGAACAAAGAAATTTGCCTAAAGCTTCTCCTTGCCACCCTCTGCCAATAAAAGCTCCAGACCAAGTTCATGTTCCATTAAAGGGCAGTAATTTTAATGGCAATTAAATCTTGCCAGAGCATCTTTTGAAAGAAACATGTTCATATGCACTTTATAAAACAAGCATAATACCAAAAACTGACAAGAATTGTACACAAAAACTCATAAATTAATTTCACTTATGTATAAACAAGCAAAAAGCACAACAAAAACTAAATAAAAGATTGACAAATGGAGTACTTGGACTACCAGGTAGAGCACAGGTCAGAGAGTTCAACAATCTCTCTGTAACAACAACAAGCAGATAAATGAGAAATAATCATATTTTAAAGACAGTGGAGAACCATAGAAACAATAAGGATTAAATAAACAAAAATTCCAGAGGAAGAGCTTATCTTGGATGAGCTGAAAATCAATGGCTAGACATAGGCTAACAATGAGTTTTCTCAAATAGAGGTACTCTATATGGCAAGAGAAACCAACAAAGCTCTTGGTTAGTAGAATGGATTAGAAATTACAAAAGTCCAAAATACAAGGCTAATTTTCCCAGAGATTTGCTAAATTCTGAGGTGTCCAGAAGGGGGCAGGGCAGAAAGACAGAGCAAAATACACTTTAGTCTTGTAGGCAATAGGAAACAGTCTCGTCAGAGAAAGAAGCTTACAAAATCACATAACTAGTCTTCCCCTTAAGACATTTGCCAAATTTTAACCTGCTTGGGATGGTTGCTTAGCTCAAAACCTCCAAAAGGCAGGATTTTCAGAGCTAACCCAGGGTGGAATGCACCTTATTAAAGTAGAAACAAGCCTCAACCCAACTTAGTCCCTGACTAAATTGAAATAATCCTCTCTTTACCTTATCTGCTTAAAAGATCTCACTGTTGGAGATATCATCTGGAGACTTTATGGTTCTGAAAAAAATATGATAAATGTGTTAAGTAAAATTAGAATCCATGAGTGTAATCAAGTAGATGTTCTATAACTGAAAATATAATACCTGAAATTAAGAACTTGTTGGTTTTGAAAGACAACAGAATATAGCAGAAGACAGAATTAGGAAACTGAAAAACAGATCAATGGAAAAATAATATAAAGTACAGAAATATAAGAAAATGAAAAGAATAAAACGGCGTACAAGTGATATATAGGACACAGTCAAAAGACCTAATACATGCATAACTGGAGTCAAGAAATAGAGAATAGAGAGATAAGGGCAGAAGTAATATTTGAAGAAACAATAGCCAATAATTTTCTATCACTTATGAAAGACATCAACTCACTGATCCAGAATCTAAATGAATCCTAAGGAACATACATTAAAAGAAAATCACATTAAGACACAACTGAGTTAAATAGTTGAAGTTTAAAAACAAAGAGAAAATCTTAAAGGCAGTTAGAAAATTTGAAAAAGTACATTACCTTGAAGGAAGCAATAGTAAGACTGATGGTTGACTTTCTCAACAGAAACCATGAAAGCCAGAAGACAATGGAATAATATCTTTAAAATGTTAAAAGAAAAAGAAACTATCAAACTAGAAGACTATATCCAGCAAAAGCTTATTTAGATATAAGATAAAGATATATTTAGGAAAAAAAAATCTGAGATAATTAATCCTCAGTGGAGTAGCATTACACAAAGTACTACACAAAATACATTTTTTTCAAGCTGAGGAAAAATATTTCCAGTTAGAAGAACAAAACTTGAGGAAGGAACATGGAGCACTGGAAAGAATAAATATGTAGAAAAAGAAAAAGGAATTTTTTTGTTTAAAACAAAAAAAATAGTGTTTTGTGTGCTTTACAACATATATCAAGATAAAATTATACAAAAACAAAATCCCAAACGTGAGAGGGAGTAAATGAACTTAAACTGCCAGAAGGCTATTGCATTATTAATTCTGAGGTAAAAGTCACAACTTAAGGGAGAAGATAATAAGTTATGGATACATAATGAAATTTTTAGGGCAATCATACAAAGAAGCGTAATTTTTTAAAAAATAAGAAAATGAAATAAAAAAATACACAACTGATCCTAAACCATGACTGATGATGATTTGTTTTTTCTTCCTTTAATTCTGCTGATATATATTTTGAATAATGTTATTAGGTGCATACAATTTTCAGATTCTTAGGTATTCTTATTGAATTGATCCTTTTATCATAATCGTGTATCTCCTTTTCTCTCTAGTAATATTTCTTGGCATAGAGTATAATTTTCTAATATTAACATAGCCACACTAATTTCTTTGGGTCTGTATTGCATGGTACAACTTTTTTCAACTTTTTACTTTGATCCTAACCTTGTCCTGATATTTAATGCATTTGCTGTAGACAGTACACAATTGGGTCTCGATTCTTTTCATTTAGGCTGACAACCTTTTTCTCTTAACTGGAGTGTGCTGTATTTATCTTTCAAGTACTTACCAATGTAAGTGCATTAAATCCTACCATGTTGGCATTTGTTTTATATATGACTCACCTGTTCTATTCCTTTATTCTTCATTTTCTGCCTTTTTGAGGAATTAATGTATTTTTGTTGCATTTTTCCTACCTGTTATCTTTTTAGTTATACTTTTTATTTGCATATATATACTGCATGTATATACATATACATGTATGTGTACAAATATATATGTACACTCTGTGTACATATATATGCACACTTTGTGTACACTTAAGATTTGTGTACTTTTATAAATAAAAAATGTTAGTAAATATATTAGCAAACAGAATTCATCAGCAGATTAATGTTCACCTTGACCAAATGGTGTTTATTCAGGAATGGAAGGATGACTCAATGTTAGAAAATCCACTAATATAATTAAAAATTTTTTTTTTTTTTTGAGTTGGAGTCTCATTCTGTCATCCAGACTGGAGTGCAGTGGCCACTCCCGGCCACCGCAGCCTCGACCTGCTGTGCTCCGGGGATCCTTCCACCTCAGCCTTCCAAGTAGCTGGAACTACAGGCGTATGCTACCACGCCCAGCTAATTTTTTTTTTTTTTTGAGTTGGAGTCTCACTCTGTCGCCCAGACTGGAGTGCAGTGGCCGCTCCCGGCCACCGCAGCCTGGACCTGCTGGACTCCAGCGATCCTTCCGCCTCAGCCTTCCAAGTAGCCGGAATTACAGGCACACGCTACCATGCCCGGCTGACTTTTTTTTTTTTTTTTTTATTGTAGAGATGAGGTCTCACTGCCCAGGCGGGTCTCGAACCCGCGGGCTCAGGCAATCCACTCACCTCAGCCTCCCAAAGCACGGGATTACAGGCTGATCCACCGAGTGTGGCAATTTAAATATTAATAATTCCAAGCAGAAAATTATATAATCACTTCCATACATGTTCAAACAAAATTTGACAATCTATTATTGATTTTTATAGTCAATAACATAGGAATTGACACCCCTAAAATTGTGTGTGTGAACCTCAAAACCAAAAATATGCTAACTCAGGAAATACTAGAAGCTTTTAACTCCAAATCAGAAATTAGAAAAGTATTTCCTCACTTCATGCTGTTATTTGATTTTGTACTTGAGGTATCAGCCAACACAACTAGAAAAAGAACAAAACTGAAGGTATAAAAATTGGATAGATGGAGATAAAATATTATTGTTTACAGGTGACTTGGTTTTATGATTTAAAAACCCAAGAGAAATAAGTGAAAACTACTATAATCATTAAGAAACTCCAATAGGATAGCAGAATATAGCAGAATATGTCAAATTAATAGACAGAAATATATATATATATATATATTTTTTTTTTTTTTGAGTTGGAGTCTCACTCTGTCACCCAGACTGGAGTGCAGTGGCTGCTCCCGGCCACCGCAACCTCCACCTGCTGGGCTCCGGTGATCCTTCCGCCTCAGCCTTCGGAGTAGCCGGAATTATAGGCGCTCGCTACCACGCCCGGCTAATTTTTTGATTTACTGTAGAGATAAGGTCTCGCCTGCCCAGGCGGGTCTCGAACACGCAGGCTCAGGCAATCCGCTAACCTCAGCCTCCCCAAGGCTCAGGATTACAGGCTGAGCCACCGAACCCGGCCAATATATATTTTTATACAAAAAAATCAAGTTAGGCAATATAATAAAATACTTCATTTACAAAGCAATAACAAACAAAATATCTAAAAACAAGTTTAAAAGAAGCATGAAAACCTAAATAAAGAAACCTTTTAAACACTCAGAAGAACAACCAAAAGAAGATTTGAATAAATGAAAAACTTATCATGTTCTTGGATAGGAAGACTTAGCCTCATAGAGATGTCAATTTCCCTTAACTTGAACATTAATTCATAAATTTTATCCCAATAAAAATATTGAAAGGAAGTTTTATCTATATAAAGTGACTCTAAATTTAACATGGAGAAATAAATAAGAATGATCCAGGTGATTCTGATAAAGAAAATAAATGAAGAGGAATAGCTATACCATATGTTAAAATATATTTAAAATCTTCAATAATTAAAACATGGTAGTAGTGGCATATGATTTATCAGACTGGCATATGGCACAGAGTTGAAAATCCTTTAAAAATACCCAAACACATACAGAAATTTTGCTCAGGATAAAGGTGGTATCTCAAATATGAGAGTGTAATCCTCCAAAAAAGAATTATATTTTGGAAGGTAGACCCTTTGCAGTACAGACTTCTCTTGCTAGAAACCCGTCAGCATCAGTGTATCAGCTAGCATTGTTGTAAGAGGTGAGTTTGGCTTCAGTGAATTTTTTTGACAGGGGAGAGATCCTTTCAACATATTTGCCCATTTCATTGATGGGTTGATTTATGAGCGTACCTGCCCACACCATGATGAGCATTCAGCAGTTTTTGACCAAAAATAGCATGACCCCCAAATCTCACCCTCCCTATTAACCCGATCTCGCCCCAAGTAACTTTTTTTTGTTTCCCTAGATGAAAAAAGTCCTCAAAGGGAAACGTTTTGCAGATGTGAAAGAAATGAAACAAAAACTGGCAGAGGCACTAAAAAGCATCAACTTGATAAATTCAAAAACTGTTTTGAGCAGTGGAAAAAGTATGATAGATAGGTGTATTACCTCACAAAGAGTACTTTGAAGGTGGCTGAAGTTTAAACATGTAAGAATAAATACATAATTTTTTAATAAATAAATTCTGGGGTTTTGGGGGTCCTCCTTCATATATGGGGAAAAGACAGACTGTTCAATAAGTGGTGTTAATAACTACCACTTTTGGATTTTGAATACAGACTTCACATCTATGGTAGAAAAAAATTTAACTGTATTAAAGATTTAAATATAAAGAAAAAAAACAATGCTAAAACAAAAACGGACAATAAGGAAGGCCTTGTTAACAACAACGCAAACTCTTGAAAACACAAAATAAATGGTGGACAATTTCAACCACATGAAAATCAAAAACTTCTGCTTAGCAAAAAAAATTAAAAAAAAAAATCCTAAGCAAAATCACAAGTAAATGACAAGATGAGAAATATGAGTAACTTATATCACAAACAAAGGGTTAATTTTACTAGTATGTAATAAGCTCCAGCAAATTGATAAGAAAAACTAATAAACCAACAGAAAAAATGGGTATCGATATGGGCAATTTACAGAAAATATATGTGGTTCTTAAACATATAAAAATAGACTCAATGATAATAATAATAATAAGTATGCAAATTTAAATCATACTGATTTTTAAAAACGTATAGTTGGTAAAAATCCAAAAGTTTCCAATCGAATTTTATTGGTAAGCTCTGGAACACAGGCACCCTCTCTAATAAGTTGTTACTGGGAGCATAAATTGACATGCCTCCTGCAAAGGGTAATTTGGCAACATCTGTTCACATTAAAAATGCACTTACCCTTTGATTCAGCAGTTCCACTTCTAGGAATTTACCTTATGCATAAATATAATCAAGTGCTAAACTAAGAATTTCAATGTTATTCGTGGCAACATTGTTCTATAGCAAAAGATTGCAAACAACTTACGTGTCCATTGATAGGGGACTGTTTGGACTTTTGGGCTTTTTTAAAAATTTTCTCTCTAACAAGATAATCAAGAGTTATGTTTGGGCATATTTTAGATAGCAAACATCAGTAAAGAAAAATGAGGAAATGTTTTATTTACCATGATAAAAAGATCTCTAAGATACACTGTTAACTGAAAGTAGCAAGGTAAGGAACACTGTATTGTGTTTTACCAGTCAAGTAGAAAAAGAATAGGGAGTGAAGGAAGAATATGTATTCTATTAACACTTGCTTGTATGAGTACACACACAAAAAAATCTCTAAAAGGCACACAACAAATTAATAACAGTGGCTTTGTCTTCAGGGTGGGGGATAAGAACAGGGCAGATAGGAAAAGACACTTTTCACTGTGTCACATTTTATACTTGATTTTTTGAACCATATGACACATTATGTATTCAAAAAGTTAAATAAAACATCCAGCTATGCGAAGGAAGTATAGGACAATGTCTTCTCTCTCCTTCTGTTGTGCCCAAAGAAGCCTGGCTTCCATGGAGCTGAGGAATGAGCATGTGAGGTTGTCTTGGTTTCACAGAGCCGGGGGTGGGTGTAGCTAAGTCACGAAAGGTTATAGGACTTGCTCAGGCCTGTCCAGTGAGGTCGAGGGTGATTCTAGAGCTGGAAGACCAGGGCTGGACTGATCCCTAGGTAGGGAGGCAGGTGCTCAAGGGCAAGGACCCTTCGGGATGGCCTCTGAGGGAGCCCACCACGGCTTCATTCTAGAGAGGATGAGGGAGCCCAGGGCTAGCCGGCCAACCCCGCAAAGCACTCTAGATGGCAAGGCATTGTGGGATTTTCTGAACTGCCTTCATATAATCCCTCTATCCGGGATCATCCTCCTCGCCTGGTCACAGTTGAAAGGTCTCCTGCAGGATTACAAAACCGAGAAGGGTCAGAGACCTCGAGAGGAAACTGGCCTCTTGAGCAGGAAACAGCTGCCCCTAGACCTTGGTCCCAGAGTCTTGGCTGGCCTATTAAAGAAGTGAGGCTGAGGCCTGGACACTGAGTCCATTTTTTAATTTCCCTGGGGGAAACATTCCATACAGCAAGCAGCAGGGTCATTTACTTCTTCAGAAGGCCTTTTATCACCCTGTGGCTGGAGGACTGTCTGCAGCAGCCCCTGCTGTGCACTGGCTACAATGACAGGGCTGTAGGCCACCTGGGCCTGGGTAGGAGGACTTAATTAGCCAGGAAGCACTCTGCTTACACAACTTAAGTCACTCCATCTGTTCACAAACAATCATTAAGCACCTACTATGTTCCCAGCACAATCCTGGGGTGCCCCTGGGGTTCCCAAAATCCCAAGTTTCCTCCTGCCTTTAGGGCCCCCTCCATGCAGTGCACAAGTGATAGAAATTGTCTCGTATGGGTCACTAACTGATTTTTGCAACTAAATTTTACTCACAGCAAGACGGTGGCCTTCTTGAAGCCATGGATATGAGTTATACCTACTGATATTCTCAGAGCTCCCAGCACAGCTGAGAACACAGAGCAAGCCTTGCGATAAATGTTGCTTGCTTGCCAGTATCCAAGCTAAAAATGGAGCTGCATTATAGTCAGGAAACACCCAAGGCACAGCCTCAGCCGTGCCCTCCAACTGTCAAGAACAATCACTGTAAAAGCCCTTCCTTAAGGTCACCTTCAAGGTCCTACGACTCTCCCGGATCTGCCCCCACCTCCACCCCGTTAGCCCTGTCACTCACACCCCTCCAGGGGCAGTGCCTTCCTAATCCTCCTACGGGAAGGGACACAGTCCCCCTTTAGACCCACTGCACTAACTGGCACCCCCTTCTAGAATGTTCTTCTCCAGAAATCCGTGGGGCTCACTCCTTCATCTCCTTGTCAGATCTCTGCTCAAAAGCCACCTTTTTCAAGAAGCCTTCCTCACCATCCTACTCAAAATCACTCCCTCATCTCCCAGGCCCCACCTTTCCTGCTTTGTTTTTCTCTGGATCACTTAGCATTTCCTAAAAAACACTATAGCTTTCCTATTTATTTTACCACCTGTCTTCTCCAACCTAAGCTTCCCAAGAGCAGGGCTTTGTGTGTTTTGTTCACTGCTGTATCCCCAGGCACAGAACAGAGCCTGGCATAGAGTCAGTACTCAACAACTATTTAGTGAATACATTAATAAATGCATTTATTGGTTAATTTAGCTGTGGCTGTTTCTCAAAGTTAATTCAACGAAAGCAACATAGATGATATGCTGTCTATGCATGTGGATAAAAAGCACTTCCATATTTTTCTTTACAGTTTCATAGTTTTATTTCAAGTCTTACAGATGACCTTGCTCGATTAGGGCAGAAATTGTTATGACCCTGATTTCACAGAGGTGAAGTGAAGTGAGATTTCCCCAGGACCGTCAGCAGGTCGCTAGCAGGTCTCACATGCCCTGTGCTGGGATTCAATAACTTACCTCAGGGGTTTACTGACCTCAGAGTTTTAGACTGGTGTTGGCCCTTTCACCCCCTTCCATCCCATGGATTCTTCCTGAAGCTTCCTATTTTGCTTTCAGAAGAAACCTGTATTTGTCCCTTTCCTTCTCTTTCCCCAGTCCCAGGCAGCATGGGACCCACTGTCCCCCACCCCGACCCCTTCAAATCCCAGAAGAAGCCATTGCAATTGGTTTTTGGCAGAAGCGCTGTTGCACAAGGTTGCATTCTAAATTTTGGACTATGCACTAGGTTCTTTTATATTTGCAAGGAGCAGGAACAGGCCTGAATCCCCTGAAATAATAGAATAGGGAGGTATTGCCATAATTCACGTGGAGTTAATATAGATAGAGATCTCCTAACACAGCCCAGCTTCGTGGAAACTCAGCGGCCTGCCGGGTGGCCCTGATTCCGGGGACTGGGACCAGGCTCCAGCACCTCCCCCTCCCCTGCCTGCCTAAGTCCCTCCTCCATCTCCGCATCCCCTCCTCCCCCACACTGGCAGAAGGCGCAACTTCTCCCTCCTAGGTGGCCCTGGCATTTTCTGTGCATCCGTGAATCATGGCACGGGCCTTGCGTCACTGATTGGTGGCTGGTCTGGGTCTCTCTCCGCACCTCTGCTAACTCATAAACCTTTGTGTTCTAGGACCCACCGGCCACTGCTACGAGGGCTTCACAGTTCGTAGGTGGATAGACCTAGAAAGGCGTCTCTTCTTTCATTTTCCGCATATGTTCGGAATTACAAAGCCTGGTGGGGGAACAATACCAGCAGGGGGACAATTCCAGGCAGTTTGGGTGGGCAAGGGGGTGGGGGACGGTGGAGTCAGTCTCTCTCTCTCTCTCTCTCTCTCTCTCTCTCTCTCCTCCTCCTCCCTCCCTTCTCCTCTCTCTCTCTCTCTCTCCCTCTCCTCCTCCCTCCTCTCTCTCTCTCTCTCTCTCTCTCTCTCTCTCTCTCTCTCTCTCTCTCTCTCTCTCACCTCACACACACACACACACACACACACACACACACACCCGCGGGAAAATAAATGACCATTTGTCCCGCATCCCCCCTTCCCCATCCCGCAAAGATGCAGGCATCGCCTGCTTTTCTTTGCTTCCGGAGCTTCTGTCGCAGAGGCGTGGGAGAACAAGGGAGACGACAACTTGTGGCACGGTGACCCGTGGAAGAGCGCCCGGCCCCCGGGGCGGCGCTGAGCGCGGCTCCCGCACCAGCTGGGGGCGGCCCGGCGCCCCGGGGCTGCGGCGTTCCAGCGCCAGATCCCGCCCGGGGCCTCCGCGGAGGGGCCGCGCCGAGCGCATGGAATTTTCCACCGCCCGGCGGAGCCTGCAGAGCTGCGCCTCATTGGCCGAGCGGGGGTGTCTGTCCCTGCGTGTGTGCGGAGATGAGATTAGCCAGGGAAGCCTCTTTCGTGGGCTTTGCGGGGCTCTGATGAATCCGGCCAGCGGGGCCAGAGGGGCGTGGAGGAAAGTGGGAGGGTTTCCTAACCCAGCTCAGTTGCAGCCTGAGGCCCCTCTCTACGCAGAAAATGCTCCAGTGAGCAGGGAGAAGTCGAGGGCACAATTTAGTAGTAAAAACTCCCCTAGAAACCACTGCAAAATAAGATCCCCAACGCCAAGGCCCTGGCCTCTCCCCACGCTCCCCTTAATCTCCCCCTTCCCCATCCCTTTCATCTCCCTCCTCCCCACCCCCGGCAATTAGGCTGTTCCTAGCTTTTAACCTTTTGCAATGTCTTTCTGCAGTGACTTTCCGCTTGGAAATTCAGAACCAAATCAGGTACTTCCCCACTCCCAGGGTCAACAAGAAGTGCGGATGGTGAAAGAAATTCGAACTGAGGGAGAGTGGACTTTTTTGTGTGGGAGAATCCGCTGAAATCCTCACACTGACATTAAAATATGCACTAAGACAGCAGGCGCGGTGTTCAGCAGTGTGTTGGCTTAATGGAATTTATGTGTGAGCCAGTTGTGTTGATTTATGATTTAAAATAGTCCTTGTTTTGTTTGCTCCTGAAGTTTCGGCATTAGGAAGTGCCTTCCTGAGTGAGAACTGTGTTTAAATCTGCCACAAAGACTAGCTCTGACCCTCACAAGAAGTTTGGTGAGTGAAGACTGATGTTGCCCCCGAGGTCAGGGTCCTTAAAATGACAGCAGTTGTGAGCTTCAGCTCCTAGTCCAGGCTCTGTCATTTGCTTGTCATGTGACTTTGGGCGACTCATAATTTCTTTGCACCTCAGATTCCTTGGTTTTAAAATGAGGCTGATAGATTCCTCAAAAAGTTAAATGGAGAATCCAGCAATTCCACTCCTGGGTGTGCACCCAAAATAATTGAAAATAGAGCAAACAAACAAAAACTTGTACACGAATGTTGGAGGCAGCACTATCCACAATAACCAAGAGGTGGAAACAACCCCAGTGTCCATCAGTGAGCGAATGGATAAACAAAATGTAGTGTAACCATACAATGGGATATTAGCCATAAAAAGAAGGAAATTCTGACACTTGAAACAACATGGGTGAACCTTGAAAACATGCTAAGTGAAAAAAGCCGGACACAAAAGACCACATATTACATGATTCCATTCATACGATGTATCCAAAACAGGTAAATCCATAGAGACAGAAAGCAGTTGGTGGTTGCCAGGAGCTGGGGAAGGGAGAATAGGTAGTGACTGCTTATTGGGGACAGTGTTTTCTTTGGAGGTGATGAAAATGTTTTGGAACTAGATAGAGGTGGAAGTTGCACAACATTGTGAATGTACTAAGTGCCACTGGATTGCACACTTTAAAATATGTTAATTTTGTTATGTGAATTTCACCTCAATAAAAAAATGTTTAATGGGACTAATAATCAAAATACTTGCCCGAGGAGTAAATGTGATCATCTACATAGAAATGTCTAAGCAAGTTTAAAACCCAATCTTCTAATTCCCTGGAATCCATAATTAACTCTTTTTAAAACTTAAAACTCAGGCAACCTGGGGGCCCACCCAGTACCAGTAGTATCAACCAGTACTGGGAACCTTGCACAGTCCTGAGGTTCTTTGGCTATTAGGCTGCAGCCGGGCGTGTGTGTGAGAACCACAGGCAGCATGCTGTTGATGTGAGCCCTAGTGCTCCACAGTGGTCAGTCCTGCAGGCTGAAGGCCTTGGGGCACCATGAAAACCACTGAAAAAAAATTTTTTTAAAGAGGTCTTGCTCTTTTGCCCAGGCTCACTGCAACCTCCAACTCTTGGGCTCAAGCGATCCTCCCCACCCCACCTCCTGAGTAGCTGGGATTACAGGTGTGCACCACAGCGCCTGACTCCACAGAAAACTGTGAATAGCAGGACTGTGTGCTTCAATTTAAAAAATAATAAAACTTTAACAAAAATTCAATGCAGACTCCTCAGAGGAAAGAACCACAGAACTGGTGCTATGGTGGTACAGTGGCTGCTCAGGCTGGGAGCCAGGCTGCTGGGCTGGAATCCACCCCAGCTCTGCCACCTGCCACAATGGGGACCTCGGCCAAGGCTCTTGCCAAGAGTCGATTTCCTTATCTAACAAATGGGGTTTATTGAAGCACCTACAGAACAGGGCTGCTGTCAGGATTAAGCTAATTAACTCATGAGCCAGAAATAGGGTAAGTGCTCAACACATGTTAGCAGGTGTTGTTGAGGAAAAGATGGCCAATGAAAAGATCCATTGGCTGGTTTGTGCTCTTTTGGGAGGCTGGTGGGGTGAGGAAGATGGGGACCTCTTAGAGCCATTTAAAGCAAAAGGGAGGCTGTGAAGTTGTTTAAAGCAACCTGGACACTGCAGGGTAGGATGTGGGCAGGGGAAATTACCTCAGACAAAAAACTACTTGTGATCTAAATTCAGCAGAGGTGGAGACCCTCCGTGTAAGTGTCCCCAAGCCTCTTGTCCGGTGTGAAAGACGGTGGCACACAGTGAGACTCAACACCCGTTAAGGCCAAGAGGTTTAATGGGTCGAACGCGGTGGCTACAGGACCTGAGGGTCAGGCTGTAGCGCCGAGGCAAGGGCGCGGCAGCTTTTATAGGGGCTTTGGGCGACCTGTCTGTCGTCTATAGGTCGGCTGGCAGAGCTTCATGTAGGTTGGTGGATTTTTCGCGGGCATGGGAAAGGGTGCGGAGGGAGAACAAAGGAAGGCACCGAGGAAGAACAAAGGAAGGCACCATTTCAATCGCCATTTTAGTTTGCCGGGTCGCCGTTTCCAGAAAAGGGAGGGGATGTGGCTTTACTTGTGGCTTGGCTGTGGCCCTTCACCGTGCCCTCCTGAGTTGACAGCCCCATAGTAAGCATGAACCTCTGTACAAATCAGCATGATGCCAACAACCTTTGGCAACAACAGGGAGGTCTGGGAGGTACAGAATGTAATGAGAATTAGGACATTTCATGGTTTTCTATGGTGAAAACCATACTCATCTTTTGTAATATCAACCATCGTCCTAATCATCCTTCCACTCTGTCATCTCGCCTAATCATCCTAATCATGTGCCTGGAAACTTCCGACCCACCCCTCTTTGTGATGTACTAGTATGGGAACCAGGGACACCCCAGATGGAGGGCTCCCTGCATGGCCAGCCTGCATTCCCGAAGTCCAGTTGCCACTAGGCTCAGGGCAAGGAACGCTCCAGGGAGAACAGGTCACAGAATCCCAGGAGGAAAGGAGGTCCGGGTTTTGTTGGAATGTGTCTTCAGATTGTCTTCGGTCTTCTATTACATATTCTGTTAACTGTTAACAGTATATAGACACTCGGATTCTAGGGCAGAAAGACTGAATACAAAAAAAAAAAGAGAGAGGTGTCCTCTACTAGAAATAATTTGGAGCCACAATTCCACATGATTTTTTAATGCTTATGGTATCGCTTCTCCCCCCCAATCTCCTCCCTACTCCCAGCTCCACCCTCCCTTCCAACACTGACACAGGTAAAATACTTTATGTTAGTTGGCAGGAAACCCACAGGTAAATGTATTAAGCAATTAAGTGTATTTAGCGATCAGAGTCAGAACTGATTTCAGGGGCTTCCTAATTTTTTGTAATACAAGTAATACATTTTTTTTTGCAGAAATGTTTAAAAATACAATTAAACAAGAAAAAAAGAAAAATTTTAAACAACCCAATCTTGCCATATAGAAATTCCCACTATTAAATTTTTAAATTTCAAAATTTCAATTTACATGGCTTTAATAACCACACAGACATAACAGGTGAGGGAGGGCCTCCCTTGCCCCCCCCAACAAGCTCATTTGAAGGTAGAGGGATCTTGGGAGGTTGAAGGTGGGTGCATGGATGCATGGGGCCAGATTAAGACTAGAAAACGAGGAGGAAGGCATGACTGCTGGTATGGCCTCAGGTCCCCAGCCTGCCCCCGAGCCACAGCCCACCCCCATGGAAGGCCACTCACCCTGCTGGTTCTTTGCATTACATGACAGGGCCTAACCCCACCCAAGGCCAAGGCATGTGCAGGGCAGGTCTCTGCAGCATGGTGAGCTGAGGTGGTTGCGCCGGTCAGATGGCATCTTCTCCTGGGGCACTAGCAGCAGGAGCAGGGGCTAGATTGTCCTCAGACACCTCTGCAGGTGATAGGAACCATGAGGTCAGGGAGATATTTGAGGGTTCATTCTTCTGGCACATGGGTAACTCCTCTAAGGCCCCTTAGGAATAACTGGAGAGACTGTGGAAGAAACTACTGCTGTTCTGCAAATGAGGGCCACCAGCCAGGGGGACTTGAGTACTTACAATGACTGTCACTTCATTTCTTCCAAAGCCTGGTGAAGCCTGGGAAAATTAGCATTTATATATTTTTTAAATATAGAATTGAATCATATTCTTTGCTCAACAAGATCTCATGAACTTTTTTCCTTATAGGTAAAGAGATAATTACAACAGTGAGTTTCAAACTATGTTCTATAATTTAAAAAATTCTGGAGAGCTGTGAAGGTGTTTCAGGGCCCGCACAGAGGAAAGAACAGATTTTGCAGGTAGAAGAAGAAGATTATGAGTCCCCACCTCCAATTCACCTAGAAGAGTTCTATTATACTTTTAGCAATTCTATATACTGGGATTCTAGAAAGACTATGAAAAGGGGGAGGTGTCCTTTACCAGAAATAATTTGAAACCACAGCTCTACATGATTTTTTAATGCTGTATAGCATTTCATTGTGTGGATAAATGATAATTTATTAATTGAGCCTCTATTTACGGACATTTAGATTGTATATATGTTAGCAGTTGCATTCAGCTGCAAATGTCAAACTCCTGAAGGGTGGCGACATAAACAAATTAGGATTTTATTTTTCTCATAGAAAGAAGAATCTAGAAGGAGTTTGCACTAGCATTAGTTACTAGGTCATCTCTAGCAGTCCATCAGGGTTCCAGGCAGGATAAAGGGAGGGGGATGCAGAGTCATAGGTCAGAAGGGTGCTGGAAACCTCATGAAACGTTTTTCTAGACCTGCCCCCCAATGACTTCTGCTTACATCTCACTGGCCACTCTTGCCTGTAAAGCATCCCGAAAATGTTTTTAGCTAAATGCACTGCCCCCCTCCCCTACAAAACTGGGGTTCTGTGAGTGAGGAAGATAAGACTGGAAAAACAACTAAATAATTGTCATGAATATCCTTTTCACCATATCCTTAAATCTACATCACAACCGAAATCTTCTCTTAAGATCAAATCACAGAAAGGAAATTACTTATTTATTTTTGAGTAGAGGTCTCATTGTGTTACCCAGGCTGGAGTGCAGTGGCATGATCACAGCTCACCGCAACCTCGACCTCCTAGGCTTAGGTGATCTTTCTGCTTCAGTCTCCTGGGTAGCTGGAACACAGCTGTGTCAGGCTAATTTTTTTATTTTTTTTGTAGAGATGTGGTCTCGCTATGTTGCCCAGGCTGATCTTAAACTCCTGGGCTCAAGCAATTCTCCTGCCTCAGCCTCCTCAAAGTGCCAGGATTATAGGAGTGAGCCATCATACCTGACCTCCCATGATTTTTAAAAATTGTTTTAAAAATATTTTAAAAATCTGAACTAACCTCGATTCAATTCAAATTAGTGTGACATATGTGCCCTAGAGTCGGGCTTCTTAAATTTTCGTGTCACACAAATAACCTAGGGTCTTATTAAAACACAGATTCTAATGCTCAGGCCTGGGGTCAGCTGAGAATCTGCATTTCTCACTAGCTCCCAGTTGACCCAAGTGCTGCTGGTTTACAGGCCACACTTTGAATAGCGAGCTCCTAGGCATCCCACTAGTGTAAAGTCATGATGAGATGCAGTATGTCTGGGCTGCTGAATGAGAACTGCTCTCTTCCCTTAAGATGACCAACCTACACATGGCGGAGAGTCGAGCTAACCAACATCCCCAGGGGTGGCTTTGGTGTTAACTGAACCTCTTCCTATATGGTGCTGCAGAGGGAATAACTTAGCTCTACTTGATTTGACACAAAATTTCTGAGGGAGCTAGGAGGTCCAGCAAAAAGCGAGGACTGCCTTAAACAGATTAAAGTTGTGGGGGAGTTGGTGGTAAGAAAGTCAAGCACCTCCTAAGCTATGGTCCAAACAGAGACAAGAGCCTGGAGGAGCCCAGGAGGTAGAAACAATGAGCACTGATTGTGAGCACCTGGGGAGAGTGTCAAGGTGTCAAGCCTTGTGGAAGGGTCAACTGTTAAAATTCTTATCTGGGCTTGGCGCTCTTTACTTCCACCCACACCACTTGCGGCTTCCAGCCCAGCTCCACACTCCGTCTCAGGGATTTGGGCCAGCTGAAAAGATGCTTCTTGGCTCTTGTAAAAATCCAAGTCTTGAAGGAGATTATTCCAAAGTCCTGGCAGAGATGAGAGGAGAAGAGAGAAAATAGCAGGAAGGAGGAATTCTGCGCAGGGCAGTGTAATGGGGGCCCCTGGGGACTCAGAGGGTCTGTGGAGCACACAGAGAGATGGGACTCAGGCACACCTCTCAGCTTACCTGCTCTGACCAAGACTCCTGTTCCCATGGACACAACCCAGCTGCAGTGTCTGAAGGGCCCGGTGCCACAACAGTGCAGGGGTGGGTGGGTCGGGGAGTTGCCTGGGGTCAGTCACCTCTGTTCATACTCATCTTGAAGTCCACTTTGTCTGATCTTAAAGATAGCCACACCAGTGTTTGTGAAGTACAGTACATCTTGTTCCATCCTTTCACTTTGAGCCTGAGTGTCCTTCTCTTTAAATGTGTCTCCTGTAAACCTTTTTCATAATTGGACTGGGCCATGGGCTACAAAAAAATTAAGATGTATTTTGCTTGGTAGAAGAGGAATGTGGCATTTATAGCGCTTAGTAAGTCCCCAAGAGTCATAAGATGAAAGAATTTTTAACACCACTGACATAAATTATTTTTTTAATCAATGGGAAACCAGCATACAAGTGAGAAAGGATTAGAGAACAGATTAGAAGTTGAGGTTATAGGGACAGCAGCTTCTGTGGCTATTGGAGAGCCTGTGTGCCCAACTAGGTAACCCGTGCGAGGGTTTTTAACCCAGGAAGAGGGTTTGAGAAAGAGAAAGAAAAAGAGATAGAGACAGCATGTGTGTGTGTGTGTGTGTGTGTGTGTGTGTGTGTGTGTGTGTGCGCGCGCACACTTGCGCACATGCTCATGCTCCCCAGGCTTAGACCATGCAATGCCTGTTTCCCTACCAGTAGGCCCGACAACGCTGAAACTCCTCCCAGAGGCATGAACACTCTCCTGTGGCCTTAGTCCATACCTACAAACATCACAATACCACCTACAATGAGAAACCAAGACCCCAAATCCCTGCAAACATAGCCAAGAAATAGCTTTAATTTCTCCAGTTCATTTCTCCAGTTTTCAACCCGGGCTGCACTCTAGAAGCACCTACCTGGGAAGATTTGTACATGCCAATGCCCAGGGCACATCCCCAAGTGATTCTATTTCACTGATCTGAGGGTGGAACTAGGTATCTGCATTTTTTTTAAAAGCCTTTTCAATTTGAGTCAATATTTTTAAAGGCTGCCTAAGTACACTGAATGTGCAATCAGACCCCTTTGCAGGCTGGGAATATCCCAGAATAGAACCAAGTAGAAAGTCACCTGTTTTAAACAATCGGGCCTATGTTGTTCTGTGGCATAACTGATAACACCCTGGCTGGCTGGCTGCTGAGGACAAAGCTGATGAGATGGAATGTGACCAGGCAGTGTCAGGGCCCATCAAAGGCACGGCCCACTGGGGAATGGCATCTGACACTGCAGATCTTGAGGCTCTGAGAGGGAGTGAGTCACAGCTACGAACACCCAACATGAGCCCAGCTTGCCCCACAGCAAATAATTAGGCCTAAACCGCCACATTACTGATATCTATCTCCAAGGTCAATGTGAATGAATAGGTCTCCTCACTTGATTTCTTCCCCCAAAGCAAATGTTTCGAGACTCTCCATTTTTCTCCCCATTCAGAGTCCATTGTCCAGCGTGTCTGAGCCACTCTAGGAAAGCAAGTTCATATGTAGGTATAATGGAAATAAAACCATTTCCATGAGAAATGACATTTCTTGTTCAGCCCTGCTTGCAAAAGCTTACTTAACCGGTAGAATCAAAAAATAATGCTTTTCAAAGTACGAAAAACTACCCATTATCAATTGGAGAGAGATTGGTGAAACTTGGAAGCTTCTAGCCTCAGGCAGAACTAGTGAGTTTGAGGCTCACTTTTTAAATGAAAAATGCTCTTTGCTTCTGTGGACTCACAGTGACTAGTTCATGGTATGAAGTCACAAAACTAAACCTTTTGAAAATGACATTGTTCTAGGACTAGGAGGCTAGAAGAGACAAGAAGTTTTTCATTCAAAGGAGAACGTTTTTCTGTCCCTTTAGCCAAACTGAATCTCATTCACTTGTCCAATCCAAAATCCTCTTCCCAGATTCACTATCTCCAGATGGGAACCTGCTAGATTTCATTCATTAAAACCAAAGCTCCCTACTTGCAGGCACCATGTCCCATCTGCTGCTGCATCTTTGTGGTACCAACCCAGCCTTTCCTCTTTTGCCGCCAGCTTGTAGGCTCCTGCAGAACCAAAGGTTGGTGTGGGGGCAGGGAGTTGCATACTTGGAGTGAAAAACTTGCCCAAAGACAAGTGCACCATTCCCACATCCATTTTCTGCAAGACATTTCAACACAAAAATGCCTGTGGTGAAAAGGTTGGAGAACAAGGACTGGAGGATTATGCAGGGATCTTGTGGCTGCTGAAACCCAGAATGTAATCCCCCTGGGCTCCTTATAAACAACGGTAGGTCACAGCCACCTCCTTCTCAATGTCTGACCCCTTGATAAGAGCAGTTAAAGATGTATGAACATTGCTTTGCCAATCTTTCCATGAACAATACTATTTAAAACACAATCCAAGCCGGGCTCGGTGGCTCAGCCTGTAATCTCGCGCCTTGGGAGGCTGAGGTGAGTGAATTGCCTGAACCCGCAGGTTCGAGACCCGCCTAGGCAACTTGGCGAGACCTCATCTCTACAATAAATCAAAAAATTAGCCGGGTATGGTAGCGCGCGCCTGTAGTTCCAGCTACTTGGAAGGCTGAGGCGGAAGGATCGCCAGAGCCCAGCAGGTCGAGGCTGCGGTGGTCGGGAGCGGCCACTGCACTCCAGTCTGGGTGACAGAGTGAGACTCCAACTCAAAAAAAAACAAAAAATAAAAAAAATAAAATGAAACACAATCTGGACCCATCTTTAATGCTTAACAGCTCAATTATGGCTCTGGTCTGCCAGAGTGGACATTGTGAAGACCAGACGACTGGGAGGGAATGCTGTATTTGTTCTGAACCCTGAGGTGGGGTGGCGTTGCAAAACAGAAAACCTTGGAAGTAAACAGAGTACTGACCTAGGATAAGTAACAGTAGTCATAACACACTGCATGACCTTGGATTTTGCATCAGCCAACAAAGATAATGAGATATTTGCCCTCACTTACACAGATTCTTGTTCCTCTCAGCATCCAATTGTTTGGAGGGTAATTTTACCCTCAAGGATCCTGGCTTTGGATTCACTGTCTCCATGTGGAAATGTACTAGGTTTTTCCTTCCTTGCTGCATTGTTTTCTGCAGCTGGAACTTACAGTATGAAATTTGAAGGATAAACACCTACTAGTGATTCCTCTGTACACCCATATACTCAGAGGCAGATTTTTCTGCTTGAAGAAGTACTTGTTATCATGAGTCTGAACATAAAGGATACTTTTTAAAGTAGCCTGGCATTGTCATCCATGGCTGCTC
Organism: Cephalopachus bancanus; assembly: GCA_027257055.1. NCBI lineage: Eukaryota > Metazoa > Chordata > Mammalia > Primates > Tarsiidae > Cephalopachus > Cephalopachus bancanus. Next base: position 679,910 of record JAPVLO010000260.1, on the reverse strand, counting down.
TGTGGGGAAGAAAAACTGACTAAGGAATGAGAGGGCCTGGATTCTAATCTTAGTCCTGAAGTATGTGGTCTGTGTGTATGTGTACATGTATGTGCAAGCACATGCATGTGTATGTGTGCATGTGTACCCATGCGTGTTCATTTTTCAGGTCTTGCTTTCCCTCCAGCAATGATACCTCTACCTCACAGGATTGCCTGTTAGGCCAAATAAGAAATGGATAAGTTAGTCAAGATTTTCCAGTGAAACAGAATAGAACATGTATACAAAGAGATTTATTATAAGGAATTGGCTCATGCATTTACGGAGGCTGACAAATGTCCAAACCTTTAGGGTGAACCACAAGCTGGAGACCCAAGAGAGCCGATAGTGTAAGTTACAGTCTGGGTCCAGAGGCCTGAGATGGCTGATGGTATAAGTTTCAGTCCAAAGGCCAGCAGTCTCAAGACCCAGGAACAGCTGGTGTTTCAGTTAGAGTCCAAAGGCAGGAAAAACTTGATGCCTTGGTTAGCAGGAGCAGTTAAGCAGGAAAAAGTCCCTTTCTGGGGGAGGGTTGGCCTTTTTGTCCCATTCAGGCCTTCAATGGATTGGATGAGGCCCAGCCTCATAAGGGAGGGCAATCTGCTTTCCTCACTCTACCAATTTAAATGTTAGTCTCATCCAAAAACACCCTTACAGAAACACCCAGGACAATGTTTACCAAATATCTGGGCATCCTGTGGCCCAGTCAAGTTGGCATATAAAGTTAACTATCACAATGGGATAAGAGGCAGCATTGAGAACTGGCAGACACACCATTTTTTGATAGTCCAAGGTACTAGCTGTGTAGTTTGTAGGTTACTCGTAGGCTGCCTCTGTTGCCTCAGCAAAGTGAGAATAACAAGAGTCAGCACATGACATGTAACAGGCACCAAAACATTCGTTGTTTGGATGCAAAAAGTGCTTTGTAAAGGCTTGATTTTCCGTTTGTATTTACTGTACATTATTGTTTTAGACAAAAGGGGTTAGTGGACATAGAAAATCTAGGAAGAAAAAGAGAGCCATTAATGTCAACAAAGAAAAATAATTGATCAGAGAGCGATGTAGACCTTGCTAACACAACCCTACCTTGTTGTGTTCACACAACCCTTAAGTTAGTAGAGCAGGATTTGTGGGCCTTGGAAGACATTAGAACTACTAGACTGTCTGGCTCGGCTCCTCTATGTGAAACTTCTTTATTTTCCCCAGAGGCTTGTGGACCCATATTTACCTTGGAACTGAATGGTGGGGTGGCTGTGGCCTTTGCAGAGTGTGGGCATGCTTCACATTATACGCATGCGTGTTAAATGATAGTGAAACCTAATCCATTTGGGACCTGACACCATCATCCACCAAAAAAGCAAAATATTTTCCCATCTAGAAATCCAATGAGAAAACTTCACTCACAGTTGGTTTGGGTTTGAAAGGCACAGGAATGGCTGAAAACGGCTGAAAAATGGCCTGTGGTCCAGATAAGTCTTGAGCCAACCTCACACCTCATCACAGTGCTGGTCCCTCTTCCAAAGTCCTGTTGCAGCATGTGGGTGGTGTTAACCATGTCTTTCTGGCAGCTGAAATGGACCCAGAAAAAGAATCATGGTCAGAGGAGACTTAGATGGTACAGCAACAAATACAGGGGATGAACTGGCCAGACAAGACTGCTGGGGGCCAGCATACAGCTCTCACAGAGTGTGAGATATTTGGGGTTTGGCAAACCTGAAGAAGCTGGCTGCCAAGTCCCACAGCTCCCTCTGCCCCTGGTGTATTTCAAAGGAAATTAAATCCACATGTTTCTGATTTGCTGACACTTCAAGATCATCCAAAGGTAGTTTTGCAAGAGTGGTTTGGAAGCCCAGAAAAACTTTAATTATTATTGTTATTTTTCATTTTGAAATGCAGACCTGTACCCTTACATAATGTATTCCATGCCTACAAAATCAGGGCCTAGTTTTGCCTTTTTGTTCTGGGGCTACCAGCGACAGATCATTGAAGTCAACTCGAAAAGAGAAACTTTGACTTTAACATCCAACCTAGAAATCCATCTTGAATATAGCACCTAGGAAACGCCAAAGCTGACTTTCAAAGATATCAGCACCATGTGGATTGGATCTATGAATTTCATAATTTCCTCAGACTCTGGCCAAGGGGACAAAAACCTAAATTCAAGATGTAGGTCTTAGATGTGGGATCTGAGGTTCAAGTGTGTGGGGCCTGGAAACTCAAGGGCAAGTGACCATCACAAAGGTGTTCTATAGAATGTTCTGGAATGTCCTGCCATGTCTCTAAATGAAACTTAAACAAATGGCAACCCAAATTCTGCTTCAGGGAAAGAGAACCACATTATACACTTAGAAATGTAGCACTTTTGGATGTGACTGGCTGGAGAGATCATAGACCAAAAGGCCCCTCTCTTCTGACCCAGGGATTAACATTTTTTTTTCCTCCCATCCCTCTCCCCCTTAGGCCCTGCATATGGTTTGTCCTCAAGATTCACCTTGAAGGTAAGGATAGTTAGTATAGATTAGGCATAGATAGATACATTTCTTTTAGGCAGGTTTTAGGAAACGTTAAGACATTTTTCTTATTACATCTTTACTGCAGGCCAGGCTAGAATGTGGACCTGCCAGTATCCACCCCCTCAGCCAATCAAAAGAAAATCCCATCAGATGTAAGAATTGGACAGCTCAACCCTTTAGTTTTAGTTTAGCATAATAATCACTAAAAATCCTTCCATTTTCCTGTTGATAAAAGGCTCAACCCCACCCTTTAATTGATCAAAACCATAGAAATGATAATAAGACCACCCTCCACCCTCATCAGCATATCAATAACTAGGTAGCTATATCTAGCTTATAGTTGAGAACAAAAGTGTAGGTCTTTCTATTGGACAGATGTGTCAGGTCTTTCTGGTATTAATCTTCCTCTTTCCTTCTCTTCTTCTCACTGATAAACTTTATTTTCTTTCCTTCTCTTCTTTTTTTTTTTTTTGGAGTCTCACTCTGTCTCCCAGGCTGGAGTGTGTAGTGGCATGCTCACAGCCACCGCTCAGGCGATCCTTCCACCTCAGTCTTCCAAGTAACTGGAACTACAGGCATGCGCCAATACTCCCAGCTAATTTTTTGATTTATTGTAAAGATGAGGTCTTGCCAAGTTGCCCAGGCTGGCCTTGAAACCCTGGACTCAGGAAATCCTCTCACCTCAGTCTCCCAAGCTGGAATTACAGGCTTGAGCCACCACACTCAGCTTCCATCACCACACTATCTCCAAAGAAGAAGACTTCTTGCTAATAAGTTTTGTTTTAAAATTTTGCTGGCCACTCTGAAATTCATTTCAGGGTCTAGTTAAGGAGCCCATGAGTTTTGTGCCTTACTCCACCTGACATCAGAGGGGCTTTCCTCACCTGCTGCCAGTTCTCCTGACAGTAGCAGTGACTTTGTTTTCTGAGGCTGCTCCTACTTCTCCCAGCCCTGAGTCATCGATGCTTAACTTTCAGTTTCTGCATTGGTCTCTGCCACCCTCAATGGGGCCCGGTGTACCGTAAGTGTACTTTAGTCGTTGGACAGATGAGACAACGAAGGCTGAGAAAAAGAATTGGAAAACTTCTCCCAGTTCCCCCTCTGCTCCTACGTTGGATTTTTCAAGCTCTTGTTCCCCTGGCCCTTGAAACTTCACACTTGTTCCCTCTTCCTCTGCTTTTTAAAACCCAGGTAGCCCTTGCTTCTCAGGTCTCACGGGAGATGTTCCCTTCTAAGAAGGCTGTTTCTTTTCAGCCCAGTTGAGATTCCTCCCAGTGGTGAGCTCACAACCTTCCTGGGTACACAGACACATAGTCATATTTAGTTAATGAAGTACCCTGCCTTCCCACCAGACTGCTGGCTCCTTGAGACCAGAAACCAGGGCGGTCTACATCACCCAGCACTGAGGAGGTGAGACATTGGTACTGGCTTTCTGACAGGCTTCTCTCCCTAGCCTGCGGTCAGCCTTTTCCATGCAGCTCTCTGAACTGTACAAAATAAGTCATTAGAGTGTCATCAGACACTTTGAAACCAGCACTCACTTGAACTAGTTTGCTAGGGCTACCATCACAGAGTACCACAGACTGGATGGCTTACACAACATTTACTGTCTCACAGTTCTGGAGGCTGGAAGTCTGAGATTTAGAGCTGGTTCCTTCTGAGGGCTCTGAGGGAGCATCTGTTCCAAGCTTCTTCCTTAACTTCTTGTGTGCTGGTGGTCTTTGGTGTTCCTTAATTTATAGATGCATCACCCCAGCCTCCGCCTTTCTCTTCATTTGGTGCTCTCCCTGTGACTGTCACAAATTTCCTTTTTTATAAAAACATTTGTCATGAATTAGAGCCCACCTTGATGATCTTATCTTAACTGAATAATTGGCAAAAACCATGTTTCCAAATAAGATCACATTCCCAGGTACTGGAGGTTAGAATCTCTGGGGAGGGGGGAGGACAAAATTCGACCTGTTCCGGTAAGAAAAAAAAGAAAAAAGGAAGGCAATTTAAAACCGACATCGAAATACTTCACCATTTAATTTATTGCCCAATCTGAAACAATTTTTGAGAACAAAAAGGAGCACTATTGGTAATTTTGTAGGAATGACATTAGTACCCCTGGGACTGCCCCAGGCAGACAGTCCAAGACAAAAGGCTACCCTCTGTGGTGAGGCTCATTCCCCAGCCCCACGCAAGGATGAATTTTTACCTTCACTGCAAATCCCTCTTTGTTTGTGTTTCCTAGCGAGTCCAGTGTGTTTTATACACAGTCGCAGTGTAACCGAGGGATTAGCTGTGTTCCGACTGTAGTTAATTCACTGTTTCCAGTTACTAAATGCAAGCCCAATCGCAGCAATTAATTTGGCCAGATCAAATCAGGTCCTCTTTACACCTGTTCCCCAGCTTAATTAGGTTCTAATCTCTTGGGGGGAGCTGGAGGCACTGAGGACCATTACCTCAGTCTTGGATTAGGAAGGTAGCATCAGACCCCCAGACACCACCATAATGCACAAGCAATGTCCCTGAGACAGCTTCAGCCCTTCCGTCTAGAAATTTGTCTTGACAACTGTGATGCCCCCAGAATGGCTGGGAAAATGATCCCCTTTTTCGTTACAGACTTCCTTTCATCTCCTCCCAAGAGAAGGAAATGTTCCCAGTGGTACTTCTTTCTGAGGTAATTGTTGGACAGGAGTCAGCCAGTTAAGCTCGCCCATCTAATTAACGAAGTCTGTTATGATTTATCAAAATAATGAGATAGGGAACAAAGACACTGCTTCCCTCCCCCCTTCCTGATATTTTGGCCTCTTTTCTTCCTTTTGGAAGATGACCCAATATTAATGAGAAATTAGTCACTTATTGTTGGGGTGCAAATAGAGAGATAACTGACATCAGTAATTAATTCTCAAGCCCTCTTTGATATAATGGAGCCATTTGTCAGGCAATATTATTCAATTAATTAATTCCATTAGGGCTACCACACTTCTCCAAATCCAGCCATTCAACCATCAGCTCTGATCATTTGTATGATACAAAAATAGAATGGGTACCGAATTCATCGTGAAACCAAAAAGAAAGCATTTTTACCACCACGGGAAACTTAACTAGAAACATTTCATTTGTGGATGGGTGAAGGACTCATGGCCAGCCATATCCCTCTTTCAATCATAGATTGAACAAATGCGCTGGGTGCTCCTTCGTTCAAGTCTCTAGGAAGAAAGGGGGATTGGTTCTGCGCATCTTCTTATACCCTATCAGTGGATGGGGAGAGGAAAGGAGTCAGGTGACACGGAATGGAACTAAAGGCCAAGGGCAGGCAAATACAATGGGAGGAAAAGTTCCAGAACAGCAGCTCCCGACCCACGTAGCCAGCATTAGTCTGCTTTCTTTCCTTATTCTTGCCAATGTCAGAGGAGAATCCTTGCCCAGTCTCTACCCAACCACCTTTCACTGCTCATAACACACGATCATTCTATCTCCGTTGATGCTCTGATTAATAAATACACCCACATTCGCCTTAATTCCCTTCCTCTTTCTGCTCTCCTTTTCAACTCTTGCCAACTCCTCCCAGAATTCTTTACCTCCCTCCTAGTGGGAAATTTGCCTTCAGAAAAAAGAAAGGTAAGAATCCAGAACCACATTTAGGAAAAGTCTGCCTGAATGAATTCATATTATGACATTCTAGACAAAGGCCAGAAACAGGCCCAGACAAACCCCCCCTTCATCCATCTTCAACACATCCTTTTCTTTGACCAGCAATGCTAGCACAAATAAAACACTATCTACATCTCATTTATTGTTTTACTCTGCTTTGATCAGTTACTACTGCCCCAGAAACATTGTGATCTGCACATTTTCATTGTGACACAGCAGTATTTCAGCTAAATTTGAGATTAAATATGCTCCTGTGTGCTGGCGTGGAAAGTTATCTACCATTCCTAGGAAAACAGCTCACAATTCCGACAGCTGACTTCCAAAGTCCGGAGCATGATTGTAAGTTGCATGGCTGCCTACACAGATCCAGTCCCTTTTTGTCCTCACCTTTCAGCTAATCAAGTCGTCTTTTGTTTCCTGGGTTCAGTCTTCGAACAGGAGTGTAAATTAAACAACAGCGAAGGCCCCCAAAGCCTGCAAGCCAGGAGAGGGAACAGGCCAAAGCAATGGTTCTCAAACTTGAGCCAACATCAGTTGCCTGTGTTAGGGTACGGACCGACCGGGTAAGCGTGGAAAGGCACAGGGAGGCGCACAGCACTGCTAGGGCTGGCAAGCCGAAGGTGTGTGCCAGCAACCCAGAGATCCAAGTAGAATGCAAAGAATTGCAACACACAGAGGTGAGAGAAGAAAAGATTTATTTAAGAAAAGTTCACCCCCCACAGATAGGGAGTGGGCCTACACTCTAGGTGAGTGTGGCCTCATAACCCCCAAGTCTTGGCTTAAATCCTTTCCTTGGAGATGTTGCTCGTGACTGCCCATGTCTTCCTTATTGGACCACCTGTGGATGTCTTGGAGATCCTGTGACACAGAGACTCATTAATGTTCACCCACATTATCATAGCCCCTAGAGAAGGGTGTGACAAGGATTCTAATTCTCCTGTATCTTCCCAAACAACATTCCTTGGAGCTTATGGAGTATGCACTTCCTCCTTATCTCCTAGGCATTCCCAGTAGGCAGTTTCGGGGGTGCTTGACTTCCCTGTAGATAGGGCCCGTTCTACTAGAAGATTAAGTCCCCACCCGCTCCCCCTCTGGGCAGGCTATAACTTTTTGTAATTACAAGTTTCATGACTTTTACAGTCCTTGACCAATGTATGATATCTTAGGCCTTGTAAATTCCCTATGAGATACCTGGTACAGGAAGTCTGTTCCAAAATAAGACAAAGTCAGCAAAGTTAATTTTTACTTAAAGTGTGCATTTCTCCAAAAGCATAGTAGCTTCTACTTTCTCATCATTGTATTAAGATTTAGGAAGAAGAGTAAAAAATACATTTCCTGCTCTCGGCCTGTCCTTTCAGCCTGGAAAGCCTAACAAAACAGATTGCTGAAGATCTGGGGTAGAACTCAAGGACTAGCATTTCTAACCTTGCCCCTAGTGGAAAATTTGCCTTCAGACAAAGATGATACAGAGCTGGATGCAGTGGCTCATGTCTGTTATTTCGGTGCTTTGGGAGGCTGAGGCAGAAGGATCACTTGAGGCCAGGAGCTCAAGACTAGCCTGGGCAACATAGAACCCCTGTCTCTACAAAAAATTAAAATAAAATAAATTAGCCAGGTACAATGGCTCACACTTGTAATTTCAGCAATATGTGAGGTTCAGGCTGGAGAATCACTTGAGCCTAGGAGTTCAAGACTAGCCTGGGCGACATAGTAAGACCCTACCCCTACAAAAAACAAAACTAAACTAAAAAATTAGCCAGGTGCGGTGGTGCATGCCTATAGTCCCAGCTACTTGGGAGGCTGTGTCAGGAAGATCACTTAAGCTTAGGAGTTCGAAGTTGCAGTGAGCTAGGATCTCATCACTGCACTCCAGGCTGGGTGACAACGAAAACTTGTCTTTAAAAAAAAAAATGGTCCAGTCCAGGCGAGAACCAACAGTCTAGATCCCGTGGAACAGAGATACAGAGAGGCACAGGGAGGTAACTAGATTTTCAAAATCCTGAGCATCCAGCCATATAAACTGACTGATCTGAAGCCCACCCTCCCCTGGGATAGATTTGCCCTCCTTGGTCTTCTCCATAACCTATAGGCAGATACCACACCCTAGAAAAAGACGAACAATTTCCTTGGAATAGGTCACCATCATATGCAGTTTTATAATTAGATCTAGAAATAGTGCAGACAACTCATGAGATTTGGGGATTTCTGAATGCTTGTGAAACTGTTTTGTTTTGTCTGTGGTTTCGCATCAACGTCTCACACCTGAAGACTATCTGTGGTTTTGCCAAGGCTTGGGGATCTTCTTCCACTGTTCATCATGGAAGACTCAGATTCTCCTCTACCTGTCACAGTTGGATAGGGACATGACAGTTCTAATTCTGAACACCGTGGCTGCAACGATTATGTGGTCCAGCGATTCCCAAACAACTTTTGAGTCTTATTCCCAGGGATATACAATGTAACTGTAGCGGGACTATAGAGAGATCATGACACTGACTCTATTATAGGAAGTGGCAACTTTTATTACCCTGGCTGGCACAACGGGCTCGAGGGGCTAATGCTTCCAGGTCAAGCCCCGCGGAACAGGAGAAGTGGGGTCTTATACCTTGTTTAGGTAAGGGAGGGGGTCGTGTTGAGTGATTACACATTTCCTTTAGAATCTTACAAGGTTGTACTCAGCAAAATTAGATTTTTCAAAGAACAAATGGTCTCCAGGAACTGCAGGGTTATCAACCATCAACTTCAGAAGAGGTGTTTTGGATAAGTCTGTGAATTAGTTACTCTTTTGCATTTCCATGACAGCCATCAGTCTCTAGTCATTTGGCCTTTTTCAAACAAAACCGGCCTGGCGCCTGTGGGTTTTAAAGCCTGCTGCTTTGCTTTCAAAAGGAAATACCTTTAACTGCTACCAGCCCCCCTTTCAGCCACAGGGTTAGTGGGAGACAATTTGTCATCCCAGGTGATTGCCATGGGGTCAACTGCTGACCCCGAAGCAGCTACTCATGTGTTTCTGTGTTCATTCACTCATTACACAAGAAATATATATTTGAGCATTTGCCCCATTCTGCTATATAACCAATCCCTTAGCAGTTGATGTTCATGTCTTCATGCTGGTGTGTTATTTCAGTGTCTTGGTCTGGGTTCCCCTCAGAAAGCACAGCCTGCAACAAAGGCTTTTGTAAAGGAAGGCTGTTTTGGAAGGTGATCGCAGCAGACAGGAATTGGGGACTGGAAGACAAAACAGGGAGGAAGGAAGAAAATGAGGTGACAGGATCTGTTTCATCTTCCATGATTACCCTGTCAGAAGCTGGGTGGAATGTACCCCAGAATTTCCAGTCTGAGGGAAGATAAAAGGAAACATTAACTCACAGAGTCCCATCCCCTTTGGTGAAGCACTGCCTCCTGGAGTGTTGACTCCTTCTCATTTCCAGGTTCTACAAGCTCAAATGCCAGGGTACTGTCTTAGAGATGCCAGGGCAGAAAGGGAGACACAGGGTTCAGGCATCGTTGGTTACACCTGCACTGAGCTGTAACTGCAGTGACTGATGTCAAAGATGGGCCAGAAGGTGAGAGACACATGCAGAAGACATCCAATAAGGTGTGCATGGAAAGGAAGGAACTGAGAGTAAAAGATATTTTATATTGTCAATATATAAATTTCATACGTTATCATTTTTAATATTCAACATATTTTTAAAATTGAATCAAATAGGAAGATTAATATCAAATTTGAAGAGTGTGTCTAAAACCCATCAGCTTTACAATGTGCCTACATGTCTCATTTCTAGAATCTTCTACCATTTCTGTGCCCATAAGATCTAGGAAACAATGACTACACAATAAATTTCATGATAACCATTTCAAGGCCACCGGATACAAGGAAGAAGTCAATAAAATAGTTATTTTGTGTCAGCTGTTTGGTGCTCAGATCAAAATAAAGGTCGGAATTAACTGTGAGTTGGGGCATAAAAAAATTTTGTGACCTCATGTCAGAAATTCTTATATTTTGTGCTTAAAAAATCAACTAGCTGCTGTTTGTAATCACTTCTGTACAACCATTTGTTCTCTATAAGTTAAACCAAAATTAGACATAATCGTCACCGTCTTTTCTTCTGTAACACTGGGTTTTTGAGGTTTCGGGGGCAGGCTTTTGAAGTGAAGATTATCATGAGGCAATTTACAGAATTATTAACGTGAATTTCAACAGCTGTATTGCTAATGCTTCTAGTCTTTAACAAATGATCTATTCAGGATATGGACCAAAGAACACAAGCTAAGAATAAAAGCCATGTGAAACCGCACAACGGTTAGAACCTTTAGGGGCGCACCGCACGGTGAAATTGACTGAGGCCAAGCCATGCGCATGCTCAGTTGAGCAACTCTCCACGCGTAGCGCATGCGTACGTGGCACCCACTCAGGGGCTCGTTCTAAGATGAAATAGGAGGTATTTAAATACTTTGTAAACAATGTTTATCATCGAAACTTTCCAAAATGTGCAAAAGTACAGAAACAAGTATAATAAGCCCTCAAACACTTCACCCAGCTCAAAACATTATCATGACCAGTCAGGCATCCTTTTTGCTCCTAAAGACTGGAAACCTGGGAAGATTTTCATGACCCTCTGAGGATTTGTGACCCGCTGGCTCTTTGGTTCACCGACCTTGTTCAATCCTCTCTTTATACAAGGGAATGCTATGCTTCTCCCATTCTCTCTGGCTATTTCTCGTGCTCACAGCAAATTAAGTGGACTCTGTCTATGATTTCAGCAACGGCGACATATAATCCCTGTGTTAAAGGATGGAATTTTCCAATGCAGAAGCTGCAGAAAGTGAACAGAGGAACCGTTGCCATGAGCAAAGGCTCCTCAACACAGTATCTCCAACTGTGCCACAAAGCCACCCAGCGTTTGGATGAAAGTGAAAAAATATCTGACAATTGAGTGATTGTTCTCACTCTACAAGCAACCCCACTATTTCTAAGCCCTCGATGGGCTGTACTGGCAGCATGCAGACATCGCCTAGGTCTTCCAACAGTGGCAGCCAGCGAGCTCAGGGGCAAAGGGGAAAGAGCCTGTTGTTTCCCACAGATCAAGATCTGACAGGAGGATTCCAGTCATCAGAACTTTTTCTCCCAAAACAAAGAGGGAGTTGGGCAGGGCAGCCTCTCACCTTGTCTCATTTGTTCACAAAGAACCCAAAGCCAGCAACATGGATCAGCTTCTTGGTTTTTGTTTGTCCAACTGCTTGCCTACTACTCTAGAAAAACAACAGCGGTCTGCCAAGAATCTACAGTCCCCTCAATCCCAAAATAATGACTAGTCTATCCAGTGTCTCTATCCAAGGAATTGTTGGTTCCTACACAAGAAAACCCTTTGGGGTGAGAGTCAGGAGTCCAAGAAAAGGCATGTGCTTATTTTTGCCATTTTCTGGACTCTGTCCACAGTTTGGAAAAGAAGAGAAATCTATTTTTGACAGCAGCTGTTCAGGTTTCAAATAACATCAGCCCATGATGTTGATTCCAAATTTTGCTTCACTTTGAGACTTTATGGTCTCCTTCTATGCTACTGCTCCCAGTACACACACAGCCTCACACTCACATTCCGTTTTCTTGGCAAATATGAGCTAAAGTTTTGGAATAGATTAAAGATTTAATGCCTCCATTTCCATATGACACCTTCCATCTTTTAAAAACTAATAATAGACTGGAGTGTCAAGTGGAAAGTTTGATAGTTTCATTCAGATTACAGTGCTTCTAAGACTGGGCACTTATTTAATGCACTTAGTCATTAAAGAAGGAATTATGTGCTCATGAGATATGAGAGGAAAAAAAGGCAACACGAGGGGTAAGCAAAAAGGAAGGGAATCACATGGTAGTTTTGGAATATTACAGTGGATATATTATTGCACATTAACCATGAGACTGAAAGCAGGGATCAAACATAAGGTTCACTGGGATCTTGTGAAAACTAACAAGTATTTTAGTGTCACTGACAATCTAATTACCACATCTGCATACAGACTCCAAAATTACTTCATGTGGCCATTCCTTGCTTGAAGGGAAGAATCTGCATTTCATTGTTTTAAAGAGAAGGGAGGAAAAACTATACTTCTAATAGTCATGGAAGCATTTGAAATCCAGAGTTCAGTCTGTCTTTTAGTTAAGAGAAAAAAGAACAGCACATCATTTTACCAAAATGATTCCTAACATGAAAGAATGGAGTTGTTTTTGCCCTTAATTCATTTCAAAGGCAAATAAAATTACTCTTCTTCAAAGCCTTAGGTTGAATTGTTCATCCAAAGTAAAATAAAATTACAAAAACAAAGGAGCTTGCCCTCCCCTCCTCATCTCTGCTTAGCATCCACCCACCTTCTCCCACTGGAGCCCTTGGTGGACACGCTTATGCCACCTTATCTTCTTCTAGCCATTTGCAGACAAGGCTTCTCACCACCAGTAGCTACCTTGACCTATCATTGAAGCACTTAATCAGTGTTTTTGAATGACTGAGTGTGTTTAGGAATTATAAGACTCTAGTTGTATATATCTAATTAACCTCTTTTTATAAAAATAAGAGAGATGGGGTGAAAGAAATAAAAGTCACAGTTGTAAGTTAAGTATTAAACTTCATTAGACATCAAAATAACAAAAATATTAAACTACAAGGAAATTGAGTTAGAACCTCCAAAGGGTGACCAACTTGTCAGTATGCCCACTTTAGGACTGTAAGTCCCACATCCTTGGAAACTCCTCAGTCGTGGGCAAACCTTAGGACATTTGGTTTCCCTGCAGGCTGCTAATGACTCTTAGAGACCAAAATCCAAGTGCTGACTTAGTTGGAAATCAGCAAGATTAGGGAGGGCTCATTACAAATGCTCATGATACACCCTGTACCTGCCCTACTGTGAAGCTCCATCTCAGCCTCCTGTTTATTTCCTTCACTGCACTTAAAATAACATGAACAGTGTTCTGTTTAATCATTTATTGTTTGTTCTCCTTACTCAGTGTGATCTCCATGTGGGTAGGGAAGTCATCTAACTTGTTTCCAACTGTAGCCCTAGAACATTCCCAGCAAACAAAGGATGTTCAAGAAACAGTTCTTAAGTGCAGAACTGTCTCTCCCAAATTACAGAATCTAGCAGAATTACTATATTTTACTGATTTTAAGATGCACCGTTTTCCACAATCTAACATTCCTGAAATCCAGATGCATCTGCATCAATGGTGTATTTCAAAAGCCAGCAGCCAAGTGGCAGGTATGACATTGCTGCCACTGCCTTTGCGTATGCATCTGCTTGGTCATAGTTGTTCACATTGTCATCACTTCAGTTGAGACACGTGCGTTTGTCAGTTTAGCATGAGAATTTAACTGCCATTTAGAAATGTACTCAAGAAGATTTCACTATGATTCAGCCTTGAAACAACAAGCTATTTTATACTCAGAAAGGCAAAGAAGCCAAGCAGTAGGATGTAAATGTGATATTAGTGAAGAATATTTGTCACAGAAGGAATGATCATGAGTCCATATTTTCTTGCAAAGGAGCAACTGAGTGCATTAGAAACCTCAGAAAGTAAGATACGCACAAGTTGGACAAGCTGTGTTACTTTCTATTGCCAAGATATTTGTTTCATTGCCAAATCCCTCAGAAAGATGAAGATTAATTTAAAAGGAACCTGTTGTGATTGATTCATATGTCATTCATGACTGTCATTAAAGGCATTCATCACATCTACTAGCAGTGTTTTGCTTTTCTTATTAGTGTATAAAATAATGGCTGGTCTTACCACTAAGGGTATCTTAGACTTGACTTAATGAAATATAGGTATTCCCAGTCTTCTATTCAGGTCTCTGAAACAGTTCTCCAAGAGACTGTCAAGGAGATTGCTGGCACATGGCAGGGTCAGTGAAGTGTAGCAATGCATTCAATCTGAACAACTTTTCTAGAACCTTCTGATGATTGAATTCTAAACTGGCCCTTACTCCTGGCTAGGAATGTTGGCCTTGTGGTTCTAGTATCAATTTTAGTTTTCAGGTTCCTGTAAATTTCCTATGGTGCCCCCTAAAGCCAGTACCTTGTTGAACTTGTCAGTTCTGCCCCTTACCCCAGACTTCCTGCTATGCTGAATGATGCCTAGTTTTAGGATCTCATTAGTATCCCAGCACCATCCTTACTAAGTCCTGTCACATACTAGAGTTTGATAAATCTCATACACTAATTCCAATGTGTACTTCATTAACAGTTCTCCACCATCTTTGGTGACAATAGCTGCATAGTTCTGGAGAAAAGATTTGTGTATATAACTGTGTTTCCTCTACAGGACAGAAGCAGGAGAAGTGTTCAGAAACAGTGCAGTTACCACAACAAGAGACAAAACTTGGTTAGTGTCTCAAACAGAAAAGTACAGTTAGGAAAGTCATTAGAGAGAGTTCTGCTCATAATTATCAATAGCGATTATATTGGATTTTAAAAGTGTCCATTTTCTTAAAGTTTTAGAGTTTCTTGATGCATTGTTATATATTTAAGTCATTTCATAGTTTGTTCATCTTTTTTCAATTCAGCAAATAATTGAATGACTACTACAAGAGACATCAAAAAGTTAACAAAAAATGTGTATTATGAAAAATAACTATGCACAGATTTCTTTCTTTTTTTTTTGCACCAAAACAAACTCAAACTAAATTCTTATGTCTGAACAGGATCTAGTTTGAGACACTTGAGAAGCATAAGACCTCAGTTTGAAGAGTCACATAAATTCTGCTTTCAAAACAATGTAAATTCTGCTAAAAGTGAAGCAAGAACAAACATCAAATATATGTGAAGCTTGGGTAGAAGACTGGTGAAATTATTGGTGTTTAAAAAAAAAAATTTATAAGGATAATTCCATAAAAGAAATGAGCATTTTAAAAAGAGACAAGACAATGTTGAAAATGAAGCCCACAGTGGCAGACCATCTACATCAATTTGTGAAGGAAGAAATTAATCTTGCTTGTGTCCTAATTGAAGAGGACTAACTATTGATAACACAAACAGTAACCACACCATAGATATCTCAATCGGTTCAGCATACACAATTCTGACTAAAAAATTTAAATTGAGCAAAACTTCCACTTGATAGGTGCCAAAACTATTGTGCTCAGATCAGCTGTAGAAAAGAACAGAGACTTCAATGAAAATTTTAAACAAGTGGGATCATGATCTTGATGTATTTCTTCAAAGAATTGTGAAACATGGCTTTACCATATGATCCTGAACACAAATTACAATCAAAGTAATGGCTACCAAGAAGTGGAAGTGATCCAGTCATATTAAAAGTGGAACAGTCAAGAACAAAGTTTGTGGCAACATTTTTTTAGGATGCTTAAGGTATTTTGCTTGTTGGCTTTCTGGAGGGCCAAAGAGCAATAACTTCTGCTTATTATGAGAGTGTTTTGAGAAAGTTAGACAAAGTTTTAACAGAAAAACATCCAGGAAAGCTTCACCAGAGAGTCTTCCTTTATCATAACAATGATTCTGTTCTTCTTCTCATCAAACAAGGGCAATTTTGCAAGAGTTTTGATGGGAAATCACTAGACATCTACCTTACAGTCTTTATTTGGCTCTTTCTAGCTTCTTTTGTTTCCTAATCTTAAAAAATATGTAAAAGGTATTCATTTTTCTTCAGTTAATAATGTAAAAGCAAACAAACAAACTGACATAGTTACATTTGTAGGACCCTCAGTTATTTAGAAATGAACTAAACAGCTGGTATCATTGCTTTAAAAAGTGTTGATCTCGATGGAGCTTATACTGAGAAATAAAATTTGTATTTTAATTTTTATCTTTTAATTTCATTTTTCCAAAAACTTTTTGAAGTTCTCTTTTATGTGCCAGTCTGCTCTACTAGGTGTGGGACATAGAAGGATAAACAAAAAAAGCCAGGTGTGGTGGCTCACGCCTGTAATCCCAGCACTTTTGTGAGGCCAAGCTGAGAGGATTGTCTGAGCCCAGGGCTGTGAGATGAGCATGGGTAACTTGGCAAGACCTTGTCTCTACAATAAATCATAAAATTAGCCAGGTGTGGTGGTGCACACCTATAGTTCCAGTTACTTGGAAGGCTGAGGCAGAAGGATTGTCTAAACCCAGCAGGCTGAGGCTGTGGTAGCCATGATTATGCCCTGCACTCCAGCTTGGGCAGCAGAGTGAGACTCTGACTCAAAAAGAAGGAGGAGGAGGAGGAGAAAAAAACACAATTTGTACACAGCATATGGCATAGATTGAGGAGACTCTGACTCAAAAAGAAGAAGAAAAAGGCACAATTCATACAGAACATATAGCATGGAGACTGACTCAAGGAGAAGAGCAAGACAAGAAGGAGAAGAGAGAAGGGAGAAAGGAAAAAGGAGAAGGAGAAGAAACAAACAAACGAACAAAAGACACAATTCCTACAAAGCACATAGCATGGAGCAGGATTTTTAACTTGGGGCCCATGACCCCCCCTCCAAGTGGTTCATAATTAGAACTCAGTAGTCTAAGGAATTTGAATGGGAAACAATTACACCATTATCTTCACTAACCTCTTACTCCTAGAAATCATTGCTTTTTTCTGTCACTAGTTTCATCTTTTTGAGAATTTCATGTAAGTTGAATCATACAATATGTAGAACTTTTGTGATTGGCTTCTTTTACTCAGCATAATACCTTTGAGATTCATCCAAGTTGTTGTGCCAATAGTTCATTCCTTTTTATTGCTAAATTGAATAGTATTCCATTGTAGGAATGTACCATGGTTTATTTACCCAATCACACATTGAAGGACATTTGGATTGTTGGTGATTAGGAATAGAGTTGCTATAAACATTCATGCACAGGTTTTTGTGTGAACATAAGTTTTCAGTTCACTTGGGACTGCCGGGTCATATGTTAAGTGTGTGTCTAGCTTTGTAAGAAACTGCCTAGCGGTTTTCCTGAGTGGATGTGCAATTTTGCATTCCCATTGGCAATGTATGAGAGTTTCAGTCGCTTTGCATCATTGTGAGCATAGTATGGTCAGTATTTTTTTTTTTTTTTTTTTGAGTTGGAGTCTCACTCTGTCACCCAGACTGGAGTGTAGAGGCTGCTCCCAGCCACCGCAGCCTCAACCTGCTGGGCTCCGGCGATCCTTCTGCCTCAGCCTTCCAAGTAGCTGGAACTACAGGAGTGCGCTACCACACCCGGCTAATTTTTTGATTTACTGTAGAGATGAGGTCTCGCCAAGTTGCCCAGGCGGGTCTCGAACCCGTGGGCTCAGGCAATCCACTCACCTCAGCCTCCCAAAGGCGCGGGATTACAGGCTGAGTCACCAAGCCCGGCTGGTGAGTTTTGATCATGTGTTTTTTACAGAATTTGCCCATTTTATCTAAATTATCAAATTTGTGAGCAGAGTCTGTAATGATAACTCCTCTTTCATTCCTGATATTGGTAATTTGTGTTCTCTCTCTCTCTTTGCCAATCTCACTAAAGGTTTTTAAATTGTATTGAACACCTTAAAGAACAAAAATTGGTTTCATTAATTTGTCTATTGTTTTCAAAATTCTTTTCATATTCATTGATTTATGCTCTTATCTTTATTATTCTCTTTATTTTGCTTGTTTTGGGTTTATTTTGATCTTCTTTTTCTAATTTCTTAAGGTAGCTGCTAAGAATATTGGTTTGATACCTTTCTCCTTTCTAATATGAGAATTTTAATTTGTATCCCACAAATTTTGATGAATACATCAATATTACCACATTCATTCAGTCCAAAATATTTTCTAATTTCCTAGAGATTTCCTCTTTGATCCGTGGATTATTTACAAAATTACCCAACAACCCAAATGGCCTTCAATGGGTGATTGGGTAAATGGGCGACTGGGTTTAATTTCCAAGAGTTGGCAAATGTTCTTATAATTCTGTTATTGCTTTCTAGTCCATTATAGTCAAAGAACACACTTTGTATTATTTCGATTCTTTAAATTTGTTAAAAATTTGTTTTATACCCAGGATATGGTCCATCTTGGTGAAAGCTCCATGTAAATTTGAGAAGAATGTGTATTCTGTTGTTATTGGGTGGAGTGTTCTACAAAAGTCAGTTAGAACCACTTGTTTGTAGTTTGTTCAGTTTTCTATACTATGTCCATCTGACTTTCTGTCTTTTAAGTTCTGTTGATTACTGAAAGAGGAATGTTGATGTCTCCAACTGCAATTATGATATTGTATATTTCTTATTTCAGTTCTGTGAGTTTTTGCTTCATGTATTTTCAAGCTCTGTTGTTTGGTATATACACATTTAGGATTGTTGTATCTTCTTGATGAAAAGTACTATGGTTTGTCCCTTTTCATCCCTAGTAATTTTCTTTACTCTGAAGTCTGTCTGAAATTACTATAGTCACTCTAGCTTTCTTTGGATTAATGATGTATATCTTGTGACTATATATGTGTGTGTGTGTGTGTGTGTGTGTGTGTGTGAAGAAAATATATATATTTCTTTACTTTTGACTATATATTTCTTTACTTTGACTAAGTCAATAAATATATATTTATTTACTTTTAGCATACCTGTGTCATTATACTTGAGATGTGTTTCTTGTAGACAGTATATAATTGAGTCACTTTTATTTATTAATTTATTTTGAGTCAGAGTCTCACTCTGTTGCCCAGGCTGGAGTGCAGTGGCATACTCACGGCCACTGCAGCCTCAATCTGCAGGGTTCAGGCGATCCTTCTGCCTCAGCCTTCCAAGTAGCTGGAACCACAGGTGCATGCCACCTCACCTGGCTAATTTTTTGGATTTATTGTAGAGATGATATCTCGCCACACTGCCCAGGCTAGTCTTGAACCTATGGGCTCAGGCAGTCCTCTCGCCTCTGCAATTAAGTCACTTTTAAAATCCATTCCAAAAAATTATCTTTTAATTGGTGTCTTTAGTCTATTATATTTAATGTCATTACTGAATTTTTAAAAATTTAAATCTACCATTGTATTATTAGTTTTTTTTTTGCTTGTTTTGTTTTGTTTTTGAGTTGGAGTCTCACTCTGTCACCCAGACTGGAGTGCAGTGGCCGCTCCCGGCCACCGCAGCCTCGACCTGCTGGGCTCCAGCGATCCTTCTGCCTCAGCCTTCCGAGTAGCCGGAATTACAGGCATGCGCCACCACGCCTGGCTGATTTTTTTGATTTATTGTAGAGATGAGGTCTTGCTGCCCAGGCGGGTCTCGAACCCACGGGCTCAGGCAATCCACTCACCTCAGCCTCCCAAAGGCGCGGGATTACAGGCTGAGCCACCGAGCCAGGCCGTATTATTAGTTTTATGTTTATCTCTCCATTTTTAGTTTCTGTGTTTTCCCTATGCTTGTCTTGTTTTAGGTTATTTGCTTTTTTTTCGTTTTCTATTTTATCTATTGAATTTTCACTAAATATCTCTTTATGCAATTTTAAGTGTTGTTCTATGGATTAAAATATACATTTTTTACCTTTCACGATTTATATAGAATCAATATTTTACCACTTCTAGTGATATATTACCACCATATAGGTTCCTTTACCCTTTTTCCTTAATGTTGTGGTTGTCTTATTTGTTACATCAACATATCCCACTAGACAATGTTATAATTTTTGCTTTTGACCATCAAACATATTTTTAAAAACTCAAGAAGAGACAAATAGTCTATTATATTTGTTCAGGTACTTACCACTTTCGTTGCTCTTCCTTTATATCTTTTTTGATATTCTAACTTTCTTTCTAGTATCATTTCCCATCTGCCTGAAGAACTTCCTGTAGCAAAAATGCTGGTGACAATGCCTCTTAGTTTTCCTTCACCTAGAACGTCTTTATTTTATCTTCATTCCTAAAGGATATTTTTACTGAATATAAGATTGTGGTTTGAAGTTCTCTTCTTCCAGAACTTTAAAAATGCTCTATTTCCTTCCAAAGAAACTTACAGCTATTTGAATCATGTTGAAGTAAAGTGTTGTTTTTCTGGATGGTGTAAATATTTTTTTATTTAGTTTTCAGCAGTTGGATAAGACTGTGTGTATGGGCATGGATTTCTTTGGGTTAATCCTATTTGGGATTTCCTGGACTTCCTAAATCTGTAAGTTAATGTTTTTCTCTAAATTTGGGAAACTTTCAGCTGTTATTTCTTTGAATTTTTTTATGCACTACATTCTTTTTTTTTTTTTTTTACTTTTAATTTTTTTTATTTTAAAGATGTGAAATACAATTCAGGGTTAGGTATACAAATGTTCATTATGCAGATACTCTTGTTGATGAGGTGTGTCCCCCTCTCCTGGCAGATTCCCACTACTGCCAACTCTGCATCCCCCGCTCCCCCTGGCAGTTTCCTGCTACTGCCAATCTTTTTCTTAATAGTATTGTGATAATTGTTCAAGGTTCACTTATGAGTGAGAACATGTGATACTTAGTTCTTTGTTTCTGTGATAGATCACTCAATAGCATAGACTCTAAGTCTATCCAGGTTGCTGTGAAGTTCATGATTTTGTCCTTCTTTATGGCTGTGCAATATGTATCGTGCATATGTACCACATTTTTTTAACTCAGTCCTCTTTCAATGGACAGCATGGTTGGTTCCATGTTCTTGCTACTGTGAACAATGCTGCAATAAACATATGTATGCACCACATTCTTTCTCTTTTCTTTCTAGCACTCCTATACAAGGTTGTTAGACATTTTGATATTTCCCCACAAGTTCATGAAGATCTGTTCTTTGTTTTTTTCAATCTTTTTACTCTGTAGTGTTCAGATTTCATAATTTCTCTGATCTATATTGAAGTTCACTGACTCTTTCCTTTGTTATCTCCATTCTGCCATTGAACCATCCAGTGATATTTTTTTCCACACTATTTCTCATTTCTAAAATTTCCTTTTGACTCTTTTTTGTATCTTCTATTTCTTTTCTAACACTTTTTATCTTTTCATTTATTTCCAGAAAGTTTGCCCTTACATGTTAGAGTAGTTTCATAATAGCTGCTTTATTTTCTGTGTCATCTCAGCATTGGCATGTTGATTGCCCTTTTCCATACTAATTGAGATTTTTCCAATTCTTCATATGTGTTGAGTCACTTTGGGTTGTATCCTGGACATTTGGATGATTATAAGACTCTAGGTCTTGTCCGAATCCTATAGAGAATTTTGGGTTTTTTGGTTTTAAAGGAGGGGATCTATCTAACTGAATTTGCATCATAAGTTCTAACCAGTCTTCTATGGGTGGTGGTTCCCAACAACAGTTCTGTGTTCTGAGACTTCAGATCTGTCCCTGTGTACATGTATACTATCCAGTGACCAGTCTTGGACCTGGGCAATGATTTATTTTGTAGTTCAGTTCTCAAAGTTTATGATATGTTATTTAGGGTAAGGTCTATTCTTGTGCATCTCAGGGGTGAGCCCAGAATTTCATGAACAAATAGGATTACTTTCCCTAGTTCTTCCCACTCTTTGGTACTTTCCAGTTCCCAGGAGCTCAGCTTTTTGGCCTTCTGGCCAGAAAACTGGGGCTTTACTTAGTCTGTTCTGCTATGCATTTCCCACAACTGTATCTGTGTCCAAAAACAAGTGGTGGGAGAACAGAGAGGGGGAAAAAAAGCATGGGGGATTTCCCCCCACCCTCTTGGGACTGCAACTCCTCTGCCACAGAGAAGATTCTCCTCCCTCAGAGTTTTAGACTTCTGAGAGTGCGTGTGCCCCTGCTACCACAGGATTGCTTGGGTTCTGGGACACAAGAGAATAGAGAAAAGAAAAAGCAAAATAAAATAGAGAATTTCTCTACTCTTTCTAAGTATTAGGAGGGCTCTATTCTGCTTCCTCAAGCCAACTAGAGGGCTTCTCCTGGGGCTCTCTCTGCTTGCACGAGTACCCGCTTCTCGATTTCAGGTTACACTGAATCCAGGACAGGTGATTCTAGAAAGGAAAACATGGTAACCCACTACCAATTCAGCAGTACTTAAGAGTCTATCATCTTTACCAGTTTGCCAGCCACCATTTGCTATTCAGAGTCTTCAAGTAGCTATTCCATGCATTCCTGTGTGGAATTAGCATTCTCAGGCAATTAACATTCACTGGGAGACAAGGTAGAGTGAGCTTACTCCATCTTGCTCTGAACCAGAACCCAATGTGTTTTATGTTATGCATTTAAAAACAGTGCTAACAAAAGATTCATAGGTCTCATCAGCTGCCGAGGAGGGTTCATGGCACAGAAATGACCTTTAGCCAAAAGGGAGGAGCAGATATACCAGTAATCATTTGCAAACCAGTATTGTACATGTTCAGGAAAAGCAGTTAGGGGTCTTTGGGAGCTCTTGAGGAACATCTAGCTTATTCTGGGTTCAGGAAAGCTTCCCAGTGAGCCTGGGAGGATGAGTGCTCTTGGCAAACCAAAAGGCATGCTCATGAGCCAAAAAAGTGCCAGAACATTGAAAGCGTGGGTTATTGCAAGTAGTTCAGAGTGTCCAGGATGTGAATTTCTATGAGTTCTTGAGACCATGCAGAGAAGAGAATCACATTGTTTTATTAGATAGTACTAGTAAACTATTACATTCAGTGAAATTCCAAATCTACTGGAATCTGTCATCTTGATGATATCCATTGTAGAATCCAATTCCAGAACTCTATCTCAGTTCTATACATAGACTCTGCTATGTAGGCATTTAACATGTGAATAAGGAATTCATTCATTTAGTATGCTTGGCAACAAACTCTGTTTGTGATGCATATACCATTGGATAGCTACTTTAAGTTGCTACTTCAGAGATCAAAAATTCAATGAGAAGACTGGAAGCAAAATATAGAAATGAAGAATACAAAAGAATAAAACAGCCAAACGAAAAAATGTTAATTCCATCTTTATATTATTATAAACTATAAGAACAAATAACTGCAAATAACTGACATATTTGGTATAATGTATTTCTCTGTGCTCTTTGAATAATTCAAATTTGTCAGAGCTTGAGGGAGAGCACAGAGATAAATATGATGGAATGGATAAAACATGTTTAGAAATAAAAAAAAGATCTAAATTCCCATGGAAGGTAAATCCAGTGTGTAATAACATGATTCAAATCTCCATAGGAAAGCACACATAGAACTGTTGCGAAAAATCCAGTGGCCTTGCTACAGAGACTGTGAGCTGAATCTGACCTCAGGCATAGAACTCATTTCCTCACCATGAAATAGAAGGATATTTGGGGGGGGAAAGGGAAGAAAAAAAAGACCCTACATCCACACCATTATAGAGTTGTTCACCAAAAACATAATTGACTAAGGAGAAAATAAAAATAGGTAATAAAGAAGTAGCTCATTTAACTTAGCTTAAAAAAGATTTGGTGCCACCCTAGGCAACACAACTTGCTTGAAAATCAAAGTGAGGACAGAGAATACATGAGGGAAGCTTCATTCAGGCACTCAGCTTTTATCAAGCATCTACTATAAGCCAAGCCTGCACTAAGTTGTAGGGGTGTGTTATAGACCGAATTGTGTCCCTCTAAAAATCATATGTTGAAGCCCTAACCCCTGGTAGCTCAGAATGGGACTATATTTGGGGATAAAGCTTTTTTTTAAAGGTAATTAAGGTTAAATGAGGTCACTGGAGTGGGCCTAATCCAATCTGATGTCCTTAAATGAAAAGGAAACTTGGACACAGAAAAAGACACAAGGATGTGAGCACACAGAAGAAAAACCATGTGAGAACACAGCAAGAAGGTTGCCATCTGCAAGCCAAGGAGAGAAGCCTCAGAAATCAAACCTGCTGACACCTTCATCTGGACTTCCAGCCCCCAGTACTGTGAGAAAAGACATGTCTGTTTTCAGCCTGCAGTCTGAGTGGCATCTTGTTATGGAACCTGAGCAAACTACAACAGGTATACAGGTAGACAGAGCTCACAGACTTGTGAGGAAACCAACTTGGGAACAAGTAGTAACAATAACAAGAAAAGGCAGCAGGGTGACATGCAAGCCTGAGAGTCGAAAAACAGAGAATAAAGGGAAAAGAGAAGTGACTCCAGCAAATAATCAAGAGGGTCGAAGGATAAACTTAACTTCAAAACTGCCCACACTGCTACTTCCTCTAATAGCTGGATTCATCCTGGAATCCCTCAGACTGAAAATGCCATCTTGGGGTCAACCTTGGAGTTGGAAACTGGCCAGGGGTTTGGAATCCTCTTGCCATCTAGGTGTAAACCATCCCCAAGCAATTAGCACCAAAAGGTGCATAGTGTCACAGTTGATATCTATCCCTTAGCCTTACACTTTCTCATGATGGTTCCAGTAAACAAGCTGATCATAATGATCAAAGAGAGAAATCATCTCAGAACATAGAGCAAAAATTCAGCGAAGTGAAAATCATGAATAAAAATAGAAAAGCCAGGAAATTCAGATTCAAGAATACTTGCTGCTGGAGGAATATTGGCTGTTGAATATTGAATATTAGGAGTTCCTTTAAAAGAGAGGAAAAACATGTGGAGAAACAAACTTGACAAACAGAAGAAAATGCTTCTTAGCTTAATAAAAAACCATCCAGAATGCATACTGTAAGGACCAAGCAAGATTAACAATACTAATAATAATTTGAAAAGCAAAAAAGAGAATCACACTTGGACACAATCTGGTGAAATTCCAAAACTCCAGCTACCAGACAATGAGAACAAAATACCATAATTTTGTTACACAGCTGAGCTCAAAACCAGACAGAGAGCCCAGAAGCAAAGGGATAACATAAGGCTCTAAGCTGTAGTTAAAGTCTCAAAAACAGTCCAAGGCCCAGCAAAGTCAAATATAGGTCTCATCATCTGGGCAGGGGTTCTGGGTCTATACAGGAAGAACAGCCCAGACTGGGAAGGAGCCACTGGCATAAAAATAAGAGTTATCCACAGCAACTTGGCTCTTGAAACTGAGCTAGAAGAACTCTACCCACAGACCCAGGAAGTTTGCCTCAGACCTGGCTCCTGCCATGAGCCATGGATGGCAAAAGAATGACCCGTGAGTAATCAGAATGAATGAATATGTTAAAAAGCTTCCTTCTGTCCATGTGTTCAGAACATATGGGAGTGTAGGTGCAAAATCACATCTCCTGAACCTTTTACCTAATTACTAAGTCGAACTGTACCAACAAGAACTGAAAACAGCTGCATGTTCCTGTGCTCCCTGCTTCTGCACTCAGAGAAAAATATGATGGAAGACTCAAAACCACACTGCAACTGATTCCACCATTACCCCATGCTACTCTGCCAGCCCCAGGTCAAGAGCATCCTGCATGAGGTGACACATTTCTGAAAATACCACCGCCACACCAGCTAGGTGGTGGATCTTATGCATTTCAGAAACTGGAACACACTGAAGAAAACCTGGCTCCAAGGACAGAAGAGCTGGGGGCTTTTCAAAAAGTATTGTAGTTCTTCACACCTCGGTTTCCTCCTCTGAAAATGGAAATGATAACAACTAATTTAAAAAGTTTTCATGCAATACATAGAATAGTAACTACAACAAACAAATGAGTATTATGATGATAATGATATGTATAAACAAGTTCCTTAATTTGAAGCAAAATAAACAAACAAAAAACCATCACCTCAGTGGTTTCAATATCTTGCTAGAATTCCTGACAAGGTTTGTAATTTACAGACAAAAGTTCAGTGCCTTGGGATAAAAAGTATGATCACATGATGCCTGCCTGGATGAGGGCACTATCCCTGCTGCCTTTAATGCTATGGCCATGTGGCTACATGAGTGGCAAGTTCTATGTACGAGGTGGAAACATGTAGGCCCAGCCCACCCTGCCTGACCCTTAGAGATGGCCAGAGTGCAGTTGGAGACACATCCTGCATGAACATCCAAAATGTCTGTGTTTTCTCCCTCCTGCAGGAAGAAGTCCTGACTTGTCTCAGTCCTCACACAACCATATCCCCTGGGGAAGCAAAATTCAGAAGTCCCAACAACAAGCTGAGATTGTGTTCACATCCTCTGCCATCGCCCAAAGGAGCTTAACCCTCCCTTTTAAATTGTAGCCCTATTGAGATATATTTCATAGGCCAGATAGTCACCTATTTAAAATGTACAATTCCGTGGCTGTTTAATCAAAGAGGTTTCAAGTATCACCACAATCAATTTTAGAACCATTTCATCACCCCAGACGGGAACCCACAAGCTGTCACTCCCCACCACCTCCAAACACCCTCACTAATCTATTTTCTGTCCATGGATCTACCTTTGGCACATCTCATATAAATGGAATCATACAATATGTGGCCCGTTAGGACTGGCATCCTTCACTTAGCATGATGTTCTCAAGGTTTATCCATGCTGTAGCATGAATCAGTACCGCATTCCTCTTTATTGCCAAGTAACATTCCATTATGTGTATAGACCACATGTTATTTACCTATTTATCGGTTGATGGTTATTTGGGTTGTCTTCACTTTGGACTATTATGAATAATGCTGCTATGCATATTAGTGCACAAGTCTTTGTGCGGACATGTTTTTCAATTCTCCTGGGTATATATACCTAGGAGTGGTATATATACCACTGGGTTATACAGTAACTCTATGTTTAACTTTTTGAGGAACTGCCAAACTGTTTTCCAAAGCAGCTGCACCATTTTTACATTTCCATCAGCAGTGTATGAGGGTTCTGATTTCTCCACATTGGGAGGATGCTTTTTAAAGCAACTGACGAGCAATTGAACTGCAAAAAAATGGGGTATTTGGCATTCCCAACTGTTTCCTGGAGAGCATTACAAATTGGTAAAGATTTGCCTTCCTTTCATTTGTACAAATCAAAACAGAAGCAACAGGGTTTGATCAAGTCTCTTCCCCTCAATTATGGGGATTTTGGGCAAGGCATGTGATTCCATTTTGTCTACTAGAAATGAAGATAAAGGTATCTGCACCCCTATTTAAGTACCTACTTAGTCCAGCACTGCAGAACACATGGTTAGGAAACAGTAAGAAATGTGGATTTACACCTAAGAATTAAGAGTTTAGAACATATAAAAAGGCTTCATGTGAAATACAAGCAGATTTTTGTTTTTTTTCAAGATAGGGTCTCGGCTCTGTTACCCAGGCTGGACTGCAGTGTTGCCATCATAGCTCACTGCAGCCTCGAACTCTAAGGCTCAAGGGATTCTCTCACCTCAGCCTCCCAAAGCACAAGGATTTCAGCACATGCCACCATTCCTGGCATATGTTTAAATTTTCTGTACAGACATGTTTTTGTTGTGTTATGCAGGCTGGTCTCAAGATCCTGGCTTCAAGCAATCTTCCTGCCTTGGCCTCCCAAGACCTGGAACTACAGGTGTGAGGCACTATGCCCAGCCTTTTTGCAAGCCTGCTTGAACAAGTAAGGAACCTCCCTGATTCCAAGAAGAAAGGTTTTCCTTGTCCTCTTTCCAGCCATAAGAAAGCAAAGACCAGCAGGAACCAAGGTTGCTGTAACCAAAGACTGTACCAAAATATCCTGAGTGGGAAACAATGTTTTCAGCTGATTTGAATACAAAGGCAGAGAAGAAAAATGAATAGTTAGCTCGAACTTCTCAGAAGTCCAACAATCATGCTCTGCAGGATATTTCAGCCTCGGAGAGAACCATGAACACCTGGGGAGATGGATTTCGGGTGCGATGTATAGGTTTGGTCATGCCTTGAATCTTGTGTCCATTTGAGTTGAGTTGACAGAGTTTATACAGAGAGTTCTTTTGAATGTAAAATGTAATTCTGTTAGTCATAGGCAAAAAATCACCATGGTTCAGACAGAATGACTGACAGGATGCTACATCTTTTTTCCACAATCAACTCCAGGGGCAGGGCGAAGGAGTATTCTTTTATGTATTTCTTCCCCTATGCAAGTCAAAATGCCAGGCAGTAGAATAATAAAATTAAATATGCCGTAATGGAAAAAACCAATTCCACTATAAATAAGCTTTATTACTCCATCTGAGAAAGAAGAAAGGGAGCCGGATACTGTGTGTGTCTTCCCTTTTAAAACCAAACTGTAATCAAAGGCAAACAGGCTCAAAAACACAACAGAGATAAAACTGGAATTTGCAGCTGTGATTGAGACATAGAGGG
Organism: Cephalopachus bancanus; assembly: GCA_027257055.1. Classification (NCBI taxonomy): domain Eukaryota; kingdom Metazoa; phylum Chordata; class Mammalia; order Primates; family Tarsiidae; genus Cephalopachus; species Cephalopachus bancanus. The sequence continues at coordinate 651,676 of JAPVLO010000260.1, read as the reverse complement.
AAGCAACCCCCATACAAAACGCCCAGCAGCATGGCGCTGTGTTTTATTCAGTAGATGCCTCTGAGAAGCTCACATCCCTTGAGTGGGAGCCCCAAATATTCCACAGTGGGGACCAGCAGGCAGGAGTCTGTATTTGCTAGGCGGCAGCACAGATTAGCAGGCTAAGAGTAGGAAGCAGGAGTGGAGTTTAGCCATCTGCAGGTCATCCTCCAAGAGGAAAACGAGCCCCGCAGGTCCAGAGACTGCAGGCGCTGTATGCTGCTTTCTGCAGCTTGAGAAGGTAGGTCAGGTCCGCCTCTGCTTAGACTGTGTCCTCAGAAAGTCCCAGACTGAGTTATTTATGCCCTACATGTTGGTGTCTGAGGCTGCCCTGTGCCTCTGTGCATGGGACAGAGTAGGCTGTGTGTGTGTAACCTCACTTAGGCACTCAGACCCTCTGGTTGTATCACCCAAATAATTTGCATGGTAGTTGGACTTCTCATGACTTCTATTATTTGTGCCTCTCATCCTGGAAATCATTGAGCTTGGCCCAAAGTGTTGGTCCCTCTAGTTACCTGTTCTTTCCTAGACCCTCGGTCCCTGCAGCTCTGCAGGGTTTCCTTCTTTCCCTTATTCCATCTTAAACGAGACTTTCCCTGTCATTTTTTGCCCTTCAAAACTCCTTTTACCTTCCGGAGGGGCTGAGGCCCAGCTCTCCTCCAAGCACCCACTCCCTTCAAGCAGCCCAGGGGCAGGTGCTCCTGTCCCCAACCCAGGGCCTGTCACCAACGGGGAGGAGCACAATTCTCACAGGTGGCTCCTCGGCTCCTAGATACTCTCTGCCTTAACACCTCTTCTCCAGGGAACTTCCCACCCTGCTGCTGCCACTTTCTCCCCTAGGCCAGGACCTTGTCTTTCCTCAAATTCCTCTGCCCTGAAATCTTCTCCAGTTTGACACTCACATCTGCCAGGACTCTCATTTCAGAACACTAATCATGACAGTGGTCAGAATCCCCTCCTCCCACTCTGGCGACACTGGCTTCACCCACACCCCACCCCAGGTCTTATTCTCAGGTAGCAGTTAAGGTTGGAAAAATCCACTGACCTCTTGTTCACCAAGGGGCTGACAAATCATGGCTTACATGATGCTTCCTCCTGTTTCAGGGAATGACCATACCTTCATCTCGTACAGATAAGAATCAATAACATGCTCTTAAAGCGATTGCCCTAATATCTCCTCTCCTCCCTATCAAAGTATTATGTTTCAAAAGCAAAACACATGACTCTCCTACAATATAAAATGAACATTAACTCATGAATGAGCAAACCAGTAGGACAGTAGAGATGAGTCAATGAGCATGTGTGGAATTCATCAGCATTTAAAAATAAAACAGAACACAAGAAAGCCTGCCAGGATAGACACAAAACTGGTTAATGTCCTATGTGGGAATAAAACAATAACCTTTGAGGTTATTTATCTAAGAGACACAAATTGACAATTTAACATGTGACTTCTTTGTGTCTGGGCGTATCAATTAGTGAACAGTAAAGTCGAACACAGGTGATTCTCCTCAAGGATGAAATATTCCTTGGGTGAGTCTATCAAACAATGCCCCAGCATGACATTGAGAGGACATGTCCCTTTGCCTTATTCCTGAGTTTCAGATAATTTTTCTTAACAATTCCTAAAGAGAGGAAGTTATAAACTAGTTATTGCAAAGTCTCCAAACTTATTCCTTCCTGAACGTAAGAAAAAGGAAAAAAAATTTAAAAAAGAAGAAAGAGAACCATAAATGTATCACTCACACTCCATCAGGTTCTTGATGACCAAAAAATGATTGTCGCCCAGCAGGATTTCAGACATGGCTCGGCAGCAGGAACTGTATTTTGGCAGCCCCCCAATCACACAGATGGCCACTGGCTCTCCCAAGACCAGTCCTGGCCAAGAATAGGGACACTTCGAGTTCCAGGCCAGATTGTTCAGGAATGGATTAGATGTGTTTACACCTTCATCAAGACATCCTAGGACTGAAACTTCAAGGAACCTTCTGGCCAGCCCAACTCCGGAAAGTCTCCCCTCCATCTTCTGTGACAGATGATGTTCCCTCCTTTGAGCTCTCCCAGGACTGAGAGAGCCCACCATCCGCCTATGCCAGCATCTCATCGGCCTCCCTGGCAAGGATCTCTCTTCAAGCTCTCTTGATCAATTTCAGGGGCCGTTTCTTCTTGCTCTGTCCTCTGCGAAAATGGTAAACAATTGATCGTTGTCTTCCTCTGACTTGACTTACTTAAAGATCATTTTTAAGCCTTACTTTCTGTTAGGTCAAATAATCATAACTGTTATCTTAATTCTATTATTAGTTGAACTTTGCTGAGAACCTCTTAGGTCTCTCCTAAGGTCAGAAATAGCATAATAAGGCCCCAGGGACAATGACTTCATAAAACCAGGTCAACCATCTTCCAAATCATATTAGCTTTCTCTAAATAAAAGCCTGGTATTGCTCACACATTTGTAACACAGGAAAGTTTGCTGTGATGATCCTTTAGGTTGTTACTCATATTATTTTGTTTGTTCAATCTTCCTTCATTGGAGCTGGAACTTTTTCTAACGGGGTTTTTTTTAGCACCTGGTCATTGTTTTTAAAAGTTAGAAATTATAGTTAACAAAAGAAGAAAATAAAAAATACTCATCGTTAGACTCCTCAGAGATAATGACAGCTTATATGTTGGTACTCAGCATTTAGACCTTTATTCCTGATTTTTTTTAAAAAGAAGGGGTCAGACTGTTTATGCTCCATAGCTACTTTTTTCACAGATAACATGGAACATGGGTGGACAACCAGAGTCCCTATTCCCTCCCCCTGCTTAGTTTGGCTGTCTCCATGGCTACAAACCCAATTCAACACAAAAGCATCTCGGAAGCAGTCCTTGCTACAGTTCACACAGGCTTAGGAGACAAAATAAAATGGATCTACCAACACTAATTTGTTTATCCTGAAGAGAAATCGGCTCAGTGAGGGTAAGAACAACACAACCACAAGTACTTGAAGGTGCTAGACAGGAAAGTCTGGGTTGAGAGATATACGTTTACACATCTATATGGTTGAATTGACAAGTAAAAATTTTATCTACTTATGGTGTATAGCATGATGTATATACATTGTGGAATGGCCAAATCAAGCTATTTAACATTCGGTATCTACCTCACATACTAATTTTTTGTGGTGGTAACATATAAATCTACTCTTTCAGCAGTTTTCAAGTATATAATATATTGTTACGGACTATAGTCACATGATGTACAATAGATCTCTGGACCTCATTCCTTCCATCTAACGGAAATTTTGTATCCTTTCATTATTATCTTCTCATCTCCTTCATCCCCATCAACAGCCCTTGGTAACCACCATTTCACTATCTGCTTCTACGCATTCGACTTTTTTAGATTCCATATAAATGAGATCATGTGTTATTTGCCTTTCTGTGCTTGACTTATTTCCCTTCACATAATGTCCTCCAGTTTCATCCACATTGTCCCAAATGATAGGATTTCCTTCTTTTTTTAAGGTGAGGGTTGAGATATTTATTCAAACCAAACCTCTCTGTTGTTTTGTCTCAAATCCACCTGCTTTACAACAGGAACCTTCTTCAGAACCCTCTGTGCCTCACAGTGGGTTCACTGAGCTGCCTGTGTCAGGGTCCTAACGTGAGTGCGTTGTGTCATAATTGAAGGAGTGGTTTGGTGCCCAGGCTGGAATGCTTACTGCCTACTTGCTCCTTCCTTGTAGATGATGTCCTTCTAAACTAGTGCCAACCCAGTGATGTTTCTGCGTTCACATTTATGCCAAGAGCCATGCATTGACTTTCTGCCATATCTTATGAGCCCCTGTTGATATTCTACTGACCCATTACCTCCTTATTATTATTATTTTTTTTTTGCTATCTGTAAAGTTGATTCTCTTTTTTGGGGGTACAGATCTCTTTTGTTTTCAGATTAAGTCTATTTATTTAAAACACCATTAGGCACTGTTTACATTTTATTTTATTCCTGTTGATATGCATTTTCTCATGATATCAGGTGGTTTTTTAAAATGATGGCATGGTAAATTCATTCATAATTTGTTTCTATAGTCTCCTGCTATAGAATATTTAGGTGGTTTTCAACTCTCTGATGTCATTAAAGAATGATTTGATTATCATCCTTGTACCTTAACTCTGTGCACCATCATGATTGAGGTCAAAGCCTACAAGTGGAATTGCTGGCCATAGGGCATGCATTTATGCCATGGCTTTTGCTACCCTGCCAACTGGCCCTTGGGAGTTTGTGATTTCATATCTAAAGGTGTTTTACTGAACTTTTCCTTACTGATCTTTACCCACTCTTTGACCAGTTCATTCTCTACCTGGAATACAGAAGAAAGGGCTATTGCAGCGCTGGCTCTCTTAGAATGAGAGGTTTCACAGCCTAGAACACTTGAACTTTAGATTTACCATTTTCTCTGGAAAATCTCTCTACACGCATCCAAACGCTGTGTGCCAGGCACTGATTTAGACTGAGGAGACATCCATGAACCAGCCAGATGAAATTCGTCTTCCAACGGAGCTCACTGGAATAATACACTTGGATGGAGACAGACAATATGAATATTGGTAAACAAAACATGTATCAGATGGCAATGTAAGTGCAGTGGTGAAAAATACAACAGGTAAAGAGGTTGAGGAAAGTAGGGGTGTGGGCTACAATTTCCAAGCAGGTGGTCAGAAAAGGCCCACTGAGGTGACATTTGAGTGAGTTCTGAAGGAGAGGTAGTGTCATGAACCCTAAGATCATGCACTCTGGGGCCAGACTCTGCATTTGGTCCACTGACGAGTAGTGTAGCCTTGAGCTGGTTGCTTAAGTCTCTGTTCCTCAGTTTCCTCCACTATTAGGGGAGTGTTAGTACCCAAGGCATACAGTTATTAAGAGGACTAAATGAATTAAGTAAGTTAATGTTCATAAAACACTTAAAATTGGGACTGGCATATTGAGGTGACCAGACTCTATCAGGTTTTATAGACCATTAGAAAAACTTCGATCTTTACTCGAGTGAAACATGTGCCTTTGGAGAGTTTAAGGAGAGGAGTGATGTGCCTGGGCTGCTGGGTTTGAGGGTGCAAGAGCAGGAGGGGCCTCATGAGAAGGTGGAGTGGGCTGAATAATGTCTCCCAAAGTTCATGTCCACCTGGAACCTCAGAATGTGGCCTTATTTGGAATAGAGTCTTTGCAGAAGTAATTAGCTAAGGATCTGGAGAAGAAATCATCCTGGACTCAGGGTGGGCTCTAAATCCAAATCTGGTATGTTTATTTAAAAAAAAAAAAAAAAAGAAAGAGAGAGAGATACAGGGTAGAAAGCTGTATGAAGACAGAGGCAGAGATTGGTGTGATCCTGGCACAAGCCAAATAATACCAGGAGCCACCTGGAGGAGGGTCAGATGTGGTGGGTCATGCCTGTAATCCCAGCACTTTGGGAGGTAGAGGTGAGAGGATTGCCTGAGGGCAGGGGTTCAAAATCAGCCTGGGCAACTTGGCAAAACCTCATCTCTACAATAAGTTAAAAAATTGGCTGGGTGTGGTGGCATGCACCTGTAGTTCCAGCTATTTGAAAGGCTGAAGTGGAAGAATCGCTTGAGCCCAGCAGGTCGAGGCTTTGGTAGTGAGCTTGCCACTGCACCCCAGCCTTGGTGACAGTGAGACTCCCCGACTCAAAAAAAAAAAAAAAAAGCTGGAGGAGAAAAGATTCTCTAGAGTCTTTTGGAGGGAGAGGGAGCATAGACCTGCTGACACCTTGATTTGACTCTGACCTCGTATGAAAAAGAATGTCACTGAAGCCCAGTACCATTAATCCATTTAGTTAACTGAAAATCCACAAAGCAATATTTTGAGTTGTAGCTGCATATAAAAGGGGGGTCCAAAAAACCCCTGGAATTTATTTATAATATATCGTATATTTATTCTTACATGTTTAAACTTCAGTCGCCTTCAAAGTGAACTGTTTGATGCAATATACCAATTGAGATGCTTTTTCCATTGCTCAAAACAATTTTTGAACTCGTGAATTTTGATGCCTTTTAGTGCTTCTGCCATTTTTTGGTTTCATGTCTTTCACATCAAAAACATTTCAACGACATTTTTCGTCAGGGAAAACAAAAAAAGTCCTGCGAAATCAGGTGAATAGGGAGGGTGGGCATGGGAGTCATGCCATTTTTTAGGCAAAAATTGCTGAACACTCAGTGCAGTGTGGGCAGGTGCACTCATAAATCACCCATCATGAAATGGGCAAAGGCTTTAAAAGAATCTCGAAAACACAAATTCACTGAAGCTGAACGCAGTCTCTCACAACAACGCTACCTGGTACCCTGATGCCAATAGTTTTCCTAGAACACTTAGCTAGCAAGGGAAGCCTGAACTATAAGGGACCTGGGCTCCAAAAGATCATTCTGATTTTTCAAATGTGTAGTGAAAATATACAACATGGATATAAATTACACACACTGACTATAATGATGGTTACCTTGGAAAGGTAGTATAGGGTAAAAAGGGATACACAGGAGGATTTCAACTCACATTTTATATCTTTAAAAGATCTGAAAGATATGCAGGAAAAATACATTATATGTTATAGCTGAGTGGTAGGTTGCTCACATTTGTTATTTTATCTTCCGTATTTTTTGATACATTTGAATCTTGAAATATAGAATACTTATAGTTTCCCAATCCATGTGCAAGTTTTAGGAAAGAAAGCAGAGTATGAATTGTGCTGTAAGGTAGGGATAAGCACTGTAGCATCATTTTCCACCAGAACAGAGATTTAATCCCCCAAACCATCTTATTATGACTAGAAGGTAATAAGGCAGTTTTGAGCAGAGACTTGCTTAGCATTTGATTTGACCACATTAAAAAACTTCCTCCGTATTATTTTTAGATCTGGTAAGGAAAATGGAAGAGGAACAAGCTTTTAAAACATTTGTTGTTACTGCTAACTTTATAAAATCAGTGTCTTTAAAATTCCTTGTGATTTTGTTTTATGAGCAACCTTTAGTTGGTATTTTAAAGGTAATTTAAACACCTATTTTATTTTTTGAGGCAAGGTCTCACTCTGTCGCCTAGGCTGGAGTGCAGAGGCACAGTCACAGCTCACTACAGCTTCAACCTCCTGGGCTCAGGTGATCCTTTGGCCTCAGCCTCTAGAGTAGTTGGGACTACAGGTGCATGCAATCATGCTCAGCTAATTTGTGTATTTTTTGTAGAGACAAGGTCTCACTATGTTGCCCAGACTGGTCTCGAACTCCTGGGCTTATGCAATCCTTTCACCTTGGCCTCCCAAAGTGCTGGCATTACAGGTGTGAACCACCATACCCTGCCCATATTTTATTTGAAAACCCCTGAGCTATCATGGCACCTGGAGACAGGAGTTGCTATCTAATTATCCTTTTCCATGGCCCCACTAAACCCCACCTGATGTGTCTGCTAAGGCTGAAAAGTCAGTGGAACACCGTGCCCAGGCTCTTTAAGTGCAGTCTGGCTCTTTTGGATCACATCACCAGACCCTTCTGCAGGGGTAGTTTCTAAGTGTCCTTTTCAAAGAAAAGGTAGATGTCATAGCTGCCTAGTGGAAGGACACTGGTGGAAGAAAATGAGTTTGTGAGCAAAAGAGGAGGCAGGATGATGGGAAACAAACAAGACAAGCATAATAAGAACAATGGCAGGAATAAAAATCTCCTTTATTGCACATAAAAGTCAGAGAATTACAGAAAGATGTCAAAGAGGTCCTCAAGCAGAAAAACAGAGCAAAATCCCAGAAGCACATACAGTTAGTTCTTGCTTTTTGCAGTAGTTATTTTCATAAAGTTGTTGTGAATGCCGACTTTAAGAGAATATGGAATCATTGCTACTAGGGGAAATGCAGGATTTAGTTGGCTCTGGTCTCAATGCTTATGTCAACCCATGTTGTGTTTCTTTTTGAAGACATGTTGTTTACTACATATTGCTGATTCATTAATGCTGAACTCAAGGCCAATAGTACTAGAACTCATGCCTGAATGAAGTTTCCTAACACATACTTTCATCACAACCTTCTTGTTCTTGGGAACACAGCACTTTGGCACTACACTTGGGGCCATTTTAAACAGCAGAATCACCACCAAAAAGCACACAAATGTAACAAACATGGCACTAAATAGACCATGAAATCTTCGACAAAGTCTCCACCAACAACCACCGGGGAAAGGAGAACCTATTCAGTAAATAGTGCTGGGAAAGGGAACCCAAACTTTACCTACACAACGACCACTTACCTACCTAATCCTGAATTGTACCCCACATCTTTAAAATAAAAAATAAGCCAGGTACAGTGGCTTAAGCCTGTAATCCCAGCACTTTGGGAGGTAGAGACGAGAGGACTGCCTAAGCCCAGGGGTTTCAGACCAGCCTGGGCAACTTGGTGAGACCTCATCTCTACAACAAATCAAAAAAATTAGCCGGGTGTGGTGGTACACGCCTGTGGTTCCACCTACTTGGAAGGCTGAGGCGGAAGGACTACCTGAGCCCAGCAGGTCGAGGTTGCAGTGGCCATGGGCATGCCACTGCAATCCAGGGAAAGATATACTTGTTTATGGAATGACAGCTGAAATAAGAAGGCAGAGCATTGCATTGTTTGGGAACAGACTTATCAGGCGACTCAAATTTTTTGCCACTCTGCATATCTGTGAATGACTGCAAAAATGCCATGGGTATTAATTTTGTGGATACAAACAAACTTTAGCAAGCAAATATAGAATCTGCTGAAAATGAGCATCCATGATACTGACTAACAGAGTTTGACACCTCTGCCAAAGAGTAGTATCTTGTCTTCCACAAAGAGGTGTTTATATTTGGGGATCCATAAAAGTGCTCCCATCAAGTCACATTATTTGGTTCAAAATGAGCTTTAGAGAAACAATGAAGTCTCCCACTTACTTGGAACAGAGGGGTCAAGAGTCCACTTTGCATAATCCTTACTTCTGGCATTGTCTGAACAATGCACCCTTGTCTTTTCTGCTCACAGTAGAATTGTCTCAGGGCAAATCGCCTTCTCTGGGAAATGCGTGGTGATGCTGGTGTTCTGGGGACAAGGGTTCAGATGCAATACTCAGACACCAATTTTGTCCCCCTTCAGCCTCTCCAAGGACTTGAGGATGAGCTTTGGTTCCAAGAGTGTGACTTTTTTGTTCATTTAATTGGGTTGCAGGGGATCTGCGAATGCGCAAGGTTATCTGGGTATTACTGCTGTATTGACACTCAGAATTTTTCCTCCTGTGGACTAACAATGCCTCTTGCCTGCATTTGGCTCTAAGTCCATGTCCCTTAAAGCTTCATTTTCAGAAAACAAAAAGAATGCTGGCTATTTGAACACAGCAAATGACCATGCCAACCTCTGGAGCTCCCTTTGCTGTTTTCTTGTGATTAAAGACAGTGCCTATTCTGTTTAGAATTAGAGTAATAGTCCCACAGAACTGACTGGCAGGTTATAAAATAGCAGCTATGCTTATCAAAAGATGGGTCTCTGACCCAAAGCTCCAAACTCATTCCATGATGAAATTTTTTTCAGGGTAACCAAGAATCCCATTGATTGCCCTGGAGATGTCCCACCATCATCAATACCATTCTTGCCTGTTCCCAGGTACAGAAGATAGGGCAGGGATTGGTTGGTAGCCTTACAGGGCCATAAAGGTGCACTGACCTCTCTGCTGAGTTTTCCTAACAACGTCAATATTCCCAGACCACAGCAGAGAGAATGATTTGTACCTTTCAAACACTCTACACACATTTCAAAGCACATCCTGTGCAGTGAGGAGTTAGTGAGCAAACACTTGCATTCTAGTGCACCCTGCCCATCTTCTCGCGGACATCTGAAGACCTTGCTTCAGTCCTCGTACTTCTCCATGGTAAATCTGTAGAATCATTTCTTTCCTCACAAAGATGCAGGGAGTACAGTTTGCTCAATGAGGAAGCACATTTTATAACAAGTCAATATGCACAGGATTCATTCTTGGCTCTTCAAAAAGACTGTTCAAGAGGTCCAGAGCAGATCTGAGTTTACAGTCTCACCTATAGTCACGGCCTCCACGGCTCCCACACTCCCCTCTTTCCACCATCACACCATCCTTGCCTGCTCCCAGGGGCTCCTGAAGCCCACTGCATAATTTCACCACCTCCCCATCTCCCACTATGCCGGATGAAACGCCAGCCCTGCTGGGAAACTTCCCAGTCACACCCCCATCCCAAATACTAATGAATTCGGTTCTTCCCCTTTCCAGAGCATGTGCTTGAACCTCAATTATTTTTATTATGGCCTGTGATTTAGATAGCTGAATATTTCCGACCCTGCATCTGTGACAGCATTGAGATCAAGGACAGCCCATTTGATCTTTGGACCTGCCCAGAATACCTGTCATATATGTGCTCTATAAATACACCCCTGGAACAATGTGGAGAGAAAAAAGTTCTGTGGGAAATTACAGAGCAGGGAGAATGGTGACAGACACTTGGGTCTCCAGGGAACATTAACATTTTCTCTTGTTGTTCTCATGACTTTCTTTGTAAGACTTGAGATTTAAAACTCTCAAGGAGTCCCAGCTCCCCTCGCTACCTTCTTCTGGTGGCAAAAAAGCCTGGGGACTGGGTCTAGGTGTGAGGTTGGAAGGGCCCAGGGAAGTAGGTCATTCAGAGTCAGCCCCTCACAATGTGGCCTGGGCTACAGGGACTGGCAGCATCCACCTCCAGGAGTGTGTGGCACGCCAAAAGCGGACTTTGGGAACACACAGGCATGGCTCCCAAGTCCAACCCCTCCTTTTACGGCCTTGGAGGAGTTACCTATTTTCTCTGACCCTTAGGTGCCTTATCTGAAAAATAAGTAGAATGGTCACCTCATGGAGTTGTCAGGAGGGTAAAGGAATAACATCCGTGTTGAGTCCTTGTTGAAAGCTGTCTTGTGTCCCTCAGGTGGGTTTACACAATGGCTCTTCTAGACTCAACATGAGCATGAAGTGCAGCTCACGTTTCCAGTCCTCTTTTAACCAAATATGTCATCTCATTCAACATAAATCTGGTCTTTCAGCAAAAATCTAAAAGGTTCACATGGGCTTCATTCCTTTGCTGACATTTCATGATACAGGGCTTGTCTTTGTTCAGACCCTTGCTGAATGACTGCATCCATCACTTGAGAATGTCATGAGAGCCACTTCTAAGGCACATCTCAGAGACTAGCTTCTCGGGCCCTCAGCCTCCATCTTATTTTCCACCTCCCTGGCCCTACCTCCTGCACTGGCCCCCTTTGGATCTGGGATTGCTGACTCCTGTAGGCATTACTATCACAGGGGACTCTTGGCCTCAGGACCTCTCTCCTAGTGGACTTGAGACAGCATACTTTTCTCCGGGCAGGTGGCAGAGCTGACTGGCAAAAATCAAAGTCTTTCAGGAAATACTGGAAGATGGCAGGAGTAACTCTGCACACTGGATAAAGCTGAGAGGATCATGAGGACAAATACGTGTCATCTACTCTGACCATTTAAATACCGATGAGACTTTTTTCCTCTTCAGTTCCTATTGGAAGTCCTAGAATGGTGTCCTAAGGTACAACTGGGTCAAGCCAAGAGCATCAGTCAGATCAAACAAAGTATATCTGGAAGATGGATCCTCTCAAATGGACCACAAAGTCAAGGCTACAAATCCAAATTCAAGGAGGATGCCCTTTTGCAAGGAAGTGAGCCCCCAGGTAGTGTTCTAGAGTCATTGCTTCACCCAAGGACTGTCCTCTTGCACTTCTGTCACATTTCCCATCAGCTACCTCATATCCTACTCCTTTGTGCTTATTACTCAGGCATTTACAGCCTCCCAAATCTGGTCCATTGATTCTGTGTCATGTCCCCTCTCTCTCCAGCTCAGGGCCTTGGGGCAATCTGCTTGTGCTGTGCCCCTTCCACACATCACATGACTGGCTCACCCTTCAGGGCTCAGCTTCCACGTCACCTTCCCATACATCATCCATACTTCCCTTGTCTGCACCTGCCCAGGGGACACCCTACATACTTTGACCCCTGCCCAGCTCCTAGCTCCATGAAGACAGGGACTCTTTGTCCACTGCTCTACTTCCAGCACATTGCTCATCACCGAAGGAATGGATCACAGCACCTCAGAATACCACCTCGGACACTTGGCTCTGACAGCAAATGGGCAGCCTGCAATCCACCCACCCATGCCCTGCCCCGTGCTCAAATATCAGGCATTCTGACAGGCCAGTGGCTGCAAGGGGCAAGGGCCCCTTAGATGCTGAGGGTTGGGCTATGAATTAGCAGCTCAGAGGTGAAGGACGGTGGCTTCACTTTGGAGCTTCCAAGGAGCAGAACTGGCACACTACACAGCTGCCCTACTTACCCAGCCTCCCTCCCAATGCTTTCTAAACTGTGCCACAGAATTCTGAACACTTATATGCCCTGAAATGCCCAATGGCATCTATCATCTTCTTAGAGACTAGCAAGTGCCAGTGCTACACTCAGGCCATGAGGACAAACACCACTACTTGAGTGGTGGCAACTGACCTCGGGCACCCAAGTGCCTTGTTTAGCCTGAGAGGGCAGTGACAACCTCAATATTATGGAATGGAAGAAACCAGATAGCATCAGGGTCCCCAATCCAAGATCTCAGCTGTCACTAGGTGGCTGCAGGGTCAATCAAGGTAAACTCTTAAGATGGTTTTTCTCACCCAAACAACAGGGATGGGGCTACTGAAAAGACTGAGGTAACAGACATATGCATGGAGCGTACACTTACTAAACTCAAAGTAAAACGGAAAATAGACCTCAGGTAGCACTTGAGTGAAAGTACATCAAGACACAAAGCGTCTGGCAGAAGAAGAGTTGGTGCTCTTGAAGACCCTGGCTAAAAGTCTGCACTTTCCTAATAAAACAAGAAGTAGCTTATTTCCCAGGTAATCTCTATCCTTTTTATTTCCGGTCTACAATTCTTAATGACTCTCTTTTCTGAATTACTGCTCTTTGAAGAGCCTTTTTATAGCTTTTTTCCTCTGGAGAAAGTTGAAGATGGATAATGTCCGAGTTCTTAAGAATAAGTGATGTGACAAAACTGATGACCCAGTGCACAGACAGGCAGCAGAAGCTCTGTCATCTGCATTGATGACAGACACTGCATGCAGGGCATCCCCTGGGAGGGTAGAAAAACTGGTCAAGTCTTTCCAATCACAAGCCCTGAGAAGACTGAGGATAAGATGTAGGTGAGCGTTCCAGGACACAGCCTCATCTTCACCCATCCCAGAAGCTATGCCACTGCCAGGAGACTACTTCCTCCAAGAGGCCCGCCTGTGGCTGAGAGACAGGAGGAGAGGCAGTTGCTAATGGCAAAGAAATGATAGGAAGCAGTGCCAGGGCCCAACTGCCCCAGAACACACATGTCCCTCCACAAAGAGTAGCACTCACCACAATGACAAGTGAGATGCAAGAGGGAAAAAGTTACGATTCTTGTAGACTGTCCTGTAGCTGCTCCCTGGTCTCTGAACTTCAGCAAGTATATGGTTAATGCCCCCTGCACACTGCTAGGCATTTGTAGCCAGATTGGAGCTGTGAGGTCTTGGGAGGGTGTATCATGCTGGGGGTAAGTGAAGAGACAAAACGCTTCCTGTGGTTTCTAAAATCATGTTTATTACTCTGATCAAAAGCTGCCCATATAATACAATGGTATTCAATTTTTACTTCTGCATGGCTATACAGTATGAATGACTAGTTAACAATCCCAGGCATTTTTATAAATGTTGCTCTTCAAAATGGTACTACTGTTTTAAGAGGAAAAGTTCTCACTGACAAAGAAACTACATTAATGAAAACTAAATCAAAAACAATTTACTGCTACAGATTACAGAGCAGCTCCTGTGAACAGTTCCCCATCTCCTGTAGTAAGGGGGATCAAGAGTTAAAAAGACCTTAGAAAAATCAAACAGCACCTGCAACACACTCTTATATAAAGGCCAAGTTTGTAAATGGTTCATCTCATCCATGCTGCTCAAATGTGAGAGAATTAAATAAGGCGAAAATCTGGTGAATCTTCTCACTTCTTCCTCTTCTTTGTGGAATATAACTTTTCTTCAAGTGGGACTGGGACAATACCTTCACATTCTTTTACGTCCTGGGTCAGCGGGTGCTTGACAATATTTGGTCTAATCACATCAACATCTCGAGACAAGTGCTCCATCATACTTTCAACAGTTGTTGTTGGTGCATAAAAATCCACCAAGAAATACCTACAATAAAATACAAATTTGTGAATGCCTGCATTCCGAAACATAATAATTCTACTATTTTAGCTAATGTTTCCATTTTACTCTTCACAGATAAACTACACACAAACAAACCCTTATCAAAAAGAAAATATTGCCGGGCTCGGTGGCTCAGCCTGTAACCCTGCACTTTGGGAGGCTGAGGTGAGTGGATTGCCTGAGCCCGCAGGTTCGAGACCCGCCTGGACAACTTGGCGAGACCTCATCTCTACAATAAATTAAAAATTAGCCGGACATGGTAGTACACGCCTGTAGTTCCAGCTACTTGGAAGGCTGAGGCGGAAGGATCATCGGAGTCCAGCAGGTCAAGCAAGCAGCCACTGCACTCCAGTCTGGGCGACAGAGTGAGACTCCAACTCAAAAAAAATAAATAGAAGGAAAAAAAATAAAGAAAATACCAGCTGACCAGCTAAACAGAAGTGCAGTAGTAAGTTCAATCTCCCATTTCCTATGGTCTTTCCCATTATACTCTTATGAAAATATGAGCCCAAACAAAGATTATGGCAGCAAAAAAGCACTGTGAAATTACATAGTGGGAAACACTGTATGGGGAGAATATAGGTGGCAAGAACAGAATTTTCTACCCATCAACAAGACCCAATTTTCTAAACTGTTAGTTGATGCTTTTTTGTGAAAAACTCTAGTCTTCTAATTTTCCAAAGGATTTTGCACGACTTAATACACAGACAGTCAGTTCCATAAGCCCCATTTCACAAACAAGGAAAGAGATTAAGAAAGGAATGGGACTTGTCTACGACTACCCTGTAGGTTCAATAATGACAAGGAACAAAAAGAAAACGACTTGAATCTTGGGTAGAAAGGATTTAACATTCATAGACTCACACCAGACTAATGTCCATGGGCATCTCATACAGTTCACTGCTCTTAAAGATCAACAACTTCATCAGCTGTCTGTTGGATGACAATACAAAGAAAGATGCATCCTTCTTCTCTACCCACTTCTCCTCTCAGATCTAAAAATTTTAGCCTCCCTTGATTTGGACCATCATGTGGTAAAGGACAGTTTTCAGCATAGTATTTCAAAATTCTGCAGTGTTCTAACTGGGTAAGAACTTTTCAGCATCACTTGCTTTGGTCTCTAGCCACACCATTCTCAGAACTCCCAAGCACAATCTCATCCTACACTGTTGCACTCTTTGTTCTTTTTGCCAGAAATGTTCTTTGTCCAAGTTCCATACAGCTCATTCCTCATTTCTATCATGTCTCTGTTCAAATGTCACCTTCTCAAAGAGGCTGTGACCACTTCTCCTAAAGTAGCACCCTCCTTGACACTCCCACCAAGCCACATCTCCCTCTCTCAGTGCTTTATTCTGTTCCCCACAGCACTTTATCACGACTGGCCCGGTATGTATTTGTTTACTGTCTTTCACTCCACTAAAACCCAACTGCCATTGGAAAGACTCTGTTGTTATCTCTGGCACCCTGAACAAAGACTAACACGGAGCAATGTCCAGTAAATCTTTGAAAGTGGTGGTGTTAGCATCAAATATGGATTCTTATACAAAGCAGGAAAGACCAAACTGAAAAGGAACAAATTCAGCAAGGAAGAAACCTGTGAGAAAAGGTATCTTGTGTAATTCCAGACAGAGAACAAAGAGAATTCACAACTTGTAAGAAAATTTTCTGAGAGACCATTTCTTCTCAAAAAGACTTGTGGATAAAGCATTTAAGTAAATAAACATTGAAATGAAAGAACAAAAAACATATACCAAGCAAAAACACCAATCATAAAGACTGCTCAAGTGGCTACTGTAATATCAGAAAAAGTAGATTTCAGAACAAAGAAAATTGCTAGGGATAAATGGAGATAACACATAATGATGAGTTCACCAAGAAGACACAACAATCGCAAATGTCTATGTGCCAGGTAACAGAGTTTCAACATACAAGTAAGAGCAGAACAGACAATTATTAATCACTGGAACTAACATTAATCACTGGAACTAACGGACATTTCTAGAACCCTTTACCCAAAACAATAAATAGCAGGATATACATTCTTCGTTAGTCACACATGGAACATTTACCAAGGGCAACCACATTCTGGGCCATAAAACTAGTTTCAATAAATCTAAAAAGATTCAAGTCATACAGAAAGACTTTTGAAAAATTCCTAAATACTTATAAACTAAACACCCATGCAAATAACCAATGGAAAAACGTGCTGAAGAATAAGTCAAAAGGTAAATTACGAAGTATTCTGAACTGAATGAAAATGAAAACCCATCAAAACTGTGGGATTGCTACTAAAGCAGTACTTGTCAGGAAATTTAAATGCACTAAATACCTAGGTAAGAAAAGAAAGGCCTCAAACCAATGACCTCAGCTTCTACCTTAAGAAACTGGGAAAGAAACAAATTAAATCCAGTAAAATGAAAGAAGGGAGGAAGGAAAAAGCAGGTTTAAAAAAAAGAGAACATCTATGAAAGCAAACATCAGTTCATTGAAAAGATCAGTAAAATTGACATGCCTCTAGCCAAGACTAATCAGTAAAAAGAGACAGATACAAATTACCAGCATCCAGAATGAGAAAGGTGAAATTACTATAGATTTTACAAATATTAAAAGTATAGTAGGAAATATTATAAACAAATTTTGCAACACATTTGACAACTCAAATGAAATGGTCAAATTCCTTGAAAAACACAAACTACCAAAGCTCACTCAAGAAGATATAGATAACGTGAGCAGTCCTATATCTAGTCAAGAAATTAAATGTGTCGTTAAAAACCCTCCCTTGGCGAGACCTCATCTCTACAATAAATAAAAAAAAAATATTAGCCGGGCATGGTAGTGCGTGCCTGTAGTTCCAGCTACTTGGAAGGCTGAGGTAGAAGGATAGCCAGAGCCCAGCAGCTCGAGGCTGCGGTAGCTGGGAGCGGCCACTGCACTCCAGTCTGGGCGACAGAGTGAGACTCCAACTCAAAAAAAAAAAAAAAGAAAGAAAGAAAAACCTATAGCTAACATTTTACCAAATGGTAAAAGTCTGAGTGCTTTCCCCCTAAGTCTGCAAACAATCAACAATCCACTATCACCATTCTGTTCAACACAGCACTGTGGGTTCCTGTCAGTTGAAATACAGCAAGAAAAAATAAATAAAAGGTATCCAGACTGATATGGAAGGAGTAAAACTGTCTTTATTTGCAAATGAGATGATTTTATTTAGAGAAAATATGAAGAAATCTATAAAAAAGATACTAGAATAGGTAAGTTTACCAAGGTTGCAAGACACAAAAATTCATATACTTTTTATTGCTAGCAACAAATAATCAGACCTTGAAATTAGGGATAACTCTGACAACAGGTGTGCAAGACATGTGCACTAAAAGTTACAAAACACTGCTGAAAGATATTAAGGAAAACGTATAGGATATATCTTGTTTATGGGTAGAAAGATTCAAAATTGGAATGGCAACACTCTCCAAACTGATTCAACAGAATTTCAACCAAAATAGCAAATGGATTCTAAAGGTTATATGGAAATACAACAAACTTGCCAAAACAACTCTAATAAAGAATGTAAGTTAAAGAACTAACACCACCCGATTTCAAGACTTACTATATAGCAATAAAGACTGTAAAGATACACAGAGAGATCAAAAGAATAGACAGTCTAAAAATAGAGGTTATAAAACAAAATGGTGCGAGAATAATCTAATATCCTTACACTAAGAAGTGAACTTTACTCCATGCTTGCATCATATCAAAAAATTAACTCAAAATGGAACACAGATTAAATGTAAAACATAAAGCTATACAAACTTCCAGAAGAAAACAGAAAAAAGTCTTTGTGATCTTGGGTTAAGTAAAGAGTTCTTGGACATAACACTACAAGAAAAATTCATAATAGAAAAATGTGATAAACATCACCAAAATTAAAAACTGCTCTGTGAATAAAAAGACAGGCCTCAAACTAAGATTTGCTGATTATATGTCTGATAAAGGACTTGTATCTAGAATACAAAGAGCTCTAAAAACAATTTTAAAACAAAACAATTTAAAAACATAAGGCATAAGATTTGGACATTTCACCAAATATATACAATGGCAAAGAAGCACATGAAAAGATGCTTAAAACCATCAGTCATTAGAGAAATTTTTTAAAAATTAAATTAAAACCAAAATGAGACTCCAACTAGAAGGGCTAAAATTAAAAAGACTGACCATACCAAGTGTTAGCAGGGATATAAACTGGCACTCTGAGGTATTGCTAGTGGGAGTTCAAATGATACAACCATTTTGAAAAAGTTTGGCATTTTCTTAAAGAAACATACAACTGCCATTACGATCAAGCTATTCCACTCCTATGTTTTACCCAAGAAAAATTAAAAGCATGTGTCCACACAGAAACGTGTACACAAATGTTCACAGCAACTTTACCCGTAATAACTCCAAACCAGAAATAACATAAATATCAATCAATGTGTGAAGTAAAAAACATACAATGTCATCATACTACTCATCAATAAAAAGAGCAAACTACTGATATACACTACTGATGAATAAAAAAATAATTAAGTCAAGTGAAAGAAACTAGAGTTAAGAGTACACACTATCTGATTCTATCTATGGAAGATTCTAAAAAATACAGATGTTTCTCAACTTACAATGCACGTCCCGAAAAACAATATCATTAAGTCAAAAACGCATTTAATTCAACTAACCTAACAATACTTAGCCAAGCCTTACAAGCTCAGAACACTTACATTAGCCTACAGTTGGACAAATTCATTTAACACAATGCCTATTTTATAATAAAGCGTTGAATATCCCATGTAATGTTATTAAATACTCTACCGCAAGTAAAAAATAGAATGGCTGTGTGGGTACTCAAGCATGGTTTCTACTGAACATGTATTGCTTTTGCACCCTTATAAAGTCAAAAAATTGTACATCAAAATAAATCTATAGTGAAAGAAAGTGGTTG
Organism: Cephalopachus bancanus; assembly: GCA_027257055.1. Classification (NCBI taxonomy): domain Eukaryota; kingdom Metazoa; phylum Chordata; class Mammalia; order Primates; family Tarsiidae; genus Cephalopachus; species Cephalopachus bancanus. Next base: position 632,386 of record JAPVLO010000260.1, on the reverse strand, counting down.
CTTGAGATGGAAAACAAGTGGAGGAAGGGATTACAAGGGCAGAAGCAAGTTTTGGGGACAATGAATATGTATATTACCTTGGCTGTGGTGATTTCATGATTGCATACATATGCTACACCTTATTAAGCTGTACACTTTAAAGATGTGTGGTTTATTATATGTCAATTATACCTCCATAAAGCTGTTAATTTTAAATGGTATTTAAAAAACTGAATAGGCTTGACTTGGTGAATGACCTCATGTGGGGTAGGCATGATAAGGGAGCAACTATGTCTGAGGAAGACTCCCAGGGTTCTGCGAGAAACGAAATAAAAATGGTGTTGGTTATCTTTAGTTTACCTTTAGCTCATTTTTTTTTTAATGGTGTAACTCTTCTACTATCTCACAAACTCCTTGAAGCAGTGACCTGTGCATTTGCTCACTGATGAGATTACCACTTGGGCTTGTTCTGAAAATTACATACTATCCTGGCCAAACTTTCCCAGATTTAATTCCCCTTGCTTATTTCTATTCCATATAGCAGGTAACAGGGTTGTAACCACCCAAATTATTAATTGCACATTTGTTCAACATTTAATTATTGATTACTAACTTTGAGCAAAGCTCTGGAATAGAACCTAAAAAATAAGTGGGATCCACCTCAAATTACCTCCTCCTTGCCAACCCACAGGCTTTTTATCCACTCTTGTCCCCAGTAATTTCATTTTGGCCCCTGGTGGCCACAGCAGGGAATGCTCACCAAATAGCTCCAGCATTTCTTTCTTCCCATTTATGCATTTGTTCTTTCACTCTGTAGTCATCAAAACATCCTTCCAAACTACCATGGATAAGTTTTGACCGCACCCTCTGTCTGCCAATACTCCCACCATACTTAAATTTACAGCAGATAGTTTTTCTTTAAATACATATGCATTCTGAGCTGCTGCTTCTTTGCCTTTTGTCTAGTTTTCCTAGGAGAGTCTTCCTCTCTTTATTCCACTAAAAGCCCTGTGTTACAATAGCATGTTGCTGAAATGCTGTCTATATCACGGACTAATATGGAGGGAAATGCTTAACGAGGGCCTGACATGCTCTAGGCATCCAATGAGCCAGCCATCACCACTGCCTGCCCTAAAATGCTCCAAGTCACTCCCTCCAAAAAAGTCCACAGGCATTCCCTGCTCTCCTGAGTTTAAGCCCGCCTTCCTCACAGTCAACTATTCAACTTATTCAAATACCATCTCTAGGGTAGCTGGTTTTACATGCAATATTGTTCATGGCAAGCTCTGCTTTCTTCCATTTTCCATTCAACTGTACCACAGGGTTAAGAGGCATTTTTGTGGGCTAGCCTAGGAGTCTAAACATGTTCTAAGCTGGGTGCAGTGGCTCACACCTGTAATCCAAACACTTTGGAAGGCAGATGTGAGAGGATTGCCTGAGCCCAGGGGTTCAAGACCAGCCTGGGCTTGGCAAGGCCTTGTCTACAAAAAAATCAAAAAATTAGTTGGGTGTGGTGGCGTGCACCTGTGGTTCCAGTTACTTGGAAGGCTGAGGCAGAAGGCCTGTCTGAGCACAGCAGGTCAAGGCTGCAGTGGCCATGAGCATGCCTCTGCACTCCAGCCTGGGCGACAGAGTGAGACTCCAACTCAAAAAAAAAAAGGTTCTAAGAGAAAGTGTGTTTACAATTGCCAACACCAACTTAACTGTCCACAAATCAGTTCTCATCTGGTCTTCATGAAAAGTGTGCTCTATATACTAGCACTAACCATATAATCCTAAGAAATACATCCAAAGCTTTTGGATACTATTTTGTGATAACGGTAAAAAGTATACCCAAGGATGGAAACTAGAACCAGATGTATCAGAGACCTCATATTTCAGAACTTTTTTAAAAAGTGTCTTACACAGGACTAATTTTCAAAGTCCTTTCACATCTTTTAAATAGCTTTTGAGGAAGAGGATGAAAGAGAAATGGCAGTTCCACTCTATGTGGCAACTGAGGAAATTGAAGACGAGGAAGTGGTGTTGAGTGCTGGTTTGGGTCCAATAGCCCTCTCCCCAGCAACAATTCTCTCCTAAGATTCTTCAAAGTGGCCGGGCTCAGTGGCTCAGCCTGTAATCCCGTGCCTTGGGAGGCTGAGGTGAGTGGATTGCCTGAGCCTGCGGGTTCGAGACCTGCCTGGGCAACTTGGTGAGACTTCATCTCTACAATAAATCAAAAAATTAGCTGGGCGTGGTAACATGCGCCTGTAGTTCCAGCTACTTGGAAGGCTGAATGGAAGGATCGCTGGAGCCCACCAGATCGAGGCTGCGGTGGCCGGGAGCGGCCACTGCACTCCAGTCTGGGCCACAGAGTGAGACTTCAACTCAAAAAAAAAAAAAAGAGGGAATCTTCAAAGTGGCATCCTGCATGCAGCATTAAGTTTCACACTCTAATGTAGTTAAGAAGAGAGATTCAGAACACTTAAGTCATTATCCATGGTCACTCAGCTACTCAGTGGCCATTGCTCACTCAGCTACTCAGTGGCCATCGCCTGGGATTCAAACAGAGGTCTTCTGACTCCAGGATACAGGTCACAGGCAGCTCTGGGGCGAAATGGGTTATGGAATCATAGGATGGAAGTGCTATAAAGGACCATTAAGACAATGCAGCCCAAACCCTTCCCATGAGGAAACTGAAGCGCAGACAGGCAACTGATCTGCCTCAGGTCACAAAATGAGAGTCAAGCTCTGGACTCCAGACCCCACAGTTCCTACTCTGTCCTACTGTGTCTCTTGGTACCTAGCACCCCCAATGTTGGAGGCTTCTCAAGGATAAAGAGAAGTCCTAGAAATCCTAAACTGGCTGTACTGGCTTATGGAGGTGATCTACTGCTATCAAAACCCCTTTCACCTTTACTCTCTTCACATTTGAACTACCCCCTCTAGCAGTCATGACACTCCTTTAGCAACCATCCCCAACAAGAGCATAAGCCAGTATGCCAAGGTGTCTGTGCCCACAAGCACAGCTGGTGACCGTCACTTCATGCTTATCGTCCCACTGAACTGTACCTGAGGTTGATGTGGGCAAAGACTGCTTCCACACCCATGGCTCCTTATTATACCATGGAAATTTCCAGGGAAAGGAAACACCACCAAAACAGAGAAGTGGAGAAGTGGCTCAGAGATGGGCAGATCTTATTGTATTTATCACTCTCTGTTGAAAGATGAACCTCTTACCTCCCTACCTCTTCTCCCAGGAGCCAAGCTATCCCTCCTCTGCCATGAGAGAACTGAGCAGAAGTCCAGGACAAACTCAACCTCTGTCTGCTTTAGTGCCAAGCACACAGATAAATGGTCCATTATGGCTTTCCCACACAGAAGGACTTGGTCAACTCCTGGCTGCATCTAATATATCTTGTTTTACTACTACCTACTTATCTGGACAAACTTAACTGGTTAATAAGCATCTACTATGGACAAACTTCAGGAGACTAAAATGATGAAGTACACATGGTCTCAGGCTCCTGGGACATGCAGTCCAGTTGGGCAGAGGAGTCACAAGAGCTCCATCCTAGCAGAAACCCAGGCTTCCACTATACTCCTGCGGGAAGCTGTGTGATAACATAAGAGTCACAGATACCCAGCTCTTGGTCACTGGGCTTTGCTAACTACAGATGACTTGATGAATAAGAATGAGAGTTTGTAAAGTATAGCCTTGCATTTCCATATTTACATGTGAAGAAATAAGGCCTAGAAACGAGCTACTTGTAGGGGTGGGGCTGGTTAGCTTTTGATGTCTGCAAGTATCCCTTTCCCAGAATAGAACAGTTCTACAGGATACCTACAAAAATGGGAATTAGGTTGAAAAAATGACCTTGGAACTACCCTGATATCTGCTCCCTACATCCTCATGAAGGTTGCCGTGGAGAGACCATTCTGATACTCCAGGGAGCTGTTCAAGGGAAGGTGGCCAGAAGGGGAGCTCAATGTCTCCAGCGGAGTCTGAGAGCCCTTTGCCCTACCTCCTTCCTGGCCCTGAGGAGGAAGGATCAAGAGGATTCAACAGCCACAATGAGAGATCAAACTAGGCAGAACTAAAATACAAGACCAGAAGCCCTAACACATATGGACTTTCTTATCTCCATCCTCACAATCAACTCCTTACTCAAGGTAGATTGATTTAGAACTGTAACTACACTGCAAATGCCTAGATATGCCCAGACATGCCCAAAAGCTGACATTCCAACAAGAAAAAAATTTTCTCCAAATAGCTAGTTTTCTCTTTTCTACTTTTACTCTAATTAGTGATTGACACACGCAGACAGATCATCTTGGAAAAATTCAGCTCAATAGTATAAAATCTAATTATATTACATATTCCCAGCACCTTCAACTATGTGTTACATGACACAAGTGAAATGGTTCTGTGTGCCAGGTAGCCAGAGTCAATGTAAATGCTACCACTGCTTTGAACACAAAGTCCAGCACTGTTTACATTTAAAGGTCTGTTTTCTCATGTGTGGTGCTAGCTATAGAATCACTTCATCTTCAAGGTTGGTAGAGCTTTACACAATAAACTCTTTTCTATAGAGAAGCACTTAATTTTTATGTACGCCAACTCTGCAGAAGTTAAAGTAAGAAGATTACTGATATTGTAGAGAAGGAGAGGAGGTACCAAGAAAGGTTCAGTACACTAAAGCATTTCTCACAGCAGATACAATGTTCAAAAGGAAGAGCAACAGCAAACTACTTCCTACATAGAACTTGCCCACATGGTCTTCAAGGTGGTAAAATTTACCCTCCTTTGTATTTCTTAAGATGCTCTCCATGGTGGCTCATGCCTGCAATCTCAGCACTGTAGGAGACCAAGGTGATAGGATCACTTGAGGCCAGGAATTCAAGACCAGCCTGGGCAACATGGGAAGAACATGTTTCCACAAAAAAAATTTTTTTAAAAAAAAATTTGGCCAGGTGTGGTGATGCATGCCTATATCCAGCTATTCAGGAAGTTGAGGTGGGAGATAACATGAACCCAGGAGTTTGAGGCTGCAGTGAGCTATAATCCAGCCTGGTCAAAAGAATAGAGACTCTGTCTCTTAAAAAACAAAAAAAGACACACACAACAAAACTCTCTACTACAAGATCAAAACCCCCTAGAGATCTCAAAAGACCTAGAGAAATGGCTTCCCCAGGATAGATTATACCCAATACTGCAAAACAACGCTACCAAGAACACTCTATCCAGAAGTGGGGTCATAAAGGAACCAGCAGCTCTCAGGATCCTTTCTGCTCCTCTCCTCGAGAGGCCTATGCCCTCCACTTTACTCAGTCCCCTTCTGACACAAGGCTATGCAGACAGCCAGGAGCTCCAAGCCCCACTCCCCACTCCTCTGGTTGTTGAGGGAGAAAATGTGTTTTCATGTAGTGCTCTTAAACATAAAGGTTATATTTTATTTAATTCATGTTTATCTTAAACCTCTATTAACAAGTTTTCCATAAAAAGAGCTTGCTTGAATTTGAGTTATATTCTTTCTCTGTTTCTCTTACCCTCCCCTTCCCCAGCAGACAATCGGAAATTTCCACTGAAGTGCTCAGTGGCTCACAGTGGGAAGGAGGGGGAGAGAAGGTGGGGGGAGATGGAAGGGCTCTGCAGCCCTCAAGCATCTTTGAGCCTTTTTGAAGATAGGAAACAGATATGTTTGAATGCCAGTTCCTAGACTGCCTCAGTTAAAACCTTGCTGGATTCAGGCTTCACTGAGGCAGTGAATTATTCACCTCCAAACTGAGGCAACCCCTGCATGGAAAACCCCCATTTCTTTTTATATCTGTTGGGTCTTATACATTTTATTTATTTTTTATTTTTTTATTTTTTTGAGTTGGAGTCTCACTCTGTCACCCGGACTGGAGTGCAGTGGCCGCTCCCGGCCACCGCAGCCTCAACTTGCTGGGCTCCGGCGATCCTTCTGCCTCAGCCTTCCAAGGAGCCGGAACTGCAGGCGCACGCTACCATGCCTGGCTAATTTTTGATTTATTGTAGAGATGAGGTCTCGCCAAGTTGCCCAGGTGGGTCTCGAACCCACGGGCTCAGGCAATCCACTCACCTCAGCTTCCCAAAGGCGCAAGATTACAGGCTGAGCCACCGAGCCCGGCTTGTCTTATACATTTTAAAAACCACTAAACCTGCTGCAGAATCCTTACAAATCTTGAGGCACTGCCACTAAAAAGAAACCTCCAAGGCCACAGCAGCCCTGCCTTGAGAGCCGACGCAGAGTACCTACACACAAGAATGGGGTCAGGATGCTGGCTTTGACTTAATGCTGGCAGGAAAGCTCGAGAACATGGAAATGTTAGCTAATGGGAAAACTACAGAGGAGAATCAATCTCTAGAGAGGGTGCCAGCACTCTTGGAGTAAGCTGCAAACACATTTGGGGAGCAAGTCAGTAAAATTCCACTGATTCACCATGGAGCCAGTTATTTTTATCATTCTGCTTACCCGTAAATAGAAGGGCATCTTATATATAGGCCAGCAGATCTTTTTTACAAGCACCTATCCAAATTTTAAAGCAGATGAGAATGGGTAAGAAAAAGGCCAAACAGACAAGAAAACCCCTTTCCCTACTCTCTAGAGTTCTTACACACACACATGCATTTGGAAGCCAGCCCGATCTTGCTTCTGTAAAATCAGACCTGGTAAAAACAGTCAAAACTGAGCGAAGGCATCCTTTCACAAACCAGCTTTAGCCTGACACTGAAATACAGACTGTGGTTTGTTCTATAGTTCCCTCAGCCTCAGTCCAGCCCCATCTAGTGGAAAGAGAACCGTAAACTATGTGCAGCCCTGGAGTAAGACGTAAGACGCTGACATGGTTCTGGCAAAGGGTGACTGTTACTATGATTCAGTAACATGCCTGCCCCTTTTCAGTAAGGGTCTAAATGAGTGTCTCCTCCTATTGGCTCCCTCCTGCATATGTGACACCCTCCCCTTTCAGACACCAAGGAACACAGTAAGAATTTTCCACATCAAACTTGCCCTTCCCACAGGGTTGATAAGGGTATTAAGGTGACCATGTGCAGGCAACAAAGGGGAGGCTCACAGGCCTGAAAGAGAACCAAGCAAATCCAAAGCTGGGAATGATTCACAGGCCTTCTGAGACCTCTCTGCTTGGGGTCTTGCTCCAATGGTTTCTAGACACTGCCCAGTGACAACAGGTATTAAGTGAGGTCAGAAGCCTCCACCTGAGACCTGAACTTCCTAACTACCCTGACTGGGCCCAAGCAGAAGTAGGGGCATCTAGTTAATGCCTCCCTGTCCCTAAATTCACATTACCTGGGGACAAATGCCTCAGGATGTAATTTCCCTTAGAAAACTGGTATTAATAAATTATAAATGTCTGAAATATCTTCCCTATCCCTGATAAGGGTGGCCTGACCCAAGTCCCATTCTGCTGGACAGACACAGAATAGCAATCTTTAAAAAAAATTTAAAATGGTCCCCAGTTGTATATAAATGGCTCACTCAATTCTACTGCACCTCAGAGATTATGAGTTAAAATAAATTTCCGTGGACAAGCCTGGGAACTTAACCATCAGGTTGTTCCAATAGGAAAATAAGGTCTCAGTTATACAACAATAGACTCACAAACAAATTTCTGGAACATAACCTGCTTCTAGAGTGGAGACTGACCTAACTAATATTTGAAATATAATGACTATATTTTTATTTTTGGCATAAACTGGTTAATACTTTTGACATAATAAACACCAGTTACCACTTCCAAAGTGTATACCTACTTCCAAAGTGTATACCAGTTACCACTTCCAAAGTGCATACCTACTCCTTTCCTCCAGCCCACTGGGCACGTGTATGGTGGGGAGGGGGGTTGTGGATGGGGCGGGGGTGTTGATTTGGGGAAGGAAGAGGGGATGGGAGAATGGTAGTGGCAATCACCTAACATGCTGGGAAGTAACTAGAATGGAGATGCCCAACTGTCAGCCCCAAGCCTAGCATGACTCCCTGCTGTGCTGGGCATCTTTACTCATACTCCCTTAGCTGGCACCTAGGTTAGTACTATGCAGTCAACTCTCTGATTAGACTCAAAACTCCTTGAAACCAGAAACCATGAATAATCACAAGATTTATCCTGATACCACCAGAACACATTTCTCCCCATAAAATGTAAAAGCAACAAACACATGATATCAACAGCACAATAGTAGAATGTGGGTTCTCAGAGGGCATCTAAGCTCCCTCCATTAGCCAACTTAAAAACTGGCTCTTACATAGAGTCAGGATGCAAATCAGTGCCACACCAAAAGTTCAAATATATGTCATGGTCTCCAGGGCTTTTCAAAAAAAGTCAAAACTTTGAATGCTAAATACAAAACCTGAATACTAAATGCATAACCGACAAGACTATTTTCTTCTCAACAGCTTCAAAAAAAAGTGAGCCTTCCCAGCACCTGGCACACCCTGGCACATAATTCACTTAATAAATGTTTCTAACAGCTTCTGCGGCTATATGCAAGGCACATAAAGAATTTGTCAAATGAACAAAATGACTGCCACAGACATGGCTGGTGTTAGTGACTACAGGGGAACTGCCTGACGCCAGGAGAATATCCGACTAATCTTAAACTCCACACTGCAGACATCTGGATATGCCACCCAATTCCAAATCTCTATCCAGGTGAATCCAAACTATACTAGCCACTCATAGCCTCATTTTCCAAAAGTCACTGTGAAGACTAATCATGGATATTACAAAAATAAAAGGTAATATGATCAAATGAAATTAATAAATGAGGGATTTTACGAATGGGTGTCGCACAGCTTTTGAGCCAATGTGTGTTGTGAATCTTTAGGAGGGATTAGTTCATGCAAAGTCCCAGATTTAATTGATCACACATACCCCACCTTTTTTTTTTTGTGAAGCCATCTCTATAGAACTAATGTTTCAGAGATTACACCTTTGAAAAAGTTACCCTAAACAAATAAATACCAAACACTGATTTATCCCAAAAAACAAGCTTAAAACTGAACTTCTCCCACTGCAGCTAGACACCACCTTTCTGTGTATATATATACATAATATACATGTGTAATATAGAATGTTATCTCTCTTTTGCTAAGGAGTCTGAAAGTAAAAGAACCAGAAATAAAATCTTTAAATGTCAGTGAGCTAAGTGACTGCAACAAGTGCAAGTCTTTGGTGAGGCATATGCACCCTTGCAAGAAAACCATAATGTCGGGCTAGTGTTTCTCAGCAGTTTTGGCTTAATCCCAGGTGGGTTCTTCCAGAACCTGAATTTATTCCACCCATAAAGAAAAACAGCAGCCCCTCCCCACACCCCCAGCATTACACATAGAGGCTTGCAAACAAAATGAGTTAATGTGGTACTTCTCAAGTGATCCTTGGACAAGCAGCATTACCACTGCCAGGCACTTGTCAGACCCTGGTCATGTCAGCCCTCAACAAAGTCAAATCCTCTACTTGGAAAAAGGCAGAAGGATGCACTTCTACTGGACACCTCTGCAAGTACCACATAAGTGAAGACCATTCAGTGCCTTCTATCCAAGAACCTTGCTAGTAATTCCTGGCCAGATTTTATATGTTCCTCTTTAAACAAAAAGGCAAAAGGATTCATAGCCCCGCTGTTGAAACCACACACTTTAGTGGTTTAAAAAAAAAGAGAAAGAAATATCCACACACACTGTCCATCTTTCATTGTGGAAGAAGCCTAGCCACTGTGCATTTCCTGTTGCCTAGCAACGCCTCAGGCACTCTTCAGAGGTGTTCTCAAAAAGCTGAACACTAGTACAAAACAAGGTGAAGCAATCAAAAGATGAAATTTGCAGCATGTGCAGCAGAAGGTTTAAATGCAGTAAGAAAGCTTCGATGTGAGACGTGACTCTCTCTAGCAGGCCATCACACGCACGATACCTGCACAAGACCCCTAGATCCACGTGACTACAAGCAGCATTCTATCCACAGAGAACATCTGCAGAGATTATCTCACTTTGTCCCTGTGACAATGTGGAAGGGAAAAAGACTGCCTGAGTTCAGTGCCCCAAAATGCCAGAATCAGAGAAGCTAATACAGGCCATACAGAGCTGTTGAATACCAGAAGGAGACTTCAGTTTCCAATTCCTGAACATTTCCCCACTGTTTGAAAATCTGCTTCCCACTTTCTATAACACCTACTTCTGGGAAATCCAACAGTGTGAGAAAAAATCATGGATATAAAGACCTCATTAGGGCTTAAAGAAGCCTCAAACCAATTCAACAAATTGTCCTACAAGAACTTCTACAAAAATAATTATTACTATAGAATCAAATCCTTGACACATCTTTCAGAAGTTGCTGAAAACAATGGGGAAAAATTTCAATATAGAAAACTATCATCGTTAGTAGAAGTAGGTAAAATAATTTTTCTCTTGTGGATTAGACTTTGATTATGAACATTGGACAAAAGAAGCACATTTTCCCTGTTAAGTGCAACCTACATATTTACAATGGATGCACTGAATATGTGGGCAACATTGTTCATTAAGGTATTTTAAAGGCAAAAGTTAAATGCCGGGGCAAACAGTGCTCAGACTGACCAGAGAAGTTTCTCACAATCAGGAGTTTATATGCCTATTGCTCCTAGGATGGCCTGTTTTTGTACTCTGATTATAATCTGTTAAGGGCCAGCATACTGCATCCCACTTTGCAATACAACATTGCTAAGGTATGTACTCAAATGACACCTAGCACAATGGGGATCTGACTGTAAAAGTTTATGAGTATTAATTGAAGAGTAGTCTTTACTGTGCCTATCAAGAACATTTTTCCACCCCTTCATGAAGAAACTTACCCTCCTCTACTGTGCCGCTGACTGTGGGTGGAGATCTTATATGGAAGTGCACGTTCACCCAGGTTTTCCAAGTCTCTCACTATTGCGCCTCTGTCCATAAGGGCTTCTATTGTACGTTTCAGGGCGGCAGCAGTCTCTGGCTGTTTTTTGTTTTTGTTTTTTTTAAAAAAGAAAGAAAAACCATCAGAATCAATATAAGAACTAGAGTGATTAAGTCTGGTCAGTTCCAATCAATAACAGCTCTATTGATAGGGATCTTTGGGTAAAAACAACAGAAACTATTTTTGACTAAGTTGAAATGAGAGAGAGAGACATTTATTGTAAGGATACACAATAGCTCACAGATATGAAGAAAAATCTGAAGGACCAGGTTTCGGAGAGTTCAAGGACCAGGGCAGCTCCATGAATCTGGGAGGCAGGAACTAATGAGTGGCTTCTTCAGAGCACCTCGGCCAAGCTGAATCTGTGCCAGTCACTATCAGTCCTTGTATCCCATGACTCAAAATTCAAATTCCAGAAGTGCATCCTCTTGGCAGGACATCTGAACTGCCCATCCCACCAAAACCACAGCTAGTGGAAAAAGGGGTTATCTCTCAAAGAAAAACAGGGAGATTGCAACCAAAAGGGGGAAAGGATGAGTGAGACCCAATCTCTGCCCTCATGGAGCTTACAATCTAATAAAAAACATAACACAAAAACATACATTTGCAGACCAGAGGGCAGAACACAGATGTGGCACAGGGACCAGAGAGCTCATAGAAGGAAGACGCACATTCAGCTGGGAGAAGGGTTTCACTAAGAAAAGTTTACTTGAAATGATGATCAGAGATGCAAAGAATCAATGAACAAGGTTGAACAAAGGAGTAAGGGCAAGAAAGCATGAGTGCACTGAGAAAACAGCGAGGAGTCCCAGGGGATGAGGTTCAGGGCAAGAGGGAACTGAAAAGACATACTGTAGGCTGGGCACAAGTCTATAATAATATAGGCCTGTTATAAAAGGCAAAATTCAAACAACACAGAATCCCATCATCTAGAGATAAAAGACTTCTAACATTCCAGTCAATTTATTTCCAGCTCTCTCTCTCTGCATATGTATACACAAAACACTTTTGGAAGAAAAGATACCCTACAAGAGTAAACCTGAAAAATTCAACAAAAGCAATGTGAAGAATGCGCATGAGTGGCGGAGGGCTTCAGAACCTAGTGGCTAGGAGAAAGGTAGTGCTACCATCAGCTAAAAGGACAGCTGGAGAAGCTGGTGGGGACAAGAAGAGATGAATGTGGTTTAGGACATGCTGAGTCTGAGAAGCCCACGACTTCCCTAAGTTGATCTCTCGAGGTTTAAACTGTAAACTCAAAACAGGTGGGTTAAAAATACACATATTTTTAGTCATCTACACAGAAGGCTACCTGAAGCCCAAGAAGGAAGTGAGATCATTGAGAGGGTGGAGGAGGGAGAGGAAAAAAGATCAAAAACAGAATCTTGGGGAGTACAAACACTTGGGTGCTAACAAGTGAACTCAAAGCCAGAGAAGCAAATAGAAAACATTAAGTCCAATCAGACAAGGAAAATCAGCAGATTGCCTTGTCAAAGAAACTAAGAAAACAGGCAGCCTCCAAAATGACAATGGGGTAGAGTATGCAGATAAAGAAAAGCCAGTGTGGTGGCTGCACGGGCACTTAGCAAGATGGGGCCAGAATGCAGCCTGCAAAGGTTTCCACAGTAGAGATGTGAGAACAGTGGTGAAAATGAGAAAATGCCAGAGGCAGAGAGACAAGCAAGTTTGAGCAAAGTGTGTTAGGATAGAAAATACACGAGCAAGTTAGTAAAGGGCAGTGGGCCAATCAAGAGGAGAAAATACAGGATTTTAAAAATAACAAGGATGACAATTATGCTTTACTGTTTAATGGCTATATGCCCAACACCATCTAGTGTTTTACTGTTACATATTTAGTCTTCGCCAATAAAAAAAGAGTCAAGAAGGTTTACAGATTGGGATGGGGCCTCTGTGAGAGGCCATGACAGGGAAGCTAGTAAGTGGAAGAGCCTGCTGTAAAGAAAAGGAAAGCTGCCAAAACAGAGTTGAGAAGGAGGCCATAGGCACACCTTGGCAGAGACAAGGGCATTACTCCTCAAAGGCCTAAGTACAGAGACACAAGCAAGGAGATTTTAAAGTACCGGAGGAAGCTCAAGAAAGGACTACCTTCCAGTGGCTCACATGGGAATCAAATGGAAATAAAACTGCATAACAAGTGTAAGTGTGCCTTCCGGTAACCACACAAAATCCGCTATATTTTATGAATTTTATTTCTGACAAATACTGCTAAAATGGTATGAATGTACTATTAGCCTGAGGCTTAGAAAGAAACTTTTTACTCTCATTTCATATTGTAGCCCACTAGGGATGTTAAAAATTCCTACTGAATAATTGTCTTTTATATATTTAATCAACCTTAAGACAAAACAAATTTCCTGAAGACAATAAAAATAGGAGCCCAAATTGCTTCCCATTAACACTAACTGGGTAAAAAGTCTATGGCAGTTTCTCCTTATGATATTCTTATATAGTTCTAATCACAAGAAGACTAAATTTTTCTCACATTGTATTAGCTCACAAAGGCATTTCCATATATCTGCAGAAGTCACATTATTAATGGCAGGATAATATTTCATTACATTAAAAATGCTGTCTCTCTTGACCTGGCATTGCATCAGTGAACTTACAATAAGCAGGTAAAGAATCTACCCAAATAAAAAACGGGATCTCAGTTCTGTTACCTTGAACAAAAAAAAAGGAGTAACGTTTAAAATTTTAAAAAAAATAATGACTGATTACAATCTTCTGATTAGCTACCCAAATAAATTTTAATTTCAGTCTTACCTGACTAAAAAGGAATATTATCTCAGTATCTTTTGTTTAAATTTCAACTGAAGTATTGGAAACATAGTAAGCTCCCTGAAGTAAGCTTATGAAATAAAAGATTTTCTTCTTACATATGTTCCAAAAAAAGGAAGAGTTACTTAACAAGGATATAACTTAGAAAACTATCAGCCGGGCTCAGTGGCTCAGCCTGTAATCCCCCGCCTTGGGAGGCTGAGGTGAGTGGATTGCCTGAGCCCGTGGGTTCGAGACCCGCCTGGGCAACTTGGTGAGACCTCATCTCTACAATAAATCAAAAAATTAGCCAGGTGTGTTAGTGCACGCCTGTAGTTCCAGCTACTTGGAAGGCTGAGGCGGAAGGATCACCGGAGTCCAGCAAGTCGTGGCTGCGGTGGCCAGGAGCGGCCACTGCACTCTAGTCTGGGCGACAGAGTAAGACTCCGACTCAAAAAAAAAGAAAAAGAAAAAGAAAAAGAAAACTATCAAAACACATTTTATTTGACTTTGTTATGTCAAGGTCAAATTGTAGACTGCTTAAGTGTTCACATTCATTTTACTACAATTTCAAATTTAGAAGTTTTAAAAGAAAGATGGAAGGAGGAGCAAAAATACTTCTTATTTAATAGGGTTTCTCAACATGTGCCATATACCTTACTTCACAATATAGCAAGGTCAGCAAACCAAGGTCCTTGAGCCAAATCTAGCTTGCTACCCTTTTTGCAAATAAAGTTTTATTAGAACACAGCCAGTTCATACATCTGCATAGTGTCTATGACTGCTTTTGTGCTAAAAGTAGATCTGTAATTACAACAGCGACTATCAGCAGAGACTATATGGTTTCAAAGCCTAAACTATTTACTATCTGGCCAATCCCTGTTCTACATTGTGATGGTTTGAGGGAAGCTGGCAGGGCCTGAAACCATGAGCCTGGACTACTGACTGAGACACAGAAGGTGAATTCCCCATCAGGTCATCAAGTGAAGAAACAGGGAACACCTAATGAACACCATCAGCCTAGCCGTTCAACTCAACACAGGGTTCAAAATTCCTAATCTCTTTATTGACCCAGGTTGCCAACTTCAACATTCTTCATTTGGTCAAACCTATAGATCTATTAAAATGAAATTCTTAGGCTTGAGGGGGTTCTGCTCAATTCAGGACAATGTTCAATTTGTAAAAGCTTATGGCTTATAAAAAGTAAATAATCTTGCCACCATAATTCTCATTTACATAATCTCAGAATCACTTAATTCCAACAGAAGTTGTACATGCTTCTTATAGGCTTCGGCCATCCCATCTGAAAGCAACTCTCCAAGACTTTCCTCCAGCCTAGCAAATACATCAATGAAACACAATTTTGGTAAGGCACTGATTGAGGGGCTGAAAACGTTCATTTTTTTAAAAACATGGAAAAGAAACAATGAATGTAAATGGGAACTAGGAAAACAGGGTTCTAGTCCTAGTTCATTCACTAATGAGTAATACAACCATAGATAAATTGTTAAAATTTATCAATTTTAAACTCGTGTCTCAGTTCCCTCATCTACTAACTTAGTGATTCTCAATTTTCCTGTTTCCACAAGCTTCCATAAGCAACACTGCAATTCTCAACATCTGCTGGAAGCATACAAAGTTTGATGACAGATTCTCTATGCCTCCATTCTGATATCCCCACCACCCAAAAGTGCCCATCTCAGATACTTCTAATGTCATTCTTTGTTCTAACAGCACTATGGCTACCTATAAATGTTCTTTCACTAACTAGCATAATAAGCTTCAGGAGAGCAAGGACCTTTGTCTATTTTGTACGCAACTGTCTTCTCAAAGTCTAAAACGTCCACATCTGGAATAAGTGCTAGAAATATTTAAATGAATTAATGTATCAACGGTGCCTCCATAAGAAGGTCTCTTGCTTCTTTACTCCTATCTTTTCCCAAGGACCCTAAGGTTTCCTCCTGTCTCTAATACAATTTGAAGTAACTTTTCATATACAACAAAGCTCACTGCTAGGCTAATGACTGTTAATACGGAAACAAAATTACAATACTAGCATTATTCTATTTACTTCATGTAGAACCAAAATGCCGTCCATACCAATATTGTTTTTCAAAAAGATCCAGAATTAATCTAGAAGTAAAACTAAATACTAAATAGTTCATGCATTTCAAACATCAAGTTCAAATATACACTCAAATATAAATATTAAAATTACATTGTCACAATTATTTGCTGGTAAGATAAAGTGCTATCCAAATAATTATACTATACAGTACTTTTTAAAAAGTAGTAAATCTCCCTACAAACTTAAAACCAAATTTCAAGATCATTTATTACTAAAACTACTAGTGATTAGCCTTCAAAAGAAGACCTAGGGAAAATCCAACAGCTAACTTCAAATATCTGCAGGGCTATTATGCAAAAGACAGCTTTTCTTTATTTTGATTGGATTCAAAGGGTAAACTGGAATCAAAGAATAAAAATTACAGAGAAATGGAGCCTTAATTGGTAAACAAGAACACATTTCTTTAAAAAATGCTGTATGAAAGTGAAATGGACTGCCTTGTGAAGTACTGGCCTTTCTATAACTTGAAGTATAAAATAGATACAGGATGGCCATCGGATCAATATTTGCACTGGGTAGAAGGTTGAACTTAACTTCTAAAGCCTCTGCCAAGCCTAAATTCCAATACTATTCTGGTACCATTCATCATTCTGAAGGACATTATGAAGTGAAACTGGCAACTATAGAGTGGTGAAGAATAATACACGGACTACTGGTAAAAGCTAATGCCACTGACTGGATTTATGTGAATACACTAGCTGTTCTACCCACTGCTGTTTTCACAATGATACCCTAAAAGAGTCTCTGGAAAGCCCAAGGATGAAAAACTACAGTTCTCGAGATTCTAAAGAGCAATGCTTTTATAATAAAAGAAAAGAGCAAAAATGTGGAAAGAACAAAAGGAAGAAGAACATCTCTACCTGCCTCCAAAATAAAATCCCCATTCAGTAGGACTACTCAAACTAAGAATACATGAGAGTATCATAAACAACACCACTGGCCAAGGACCACTGTTTAATTAAACATATTTTCATCCCAGAAGAGAAACTTTTCAACAAAATTATCTTGTAAATTAGACTCTATGGCAAAGACAGTTTTAAGTCAGTGGCCCATGGATTCACCCAGCTAGCACTATCACACCTTCCCAGTCCACCAGGAAGTAAGACACACACAGAATCCACATTTAATGGCACTTAGCATCTACCTACACCTTGCCCTCCCCACATTACAAAGAGTTGTATAAACCCCAGGAGCAGGTAGGATTCAGGAAAGGTAGAGCTAGAGTAGAAAATTGTCAAAACCTGTGAAAATGTGAATGTAAAAGCCCTTCCCATTATTTGCTGATTCTTAACTCCACAGTTTCCCTCCTTTAAAAATTTTCCTTGAAATTTAAATTTTCAAATAGAAAGTCAGTCCCTGGAAATTCTGCACTGAGATTTTCAGAGCAATTTGAAACAAAAACAAAACAAAACAAATAAACACAACAGCTCTGTGAGCACTAACCTAACAGTGGAAAAGGTTTTAAGGAAAAGTTCTAGCAGAACTTGAAGAATTACATGGATAACAATCTACCTCAAAATGTGTGAAGTAGGCCGGGTATGGTGGCTCACGTCTATAATCCCAGTACTTTGGGAGGCTGAGTTGAGAGGATTGCCTGGGCAACTTAGTGAGATCCCATCTCTACAATAAATCAAAAAATTTTCTGGGCATGGTGGCATGTGCCTGTAGTTCCAGCTACTTGGAAGGCTGAGACGGAAGGATTGCCTGAGTCCAGCAGGCCGAGGTTGTGGTGGCCAGGAGCATGCCACTGCCCTCCAGCCTGAATGACAGAGACTTCTACTAAAAAAAAAAAGTGTGAAGTGCCAGCCCTACCTAACAACATCTGCAGAGTCCAACTAACTGGTAGGATATTAAGAATTACTGAAGTAAATATTAACTAAAAAGCACTCAGGAATGACATATAATTATACAATCATCTTTATTTATGGAAATTATCTACAGGAGGAAAAATACCTACCAATGGGAGACATTTTAGAATAACTTAAATGGTACAAGTTGGTCGTGCAAGAGGATATATATGCATCCTGACATCTGCAAATGGAGTGAGAGGGTAAAATGAATGATCTCTTATGGGCAGACCAAATTCTGTAAAGTATCAGAAATTTAGGTTGAACTTTATGAAATTGCCATTTTGGGGGAATTGGGAACAGTCAAATATTACCCATGGCTCAACTTAACATTTATCTGGGAACATTCCCCTCAAAGTACCCTCCTCAAGGCAAATATGCCCAAGGTGCTCACTGTGAAACCCATCTCCACAGGGATACGAAAACCTTAAAAAGTCTATGATGTAGCTATGAAGACAGACACTTGTAAGTTACTAATAAAAGGCAGGCTAAAACACAGGCAAGACTGAGATGAAAAGCTATAAGAACTCAGAAGGAGCAACTACTTTTAACTGGTTGGTTAGAGAAGGTAGACTTCAGTTAGACCCTGAAAAATAAGCACCCTTTCAGGAGGGCAAAGAGGGTCAGCTAAGGTGTTTTCAGAGCAGGGTGAACTAAAAGTAGGACAAAAGAAGAGCAGGAAGAGAATCCTGATGAAATTTATATTTGGGGCAGACTCAATGTAGGCACTGTAATTGGTAGACGTAGAAGCCATAGCTTTCTTCCATTCATGGCAATATTTTGCCTAGAACATTTAGATTTCAGTTTCTTCACTCACCTACACTACTGGCAAAAATGTAAACTTTCTGGAAAGTAATTTGGCAATATATATTAGTTTAAAATGTGTATATCTTCAATCCCACGGCCACTTCTATGAGCTATGAAAATACTCATCACAAATATTACGCAGTCATAAAGAAGGACAAACATGGACTTCGCAGCAACTTGGATGGATTTAGAGTCTATAACACTCAGTGAACTACCACAGAAAGAAAGAACAGAGTACCACATACCCTCACTCATAAGCGGATTCTGAACATTTACCATAAATACTGTAAGAAAGGGATTGACAGTAGTGAGATACGACGGGGGGGGTGAGGACACAACATCAATAAGGGTACCTGATCTCAAACCAGGCAAAGTGGGGACCAAAGGGAGGCCCAAACTTTAGCTGTACGATGTCCACTTGTATACCTAATCCTGAATTGTACCCCGCATCTGTAAAATAAAAAATATATATTTTAAAAAAGAAAATGCTTATCACAAAGTTATTCAGATAGTTAATAAATGGAAATCCAGTTGTCCACTAACAGGAGGCTGGGTTGAGGTTATGCAGAAAAAAACAAAAGATCAAGATGGTGAAGGGTCTGAAACCCATGTCCTGTGTTATACACCCCTGAGACTAGAGAATAGGAAGCAAAAAAAAAAAATTAAAAACTTATTTTCACTGATGGAACAAATACTATGCAGTCACTGAAAAACTGGATGTTGATCCTTACATACTGATATAAAAACATTTTAATAATAAAGAAAAATAAGCATGTAGAGTTCATCCATATTTTTTCAAAAGAAAAAAAGGACTATGTACACATTATATAAAGTATGGATGACTATACAGTAAAATGTTATTAGTCTTCTCTAGGCAGTAAAATGAGTCTTCCGCTTTTTTATTATGCTTTATTGTCTGATTTGTTGTACAATGAGCAGTAAAAAAGTGTTTTATAAACTTCTTTTGGGGCAAATTCAGGTTTTGTTTTTTTTTTTAAAGAATTTCTTTCCCTAAGACTATGCCAACTGCTATCTTCGTATAGATGCCATAATTTGTATTAAAGTTCTGGATCTACACCTGAACACTCAGAACTCATTCAGTGACTCCACATCCATGTAGGCTTTTACTAATATAGTAATCTGAGAGGTATAGATAGATGGTTTCCATAGGATATTGAAATAGTCTTGCCAAGCTGGTACTTCCATCAGCATTAGATGTTATAACTGTCTACTTCGTCTTTGGGGGAATCAGTGGAAAAACTGGAATCTAAATATTAGGAGTTCAGAAATCAATGGTCTTAGATTCAGAGCACACCAAAGGAATGAGACAGGACAGGAGCAAGCCTGGCTCTGCCACCACAGTGGCAAATGAAGCCAAGGGATGTGGAAAGTAAGGAACATGCCTATTCTATGGTTATGAAGCCAGGAATAAGATTCTTGAGACCTGGGAAATCCAACATGAAAAAGTATTCTTTGGGGCATGTGATGAAAATAAAAGGAGCCTGGGAGGGAAAAGGGGACAAGAGGAAGAGTCCAATGACTGGTCCAGAAACTGATTTGAGTTCAACATAGATTGATGCTGTAACAAAACAAAAGACCAAGAGTAAAGCAGGGAGTCATGGTTCATACATGGCTGAATTTGCAAATGCAAAAGATAACAGGATGATTGGTACAGTTCAAGGTAGGCAGAATACCTTTAGGTTATAAACTAGACTCAAACATCTAAGGGGCCCCTGCAGCACACAGAGTCATCAATACCAGCATTGGTATCAAAAGGCTGTAAGTGAATAAATTTAAAGAACTAACCCACAGAGCAAGAAAAAGACATGAAATCCAACCTTGTGAGCATTTACTAGTTAGCTACATGTTAGTCATGTGCCTAGGTTAACATTAAATGTGTAGTTCAATCAGAACACACCTTTGTTCCTTAATTAATCAACTTATTTCCAAGGTCTCAAGTTAAAAAATACCATTCAGATGTCATTTAAGGACAAATCTCTGGGATCACTTGCATGTAACCAATCATCCCTTTCTTAAGTTAAGGGGAAAAAAGCAGAAATCACCAATGCATTCCTCAGCACTAGAATCACCTGGGAGCTTTAAAAATAAAGATGCCTGCATCTCACCCTCAGATATTTCAATTCAATTGGCCTAGGAATTCAAAAACCCTGAGCACTAAGATTTTTTTAAAAAGCTCTCCAGGTACAAAGGTGAGAACCCCACTCTAGCAGACAGGAAGCCAGCTGGCTTTTCATCCTCCCAAAGATAAATGACTCTGGCTGAATTACAGTTTGCAAAAGATTTTAAGCAACGATCTTCTCCAACTCTAATTCAAGAAAGATAAAAGATCCACTCTTTCTCACAATACTACTAGAGTCTTCCCTAAATGTGAAGTGAAGAAATGACAATCCCAATGGATGACTATTTGTGGTAAACACTAGTTACCAACTGGAAACAATGCCAAAATTATGGTACTCTTGCTTGCTAGTCTAAGGACTTTCCAAAGTCCACGATCCTCTTGCTGGGAGGTTTCCATTTCTAGTCTCCCCATCCCCCTTCAGATGCACTCAGAGATGAATAAAAGATAACAGGAAGACTGGCAGGAGTCCTGGTTACTATGGCAGCAAGAGAGGAAATGCCAAAGCTTGTGAAACAGTGAGAGCAGGAATCAGGTAGACATCACTGTGCTACCTGTTTTACTGATTGCTTTCCTTCAAGCACAATTCAGTTCCCTGCCTTCATCTTATATTTCAACCTCTTCACAGGGTAGAGAGGAAACAGCACTGAATGACAGGAAGACCAGAATTTAGGCAGTAGAGACAAAAGGTTTATAACAAAGTTCTATTTAGTTCCTGTGAATCTTCTAAATACCAGTGTAAAATTTAGCAAAAACATAAGTTAGTTGACTGGGTTAAGAGTAGTTTTTTAAATTATGCATTAACAGAATCATAGACATGGGCTTTGACAAGAAAGTCAGATTTGCATACTGTGCTGAACAGCAGACCAAAAGTGTGTCCACCAACTAGGCCACTGCAATGGTGCTTAAACTCAAGTGGTGGAAGGCACCAAACAGACTGCTCTACTCTGCAGAGCAAAGAGTATAAAACCACAAAGGAAATACGGGAATAAATACATCCATCAAGATTCAGCTTTTTCAGATTCTATGTATCAGTGAGATCACATGGTATTTTTGTCTTTCTGTGCCTAGCTTATTTCACTTATCCTAATGTTCTCTAGGTTCATCCATGTTGTTGCAAATGACAGAATTTCCTTCTTTTAAAGGCTGAAGAATATTCCACTGTGCATACATACCATGTTTTCTTTATCCATTCATCCACTGATGGACACTTAGGTGGATTCCATAACTCGACTATTATGAATGCTGCAATGAACACAGGAGTAAAGACATCTCTTTGAAACTGTCTTCATTCCCTTTGGACATATATCCAGTAGTGAAATTGCTGGATCATATAGTAGTTCTACTTTTAATATTTTGAGGAATCTCCATACTGTTTTCCATAATGGCTGTACTGAATTATATTGTCACCAACAAAGAGTTCCCTATTCTCCACATCACCAGTGCTTACCTTTTGTTTTTTGATAAAAGCCATCCTGACAGGTATTAGGTGGTATCTTAATGTAGTTTTGATTTGTGTTTCCATAAATTATGTTAAGTAAAATAAGCCAGGCAAAGAAAGACAAATACCACATGATCTCACTTGTGAAATTTTTTATCTAAATGAAGTAAAGAGTAGAATGGTGGTCACCAGAGGCTTAGGTGGTTAGAGGGAAGAGGGGATTGAAAGATAACAGGCTATCATTGCAGCTAGACAGGAAGAGGCTTTTTTTTTTTTTAATGCCCACATACACAGAGAAAGAAAGATAACTGCCTGGGCTAGAGGGTAAGGGAGAGTGGATTGATGAGGAGAGGGAGAAATGGGGAGTGATGACTAATGGTTTATAAAGCTTCTTTTTCAAGTGACAAAAATGCTCTAAAATTGGCTGTGGTGATAGTTGCACGACTCAGTGAACAAACTAAAAACCACTAAACTGTATACTTTAAAGAGGTGAACTGTAAATACCATACAATAAGGCTTTAAAAAAAAAGACTCAGCTACTTTCTAGATGTGTGCTTTTCTTCCGTAACCTCATGTATATCGTATGTCTTATTCCACATATCTTGCAAGAAGTCTGTCCCCTTCTGTTAACTAAACATCTTCAAGGTTTAATCTTACTCATCTTTACTAAATGATGGAGGCTCGAAGAAGCTGGCTTGCAGTACATGTTCAATAAATGTCTGCTAAATATGTAAGAAAGAAATAAAGGATTAAATTGAGTCATACATACGATTTAAGAATAAGATCTTCACTGCAAAAAGAAAAACAATACCATGTTATTGTAAAAGGCAGAGATTCATTATGAAGCTAATGTAATACCCCATTAGTCAAAGACAGAAATGCAGATTCCTCTTTTACTAAGAACAAAGATGAAAAACAGTAACAAAAACAAAGGCAAGTCAGAAACACCTAAAAGTAACTTCAAATTTCTAAAAGTTATTGAAATGAAATAAAAAAATCCAATGAACGCTCAACTCCTACAGTACCCAGGGAAAATTAACAGCAACAAAACCCAGATCCTGAAAAGCTATGAAAAACTTCTGGAAGACGAGTCATCAAGTCCTATGTAGGGACAACAGGCTTTTACAAGAGGACCGTTTTAGGGTGTGATGGTGAGATTTCAAAATAGAATTGGGGGGAGCAAACCCATGGGAATGGTAGTCTTCACTTTGTTTTATTTGTATCCCGTTACTTTAGTCTAGTAGTGCTTACCCTGGATTACTGAATTCAACATAAAGGCCACATATGAAAAGGGATCTCAATTGCCTAAAGGTAATCCAGAAAAAAAACCAAAAGACCAAGATGGTGAAGGGTCTGAAATCCATGTTCTGTGCTACACACCTCAAAGATTGGAGAACATAGTCAAAAAAAGATAACAATGCAAGAGAAGATTCCAGTATATTCTGAGATGAGAAGATACAGCATCTATAAAAAGGCTATAAAAGATTCAGGGAACAAAAGAACTCCTAAAATAAAAAATCTGAAATTTTTCAGAAATTCTTTTTCAATAAAAAAGGTTGGAAGATAAAGTTTAGAAACTTTCCTAGAAAGAGCAAAAAGACATGAAAATTAAGAGAGAGAAGTCTTATTCAACCAAGCATAACAACTAAGGAGGTGTAAGAGTTAAAGAAAAGGGGTTCCGGCAGGGCTCAGTGGCTCAGCCTGTAATCCCGCGCCTTTGGGAGGCTGAGGTGAGTGGATTGCCTGAGCCCGCAGGTTCGAGACCCGCCTGGGCAGCAAGACCTCATCTCTACAATAAATAAAAAAAACCAGCCGGGCATGGTAGTGCATGCCTGTAATTCCGGCTACTTGGAAGGCTGAGGCAGAAGGATCGCCGGAGCCCAGCAGGTTGAGGCTGCGGTGGCCAGGAGCAGCCACTGCACTCCAGTCTGGGTGACAGAGTGAGACTCCAACTCAAAACACACACACACACACACACAGAAAAGAAAAGGGGTTCCAAGCAGGAAAAAGCAAGGAGAATCAGGATCCTAGAACTGAGCTCAGTTTAAAGAACCATCAGGGGCCAGGAGAGTGAAAGAAAAATTTTCATTAAGGCAGACCATTGTGAAATTACAGAGCATAGGAACCAAAAGTTAGAAAAAACATTGTCTTACACTTTCAAATTTCTAAGGAAGAGTGCTTTACAACCTATAATTCTACATTTAGCCAAATATGTGGTAGAAAAAACACTTTTTACATACAAAAACTATTTTTTTAATTCTAAGGAGTTATAGAATTGAAAAAAAATAAATTGTGTTAATATTATCAGATTTCTCACAGTTGGAAAAGGGAACAAACATTGGGTGGGGAAGGCTGAAAAGAAACCTTTGGTGTTGGTTTAGAACGGGAGGCACCTATACACATGAGAGACACACCAAAAAACCGGAATTTATTTATAAAAAATTGTGTATTTATTCTTACATGTTTAAACTTCAATCACTTTCAAAGTACTCTTCATTTGATGCAATACACCTACCAAGACACACTTTCCATTGCTCAAAACAATTTTTGAATTTGTCCATTTTGATGCCTTTTAGCGCTTCTGCCATTTTTTGTTTCACCTCTTCAACAATGGAAAACATTTTCCTTTGAGGACTTTCTTCATCCAAAGAAACAAAAACAGTTGCTCCAGGTGAGACTGCGTGCATAGGGAGGGTGGGGCACAGGGGTCATGCTGTTCTGGGTCAAAAACTGCTGAACACTCAGGACAGTGTGGGCAGGTGTGCTCATAAATCACCCATCATGAAATGAGCAAACGCATAGAATCTCAAAAAAAAAATTTTCCATGAAGCCGAATGCAATCTCTCAATACAATGCTAGCTGGTACCAATGGGTTCCTAGAACACTTACCTAGTGGGGAAAACCTGTACAAGGGACATGCCCTCCAAAAAATAATTCCAGTTTTTTGGGGGTTCCCCCTCGTACACAGTCACAAGTTGACAAGAACAGTCAGAAAAGTGTTGTAAGGCAGTTTTGTTATCGTGTGAACATCATAAATTGCACTTACACAAACCTAGATGCAAGGCCTACTACAAACCTTGACTAAATGATATAGCCTATTGGTTCTAGGCTACAAAACTGTAAAACATATTACTGTACTAAAAACACCAGGCAATTCCAACACAATGGTAAGAATTTATGTATCCAAACACAGAAAAAGCACAATAAAAATATAAAGATAAAATGTTTTTAGAAGACAAAAAAATGGTATAAGAGATTTTTCAAATGTTACACCTATATGGGGCACTTACCACAAACGGGACTTGCAGGACTGGAAGTTGCTCTAGGTGAGTCAGTGAGAGAGTGGTGAGTGAATGTGAGGGTCTAAGACATTACTTTGTGTATGTGTGGCAGACCGGTTTGTTTACACCACAAACGCGATTCACTAGGCTATAGAAATTATTCCGCCCCATTATAACCTCATGGGACCACCACTGACCAACACATTACTGACCAAAAAAACATTATACAACACATGACCATATATGTATTTCCTGTACACTAGCTCTGTACACTGGAAAGGGCTAGAAGTCACAACTCTGTAGCAATGAGCACACACAGACCATTTCCTACCAAATACCTGATTCCCCAGTAGACTGCAACAGAAAAAGGACAAGGAGACCCCTGAACACCTTGTTACGCAAAAAAAAACTTATAAAAAAGCACTCAAAAGTTGATGGAGACACATCACAGAAGACAAATAAACTACTCTGAAAGGGGTCCCACCAGCTAAATCTGGAAATATTTGAGCAAAATAGTGACAGTAATTGATAACAACACACTGAACAAAATAATTCATGAGTACACACTGACAAATGAATGGGAAAGGGAAGGTTCTTGAGTTCAGTGTGACCACACACAAAAAATTAGAAAAAATAGCCATCATAGGCTGAGTGCAGTGGCTCATGCCTATAATCCCAGCACTTTGGGAAACCAAGGTGAGAAGACTGCTTGAGTCAAGAGTTTGAGACCAGCCTATACAACGTAGCAAGACGTCATCTCTTAAAAACAAAAAAACAAAAGCCAGGTGCATGGCTCAAGTCTGTAAGCCAGCACTTTGGGAGGCCAAGGCAAGAGGACTGCCTGAGCCCACAGGTTTGAGAACAGGCTGGACAATATGGTGAGATCTCATCTCTACAATAAATTTTTTTTAGAAAATCATCTGGGCATGGTAGCACGCACCTGTAGTTCTGGCTACTTGGAAGGCTGAGGCAGAAGAATAGCCAGATCCCAACAGGTCAAAAGTGGGATGGCCATGAGGGTGCTACTGCACTCCAGCCTAGGCAGCAGAGTGAGACTCCAACTCAAAAAAAAAAAAAAAAAAAAAAAAAAATCAAAAAATTAGCCAGGCATGGTTAGCACGCACCTATACAGTCCCAGTTACTTGGGAAGCTGAGGCAGAAGGATCGTCTGAGCCTAAATGAGCAAGGCCGTGATAAGCTGTGACAGTGCCACTGCACTCCAGCATGGGCGACAGTAATACCCTGACTCAAAATAATAATAATAAATAGCCATCAAAGTAATAACTCAGGCAAGAATTACCTGTGGACGCTTAAAACTGGGGCTTCAACTTCGATGACAAATAGGTTATTTACAAGTTACTTATTACCCTACAAATTACTTATTACCAAAGGGAAAAAATAGCAATTTGACAGTGTTCTCGAGAAGTCTTGATAGACATAGGCACATGCCTATGGTTCCAACTACTAGGGAAACTAAGGCAGGAAGACCACTTAAGCACAAGAGGTCCAGCATGCAGTAAGCCATAATTGTGCCACTTCACTACAGCCTGCCGGTGTGATTGAGACCCCGACTCAAAAAAAAACACAAAAAAAACACAAAACACAAAAACAAAAACCACAAGACGTCATCAAAACCAGCAACATCTCTAAAGTCTTTGGATTAAAAAAAAATCACTGTTGGCTGGGCTCCGTGGCTCAGCCTGCAATCCCAGCACTTTGGGAGGCCGAGGTGAGTGGATTGCCTGAGCCCGCGGGTTCGAGACCAGCCTGGGCAACTTGGCAAGATCTCGTCTCTAGAATAGATAAAAAATTAGCCAGGCGCAGTAGCACATACCTATAGTTTCAGCTACTTGAAAGGCAGAGGGATTGCGGAGCCCAGCAGATTGACACTGGAGTGGCCATGAGTGTGCCCATGGCACTCCAGTCTGGGCAACAGACTCCAACTCAAAAAAAAAAAAAAAAATTACTGTAACTTTCCAGAATTTGATAATTATGAGTAACTGTCCTTAAGAAATATACCTCAAAGTAGTTAGGGGTAATGGGAAATGATGTCTGCAAATGGTTCCATAAATATATATATATATGATTTGAAAGAATGACTAAGTAAATGTGGCAATATGTTAACTACTGGTGAACCTAGATGAAGATAATTCCTAAATTCTTCATTCTATTCTCACAACTTCCCTGTAACTTAACATTTTTCAAAATCAGAAGTGAATAAACTACAAATATTTTAATTTACTCAATGTTTTACTGTAATTCTATTCTCAGTCAATACCTGTGAGTCAGTATTCATAAAGACTTAAAATGACAATACTTGGTAGGAGTAAACTCCTGGAAACCACTCATGTCCAAAAGAAAAAGAAACCGGGGTACAAATTCTTCAACTCTGATAGAGTAAACTTTAAGTTTTAGGGGTAGACGTGTTCATAGTGAAAATACTCAATCACAGAAATATAAATTTTTAATTTTATTCAAAGTTGGTACAGAATAGCTAACATTTCCATAAAATAATTATTGTACTTCAGTTACAGGACAAAATACCACAGAAAGAAATATACTTTGCAAGAAATGTAGTTCATCTTAAGTTTCCAAATACTTTTGAAGGCTAATGCAGCAGCTGGCAAAATAACACACAGCACACAAAGAACAGTGTATTTTACAGAGCCAGTAATGAAAACTGACAGCTCTTTAGCACATATGCTTCATCTTTTTCCATTTTTTAAACAGTAACACTTTTGGAAACACATTAAACCAAGATCATACATGTCTACAATTTAAAAAAGATCGTACACAGTAGGTTAGAATAGTCAAGTTAGAAATGTCATGAATGATTAACAATCTTAAATCTACAATTTCAATTGTATTCCTTTCAATTGGAAGTAATCTGATTTACACTCAATTCTACTTTCTGCTTGCAACTAAAACATTATACAATGAGATGGATCAGATTAGTCAGCCTTAATATAAAAAAAGCTGTGGACAGTGAACGGTAAATTGGAAACCAGTCTACAATTCAAACTTACCAGTAACAAAATTAAGTTCATCAACTTCATTTATAATCACATTTGGTCTATAATGTCTAACTAAAATGACACACGTACACAATACACACCCCAGTGTACTAACTGGTCTCTTACAAAAAAAAATCTAAACAAAGCATAATAAGCAGGACACTAGGGAAAACATTTCTTAATGTAGACATCTTGTAAAAATGCATTAATACTTACATATCAAAATTACTAGATAAAAGCAGCAGTACTCTGCTGTCATTTGGCTTAAAAATAAATGAATGAATGAAGCAATTTCACAGGATATTAGAAAAGGAGAAATTGGTTTTCTTCTTGAAGAAGACTACTAACTTTTGCACAGCAACTATTTTTGATATCCATCTTATCAAAAAGAAAAAAAAAAGCACTGAGAAGCATAACACAGTTCATATGTGATTGCCAACACAGGTCTGAACAACAGAAAATGGGATGTCCACACAAAGAATGGGTAAATCCCTGCTCTATTATATCTGAACTCTGCTGGCAATATATAAACTGAAGCAGTAATGATGGGGAAAGCAGGGGAACAGATTCCATACCATCATCTGACACTAATGGAATATGGCATTATTAAAAAAAATAAAGCTTTTGCATTTTAACAACCCCACAGAAAAGTCCATGAGCAAAAGACTTGTTGATCTGTTTGCCACTCAAAAGTTAGAGATCTCACAGTGAAATTAGAAAACTCTATACATATTTACACCGCCAAGGACTACTTTTCACCTAGGCTAATTAAAGCAGTTTTCCACAGAATTATAAATGAAAGGCAATTCTGCCAAAGGAATCTTCCAAATCATTCTTAAAATTCTTTCAAACAATTTTAAAAACATTTAAAAGTACATAACAGATAATATGTAGGGTTAACAGGTGATAACAGCTTTGCATTATCACTTGTTGCTAAGCCAAGGATATTCCTCAAACCTCTCCTTTTTCCTGCATTTCTGGCACTTCTCTACACCTCATTCCAAGCCTGAGGTTTTACATACTAAAATAATGTTACAGGTACACACTTGGCTAGTTCTTTGCTGGAGAAAGCTCTCCCTCAAGCTGTTAAGGTTACCTCTTCTAAAACATCTCACAATAGTCTATGCCAGATATAATCTTCATTCCAGACATATTAGAGTTGACCAAGTCTTTCCCTAAGAAGATAAACATATGAAATAGAAGAGTAGGAACAAAGATAGTTACTTCTCTCCCATTCTGAGAATTACATCTTTTGACATATGAGCAAGATTTAAGACAAAGAAATGTATCCATTTTTGATAAACATGGAATACTCAGAGGTAAAAGAAGGAGTAGAATAAGGGCAATGTTGAGTGGAAGAAAACACATCACTTTTTTCTTTTGCACACACATTCACAGATTTTATCTAATCTAGTCTCCAAGAGGGTAATGAAACAGGTAAAACAATTCTCATAGTACCATTATGAAAAGCAAAGTAGTTCATCTGACAAATCTGTCTCAAAATTGGTTTGATGCTCAGAATACTTGAATCAAATTCTCTATTAAAATGAAGTGCAGTCAAGCACATTAAAAAAAAAGTAACTTCATCTAATACAAACCTACACAAAAATTAAAGGCTAGTATTTGCCCTGTTAAAGTATAATTTCTCCATGTCGGGGGGAGGGCATTGCTGATGAGAAGCAGTGTTACTTAAAGATCTAAGATTTTTTAAAAACTTCTACGACTCTACAGTTTATTCTAGACCACTACAAAAGTGTGTCACCTGTTCCACCCACCAAAAACCTAGACCTCTGTCTCTTGTTTCTCCAGTTTTAGATTGTGGGAAAGAGCTCAGACTCCATTTTAGCTAGTAACCTCCAAATATAATTTTAGCATTCTTGACACTTGTATTCTCTCCCTCCACCAAAGTGGTACAAACGTATTCAGATTATTACTCTGAAACCCTTCTCATTTAGGGTCTATAACTTAAATACCAAATTATCTTAGGCTTTCAATACTGTAGTCTTCATTACAACTCTGAGACAAACACTGGGTGGCCTTTATGACTGGCACTTGTGGGATACTAAGAATACTACCGGTCTTGTGCTTTCTACATGTAGATACACTAATGAGTGAACACAAATTTGTGCTTTCTATGAACTTCAGCTTTTTCTTTATCATGGAATATAAACTGTTGTCATACCTGTTCTCAGATATGATATGTTTAATGTGCTACCAAACATAACATGGAAAAACAATAAAATTAAAATATATCACAGAATATAACTTTAAATTTTTAATATGGAATAAAAGAAACAAATAAATAACATTTAGGTTGCAACACAAATACAGAGCTAACTGGTTTTACTGAACCTAAATAAAGGCTGCATATAAAGTATGTAAATGTAATGTGACTTTTTTTTTGCTTCCTTCATGAGTTACAACAAAATTTAAGAAAAGGAATAACAGCAAATAACTATTTTCTATAAGAATGGAAAGGTGCAAACTAGCAAAGTCAATACTGGCAACGAGAAGGCACTAATCCAAACACATGAATTTCAAAAGCTAGTTGTATTATGGAATACCACATATACTGGCCTTTGCCAATTTGGAACTTCAATAATAGCAATAAGCCTAGCTTCAATTTCCAATTAAACAACAAAGAAGTGAGTGACTAATAAGCATTTGACTTACAGAAGTCTAGGCTACATTGATAAATTGAAAAATTATCTAAACTAGTTTGTCCAAGAGCAATCAAAAAAAAGTAAACACTCCTTTATCCAGCAGGACTAGGCAACAGGGTAAATTTGCCAAGACATAATACTTTGTGAATAGCTACTGTCAACTGTGCTGTTGTCAAAATCATTGTAATATGTATTTCCCTTATTGACAGAGTCTACCAAACATAAACCATCTAGAAGTGAGGGGAAGAGCTTCATTATCATAGGCAACAAGTACAATATAGTGTTTTCCTATGGAGAGCAAAACCATCGTTCCTACACTAAGAATCTGAGACCACTGTGCTTTGCCTCGATTTGTTCTTTAGCTGCTTACTTTATTCTAGCATCTCTCTCCTCAAACATGCTATGGATCCAGGTAACCACATTTAAGAACTGTTATATTAATAAGGTTATTGGTTTACGTTAATAGCCTCAGAATAAGTATGGTACAGCCCTACAAAGTAAAGTGCATGAGATTAGTTAATGATACAGATACATCAAACTTTTTTTATTTCTGAGTAAAAGACTATATGCCAATGGCTAGGAGTTGCTGGTTATCAAATAAATGTGGTTCTAACCCCTCCCAAAAAAACTAAATCCCAGTGATACAGATACATCAAACCTTTTTTATTTCTGAGTAAAAGACTATATGCAAATGGCTAGGAGTTGCTGGTTATCAAATAAATGAGGTTCTTAACCTCCCCCCAAAAAACTAAATCCCATCTGTTATAAAGAAGTTGAGGGGCTGGGGGGGATAGCTGGGACTGATGGTAGTTAATATCCACCTGGGGGGGGCACACCTCATCAATAAGGGTACTTGCACAGTGAACATTTGTATACCTAACCCTGAATTGTATCCCACAATTCTAAAATAGAAATTAAAAGAGAAAAAAAGAAAGAAAAAAAAAAGTTGAGATGGAAACAGAAACACAAATTACATAAATTCTCACAGCATTACTTTAAAGATTGATCAGTAGTTTAAAGTCTTATTCCCAGTATTGGAGAGAAAGAAATTTAAGTAAAAACATTCATATGACAAAGTAAATAATGGTGTGGGACTCAAAGTCTATCAACTACTTTTGAGTTTTAACTAATTCTCTCCTAGGAATCAAGGTAACTGAACAACTAGAGAATTACAACAGAGGGGAGAGTTTTACAAAAACATCCAAATTAATGAAGAAAAAGGGATTTGCAGCCCTGAGTTAAGTCAACCAAGTCTACCAATCAAAAGATTACTTCTTATACAATCCTGCCTTATATCTTCTGGCACAAAAAGGTTTCTCTATATGCCAACTCAGTTACAAACTTTTACCTTTAATTACTATAAGAACAAATCTTTTTGGCACCAAAACAAGCTCCACTGTCTCTCTATACTCTGTCACCATTATTTCAAAGGGACTCACACAAATATTCACTATTGCTCTCTCCCTAATTTTTGGAAAAGGAGTTCTGAGAATAAAATACTAATGAACTATTAATGCTTTTATTATTAGCCAACAAAAAATCTGAGAAAACCACTCTTGAAAATTAACATTTTTAAGCAACTAGAAATTTAGCATATTTATGCGTAAATATACTTAATGAACCATTATTTAGATGTAAATCCTCAATATTGGGGCAAAACGGCACTTTCACACACCATGTCTGAAAGTGGACTAAGCTGACAAAAGAACAAAATAGGAACCTGATAATGTTGAAAGACTAGGTGAAGGACTAAAGTAGCAATATGAAGACAAAGACCAGTCTCTCTGAATGGTAAATGGGTACACATATATAGAAATATAACCCATTTGTAAAGTCTTCTCAGGCTATTATTAACACTGAAATGATCTTAGCAATCCAGAACCTGGTTAACTCATGAGAAATCTTTCAGAAACTGAAACTTCATTTTTCTACTAAACTATCACTATCAAATCAGTCATTTTAACCTCATAAAATGTTAATAAATTTGTTAAGTTATAATACTTAACATCAGTCAGGGTTTAACAGGCTGGATCTTACTCACTGGTACCCTAATGTATATGGGGAGGAGTATAAAGGTAAGAGCCAAGATACTTGAATTTCCAGCATCCAATGAATATAGTTCTATTGTGCAGATTTTAAGCTAATGCTTGTCTTTTACCAACATGTTAATGTTGGTAAAACATTACCAACATTACCAACATGTGTACCATCGAGGTACTAATCAGCATCTCACTTAATATTGCTTTTCTGATTTCTTAGAAAAATTTTGTCCTGGCAAAGTCTCCACAGTCACATAATTTAACAGGAATGGTCTTGTACACATCTTCTCTCAACTCAAATCTAAGGCATAGTAAGGTGTCACCACTAGATACCCTATGTGGTCCGTTTCCACTCATCATACCTCAAGTGAAAAAGAGACAGGTGAGTAAAGTATAAGAGAATCAAGTAAGCCTAACACTGCCAAGTGGGAACATTGGAGGATCTAACCTTTGATAGCTAATAATATAGCCAGTTTATTTGGTGGCAAAGAAAGAGAATAATACATAGGCTACACTGGAAACACTTGAGGATCTAACTTTTGATAGTTAATAATACAGCCGGTTTATTTGGTGGTAAAGAATAATAATCCATAGGCTACATTAAGTGATATTCAAAGACAGAGGGGAAGCAGCATGTACCCAGTATAGAGAAAAAAATCCACAGACTGTGAATATAAAAACCAAAAAACTCTCATTGCCCTGGCTAAGACTTTTAACACCTCGCTTAGCCAAGATAGAGAACAGGATTAACAACCCTCTCAATTCAGTTCTTAAAATGTGATGTTTCGGAGTGATGGGTCCCTGCTAATTTCTTGAGGTACCATCCCAAAGAGCTAAGACTGCATAACCCTGGGCTAGCCTCTTTGTGCAAAGAAAAGAAAAATGGAATGGATCCTTTGAGTCAAGTGAAAAAGAAGTCCTTAGGAGATCAGATCTACTGAACTTAGGCCACAGAACACAGCACCACTGCTATTGCTTGATGCTTCTCTACTCTAAAGACAAAAATAATAACCACTCCCAAGAAAGAATAGCCAGGGAAGAAGAGATTGGTTCAACTGTTTACTTTCTGGGGGGTGGCAGGACAGAATATTCTGAGAGATGAGTAGGGAAATTAAGGATCCCACAAGAGGAAATAATCCTTCTGCTTACCAATGTAATAAGCCCTTCTCATCAGATCTTGAGACTAAAATTGCCTGAGAAGACAAAAACCTAAAAATTGGGGATACCATTAACAGCTGACAAAACTATTATCTTTCTCTATCTCTCTCAAGACTAGTGTTCTCACCTCATTTTGATTTTAGCTATTTTAGTCAATATCAATCTTGGTCAATTCTGAACCTTAGCTTGAGCTAATATAAAAATATACACGTTAATGTCTAGAGATCACTGCCATCATTTAGGACCCATTTAGTCAGTGTAACATATGAACATCTTGCTAGCTTAAGACAGTTCATGTATCATTCCAGGAACAATCTCACTCTAATAAAATATAGACTGAAGACTGGTCTCCAAAATGAAATTGCAATCAGCAATTCACATACTTATTCAAGCACATTATCTCTTACTAGGAAGCAATAAGGAGGACAAGTTTTTGGGACTTCAGTCTAAATAAAGTGATGCTTATACTGGCAAGAATAAACAATTCTAAGGAATATGCTAATAACATTCCTTATTTACAGACATTAATACTCTAAACTTGACCTACTGCTATATACACACAAATAGACATACGATGATGTACCTTATGTATCTTACTAAGACAACAGCAGAGAAGGTAGGGGGACCCTAATACTCCAAACTATTAGGATTCAATGTTAAATAAGGGGGGGAAATCCACATAAATACCTCCTATTCATTTATGCTGTATATGGAAGAGATAGAAAGGCTGTCCAGTCAATGTTTATTTTCACTGCTGAATTACACAGCAATGTGCTCGGAGTCAAAGAAAAGTTTAATTCTTTCAACTTAATGCCAATTTAGAAAATCCAAGATCCTATTACTTTCCCGAATACCAAAAGGTTATCTCAAAGGAAGAACAGATGCTTTGAGAAAAGAACAGGACAAAACATGGACAAACCATGAGTCCAGATTTGGAGACCTGGTTTCTATTCTTCCCAAATCAATTTTGTAACCTTGGACGTGTCACAGCCTCAACCTCCACACAAGAAAAGGGTGATCCCTATCTATTCGGCCCCCACATTATAAACCTCAAGAATGAAGTTGAGAAAAAATTCTACAAGGCACTCTAAGCTCTTCAGAAATACATGCTACTCATACATGAATTATTTTCTCATCTACAGACTCAGTCCATCAGAAAGCCTCCTGAAGATGGGAAGACATTATGCTACCTGGTAATCTCTAAAATCAACTCTGGACTAATCAAGTCTACCATAAAGAAACTAGTTTACAGACTACAAAAACTGTAAAGTCATCAGGACTGAGTATTGATCCAAAATCTACAAAAGTATCTATAAAAGTAATTTTCCCTAAAGAATACAAGCTTAATAAAATCATGCAATTGAAAAAGTATTAGAGATTAAAGAAAGTCAAAGAAAGTAGATACACAATTTGCTTCCTTCATCTTTTTTGGAGGACAAAGGACAGTGTGTGCTGAGCACACAGGGACACAGAATTACATAATTTGTAGAGTTTTTCTGTAACTTGTAACCTGTGAAAAATAGGTTCCCACCAAAGGATGCTGCAACCAGGTACCAAACCGTGTCAAGATAAGAGTCCTATATCACAAACCTGTAATACCCTGCACAAGACACTACTAACTCCAGAAGTTCTTGTTTGGCACCTCTCAGGCATGTGACCATTTTATAGAAGAACTATATTGACAATCTACCAATGGCAAAGTGTGCATTCTTGAGTTTTTTGTTACTGATGGCCAATTTTCACTGACACATTCTCATGATCCAAGTCACAACAAAAATGTAGAGGTTGTGTATAGATGACAAGTCTTCACACACAAAAAAAGTCAGAGGAAAAAATAAAAAATGCAATATATCAGGATTTAAATTTTCCCTGTAAAAACTCTGTATATCATGATCTTATCAAGTAGAGCAACCCAGCACACAAAGGCAGTGTCAATTTTTCTTCAGGCTTCTGGACATATCTTCCAACTGGATCCACTTGGGTAAGCATGTGGCTAATAAAGAATTTTACCAAATAAGAACAAATCTATAAAATCATTGAGTCTGAGTAATCATATGTTTAGTATAAGTTAATCAAACACTGCTTAGGAGCTGGTAATTCCCAATCTATATGAACAACCTTATTAATGTGATCAATAAATAAGGAGATAATCAGCAACTTTACTTCATTTTCTGCCCCATAATCATTTAACAATACAATCATGACATGTACAGATAGACTTGATGGTCACTTGAGTATAGTTCATTTAAACTTCAGTCAAAGTAGGGGGAAAAAAACGAACAAAGGTTCTCCCCAACATTCCATATACTGGTGGTACAAAAATACCTACAGGAAAACATTCTTTCTTTTGGCAATCAGAATCCATAGGCTCAGGCTAATAAAATGAACCTGGCAAACTCACTTGTCCTGAAACAAGTATCACACAAGCACATTGGTTAGATTTTCAGTACATAATTGTACAGTGTCTAAGAATTCCATTTTGTTTTTGTTATTTTATGGTAGCAGGAACTACAGAGACAGAAAAAACTTAGAAATGCGCAAATCTTCTACTTCAGGGTAAGGTCTGCCAAGACTTGGCAGTACAGACAGTATACCTTATTCATGACATCTTAACATATATTCTGCTCTAAGTGCTCTACGAGAATAACTGGTCTCTCTTTACTTTGGTATGCAAAGTTTTAAACCACATTTGCACAATTCAGTCTGTTAAGTTTTGTTCACTTAAGCTGAAGATTTACTTTCATCACCTCTGGGAAAATAAAGTCTTGCAAATAGATGATTTTCTGCTAAGTAAAATTTGGCTAAAACCTACAGCGTAAACAATGCCTGAGAGATGCAACAGTTATATAATTTTTTCCCCCAAAGACCAATATTGTCTTAAGTTAGTATCTCACCATATCCTTAAGTTCATAAGGAGAAATAAACAAACATGAAAATTCCAAGTGAACACACAGCAAAAAGTCCAATATTTAGTATTAGTTTAACTCGTGGGGTCTCTTCCAACATCTGTAAACAAACAGCCTCCTCCTCCATCAGGTCTCTGAGACTCCTCTTGCTGAGGTTCTTACTTTTAAAGCCACAAAACCAGTCTATGAACTTCCAGTACCGGCTTCCATCCTCTGTTTCTTTCTTTCTCTCTTTCTCACCCATGAGAGCTGCTTGCCCATTGGAATAAGCGTCTACTGGTGTTTCTGCCTCTGAATGACCTAGGGAAGCCACTGGGTTGCCCTCCTCTCTGCAAGTCACCAACAGATTAACATCTTCAGGCTGTAGACCCTTAATGCTATCTTCAGATTTCCCATTGGGAATGATGTGGTTGATGGCCTCACTATTCTCATTGCATCTCAGAATGCTTTTCTCTTGCATTTTGTATGGTTCATCTTTTGGAGAGCAGCTCTCTTTCACCACCAGGCTCTTCTTAGACCAAAAGGTGGTGGTACGAATCTGTTCCTTTGTGGGAGGTGGCGTAAGAAGGCTCACAATGACAGTAATAAGTCCTGTGACCCAAAACAATGCTGTGGCCACATACATATAATGGATGTCTTTGATGAAGCCTGGCCTGTTGTCAGGTTGATCACACTCTGGGGCACGGTAGGCAAAGGCCAGTATCAAACGAACTGCTCCAAGAGCAAAGCCAGCCATTCCACCATAGAAAGCCCCCTGTTCATTGCAGCGTTTCCAGAAAATTGCCAGAAGAAACAGGGCCGCCACTGGGGGTGTCAGGTAATCAGCTACCTCCTGAATGTAAAGGTACATCTGGCCTCCTTGCATCTCCACGATGATTGGCACCCATGCTATGCTGATCACCACCATAAAAGCCACAAATATCCTCCCCACAATCATTAGTTCCCGGGAGCTTGCACTCTTGCGGATGAGTTTGTACACATCGAGGGTGAATATGGTACTGGCACTGTTAAAGATAGAGTCCAAGTCACTCATCAGAGCTGCAATCATCACTGCCATCATTAAGCCCCGAAGGCCCACAGGAACCAACTTCATCACCAGGCGTGGGTAAGCAATATTGGAGCACCCAGCTCTGCTTCCACACACTTGCATGCAGTGCTCTGGGTTGATGCAAGCTATGTCATCAGCAAACAGTATCCTGGAAATCATTCCTGGGACAACTATGATAAACATTGGCAGAAGCTTCAAGAAGCCAGCCATAAGAGTAGAGCCTTTGGCATGAGCAATGTTTTTGGCAGCTAGAACCCTCTGCACGATGACTTGGTCAGCACACCAGTACCACACTGAGGCTGGGGTCTGCCCAAGAATGAATCCAGGCCAAGGAACATCTTCATCTGTCGGATTCCGCAGCATTTTCAGGGCGTCTTTCTTAGGATGGACGTTACAAGAATTTGTGTTGGAAAGGTTGTATGTCAACAAGATGGAAGTGACATTGGGTGAGGCCAACATGTACCTTCTCTTAACTTCCTCAAACCCACCGATCTCCGTAATGCTAATAATCATAAGTGTAAGTGCCCCAACGATCATGAGCAGAGCCTGTAGAGTGTCTGTGTAGATCACTGCAACAAGGCCTCCGGTGACAGTCAGCAAAGCAGTCATGCCAATGAGCAGGATAACAGACACATAAAGATTCCAACCCAAAGACTCCTGGATAAAGAGGGCACCCGAATACAGATCCACTGAGAGCTTGGTGAAAATATAGAGAATCAGAGACAAGGCGGCAAAATAGACCTGAATCCTATGGCCACCAAATCGCTTGGACAAGTATTCAGGCATGGTATATACCCCTGACCGGATGTAAATCGGGATAAAAACCCATCCCAGAAGTTGTAAAAGCAGTAAGGCATTGAATTCCCATGCGCCCACTGCAAATCCACTTGCAGCTCCAGATCCTGCCAGCCCAATGAAGTGCTCACTCCCAATATTGCTCACAAACAGAGAGGCACCAATTGCTACCCAGGTCATAGAGCGCCCCGCCAGGAAGTATCCGCTCACGGTGCTTCTATTAGATTTCCACATGGCAAAAAAACCAATGCACATGACCAGGACAAAATACAGGGCCACTATGGCAATGTCTGCTGTCTCCAGTACAGCCCTCATTCTGGTAACTTGTGAATAAAAGCGTCCAGTGACAGAAGTGTCCAACTTTTTATTATTTTTAGTAACCCCAGCCAAGTCTGTAAACCGTACGTGAACTGGACTACACAGAGCAACACAGCAGGTCAAAGTCTTTGTCCTTTGGTTTGCTGTCTTGATGGTGGTGGTTGTGATAAACTTTGAAGGA
Source organism: Cephalopachus bancanus (assembly GCA_027257055.1). Classification (NCBI taxonomy): domain Eukaryota; kingdom Metazoa; phylum Chordata; class Mammalia; order Primates; family Tarsiidae; genus Cephalopachus; species Cephalopachus bancanus. The sequence goes on along the minus strand of JAPVLO010000260.1, from coordinate 592,928 downwards.
GACAGTTTAAATTTTCCGCTTCTTAATTGGAATTGAGAACTTAGCTCGTACTCTTAATCCACTCTCCACAAGACCATCAGCATTTACTCAGGTGCTGGAGGAGAAATTCTGAGTTGCAGCTAAGTCTAGTGAAGCCTACTGTACCAACCCTGCAAGGCAGCAAAGACAAAAGACAAAGATTGAATTAGAGGAGGGTCTCACCATGTGATGAGGAAACTTTCAGTCTAGCAAACACGGCACGAGACATTCTTTACAAAAAGAAAAAACTTTTATAATACACTTCAGTTCCACAGGAAAGGGTATGATCGCAGCTGATACTTAAAGTCAGTGAGAATAATAATCATTTAGAACTAAGGTCAAAATTTCATCAATCTCATAACTAAGTGGCCTAATTTCAGGACCTAACTACCTACCCATGGCATTGCCCTTTCTTGTCTTATTGTGGTAGTCTCAGATTGAAACAGGCATTAAGATCTTAAAACACCCTAAACGGGAGAAAACACTAATTATTCATAATAAGAGTATGAAAATGAATCTTCAAACACTATGAATCCCAAGAGTTTGGGGCTAACTTTATGGCCAGTTAGGGTCCTGGATGGAACAGGCAGGTGATGTTTACAACATGTTATCATCTACTCTCAGAAAATTTAAACACAGAAAACCAAGTATTGCTTAGTGTGTGAAATGTTTTGTTATAAAACTTTCCTACACTCTTTCTGTAAATGAACACAGTTATCATACAGTAACCTAGAACTTGTGAAATGCCTCTTGCCCTAATGGGAAACAAGACATTCCACACACCAAAAAACTAGGAACATAAAATTTACAAGACAACTCTAAAATTGTATTCTGTCTGCTAGTTAGAAAATGCTAGAAAAAGATAAAAAGAAAACTTTAAGTGTTAATTTCCTTCTCTTCATCAGGCAATATTTTCTTGAGAATCTCTGAGAGGATAAAGGCACTAACTGAAGATTTGATTTAGTTGAATAGTTTCCTTTTAATGCTTTTTTTGTTGAAGGTACAGAAAGCAGGGGGAGAAGGGAAAAGGAAGTAGTTTTCTGGAAGACTGCAAAATAATTTGATTATGATGATGTTCTCCAAACCTCAACAAAACAGACATCTGTCAACCACTAAATAACAAATTATTTTCAGTATATCAATCAGTTGTTGTTCAGTCCTCAATCAAGATAACCACTCTGCAAGACAGATATTTAAATTTACCTAAAATCAAGTTTATTGATAGCTTTTCTCCTGAAAAATAGACAAATCCTGATCTTCAAAGTTAATTGTAATTATAGTGGATAGGCTTAATAAAAATGTTTTTGAAATTGATCCAATACCTTCCACATGTTTAACTTCTAAGTGATTTCTCTTTCTGCAATAAAGCAATCTCAGAGTAAAATGTTTCTCCATGCTTAAAGAAGTTGCTTTTTAATTAATCTAGGTATTTGCCTTTTAAAATCAACAGTAAACTTAAGTTTTGTGATACTAAAGCCATCTCTTTTCGAAACTGTTCAAAACAGACCACAGTCCTAAAAATGTAAAAACTTCCTACTAGCAAGAAAAGGAACTGGACATGATGCCTGGAAACTACTGAGCTACCAAATGAGGTTTTTGGGTCCAATGCAGAAAGCTACCTAGATAGAAATGTCTCAATCTCATCTTTATGCTTTTTTAAAACATCAAACACTAGATTATGTAAAGAAAACTGATTATGAAATTCTTCCTCCTGAAAGTATCAATGGCCAGCATAAATAAAACTGCAGATTTGTATCACTTCACATCTGCCAAATCCTAAAGTTGATTATATTTCTATGACCACCTTCCCCACCCTAAAAAATTTAGTTTTTAAAGAAATACTTTACATTATTTAGAATCACCTAAATTTTTAATAAAATCTAATCAGGTGACTAAAAAACATTCATTACTTAAAATGGAAACTTTAGGTGTTTCAGCATAAGGGAAAAAGCTCCTCAATTACAATGAAAATTGTTATTTGTGGCTATGAAACGCTGCCTTCCAGAGTTCTCCCTGCTACTCAACATCCAAGCATACTTGCACCACCTGCCTCAACTTACACAGATGCCTGCTAGCTCAGTGGTCCAGAAGACCTTCCTTTCAGGTATCACTCTTCGATGGCAATAACTGACCATGTTTCCCAAAAAAGGGAGAGAAAACCTCCCAGGGTTATTTTTGTTTTTGTTTGTGGGGAGGTGGCACAGATTATACATGTGTCATAGTGGCTGCTACAGTTAATTTTTCAGAGAACAAAGTGTTCAAAAAGAAAGTAAGTTTGTCTTCCTCAAACACCAAGGAGTACCGCTACTGTCAATAACATTGTTTATCACTGTCAAATACTAAATATGCAAAGCAGATATCTAAGCCATATTCTGCTCCCTGTTGAATGATTAGACTGGTTGAAATTCCCATGCTACAACTAACCACTGACTTCTCTAGAAAAGCAGGTAATCTAGAAAAGACATTCTGCCCACAGAAGGGGTGCAACCAAATTAAGGTTCAGCTGCTCGTCACTCAAAAGCCAAACTCAAGAGACAAGGGTTAGTATAAGGAAAACAGGTTTATTCAAGAACTGGCAACCTGAGGAAGTGGCAGGCTAAATCTCAAAGACCGTCTCAAGTTCCTCAGGCTGATCAGAGGGTCTTTAAAAGGAAAAGAAAAGGGCTTGGGAAAAAACATATACAGGGGTTTTGTTTTTTTTAATCATTTAAAACATTTCTTTAAATCTTTTTTAAAACATAATTAGTGCACGTAGTCCCTTTTTTCCAAGTTAGGCAGGACGGATGCATAATTGTTCCTATGTTATCTTTTCACTGTTTCAAAACTATCCTAGCCTAAGCACAAATGGAGGCCAGAGCTCTCAATCCCTCAGTAGAAAATGGAGTTAGTTATGTTCATTTTTTGCCATGTCATTGTTACAAAGGCAGCAGAGTGTGGCCAAACACTAACTCAAGGCTGAGCTGTCAACCCTTTCTTCCTAGGCCTACTTAGACCTTTTAAATGCCATTGCTGACAGTCCCCTCACTGGATAACACACCAGTCTATGAGTAGGTTTTTAGATTTTTCTCATTTAAACAAAATACATCTGGAAACCAGTACCTGGTAAAGACTGGAAAAGGAAAAACAAAACAAAAACAAAACCAGAAAGAAATACTATAATACAAATGCAGTCTAATCGTGAATACAGATAGTCACAGACAGCCTTTCAGGAGATAACTGTACATTACTTAAAAATTGTTCCAAATATACAACGTTATGCATACTTTTTGTTTTAAAGAAGTAAATACATGAAAAAAATCTTCAGCTAACATGAAGTTTTTTAACTTATATTTTTATATTTACATATGCCTTTTTTCATGGTTCATCATCCAGGTAAACCTCTCAAGTGAGAAATGTGGGAAAAGTAATAAAACAGGTATGATTATGAAACCTATGCAGGTTAGTTTCTCGGCAGTACTTCTTATAATTACAGTAATACTTGTAGATTGCATGAAGAAATAGTTTCCTAGTGATAGGCAGATATGGCCAAACCTCAAATACAAAGTGTGTTGAAACAGAATAGATTCCCCCCATAAAAGAGCGTATCCGTCTTAGAAAGTAATGTTTTATTGATAGTTCTGCGCAAAATTAGAATGCAATTTTGGTACTATTTCATATATTTGGATAAATTAAACTACAACTAAATAATTAATCCAAATAGAGAAGTACATATAAATATTTTCTGTGTTTGATCAACTAAAAAGAGGAGAAAAAAGGTAAGACCAAATTTATATCAGCTATGTAAACTCCTTCAGGTAATATAAAACATGTTAACCAAAATACAATTAGGTCTTTCTCCTACTATCTAGGGTGACCATATCACTTATCTTCCAAACCAGGAAATTATTCTGGAACAATCTATAAAATCCAGGTCATATGATCACTCTATCTTTAAAAAAAAAGTCACCTGCCATAAAAACCAAGCAGTGAACATGGAAAATGATCCCTAAACTCAGGGCTTCAAGCCAATAATACATGTAAGCTAACAAAGGGTAGAATATGGTGATCCTAAAAGTGACCAAACAATACACTTCAGCTTGTTGTTTGGCTGAAGAAACGATCCGAACAGGCCCAGCCGTACACTGTCAAGGGTAGGCTTGATGAGTCCTGCTCGCACTCTAATCCAAATGAAAAATATTCACTGTACCAGCTAATAATTTAAAGGTTACAGAAAATATGACACCTCTGAAAACCTAACTGCCTGAATTGTCTTTGTATAACCTACCACAAACAAACAAACATAGGAAAATCCAAAGCTTATTTTCTCCCTACCCCAATAGATAGATGTCATCATTTTGTAAAGGGGGATGGGTGTAGGTACCACTATCCATGTGTAGATTCCATGGTACATACAGCACACAGCAGTCCAGCTTTGATAGGTTCGATTCCATGGTCTGTCACTTAAGTGCAGAATCTTAGGCAAACAACTTCATCTCCATGAGCCTCAACTATCTCATTTGTAAAATGAAACCACCACCTAGCACCTAAAGGTTTAATAAGGAATAAGTAACATGGAGAAAGCTCACACTGTCCCTGTAACAGGAAGGTGGCTCAATAAATATCAGTTTACTCTCCACCTGAATATTTTAATTAGAAGGGATGATATTGGCCCCTGTCAAATTAAACTGCCAACTATGTGCCAGGCACAGTAAGACCTTCACAAAAGTTTATATATAAAAGAAGTAGATAAATACATTATATATGCAGTTCTCTCACCAAAAAAAAAAAAAAAAAAAAAGGATTTTTTTTTTTTGAGTTGGAGTCTCACTCTATCATCCAGGCTAGAGGGCGGCAGGACAATCATGGCTCACCATAGGCGATCCTTCCAACTTCAGCCTCCCAAGAAGGTGGAAATACAGGCTCGTGTCACCATACCTGGCGAATTTTTTCTTTTTTTTTGTAGAGACAAGGTCTCAGTAAGTTGTCTAGGCTGGTCTCGAACTCCTGGGCTCCAGTGATCCTCCCACCTCAGCCTCCCAAAGTGCTTGGATTACAGCCACTGTACCTGACCTCTCACAAACATTTTAAAGACTCCCAACCACCTCATCAACTATTAGCTCCTACTTACATCGCTTCATTCAATTTTTTTAAAAAGTAGTAACAAAATTTATATAATATTCTTACAAACTTCTTATATATGCTTAAACTTTTATCATATTGATCCAAGGTCCAGAAAAGCAAATCCCAGTAGTGGAATAGATTTAACAGTGCTTGGCGCAGAGTATATTATATTTACTCACACAGGAGCACCCTTAACCCTTGCTTACTTTAAAAATGTGGAGCACAGACATTGCAGCGGTCTATCAGTGACACCTGACAGAAAGACAGTTTTTCTCATATAACTGACATGAACTCCAGTTAATTTTAAATTACAAATGGAGCTGAAGACAACACCACAGGTTAAGTATCAGTAATTCGAAAATCTGAAATGCTCCAAAATCCAAAACTTTTTAAGTGCTGACATGAACCTCAGAAGAACTGCTCAATGGGGCATTTCAGATTTTGGATTTCTAGATTTAGGATGCTCTCAACCGGTGCAAATATTCCATAATCTGAAACACTTCTGGTCCCAAGCATTTCAGTTAAGGAATATTCAACCTGTATACATAATCTTACAACAGTCCATAAAAGTTTGTCCTTAAATCTTTTTGACAAAACATTTCTATTATACCTACCTCAGTTATTCATATTTTTTAAAGTTCATAAGTATATGAAACCCTAACTGAACTCAAATGGTGTTCAAATCATATTCTGGAGATTTCTAGAGTTCTGTGTGTACCATCACAGAGTAGGCAGGTACTTCAGCTCCCCTCCCACAACCCTTACCAACCAGAACAAGCTCTGCTTTTTATTAATTTCTCCTGTGGGAGTTGGGGGGTTAAATGGATGGTTTCCCATATAAATAAACCATTCTTCAAATAAAATATTACCCACTTAGAAAAGTTCATAAACCACCAGATTTGCATCTGCACACACCTCTCCAAGATACATGCATTTTAATCTGCTTCTATCAATATGTAAACTTGGCTCACAATGCAGTTTTAAAAAATAAGCCCAGAGAAATAAGATCTTTTGGATATGGGAGGAACAACTGTGAACTACTGTGAGTTTGAACTTTTATGTGGACAATATTAGATCACGTGTAAGGAGCAAATTCCAAAAACCTATTTTAAAAAGAAAAGATGAAACAGCAGCAGCAGTGCCTATAATACTAGATCATGTAATGTCAATGACTAAACTTTTGTGTAACTCTCAGTGGGAAGAAACTAGGAGGTTCAGCACTATCTGCTTGTAAAAAACTGTCTACCAAAGATAAGTGAGTTATACACATACAATGGAGATAAAAAATGAAAACTTGTTTATCAAAGATGAGTTATAAATAATGGAAATTAAGAAAATAAAAACCTGACAGTCCTTACTAACACCATATAGGTACTGTGTCTAGAGCATTAACCATCACAAAAATCGTATCGTACAATTACTGGGACCATTTTAAAGATAAGAAAACTGAAGCCAAGGAGGTAGTATATTTGTGTTGAAGTCAGGATGTGCACTTACATCTATGTGTCTAAATAACTTCTAATCACTATGCAATACTACCTTCAACAAAAAGGACATCCCTTTACTGATAGGAAGAAACATTCACAATATTAACTGATAATAGACCATTCAACAGCCTGTGTTTAAAAACGGGTGCTTGCAGAAAATACTCAAGATGGGTATATAGCAAACATTAACAAAATGAGACTGTAAACAGCACATACGATAAAATCCAGTTGAATAAACTCTAGTTGAAGTATTTATGTATGCTATGTGAATGGATATCTACATGGAGAAAATGAGATTAAAAACAAAAAGAAATTTCAGGAATAGGCTTTTTCGTAAGTAAACAAATAGAGTAGAATGCCTTGATGAGTCAGCTATAAGACCAGAGCTTATCAAGGTTCTCACCATTCAAGCCCAAGGTTTTTGGCCACCAGAGTTAATCACTCCTTCTACCAGAGGGTGGGGGGCAGCAGTGGGGTGGTGATGGTGGTGGTGGTAGTAAGTTTCAAGGTCTATACTACGCTTCACCCAGTTTCCACAGGCTATATGATCTAAGTCCATCTTCAGCTGCCAACTCCCACAACTTTAAGATACTGGCTTAGGCCGGGCATGGTGGCTCACGCCTGTAATCCCAGCACTTTGGGAGGCTGAGGTAAGAGGACTGCCTGAGCCTGCAAGTTCAAGACCAGCCTGGGCAACATGGTGAGACCTCGTCTATACATCAAAAAAATTAGCCAAGTGGGGCAGCGCACACCTACAATTCCGGCTACTTGGAAGGCTGAGGTGAAAGAATTGCCAGAGGCCAGCAGGTCAATGCTGGGGTGGCCATGAGTGTGCCACTGTACTCCAGCCTAGGTAACAGAGTGAGACTCCAACTCAAAAAAAAAAAAAAAAAAAAGGTAGTGGGTTAAAAGAATAGGCTATATGAACTACTGATGCACAGGTTCTCAGAGTAAAAATCTATGGACCACTGGTCACAGTGAATGAAGTGTTTGTGACCACCTATCCATTTGTTTGTGGGTATGAATAATTTGGTTTGGCCCCCTAAAACCTGTTCTGCTCTTAGTTCTCCCCATCTCGGACTGGTAACTGCATCCCACTATCTCAGTCCAAAAATTTAATTGTCCTTAACTGCTGGTTCTTTTTCCTTCTCAACCCACATGCAATCAATCCATTAGCAAAACCTGCTGGCTCTACCTTTAAAATATATCCAGAATCAAACACAACTGCTAGCACCTTGGTTCAAATCACAATCCCATCTCATTCAGATCAGTCCTGGCCTCTTGTCTCCATGCTTCTGTCCTTGGCTCACTACAAGGAAGGCGTTAGCACAGCATACAGTCACCCCTTTCATCACAATGAACCAAACAAGTCTCTGACACTGACTATTCCCTATGCAGACAACACTTTACACTTCCAGATTTCTTCAACACTTACCCTCTCCTTTCATGTCTCTGCTCTAAAGTAACTTCCCTGACCATTTCATCCCTCCCACCCTTATTCCATAGTACTCAATACTTTCTAACGTATTATAAAATGTACATGTTTCTTCTGTCTCCTTACTACCAGAATGTAAACTCCATGAGGGCAGATTCTTGTTTTTGTTGTTCACTAACGTGTATCAGTATCTAGAACACCATCTTACACATTGTACATGCTCAAATGTTTGTTAATAAACAAATCAAATATTAACAACTAAGTACTGCTAAACTTCCAATATCCTACAAAACCATCAAAAGTGGGATTTTATTGCTTTTTTTAAGCAATAAAAGATGACATTAAAAAGGCCAAGAAGGAAAAAGTACCACCACACATACCAAAGTGATCAGTACCTCAAACAGCTCTAGTTAAGAATGTGTGGAATGACAAGGAAAATATGTGTCATTTGTTCAGATAAAAATGTCAGTGGGCCATGACAGTAAAATCCTGTACCTGGAGCCACCATTTCCCCCTACCTACCAACCACAAGAATGGCCCATTTTCCTTCATCGTACTAACTCCATTTTAGAATGTTTCCAGGGTGTGCTGCTGGGATGTTGACATCCACATCCTAGTATGCAGTGGTACATGTAGGCCTTCCCTGTGCCAGTTTAACTGGTGACTGCTTCCATGCAATTGAAAGAGCAGGTTGGTGTGGCCAAGAGGCACTTCCCTTCAGTTCACTCCACACAAGCTGATGTCAACTCACAAAGGTCTTCTCTCTTTCCACTTGAATTCAACGTTCTCACAAAACTGAGGAAGTTACTTTAGTAACCAGCATTTACAAAACACCATGTGCCAAGTACTATTTTTACACGTTTGAACACATCTAATCCTCACAAAAGCCCCAAGAGGAAAAGTACCATAATTATTCCCAGTTTATAGACTTAATAAATTGAGGATATTTGAGAGGATAAACTAAAGGAGTTCAGGAATATCTCTCTGAAGTAGTGATGAAGAACATATCCTTTCAACACTTTTCAGGATGACATATACAAAAAACTAAAATTAATACAAATCAGGAAAAATCCAGTTCACTGATGTGAAAGGAACGATGCAATGAGAAAAATCACCATTAGCAAGCCCTAAGTAGTAATGCACCTAGGCAATGATTAAAAGGAATGCCAAAACCCTCAGGTGAAGGGCTGAGGAGGAAATTTAAAAATGATGGATGGGCTGGGTGCAGTGGCTCACACCTTTAATTCCAGCACTTTGGGAGGCTGAGATGAAAGGACTGCCTGAGCTAGGAGTTTACTGGACCTTGTCTCAACAATTAAGTCAAAAAATTAGCTGGGCATGGTGATGCACAACTGTAGTCCCAGCAACTTGGGAGGCTAAAGTGAAGCTCAGCAGGTCAAGGCTACAGCAGCCATGATTACACCACTGCACTCCAGTCTGGGCAACTGAGTCAGACTCCAACTCAAAAAAATTTTTTTTTGGCTGGGCACAGTGGCTCAAGCCTATAATCCCAGCACTTTGGGTTGCTAAGACGAGAGGAGTGCCTGAGACCAAGGGTTCAAGACCAGCCTGGGCAACTTGGCAAGACTTCGTCTCTACAATAACTCAAAAAATTAGCTGGGCATGGTTGCGCATGTCTGTAGTTCCAGCTACTTGGAAGGTTGAAGCAGAAGGATCGTCTGAACCCAGCAGGTTGAGGCTGTGGTGGCAATGAGCATGCCACTGCACTCCAGCCTGGGTGACAGAGTGAGACTCCATCTCAAAAAAAAACTTTTTTTAATAAAATGAAAAATAAAAAGGATGCATGAGGCTGATAACATCTGCACCCACCAATAATTAATCTTATCTTTAAAAGCAGACCTATGTGTCTCTTGATGCAATGCTACTCTCAGGCCACTTACGCACTCTTGGGAAACAAAACCAAACCTGAATCGAATCAAATTTCTACCTATCAGTCTACAGGAAATATCTGGAATAGAAGAACACAGAAAACAGCTGGAGGTGATCAGCCAAATCCAGAAAGGGAGGAAGAGTGCGGGAAGCTACTGCAGAGTAAGGAACTTAAAAGGCTACTCAGTGATCAGAACCTGTGGACCTTGTTTGGATTCAAAATCAAGCAAAACCATTGTAGAGACATTAGAGACAATTCAGGGAATTTGAGTATGAACATTAGATGTTAAGGAATTATAGTTAGGTGTGATAAAGGTGCTGTTGTTTCTAAACGTCCTGTCTTTTACATACATACTGATTATGTACAGGTGAAATATTATGTCTATGTCTGCTTTAAGGTACTACAACAATCACTGATTCAGAATCACCGATAAATGCCAAAGCCAGTGGGAAAATGTAAGAGAAAAAAATATTCAGTCACAAATTTGTTACTCCATTGATCACTTAACACAAAAAAGGTACATTAACAATGGAGCAATCTAGTGGGTGTCACCTAAACTAAACGACAGCTTAAGATCCCCAACAAGCCGGGCTCGGTGGCTCAGCTTGTAATCCCACGCCTTGGGAGGCTGAGGTGAGTGGATTGCCTGAGCCTGCGGGTTCGAGACCCGCCTGGGCAACTTGGTGAGACCTCATCTCTACAATAAATCAAAAAACAAGCCGGGTGTGGTAGCGTGCCTGTAGTTCCTGTAGTTCCAGCTACATGGAAGGCTGAGGGGGAAGGATCGCCGGAGCCCAGCTGGTCGAGGCTGCGTTGGCCGGGAGCCACTGCACTCCAGTCTGGGTGACAGAGTGAGACTCCAACTCAAAAAAAAAAAAAGATCCCCAACAAGACAAACTGTCAGTTTTTATCGGTGTCAATTTTGAATGTAATGGCTATGCTGTGGTTAGGGAGAAGGCCCTTAATCCTAAGAAAGGCATGTCAAGATGTCTGCAACTCTCAAATGGTACAGATTTTTTAAAAGATAAAATATGGCAAATTTCAACAATTAGTGACCTAGGTGAAAAGCATACCAGTGTTAAATGACTTGTTTTAGGAACAGTTTAAAATTTTAAGACAAACAAGAAAGTATAAAATACTCCAGCAAAAAAAGGGAGCAAGGTGGTAAAGATGAAAAAAGATTAGTAAATGCTAACAATTGAATCTGAATGATGGGTACAATATAGAGATTCATTAAGCTACTGTATTTCCTTTTATGTACATCCAGAATCTGTCTTAAATCTCACTTCCATAAAGTGGGGAAAATATGGATCTCAAGGCAATACCATTAAAATGGATACTAAATAAAAAGTCCTGTGGGAAAAAAGTTTGCACTAAACAATTGTTATGCCCTGTCAATTCTTTCAGGAAGGGCTTGAGGAGGACCTTTAAAATACCAAGTCTGCTAAATTGAATGCATGTAAACACTACTACTCTGCACTCCTTTTAGCTCTTCTGCCCCCCAGTAATGGCCATAACTTCCTCACTCATCTCATCTATGTTTCTGCCTTGCCTGGGCACCTAATTAAAATGAAACTTACCACATTTTGTTTCCTGATCCTAACTTTGGTTTTTCTTCATAGCACTTTAGTGCTAGTCTGTCTCCCTTACTAGAATGTAAGAAGACATTAAAGTTGGTAGTGCTAGCACCTAAAAGGCACTCAAAATAGACATGAAATATTTAAAAGGACTTTATTTAACTGCACTGTGTCTACAGTGTACACTCTAATTCCTTACAAATGCAGTGATCAAAAGCAGGACTTCCAATTTGAGACTACTTTAAGAATCCTGGCTGGCCATTTACCGAGCTGTGCGAACCTGGGCACCTTTCTGATTCCGTTTTTCCATTTGTAAAATGGAATTTACACTACATAACCTTAAGGTGGCTCAGGATTCAACAGAATTTTATATACACAGGGTGCCAAAAACATGTATCCACATTTTAAGAAGGGAAAAAACTGTATTACATTGTAATACTCAATATATACCAATAACAAAAGATGACAAGTCACATTTGACTTTTGCAATTACAAGAAGTACTCAAAGTGGTATCTGGACGCTGATAGTAATCAGCGTCCAGATACTTCTGATTATGGTGAACTAAAAGCAATACATAGATAACACTCCTTAAAATGTGTATGCATTTCTTTTGGTACCCCTGGTATATACACACAATACGTAACTATGCACACATGTATCTTAAATATAAAAATACATATGTATACAACCCCTGCTTCAATCAACTGCTATGGCTAGGTATTATTACCACTTACCTATCTTCCCTTAAAGGCTAATAACCATAAGGTTTATAAAGATAAAACTTCCAAGCAGTTCACCTTTGGGTTTTTTCAGTTCTCACTTTACTTGGTTCCAACTTTATGTTCCTAGAAAAACAGTTTCTTGAAAAAAACAAATACTAAATAATTTCTCCTCATTCTTCCATGTGACTAAGGCAGAAAATGTAAACATAGGCATCTTCCTGGCAGACCAGATTCTAACTCTCCCGGGAGACCAAGTCATAAATGGAAGATACTGAAACTGGGGATGTTTCCTTAAATACTTTTGGTTGGAAAATTTTAAAATCTTCTAATTTCCCCCAAGGTTTGGAGAATTTAAGATTTTCAAGAAGTAAAAATTAGGACTGTAAATAGGACAAATTTAATAGTATTTGGAAGGACAGGTAGAAATTATGCCCTGAATTAAGCACAAGAAATAAAAGAGAAACAGAGGGATAGTGTTTTAGATTACAAATTCAGGTAGACTTTCCTCTTGTATTTCAAAGATAGGAAAAGTAGACGGGTAAAAAAAATCCACAGTAAATAGGGTAGAATTGCTTTCCTTGGACTTCAGAAGGCAGGAGATCTTGAAATTACCAATAGCTTCCAATGATTTCATCCTAATCAGATAAAATATTTAACAAAGAAAATGACATCAGGAAATTGTTCTTTTTCATTCTATCTTCTTACACAAACTGAATGTGCAAAAATTCTTGGCTCTTAACAGTCCACACAAGAATGGCATTCCTTTAAAACCAATAGTGCTACCAGTCTGCCAGACTAGACTACTCCTAATGGGAACTTGGGTGTCCTTAAGGTTTCAAGATCGTGTTCTTCATACAATTGCTTTCTCATATGACTGCTAACATAACAGAAGGCAAGCAATCCACCAACAAAAGAATGACCATTAAAACCACCTATGACTAGAATACCTGTTTAACAGGGAAATTAAGGAGGAAAAAAGTAACATACACCTTTGCTATAACATGCCTTAGCAAAGAGTCTACCTTCAAATTTGTATTTTCACTCAGCAACAGAAACTCACCTTCAAAACCCAGTTTATATTTAGAGTTCACAAACAGGGCATTGGAACACAAACTAGAAACAGCAAATATCTTAAACTGATTCTGCCCTAACTGAAGCAAGGAACTACACATAGGTTCTACAAAAACATCTTCCCAGCAGCTGAAATGTCAGCACATTGTTTCTTGGGTTTTTTTTTTTTTTTAAAGTCTGAGTCTCACCGTCACCCAGGCTGGAGTACAGTGGCATGCTCAGTTACCCTACCACAGCCTCGACCTGCCAGGTTCAGACGCTCCTTCCACCTCAGCTGTCCAAGCAGCTGAAACTACAAGCATGCACCACCAAGCCTGGCTAATTTTTTTTTAAAAGATTATTGTAGAGATGATGTAGGTCTTGCCAAGTTGCCCAGGCTGGTCTCGAACCCCTGAGCTCAGGCAATCCTCTGGCCTCTACCTCCCTAAATTCTGGGATTACAGGCATGAGCCACCACGCCCGGCCATTTTTGATGACCACAATGAGAATTTTCTCAAACTGGACTACATCTACAGCAACCTGGTTATTACACTTGCTTTTGATTTCTTTATTTGACAAAATTAAAGCATTTAACAGTCAGAGTAGGGGTTAAGGAAAACCATTTAAAAATCGATGTCTAAAAAAAGACAAAATCAGGAATTCTTGATTCTGGGGCAAAAGCAAGTAAATGTCAGTTTATGAGGATAGAGGTTTCAAGTTTATGCTTTCACTTGCTATTTCACTTTTAAGCTCTCATCTACACCAACCTCTACTGAGGATTCTAAAAGTGGGCAGATATTCCCTTACCTGGGACACTGCAATCATAGTAAAAATGATTGGGAGAAGAAATTGAAGCAAAACAAGCCAATTGTATTGTGGGCCAAAAGGTAGGTAAGAACAATCTGGATGAGTTGAATTTGAATTTGACGATATATCTCTGGAGTGGGAATAGGGAAGGGAAAAGACAAAAAAGGAAAGTTAGTCAAGGTAATAACTTGACTTCTGTTCTATAGAAACATGAAACCTGGTCAAAAATAAAAATATATTATCACCTCCTTGTTCTATACTCTTGACTAGGAGAGCACCTATACTTTTTTCACATCCCAAGGATCATGAGTTATAATAAACTATTGTGAATTTCACTTACACACTCTAAGCAAAAAATGTCATTTTCTAGATAAAGCAGTCTTTGCTTGGAAGTAGTACTTCAAACCCCTAAAAGGTTAATAATACAAAGGATACAAATCAATTTGTACTAATGTCTGCTTAAAATAAGCAATTACCCAGACATTCAAAGAAAAAGTGGATTGTGACTATCAAGTCCTGACAGTTTACGCTGGTAAATTATACTTAAATCACATGCAACTCTCTGAAGTCTGCATGTACACTTTAACCTAAATGGACAAAAATAACCCAAAAATCCAAAACTAGAAAGTGATACTAAGATTTAAGAATTGATCATGCTTGCCATTTACTGAATAGTTATTACTCCTATTGTAAACCAAAGACCAATTAACAAAGTGGGCTTTGTCAACATAAATGCTAAAAGAAGTTTAAAGGATGTCTAAAGCCAATTATCCATGTATCTAAATTACAAAATAATTAGCTGTATCTAACCTACAGATAAAATACACTCAGCCCATGGCACATAAATATTTTTTAGCTGATTGCCAGTATTTTTTTAAAAAGCAGATTTTCCGTAAAATCTTATTTCTGGCTGGGAGTAGGAGGATAGAAAAAGAAGAGTTCGCGAAACCAGGCCCACACTCCCCATGTCAGTAACAGACTGGAGTGGAGTGGTAAGCACCACCGCCAATTCAAATACTCACTGAGCAAGAACTGTATTTCAGGTCTGACTCAGTCTGGCATTCTAACAAAATAATAAGTTTATCTTTTAGAGTCTCTTCATCAATAAACTGAGAATAATGGAAAGCTAGGCAATGGATTTCAGCAACCTGCCTGAGACCACAAAGTTATTTTAATGACATAATGAACCCTACTACATTCAAGGTCATGTTACCACTTTATCTCCAAAGGACCTCCAGTAAAAGGACTACTCCCACTTTAGAGATGAGGGACTGAGGATCCAAATCATCTAGGAAGTAGGTGACAGAATCCAATCTGCCTTTAAAACTCCTAGTCTTCCAATGACAGTCTTTGTTTATTCTACATAACACAACCAATATCTTCACTTGAGACCTCTCAAGGTTCTATTCATTTAGGAAACAAAACAAAACAGAGGCAGAAGGCTTCATACTCAAATCACATCCAGTTAAAAAAAAATACGTACATCCCTTAAATATTTTATTTAATACATATACGTACATTTGCCAACCTTTTGGAAGTCATGGCTTTTAGATAATGGTATCAATGATCCAAACCACATCTACAAATGTATCATCTACAATTTCCAGTTTCAGCTTCAATAAAGTGGAAAGCTTTAAGAGATTCTTGTAAAGCAGTCTACAGGCAGAGTCTTTCTGGACTATTGCTACTCTTCCTCCCAAGCTTTTAGTTATTTCAGCCAAATCTAATTCTACAGTCATTATTTTAGTGACTCACCTTTTATCAAGTGTCTTCCTGAAGAATCCAACTTGGTTTTCAGGGAAAATAAGAGTCTGCACTCATTTCATCAGTCCATATGATATTTAAATTATTATAAAAACAAGATTAGCCGGGCTTGGTAGCTCAGCCTGTAATCCCGCGCCTTTGGGAGGCTGAGGTGAGTGGATTGCCTGAGCCTGTGGGTTCGAGACCCCCTGGGCAGCAAGACCTCATCTCTACAATAAACCAAAAAATCAGCCGGGCCTGGTAGCGCATGCCTGTAATTGCGGCTACTTGGAAGGCTGAGGCGGAAGGATCGCCGGAGCCCAGCAGGTCGAGGCTGCAGTGGCTGGGAGCAGCCACTGCACTCCAGTCTGGGCGACAGAGTGAGACTCCAACTCCAAAAAAAACCAAACAAAAACAAGATTATCTGCCACAAAATAGTCTTGGAAATTAACATAGCTTCTGGTAAGCATACAACTCACCCAGTGCAAGCGAAGTACTGTCCTGAAAGCAATCAGCTAGCAAAAGGGGTCAACATGCTATATTGTATCAAAGTATTATTTTAGAGCTATGAGAGTAATACCTTCAAGGATGCTAAGTGTGCATCTCCCTTATGTGCAAAGCATAGTAAAGGGCAGAAATGAAAGATCTAAAGTTCAAAAATTTGTAATCTAGCAAAGCAGGTAACATTCACCTTTTTAACTGTAATACAAAGTAGAAAGTGATCCACGTGATGAGACACGTGATAAGATCCATGTAACCAAAGAAAGATTACAGCCTATACTCCCAACAGTGCAGGTCCTCAGTATTTATTTAATGTATCAAATAAATTTACATGAACTTGAAGTTCGTTTTCATGGAGGTGATGGGTTGACATGGAAAGGGAGAGCACTCCAAACAGAAAAAGCAGTATGACACAGGCATCAAAGAAAATAAAAGGGAATAGTATTTACAGGGATCTACAGCAGCTTTATTTGGTAAATGAAATGAAGAATAGAAGAAATTGAGAGATAAAGTTAAAAAAATAAGTTGGGGTCATATCAGAGACAGCCTTGGACACCAGACTTCATTCTGAATGTCTCTGAAAAGAGATGTTTCATAATTTAGCTCTAGCGTTGACACAATCATTAGTATGTGAATCAAAAGCCATCAATTACAGTGTTATTATTTCCTTGTTAAAAATGTATCTATTTAGATATTTTAAAGTACCTCAAGGGGACATATATATTTTTACTCCAAGAAGTACATTTACAAGTATTAAAAAAGACCAGCTAAGAAACACAAGTTCAACTAGGGTAGAGAAGAGACTGTATATGGGAGACGGCAGGAAAAAAAGAATTGGTTTTGTTCAGGGCCAGATGACAGAAGACAGAAACGATAAACAGAAACAAGTTAAGCAATTAGCAGAGACAAGTTTTGGGGTAGGCAACTCATTAGGTTTTGAACCACACTGAGTTTGTAGTGCCAAGGAGACATTCAAGAGGCTATCACCAGCACTAAAGACAGTAGGAAATGCCAGAATGATCAGCTTGTTACAAAATCAGCTAATCATCCATGTGAAGGTTAAAGGTATAATACATAAAGAGAAGAGAAAGGGAGGAACCAAAGTGTCAGAAAGGCAGTACCATAAGAAGCCATGAAAAATGTTGAACCTAGAAATTGTCTCTCTGTATGTCCTAAACCAGGTCTTGGGAAATTTTTCTGTAAAGAACCACATAATAAATATAAACAAAGGAACAGAGTAATGTTCCAATACAACGTTATTTATGGACTCTGAAATCTTAATTTCATATAATTTCCACATCATAAAATACTGTTCTTCTGATTTTTTTAATTATTTAGTTGTAAAATCTTTCTGTAGTTCACAGGCCATAAAAATACAGGTAGCAGGTCAGACCCAGCCCGTGAGCCACAGATTGTCAACCCTGCTCTAGGAGCAACAACAAGGATATTAACTGTCCTTTCCCAAACTCCTAAGGGTAGTTCTTCCTTTAGAAATTGATAACAGACATTCATTTGACTAATTCCCTAAATTTGATTCCCCTAAATAAGAGATAACTACATGTGCTGATAAAAACACCTGTTGTTTTAAAAATATTATCTTCCACTAAAAGGACATCCTCCTTATTGTGAACATATAAACTCATGAGAACATAATAAATGAATTCTAACACAAAGCCAACAACTAGGTAAAACTAGAAAATGTTGATAATTAAACAAATTGCAACTGCTTTTTAAAAAATACATCACATATTTCACCATCCCCTCTCTATCCTTCCTTCCACTTCGATGTTAAACCACATTTGTTTTCCAGATTTTGGACGAGTTAAATCTTTAGTATGAACACAGCAAAGGCACTAAATTAAAATATATTACTTTAGAATGTGTCTCCCTTGCTCTTAAACTCTTAATTTTCCTCAAAGTGATTTTTTACAATCTATAAGGTGACAAGATTCATTAGTTGGTATATAAACACTAAATATAACAAGACTTTTAAAAACCTATATACATTAGTACTGAATGTGTGAATTATGAATAATAATTAAGATAAAAATTAGTGCAAAATGTCAACTTCTGACAAGTTTCAAAAGGTTTCATACATACAAACCATATCTGATGAGGAAGGACTCCTTACCCCCAAGCCACTCCTTGTACCTTAGCTGTAGCTCAGGGGCAGGAACAGGACTCCTTTTTCAATAGCTTGCTGCGGCAGTAAGCTGTAACCCAAGAAAATTTTAATACCAAATAAAGTATAACATTGTCCACAGGCTCAAGTCTTTCATGTTTGTATGACTGTTTTAAGTTGTCTGGTTTCAGGTAGATAAAGCACAAAGAGAGATTATTAAAGATACAAGGCTAAGCTGTTAGGGGAGGGCCCATGAGAAGAAAAAAAGACTTGACTTGGCCACTTGACAGAGCTATATGTTGTTTTCATTTGAACTGATGTTGATGTCTCCCATCAACTGACAGCAAAAATTTCACTACTTCCTAGTTATTAAATATTGCTAAGCAAGCCAACTACAATGACCTAGGTTTGGCCACACCCATACAGGAGTTCATTAGCACCCTACACCTCCAAAAAATATCCAAAATGCAAACATTTTGTAGGTATTACTTTCAGAGTATCTTAACATGACTGCAACTCTAGAACTGATTTAAAAAAAAAACTTGTAGTCACATTTTCTCTTCAAAAAGGCTTGAGTGAAATAAAACAAAGACTCTTCACCATACAACCAGAACACCAGATAATTCAGTTACTCAGATTACATTAAGAGACTCTTTACCTACAAAGAACTATTTCAATTGGTTATCTTAATATAAATAATCTGCTTTTCAACGAAATTAAAAATGAGTACTGAATATAAAAATAACTTATGAATTTGTTTTAATGAGAAATAATTTAAGATTTCCAAAGTAGCAATCTACTTTATTCCTAATAGAAAAACATATACAAGAGGATATATATTAATGCTATTTTATTGTACGTGTATCATTCAGCAATTAAGCTAAATAATACTTAAACCATTAACCTTTAATGCTTTATGTAAAAATTCCTGACTGGCGATGGAAAGATTTCAGGAAAAATATCATCCCAGGGCTTTCACAAGTCTAAATATGCCAACTATGATCATCCTCTGGACAAACAGAATACATGATAAAGTGTTCCTAAACTAGTAGCCAAAATCAATTGAGTGCTACATAGATTTTTCTTCTAAAAAATTTGTCTTCCTGCATCCAACTTAGGGGTAAAAATTTGCTACATTTCACAGCTTTTCCTAAGGTCCTCTACCCAGTATGTGGTTTCACCATCCATGTATTGTCAGTTCAGTCATTTACCTAACTGAAATACCAATCTTCAAAATCTAACTACAAAGTAAAATCAAAGGACAGCAGCCATTTTCCCAGACTCTCAAATGAGGGAACTCAGAAATCAGTTGTCAGAGCTCACCTACCAAATACATGACCCCTTCTCATTGACCTGAAAGTTCCCGCTGCAGGGGGACAAGGTGGAGCTGGAGAGAGAACTCACCATCTCACAGGCAATCCATTTCTTTTTCAGTTGTCAGAAAATATCTTCCTCACACTGAGATGAGACTGCCTGGAACTCTGCAGCCTTGGTCTTTCCTCTGTAACTATACCTTCACATTACAGCCTTTGAATACTGTGTTTTCCAGAAAGAAATAAAACTCTTCTGATGCTATCTTTCAAAATCCTTTTATTCTGGAGATTCTTCTATAAACACAGTATAAGACTGGTTTAAGCAACTATTTTTTCAAATTGTTTGTCATCACCTTTAAAGGCCTGGCTTCACAACATCCATTACTTTACTGTGTCGTATTTTGGAATTTAACCACTTTTATCTACTCTTCATGCTAAAGTGGGAAGAAAATATAAGTAACTTCTTTTATACATATTCACCTGCAAATAAATTTCTTCTTGGGAGGATTGGTATCTTCATTTATAAATGACCAGACTTAAAAATACAACAAAAGCAGAGATTCATTATAAACTCCCAATTACTAACTGAACAAGAGTATTGGAATTTCTAAAGAGTGATTAACATACAATTGTACAGTTCAATGACTTACTCTAAATATGACACCCTGAAATCTGACTTTCAATGAACTTCCTCAAGTAAACTTTGCTGTAATGTAGATGCTGTGAGTTTCAACACAGTATGCGCATTTTTAATTTAAAACATTGTATGATCAATTTTAAAGAGTCAAGCCAGGTGGTCAAAAAAATAAAATAACGGGCAAGAGGGAGAGTAACATTCTCCAAAGAGATTAGGAATGCTCTTTTATGTTTATAGAACAGAAAAAAAAAAGGTACAGCGCTGGAGTATAAGAAAAAACTGGAAAGACTACAGTCACTTAACTTCCATATCTGCTGTAAAAGTTACCTAAAATAGCATAGTTCCTCAATTCCAAGACACATAAATGACTTGTGGGAGGAGAAGAAAAATAAACCATTACATTAAAGGGGTACTCAAGAGGTATACTTTTCAGGTTCTAAAAACATGAAAAGATATGCAACAAGAATTGAGGAGTCACAATGGCAGCAAAGCACAAACTGCCTTAGGTTAAAATACAGGTTTCCTCAGGGCCTGCTAAAGGTGTGAAACTCACAGCTGCATTTTACAGTAAATAAGCCTTTTCATTCATTTCCCCCCAGTAGTCAACACATTTTAGAATTCAACTTTCCTAAATTGAGAGCGAACAAAGTGATAACAATGTACTTAAGTACATAAGTTTTTGAACAAAAATGTGAGAAGTTTTTGCTGTTTAATCTTACTTTATTTATGTCAAAGATAGGAATACAACTTCACCACTCCTACAACCTTCTAGCTACAGTCATGGGAAAGTCCTCCTCTTCCTCCAAAGAGCAGTTCACCTGGATTATCAGCTTTCTAGGGTTTTCCTCCCTGCCCTTTCATGATTTTGAAATCATGCAAAGATTTCAAAAAGATATTATTTTAACCCAACTGCACTTGACTTATCTGAACTAGAGTAAAAATGTATGCTCCACACCCAAAGATTGCAAATCCTGGTTGTTACAGGACATACAAAAATACAGTACTAGTACAGTTAAAAAAAAATACACTTAACTAATACATTTGCAGCCATGTTAACCAAGGTACTTGGCAGTTCTGCCAAAAACAAAGAGTGCAAGTCTTCATTTCAAAGGTTTATGGAATGAGCAAATATTATGTCTACAATTTGCCCCTTCAATGATTGGATCACCTGCTAGGTCCCAAGAAAGGTAAACAAAGAAAATTTCAATAACAGCATTTTCTAGGTTCTACATTTTCTAAAAACCATAGGCTAAAAGGACTAAAGCATTTCCACTTAAATCTTTTTAATAATCTGCTTTGTTTTCATTGTTCCTTTTTCAAGCTGTGCAACCTGGTAAGGAGGGAGGGCCAAGAAATGGGGGTATACAGGCTAAACAATACAATCTTAACTTCTCCCAATTCATGAAGAACAAGCTTGGGACACAATGTCATGCCTGACCAGACTGTCTGGACCTGTTAAAAAGGAACTGGCCTCCTTTCCCAGTTAATAGTGTGCAGAGCACACTTTAAACAATTTCCTAATGCTCCGTAATTGTTAGTTTATCAACAGAGCCTGGATCATGATTCCAGGTTTAAGTTCATCCAAACTTGGTAATACTCTTAGCAATTGACCCAAAGCCTGATTCAAAAATAAAATGTTTTCACGCCTCTAGCGCTGTTAAGAAGCTATGCTTCCCAAGTTCAGATGTGGTACAACGATGTTTATTACACCTGGGAGGAGGGGGAAAAGCATACACCGCACTCTACATTACCGAACTCACGGAAGAATGGGCATTTCGGCGACGACTTGAGGAGTACCTGACCCAGAACACAGGACGAAGAGAGCTGCCTCCGGGCCGCGGGCCCCTGTCCTTGGCCACGCCATCACCTGAAGTGAACGGGCTGCTGGTTCGCTTATCAATCCCTCCAAACCTGAAATCCCCCACCTCAAGATCGATCAAAAGCAGGGGGGAGAAAAGTGTCTTCCGAAGGCGCAAGAAAGGTCACAACTTGGATGAATGAAACTGGGCTAAGGGCAACAGGAGCAGGATTTTCGCTGAAGTCAGAAAAAGAGAAGTCAAAGATTTTTTTTTTTTTTTAAGCATGAGAGCGGTTACAAGCGACCGGAGTACACACAACTGCACAAACACGCTTTGAAGGAACGTTTTATTGAGCGCGGACGTTCCGGGGCGGCCGGCGGGCGCTAGAGCGGAGGCGGGCGGCGGAGGTCGGCGAGCGGCACGGAGCAGGCGGCGGCGGGGCCGGCGACGAGGCAGCTTCACGACGGGCGGGGGCGGGCCGAGGCGGGAGCCGGGCTGGGCTCTCGCGCGTGTCCTCCCGCGAGCCTTCCACTGGACTCCCACGGGCCGGGGCCGGGGCCGGGACCCATCGGGCCGCCCCGCCCCCCGCCCGGCCGGCCGCGTGCGAGGCACACCCTCCCGCGGCCGCGCACACGCGCAGGCACACCCCCGCCTCCCGCGCGCACGCGGCCGGGCCGAGCCGGCCCACGCGCGCCCCCTCCGCCCGCCCACGGCCCTGGCCCGGTCCGGGCTGCGCGGGGAGGCCCGGGGTCCCGCCGCCAGGGCGTGCGGGGGACGGCGGCCTAGCCGCGGCGGGGGCGCCCGCGCGGGAAGACCGGTCGGTGGGAAGGTCACTTACCCGCTGCATGGCTTTCAGGATCAAAGCCAGCTCGTAGCGGGGCATACCCAGAAGCTCGGCGCGCGTCTCCGGAGCGAGCCGGATCCCGGGACGCAGAGGGGCGGGACGGTAGGGGACGGCGGGGAACCTCACAGTGGCTGCGCCGGACGGTTCCAGGGCGGCGAAAGCACTCTCCGGCAGCGCGAGCCCGGGCTTAAAGGCTCCGGCAGTTGCGCAGACGACGCGCCACGCCTCCTCGGCGCGCCCCGCCCCGCCCGCACGGCCCCGGCCCGCCGCCCCGCCCTCGCTCGCTGGCGGCCTGTCGCGCCCCCTCCACAGCCCCACACCCCCGCGACGCCGCCCGGGCCCGGATCCCCGCCCCGCGGGCCCGCCGCGGCTCAGGGGCGGCGCTGGGGACTCGACCCGGGGCGGCCCGCCGCGGCCGCACGCCCCTCGCGCCCGTGCCCCCCGCCTCCGCCGCGCCTGCTACCTACGGCTCGCGAACCGGCTGGAACTTTCCATGCCTTCCGTCTCCTGGGCGGCAGGCGAGCGAGGGGCCGCGTGTGCGCGTGCGCTGCGGTGCGGCTTAGCCCGTGCGCGCGCCTCTCGCCCGCGAGTCCCCGGCGCGAGGGACCTTCCCGGAGGAAGGCGGGGTCGCGGCCGGACCTGGGGCTCGCCGGCCCGCGGCCGCGAACGGGGATTCTGGGACGTTCCCGCCTGGGGTCGCCGAGGGATGCGGTTCGCGTCCCCATCGCAGCCCTTGCGCGGCTGATTGGGGCCCCCTCCCCGACGAGGGGGCCGCAGGCCGTGGGCCACCGCGCGTGGGTTCGGGTCCCGCGCCATCGCTCGGCGGCCGCGTGACCTTGGACTGGCTGCTTGTGCGGAAAGTGGGTACATAATGCCTTTGAGTAAGCCGATGCACGTAGACCACAGAGGATGGTGCCCAGACAGGCGCGACGCCGGCATTCGTGGTGCGCGCCTGGCCTACCCCTCGTGTTGTTGCCAAGGGCAGAATCATACTTTCATTCCATCCAATATTCTTTACATGTTTGCTCAGCGTTCGCTGAAAGGATAGGCTGGGTACTTGGGAGACCTTTTATCTACTGTTTGGGATGGGGGAGCGCCCCACCCCTCATCCTCCTACATGCACAGGGCTCACCTCTCCCTCCAGCCACTGGCAGGGCAAATGCAGTTTTCGCCTGCGCTTCACTCCTTAGAGATTGAGACCCCTGCAACTGCTGCACCTGCCCCTTGCTTGCGCCATTAGAAGATTCTGCAAGCAAAATGTTTTGTCTAAAGTTGTGTATCTGGCACCTTACTAAGGCCGATTGATGCGTGTACCTCATAAAATTCTCACAACATCCCTAAGGTGACAAAGGTTCTCTCCTTGACCAAACTTTAGTCAGGCTTCTGAACCTTCTGCTAGGCCTATCTGTGCACTTCCTTGTAAGAGCCAATTTTAGCTAAGAATCCTGCTAGGTTAGTTTAGCAAGAATCCCATCCCTTTGGTTCCTCACCCTCCATCATAGTCTGAGCACCCTGGCCTGTCTTCAGCAAGAATCCCCCCTCCCTTGATGTTTCCTCTTAGTAATTTTTCACCCACTGATCTCCACACTGCACTTTAGCTATAAATTCCCACTTGCCCTGCTGTATGCCGAGTTAAGCCTACCTATACCTATCATGAGCAAAGTCTTCATTATGGTGCTTTAACAAGCATCATTGAATAACTTTTTCTCTAACAGAGACAAGTACTGTGAACCCCATTTTAGGGATTAGGAAATACAGGCAGGCAGAGATTTGTAACTAGTCCAAAATTTCACACATAATAATAGAAACAAAATACTCTTAGCTACCACTATCTATACATTTGTGGCCTCCAGTTCTCCTACCGCACAGATCAAGGTGCTTGTGTTATTCAGTGGATTGACCGTGTATTCCTTGTAAACCAAGAATAGAGTCCCTTTGTCACCTTATCCAGAGATGTTACCATTTCACAATTCTTACCTCCCATACACCACAGATGTCTTTTTGTAGAGGAGGAAGTAGATAAACACAAGATTTTCTGTTATAGCTGGGTTTTAACATTTTCTATTCTTAGACTTGTTTGCAAGCCATGTTCTTCTAAAGATAAACCACACAAGTAATTAATCCAAATTACCTGGTTAATGTCAACTAACTTCTCCCTTGGTTTAAAAGCAGAGCATACTATAAGTAACAGACAGAAACAGGACTTTCTGAACCTTCAGGAGTGAGTTACAGATTTTCTAGGATGGTTCCACTTCAACTGTCCCTCCTGTTGCCAGTTACATGACCCCACTTATGAATAAGAAAACATGGGCCCCGCAGTACTATGCTAAGCCAGACACCCAGGCTACACCATGAGCTGACTTTAACTTGGAGCATTTTCTCCCAGAAGCGCAAGGATGAGTGAGGATCTGGCTTCTTCCTTTACCCATCCCTCTAAATTGACAAGTAGTAGAAGGAAATTAGCCTGATTGCATAACGCCTTACCACAGAGTCAGCACCCCCAAAACCTTCCAATCTGGTGGCCACCCACAGACTCATTCCATTTCTCGAAGAGAGGGCAGCTACCATAATTTTCCCCCTTCAATCTTTTTTTAAAAAACACAGCAGCAGAATGTTGGTGGCTTCACTAAATATATGTATATATTTTTTAATTGTGAGGAATGCTGCTGCAAATTTAGTGTCTTCTGCTATAACTACAAACTCAGACTCACCAAAACAAGTTTTAATGTTATACCATGTATGGTCAGCATATAGAATTATAAAAAATTACTGCAGTATTTCATATATTAATTTAAGAATGACTCTAACTCTTAGGGTCTCCAAAACATTTACTATGGTATGTTTTTAAGGTTTGATTAGCCAGAAGTTTTGATTAATTTTCAAGTAAATTTTTTTGAAAGGGAGTAGGAAAGAAGCATTTCAGAAATTGAAATCCAGCCCTATTTCAGAAAAGTAACCTCAGAATATAGTTTGGGTCAGTTTAATCACCTTTACCTTTTTATTTTATGTTTCTGTACAATGAGACTTGACCTTGAGATTTCAATCATTAATCCTCAAAGATCACTATTATTTTTTTACAAAGTCTAACATTCTTATGAGCCGGGACCTGTTTTAAGTGCTCTGCATGTATTAACATTCAATTCTTACCACTCCTGCGATTTTACACAAAGGGAATATGAGGCTTATTAAGATCATCAGTAGCTTGCACCAAATCATACAGAACAAAGAGCCTGCAGACTCACTGATACCCCAATACAACACAGCATGTTTACTTACAGTGACCAGTGCAAATCGTTCAGTGGAAACTGGATGGTGTTGATTAGTCAATCAACAAACTTTTATTGAGGCCCTAGTCTGTGCTCTCCCTTATGCAACTGCACTCACCCACTCCCAGCACCCATGTAACTAGAATGCCCAAACTCTTCCTTTGCAAACTTCTTCCTTCTGCCCTCAAGTACATGTGAGTATAGGCCTTTTCTAGCTAGAAGCAGGCCTTATCTTAACCCTGTTGTCCTCTCAATTTGTCATTTGTCTTTCTTCTCACAGCCACATTTCCTGACGGTGCCCAGCTTTGCTGCATTTTCTCCCAGCTTTTGCAGTGTGTGTTCCCTTTCTGCCATCACTACTGGTCTCCTGCTCACCCATGGAGTAGCTGTTTCCCAGACATCATTGTCAGGGACTCCTCTGCAATCCTGAGAGTCTCTTCTTCGCCTTCCATGACCATGTATTCTTGAGGGTGTTCCTTAGCCTCCTTGATCCCCTTTTCTGGTCCTCCCCCCTGCCCACCCCTAAATGTGGCTGTTCTGCAAAGCAAGGAAGAGTCCTGGCAGCAAGGATTTAAGACAAGACTGGCACGTTTCCTGAGTTCCTGTGATCCAACTACTTCAGAGTCTGGCTCTAAAGAACTTTGAATTGATCTCTCCTACAGGGATCCCAGTCTACAGTAACAGTAGGCAGTGGAAAGGGTATAAAATGAGTGATCTCCCTGTCTGTAGTTAAGGAATCTGATAAGGAAATGAGGTGAATTATTTATCTCAAGCCATACAACCCTGGACTAGCACAACTCAAAGAAAAAAACCTTTGTTTACCAGATTTTTCTTCCTGTCCATGTGCTGTGTGCTCTGATGCCGGTTTTACTGTGGCTAATGGATAAACCCACAGGGAGCTTGATCCTTCTGTATCCTCAAAGGTAAGTTCAAAATATTACTGGGAAAAGGTAAGATAAACATGGATCACCATTCTGCCTATGAAACCTTGTGCCTCTAAACATACCCCTCAGAAATTGTAGAAATGTGAATGTTTTCAGTTAGTAGAGAAAATGATCCCACAGTAGAACCCAGTCACGTTTTAGGCTGTCAGTCATCACTCGCATCAGCCTGTCATCTTCTCCTTGTTAAAACTGAGCCTCCATGTGTGGCAAAGGGCACTCTACTACCTCAGTCTTGCTGCAACCTTGGGTTGTTCCATAGCCAACTCCTAAGACCTGAACCTGTAAAACCCTGTTTCTTTACCTGACTACTCAACCTGTATCTGTGTCCTCAGTCGATGACCCAGATGCAAGTCACATTTAAAACTTATTTTGTTTTTAGCTATTTTACCAGTGAACCCATGAGGTTTAGGAAATAAGCCATTTGCTTTCAAGTCTCCTTTTTCTTCCAGTAACCCTCCAGGTACTACAGAGACTAATTTTACTCATCTAACTCAGACAGTGTGCATGTGCTATTGGATGTATTCCTTGCACAATGAAATGCTGTCTGGAACATATATTCTTAGGATAGACACTTAGAGAGCTCTTTGAATATTTTCCCTTTTAATCCACCAGTTTTCTAATTTTTAAAAAATTTCAATCAACTAAGATTTTTGGGGGGAGAGAGGTTCCACTTTGGGCTCTACTTGTAAGAAAAAGGTAAAGAAAAGTTTGCCTAAATATAATGTTCTCTTATTTTCACCCCAACTTCGCCCTCCCCTGCAAAGAAAAGTTATGGGATGTTTCTGGGAGATATACTTATCACATCATCTTTTTTTAGGAAAGGAAAACTTTGTTTTTGCTTTTTTTTTTAACTCTATGACTTAAAAAAAGACAAAATGCTTTCTGCAACTCTACTTGATGGGAGAGTTTTTTCTTCCAACGAGATTGTAAAGTGCTCCCCTAATAGGCCCACAAGTGTTCTTAATGTTAAATGTCAATAATGTTGGAGGTATTAAACAGCTTTATGTTCTTTCTCCACAAGTGCAGAATCCAGAAAAACACATGTGGAAGCGTTTTGGATTTAGTAAATGGAACAAAGGCCATGAGCTGGAGAGGGCAGCAGGTGTTGAAATGGTGGCTGCGGAGGTCTCCAGGGGGCAGGCTTCCTGGGCAAGGCACTAAGCAAAGGGCTGTGGGAGGACCCCACAAAATAAACTGGATTGGGGGGGCAGTCACTCAGGGTGATACTGGAGAGCCGAACTGGAGCCAGGCCCGCTCAGCACAAAGGAGTTTTAAGACTGGAGATGAAAGGACAGAACGTGACCAGTCCCCAATAGCTTCAAAGGGGGCAAGTGTGCATGCAGAATGCACAGCCATGCTGGGAGGGCTTTGTGGCAGCCACAGAGGGGGTGGGCATCAGTAGAGGTTGAAGGAGGAGTATTAGAAGGTAGCATCGGAGTACTTGACGACTACTTGGATGTTTGATGGGCAGCTCAATAGGAGAGTGTCAACTGTGATCTTGGGGTTTTTTTCTTGTTTTTTTAGTGTAAAGATATGGGGTACAAGTCAGGGTTAGGTATACAAATGTTGATTATGCAGGTACCCTTGTTGATGAGGTATGCCCCTCACTCCCCTAGCAGTTTCCCTCAACTGCTAATCCTCCCCCGCCCCCCATCCCCTGACAGTTTCCCACTACTGCCAATCCCTTTCTTACAGTATTATAATAGTTCAAGGTCCGCTTATGAGTGAGAACATATGGTACTCTGTTCTTTGTTTCTGTGATAGATCACTGAATATGAGCGACTCCAGATCCATCCAAGTTGCTGCAAAGTCCATATGTTTGTCCCTCTTTATGGCTGCATAATATTCCATTGTGTATATGTACCACATTTTTTTATCCAGTCCAGCTTCGATGGGCAACATGGTTGGTTTCATGTTTTTGCTATTGTGAATAGAGCTGCAACAAACATACGTGTGCAGGTATCTTTTTTGTAGAATGATTTGAGTTCCTCTGGGTATATTCCCAATAGGGGAATTGCTGGGTAATATGGAAGGTCAATTTCTAGTTCTTTCAGAAATTGCCACGCTGTCTTCCAGAGAGGTTGTACTAGTTTGCATTCCCACCAGCAGTGTATAAGCTTCCTTTTTCTTCCCATCCTCGCCAGCATTTGTTGTTTGTTTTATTAATGATGGCCATTCTTACTGGGGTTAGGTGATATCTCAGTGTGGTTTTGATTTGCATTTCACTGATGATGAGTGAGGCTAGGCACTTTTGCCCACTTTTTCATGTGTCTGTTGGCTGCCCGTATATCTTCTCTTGAGAAGTGTTCATTCATGTCTTTTGCCCACTTTTTAATGGGGCTGTTTGTTTTTTTCCTTTTGGCGCGTTTGAGTTCCTTGTTGATCCTAGATGTTAGGCCTTTGTCAGATATACAGTTGGCAAATATTTTTTCCTATTCTGTGAGCTGTCTCCCTGCTCTCTTGATGGTTTCTTTTGCTTTGCAGAAGCTCGTCAGTTTGATGAGGTCCCACTTGTCTATCTTATTTCTTAATGTATCGATCTTTAGGGTTCTGAATAGGAATTGGTTGCCAATTCCAATTTCCATAAGGGTGTCTCTTGCATTTTTCTAAGATTCTTATAATTTCAGGTTTTATGTTTAGGTCTTTGATCCATTTAGAGTTAATTTTTGTGTATGGTGATAGGTAGGGGTCTTGTTTCAATCTTCTGCTTGTGACCAGCCAGTTTTCAGTCTTGGGGTTCTTATCCAGAGACATTCTGGACCAACTTTCCTTTGTTCTGGCCGCCCCCACCTTTAGTATTTCCTTAGCTCCTAATATAGAGTTTATGTTACAATTCAGTCCATTAGCATTTCTACTCCAGATGTTTTATCTTCATAAATCTTCATAGCAAGATGATAATCTTCATAGTTGGACATGGTTCTGTTGATCCACGTGGGAAAGTGAACTCATTATCATCAGCTGGTTTTAACAAAACAGTCAAAGAAGCAAAGCCATAGGTGCTAGTTCACACCCGACAACACAGCTCACATTGATTCAGGGGCAAGTTTGCCTGGACTAAACAGAATTGTGCCCTTGGTCTCATTCTTTGCACTTTCCTTTTACTAATGAAGAAGAGGCCAAGTGGGTAAGGTTGTGTGGCAGACAGAGGGAATTCCAGTAGAAAACATAGGAAGTAAATGATCACTTGCAATGGAAAGACATCTGGTAGCAAGCCAACCCCTCAAAAGTAGCTATAAAGAAGATTTTATAGTTTAGAATACACCAGGTCAGGATATACTATTTCAGTATTAGATAGTATCTGTTCTTTCAGGTTGCTCATATTTTAAAAAATAAGCATAATGGGGCAACCCCCTCGGGTCTCCTGCCACTATGGCAGCTTTTCTGTCCTCTCAATAAATTTTGCTTTCTCAAAAAAATAAAATAAAATAAAATAAAAAATAAACATAATGACAGCAATAGCAGCAGCTATCTATGCTGCCAAAAAAAATCCCTCAGGTGCAATTAAAATTACAAGATAACTGGAAGCTATCAGATAATAACTCCCACAATAAATTATCTTGAACTTTCAGCCTAGGTTTACTGAAGACTTAAGAGAATATACAGGGAATATCTTGGGAATTTATTTCCCAACTTGGACAAAGAATTAAGTTTTATATACTTAAAATTAAGTATAGAATCATTAAGAAAACTAAATAATCATGTTATCCAGATGCTTCTCTGTAATAGTGTTGCAAATGGAACAAGTCATTTTAGTGATAAAGGATTATTACATTGATCGGGTTCAGTGACTCAAGCCTGTAATCCCAGCACTTTGGGAGGCCAAAGTCTTTGGGAAGATCACTTGAGACCAGGAGTTCGAGACCAGCGTGGGCAACATAGCAAAACTCTACAGAAAAATTGAAAAATCAGTTGAGTGTGGTGGCATGCACCTATAGTCAAGCCACGTAGGAGGCTGAGGCAGGAGAATAGATTGAGCCCAAGAGTTCAAAGCTGCAGTGAGCTATGATTGTACCACTGCACTCCAACTTGGGTGACAAAGAATCATTACATATAGTGCTGATATTAAATGGTTTCTACAAAGAGTTAACTTTCTGCAATGATCAGTTATTTGTTAATCTTTTTCCCTCCTTTCTCCTTTATTCCAAAGTATTCAGAATCAAAATGAGAAAGCATTTGGGACCAGGGATGACACTTTCTCCTCAGTCAAATATTTGCCTAATTGACATTAGAGAGCAACCTGATAGGAGAATCTCCTCCAGTTACCAATGATTCAATGATTAAGAAATGAAAAGTTTCTAGATGCAGCATGAGCAAGGCCAATGCATGGTTGGTCTGAAATGAGGAAGCCCCACCTCAGACTTTGAAAGCAGTGCCCTTAAACTTGACTACAGCTGCAGGCTGACTCCTCTGTATTCACACTGAGCCCTTGCTACGTGCAGCACTAACACACTAAGACTGGGAACTCTGCGCTTCCCCACTCCACTGCCACTCACCTGGTTACTGTGGAGCACATCCTCCATGCTGTGGCCAAAACGTCTTTCTGAAAATGCAAATCTGATTCAGTTTCTCTCCAACTTAAGTGTGGTACTGCACTGACTCCCTGTTGCCCTCAAGGTGAAGTCCAAACTCCGCAACGGGTTGACAAGGCCCTTCCTTTTGTAAGGGCCTCCTGCCTGCCTCCATCCCTCTTGCCACTCCTCACCACCTTTTTGCTCTTCCATTGTGTCTGTAGGTCCCAAAGCTCCACATACATTTTCCTTCCTAACCTTTGCTCTCTGCCTGGAATGAATGCCTCTCCCTTCATGTAGCCTACTCCTATTTCCTCTTTGTTTCATTATGAGATATACAGACAGCAATTGCACAAAACACATAGAGAATTTAAAGAATAATTATTATCAATCATCCTAGAATCCCCTTCCATTCCACTCTAGAAGCACAACCCCCTCCCTATCCCCTTTCCCTGTCTTTCTTGTCTTACCATTTATGTGTGCATTTCTAAGCAACAACTTATTTCTTCATGTTTTGTGTGTGTGTTGCTTTTCCCCCTCACCATTATATTTATGAGATTCATCCAAGTTATTGAATGTAGCTGTTGTTCATTTATTTTCACTGCTGATTCTGTCTCATACAACTAAATCACTATTTATTCTATTGATGCCATGAGCTGTTTCTTTTGGGGGTAGCTATTACAAATAATAGTGCTGGAAACATTCTTATACATATAGACTCGTGTATATGTGTACATGTACATGAGTTTCTCCATGATCCTAGGAATGGAATGCTGCCTCTCATGGTATGCAAAACCTCAGCTTTTTAAGATACTGCCAAATGATTTTTTTAAATGGTGGTACTAGTTTGCACTTCTAAGCAATGTATGTGCTTTTGCTAGCTCCTGATCTTTACTTAGGTTTTTAGCACTAGAGGTTTGATGGAGGTCCCATTGCTTGCCACACAGAAGGCCAATCACTGAGAAAACACATATGGCCAGAGAAGAAGATTTTATTATTTTATGGGTGACATCAACTGGAGAAACAGGAGTCAAACCTCAAATCTGTCCCTCCTCCCCCAATAAAGTTAAGGGTTAATATAGCTGGGAAGGAAAACAGGAGGGACATGGAAGAAGAGTTAATCAACAGGCAGCAGGTGGTCGAATGAGGGGTTTAGCATCTCATTGTAGCCATGTTTTCATGTGTTTATTTACCATCTTCTTTGATGAAGTGTGGGTTAACTTTTTAAACATAGTGTTTTCTTATGTTTGAGTTTTGAGCTTCTCTCCATATTCCGCACATACGTACTTCACCAGAAGAGTTCTGTGTGTGGGAAAACAGGAATTAGGGAGGGGTAAGGAAGATGAGCTGGTTAACAGCAGCAGGTGTGTCTTGTAAAAATGTGAGTTTATTTAGCTTCAGTTCTATGGGCATGGTGGAAAATTAGACTGGTTTCACACTGTCCCACAGAAAGCCTCCCCTAACCCTGGAAAACTGGCTCAGATGCCCCTCATCTGTATTCCTGTAGTATTCATGCTTCCTTCTTACTGCTCATACCTTCCATCATCCTGCTCATACCCTCCTTCACTCTGCTCAGACATTCTTGTGTGCACACGGCAGGAGTGAAAAGATGCTGCTCAGATCCCAGCTGCTGTCCCTCTGGATCCACTGCTCCACAAGGGCTGAGGCCACATGTCCCTCAGGCTGTTCCCAGCCAAATAATTGAGCCCAGTGGAGTTATAAATCCCAGCTCACTTCTGTTACACACAGGAATCCTCTGATGAAGTATATATGTCCAAAATATGAAGAGAAACTCAAAACTCAACAATAAGAAAACAACCCAATTTTATTTTTTGTTTTTTGTTTTTTTAGAGTTGTGGGGTACATGTGAACATTTGCTACATAAGTAAATTGCATGCAGGTGAGGTTTAGGCTTCTAGTGAGCCCTTTCTCCCCCTCGCAGTAAACATTTCCAGTGTGTGGTTGTGTGCCCCTCACACCTTCCATCCTCCTTTAGTAGGGCCCAACATTTGTTCTCGCCTTTGTGCTCACATGCCCAGTGTTTAGGGCTCACTTATGAGTGAGAACATGTGGTGTTCATATTTGTTTCTATGATAGGTCACTTAGAATGATGGTCTCTCGCTGCATCCATGTTGCTGTGAAGGACATGATTTTGCATAATATTCTATCTTATATATGTGCCACATTTTCTTTATCCAGTCCACTTTTGATGGGCATCTGGGTTGGTTTTATGTTTTTGCCATTGTGAATAGTTCTACTATAAATATAACTGTGCAGGTGTCTTTTTGGTAGAACAATTTATATTCCTCTGGGTATATTCCCGGAATTGAGATTGCTGGGTCGTGTAGTAACTCAGTGTTTTAGTTCTTTGAGAAAACACCACACTGCTTTCCACAAAGATTGAACTAACTTAACGTTCCCTCAAACAGTGTAGAAGCATTCCCTTTTCTCTGCAGCCTCACCAATACCTGATGTTTTTTGACTTTTTAGTGATGGTTCTCCTGACTGGTGTGAGGTGATATCTCATTGTAGTTTTGATTTGCATGTTTCTGATCATTAGTGAAGCTGAGAATTTTTTTCATGTTTGTTAGCTGCTTGAATGTCGTCCTTTGAGAAGTGTCTTTTCATATCCTTTGTCCATTTGTTAATGGGTTTTTCTTTTCATGTCAATTAGTTTGAGTTCCTTATAGATCCTGGATGTTAGAACTTTGTCAGATGCACAGCTTGCAAATATTTCTTTCCATTCTGTAAACTCTTCTTTCTTGATAGTTTCTTTTGCTTTGCAAAACTTTTGAGCTTGATAAGGTTCCACCTGTCAATTTTAGATTTTGCTGCATTTGCTTTTGAGGACTTCGCTATGAATTAATTGCCTAGTCCAATGTCCAAGAAGATGTCCCCTAAGTAGATAACAACCTTATTTTTTAAATGAACAGATACTTCATCAAAGAAGATGACAAATAAGTCATCTATGGATGGCAAATAAGTACATGAAAAGATACGCAACATCATTTGTTACTAAGAAAATGTAAATTAAAACTATAGTGAGATACCACTACATACCTATTAGAATGGCAGTAATTCAAAAGTTCAAGTGTTGGTGAGGAGATAAAGCAATTGGGACATTCATGCACTGCTAATGGGAATGCACGTGGTATGGTCATTTCAGCAATTTCTTAGAAGATTATACAGAGACCTGCCATGTGACCCAGCTATTCTACTCCCAGATATTTGCCTGAAATAAATGAAACGTGCCCATACAAAGACTTGTACACAATTGTTCATAGCAGCTTTGTTTGTAATGGTCAAAACCCAGAAACAACTCAAACAACCATCAACAGGTGATTGGAAAACAAATTGCAATGTACTCATGAAATGAAATTATGCTCAGCAATAGAAAGGTACGTACTATTGATATATTCAACAACACGGATGAATCTCAAGATAATTATACTGAGTGAAAGAAACTGGACAAAAAAGTATACATACTATATGATTTTATTTATATAAAATTTCAGAAAATGCAAACTTATAGGGGCATAAAACAAATCAGTGGTTACTTAGGGTAGGAGTAAAGCAGAGAAATTGCAAAGAGGCATGAGAATACATTGGAGGCATGACAAATATATTATCTTGATTTAGGACAATAGTGGATACATATGTCAAAACTTATCAAGTTTATACTTTAAATATGTACAGTTTATTGTGTATAAATTATAACTAAAAATATGTAAAAATATAAATCACTCACATCATGATTATGCCCTGAAAACCATTTTAGGTTATTGTCTGATATACAGTACCTCTGTTCTCTTCCCCTGTTTCCCCTTCCCCAAATTCTTGGATAAGGGGTCAAGCAAGATCACACCCACTTCTGGTATTCAAATCAATTAAGCCAAAAACAAACAAAAAAATCCATGTAGAAAGGATTTTGTTAAGTTCTACAGGAGATGTAAAGATGATTAAGAAATAGTTCCTGTCCTCTAGAAGTTATAATCTAGGTAACAAGAGAAGATATAAGTGAATTTAAAGTTAAATTGTCTAGCAAGATTTAAGTTATCAATTCTAAAAAACAGAAAATGTATAAAAAGAGTGTGATTAACTGCCTAATGAAAAGTATGAGCAAAACTTTCCAAAGAGAGATTACTCTGGGCTGGGATGGTTCGGGAATGCTTCATGTATGATGTGGGATTTGAGCTGGAATGTGAAGAATGGCTAACATTTTGATAAATAAGAAAAGGAAGAAAAAGCACCAGATGTTTTGGTGGAGTCAGAGGATGGTGACATTGAGTAAGTTTGACAGGAGGAAAGGTTTCATAGGAGAACTACAGAAGTCAACTCTACAAGGACCAGAGTTAGAGGGGCTTGATTGCCCCTCTCAGCCTTGATTTCCTCTTAACATGAAGAACTTGGGAGGTGTGAACCTTTCATTGCTAGAATCATTCTGCAGAATGTATACGCATATGTGAGGAATGTGGAAAGGCAGTAACTTTCTTGAATAGACATGCCTATCCCAATTCTGAGACACTAGTCCCAGATTCATGGACTTTGAAAGCATCTTTGAAGGTGGCACAGGACATTTGTCTGATGGCATCTTGGTTCTTCTGTGCCTGACTCTGCCAGAGTCAACAGAACCAGATTTTCCCTTACTCCACCCCACATTCAGCCAGGGAAGAGAAGACATTTAGGTGCAACCAATCAGACTCTCTCCCATGACTTTCAATCCTGAGTGACCAACACAATGACATGAGGAAGAGTTAAAGATCATTCATCATGCGGACCAGACCCTTCCTGCTCCATGCCTGGGCTATTCTTCCTGGTAACCAACCCTCCAGAATACTCGGTTCCTGGCCAGTCCCCTGGTCTCTGGTCAGTTCTATGATTCCCCCAATATCATTTCAATACATTTCATTTTTGCTTTAGACAGAGTCTGTTTCTGTAACTTGCAGAAAATAACCCTGACTGACAGAACCCTTTAGATCTTAGTGCTACAGTTCCTTGCATAACCTATCGGTCTTAGTTCAGTCTTCTGGGGCCATATGGAACAAGTCCCATGATGAGCTCTTCTATCCACATGAGCTCTTCATATGTTGAAGACAGTTTTATGGCCTACCCTTCTCTAAGCTAACTGTTCCTTTGTTCCTTTGGGTATTCATCTCACATGGACTGAATTGCTTCCCCAGACTGGATGCTTTTTCCAAAGATGCTCCACTGTCCACATTCAGGCATTTATGATTTAATAAATATTTGCTAAGTGCATGAACCTTGTCAATTTAAAGTCTTGCTTTTGACTACAATACTATTTGCAAAAAAACAGTCATTCTTTTTTGTTTTTCCATGCAAAGATTATGTTATAGTTAGGGTACTGGTTTAGCTACTGAAACAAAAGTCAAAAGAACAATAGCTGAAGGTTTATTCCTCTCTCATGAAAGGTCTGAATGTAAATAGGCCTGGAACCCAGGCATTTTCTGGCTTGTTGCACTCCATTTACAACACATGGCTTCTATAGTGTGGTTTAGTATGGCTGTTCCTGCTCCCAGACTATGCTCACATTCTAAGAGAAGGAAGGGAAAAGAGAAAAAACCTAGGTTATTCCTTTTAAGGAAGTGGCCCAGATTTTGCATACTCATATTCCATGGGTCAGAATTTAGTCCTTTCTATGGCCCTGCCTTTCCTTCCAGAGGAGCTGGGAAATGTAACATTAGGTGGGAGAGAATAGTAAACTAGCAAGCTCTGCCACAGTCCATATAATGTGACTTGGATATCTTCCTATAAATTATTCTAAGTGTGATAAGATGTTATACAAGTCACAAGTGGTTAATTGGCTGTAACTTTCTTATACTCAATCATTTTGGGATATTTTGCAAGTGATTATCAGGTTAGAGTTACTGGAAGAGTTGAGTTTTGGGTAAATTTGATTTTATGGGCTTACCAGGGCACATGCCTTGGATCTCTGTACTCTCTAACCCAAACGTTGGAATCTGACCTGGAATTTTCCACTCATTGAGACAATCAAGTAACGATTTCTTTTTGAAACAAAACCTGCAAGTTTGCTTCACACAATGAGTTTAGTATATTTTCATGCATATTAGGAAGAGTTCTTTTGGTTACAAATAATAGAAATAATAGAAACTGACTCTAGCTTGTTTAGATGGGAGGGATGAATTATTATAAGTGTATCAGATGTCTCCCTGGACTCAAGGCAATGTGCAGTTGAGTCTCTGGAAATGGGGTTGCTTCTGTTTCTCTGCCTGTCAGCTTTATTCTTCTTTCTTTGAAAGGACCCTTATTCTCTGCTCTTCAATCTGCACTATAGATAATAGCTATTAACAGCTCTTTGGTCTACATATAGTCCCTTTAAACACCTAGAGATCAACTGAGGGTCTCCTGCAATTGGCATTCAATTAGTCTAGCCTGGTTCAATGATCCACCTTTGGTCCAATCAGTCAGGTAGCTATCTCTGAACTCTGTACATTTGGGAGATTAGGTAAGGAAAAATAGTTTGCATCAAAGAGGCTAAGCAGGCAACCCAATAGATATCACCTCCATTCATGCATGTGTTGAGAGTTGTCGTAAATTTAGAAGTGTAGCTGTGAGGTATATGACACTGAGATGGATAGAAACATGTCATACGGGGATTGTGTCTTCTTTGGGCTTTTCTGGCCATAAGTAACAGAAGCCTATCCAAAGACTGTGCTACTGTGTCCCCTGAAAAATTCAAGGGTTGTCAATGTGATAGTATTAAAATGTAGGACCTTTATAAAGTGATTAGGCCACAAGGACTCCACCTTTGTGAATGGATTTAGGTGAATTTTTAAGAGTTTGATAGAGGAAGTTCATCTTGCTTGCTCTTCTGCCTCCCATCATATGAAGACACCGTGTTCCTTTCCTCTGGAGGATGCAGCATTCAGGGTGCCATCTTGGAAGTAGACAGGGCCCTTGCCAGACAACGGAAACAGCCAGCACCTTGATCGTGGACTTTCCAGCCTCCAGAACACCAAGAAAATAAATTTCTGTTCTTTATAAACTCTCAGTCTCAGATATTCTGTTATAACCACACAAATGGACTAAAACAGGCCCTTAAGCATGTTACTTGACATTTTTAGTATTTGAGGAAGGCTTTTATGTGCAGGAGACCACTTATAGTTACTTGTTTTAATTATTACTCAAGTTTTTAAAGTTGTAATATTTCAAAACCTAGGTTTTTCATGAACTTTATGTTTAACTCATTTAATCCACAATGTAACAGTGTTGGAAGGTGGGGCCTAATGAGAGGTGATTAAGACATGAGGACTCTGCCTTCATGAATAGATTAATGCTGTCTATTGAGAGAGTGGGTTCCTTGTAAAATAATTAGTCTGACCCTCTTTTGCTCTCTTTCTTACCCCACTGCCAGGGGATGATGCAGCAAGAAGGCCTTCACCAGATGCCATCTTCTCAGTCTTGGACTTCCCAGCCCCTAGAACTGTGAGAAGTAAATTTGTGTTCATTATAAATTACCCAGTCTGGTATTCTATTATAGCAGCACAAGACAGACGAAGACGCACTCCTTTTGTGGTAAGGTTAGAAATATGTTTTTAATCATTATGTATAGTATTTAAAGAGCTTGAAACATTGAAGAAAATCTAACAGATAATCTGAGATGTTACATTTGTGATTTTATTTGAAACATTTAAAAGAATATAATTAATTGTATTTGTGGATAGTCTTTGAAAGTTGTATTATTGGGGTACAGTCTAACCTCAAAGTACAATGGCTCAAAGATGATAGAATTTTATTTCATTCTTATGTAACAGTCAAGTAGTGAGTGGTCTAGAGCTAGAGACCAAGCAGCTTTGCTATTCAAGGTCTAGAAGTTTCGATTCAGCTCACCATTGATTCTACACTGATCTCTACATTTCCCTGGGGTTACAAAGCCATTTTACTCAACCCAGGGGAGGGGATTTGCTGTCTCTGGTCAACTACTGGTGACAGATTCAGAACCTTGATGCAGTTGTAGATTCAGGGTCTTGGTGGATATGTGAACATCAGACCTGGATGCAGGTGCTTGGTATTTCCAGAATGATTTTGCCTGAATAACCCGTGAATACTAGAGTTGGAATAGTAGAGTTGGAACCTGTCTGCTGTGTCAAGAAAGGACCTCTGTGCCCATACCTTTCACCTGGGATTTAGTTTAACAGTGGATCGCATGTTTTATGAGTGGCTTTCAAGTTTCACCTCTTCCAATTTTAATAGAAACCTTTGTCAACTTTTTATCACCTATTTGAGTAGGCAGACCCTACAAATACACATTTTCGTCCATAAACATACACATACCAGATTGTAGCTAAATGCTTTCCTGTAAGATTAGGGTTAGCTAAGCTCTTTATATTTTATGTGTTTGCCTATCTTGTTCACTATCACTTTGTAATTATTACGTTGAAAAAGCAAAAATAGGAATTTATCAAAGGATTCAAAAGTAAATCCTAGAATCCAGAAACAGGATATACTTCCAAAACCTTTGAGGAACTAGATGTGACATTCTTGGTTTTTCTGGACCATGTGTATCTTTTCTCTGTTCATGAAATAGCTCCTGGGAGACAAGTGCTCTCTGCTTCTCCATGCCCACCATGGAAGATGGCTAGCCTGTACTCTGAGTGTCCTGAGGACACACATGCTGAGTTCAAGTGATGGCAGACTCTGACCACCATCTCTGATCAGGAGGAGGAATCTCACTTGACATCCATCTTGGGCTCCATCTGAATCCAGAGAGGTGCAGATGAAGTACAAATGCTTGGTTCCCAAGAAGTGTCCTGGGGAGTTATGGGCAGAGCAGATCTCACCTAAGGTGGCTATTTAGAGGCAGTAGAGCTTGGTTGTTGAGAGCAAGGAGCCAAAGCCAGATTTCTTGGATCCAATAACTGTGTGACCTTGACCAAATAACTGAACTTGTCTATGCCTCAGTTTCCTATAAGACATGATATTTAAGTCATAGGGTTATGTCCAGGATTGCATGCAAAATAGATGGAAAGCTCAGGGAAGCCTGACTATTATATGGTGTTTAATAAGAGTTTGCTGTTACTACTACAAAAGGAAGTTATGAATACCCAAAGCTTTAAAAGAAAAATTGGTTCAGATTGTCAAGTCCTGCCTGACTCTCTTGTTCTCCAAATATCTCTTTCTTCCACAACTGAAGAAACTTGACTTCACTGGACAGCTCAGTGGCACTCCAGGAGCTGGGAAAAAGCTGATCTTAATGAGCAGAAGGGATTTAAGGAGCTCTAATTTGGCCCTGAAACAGTGCCTGGCTCTGTAAGTATTAGCTTTCAGCATGTAATGGACTTGAGATGCCCTTGAGACCTCAGCAGAATGTAAGCTCTGGAGAGCTGGGTCTTGGTCTCATCACAGTGGGGTCCTGGCCGTGATATAATGCCTGACACATGGAGAGTGCTCCATAAATATTTGTTGGCTGAATAGGATAGGGATTTCCTCTAGATGGTGGAGACATCAACCTATGAGCCCCCTGCGGGGGTGGTACCCGAAGCCTTTGGCCAGGATAAGTTCCTTTCCTAGGTGATAAAAAGTTGACAAAGGTTTCTATTAAAATTGGATGAGGTGAAACTTGAAAGGCACTCACAAGAAGAGAGAGAGGAGGAAAAAGGGGCTCCAGCTGGAGGCTTGAGGACACTTAACCCTAGGGCCATGGGTTCCATTTGGGACATAGGTCAGTATCATTTCTTCCCTGATATCCTCTCCCACTGTGGGTGCCTTCAGCATCATCCACCTCAGGGATCTTAAACACAAACCTTATAGGGGAAATAAAAGACAGCACAAGTCTGTCCATCCTAGGGTGAGAAAAGACAGTCCTCTCCTTTCCTGAGTCCATAGCTGTGCAAAACAATACATTGCAAACACAACAGGTTTTTCTCTCTCATTAGGTGGAAAATATCTATCCTAAGTAGAGCCAGCTAGAACACATGCTGGCTCTCCTGTCCCTATGCCTGGGTCTCTATTTTACTATGCCATCCAGTCCCTCTTCTTCTCCTCTTGTGGGCAGATCTTCCAGGTATGGAGATTGGCCCCAAACTGTCAAGATAATCACCTCACTATGGCTGGCATGCCCCTCTGTGCCACCTGTCTGCTCCTGAGTGTCCCTACGGGGACACCTGTGATGCCATCCCCCTGGCCTTGATGGTGCTATTTCCTTGTAGCTTGGAGTCCACTCTTAGCCCGCCTGCTCAACTGGAGTGCCCCATAGAAGGCTGAGTGCCCCACCCCCATGAACCCCACCCTGGGGTTTTCATAGCTAGTGTCAGGGACAAGTTGTGGGAAATGGGCTTCAACTGCTCTTTGGTACCTTCCATGTTCACTGCATGACTCAGGAAAGGAGAGGACTGTCTTTTCTCACCCTAGGATGAACAGACTTGTGTTGTCTTTCTTTTTTTTTTGAGTTGGAGTCTCACTCTGTCACCCAGATTGGAGTGCAGTGGCCACTCCTGGCCACCGCAGCCTTGACCTGCTGGGCTCCGGTGATCCTTCCGCCTCAGCCTTCCGAGTAGCCGGAACTACAGGCGCACGCTACCACGCCCGGTTGATTTTTTGATTTATTGTACAGATGAGGTCTCGCTGCCCAGGCGGGTCTCGAACCCGCGGGCTCAGGCAATCCACTCACCTCAGCCTCCCAAAGGCGCGGGATTACAGGCTGAGCCACCGAGCCCGGCTGGTGTTGTCTTTTATTTCCCCAATAAAGTTTGTGTTTAAGATCTCTGAGGTGGATGATGCTGAAGGCACCCACAGTGGGAGAGGATGTCACTTGTTATCTTTCCACATTTAAAATGTCAACACCCAGGGAAGGACAGAGCCCTGCTTGCCCCACCCTGAGGAGCAGGTCCTGGTTCCCATGGAAGGCGCCACCCAGAAGGCTCTGCTTGGCCTCTGTGCCTCTCCAGATCAATAGATAAACCCCAGGTGGAGAGCGGGAATCAAGTCAGAGGGAGTGGGAAGACTGGCTGGGGCAGCCAGTGCTTGAGGGACAACCCAGAAGAGAAAGTAACTGTCAAATTAGTCTTCAGGGTTTTAAAAGGTTGTTATTTGCTATATAGACATTCTTTTATTTTACAATCACTATAACCTCATTACAGAAAATTTGGGAAACAGGACAAATAGGAAGGTTCTTAACTCAACCTCCTAACGATTACTTACAACTGCTGTGTTATATTCCACTCAAGGAAATACTGTTGCCCACTGACTCTTTCCCCTGCTCTTGGACATTTCAGTTCACACTTTTTCACTCTTCATCTTTATAGTGAATTCCTAGATGAACATCTTTGTGCAGCGGTATTTTTCTGCAGTTAGGAAATGGCTTCCCAAAGTGGAATTTATCGAGTTGCTTATGGCTCCATAGGTTCATTGCCACACTGTTTTCCCAAAGGGAGCACAAGCAGTGTAGAGCAGGCATTCGACTAGAATCAGAGTCATGGGAAACTGAGGCAAAAACAGCAAGGATCCTACATTCTTGGTAATTGAAACACTGCAACACAATTTCTCCAGGACTAGGATAAGAGGTCACATGATCTAGGAAGAGGAACTAGGGAATTCCTGAATCATATGGAATCTGTGCCAAGAGAAAGTGAGTAATGAGTCTAGACATGCAGTTGCCTACGTGCATATAGTGCCTGCAGCTGCACCACCCCAACAGCTGATTGCTCAGGTTCTGTACAGTCAAGACTAGGAGGTGGAAAATTACAGCCAAAGTACATATGAAGGCCAGCAACATCATACTTTAAAAGGAAGCTCTAATCTCCTGAGAGGTGGCATGGACAGTTACTCAAAGGCACAAACTGCCCCATTGCAATGGTTCCTGGAAGCCACCCCATCCTGCACCTCACCCAGGGCACTATATAAAAAGGGAGTTCCAGCACCCACTCCCTGCTTGGTTCCATGCTGCCTGCCTCAACCTGTTCTTCCCACTTCATTCTGTCCTGGGTTTTATCCTTGCTTCTTCTTCTTCCTCTCTTTTTTGGCAGGATCTCACTCTGTTACCCAGGCTGTGATGCAGTGGCACCATCACAGCTCACTGAAGCCTCAACCTTCTGGGCTCAAGCGATCCTCCTGCCTCAGCCTCTCAAATAGCTGGAACTACAGATATATGTACACCATGCCTGGCTAATTTTTTTTTTTTTTTTTTGTAGATACTGGGTATCACTATGTTGCCCAGGCTGGTCTCAAACTCCTGACCTCAAGTAATCCTCCCACCTCAGTCTCCCAATGTGGTAAGATTACAGATGTGAGCCAGAAAGCCCAGCAGATTTTATCCTTCAAACTTGCATCACTGGTGAATATGACAAGGTCCTTTTGCATCTGACATTGGCTCCTCCAAGCCATAATTCTGGTTCCATTACTACTAGCGAGCCAGCTTTGGGTCACCTCTACTGATTCTTTCCACCTGTCCCCCAGGAGCACCGCCATGTCTCCCACCCTGAGTGCTCTCCTCACACTGTCTGGTTTCCAGCATTACCTAGACCCTGCTGATGTCCATACCTTTTTCCAGCCCAAACTTCTCTCCTGAGCTAAAGGCCCACACTTCTACTGACTGTTAGACATTTCTACCCGGATGTTCCAAGTGCAACTCAGATGCCCCTTTAGGTTGTACCTTCTCCAGTCCCATGTTCTGTGAGTGGCACCACCAAACACCCAGGCCTTATGTCAGAAAGCTGCAAACCTTCCAGATTTTACTTTACTTCTTGTTTTCCATTCAATGGGTCACAAAGTAACTCTCAAATCCATCCCTTCCCACTGGCCATCTTCACTCTAGAGTCCTTAAAGACATCTACTCCCATGAGCACCACTTTGCCTGTGTCACTGATCTGGCACTTCCCTCCTTACTGGCTCCCAAGTGATCCTTCTGAAACAGCTCTATGATCAGGTCACGTCCCTGTTTATAATCCTAGCTACCTCCTGAAGCAAGAGATGCTGAGGGTAACATTCCAAATCCATCCATTTGTTCACTCATTCAGGAAATATTTACTGAAGGTTTTCTATCAGGCAGGCACTGTACTGGCACTGGGGAAACATTGGGAACTAGAGGAGACACGGGGAAATGACATCCAGTGGTTTCAGGATCATCTAGGAATGGCTTTTCCATACACACCAGTTTCCTCTT
The DNA here is from genome assembly GCA_027257055.1 of Cephalopachus bancanus. Taxonomy (NCBI): domain Eukaryota; kingdom Metazoa; phylum Chordata; class Mammalia; order Primates; family Tarsiidae; genus Cephalopachus; species Cephalopachus bancanus. Next base: position 548,025 of record JAPVLO010000260.1, on the reverse strand, counting down.
TCACCATACCCAGCCTTACCCTACATATTTATGACCTTATGGCTCCTCCAAACACTGCACTTCCCTGCCTTGACAAGTTGCTTCTCCCACCTTATTTATGCTTCCCGATCTTTCTTTGGATAGCTGATATTTGTTCTTCTCAACTTGGCTGCATTCTCAGCTCCCCTTGAGCTTCCCTAACAGCCCCCAACCCCCTCCGCATCTTTATGCCATCAGCACCTGTGTTTGCCTCTGTAATTGTATTTACCACACAGTGTGGTGACACTGTTTACTTACCTATATTCTCTTTCCCACCCACCCCCTATTTACACACATACACACACACACACACTTATAAGCCCCTTATGATAAGGGCCTGAGTATTTTTAATCGCCAGTGCCCAACAATGCCTGTTACATAGTCCACATTTGGTAAATGACCTATATAAAGATAATATACACCATTCTTATTGTTGAGTTAATAAAATATCAAATTTAATGTATTATATTTACTTATGTGGTTTATTATAGATGCAAGTTATAGTCTTGGTCACCTTGGATACAGTATTTAATCTCTTGAGAGAGTAGCATAAAGTCCAGTGTGTCAGTGCCTACTGAACAGATTTTTATTGGGTGCTTGCTATATGCCAAGCATTGTTTGGCACAGGGCATATGGCAATAGAAAGAATTAGACAAAGTTCCTCTCCTCGTGGAGCTTGTATTCTAGTGGGGAAAGGCAGCTTATAAACACATAAGCAAATAGAAATCTCAGTGACAAATGCTACAAAGAAAACAAAGAAAGAGTATTCTTGGAGGCAGGCGTGAGTTCTCTAAATTAACTGGGGCATTTGGGAAGGTCTCTCTTTACCTCACCTTTCTCATTGTTAAGTTGCAAATTATAATAGCAGCTCCAGTACCGAGGTACTTGGAGGATTACATTAAAAAATATGGATACAGCACTGACACTGGATAAAAAATTTTCCTTATTTCAGGGATTTCAGCAGGGCAGAGAGATGATCTTAAGGGAGCACTCCAACTGCAGATGGAGAATGGGTTGCAGGGGCAGGGAGTGGAGGGGTAGCAGGGAAGTCACTCAGGAGGCCATTGAGATAGAAAGATGATGCTTCTGACTTCATGTTTCTGGAAGAAGATCCTGTTGAGTGTCCCAGAAACTTGCTGACAGTCACCACCGGAAGGGCTAAATTCAGAAGATGATCTAAGCCAGGCTCAGTGGCTCAGCCTGTAATCCCACACTTTGGGAGGCTGAGGTGAGTGGATTGCCTGAGCCCGCGGGTTCGAGACCCGCCTGGGCAACTTGGCGAGACCTCATCTCTACAATAAATCAAAAAATTAGCCAGGCGTGGTAGCGTGCGCCTGTAGTTCCAGCTACTTGGAAGGCTGAGGCAGAAGGATTGCTGGAGCCCAGCAGGTCGAGGCTGCAGTGGCCAGGAGCGGCCGCTGCACTCCAGTCTGGGCGACAGAGTGAGACTCCAACTCAAAAAAAAAAAAAAAAAACCAGAAGATGGTCTACTGGATATGAAGAGCACATTTGTGTCTGATGGAATGTGTGAAAACATACCTGTGTGAAACATGCACAGGAGTCACACATGCCCTGCATCAAGTTATCAAGTTTTACTGTGACCATCACACCTGGGCAGTCAATCAACATCTGCTTCACAGTTGGTACAACTGTGTGTCTCCCTTTCTATAGCTCTTTGGGGTTGGATTTTCATCAATAAATGTATTCGGTTACTCCTAAAGGATTCATTTGGATTTCCCCTGGAGTTTCCCAGAGTCCTGCAAGCTTCCCATCCACTGTTCTACTTTTGAGACTTTTAAGCTTTGGTGAACTTAATAAGAACACATGCAATTCTAAACTCTCAGAAGTGCATACAATTCTTATAAACATGGTACCTGTTCATGGTGAAGATTTTGAATGTTATCAGAATGAGCTTTTCATACTTTCATTAAATGTTTGCCCACTCAGTAGCTGGACTGAAACATGAAAACTACCAACAGTTCTGTCTTAGGGAACACAATAATATATACATTCATTGAATGAATGAATGAATGAACATATTCTTGAAACTTATGATAGCCCCAAAAATAGAAATAGGAAAGAAATGTCTAGGGAATATTCTAGATGGTGCAACTCAATAGCATCTCCATTGGAATCTTGGGTGGCTTGCTCAGAATTTGAAGTTTGATCATCCTTTATTCTTCTCTTTCTCTCTTCTTTCCTCTCCTTTTCTCCTTTTTTCTTGTTTATTTTTACTTATATCAGTCACACATATAGCTCCCTCAACAGCTACCCAGTCCTCACTCTAGAAGTAACTACTGTTTATAGATTGATATGGATACTTCTGAAATTACTTTCATGTACCATTACGCATGTGTGACTGTACTGCAAATGTAAAAATGTGTAGTGATATATATGCATCACACTGTGTACATCATTCTACAAATTGTTTCATTTTCTCAGTGGTAATGATAATGGTACATCTTCAAGAACTCTTCTTCCCACTATATATAAATCTTCATTTTTAAAGACTGCTACTCAACATTTAATAAGTTATGTGTATATTAGTGTATTTAGTCATTCCCTTTTTTCTTTTTATAATCATGTGTGTGTGTGAAAGAGAAAGAGGGATACCCAAATACAGAACAGGGAAAAAACAAACATGCATATTCAATGGTTTACCTTAAAATGAACATTTATATAACCTGTTTAAATAATAGAATAGTACCAGCCTTGCAGAAGCCCCCTCCATATCCCAATCACCACACCATTCCTCGCTATTTAAAGTAGCCACTTGCCTTATTTTTATGGAAGTTCACTTCCCTGATATTTTTTTTAAATAGTTTTACCACCAAAGCTTATATCCCTTAACACTGTGGCTTAGTTTTGCCTACTTTTTGAATTTAAATGAATGGAATCTTGCAGTATACATTCTTTTTTGTTTGGTTTCTTTCACTCAGAATTAAATTTTGAAAATTTGTCCATGTTGTTCCATGCAGCTGAAGTGTATTTACTTTTATTGCTTACTATATTTTATTTGGTGAATTTTCCGCAATTTATTCATCCTACTATGAAAGGACAATTGGACTGTTTAAAGTTTGAGGCCGTTGGGAACAGCTCTGCTTTGAGCGTTCCTGTACGTGTCTCTTGATGCATGTCCATGAACATGCATTTCCATTGGTCATATATACAGGAGTGGAATTGTAGGGGTCTAATGAAGGTGTATCTTCACCTTCAAGGGGTAATGCTAAACTGTTTTTCAAAGTGACTATAGCAATGTATTCTCTTTCCAGTTGTGTATCAGAATTTCCTTTGCTTTACATCCTCATCAACACTTAGAATCATCAGTCTTTTTAACTGTAACCATTCTGATGGATGTGTAGTTGAATCTCATGATTTTAATTTGTACTTTTCTGATTTACAGGCTTATAAGTCATTTGGATTGCCTGTATTATGAAATTCTTATTGACTTGTAAGAGAGAGAGTGTGTGTGTGTGTGTGTGTGTGTGTGTGTGTGTGTATGTGTGTGTAATTCTGAATAGTTTCTTGCCTTTCTACTCTCTTAATGGTGTCTTTTAATGAATACAATTGCTTAATTTTAGTGAAATACAATTTATTGATTTTTTAAATGGTTAATACATTTTGAGCCCTGTTTAGAAGTCTTTCTCAAAACCAAAGTAGGAAGATATTATGTTAGATTATCAACTAGAAATTTTGTTTTACTTTTCACATTTAGATCTATAATCTACTTGAAATTGAATTTTATGTATGATATAACATAAGAGTTGAGTTTAATTTTTTTCTATATGGATATCCACTTATCACCATTTATTGAAGAAAACTTAGTCAAATATCAAGCGTGCAACTATGTACCAGTCTGCTTCTGTTCTGTTGATCCATCTGTCTATCCGCAGACTAAAATACATTATTTAATTACTTTAATTTTATGACAATTTGATATCCAGTAGAGTAAATCCTTCTACCTTGTCATTCTTCTAAAGAGTGCTTTACTATTTTTGTTCTTTGTATTTTTATACCTGTAGGTGCTTTTGGATATTTTACATATACTATGATATCATCTATGAATAATGAGTTTTATATTTTCCTTTCCATTTCATATATCTTTCATTTCTTTTTATTGCTTTTCTTCATTGACTAGGATTCAATACAATGATTAGCAGGAATGAGAGTGGGTATCTATATCTTATTTGCATTTTCAAAGGGAAACCTTTCAACATTTCACCATTTATTTGCCACAGGTTTTTTTTTTTTCTAGATAACCTTTATAAGATTAAGAAATTTATCTTTCATTACTAATTTTCTAAGAATGTTTTAAAAATTTTTTTGTTGCATGGGTTAGAGGGCAGTGGTACAATCATAGCTCACTGCAGCCTCAAACTCCTGGACTCAAGTGATCTTTACTCCTCAGCCTCTCAGGTAGTTGGAACTACAGGCAGGATCCACCACCTCTGGTTTAAGAATATTTTTTATTGGTGATAAATTTTATCAAAATCTTTTTCTGCATCGCTGGGACAGTTATACTTGTATTTATTTTGTTAATGTGGTGAATTGCATTGATGAATTTTCTGTTTTTCTTGGAACAAGCTATATAACATTATCTTTTACATGGCTAAATTTGTTTGAGCAGTGTTTGTTTGGCATTTTTGCTTGTATGTACTAGAGTCTAATTGACTTGAATTTTCCCGTCTTATAATGTCCTTGGTAAGGTTATACTTTTCTTATATGGCGGGTTTTGAATAATTTTTTTCTTTTCTATTTTCTAGGGCTGTTTGTATAAGATTGATGTTGTTTTGGACCAGGATGATAATGGTAGAAAAACTGGAGATGTGCTTTGAAGGTAGAACCAACAGGATTTGCCATTGGATTGAATTTGGGGAGCATGACAGAAAGAGAAGATTCAAGGTTGATTCTAAAGTTTTTGACCTGAGTAACTACTGGGTAAAAAAGGGTGTCATTCATGGAGATGGAGAAAGCCAGAGGAAGACCAAGTCTGGGGCAAAATCAAGAGTTTAATTTTGGACATTTACGTTTGAGATGCCTACTGGACATCCAAGTGGAGGTGTCAGATTGTCAGGTGGAGTTTGTAGGGAGGTTAGAACTGAAGATACAAATTTGAGAATAACCTGCACAAGGTGGTGTTTTTGTGTGTTTTTTTGAGTTGGAGTCTCACTCTGTCGCCTAGACTGGATTACAGTGGCCGCTCCCGGCCACCGCAGCCTCGACCTGCTGGGCTCCAGCGATCCTTCCGCCTCAGCCTTCCAAGTAGCTGGAACTACAGGCGCGCGCTACCACACCCGGCTCATTTTGATTTTATTGTAGAGATGAGGTCTCGCCAAGTTGCCCAGGCGGGTCTCGAACCCGTGGGCTCAGGCAATCCACTCACCTCAGCCTCCCAAAGGCACGGGATTACAGGCTGAGCCACCAAGCCCAGCAAGGTGGTGTTTAAGACCATAGGACCAAATGAGATGACCTAAAGTGTCAGGTAAGTGAAGAGAGAAGAAGTCTGAAGACTCAGTCTTGGGGCACTTCAATATTTAGGGGTTAGGAAGAGAAGGCAAACCAAGCAGAAGAGAATGAGAAGGAACCTCTGGGAGGTAAAAGAACACTGCGATTTTGTATTGTCACAGAAGCCAAGAGTGGCTTTAAGAAACCAGTACAAAAAAAATCATTGACAGTTTAATTGTACCATTTAATTTAAAATTGTTTAAAGGAGTCTTAAAATAGAAAACATAATGTTTTTAAAAATCCCTGAACAGTCTGAGAGGTAGTTTGAGGTAGTTAAGAGTTTGGTAAAACCATGGAATGCATAGAAAACAAACATGGCACATGCCACTTAACATTCAACAAGTAATAGTTACAGATTATTTTCATTATCATCAACAACAAAACATAGGTTGTAGAGAGGTGAGTAGGAGAATAAAAGCATGTTAAGATTCTTAGGTTGTGCAACTCGTCTTCGACAAAGCTTCCAACAACAATCACTGGGGAAAGGAGAACCTTTTTAGTAAACAGTACTGGGGAAACTGACTAACCATGTGCAGAAGAATGAAACAGGATCCCTACCTATCACCATACACAAAAATGAACTCCAAATGAATCAAAGACCTAAATATGAAACCCCAAACTTTAAGAATCTTAGAAAATACCGAAAACACCCTTACAGAAATTGGAATAGGCAACCAACTCTTGATTAAAACCCCCAAAGCCCATGCCGTAAGAGAGAAGATAGACAAGTGAGACCTCATCAAACAGAAAAGCTTCTGTAAAGCAAAAGAAACCATCAAGAGAGAAGGGAGACAGCCCACATAATGGGAAAAAATATTTGCCAACTGCACATCTGACAAAGGTCTAACACCCAGGATCTATAAGGAACTCAAACGTACCAAAAGGAAAATAAACATACAGCCCCATTACAAAGTGGACAAAAGACATGAATAGACACTTCTCAAAAGAAGACATATGAGTAGCCAACAGATACATGAAAAATGCTCAGTCTCACTAATCATCAGAGAAATGCAAATCAAAACCATATTGCGATACCACCTAACTCCAGTAAGAATGGCCATCACTAATAAAGCAATAAATAACAGATGCTGGTGAGGATGCAGAGAAAAGGGAACACTTCTACACTGTTGGTAGCAATGCAAACTAGTTCAACCTCTGTGGAAAACAGTGTGACGATTCCTCAAAGAACTAGAAATTGACCTTCCATACAATCCAGCAATCCCCCTTCTGGGAATACACCTGGAGGAGCTTAAATCACTCTACAGAAAAGATATCTGCACATACATGTTTATTGCAGCACTATTTACAAAAACGTGAAAACAACCATGCTACCCATGGAAACTGGACTGGTTTTAAAAAACGGTATATATACACGATGGAATATTATGCAGCCATAAAGAACAAAATTATGAACTTTGCAGCAACTTGGATGGATTTAGAGTCTATAATACTCAGTGATTTATCACAGAAACAAAGAATTGAGTACCACATGTTCTCACTCATAAGTGGACCCTGAACATTTACCATAATACTATAAGAAAGGGATTGGCAGTCGCTGGAAACTGACAGGGGAAGGAGAGGGGGCACATAACTTTAAACAAACAAACAAAAAATCTTGGGTTGTGGAGATGATAGAGGGGAATGGGGTTTATACATGCCGTTTAATCCTTGATATTGATAGAGACTTGTGGGTTAAAATGTTTGCTAAAAATTTATGTATATCTAATAGAATATAATGTTTTATCCAGTTCCTTTCCTTCTTTCTTCCTTCCTTCCTTCCTTCCTTTTTTCCTTTCCTCCTTTCTTTCAATGTGTCACTCTGTTGCCCATGTTGGAGTGCAGTGGCACGATCACAGCTCATGGCAGCCTCCACCTTCTACCACCTGGGCTCAAGTGATCCTTCTGCCTCAGCCTTCCAAGTAGCTAGAACTACAGGCGCACACCACCATACCCAGCTAATTTTTTGGATTTTTTTTTTTAGTTGAAGTTTCACTCCATTGCCCAGGCTGGAGTGCAGTGGCATGCTCATGGACACCCGAACATCAACCTGCTGGGCTCAGGAGATCCTTCCACCTCAGCCTTTTAAGTAGCCAGGAATACAGGCATGCTACCATGCCCAGCTAATTTTTTTTTTTTTTAGTTTATTGTAGAGATGAGGTCTCGCCAAGTTGCCCAGGCTGTTCTCCAACCTGTGGGCTCAGGCAATTCTCTCACCTCGGCCTTCCAAAGTGCTGGGATTATAGGTATGAGCCACCGCACCCAGCCTTTTTTTTTTTGAGTCGGAGTCTCATTCTGTTCCCCAGGTTGGACCACAGTGGCACACTCACAGCCACCACAGCCTCAACCTGCTGGGCTCAGGCGATCCTTCCACCTCAGCTTTCCAAGCAGTTGGAACTACAGGTAAATGCCACCACACCCAGCTAATTTTTTTTTATTTATTGTAGAGACAAAACTTGTAGGACTTTGCCAAGTTGCCCAGGCTGGTCTCGAACCTGTGGGCTCAGGCAATCCTCTTGCCTCCACCCGCCAAAGTGCTGGGGTTACAGGAGTAAGCCTATATTTTTGATTTTTTAATAAAGATGAGGTCTTACTATGTTGCCCAGGGTGGTCTCAAACTCCTGGGCTCAAAACACTCATCCAACTTCAGCCTCCCAAAGTGATGGGACTACAGGTATGAGCCACTGCACCTAGGCTCCCAACTTGTTTTTTAAATCACTTTATGTTTTAAATTGTGTTATCATCACATGAAGCTCATCTTTTAAAGTGTACAATTTAGTATATTTTAGTATATTCACAAAGTTGTGTAACCATCACCATTATTTCATTTTAATCACCATAGAAGAACCTCCATACCCAGCAGCAGTCACCTCCCATTTTCCTCTCCCCTCCCTGTCCAGTTCCTGGTGGCCATAAATCTACTTTCTATCTCTAAGGATTTTCCTACTCTAGACATTTTATATACAATAGTCCGCCCACCCACATCCACAGTTTTGCTTTCTACAGTTTCAGTTACCCATGATCAGTCATGGTCAGAAAATATTAAGTAGAAAATTCCAGAAATAAGCAGTTCAAACTGCGTTTTAAACTCCACACCATTCTGAGTAGCATGATGAAACCTGGCACCATCCCTCCTAGGATGTGACTCTTTCTTTTGTCCAGCATATACACACTGTATATGCTTCCTGTCTGTTAGTCACTTAGAAGTCACCTTGGTTATCAGATCAAAAACACAGTAGGGTTTGGTACCATCTGTGGTTTCAGACATCTAGTGGGGAAGTCTGGGAACACAGAAAAGGGGGGATTACTGTAAGTGGAGTCATACAATATGTGGCGTTTCATGTTTGGCTTTTAACTCAGCATAATGTTTTTAAAGTTCATTCATGTTGTGTCATGAATCTGTACTTCGTTCCTTTTTATGACTGAAGAATATTCCATTATCTAGATATACCACATTTTGCTTATCTATTCATCAATTGATGGACATTTGGGTTGTTTTCATTTTCTGGCTATTATGAATAGTACAGCTGTGAACATTCACATACAAGGTTTTTTTGTGGATGTATGTTGTCATTTCTTTTGAGTATGTACCCAGAAGTGGAATTGCTGAGTCATTTGAAAAATCTATGTTTAATTTTTTGAGGGACTGTCAACTCTCTTCCAAAGCAGCTGCACAATTTTGTATTCTTACTAGCAATGCATGGAGGGTTCAGTTTCTCCACATCCTTGCCAATGTTTATTATTGTTTGACTTTGATTATAGCCATCCTAGTAGGTGTGAAGTGACATCACTGCGGTTTTAATTTACATTTTCCTATGACTAATGATGTTAAGCGTCTTTTCATGTGCTCATTATCCATTTGTATATCATCACTGGAAAAATATCTACTCAATTCTTTGTCCACATTTAAATTGGGTTATGTGTCTTTTTACTGTTGAATTGCAATAGTCCTTTATATTGTAGGGGCCAAGAAAGAAAGCTTTCCCCTTCACTTTCTGAAGGCTTGCTGCAAATTAATCGAAAAAGGCAGATTAATAGGAGAAAAGGGCATACAAATTTATTTTAACATAGCACAGTGGAAGTGCAGGAGAATGATTACCCAGTAACCCAAAGGGATACACATGCATATATATTCTTCTTCACAGGGGAAATTGGATGAGATGAGAGCAGACAGTGTTTTGCTGGGTGTTTAATTTTTAGTCTGTGATATGAGTTTTAATCCTCTCTGGTTAATGAACTTTCATTGAAGGTAATTGTGTTTCTCTTTGGTAGGATCAGTTTCTAGATAAAGAAAGGAACTTCAGAGAACAGCTTCATCCTGTGTTTTGGGGGAGTCAGACAACTGAAGGGGATGAGTGGGTGATCAGAGAGACTTTGAGGTTGCTTCATATCAAAGCATCCTATTTGAGTGTAACATTTTGTGAGCTCCAACAATATATTCAGAATACTAGACCTGTATCAGATATACGATTTGTCAATATTTGCTCTCATCCAGTGACTTGTCTTTTTATTTTCTTGGTAGTGTACATCAAAGCACAAACTTTTAGAATTTTAATGAAATCCAATTTATCTATTTTTTTCTTTGATTGATTGTACTTTTAGTGTCATATCTAAGAAACTGTTGCTTAATTTAAGATCATGGTGATTTATACCTATGCTTTCTTCTAAGAGTCTTATGGTTTTAGCTCTTACAGTTAGGTCTTAATCCATTTTGAGTTAAATTTTGTATATGGTGTGAGGTAAGGGGTCAGATTTCATTCTTTTGCACATGTGGCTATCCAATTATCCCAGCACCATTTTTTGAAAAGATTACTCCCCCCCAACACACACACAGCATTGAATTGTCTTGCACTCATGTTAAAAGTCAATGTATGGGTTAATTTCTGGACTCTTAATTCTATGCCAGGATCTATATGTCTGCCTTATGTCAGGACCACATGCTGTAGCTTCAGTTTTGAAATTGGGAAATGTGAGTCCTTCAACTTCTTTCTTATTTTTCAAGATTGTTTTGGCTGTTATGGATGCTTTACATTTCCATATGAATTTTAAAATCAGTTTATCAATTTCTGTTTAAAAAAAAAAACAGTATCTGAAATTTTGATAGGGATTTTATTAAACCTAAAAAGCAATTTGGGGAGTGTTGCCATCCTCCAATCTTTCCATTTATGTAGATCTTCTTTAATTTATTTCAACAATATTTTATAGTTTTCAGTGCAAAATTTCACTTCTTTTGTTAAATTTATTCCTAAATATTTTTTGGATGTTATTGTAAGTGGAATTGTTTTCTTAATTTCATTTTGTATTGTCCATCTCTAGCTTATAGAAATGCAATTGATTTTTATATGTTGATCTTGTATTTTTGTAGATTCCTTAAAGTTTTCTATACATAAATATATTTTTCCCCTTTAGCCATAGTTTCCTTTAATGCTTTTTGTTTTGTTTTGTTTTGTTGAGTCAGGGTCTCACTGTCGCTCAGGCTGGAGTGCAGTGGCACTGTCGCTCACTGCAGCCTCCCATCTCCTGGGCTAAGATGATCCTTCTCCCTCAGGCGAGTAGCTAGGACTAAAAGTGCTCACCACTACACCCGGCTGATTTTTAAATTTTTTATAGAGATGAGATTTCACTATGTTGTCTAGGCTGGTCTCGAACTCTAAGGCTCAAGCAATCCTCTTGAGCTGCTTTAGCCTCTCAAAATTCTGGGATTACAGGCACGAGCCACCATACCCAGCTATATCTGTCATGTTTAACATAGCCGATTTAAGTCTTTGTAAATAAATCTAATGATTTTGCTTCTCAGGGACAGTTTTTATTGAGTGCTTTTTTCCCCCTGCATATGGAATATATTTTCTTATTTTTTTCACTTGTCTCATGATTTTTTGTTGAAATTGTACATTTAAAATAATATAACATACCAACTCTGGAAATCAGATGTTGTTGTTACTGTTTTTTGTTGTTGTTGTTGTTGTTTTGAGTTGGAGTCTCACTCTGTCGCCCAGACTGGAGTGCAGTGGCCGCTCCCGGCCACCGCAGCCTCGACCTGCTGGGCTCCGGCGATCCTTCCGCCTAAGCCTTCCAAGTAGCTGGAACTACAGGCGCGCGCTACCACGCCCGGCTGATTTTTTGATTTATTGTAGAGATGAGGTCTCGTCAAGTTGCCCAGGCGGGTCTCGAACCCACATGTTGTTACTGTTTATTGTTGTTTGGCTGGCGACTTTTCTGAACTAATTCTAGGAAGTGTGTATTCTTTGTTGTGTGTGACCACTGAAGTCTCTCACCTGTTTAGTGATGAGTTAAGAATTCCACAGAGATTTCCTTAGATGACTGGAAACCATAAGACTCCCAGTCTTTGCCAAGAAGCTCTGTGTGTGTTGTAGGGGATACCTTCAACATTCAGCCAAGCACCTTGCAATTCTATTTTAGCCTTCATTTCCTGCTTGAGCAGAGGCTCAAGGTTGACCAGAGGTAAGGGTCTTCCCAGGTATTTCCTCAGTGTAAGCACAGCCTTGGATGTCTGCATAGCCCTACACATTTGTGTGGCTTTCTAGAGTCCCAGGAATATGTAGAATTTTGTGAAGTCCCCCTGCGGCCATCCCATTTCCCTGCTTTTCCTTTTAAGTTGTTTGGTTAGCCTATTGCCTGTCCCACCTGTTATCCACCACCTCAGACTCTGATTGTTTTCAACACATGTTCTGGGGGAAAGGACTAGTGAGCACTGGATAAGCTCTGAGTCAACCTTGCAAGAGGTAGGGTGATCAGACTGGTCAAATCATGACAATTCTCTGAGAATGGAGCTTTGAAGAGCTCTAAGCTCTCAGTGGCTGCTAGGCTTTTCACTGTGTTCACAGGTTTTTTTGCAGGCTGTTACATTTCAAGGTTGTTGTGCTGCTGGGGAGGGTGGGTATGGGAATACAGCAAGCTAAAATGCCACAAAGCTCACTGTTCTTACCAAGATTCAGCTGTGTTTCCTGAATAAATGCCCCAAGATTGCTGCCTTTGGCTAATTTCCAAAGTTCTGAAAAAAGTTGATTCTGACATTTTTGTTAATGTTCTTAGTGTTTTTATGGAGAGAAGAATTTTTAGGGTCCTTACTTTGCCATTTTTGCTGATGTCCTAGAATATAATTTTAATGGAGATTTTCGAACCTGTAGAAGTACACTGTGCAGCATGGCATGACTAGCACATGTGGCTACTGAACCCTTGAAATGTGGCTGGTGCAAATTGAGATGTACTCTAAGTGTAAAACACACACTGGATTCCAAAGTCTTAATATTATACAAATTAAAATCTCTTCTTAACAACTTTTACTCTGCATATATTTTGAAATGATAGTGGTCTGGTATAATAACATGTATTGTTAAGCTGGACCAAGTGGCTCATGCCTGTAATCCCAGCACTTTAGGGTTCTGAGGCAGGAGGATTGCTTGAGTCCAGGAGTTCGAGACCAGCCAGGGCAACATAGATTCCATCTCTCCAAAAACTTTTTTAAAAAATTAAAATTAACCAGGCATGGTGGTACATGTCTATGGTCCCAGCTACTCAGGAGGCTGAGGAGGGAAGATCACTTGAGTCCAGACAATCAAGGTTGCAGTAAGCCCTGATCATGCCAGCCTGGGCAACAAAGCAAGACCCTTTCTTTTTTTCTTTTTTTTAGAAAGCAGGGTTTATTGAGAGGACGGAAAAGCTCCCAAGATCTTGTCTTTTAAAAAAAAGTGTATAATTAATTTTGCTTTCTGTTAAATCTTTTTAAATGTATGTGGTAAGCAGAATTACAAGATGATCACTAATGAGTCATGTCTTTGTGGCTGCCAGAAAATTTTAAATTATATATGTGGCTGTCAATATATTTCTTTTGGACAGTATTGCTCTAGAAGGAAAAGAATACAAAGGAAACTATTAATCTGGTCAAATAAAAAATTAAATCTACTATAAATTAGGAGAAAATAGCAAAAAGTATAATAAACAGAAAATATCAAACATCATTATAGGAATGAGACTAAACCTACTTGTTCATTAGCTTCTACACAGTGGAATACTCTGTAAATATTGACAAGATGGGGCATTGTCTTAGACTGGTTCCTGGGCAACAGAATCTGAGATGGAGGTTTGTAAGTTAGAGTTTTACTAGGAAAGATCCTCAGGTACAACATCCGTGAGGGAGTAAGGACTGCAGGAGGGAACAGAAGTTGAACTGAGATGCAGTTGGAAGAGGGGTTTCAGCTGATCCCATAGGACACTTGAGTTGGGAAGGCTTTTAAAAGCGAAGATTGAGCCTTTATATTCTTGGACGTGAACTGTTGAACGTGAATCATTGGACGTGAACTGTTCTCTGGAAAAAGGTGTAAACTTGGCCAAGGCAACTCCTGGGGAAGGACTTAGCTGGGAATTCATCATCAATCAACTTTCTGACAGCTGGAGAATGAATGCCCAACTTTTTGGTTCTGGTTATATTAGATTCTCCGCAGCAGGATCTGGGAGTGCACACGCCATTCACTATAGAAATTGTCTGCCATATATTAAGTGAAAAGAAACAGATTATAGATACAATATATGTCAAGCATTAAAATATATGTTTATAGGCATTAGAAAGGTTAGAAAAGGTGCACATCAAATCATGATCAGATGCTCCTCTGGAGAGAGCGAGGGGAAGGGTTGTCACCGACTGGGATGAGGGAAAATATGGAATATTACATATTCTAGTTTTTTTTACACTGATAATATATTACCAGAAGAAAACAGAAGTCTGGAAACTGATAAGAGATTTCCAGTGTAGGCATGCCCTATGGTGATCAACTGTGGGTTCAGGGTTGAAAACCTCAGGATTAGAATTGCTTTCTGAGTTTCGCCTCCAACATGTCCCTAGATTCTACAAATAGACAACAACCCCAGGCAGTTCTGACATTAAAGAGAATGATGCCACTGCCATTGAATTCCTCCAAGGTTATATAGCATCTGCCTCATAATACAAACTTCATCTTTTTAAAGCCACATATCTGCTTATTTTATCTGGCTGAGTTATTCCAGTGACTTTCCTGATATTTATGTCATGTCAATTTATGTCATGTCAAACATTGGTTTTCTTGATCACCTAATTAAAGTTAGTGGGCAGTGTCTACTTTCATCCTAAAAGAATCATGAGACCTTTTCAAGGCAGAAGAAGGCACAGAATCTTCCACCACCTTGTTGGTGGGGCTTTGTTTTCATTGTTCATAAGTTAGAGTGACAATTATTTAATAACCAGGGTAATAATAGGCACCAGCCCATTAGAATGGACACAGGCCCTTGGGGAAGTTGGAAGTTATCAGGCAACCAGTGTGAAAGCAGTTCAATACTGTAACAGGTTGATATGTATCCACCAACCAACAGGTTGATATGTATCCACAAGTACAAATGCATTCACCTGGGGGGCAAGAGGTGGGTCGGCGAGGCTTGGGTGATTGAGTGGCTCCAGATCCAAGCTGGCCTGACGACCCATTGGACTTCAACTCTAGAACATGTCCGCTGGGTAGGAAAGATGCCACAAATCCATTCGGCCGTGACTCACCCACTTCTTCCCAGGAGCCAGCCTGAGCCACAAGCATTTATCTATGGGTTTATCACAGCACTTCACTTCAGAGACAATGAAGGCATGTGAAATAAAGGAAGAGCGGCCCCCCCTTGATGGAAAGTCCGTGTGTGTTCTGCAGTCTTCTCCAAACCACCAGGAGTGGGAGGCAGGAAAAGGATGGTGGGTTTTTTATTACACTCTGAAATGCCACCAGACTTGTGGTAAATTGAAACATTGTCTTAAGGAATTATAGGTATTTCCAGGCAGGAGAAATATGAGATCTGTTTGATCACAGTAATGTTGACTTTAATTTTAACTAGTATTCCTTGGGCAAAATGTAAAACCAATGTGGACAAATGGATGCTTTAAAACACCTAACTGCGGGCAGGGTGCTGAAGGCTTGGAACATGCTGCTACTTTTTAATTTAAATGTAAAGACTTGCACAAGTCTTCTCTCTTTGTGTCTTGTTTGACCTCTGCCATTAGGCCCCTACAAACCCCAAATCAGATGACGAGACTCTCCAAAGTTTAACCTCCCCACTGGGTACAACCTCCACACTGGGTGTAACCCTCCCCACTGAGTTCCATCATCCTCCCTGGGTACCCATCTCTTCACCAGATACCATCCTCCTTCCTGAGTAAATGCCTCCTTACTGGGTACAACTTCCCCCTGAGTACAATCTCTTCACTGGGTAAACCTCCCCACTGAGTACCATCCTTATTCCTAACAGCCTCCTCACTGGAGGCTGGGTATAACCTCCTCACTAGGCACAACCTCCACACTGAAGATAACTTCTTTACTGAATACAACCTCTCCACTGGGTACAACCTCCTCACTGGGTACAACTTCCATCCTGAGTACAACCTCCTCAGTGGGTACAACCTCTCCCTGGGTACCATCTTCCTTCCCAACAGCCTCCTCACTGGGTATAACCTCCCTCTAAGTATAGTCTCCCCACTAAATACCACCTCCTCACTGGATACCAACCTCACCCCACCCCAGCATACCAAACTCCCTACTGGGTACCATCCTCCTTCCTAGTAACCTGCTCATTGTGTACCATCCTCCTGACCTGGTACAATCTCCACCCTGGGTTCCGTGCTCCTCCTCAAGTAACAATCTCCTCTTTGGGTACAACCTCGTCTTTGCGTACCACCCACCTTGCTGGGTGCTAATCTCACTGGAGGCCATTTTCTGCTAAAGACAAGTACTCTCTCCTGCTGCGTGAAAGAATGTTGCCCTCCCAACTGAGAGCAATAATCACTCATTCTGTATGGCCCTCAACAATCGACAGCACCTTCATTTCCAAGATCTCCTTTGATCCTCACCACCACCCCAGGAGGAAGTGAGAGTGGCATTCTCCATCTTACAGAGGAGGAGGTGGAGACTCACAAGAGTAAACAACTCCATTCATGTCCCTCTCTTCTTACTCAAATATGCTGTTCTTTTCACAGTGCTACGCTGCACCATCTCCGACAGGGTGTCAACTTCTGTGCTAACTGGCTCAACCTGAAGAGGGCAGGCCTATGTGCACACCCCATGCTGCTCTCACAGTCCAGAACACAGAATGTGGTTCTCTGGGTGTCTACTTGGGACGACATGGGAGGCTGTGGGCACCTGGAAGATGTAGCCCTGCTGCTCTCTACCTACCTTTCAAGTATGGTGAGAAGATAAAGAGATGACGCAGGTCTAGAATGGTTTGTCATGCCTGGCACAACAAATGCTGTATGGGTCTAATACAGAAGGACATTCTGGGGGAAAAGTCTCCTCTACTCCCAAGGCAGCACTTTTATGCCAAGGCCAGTTAACTGACTAGTTCCACCTCTTGCTTGGCATTAAGCCTGGGGGCTTGTCCAAATAATTTCCTTCACAATGCACTGTGCCTCCCATGAGGTCTCCACGTCTGTGTAAACTCATTCTAAACCTGAGGAGGACCAGGCATGTGCCTGTACCACATGCTGCGCTCACATTCCAGAGCTCTTACGTCTGCACAGCAGGGAGAGGACTTGTACCACTGTGTGCAAAAGAGGACTCCCAGGCCAACATCAGGCCGGCCTGGCATGGAAGCCCATTCAGTCACTGACAAAGAGACTACCACTGAGCTCGACTCCAGGAATAACAATAGGATGAGTCCAGCCTCACTGAAGTTGTACAAGACGAATGTCCTTGACCCCAAAACGTTGCTGGGGTCTTAAGTTCCCAGTGCTCTCACAGGAGTTTACATATATAAGTACTCAGCAGTTTCAGATGATGTATCAGAATATAACACAGGTTCATATGGAAGGAGGTGTGCTTGACATACTAAGCAAGGTATTACTATATAGGTATTATGAGTAGAAGGAGATGAGGGAAGCTGATGAATCGTTTTGTTTTTAAAGATCCATAATCTGAACAAGTTTGAGAATCGTTGGTGGGAGTAGGAGATAACCAGCTGATCCTCAAATTCCTGATCCTCTTTCAGGAGTCAAAGCTTGGCTCACTAAGATTGCATCTGGGAAACAACCACCTCTTTGTTCTTGAGCTTAACCTCAGAAGACTTCTGGAATCTAGTGGGATCAGAATTGGAAGGGGCCTTGGCAAGTTTTCTTTAGGTGAAAAAACAAAAGCAAAAATAACAAAACAGCTCCCTCACCCCTACCAAAAAAAAAAAAATATCCAGGGAGATTTCCCCCCTTTTCTTGCTGTTTCCTTTCCTTTGACTGTTTTATCAACCACTGCAGTGGGTGGCATTTGAGCTACTGGTGTTTTTCTACTTAGAGGAGCAAGAAAATTCCATTAACTGAAGAGTATAATAATATGGTTGACTGCCCCACACGGGAAAGGCATTCGGCATACTTGTTTTCTGTGTCGCTTTCCGGACTCTGAGGTCTAGACTCTCTGGCTCCTGTCCCTTGGTTGTCCGGGTCTTTGGGGGTGTGACTCCCACCCACAGGGAAAGTACAGTGTGTGCTCATGGGGAGCTCAGGGATGGGGGAAGAGAAAGAGGATGGGAGCGATTTGTCAGGTGCGCCGTTTCCTTTTCAAGAAACAATAAAGAAAATAATCCAGGCATAAATCTGTACTAGAGCTCATGCTGAGGACCCCAGAAATACAATTGGAGTCTGGAATCATCTAGAAAGGACCCACAAACTGATTTCTACCAATCCCTTACCCTTTGGAGCGAATGACCCCAGGCTTCCTGTTACTTATTTTTGTATTTTTTAAAGGAAGGTCAGTTCTTATACTATAAGTGTAAAATGGTACAACCACTTGGGAAAACCGGAAGTTTCTTATAAATATACACCTACTCTATGCCCCAGAAATTCTGTTCCGAGGCATATTTGCCCAAGAGAAATGAAACCATATGTCCACACAAAGACTTATATAAGAATGTTCCTGGCAACTGTATTCAAAATAGCCCCAAATAGCATACAACCACCGTGCGTTAAGAGGTGAATGGATAAACCGATAGTGGTAAAAATTATATTTGTTTCTTATTGTCACTGTAACAAATTATCACATTTAAAACAGGACAAATTCACTGTTTTTTCTTACAGTTCTAGAGGTCCAAAGTCTGAATTCAGCTTCTTTAGGCTGAAGTCAAGGTATTGGCAGGGCTGGTTTCTTCTGGAGGCTCTAGAGGAGAATCCATTTCCTTGCCTTTCCAGCTTCTAGTGGCCTCCTGTGCTCTGAGGCTTCTGCACTCTGATCTCTGCCTCTATGGACACGTTTTCTACTCCTCTTCTGCAGTGAAACCTCTCCGTGCCTCCCTCTTTCTTGTGATTATGTTTAGGGTCTACCTGGATCATCTGAACTAATCTCCCCATCTTAATATTTTAATTTAATCACACCTCCAAAGTATCTTTCACAACGTAACATTCACAGGTCCTGAAGATTAGGACCTGGATGTCTTTGAAGTCATTATTCAGCCTACCATGGAAATATCCTTCCTAGGAATACAAAGGAATGAGCTATGATATACAAAACAACATGGATGGATCTCAGAAACAGTATGTGGAGCCAAAGAAGTCAGACCAAAAAAAGGACATTGAATAATTCCATTAATATGAAGTACTAGAACAGGTAAAACTAATCTTTGTTGATAGAAATCAGAACAGTGGTTGTCTGGGGGCAGGTAATTTACTGAAAAGGGACACAAAGAACTTTCTGGGGTGATGGAAATAGTTTCTCTCTTGATTCTGTTGATGAGAAAGTTGATTACAGGGGTGTATACATTTATCAAAACTCAGAACTTTACACTTTAGAGCTGTGTATTTCATTGTAACTTTTTCTTCAATGGAAAAGGGTGGGGGGAAGTAAACAACAGCAAATAAAAGAGAGAAAAGGAGGAAGAGGAGAAAGAAGAGAAAAGAGAAAAAGGAGGAGGAGGAGAATGAGGGGCAGGGGGAAAAAAACAAGGCCAAATCTGTTTGGGGAACACATTTCACCTTTTCCTCCCTCTTCACGGAAGGAGCTTAGACACAGGAGGGAGGACCTGGAATCTAACCTGCTTGAGTTCAGCTCTTTCCCAGCCTCTTCTAGCATTTAAGGCACCTAAAGCCATTAGCTTACCTTAGATAAATTTACAAGACAAGACCCCCAACGAGAAGCCTGAAATATATTGAACACTTCCCTCCTCCCACTAGACATGAGAAAATAATCATATTTTTAATATATCTACTGTTTTTACTTTTCACACTCCCTTCTAGAATTCACACATATTCCTGCATGTTTTTTAAGTTGTTATCATGGCAGAGGGATCATTTATCTTCTGCCTTTTTCATTTAACGTCATATAGAAACATTTTCCCATTTTGCTAGAGAGGCTTCATAAACATCTTTTTTTGATCATTGGGTAATATTTTACTGGATTGATTGATTTACTATCATTTCTTTCTTATTGGATACAGGTTATTTCTTTTTATTTCCCCCATGGAAAAATAATAGAGAACTGACTATCTTCATGCACATGCTTTTGTTCTTTTTTTTTTGAATAATTTAAAAGTTAATATTTAAATAAATCAAGAAAGGAAAAGGAAGCAGCCAAGAAACTTCTAGCACAGAATTTAGAGCTCAAGGTACCAGAATCATCTGGTCTAAAGCCCTAATTTTACAGAAGAGGAAACTGAAGCCAGGGCAAGTTTGAATTGACATGTCCAAGGCCACAGTGCAGCTAAGCTGCAGATCTAAGACTCAGGACTTCTGACTGATGCAGTACTTTTTAATTCAAACACAATAAGCATAAGCCAGGCTCTCTGCCTCACCTGCATAGTATATGTCAAAAGGAATTTCTCCAGTCTAACTTTGTCATAGAATTGTGACCCCAAGGTCAATTGTAAGAGACTCAAACTAAAAAGATCAGTTGGTCAGAGCCCATAGTGTTAGCATGAGATCGATTTTAAGCTATGTTTAGCTCAGCTGAAAGATAAATACTTCATCTGGAAAATGGAGAGAAAAGTCTTTTCTCTGCATTTGTGTGTTTGGGAGATGCTCTGAGTATATCTGAGTTAAAATGAAGGATTGCTGACTCTCAACTATCTTCATTAATAGCAGGAAGTCCTGTCATAGATCATCCAAAACAGAAACTAATCTGAATATAATTTGCAACATGCTTTACATAATTTTCTGGTAGGAGATTCACCTTCTTAATTATGTTTACCATAAAATTTGGGTTTTAGAATATTCATCAATGGAATGTAAGGAGGGGATACATCTATATAACATGCTGAAAGGAGGAAAACCACTATTTACAATACTCCTGTTTCATGCCAAGTAATTAACTACACTTTACATACACTCTCTTGTGTTATTGTTATACTCAATAGGTAGGAATCTGAGACTCAGATGGCTTAAATAATTTTCCCAAGATCACATTGAATTAGAGTCATAAAGTCAGAATTCCATTCCAACACTGTCTAAACCCCACTTCTTTAAAATTCTACCATGAAGATTAGATCAAACTTTATTCAACAAATATTTATGTCCCATGCATGTATAAAACCTGTTTGCTGGGTAACAAGGGTATAAAAATAAATAAGAAGGTTGGGTGTGGTGACTCACAACTGTAATCCCAGCATTTTGGGAGGCCAAGGCAAGAGGATTGCTTGAGCCCAGGAGATTGAGACCAGGAGGCAACATAGCAAGACCTTATCTCTACAGTAAGGTAAAAAAAATTAGCCAGGCATGGTGGCACATGCCTATAGTCCCAGCTACTTGGGAGGCAGAGGCCAGAGAATTGCCTGAGCCCGGGAGGTTGAGGCTGCATGAGCTGTGATTGAGCCACTGCACTCCAGCCAATGAGACCCCCAACAAAAAAATAAATAAGAGAAATATCTTCCTTTGGTAATGTATAATCTAACAGACGAAGATAGAAACAATCATATATAGTAGGTCCTACATGAATATTTAATAAATTAGGGAATGAAGCATTAGAAAGAGGTTTGTAAAGCAGGTCACATTTATATGGTCAATGACAAACTGTTTAACATGCCAATTAGCACAGTCATATTCTTGATGATCTCTTATAGAATGTAAACTTTATGCAAATATTTAATCCTACCCTAACTCTGAGATTAAAAAGTATTTTGATTCCCATTTCCCAATGGAGTTGCAAAAAAAGATCAAACAAGGCCGGGTGCAGTGGCTCACTCCTATAATCTCAGCACACTTTGGGAAGCTAGTGGGAGGATTGCTTGAGCCCAGGAGTTCAAGACCAACCTAGGCAACATATACCTCTTCTCAAAAAAAAAAAAAATTTTAATAATATTGTATTGTATGCTCTAAGTGAGTCATTGCTAAGTGAGTTGATCTTCAGTATTCTCACTACACACACACACACACACAAAATTGTAGCTACGTGAGATTATAGATATGTTATTAGGTATTTAAGATAGAGAGAGACACAGAGAGATGACAGCAAGAGAGAGATCTCATTGACACCTTCTAGCTACTGCAGTCTCCTCTCTCTCCCTACATAGCCAGCTTTTGGGAAAGAGTTGCCTAGACTCAGTCACCATTTCTCCCCTGTCATTAGCTCTGATGTCCTCCCCTGTCCAGGTGTCCCTCACTGCTAAACTGAAGCTGCATTCAACACAGTTTTTTTCTTCTTTTTTTTACTTGTCACGACATTTGAGAGTACCTCCTCTTCCTTTATTAGTTTGCTAGGACTGCCAAACAAATGACCACTGACTGGGTAGATTAGTACAGTAGAAACCTTCTGTCACAGCTCTGGAGACTAGAAGTCTTAAATCAAGGTATCAGCAGGGTCGTGCTCCCTAGGACGTCTCTGTGGGAGGAGTCTTCCCTGCCTCTTCCTAGTTCTTGGTGGTTGCCCACCATCCTCAACGTTCCTTAGGTTGTGGCTGCATCACTTCAGTCTCTCCCTTGTCTTCACATGGCTTTCTTCTCTGTGTCCAAATTTCCTTCTTCTTATAAGAACACTGGTCGCTGGATCAGGGCCCACCCTAATCTCCCATTACCTCATCTTTACTTGATTACATCTGCAAAGACCCTATATCCAAATAAAGTCACATTCACAGGTACCAGAGGTTAGGACTTCAGCATATTGTTTTGGGAACACATTTCCAACTCACAACACTGTCACATCTAACTTTACCTGGCAAACCTTTCTCTCCTGGTCTTTCTTAGACCTCTCTGAAATCTTTTTTTCTCATTTTCCTTCTTGGTCTTCTCTCCCACTGTCCACCCTTTCATCATTTGTGTCTCTCAGGGATGTTCCCAACCCTCTTCTTTTCTCTCTTAGCTGGAAAATCTCAACCACCCATGCTTTCAATTACCATTTTTAGATGAACCTCTACACAAAAATGCTCACAAAATGTATTCATTTTAAAAGTCCACAATGAAAACTTACCATTTTCATCCCAAACTTGCTTCTTCTGCTGTCTCCCTCATGTCCATGAATGGCACCACCACCACAAAGTCTCTTGAATCTACTTTTACCCTGACCACTGAGCCTTCCCTTCCCTTCATTTTCCACTGCCAATAAACCAGCAAGGCCTGTCCATTCTAACACCTCTACCCATTGCCATAGTCCTAGTTCAGGTCATCCTAACCTTTCACAAAGACTATTGAAAAAGTTTCCTCACGGTCCCCCTGTTCCCAACTCTGCAGAAACTCAGATCTTATCATCACTTCCATATTAAATACTTCAATCATCCTTATAACCTTCACAATAAAGTCCACACTCTTGAACTTGGCTTACAAGGTCTTCATGGTCTGGCTCTACCTACCTCCCCAGTCTCGTCTCTCCATATTATGCCCTCTAGTCAAACCAAGCCGCCTGTACTTTGCCTCATGGACTTTGCTTATGGTCTTTCCTCTCCCAGAATATTCTTTCCTTCCCTCTTGTCTGCCCAAGTCACACTTACATTTCAAATCCATTTACATAAGAAATACATGCTGAGTGCCTGCTCTGTGTCATGAACTATTTTAGGCACTGAGGATGCAGTAGGAAACAAAACAGAGAAAAATATCTGACCTTATGAGTTTATGTGTTGGTTGAGGGAAACAGACAAGAAATATCAGCAAGTAAACACAAAGAATGTGTCAGATGGTGATAAGTGTCTTAAAGAAAAATAAAGCAGGAAGGTGGGGGTTAAGTTTTAAAATAAGCTGGGCATGAGAGTCCCAGACATTTAAGTTTGGCCTGGCCATCATGCTGGAAGTCTTCTGGAAATTTTCCAAGTCCAACTTAAGTGCCATTTTTATAGAATTCTGTGGACCCTATATTACCCATCATAGCACTCATGACACTTAAGAATATTTTTCTGTTTACTTGTATCAACTGCAAACTTTGTGAGGACATAGACTGAGACTGTTATTCATCGTCTATCACCAGCTCCTTGTGGATATTCATTATATGTTTGTTGAACAAATAAATGAACTGGCAACTTACATTATTTACAAATTATATAAAAATTGTATATAGTGTTTATGGTAATGTCCTGTGTTACAAACCACTTTCTCACGGTCTCATTTGAGAAAGCCAGGCAGATTGTCCCCTTTTAACAGATATTCAGAAAGGTTTAAGTTTCTTGCCCAGGATGTCACAATAAGAAAACCTCACTCAATCCCAGTTCTCATCTCTGCAGCCCCAGAGTGCTTTCTAGAAAACCGCTCTGCCTTTCCACATGGTGTGTGAAAACACAAACTACTAGCCCAAGGGCATTAGCTATCCTCAGCTGATGTGAATTCAATGTTTACTGTTCCTCCCTGGGTTTCCATAGTCTCATCTCCTCAGGAAGCTTTCACCAAGCACTAAAGTCAACAGGTAAATCAAAGGCAAAACCTTCTGGAATTTCTTGAGGTCACCACTCCATGGCTTGCCTGTGTTCTCATACTAGTTTTCAAAACATTTTCTGCCCTTCTCCAAGTCCACTTTCAGCAGATCCATCATTCAGATAACCACAGAGTGGTGATCAATTGAATTACTTTCCTCTCTAGCATTTTGGAGCCAATGTTGCCTTTTCAATGCATTAATTTTAAAATGTGGGGTTCACAAAAGCTGCAGCAGAACAGCAGGCAGGAGCCGTTAGCAATCATTAATATCCTCTATTCATTGCCTGCCCCCCAATTGATAAAGCATCACCCCATTTGGACAAGAAGAGGCAAAAAGGGGGCGGGGCAGGAAAACTCACTGTAGAACAGAAGCTCTCCTATGCTGTTTCCAAATGCCAGGTACCCTTCAAGCAATCATTGAAAGGTATTATTATCATACGAAATATTCAGAAAAACTATTAACTGCTGTGCAACACGCACAATTTTTTTCCCCTCATGTATGCAAAGACTTGAAGCTAAAGCCATCATCTGAGATCTTTCTACATGGAAGCATATTGATCCTGGATTCAAAACCACATTGAACTGGTCCCATTAGCCTGGTCAGGTCCTGCAGGATTTGCAGAAGTGACCTAAGCTACCTCCCCGAGCAAGGTGAAGTTCACTGCCAAAGTGGTGGCGCTGCTCTTGGTAGTTTTCCACTCACTACTCACAAGTTCTTACCCTCTTTGGCTCTTTGTCACTTGGCCCTATAAAAACACCCACTGCAGGGAACTTGAACGCTTGCTCATGCCATCCACCCACCAAATGGCATGTGAGGAAGTGGGTTAGAAGTTCACATACTCTTCTCCTTTGTTTTCTTGTGTTTCCTTCTGCATAAGCATCTCTCTCCATGCCAATGGATTTTGGATAGATGGCTTTCTTTCATCCTCCCCTTCTCAAGAGTTAAATATGTTGAAGAACAGTTTCTAAGATGAGCAGGCACAGACCAAAAAAGTAAGCCTGGGTGATTTGAAAAGAGCTGCTTTGTGACAGAGGGGCTGATTTCCGCCCTGAAATACTTTTTTTGCACATGAATACATACTGCAAAGGGCAAATACCTTTATCTTTCTGGGAAAAAATGGTTTTCTCAGCAAGACTGGAAATTCTCCTGTAGGTGTCAACATTTAGGAAGAAAGAGATAAGCCCTAAATCTAATAACTAGGAAATAACCAATTAGATCATCAGTTCTCACCTCCGTGGCTGCTCCTCTCTGAAGCATGTGCAGCTCAAGTTCGACACAGTCAGCTTTCAGGAAGGAGGCAGCAACCCTTCAATTCCTCCCCACTCTTTCAACTCAGATGGTTCAAACAGCTGGACTTCTTTGAAAAATATGACTTTAATCATGACAAAAACATATTACTTGCAACACAAAACAGACAGAAATGAAAATCGTTTTCTGTGATAGTTTTTCCTTTTGGTTTCTGAAAAGTGAGGAGCATTTTTAATAAGAAAAAAACATAAAATTGTCTTAGGACACTCATTCGACACAGATGGGAGAAGACAGCCATTAAAATAAATTACAAAATGGGAAACGGCACCACTATAATTCTCTGATTTTTTTTTTAAGAAGTGCCTTTTTCCAGAAACTTTTTTGACATCTAATAAAAGCAGAATGTTTGAAGTCATGTGTGATTTTCAGAAAGGTATCCCTTTGCCTCTGGTTACCAAAAAAAACCAAATGACTAAGATACATCTGAGTAAAATCAAGATCTGGACCTAACTGAATCACCTTTCTTTTCAGCTAGAGATTAATTCAATAAGCTATGCTGACTCATCATTACTGGTGATTATGGGCCAGAGTATGTGGAAGCATAAGTTTCATCACCAACTGGGAAATATGGAATGTGGTTAAGAAATGCCTTGCAATTGAACAGTGCTGAGTTCAGATCTGAACTGAATCATTTCCTGGTTGTATTCTCTTGAGAAAGTTACTCAAATTCTAACTCAAATACTAACTTGAGAAAGTGACCATAAAATGGGAATAATAATACTTTTTCATCCATCACACGGCTGTCAAGAGGATTCAAAGATAAAATGTTTAGAGATACAAAATGCTTAGTACGGCACCTGGTAGCTTTCAATCAATCATTGAAAGGCATTATTACCATATGGATTATCCAGAGAAACTATTAACTGCTGCATAACATACATGATTCTTTCCTCATATGTGCAAGGGCTTGAAGCTAAAGCCATGTTTGTGATCTTCCCACATGGAAGCATATTGATCGTAGACTTAGAACCAGGTTGAACAATATTCAGATTGCAAACTTTCACCGTGTCAGGTCACATGGAATGGTTCTCAGGGACCCTGGAAAGGGATTGAATTATATCCTTCCCACCAAATTCATATGTCGAAGCCCTAACACCCAATGTGTTTGTATTTGGAGACAGGATCCTAATCCAGTAGAATTTGTTGCCTCATAAGAAGAGAAAGATCTCTGTCTCTCTCTCTCTCTCTCTCTCTCTCTCTCTCTCTCTCCCATTTTTTTTAAGTTAAGTAACTTTCATGAGGAATAAAAATTTATCTCCCAATGGAGAACTATAATTTGTACAGCAGTCAGTTGGAGAATACATTTTGTTGCACAATTCTAACCTGTAGCTAGGTTTGAGTAAGAAAGCAATTTCGATGATTTTTATAGGAAACTACCTTGGAACCAGAAGGCTTAGTTTTCTCCTGAAAGACATTTCTGCAAATGGTTTACAAGCTTAAAGACAGATGTTATCACCAGTTATTAAAATAACAGTTTCCCCGGGGAAATAGGCAGTGCCCCAAAAGAGATAAAAATGTAGACAGAGGATGAATAAACCTTGAAATGTTCTAGTAATTTCTGTGGGAACAGCTCTCCCTCCTTGCCAGCTCTAGTCAAAACAAGGTGCTATACTGTCTCTGAACCTTACAAGGGTGGCCACTATAGGATAGCGGCAAAGGCACTGGCTAGAATTCAGGAGATCTGGGTTTAAATTCATATACTCGACAGATGTTTATTGAGGATCTATTACGCATTATGGTGAAGTAGCAAAGAACTGAATCTAGAGCCAGTATGAGAGCAAGTCATGCTGTACTCTTTGCCAGGGCCATGTAGTCTTGGGCAAGTCCATCGATTTTCCCCTTCCTCATTCTCTCAAGATAGATGGAATGGACTGAGGACCGCACCTGCACTTGTCATAGTGCCTTTATGTGCTTGTGGTTCTCATTACTGCTGCCTAGCCTAGAGTCTCGCCCCAGTACTAGAATTAACAACCCCCTTTCTGCCATTTTGTAGCTCTGTGACCTTCAGCAAAACATTTAACTTGCTTTTGTTTCCTCTTCTGCAAAATGGAGACGACAGTGCCTGCCTCAAAAAATTACAGGACTAAGCGAAATAAAATATGCAAAGTGCATGGTAGAAGATAGTTGCATAGGGAATACTTTTTTTTTTTTTTTTTACTTCTGTCTTCTTCCCACAGTGCTTTATTTTTCAACATGGAGAGTCCTTCTCAGTGTGCAGATAAGCCCTGGTAGTGTTCCTTCGAGAGAGGCTGTCGTGCTCTTTCCACATGGACTTTCTCCCACAGACTATCTGGGTTCAGGGTCTTACACACACAGTACATAGTAACAGTTGAAGTGATTACACAAATCAAACTTTTTCTATCAGAGGCCGGATAGTAAATATTTTTGGCTTTGTGGGTCACACAGTCTCTGTCACAGCTACTCAATTCTGCTGATGTGGTGTGAAAGCAGTTTTAGATGATCCATACATGCATGAGGAGGGCTGTGTTCTTGATCACACTTTTTTTTACAAAACAGGTAAGGGGCCAGATTTGGCCTGTGAGCTGTACTTTGCTGGTCTCAGTCTAGATTCAGCTACTCAACAAATACACTATGCGCCTCCTATGTAACAGGCACCATTCTAGGCACTGAGAGTATGGCTATAAACAAAATGAAGCCCAGGCCATAATGGAACTCACATTACGTTATAAAGGCATTTGTTATCGTCTGTTTCCCACACCAAAGAGACCAAGTGAAGGCAGTTTTTCAAAAAGAGAAGCTGGATGTGGTAGCTCATGCCTGTAATCCTTGGACTTTGGAAGGCCAAGGTGGAAGAATCACTTGAGCCCAGGAGTTCAAGACCACCCTGGGCAACATAGTGAGACCTCATCTGTGCAAAAAAAAAAAAAAAAATACAAAAGAAATTAGCCGGGCATGGTGACATGTGCCTGTAGTCCCAGCTACTTGAAATCCGAAGTGGAAGGATCCCCTGAATCCAGGAGGCTGAGGCTGTGGTGAGCCTTGATCATGCCATTGCACTTCAGACTGAGCAACAGAGGTGAGATCCTGTCTCAAAAAAAAAAGGAATATTTATTTGTATGGAATACCACTAAATTTTGAGTATAAGTCAAGGACTAAGTACTGGCCCTTGAAGATCACTGGGTGATCTTAATGAGAGCAGCTTCAGTGGAATGGTGAGGACAGGCCAGGAGGTGGCCAAAACAGGAAGCATAGCCATGAGGAGGTAGCTGGAGAGGGATTCAGACTGGAGGGAAGAGGTTATTGTGCTGTTTTAAGATGGAGAGATTAGAGCTCATTTTCATGAAGAAGAATCCAGAAGAGGCACAGCTGGATGTCACAATGTAGGAGAGAGAGAATGGTTGACAAGAGGACACGGGTTCCTCAGTCCCCAACCCCATGCCTCAGTGAAGTACCCTCCTCTGCAGTTCATTCCTGGGAGCAAGAAGGAAGGCAGGGCCAAGGGACACAGATGCAATTCTGGGAGAATTAATCCATTCTCTTCCAAGTGCTCTCATTTTCTCACTAAAATCAGAAGCTTGTCATCACATGAGAATGAGCAAGGGAAGACGGTCTGAGTAAAGATGAGAACATTTGAAACAACGATCTCTGAGGATAAGAAACTTCACCGCATAGATACTTGGTCATCCTCCAGCCAGCCTACAGAATGGGTCCTTTGGGTTGGATGTCTACTTCTGTTGCAATCAGCTGAGTCCAAGGGATGACTTTAGGGACACGAAGTCTGTACCATTCTCTCAGCATAACTGTCCAATTCCTCTTAGCCAGTAAAGGATTATATGTTGGATGGGGTAGTTTTCCTAGAATGACCTAGAGGCATCAACCCCTAAAAGGGGCTGAGGGAGGGGATATTTACCTGAGGTTGGGTCTGGGCAGATCTGCTTAGTATCAGATGTCCTTGATTTGTCACATGATAATGAAGTCCATAAGTTGTATCATATTCAGAGTGTCCAAGATTCAGAGCTGCTGGTCGTGCCCTATTCTTAAAACTTCTTGTACACCATTGTGTCCCCCTCACCTGTATTGGAAGGCAATTTTGCACTACCACCTAATCAACTGTTGATATGCGTCAGGAATTGTGCTAATAGTTCTTAAAATACATTATTTGATTCATTCCAGAAGTTGCTTTCTGAGGGAGCATGCATGTAAGTGTGCTCTTTATGAGATTCCACCATGGTTTACTGTGGCCAGGGCCAGAAAGTACAGAAGGTGATGCTGCAGCCCATCAATCTCATCTTCAGATACTTGCAAAACAGATCCAGGATTCAGGTGTGGCTTTATGAGCAAGTTAATATGAGGATAGAGGGCTGTATCATTGACTTTGATGAGTATATGAACCTTGTATTAGATGATGCAGAAGAGATTCATTCTAAAACAAAGTCAAGAAAACAACTGGGTTGGATCATGCTAAAAGGAGATTATATTACCCTGCTATAAAGTATATCCAACTAGAAATGATCAATGAAGTGAGAAATTTTTGAAAATGAGGTATAGTTTGGTGTCTTTTGTTTGGAGTATATTTCTTTTTTGGTTTTTTTTTGAGTTGGAGTCTCACTCTGTCGCCCAGACTGGAGTGCAGTGGCCGCTCCCAGCCACTGCAGCCTCGACCTGCTGGGCTCCGGCGATCCTTCCGCCTCAGCCTTCCGAGTAGCTGGAATTACAGGCGCGCATTACCACGCCCGGCTAATTTTTTGATTTTTATTGTAGAGATGAGGTCTTGCCTGCCCAGGCGGGTCTCGAACCCACAGACTCAGGCAGTCCACTCACCTCAGCCTCCCAAAGGCGTGGGATTACAGGCTGAGCCACCGAGCCTGGCTAGCTGGAGTATATTTCTAAAATATTTGTTCATATTGTTTTGATTACCCTTATGCTATTACAAGATGACAACAAATGCTGTGGGATTGGTCTTAATTAGAAAATATATATATATAATATATATACATATATACAGCTATATATGTATTATATCACATTATTCTTAAAACAATCCCGTGAGCCAGGCGTGGTGGCTCACACCTGTAATCCTAGCACTTTGGGAGGTGGAGGCGAGAAGATTGCCTGAGCCCAGGGTTTCAAGACCAGCCTGGGCAACTTGTGAGACTTCATCTCTACAATAAATAAATAAAAATTAGCCAGGTGTGGTGGCATGTGCCTGTGGCTCCCGCTACTCAGAAGGCTAAAGCAAAAGGATCGTCTGAGCCCAGCAAGTCAAGGCTGCAGTGGTTGTGAGTGTGCCTGGGTAGCAGAGTGAGACTCTGACTCAAAAAAAAAAAGGAAGGAAGGAAGGAAGGAAGGAAGGAAGGAAGGAAGGAAGGAAGGAAGGAAGGAAGGAAGGAGGAAGGAAGGAAGGAAGGAGGAAGGAAGGAAGGAAGGAAGGAAGGAAGGAAGGAAGGAAGGAAGGAAGGAAGGAAGGAAGGAAGGAAGGAGAAAGAAAAGAAAAGAAAAGAAAAAGGAACAAGCCAATGGTTGGTACAACAGTACAACAGTTGATTCCATGTTACAAATGAAGCCTCTAAAGTTGAGAAATGTGAAGCAGTATGTCCAAGGTCACATAGCAAATCCTATCACTAGGTCCATCAGACCTCAGAGTCCATACTCTCAACCACTAGAATAGACTGAAAATTCCTCTGATTCAGTTAAATGTTGGGTTTGATCTCAAGGAACAGAAACTCCCCAAATACTGACTTAAAGAAACAAGGGGCTTTGTTTTTCTCATGTAAAGAACTCCATTGGTAAGCTCAGGACTGTACATCAACTGCACACCGCCATCTAGAATTGACATTTCTTCTAGTTTAATCTGCTTCCCTCTTCTTAGTTTGTGCCTTACTACTCATGGCCACCTCTTGACTACAAAATGGTGACTTTACCTCCAGCATTGTATCAGAATTCCAGGCAGGAAAAAAGGAGGGAAAGATGATAAAAGGCGCATGCCAATTTATTTCCCACAACCCAACTGTTTTTGTTTTCTGTCTTCTTCTAAAGAGACTTCCTAGCAGCCCCACCCTGAAACATTAAGTCTCACTGCTATAGCATCAATCTTGGCTACAAGGGAGCTGAGAAATATACAATCTTAGCTGAGTATATTTCTACCCTAAAGAAAGTTGTTCTGCCATACTTCCCATTGTTTTTCTATCAATCCCTTTGACAACACAACTGAGGCAATATGCACTCTATAAGGTTAGAAGAGCCACATGGTTAATGTTACTGGAACGTGTCTATGAGTGCAAAGTGTGCTTGTGTCACAGACAAGCTTCTGCTCATCATCTCAAGGGAAACACTAAACTTCTTCAGAACAACCAATGCATCCACAAGTAGCAGTGTTCAAGGGCTTCACTTCCCAGAAAAGTCTAATCATTGACATTTATCTTCCAGAACTTTACAAAGGGGGCCAGGCACACTTCGAAGTATCTAGAATTCATTGCACCTCTACACTTGGGAGCTGGAAAGATCCCTCTTTACTATGAGGAAGAGATCAAAGAATTTATGCCTTTAATGATAAAAATACTCTTAATTCAGTATGCACATGTGTCCAGGGAGCTAACCCCAATGGGATTAATGGTAATAAGAGACTATGGGAACATCAGGAACAACCAGATCTGACTGCTTACATGGGGGTGGGACTCTAGGCTGCTTTTCATTAGTATATTAATTCAAATACCCACTGTGATCGGTCATCAGAGGGCACTCTGGCCTTGCCTAGTTCAACTTTTTTTTTGTTTTTAGGTTTTTGAGTTGGAGTCTCACTCTGTCGCCCAGACTGGAGTGCAATGGCACGCTCCCGGTCACCGCAGCCTCGACATGCTGGGCTCCGGCGATCCTTCCGCCTCAGCCTTCCAAGGAGCTGGAACTACAGGCGCGCACTACCACACCCAGCTAATTTTTTGATTTATTGTAGAGATGAGGTCTCGCCTGCCCAGGCGGATCTCAAACCTGCGGGCTCAGGCAATCCACTCACCTCAGCCTCCCAAAGGCGCGGGATTACAGGCTGAGCCACCGAGCCTAGCTCAACTTTTTTTTAAAATAGACATATTTTAGAAGTAATTTTGGATTTACAGAAAAATTGATCAGAAAGTGCAAAGAGTGTCCATATGCCTCCTCATTCTTCCCACCCCCTCTGTTTGCTCTGTTATTAACACATTGCATTGGGGTGGTATGTTTGTTACAATTGATTAGCCAATATCGACACATTAGTATTAGCAAAAGTTCATAGTTTACATTGGGTTCATTCTTTGTGTTGTGCATTCTATAGATTTTGAAAATGTGTAATGTCATGTACCATTATAGTATCATACAGAATAGTTTCACTGCCCCCCTCCCCACATCCCCTGGGAGTCTCTTCCCTCCTTCCCTCCCCCTGAACCCCTGACAACCACTGATCTTGTTACTATCTCCATCATTTTGCCTTTTCCAGAATGTCATGTGGAGTCATACAGTTTGTAGCCTTTTCAGATGGACTTTTTTCCACATTTTGGCAATATGTGTTTATGTCTTTTTATGGTTCCTTTATGTCTTTTTATGGCTTGACAGCTCTTTTTTGTTACTAATTTCCACTGTCTGGATATACCATGTTTGTTTATCCATTCACCTCCTGAAGGACATTTTGGTTGCTTTCAAGACTTGACAAATATGAAAAAGTTGCTATAAACATGGACTAACTTTTCAGCTCCTTTGAGTAAATACTGATGAGTGTGATTGCTACATGATATGGTAAGAGTATGTTTAGTTTTAGAAGACACTGCCCAACTGTCTTCCAAAAGTGACTATACCATTTTGCATTCCCACCAGCAAAGAATGAGAGTTCCAGTTGCTTCACGTCATCATAAGCATTTGGTATTGTCAGTGTTTTGGATTTTAGCTGCTTCGGTATTTTTTAATTCATTTGACAAATATTTACTGCACACCTACTTAATATCATACAAAAGAGAAAGTCAGTCTCTAACTTAAGATACTTAGAGTTCGGAATGTCTGTAGGTTTCCAATGGAAAGTTGTGGAAAGCCTTGCATCCTTTGAATCACCTGACATCCTAATCACCCAGAGTGCTTATTAAAACATAGATCCCAGTGGGCAGGGGAGAGGGATTATGTCTGGCACCAGAGTTTCCGATGCAGTAGATCTGGGATGGAACCCAAGAATTTGTGTTTCTAACAAGTTCCCAGGCGCTACTGCTGCTGCCGACCCAGGTACCACATCTTGAGAATCACTGGTCTAGATGCTTCTCCGATAAAAGAAAAATGCCAGATGAGACCCTCCCTCCGATATCAAAAAAACTCCTGATGGAAAGGCCACAGCCTCTCTGTTATGGTCTATCTTGGGGCTGCTGAGATGCATCCAACCCAGAAGGTTAGGAAAGTTTGTGGCATTGGCGAGTGGCCTGCTCCATGAAGAAGATCTCAACCCTCTCTAAAGTGTCTCAGTTTAAATCCTGTTTTCTTCCCAGAACAGAATGTCATTTGTGAAGCATGTTGTCACCCTCTGAGGGAGCAACTCTGTGACTGGGAACCCTAGCATGAGGACCATTCTGGAATGTCAAGCAGGTGTTGATGTCAGAGGCTGTGCTAATGCATTTTGATAAGCACAAGTCATAATGGTTGTTTTTTGTTTTTTGTTTTTGTAGCAGATGCCACACCTCCTGGTGCTAAGCTTGTGTTGAGCCACCAAAAACTAGGTGACTCCAAGGTCCTGATCGGTTCCGGTTTACTTCTCAAGAGAAATGTCATCCACAGGACAGACCTGACTTTAACCCCAGGAGTCAGCCAGTTCCACAGTCATTTCCTTGGCTCTGCCTTTACAACATGTATTAATTATAGCCTTTTCTCCAACTCTGTCCCAGGAATCAGGACACTGTCCAAAGACAGTTGTCCCAAGAGGGTCATTAACTGTTAGTGCTGTTTTGCTCACCAGCGTTTGCCATGCTTGACTGTGCAGACACTGGGTTGGACATTCCATAAGCCCTCTTCTTAGTTTTTCCGAGAC
Organism: Cephalopachus bancanus; assembly: GCA_027257055.1. NCBI lineage: Eukaryota > Metazoa > Chordata > Mammalia > Primates > Tarsiidae > Cephalopachus > Cephalopachus bancanus. The sequence continues at coordinate 513,387 of JAPVLO010000260.1, read as the reverse complement.
ATCTGGAGGGGATTCCTATTAGCATAACAACCCCCAATTTAAAGATGAGGAAACTGAGGTTTGGTATGCTCGGGACACATGTTCCAGGCCACATGGCTAGTAGATAGCAGAGCTAGAATTTGAATATGGGTCAGCCTGGTGTTACAGACTCTGAACGGGTGGATCTGAGCAGAGCTACTAAGATATGGACTTTGAGGACAGGAGATAAAAGTCTAGAATCAAGAATGAAGTCTCTTTCCACCTTCAAACTGCCATGGAGTTCTACTCATACCTCACAGACAACATTCTTCTTGAACCTTAGAGTAATAGAGTTACTTGCACTCCATTTCTCTGATCTGTCTGAGTCTTACACAAAGTTGGGACTAAGAAAATGTGTATGTTTAGGAAATGAATGGATGGATTAGCAGTGGCCAGGTTGGATGCATTTAACACTCAGGTCTTGCTTTCTAAAACTATTCTTCAGTAATTGTTTATCTAGGGTTCCTTTAAAAATGACTGATTCTAAGACTGGGGCAGGAAATGTACAATATGGGCCTGGGGCATTTCATAGTGCCAGAAGGTAATGAAGTGCTAAACAAATAAATAAACAAAAAAACACAATGATGGAGGTATGTCAAAGAAACAAAGGCGCCAACTGAAAGAGCTTCCCTGTCTGGTGCTGAAACAAGTTGAGCAAAAAATAAATAAAATAGTATTGAATTATAACCCAAAATATAAAATAAATTCTTGGGTCCATACTAATACAAATAAATGATTGAGTAAATAAATGGGAGAGAATAGACAAATCTTCAGTGCAAAGGAATTCCAAAAATTTACATAGATATTTTCTTCTTAAGAAGGTGAAGCATAATTCATAATGACTTCCTTCTGATATGGCAGGAATGGGGAAAGAGTAGCTTTATAGTAGAGAAATATGACAAACACTTCCTCAGCTGGATGACCAAAGTCAAAATGAACAGTGATAAGTCATGTAAATAGGATGTATCCTTATCATGATTTGCTGCAAACAACACTTTACCTCTGTGGTCTTCCCATAACTCCGTTACTCTAGTCTAATCATGAGAAAAACATCAACAAATCCCATTACTACATTCTACAAAATAACCGACCCATACTCCTCAGAACTATCAAGGTCATTAAAAAACAAAGTCTAGGCTGGGCTCGGTGGCTCGGCCTGTAATCCCAGCACTTTGGGAGGATGAGATGAGTGGATTGACTGAGCCCGCGAGCTCGAGACCCACCTGAGCAACTTGGCGAGACCTCAACTCTACAATAAATCAAAAATTAGCCGGGCATGGTAGTGTGCACCAGTAGTTCCAGCTACTTGGAAGGCTGAGACGGAAGGATTGCTGGATCCCAGCATGTCGAGGTTGCAGTGGCTGGGAGCTGCCACTGCACTCCTAGACTCATGCCTATAATCCTAGCACTTTGGCTGGAGAATCGCTTGAGGCCAGGAGTTCAAGAGCAGCCTGGGCAACATAGCAAGACCCTGTCTCTAAAATAAGCAAACAAACAAATAAAAAAAAATTCTGAAATATTATAGTCAAGGGGAGCCTAAGAAGAAATGGTTGGATGTAATGTGGCATCCTGAATGGGATTCTGGAATAGGAAACAATACATAAAGGAATAAAATGTGAATAAGTATGGGTCTTAATTTATAATAGTGAATTAGTATTGATTCACTAATTGTGACAAATGTACCATACTAATATAAGATGTTAATAAGAGGAAGAAGTGAGGTGAGGTACATGGTAACTCTCTGTACTATCCTGTTTTAAAATATAAAAGCTAGCCGGGCTCAGTGGCTCAGCCTGTAATCCCACGCCTTGGGAGGCTGAGGTAAGTGGATTGCCTGAGCCCGCAGGTCTGAGACCTGCCTGGGCAACTTGGCGAGACCTCATCTCTACAATAAATCAAAAAATTAGCCAGGCGTGATAGCGCACACCTATAACTCCAGCTACTTGGAAGGCTGAGACGGAAGGATCACCGGAGCCCAGCAGGTCGAGGCTGCCACTGCACTCCAGTCTGGGCGACAGAGTGAGACTCCAACTCAAAAAAAATAAAAAATAAAAATAAATAAAATAAAATATAAAAGCTTTTTTTAAAGGCCAGATTATGCCATTAAATAAGTGGCATTTCAAATTGGTTACTCTCTGTATGAGGGGGAGGGAGGCAGTTAAGAAGATGGAAAACAAAACTATTTACAGTTCTCAGCATGAGTTGTGGTCCCATAAAGGATGCATTTTATAGATGAATTGTTATTCTAGTAATAATTACTATATTTTCTTGCCTATAATAGATAAATATATCAGCTAAATAGCCTAAGTTAGCACAACTCTCCAAAGACATAGACTTTTCATTGAAAAGGACCATTATGGCTCAATAGAGTCTCCATCCCAGCTTCATAATACTATCCTAGAGAAAAATTTCCAGAAAGTTTGGGCCTCTTCTTAGTGGCTCTCAAAGGGCTTCTAGTTGCATTTCTAAAACCATGACACTGCCTTCAGCAACAACAGCAGGTGGTCAAACATGGTCAAGCATGGTGGTTTCTAATAAAGATCTTCCTGCAACTTAACTGTGTTTTAAATATCATGGACCATCATCCTCAAATAACAAAATAGTTCAGATGAAAAAATGCCCTAAAGTAGATAGATGGTTGAGGTGATGGGCCAGAGTTTCCATAGTTGAGTGACTCCTGTGTTTGACAGCCTGGAGTCAATCCTGCCATATTTCTTTTTTTTTGAGTTGGAGTCTCACTCTGTCGCCCAGACTGGAGTGCAGTGGCCGCAGCCTCGACCTGCTGGGCTCTGGCGATCCTTCTGCCTCAGCCTTCCGAGTAGCCGGAATTACAGGCGCGCGCTACCACGCCTGGCTAATTTTTTGATTTATTGTAGGTCTCGAACCCGCGGGCTCAGTCAATCCACTCACCTCAGCCTCCCAAAGGTGCAGGATTACAGGCTGAGCCACCGAACACGGCTCTGCCATATTTCTGATGGAGCAATATGCCAGTCAAATCCATCCCTTCTCCTTCCCCTGTGCTGATAACAGTAGGGCTGACCCACCAGACTGTGTCTTCTGGGCTAAATGGGGCTTTGGCAGAAGATTGGGGAGTAGGAAGAAGGGAGGAGCCGAGGGATCTCTCCTCTTCTCCCTCTGCCTTGCCAGGAATCTCAGCAGCCACATCTCCCAAATGACTCCACTTGCCACCAGATGTGCCCACCATGGGAGCTGAGCAACCCAGCTCCTGGTTCTGATAACACCTCTCCTCCCTTTGATCCCTAAGCCTGGAGATGTAGTGACCTTCTGCTGTTGCTGGCTTCTGGGTTCCTTCACTGCCCTTTGTTTGGCTTCTCAGACTTCCATCACCTGCTTAACCAACCCCTGCATTAAATACTCTCTTTAAAATACTTGGAGTAGATTTTTATTTTCTGGTTAAACTCTGCAATATCTTAAAAAATTTTCTTTTCATTTCCATCCAGACCAAGAAAAGGAAACACATGCACGTTTTTAAAAGCACTTTGCTTCTGTCTTCATAATTTCATGACAGTTAGTGTTTCTTGGGAACATGGAAGCCGAACAAGTGGATTCCTATTACTGTGATGGAGGTAGGAAGTTGTAAGAGGTTTTGAGAGAATGGTCTAGAAGCATGGGTGGACTTTCTATGACCTCCTGACCCAACAACCATAGCAAAGTCATTAAATGCATCTTCTCTAAAATTAACAAAATTGTTGGCTACACACCTTCAAGACTCTTTATGGTCACAAAATGAAGAGAGCAATACTTTCCTTTGGTCACTGTGATGTCTCAGTGATGTTTTAGGGTCACCTTGGTATTTCTAAATTTACCAGGTAAATGAAAAAGACAGAGTTTTTGATGACTAAAGATTCCATTGTTCATAAGAAGAAAGATGGTGTGATTTTGGTTTAATACTGGCATCTTCATTTGGTCTTATTAACTTTATGTGCTTCCTAGATGGGGGATTTTTGAGAGCTGTTTTGTAGTAATTAAGGACTATTTGGTAAAGGTTCATTTGTTATGTGGGGGGTGGATCATTTATTTTCATTGTTGGCAAATATAATAGACTTTACCTAAGTTAACCAGTACCTATAAAGTTTGAAATAAAAAAGTTCACTTTGTCGTAAATAAGCATTTTAAATCCACCCAAATTCATCAGAAGATCAATGCTCTACTCAACTCTTATGTAGATCTAACATCGGTGTCCTTAGGTAACAAACATTATTTTAGATTTGTGTACAGTGTAAATTCTAGAAAGCACGGCCTTTGAGGACCAGAAAACTCAGACTCTCTTAGGTGATAATGTGTGCACACTGTGTGTAAATACACAAGTAAATGTGTATTCTGTAGTGTAAAATGGTGAACAATAAGTTTCATTGCATTGATTTTTCATCATTCAAAAACTGCTGGACTTCAGAGAAACGAGAAATTCAACAAAATAGTTTTTTTATTTTTCTTTTGCTTTTATCAACATGCTGCAATCATATATAATTGAAGGACAAATTCTTCCCCAGAAGATACACAGAAACAACTTCTTAGAAATCTTGTGCTCAGGCAGATAATGACCTGTACAAAACTGCAAAGGACAAGATACATATATCAGTCAGCAAAAGCAAAGGCTTAAAAGCACTCCCTGTCTTTTGTGGTTCAAACTTTCCCTGCAGTAGACACAAAATAAAACGAGTTCACATGGACATTTAGCAAAATAAGTCAATCTTATTCTCCATCACAATTTGCTATAAAAATATCCAAGGGGTTTTTTGCATCCAATAACTCACCAACTTTGAGGTATATTAGGATTTCCTGAGAGCTTAATGAAAATCCTTGGCTCTAGCGCCCACAAACTTGACAAGAGATTAAAAACCCCAGAAATCTGCAATTAAAACTTGATTCTGATGTAAGGGGGATCTCCAGATCGTGCTTTGGGAAACACTGGGTGGCACAAGAGATGACAGTCCCAACCCGTGAATATATTTTTACCTTAAAACATATTTTATTTTTAGTTTACAAGTGTCATCAGTTGCTCTTGTAGTTGGATTAACTGCTTGAGGGCAGGCATCGTAGGTCAGGAACAAAATGTTTCAGTGGGTCCATGCATGGAAGGAAGTCCCTCAATGCCTTTGCTTGTGTGAAACTCTTGGGGGGACAGCAGAAGCTCCTCTTGAACTTTCATTCTACATACCCTTTTCCAAGGAAAGAAAGGCTGTTTGAAGTATTCATCACTCGCCTTTCTCATCCAGGGTCCCTGGGGAAATCCAGCAAGTGATTTTTGTTTTTGGGGTTTTTTTTTTTTTGAGCCTGGCCCTCTGCCCAGGGCCCAGAAGCACCTTTTTACTTGGTGCCCTGGACAAGGCTTGATAGTCTGGGCCAAATCTGAAATGGGTTTCTGAAAGCCAATATTGGAGTCCTTGTGATTGAGACCTGCCAAATAATGTGTCAGGAATGTCCAGTTCCTTCCCATGCAGAGGGGCAATGTTTAATGACAAAACATAGCTCTGAAAAATGAGACGTTCCTTGCATTATTCATATTTATTAAAACTGGAACAAAACCCCAGGAAATAAAGATGCCTCCTGCCATCAACATTTCACCTTTTTCCTGTGGTTACTTAATATAAATGTCACGGTAGCTATTCTACAAGGACATGTCACATGGCAGTATCTGCAGGCCACTGTCCCCCTTCTTCTCGTCCAGCCTGATGCTAGGCAGTAGGAAGGGAATTAAACAAAACCTTTAAAAACAAGACTCTGGCTCAGACTTCCACGGCACAGATTACCAAGCGGATAGGCATTTTATTTTGCTAAATGAAAGGGCTAGTTTATATCTTCCCTGGATCATTTTCTAACCTAACTGCAGTGAAAACATTTTCAGAAAGAAAGCCTTTCTTGTTTGCTTGCCCTTTATATTGCCACTGGTCATCCCACTTGTAGAATCTGAGCAGCAATCGGCTGCTTCTGCCTGGGGCCAGGCCAACTTGCAGACTCCTCTGTGAGTTGCCCAACACTAATGTTTCATCAGCTCACAGTCAGCTCACAGTCACGTTGAAAGGTAGACCACACTCCAAGCCCATCTTTGGTGGATGAAATAGCTCATCTCACTGGCTCCTCTAGGCAGGGAACCTCATCTAACCCCAACTATATACATTCAATAGGCTGGTCTTCTTGTTTGTTTGGGGTTTTGTTTTATCGGTCAAACATCTAGCAGGAGTTTTCCACTGGAAGGAAGCCATTAAGAGACGGCTTCCAAGAACTGTGGAAAAGCCCCTGTTTGATGGTTAGTTTTCATATGTCAACTTGACTGGGCTAAGGGATGCCCGGATAGCTGGCAAAATGTTATTTCTGGGTGTGTCTGGGAGGGTGTTTCTGGAAAAGGTTAACATTGAATCAGTAGACTGAATAAAGAAGAGCCACCCTCCCCAATGTGAGTGGGCGTCATTCAATCCGCTGGGGGCCTGAATAGAATGAAATGGTGGAGAAAGGGTAAATTTGCTTTCTCTTCTTGAACTGGGGCGTTCATCTCTCCCTGCCCTTGGACATTGGTGCTCCTGGTGCTCCAGGCTTCAGACTCTGGACTTATACCAGTGCCTTTCTACCACCCCCTTTCTTGAGACTGAATTACACCACCAGCTTTCCTGGGTCTTTGACTTGCAGATGGTAGATCAGATTGTTATACTTCTTGGCCTCCATAAGCGTGTGAGCCGATTCTCATTTTATTCATATTTATTTCCTATTCTGTTTTTCTGGGAATCCCTGACTAAAACACTCTGCAACTATTTCCTGGTAAGATCTTCTCTTACAACCAAACCCCATGGTTTGCTTCTCATAAGATACAAGTAAAGGGGTGGGGCTTGGCCGGCATCTGCCTCTCCCAAGATCCAACAAGGCTGGAGTGCTAATTTTCTTCCTTTCCTCGCTTTCCTCCTTCCTCCTCTGGTAGCAGACCAACACTGGAAACAGACAGACCAACACTGGAAGCAGACCAACACTGGAAAGCATTTAAGTCCCAGTTCTTCTGCCCTGTTAACAAGTTTCTAAGCCATCATTTCCTCAACTGATAAAACAAGTGTGGGTAATACTTCAAAAATTTAGGGTGAATTCAGTGAGATAGGGAATATAAAAGGGGCGAAAAGATGGTTCTCTCCTTTTGTTTTGTCTTTTTTTCTTTGAGAAAGATGCAGGGATGGGAGGAAAGTGTCACTGTTCACTTGGTACTCAGAAAATCTCTTCATTCATGAACTTTTAGGGTGTTCTCATTTTAGCCTACAATTGTAGTGACGCCTCAATTATCTCACTGCAGATCTGCCTGTCTCACTCTAAGCACGCTGCACAGTCCAGGGTGGAGACTTCCACGCAGACTCTTTAATGATGTGGTGATAAAACCATTTCCTGCATAGAGAAACACAGTAATGGTTCTCACTAAAGTGCTCTAATCTCAAAGGAACATTCTTTGTATGTATTTTGAATGTAAATAACAAGCAACTGGTCAGTGGCTAGTGTAATGAACAGTGCACTTTCAGAGCATTTTCAGATTTTCACATCCCACTGATAACAAGTAATGTCACATTAGAGTGAAGAGTGAGAAATCATTGTTGAGAACTTCCAAACCAAGTTCTTAGTAGTACCAGTAACAATTCAAAGGTCTCTTCAGAGCTCACAAAAGGCTTTCAGGTAAATTATCTCACTGGATTCTCATAAAAAACCCATGAAGTAGGCAGAGCAGGTGTCACCCTCTCATATTATAGCTGAGAAAACTAAGCCTTAAACAATTAAATAATTTGCTTCAAGTCAAATGGGCGTTGGGGGTTAAGAACATCAGCTGGGTCTGTAGACTCCGAATCTAAAGGTTCTAGCGAGGAAAGGGGTGGAGACTGTGGAAGTGACTCTTCCTTCTGTCCTTCACCATATAGTAAGGTCCAAGAGGGCAGGAACCGATCTACATTTTGTCATTGCTGTATCCCCAGCACCTGACAGAGCAGGCACATGATTCCTGCTTTTTTTTTTTTTTTTTGAGTCAGAGTTTCACTCTGTCAGCCAGGCTGGAGTGCAGTGGCACAATCACAGTTACCACAACTCCAACCTCCTAGGCTCAGGCAATCCTGCCACCTCAGTCTTCCAAGTAGCTAGGACTACAGGTGTGCCCACCATGCTCAGCTGCTTTTTATTTTGTTAAACAAAATTTAATTTTTTAATTTACTATAGAGACAAGGTCTTGCCGCATTGCCCAGGCTGGTCTCGAACTCCTGGACTCAGGCAATCCTCTCACCTTGGCCTCCCCAAGTGCTGGGATTACAGGTGTGAGCCACCATACCGAGTGATTCCTGTTTGATGAAATGCAGTTGAGTGAAAAGAATAATACACACAAGACACCCCATAATTATAGCCAAATCACTGTATCTCTGGGACCTTTTCATGAGACCAAATCACAAAAACCACCTACACATGGAGGTGCCCTTTATCCAACCTTTGACACACTCTCCTTCCCCAACATACACAAAAATATCTCAGGATCTGTTTCTGGGCTCCATAACCTTTACTATGGCTCTGTTTTAATGCTCACTTTGCACTTTTTAATGGAAATTTACATCTCCAGTGGAAAATGGACCTTGAAAGTCAACTCAGCCCTGAAGCAATTTGGACACCAACCTCCACCCCCTCCCTCACCCATCCAAGGCCACCTGGAGGGGTTCATGGACCACCCTGAGAGACTGTGAAGCTACAATCTTAGTACAAGGGAAACATCCTATTGCCCTTCTGCCTTACCAGCCATGTTTGATTGAATCATGCAGACTGGGGCAAGCAGTAAAGTCCGACAATTGAGGCCAGAGGGTGGCTTGAGACTCAGTAGACAACAGCCCTGTTCCTCACCCCTCCTGGCACAGAATTCTGCCAGTTCGTGGCTCAATTCTAACCTCCATCAGCATCATCCTCCTCCGATGAAGATTTTTTGTCTCCCTTTGTGGCAGCCCTGGCATCTCATGTCTGGGTTACTTTGCCAGGGTTTAGTGGAAACCTGGGCCAAGAGCTAAGAGCTACTATCTTCCTAGAGGTGTTAGGATGTTGAGGCAAGGCAGAGGTCCAGGACAAGCAATTTTTCCCATGCCCTCATCTGCTGCTTCTTGCCAGCTTACCACTGGGCACCAAAGAGGAATTTAGAGCAGGGGATATGAGCAAATGTGTACTTTGAACTTTTTATGAGCTCCTCCAATCTGATTGGCAAGCATCATGGTCCAGGGTTCCACATTCACCCCTACAAATGCAAACTAGAGTCCAACTGTGTCCCATGCTATTCCTGTCAAATGTGTCTTGCTTTTGTAACGCTTCTCCATGAATTAGTTGTTCTGGAAGACACCCAAAATTTCTATCCACATTTTAGTTGGGGAAAAAAGAAAAACTTTGTTAAATGAACAAACTGAGCTAAGTGCAGTGACAAATTCAAGATTCATTCCATTAATAATCAAGGACCTCCCATGCCTGCATGTCAAAGTTCTAGGCACTAGAGATAACTAAGATGATATTCTATAATCTCATGTACAGTTTACCATTTAGTGGTAAGGGCTGGGGATGAGGGAGCATAAAATAAATAAGAAAACAAATCAATATATAAGAGCTATGAAGATATTAACACAGGGTATGAAGTATAGAATCATGTGGGATGGGAAAGACCACTTAGAAGGGAGGGTCTTGTCTTTTATGGAGAAGGTCACATTGAGGCTGTAGATGAGTGATCAGAAACAACCAGTCCTATGAAGATCTGGGGAAGAGTGTGTTGGCAGAAGGAATTATAACTGGGAAGGTCTTGAGGCAGGAGTGAGCTTGGTGCATGAGGAGAGGCCAACCAGGCCAGAGAAGGGTAATAAGGGGTAGTGGTGAGGATGACACTGGGGGTTCGTTGGGGGCCATGTAGGACACAGGGACAAGTATATATTTTACTCAAAACATCAAGTGATGCCATTAGAGGGCTCAAGCAGGGGAGTCAAACACCTTAGGTTTTTTTAAGATTCACCATCGCTGCTGTTGGCAACTGGTGATTGAAGAGTCTGGAAGGAAAGCAGGGAGTCATGGTGGCTGCCCTGAAGGAGATCTCAGTCTAGAGAAGAAATAAAATACCTTGAACTCAGGTCAGATTGAGTTAAGTATTACAACAGAGTTTTACACTAAAGGTCAAGATAAGGCCAGTTGAGAAAAAGTTATTCCAGCTGAGGTGACAGGAAGAAACGCCATGGGATTGCAGCTCACAGCCAAACCTGGACTCCAGATACAATTATCATGGATCTGGTCCACAACTGACTTAAGTTTATCAGCCACTGCATGAAGTTACTCTGATGCCAAATAACCAATCTCAATCTGCCCATCCCTACAGAGAATACAATGTATTCTAGGACCTTATAGCCTGGTCACAGTTTATAAGAGCCAAGCTTTCAATAGGAACAATACATTAACTTCCATGGGTAATAGCAGCAGGAAGACATCTGATTTCTTTGACTTGAGATGCTGAAAGCCACAGATAAGGAAGACCTTATTTCCTGGTTAGAAACTCAGGGACATGTCCTTGGGTAGAGCCTACCTTGGCAAACCTGTGAAGCTCTCTCCTAGTTTGCAGGGATCAGAGCAGTTTAGAACTGCAAAGGATCTCACTCATCATCCAGTCTACCATCTCCCAACTCCAAGCGTGGTTCTGGGTCTGCAGCATCAGTATAACTGGGAATGTGTTGAATATGCAAGCTCCAGCCTGCCCAGATCTCAAGAACCAGAATGTGAATTTCACAAGTTCTCCAGGTGACAGTTGTGCATGTGAGCAGAAACACTGCTCTCAAGCTCCTCACCTTCAATGGGCAACAGATTCACCAGCATAGCTTTTAAAAACACTATATAGAAAAAAAATTAAAAGAAAAACTTTATATAGATACCTGGACCTCATTCCAGGGATTCAGTTTTAATTGGTCTGGGATAAGCCCAGGGATCTTAATCAGAGAAACTCTGATATAACTCAAAGTCCTTATTTTACAAAGGTGAAGCCCTGGCTCAATGGATTAAGAGGATTTGTATTTTATTAAAATGTAAAAAGTATATTCTATTAGCCGGGCGTGGTAGTGCGCGCCTGTAGTTCCAGCTACTTGGAAGGCTGAGGCGGAAGGATCGCTGGAGCCCAGCAGGTCATGTTAAAAAGTATATTCTATTAGCCGGGTGTGGTAGTGCGCGCCTGTAGTTCCAGTCACTTGGAAGGCTGAGGCGGAAGGTTCGCTGGAGCCCAGCAGGTCAAGGCTGCAGTGGCCGGGAGCGGCCACTGCACTCCAGTCTGGGTGACAAAGTGAGACTCCAACTCAAAAAAAAAAAAAAAAGTATATTATAGAATAGGCCTGAGATTCTGCATTTCTAGCATGTTCTCAGGTAAGTCTAATACTTGGAATAGCAGGTATAGTGGTTAATTTAATGGTTGAATTGGCTGGGCAATGGAATGCCCAGATATTTGGTAAAGCACTATTCTGGATGTGAGGGTGGTTTGGGATGAGATTGATATTTAGATCCATGAACTTTGAGTAATGCAAATTGTCCTCCATTATGTGAGTGGTCCTCATACAAATAGCTGAAGGCTTGAGTAGAAAAAAAAAGACGAAGCTCTCCTGAGCAAGAGATAATTTTCCAGAAAACCATCTAATCACAACACCGAATGCAAAAAGATAATGATGTGTAAGATTTGAAACACTTTGAAGGAAACACTTTGAACCTAAAATTTCATTTCTGCACCATTGCCTTGCTAGACTCTGGTGTGGCCATGTGCTCTTTGAGCTATGGTTGTCGCCATGCTTCCTAGCTTTGGCCTCCACCTCCACTTTGAGACAGAGTGAATCTTCTCTCTCTCTCTTTCTCTCTCTCTATTTATCTATCTAATTTACTTTTAAATAAACTACATTTTCTAATTTTTTTAAAAAAGTGCCTGTAATCCCAGCACTTTGGGAGACCGAGGCAAATGGATTGCCTGAGCCTGTGGGTTCAAGACCAGCCTGGGCAACTTGGCAAGACCTCATCTCTACAATAAATTTAAAAAACAAACAAACAAACTTCATTTCTGGCACAGTTGTCATTCAAATGTGAGTGTGTAATAAAAGTATTCCCAGCATAGAAGACTTGAAAAAGTTTGCCACGCTAAAGCCCACTTTAAAAACACCTTTTGAAGAAGTGATATTCAAATAAGAAAAACAAATGAGAAAACATTTCAGAAGAAACTGCAAGAAAGATGTAAAGTAAGGGGAATTACATATCTTGGAAATTTTTGTGTGTGGCTATAAGCATGGGAGATAGGATAAGCTCAAAAAATATGAAGACATGCTAAAGCTATTTTGCTAAAGAGAAGATATAGATATGAGATTTTCTAAATATGCAGATGCAGAAGTTTTAATTTAAATTAAAATTAATAAGGTAGAGAAAGTTTGCGTATTTCAAAAAATCAAATAAACATAAATGGTCAAAATTTGCCAAATAAAAGACAGAAATTGTCAGTTGGATTTTTAAAATCTACTTATAAAAGATACATCTAAAGTATAAAAATATTAAAATGTTGAAAGTAAAAGAATGAAAAAATGATAACAATATATGTCAATATCAGATAAAACATACTTTAAAAGTAAAAGCAAGGCATAATTACTGCTACAGAAGATCACACAATACAGACAAAAGGGTTCATTCTCCAAGAAGACATGACAATGATAAATATGAATGCAGCTAATTAATACCTTCAAAATATATAAAACCAAAAATTCATAGAAATACATGAGGAAACTGGCAAATTCACTATAGTAAAAGGAGATTTCAATTATTGATAGGTCTTAATTATTAAGTCAGGCAGACAAAACAGCAAAACAAATTAACAAGTTTGACCTAATGACCATATACAGAATTCTGCATTCAACAATTAGAGAATACACAGTCTTCTCACCCAGGCACAAAACATTCATCATTTATCTTTTTAAATCTACTAATAAGATTCAGCATTGTTAGAATGTCCATCCTATCAAAGGCAATTTATAGATTCAATACAATACCCATTAAATTACCAACATCATTCTTCTCAGACCTGGAAATGACAATACAGAAATTCATATGGAAACATAAATAACCACGAATAGCCAAAACAATCTTTAGCAAAAAGAAACAAAGCAGGAGGTATCACATTTCCAGACTTCAAACTTTACTATAAGGCTACAGTAATCAAAACAGTCTGGTATTGGTACAAGAACAGGCACATAGACCAATGGAACAGGATAGAGATACCGGAAGCAAAGCCTCAATTCCTCAACCGACTCATCTTTGACAAAGCCTCCAACAACAACAACCACTGGGGAGAGGAGATCAGAAAATGATGCTGGGAAAACTGACTGATCACATGTAGAAGATTGAAACAGGACCCCTACCTATCACCATACACAAAAATTAACTCTAAATGGATCAAAGACCTAAATATAAAACCTCAAACTATAAGAATCTTAGAAAACGCAGGAGACACCCTTATGGAAACTGGCACTGGCAACCAATTCCTGATCAGAAGCTTAAGTGCCCATATCATAAGAAATAAGATAGACAAGTGGAACCTCATCGAACTGACAAGCTTCTGCAAAACAAAAGAAACCATCAGGAGAGCAGGGAGACAGCCCACAGAATGGGAAAAAATATTTGCTAACTGTGTATCTGACAAAGACCTAACATCTAGGATCTACAAGAAACTCAAATGTGCTGAAAAGAAAAAAACAAACAGCCCCATTAAAAAGTGGGCAAAAGACATGAATAGATACTTCTCAAAAGAAGATATACGGGCAGGCAACAGACACATGAAAAAGTGCTCAGCCTCACTAACCATCAGAGAAATGCAGATCAAAACCTTATTGAGATACTCCAGCAAGAGTGGCCATCATTAATAAAGAAACAACAACAAATGCTGGCAAGGATGCAGAGAAAAAGGAATGCCTCTACACTGCTGGTGGGAATGCAAACTAGTACAACCTCTTTGGAAGACAGTGTGGCGATTTCTGAAAGAACTAGAAATTGACCTTCCATATGACCCAGCAATTCCCCTATTGGGAATACACCCAGAGGAACTCAAATCATTCTATAAAAAAGAGCAGCCTGTAATCCTGCGCTTTGGGAGGTTGAGGTGAGTGGATTGCCTGAGCCCGCGGGTTCGAGACCCGCCTGGGCAACTTGGCAAGACCTCATCTCTACAATAAATCAAAAAATCAGCCAGGTGTGGTAGCGCGTACCTGTAATTCCAGCTACTCGGAAGGCTAAGGTGGAAGGATCGCTGGAGCCCAGCTGGTCGAGGCTGCGGTGGCCGGGAGTGGCCACTGCACTCCAGGCTGGGCGACAGAGTGAGACTCTAACTCAAAAAAAAAAGGTACCTGTGAGCCGGGCTCGGTGGCTCAGCCTGTAATCCCAGCGTTTTGGGAGGCTGAGGTGAGTGGATTGCCTGAGCCTGCGAGTTTGAGATCTGCCTGGGCAACTTGGTGAGACCTCATCTCTACAATAAATCAAAAATTAGCCAGGCGTGGTAGCACTCACCTATAGTTTCAGCTACTTGGAGGGCTGAGGCGGAAGGATCGCCGGAGCCCAGCAGGTCGAGGCTGTCACTGCACTCCAGTCTGGGTGACAGTTGAGACTCCAACTCAAAAAAAAAAAAAAAAAAGATACCTGCACACGTATGTTTGTTGCAGCTCTATTCACAATAGCAAAAATATGGAACCAGCCATGCTGCCCATCAAAGCAGGACTGAATTAAAAAAAAAAATGTGTTACATATACACAATGGAATATTATGCAGCTATAAAGAAGGACAAACATGGACTTTGCAGCAACTTGGATGGATTTAGAGTCGATCATACTCAGTGATCTATCACAGAAACAAAGAACAGAGTACCATATGTTCTCACTCATAAGCGAACCTTGAACAATTATCAATACTATAAGAAAGGGATTGGCAGTAATGGGAAACTGCCAGGGGAGCGGGGATGGGATTGGCCATTGAGGGAAACTGCTAGGGGAGGGAGGGATGCACCTCATCAACAACGGTACCTGCATAATCAGCATTTGTATACCTAACCCTGAATTGTACCCCACATTTTTAAAATTAAAAAATAAATAAATCTTCTAATAAATAACAGAGGTTTTAGTCAGTTTCCCAGACACCCAAATAAAAATTACATTTTCTAGCCTCGTTTGCCCCTAGGTATGTCCATGTGACTAAGAGTTAACCAATGGGATGTAAGTGGAAGTGATGTATGCAACTTCTGAATCAAGAAATGGTTGTGAACCATCTTGGGCTCACACAAAACATTACCAAAGAGGGCAATGATCTGGAGATGGCAAAGCAAGAAGGTGTGAGGAGCCCAGGTCACTCAGATTGTTTCATGAAAAAGAGTTTTCCCCTGTTTAAGTCTCTTCTTGAAATGGGATGAGTCCCTTTTAGACTTGTCTCTCTCAAGACCTCTAACAGAGAGTATGTATGAACAGAGTATGTATACACACAAGACTGACCTCAAAAAGAGAAGACATTTATAATGGTGAAGGATGGGAAATTAGCCTTTGACTTGCAGGAAAAAAAAAATGCTGGTGGATATTTTGAAGAGAAATCTGAATATAATCAGAATCTTCCAGGACGCTGATCAGATAGGCAGCCCTTGGAAAGAGGATGTCCTGCCCACCCCCATGCCTGCAGAGAGGAGGGACAGATAAATAAATAGGAACCAGGAAGAGGAAACACATGCTCCACTCTTGTGAGGGAAGTAATAGCAACCAGCATGGGGGAGCAGCCATTACATTCAGGAGGCTGGCTCGTGGTGCCGAAACCATACTTGTTTTAATATTGAATTGGAGGGAGAAGTGCTCCTTTGTAAAAATAACTCATTTGTGAAGGTAACAGGAAAATTGACAGGCAGGTGGCAGGCTTAGGACATGGTGCAAATAACATACCCTCAACACAAATAGCTGAAGATGAGCAGGCACAAGACTGAGAACTGAAGATGACAAATGACCCAGAGCAAAAAAACAAAAAAAAGTATGTGGTGACCTCTACAGTCATAGGACCACCATTTCAGAGTGCTTTAAGATTCCTCCAAGCCGGCTCGGTAGCTCAACCTGTAATCCCGTGCCTTTGGGAGGCTGAGGTGAGTGGATTGCCTGAGCCTGTGGGTTCGAGACCCACCCGGGCAACTTGGCGAGACCTCATCTCTACAATTAAAAAAAAAAAAACTAGCCGGGCATGGTAGCGTGCGCCTATAGTTCCAGCTACTTGGAAGGCTGAGGCAGAAGGATCGCAGGAACCCAGCAGGTCGAGGCTGTGGTGGCTGGGAGTGGCCACTGTGCTCCAGTCTGGGTGACAGAGTGAGACTCCAACTCAAAAAAAAAAAATTTCCTCCAGAGAAGCCCTGCATTCTATGAGATCACACGGAACTAAGAACCAGGAGTTCTAGAAGCCCTGATCAACACATGGAGTGGAAAAGTACCAGACTTAGATGGTTGTGATATGGTTTCTTTCCAGGTATTTCCTCAGCAGACTGGTGTGCCTCACCCAGAACAGGAAAGGGGTGAGGCTGAAGATAAGCATACCCCAAGGTCCAAGGGTGTGGGCTTGTACAGCAAAGACGCAGCTCCCTACTGCCTCTCTTCCAGAAGCCTCTCCTACCACCTAGACCTCACTACCTAGTGCTCTTCTGCCTTGCTCCCTGGGCACTCAGTGTTGTCATGTTCCAAACTCCTTCCAGAACATTCTTTCAGAATCTTTCCTAAACCCCATCTCCCAGACAGAAATGCCTATCCTTCTACATGTCTGGGAAAACAGTCCTGGAAAGTTCGGAGCAGTTCCACTCTCCCACGGCTATTTACACCCTAAAATAGGACCCCAGAGAATACAGGTGAGCCTCCAAGTCAGTACTTCAGGCCAGGTGAAGCATTCAAACCACCTGTGAAACTTCAGAGATTATATTTTCACTCCACATCTAGGTAAACAGAAGACCCAGGAAAGGAGCTGGGTGGGGCTGGGAGCGTGCAGTTTTCAGCCTTTTGTTTAAGGGATCCTGCTGCCTGTTGAGGCGAAGAACCAGGACCTGAGGCAAGGTCCAAAAGATATTTTGGAGCTCCAAGTTCACCAAATTGCAATGTGTAAAAAATTAAAACCAGAGTAAAAACAAACTAAGAAATATAAAGGGAGACCCCCAAAAGCTCAGAATTTATTTATTAAAAATTGTGATTGATTCTTACATGTTTAAACTTCAGTCACCTGCAAAGTACTCTCCACCTGATGCAAATACCTATCGAGATGCTTTTTCCACAGCTCAAAACAGTTTTTGAACTAGTTCATTTGGATGTCTTTTAGTGCTTCTGCTGTTTTTTGTTTCACCTCTTCCACACTGGCAAAACATTTCCCCTTAAGGATTTTTTCAACCAGGGAAACAAAAAAATCACTCGGAGCAAGATTGGGTGAACAGGGAGGGCGGGGCATGGGAATCATGGGTTTTTTTGGTCAAAAACTGCTAAAATATTCAGCACAGTGTGGGCAGGTGTGTAGGTAAATCGCCCAACAAGAAATGGGTAAATGCACTGAAAGAAACTCCAAAAAAACTTCATGAAGCCTAACTCAGCCTCTCATGACACTAGCTTGCACACCAATGCCGATGGGTTCCTAGAACACTTACCTAGTGAGGAAGCCTGTATTACAAAGGGCTTGTCCTCCAAAAAATAATTTCATTTTGGCGGGGGAGGTCCCCCTTTGTACACACATGAAGGATTTGGTTTGTTTTTGTCTTCCTTACTTGTTTCCAGGTCTTCTTCTTCCTCCCTCAGCCCATCTGGGCATAGAGTCCAGGTTCTCAGTTTGGAAATGGGAATGGGGGGAAGGGAAGAGGCATTGCTGATACCCTTCAAAGCCATCAGCATTTGCACTTTCTACTTCTCCTTCATCCCCAGAGATTGGCAGTACATGTCTATTAAAAAGTATCAGCTATTAATAACCTCTTTACTGATGAGGGTAGCGTTTAATTCCTATTGTCAACCACAATAGTTTGTGGACAAAGGACTTATGATTTATTATAGTCATCGCTGCCTTATTGTTAGTTTTCCAGAAAGTATTTTAATCTTATTTTTATTCGTGAAGTTCAGACTCTTTACTTTTTTGGTAAACACAAGAAAGTAATCCCAGCACTTTGGGAGGCTGAGGTGAGAGGATTGCCTAAGCTCAGGGGCTTGAGATCAGCCTGGGCAGCATGGTAAGACCTCATCTCCACAATAAGTTTTTTTAAAATTATCTGGGCATGGTAGCACACACCTATAGTTCCAGCTACTTTGAAGGCTGAGGTGGAAGGATCACCTGAGCCCAGCAGGTTGAGGCTATGGTGACTGTGAGTGTGCCACTGCACTCCAGCCTGGCAATAGAGTGAGATTCTTACTATAAAAAAAAAATTTTCTACTATTGTCCTCTAGCCTCTAAGTCTTCTAAAACCCAGCAAATGACCTTCTTGTCTATTAAGGGTCTTAATTGGTTTGCTGATGCATATTCCCTGTTTAAGGACAAGATCCTGAACAAGCACACAGAAGTCATCAACCTCAAATGCAATTTTCATTGAGTTACTTCCTGAACTTGGCTGTGGCCTCTATCACATCTCAGATTAAATTAAAATCACAATTCCTATCAAAGTTCATCAACCCTCCCCTGCCTAATAGCCTTCTTTTTGTGCCCCCTACCCCAATGGATGTCTTCTCATTCCCTCTGCCTAAAGGAATTCTCTGTGCTATCTGGCAAGCTCTCATTTATCCTTTAAGGCTGGCATCAACACCCCCTCTTCCCTTCTAAAAAGCCTTCTGAATCCTCTCTAACATCTTCTTCGCATCTTCTTTCTCTGAGCCTGTCTGAACACTGTCGTAGAATATCTGTGCCTCTAGGCCCCAGACTTTGAACTCCTCGAGTACAAGAGACGGGGCTTGGTCATCTTTGTATCCCCAATGTCTAGCACAAAATCTGCCCATGCTAGGTGGCTGATAAGTGCTGGACGAATTGAGGGACTGTGTAAATGAAGCAAGCCCACTTGTGTTCCTCTACTCACTCTCTCCTCCATCTTTCCCAACTTTCATTCTTTTGGCCCAGAATAACCTGAAAACCACATATGCACCGTGAGGGCAGAAGTGATATCTGTTCTGTTCCCTGTTGTAACCCCAGTGCCTAGAGCAATGTCTGGCACATTGTAGACGCTCAACAGACATTTGTTGACTATATGAATGAATCTGTCAAACTTGTTCAAAACTCACCTCCTCTACCTTGCTCTGTCCTTTTCCCAGAGGACTATCCACCATCAGCCCCCCTCCTTCTGCTTCTGCATCCCCGGGGTGTGACTAACTCGAACACAACAGAAGAAGCAAAAGCCCACACAAAACCATGTCTGGGAAAATCAGTAATTTCAGGAGCTTCCAGCCCAAAAGCAGATGTGATCTGATAATCCATAGGATTACCAAGGAAGTAAGAGCAAAGCAGGAGACAGATTACCTTCCGTTGATCTCTATTCATCACCCCATCCTGTCTTGATCAGGAATTTGGTGCAAATACACCAGCTTGGAGGTTAGGTAAATTCTTTCCAGTGTGAGACAATCCAGAAATTGACCCCATATCCTGGACTTATTTTTATTTCCTGTGTGCAAAACACAGAAACAAAGCAGGGAGGTCTGCTGTGCAAACTTGGTGGGCCTATTTAACAATCAGATTTAGGTAAATTATTCAGGTAGGCGGGAAAACAGAATATTCCGTATTCCATCCTGTGAAACATTGTGGTTGACAATTGCTTTCTACATTACTCATCTATTTCTGTGTTTCCAAGAATTAGAACACAATAAAATATGCTTCATGGTAAAAATCAATCTCTCTTTGATGGGTTTCTAGATCTACACAGCCTCAGGATTACTCTGAACATCAATACCTTTTTATAAACGATGTGTAGAAGCTGTGGTCAAGGAGCTTGTGTGTGAGGGTCCTGTGTGCATTGGCTGGGGTACACACTGCATTCACTCTGGGTCACTCTGTGTTGCAGTGCCTACCCAGTTAGAATTTCATGTCAATAAACTCCAGTGACCCCTCTTAACTGGTCTGTTTGCTAATAAAACCAGCCACAGAACTACTCCTCCAAGTTTCCCACTTCTAAACTCCTTCAAATTCCAGTGGGAAAGACAATTGTTTTCCTTTATCTTAGTCTTATAATTCCCTTCTCCTTCTATTTATTTTTTGGAAGCTTAGAGCTAGAAAGGCCTTTGGGTGCACCCACCAAGGCATAGCGTATATTTTTTTAAATGTTAGCAAATCATCACACTGTGGGAGAAAACAGTAATAAAAAGCTTATGCTTGAAGCTTAGGTTAATCCTTTTAAAAAGCACCTGCCTCTTGAGGATGCTATCAGGACACAGGTGTAAAAAGCTGATTTGACCATCTGTGCAAGAAAGACAGGTGAAAAATGAAAAGATCCATCAAACCAAACCATGTAGTCAGTCCTAAGGTCCATGATTAAGGCATCACAACATGGCTATTATAATATTTCTAATGGTAACACCAACTGTAATAATAATAACGGCTACCATTTTGTGAGACACACCTTAGTATTCCAGTTATACCAATGAAAAACTGAGACTCCTCAGTGCAGATGCCATTGCTGCTAAAAGGGCCTCTTACCCAGCTCTTGGATTATATGACAGGTTGTATGTTGTCAGGACTAAAAGCTAATAAGTAAGATTTCTTATCCTCAGACCCATCTGTGTGATGCCAAAGTTGGTTCTCTTAACTATTCCACTCATCTGAAGTCATTTTCAACCCTGCTCTGCACACATGCGCACGCGTGCGCGCGCACACACACACACACAGACACACACACACACACACACACACACACAACACACAAACATAGAGAACATTTGTAATTATCTTGGTTTCCGAGCATCTGAACTTCTATCCTGCATTTGAGGAATCCTCCTCTTATGGATGGATCTTATAGAAGGCGGAGCATAGACCTTCTGGGACAGAAGCTATGCACGTTGACTCCTACCTTTCCCAGCCTCTCTCGCTGTTAAGGCCAAAGCACATGACATAGACCCAGAAGTCGCCTCCTGTATTCCAATCCAAGAGCTGGGTAAGAAGCCCTTCTAGCAGCAGTGGCATCCACACTGAGGGGCAGGGCCAGTAAAACCAGTTTCCAGGTGGGATTGGTGGTGGTCAGCTGTGGTCCTGGCTACAGCCGTGGGTTTCTTTCTGCTACCTTCTGAGTAACTGTGAGCCTCACTTACAGCTTGCAACAAAACCCCACAGATACCGAGGCAAGCATCTTGGTGCCGAGAGTATCGATCACCAATCATGAGCTTCTCCAGCCTCCATCATGTGACTTCTTCACTCCATGGGTGGCCAAAAGTGGGAACAAGCGCTAGACAACATTTTCAAGTAGGACACCTCCTTTAATGACTCTATTAGTTTGTTCAGGCTGCCATAACAAAATATCACAAGCTGAGGTGGCTTACAAGCAGATATTCTCTTACAGTGCTGGAGCCTGGAAGTCCAAGATCAAGGTGTCAATGGGCTTTGTTTCTCCTGAGGCCTCTCTCCTTGGTTTGCAAATGACCACCTTCTCACCAAATCTTTATATGGACTTTCCTCTGTGTGCTTTGATGCCTCTATGTATCTTAACTTTTTTTATAATGACGCCAGTCAGATTGGGTTAGGCCTCACCATAACAACCTCATGCTATCTCAATCACCTCTTTAAGAGTCCTATCCCCAAACACATTCACAATCTGAGGTACTAGGGGTTAGCACTTCAATACATGAATTTGAGAAGGAGGGTTACAATTCAGCCCATAGCAATGTCAAATAATTTCATTTGCCCCCATTATATTTAGTATAAGATAAATGTTAGTCTAGGTTAAATATTAGTATTTGAGTGAGTATATGGTAAATGAGGATATATTAATAAAACATGCCATTTTATTCTTCGCAACACTCACATATATTTGAAAAATAGAGTTTGTAGAAGTAGGAGACACATGGGTCTACAGGCAACACTCAGTACACAGCCTGGTTCAGCTCCTTGCCATGCTCCTAGGTTCCCCAGGGATTGGATCCCAGAAGCTGAGACCAGGCAGCTGGTCAGGGAGGTACTGTCAAGTCCAAGCTGGCTGTTCCCAAGGGGAGGCCTCAGAGGGAGGGCCAGCACTGTCTTCCCAGCCTGCCTGTCCAGCCATCCCATGTCTTTAGCTCCTTGCAGATCACTCAGGGTCTGTGGGCTCAGACCCCATTCACTCAGCCCAAGGTTATCCCAAGGTCAGCACTACTGGAGCCAGAGTCTATCTTCCCTCCCCTAGAGCCCTCACTCAGCACTCACTGTCGGTCTCCTGCAGTGTTTGCCCACCACCTGAGCCTGATTTTGTTGGAAAGAAGTGATTACCAACAGGGCTTTGCTTTAAACTTGGGCAAAACCATGAACATGTTCAAGACAAGATCTAGGGAAAGCCAGTAAATGTCCCATAGGTGTAGTTCTTAGCTGAATCGATCATCTCATTCATCCCAAAGACAAGATTCGTCTTTCTTCTTAGTTTTAAGTGCAATACACAAATCCCCTCAAACAAGCTTGGACAGTGAACACCACCTTTTCCCCAGAAAAATCATTCATAAGAGAAACACAGACTCCTCCCTCCTGGGAACTTGGATAGTCTTAGGCAACAAACCCCCAGCCCCTCCTCTACATGCCCTTGCAAATTCAGTGACATCCACAGAGGGTTCCTCTGCAAGGACATCAGATGTGTCCCCTCTAAAGGAGCGGCCTCCACCCAGAGACAAAGTCAGGTTGGGAAATGAGGCCTGAGCTGGAATCCAGAGGAACTGTGTGTCTTATGTTCAAGTTTGCTGACTGTGGCATTGTGGGAATGGAGACTGGAAGTCCAAGATCAAGGTGTCAGCAGGTTTGGTTTCTTCTGAGACCTCTCTCCTTGGTTTGCAGATGGCCACCTTCTCACCTGCCTTCGTATGATCTGCTCAGCCTCATAGGGAGCTCTTATAAGAACCAAAGACAATGCATGGGAAAGCATCTAGGAAGAGTATCGAGCTCTATGGATGTTTTCAGCCTCCCTACTCCTATCCTGCATGTCCTACAGGGCCGTCTTTGACTGTGAGATGGAGGAGAAGGTAGGGGGCTGAGAGGCCAGGGCTGTGCCCATAGGAGAGCCTGGATCAGCCCTGCTGTGGCAGGGGTCCACAAAGTCAGAGCCAACCAAATCTACAGGCACAGGTGCAGGTTATTTCATCCCAGAGTCTGAGGCATGCAGATGGGAATCCTGCCAAGATGTGCTATGAGCCAGAGGGGAATTGAGCCATGGGGGAGAGGACAGGAGCCCAAAATGCAACTGAGTCCAGGTTGGTGCCACCTTCTGGGTTTATTTGCATGAGTTTATACACATCAAAGCTGTGTAGGAGGCTTTTTTGCAGGAGAATTTCTGTTGAGCAAGGAAAGTTTGGAAGACAAGATTCTATTGACCTCAAGGACTGGATTTGAGCCCCACTGGAGAAAAAGCAGTAAGAGCTTTCTATTTTTTTAATAGATGGAGTAAGGCTGGGGATAATAGGTAAGACAAAGGTGACAGTGGGAGACAAGGATCTGGTGAAAACCATGTCATGCCATTCTTAGACCATGCTGCTGGACCCTGGGCTCAGGAACACTTCCAGTTAGCGACCCTTTGTAAGTGACTGTCACCTGCAATTAAAAAGCTCCCTTCTCCTTCAGGTTTTAGTCAAGACCCTCCTGAGGCAATACCTCCCTGAATACCCCAAAATATAAATTTCCATGAGCACCCCACTCCCATATGCATGACTCTACCTCCAGACAGGGTCAAGCACAAAATCTGGGGACTCAAGTTCCACCTGCAATTAATGGCATGATTTTTGCACAAGTTACTTCTTTTTGAATATGGAGGTAAGCATTATTTCCAGAGCTGCCTCTCAAGGTTGTCAGTTGTGAGGCTGGAGTGGATAATAAGCATGCAGTGCTTATTTGGCAGCTGTGATGCCCTAGGTGACTGTCAAGTTTTATTGTGACCAACCTCTACATTTCTTGAGGTCCCACAGATAGGTCTCTGCTTACCTTTGTATTCATCATGACACTGAACACCTGGCCTGTTCAGAATTCTGGGCATCTTGACCCCAGAGTCCAAAGTCCCAGAAGGCACTGAGTCCCAGAAAGTGAGAAACCTGTATACCTGGTCTTTGGGGTTGAAGTGTGTTCCCCCCACCAACCCACAAACTCATGTGCTGAAGTTCTAGCCCCCCAGTACCTCAGAATGTGACCCTATTTGGAAATAAGGTCATTGTAGACATAAGAAGAAACCATACAGGAGTAGGTTGGTCGCAAATCCAGGATGACTGATGTCTTTATCAAAAGAGGAAATTTGGACGTAGATACACAAGGAGATCACCAGATCTGGGTGATGCTTCTGTTAGTCAAAGACCCAGGATTGCCAGCAACCACCAGAAGCTGGAGGAGAGACCTGGAACAGATTCTCCCTCACAGCCTCAGAAGGAACCTACCCTGTTGGCACCTTGATCTTGTACTTCTAGCTTCCAGAACTGGGAGACAATATGTTTCTGTTGTTGCAGCCACCCTGTTTATGGTACTTTGTCCCAGTATCCCCAGCAAATTCTATCCTAGGACTAGCCATATTTGCCAGACAAGGAACTAACAGCTGGTGAGGGGAACACTGGGAAACACTTATCCAGGCTGTTCCTCTAGGGGTTGGCACTTCCGTGAAGAACTCCCTACACAACTCTTCATGGTATGCTGTCTGTTATGTGTGGTATGTACTGGGTGGTGTGTGTGTGGTATGATTGTATGTGCATGGTGTAGGAAGTGATGAGAGTGTGTGCATAGTGTGGGGGGTATGGTGTGTGTGGTATAATGTGTCGGGGTGTAATATTGGTGTGGGATGTGTGTGGTATATGCATGATGTTTGTAGTACCTGATATGTATGTGTGGTATGTACATGGTGTGTGTGGTGTGTGTGGTATATAGTGTGTGAGGAAGGGTGTGGTGTGTGTAGTATATAGTGTGTTGTATGTGGGCGGTGTGGGTTATTTATAGTTTGGGGGCCAGCATGGTCAGAAACAGGGGTGGGGTGGTATCCAGGGCCTCCGAGAAAACAGCATCCCTCCAGCCACTTTTCCATAATCCCTTCCATCTAGGGCCTCATCCAAACTCTTTTGATTTACCTTCCTATCAGCCTGGAGCAGAAAACTGAGGAGAGAGGAAAAGAAGAATACTAGGAATCCCTCTTGGGTCCCTTTCCACTTCCTTTTCCTCTTCCTGCCCCCAAATTCCAATGTCAAATGTCAGCCTAGAGAAGCAAGGTGAACTGACATTTTCTTAGCAAGCTGTTTAGGTCTGGGCCATGCAGCAAGAATAGACATCTGTCTTCTTCATTGACTGGAAAAAAAAGTTGGCAAGACAAGACTACATTTTTTTGTTTGTTTCATTTTTTTTTGAGAGAGTCTCACTGTGTTGCCCAGGCTGAAATATAGTGGCACAATCACAGCTTGCTGCAGCCTCGAACTCCTGGGCTCAGGCGATCCTTCTACCTCAGTCTCCCAAGTAGCTGGGACTACAGATGAGCACCACCATGCCCAGCTAATTTTACTTTTTATTTTTTCGTAGAGACGAGGTCTTACTATGTTTTCCAGGCTAGCCTTGAACTCCTGGGCTCAAGTGTCCTCTTAGCTGGGATTCCCAAAGCGCTAGGATTACAGATGTGAGCCATTGTGCCTGGCCAGTTGTTTTTTTTTTTTTAAAGATGTGGTGTACATTTCAGGATTAGGTAGATAAGTAGTCATCGTACAAGTATGTTTGGGCCTCCCTTTGGTCTCCACTTCGCCTGGTTTGAGATAAGGTACCCTATGGATGTTGTGTGCCCCTTCCTTCCCCTGGCAGTGTCCCGCTACTACCAGTCCCTTTCTTATAGTATTATGATAAATGTTCATGGTCTGCTTATAAATGAGAACATGTGGTACTCAGTTTTTTGTTTCTATGCTGGATCACTGAGTATGATAGACTCTAAATCCATCCAAGTTGCTGCAGTCCATAATTTTGTCCTTCTTTATCGCTGCATATTATTCCATTGTGTATATGTACCATTTTTTAAATCCAGTCCTCTTTCAGTGGGCAGCATGGTTGGTTGCATGTTTTTGCAATTGTGAATAATGCTGTAATAAACATGCATGTGCAGGTATCTTTTTTATAGAATGATTTACGTTCCTCCAGATATATTCCTGGAAAGGGGATTGCTAGGGCATATAGAAGGTCGATTTTTAGATCTTTTAGGAATCGCCACACTGTTTCCCACAGAGGCTGTATTAGTTTACACTCCCACCAACAGTGTAGAAGTGTTCCCTTTTCCCTGCATCCTTTCCAGCATCTGTTGTTTTCTGAGTTATTGATGATGGCCATCCTGACTGGAGTTAGGTGGCATCACTGTATGGGTTTAATTTGCATTTCTTTGATGATTAGTGAGGCTGAGCATTTTTTCATGTATCTATTGGTTACCTACATGTCTTCTCTTGAGAAGTGTCTATTCGTATCCTTTGCCCACTTTTTTTTTTTGAGTTGGAGTCTCACTCGGTCGCCCAGACTGGAGTGCAGTGGCCGCTCCCAGCCACCACAGCCTCGCCTGCTGGGCTCCGGCGATCCTTCTGCCTCAGCCTTCCGAGTAGCCAGAATTACAGGCATGCGTTGCCACGCCCGGCTGATTTTTTGATTTATTGTAGAGATGAGGTCTCGCTGCCCAGGCGGGTCTCGACCTTTGCCCACTTTTTAATGAGGCTGTTTTTTTTTTTTTCCTTTTGGCACATTTGAGTTCCTTGTAGATCCTGGATGTTAGGCCTTTGTCAGACATACGGCTGGCAAATATTTTTTCCCATTCTGTGGGTTGTTTCCCCAGTCTCTTGATGGTCTTTTTTGCTTTGCAGAAGCTTTTCAGTTTGATGAGGTCCCATTTGTCTATCTTATCTCTTATGGAATTTACTTCTGTGTACATAAGAGTATTTCCCACATTTTCTTCTAGACTTCTTATTATTTGGGGTTTTACATTTAGGTCTTTGATCCATCTAGAGTTGATTTTTGTGTATGGTGATAAGTAGGAGTCCTGTTTTAGTTTTCTGCATGTGGTTAGCCAGTTTTCCCAGCACCATTTACTGAATAAGTTCTCTCCCTCGTGGTTGTTGGTGGAGGCTTTGTTGAAGATGCGTTGGTTAAGAAATTGAGGTTTTGCTTCTGGAATCTCTATCCTGTTCCATTGGTCTCTATGCCTGTTCTTGTACCAGTACCAGACTGTTTTGATTATTGTAGCCTTAGTAAAGTTTGAAGTCTTGACGTGTGGTACCTCCCAGATCCAACAACACATCTCTAAAATCATCCATCATCCATCCATCATCCCTTGGATGCAGGACTGGTTCAACATCCTCAAGACCATAAACATATTTAAATACATCAACAGATGTAAAAAACAAGAACCACATGATTATATCATTAGATGCAAAAAAAGCTTTTGATAAAATCCAACATCTCTTATTGATAAAAACCCTTGAACATCTGGACATAGATGGAACATACCTCAAAATAGTAAGAGCCATCTAAGATAAACCCATAGTCAACATATTTCTAAACAGACAGAAATTGGAAGCATTTCCATTTCCCCTGAAAACTGAAACAAGACTCTCACCCCTCCTGTTTAACATAGTGTTGGAAGTCCTAGCTAGAGCAATCAGACAAGAAAATGAAATCAAAGGTATTCACATAGGAAAAGAGGAAGTTAAGTTATCTCTCTTTGCTGATGAGATAATCCTGTACCTTGAAAACTTAAGAGAATCTGTCAAAAATCTCCTTGCACTAATAAAGGGCTTTGCCAAAGTCTCAGGGTACAAAATAAACATGCAAAAGACAGTCGCAATCTTATACACCAACAGCAAACAGAGAACCAAATAAAAAGCACAATCCCAGCCGGGCTCAGTGACTCAGCCTATAATCCTGCACCTTGGGAGGCTGAGGTGAGTGGACTGCCTGAGCCCGCGGGTTCAA
Organism: Cephalopachus bancanus; assembly: GCA_027257055.1. Taxonomy (NCBI): domain Eukaryota; kingdom Metazoa; phylum Chordata; class Mammalia; order Primates; family Tarsiidae; genus Cephalopachus; species Cephalopachus bancanus. The sequence goes on along the minus strand of JAPVLO010000260.1, from coordinate 485,262 downwards.
GACCTGCCTGGGCAACTTGGCGAGACCTCATCTCTACAATAAATCAAAAATTAGCCAGGTGTGGTAGCGTGCACCTGTAGTTCCAGCTACTTGGAAGGCTGAGGCGGAAGGATCTCTGGAGCCCAGCAGGTAGAGGCTGTGGGGACTGGGAGCGGCCACTGCACTTCAGTCTGGGCAACAGAGTGAGACTCCAACTCAAAAAAAAAAAAAAAAAAGCACAATTCCATTCACAATAGTCACACACAAAAATGAAATACCTCAGCATCTCCCTAACCAGAGAAGTAAAAGACCTCTACAACAAAAACTGCAAAACACTGCTCAAAGAAATCAAAGACACAAACGAATGGAAAAATATTCCTTGCTCATGGGTTGAAAGAATCAACATTGTTAAGATGTCCATCCTAAATTGGAACTGGCAACCAATTCCTGATCAAAACCTTAAATGTCCATACCATAAGAAATAAGATAGACAAGTGGGACCTCATCAAAGTAAGAAGCTTCTGCAAAGCAAAAGAAACCATCAAGAGAGTGAGGAGACAGCCCACAGAATGGAAAAAATATTTGCCAACTCTATATCTGACAAAGGCCTAACATCTAGGATCTACAAGGAACTCAAATGCTCCGAAAGGAAAAAAACAAACAGCCCCATTAAAAAGTGGGTAAATAATACAAATCGACACTTCTCAAATGAAGATACACGGGCAGCCAACAGACACATGAAAAAGTGCTCAGCTTCACTCATCATCAGAGAAATGCAAATCCAAACCACATTGAGATATCACCTAACTCCAGTAAGAATGGCTATCATTAATAAAACAAACAACAACAGAAGCTGGTGAGGATGTGGAGAAAAAGGAACATTTCTACACTGCTGGTGGGAATGCAAACTAGTGCAACCTCTTTGGAAGACAGTGTGGTGATTTCTCAAAGAACTAGAAATTGACCTTCCATATGACCAGAAATCCCCCAGAGGAACTCAAATCGTTCTACAGAAAAAGATACCTGCACACGCATATTTGTTGCAACTCTATTCACAATAGCAAAAACATGGAACCAACCATGTTGCCCATCGAAACTGAACTGGATAAAAAAAAAAAATGTGGTACATTACACAACGTAATATTATGCAGCCATAAAGAAGGACAGACATATGGACTTCGCAGCAACTTGAATGGATTTAGTCGATCATGGTCAGTGATCTACCACAGAAACAAAGAACAGAGTACTATATCTTCTCACTCATAAGCGGACCTTGAGCAAATATCATAATACTATAGGAAAGGGATTGGCAGTAGTGGGAAACTGCCGGTGGCGGCAGGGTCGGGGGGATGTCAGACTGGCAGTCAAGGGAAACTGCCAGGGGAGGGAGGGGCACACCTCATCAACAAGGGTACCTGCATAATGAACATTTGTACACCTAACCCTGAATTATACCCCGCATCTTTAAAATTAAAAAAATAAGCCAGGCTCGGTGGCTCAGCCAGTAATCCCGCGCCTTTGGGAGGCTGAGGTGAGTGGATTGCCTGAGCCCGTGGGTTCAAAATCTGCCTGGGCAACTTGGCAAGACCTCATCTCTACAATAAATAAAAAAAAAAAAATTAGCTGGGCGTGTTAGTGAGCACCTGCAGTTCCAGCTACTTGAAGGTTGAGGTGGAAGGATGGCCGGAGCCCAACAGGTTGAGGCTGCGGTGGCCGGGAGCGGCCACTGCACTCCAGTCTGGGAGACAGAGTGAAACTCCAACTCAAAATATAATAATAATAATAATAATAATAATAATAATAAAAAGATGTCCATCCTTCCCAAGGCAGTCTACAGATTCAATGCAATACCCGTTAAATAACCAACATCATTCTTCTCAGACCTGGAAATGACAATACAGAAATTCATATGGAGACATAAAAGAATAGCCAAAACAGTCCTTAGCAAAAGAAACAAAGTGGTCCCTGAATTGTACCTCACATCTTTAAATTTTTTTTTTAATTTTAAAAAAAATTTTTAAAGGTAAAAACAGAAGATGATGCTGCTGCTCACACTAATTGCACCCCTCACCCCTCGCCCGATTGTGATCTCCAAATATAAAAGACTGTGTGGAATTCCCACCAGAGCAACAGCACAGCTTGGGAGATGCGGACAGAATTCACCTGAAAATGAGGGGCACACCTGTTTCAGATCTGAGTGGTACTAGAATGCATCCTTTGCCTTTGGAAGGAATCTTGAGCCCATACAGACCCCACAGGTGGGGCAGAGGCCAAAAGCCAGGCCTAGAGGCCGATTCCTGAAGAGACACTCCGGCCCAGCAGAACACCTAGGCAAGGGCTGTGAAATTATGCAGCCTCATGTGCCTTGCCAGCATCGCTCATGTGCCTGCATATTTTGGGCCTTCTCTCAACTGACGGGGACGGCTTGCATGGAATGACCTGGTGCCGCTGAGCCAGGGACAACTTTGTTTTTGAAAACGTCATGTCCTGTAACAGCTTGTGAAGAACTAAAAACCAAAAGTGGAATGCATCCAGGTGTCAGAAACTCTTCAACATTCCCCAGATGATGATTCTCATCAGACATTACTGTCTCCTCATTCTCTTCCTGTGGCTGGTGCCCATGCCCAAAGGCAGTTCAGGCCAGATTTGCACTTCCAGAATGGATAGCATTCTTCTAAGGACACCCCCCATGAAGGGCAGGGGGCTTGTTTGTCATCCAAGGCAACTGTGATAAGAAATGACAAGGTTACTCCAGTCTGTCCCAGGGATGAGAATGCTGCCACATGAAACAGGGTGCCCAGGTACAGACTCTTATTTAACCTCTCACAAATGTACAGGCATGGCTTTAGTGGGTTTTTATCCCCTGTAAGAGGAGAGCGAACGGAGATGGGTGCCCAAGTTCACTCCAGGAGACTGAGGGATCTTTGGACCTTGTGTTGTTTCCAGCACTCCAGAACATTGAGATTAAATGATACATTTACTGAGATAATTCATTCAAGTTGGTTGCATATAAATGAGCTATTGTGGACTCCATGTGCGAGTTATTATGAGTTCAAGGCCATGTATCTAGATACAAACTAGGATGCCTTTTCTTCTCCCCTAAGAAACAATAGAATGTTCTATGAGAATCAAAGAGCGGTAAGAGCCAGCTCAATGTGGGATAATAAGGAATGTGGAGTAGAAAAGAGAGTTGGAGAGAGGTGTCCGGGAAAAACAAAAATTAGAGATACCAGCAGACGCATTATAGCAGAGCAAGGAGTTGCTGGAAGATGTGGGCTAGGAGCAAAAGACCCCTTCTCCCAGATGCGACTCTAAGAGGTGATGAGGAAAAGGGACTCGATCAGATCAAGTTCGGGAACCACAGGAACTGTACCTATGCTGACCAAAGCTGTCCTCTGCCTCCATGACTACCCAAGAGAGCCCAGTCACTACAGCCCCATGTCCTAATTGCCAGGGTCAGCCCTATGGCTCCAGAAGAACTATCCAAATGAGTGACCATGGTTTCCCATGAGGAGAAGTCACCAAGGGGATCAGAGTGTGCAATCTACTGGCTGCTCCCAAGGCCTCTCGCCAAAGCAGTAAAGGCAGAAAGCAAACAGCTGGCTAGCCCAGGATACCCAGACCAGACACAGGAAGGGTTATTGCATTTAATAGACCAAGTGTTAAAACGTTATTCAGGAGAAATTGGAAGCTTCATACACTGCTGGTGGGAATGCAAAATGATGCAGCCACTGCAGAAAACAGTTTGGTGGTTCATCTAGTTAAACACAGAATGTCTATATGACCTGGCAACTCACTGCTAGGTATATACACAAAAGAAGTGAAAGCAGATGTTCAAACACAAGTTTATGCAGAACATTCACAGCAGCACTATTCATAATAACCAAGAGATGGAAACAGCCAAATGTTCATCAATGAAGAAATTAACAAAATACGGCATATCCCCACAATGGAATATCATTCAGTCATAAGAGGAAATGAAATACTGATACATGCTACAACATAGATGAACCTCAGAACGTTATGCCAAGTGAGAAGCCAGACATAAAAGCCATGTGGTATATGATTTCATTATATTAAATATCCAGAATAAGCAAATCTGCAGAGATAGAATGCTGATTCGTAGTTGCCAGGGGCTACAGAAGGGTGGAAAGATGGGAAGTGACTAGTTGAAGGGTGTGGATATTCTGTTTGACATAATGAAAAAATCCTAGAACTAGAATGTATCTACTGCCACTGAATCAGAGGCTCTGAAATGGTGAAAATGGTAAAAAGAGAACAAACAAGGTTATCTAGCAAATTTCCTCCTTCCTAAGATCACAAATTTTGATTTATTGAAAAGAAACTTGGTATACCACAGATCAGAAGCTAAGTTTCAAACTTTTAGTCATCCTATGATGTCAGAATTGCGCCATCTAGAAACAACATTATGTTTTGACGCTCTGCTCCAGAGAGACTGGTGCCAAAGTAGAATACTATGCAAGCCTTTTCCAAGTCGCTGTCCAGTAAAATCCCTTGCTTTTGCAGAGGGCTTGCCTGACATGAGACTTCCCTTTTCACCCCTTGTCCTCCCTTCTACACTGTGAGGGAAATAGGGCCTAGTTATTTCCTTTCTCCAGAGGAAGAAACTGAGACTTGGGGGTCCTCCTGGGCCAAAGGTCACACAGCCTGCCTCAAGAAAGCAAACTCTGGACTCCATCCAGCACTTCTTCCTCCCCACGTCTTGACCTATCATCTCAAGTCAAAAGCCTCAGAATCCCTGGCAGAGAATCTGAGCCCCAAAGCATGACACTTCTCAGTGGGTTGCCTGAGCTCAGTAGTGACACCAGAGAGACTTGTATTCTTTCTCCAATCAGCCCCTAGGGATGTAGCTGGCCCACCCAAAGGCAGTAGGGCGTGGTGAGAAAATACAACTCAGGGTCTTAAAACCACTACTATTGACTTTTTTTCTTTCTCTAAGAAAAGGCACGTCCTTTAAAAAAAAAATCTCAAGAACCCAAGTACTTTTAGATCGAATCATGTGAAATCTGTGTGTATAAATGTAGTGGGTAGAATTTTGTCCCCCAAAAGGATATACCCAAGTTTTAAATCCAGGTGCCTATGATTATGACCTTATTTGGAAATAGGGTCTTTACAGACATACGTTAACGTGAAGTCATACTGGATTAAGGTGGACCCTAATCCAACAACTCATACTACTATTAAAAGAGGGACATTTGCCAGGCTTGGTGGCTCAGCCTGTAATCCCGCGCCTTTGGGAGGCTGAGGTGAGTGAATTGCCTGAGCCCATGGGTTCGAGACCCGCCTGGGCAGCAAGACCTCATCTCTACAATAAATCAAAAAATCAGCCGGGCGTGGTAGCGCATGCCTATAATTCCAGCTACTTGGAAGGCTGAGGCGGAAGGATCACCGGAGCCCAGCAGGTCGAGGCTGCGGTGGCCAGGGGCGGCCACTGCGCTCCAGTCTGGGCGACAGAGTGAGACTCCAACTCAAAAAAAAAAAAAGAAGGACATTTGTGGCCAGGCCTGGTGGTTCATGCCTGTAATCCCAGTACTTTGGGAGGCCAAGGATAAAGGATTGCTTGAGTCCAGGAGTTCAAGACCAGCCTGAGTAGCATATCTAGACCTCATTTCTATAAATACGTTTTTTAAAAAGATTAACTAAAAACAAAAATTGATTAGGATGGTAAATTTTACATTATGCATATCTTGCTATAATTTTTTCAAATCTCCAACTCCTACCATGTTCTCTGGACTGCCTCCATCGCTGACCTCATGTCCTGTGACCCTCCCACACTCCCTCAGCTTAGCCATTCTGGCCTTCTGGTTGGCACCCTTCTTTCCACCCAGCCTGTTCTTCCTCCAAATATTATCATGACTTTCCCTCTCACTTTCACAGGCCTCTGCTCTAAGAACCCTTCCCTGCTACCTTTTCTAGAATGGCAGCCACTGTCACTTTCTTCCTCTTTGCTGCATCTCCCATACCTGACATATAAGTGTAGTTGTCTGCTTGTGAGGGCAGGGATTTTTGTCTGCTTCGTTTACCACATAGCTCCTGGCACACAGTAGGTGCTCAATAAATGCAGTGTCTGTAGAATGAGCTGCTGAGAGAATAAATGTGAGCCCTACAGTGCAAATCTCACATCAAAAGACAAGTGGGGGATTCCAGGGATCACAAACTACCCTCTAATTGCTCAATAAATCCAACTTCTTCCCAGGACAACAGGATCCTCTCAGATGGCTCAAAAGTTGAGATGGCAAATAATAGAATTGTATATGTAAAATATCAAGAACCCTTAGAGAAAAGAGTTACAAACTGCATAGCAGGTGGTGTAAAGCAAAGTTCAATGTCTGTGGAATGAAGATCTTTAGTACTGGCATGACTTAAAAATTCAAACATAATCTGATTTTTTATGTTTTCCAAGACTGCTATTTTGTGGTCAGGACACCTGGACTGGTGGAGTCAGGACAGCTGAATGACCAGTACCACCCCTCATTTGTATGACCTTGGGGAAGCCACTATCCCTCCCTTGGCCTCCATTTTCTTTCCAGTCCTGTAAAAGGACTAGGTTGGTGTCCCACAGGTCCCTTCCTGCATGAGCATTCTAGCAACTTTAAAACGTAAAGCTGCTAATTGATGAGATTCCCTCTTCACTCTTCCATCAGCTGGCAATGCAATAACGGTAGAAAAACAATCTACCCAGGAGTAAAACCGCAATGATTCATGTCTTGTCAAACCTAAATGTGATGCGGGAGGGGAGGGATTGCCGAAGAATAGGGGGATTTACTCGTTCTTGGAATGAGAAGGAGTTTGACTCAAAACTGCATTATTCACCGCCACATCATTCATCTGACAAGCTGCCGAGTTTTTCATGAGATCGTAAGATGTCATTCTCAGGCATTCAGATGACACTAGAACGACGGAGTGTCATCCTATCAGTAAAAACGGAACCAACTCGGTCTTTAGGAAGGTCAAGAGTGCGTCTTGAGGGAAGGACACAGCGGACGCAGCTGCCGTGAGAGCGGTCGCTGGCGTCGGGGTGGGTGGGCGGTGCCTCCCCGCCTTCCCCACAAGCCCGCCCCGGACTCACCGGCCACGGAGCTAAAGCGGGAAGCAGAGCAGGCCGTCCCGGTCCCACAAGCTCAGAGGCAGGCAGGAGGGCGGCGGGGACTTTCAGTGCGTGGCTGTAGGAAATTTACCAAGTGGAATGGGGAACTCGAAAGAGTTCATGTGCTTTTCCGAAGAAGAGCCTGAAGGCACTTGGGCCGAAAATAAGTGTGTGTGTGTGTGTGTGTGTGTGTGTGTGTGTGTGTGTGTGTGTGTGTGTGTGTGTGTGTGTGTGTGTGTTTTCGTTACGGTAAGCTGTAAAGACAGGGCTGTGGCCTCCCCAATTTCTCCACGCATACTCCCACCCCACCCTATCATTCTTGCATGTCTGAGCGTGTCTGGCAGGGTGTGAGGTGAGCCCTCCAGAAACTGATCTGCAGGCCGCCTGGAGAATCAGAAAAAATCAGAAAGCAGCCTCAGGAGAGTATCAGAAAGGAAGGGAAAGTTAGGCCAACACACTTGGCCACCCCTGGGGGGAAAAAAAACTGCTCCCATCAAAGAGGAGGGGCCATTATATTTACAGTCCATTCTGATCTCTGTGACCAGTGGGATGTAGCCAGAGAAACAGCAAGTGAAATGGAAGGATTTGTTTTCACCCAAAATATAAACAGCTTAGGTGCCAACCACTGCCACTGCTCATCCACCCCACCCCCACTTGTCACTTGTGCAAAGATGGCTCTGTGGCCTCTGTTTTCCAAGAACCTCAGAGGATGTGGTATCACTCTGGCCTTCTGAAAACTCCTTAGCGTTTTGGCACAGTGAGCAAAAGTGGCATTGTCATCTGAGGAAGTGGCAATGACCAGCAGGAAGCAACCTTCATTGAAGGCAAAAATGAGGTGATTTCACACCGTTCTGCAGCTAGCAGAGGCCTCTCTTCTGCTATCCAGCTGAGGGTCACCAGGGCAGAAAAGAAAGACCATGGCAATTCACTGGGTGACAGTGGTTAGGCTATCCTCAGAAACACATATGGGGTAGTCTTTGGGTGTGCCCAGAGATAACTGGAGTTGGACATATTCAAAGACAACCAGGCATCCAAGAAAACACAACACCATGAGTAGAGCCAGCAGACAAAAGAAATAGTCTCTCAAAGGTTCCAATATTTCAATCTTGAGACACAGACTAAGACTAGAATCTAGCTACTATATTCAAAGAAATAATCAACAAATTTGAAAATTTCAGCAAGTACTGGAAACTATTAAAATGTCATAAATTACAGTGGCTCACAACTGTAATCCCAGCACTTTGGGAGACTGAGGTGGGAGGATTGCTTGATCCCAGGAGTTCGAGACCAGCCTGGACAACATAGCAAGACCTCATCTCTATAAAATCAGAAAACTAGACAAGCGTGGTGGCACATACCTGTCGTCCCAGCTACCTGGGAGGCTGAGGTGGAAGGATCACCTGAGCCCATGAGTTAGAGGCTGTGGTGAACTGTGATTGTGCCACTGCACTCCAGCCTGGACAACAGAGTGAGATTCCCGACTCAAAAAAAAATTTTTTAATTAAAAATAAAATGTAAAAAGCCACACAGTTGATATAAAAAAAGAACTCAAACTCAAAAGAACTTCTAGATATGAAAAGTACAATAAAGATTAAAACCCAAATAAATGAGTTTAACCACACCTTGAAGAGATAATTTGTAGACCTAAATTAAAGCAGAAGAAACTATTGAGATTCCAGTACGAGAAGACAGAAAAATTAAAAAGACAGCAAGAGAGGTAATAGACTTAGAGCACACAGTGAGTAGACCTAATATGCATTTAATTAAAGCATCAGAGGAAGTAAAAAGAGGAAAAGCACAGAAAAAAATTTAATATATAATGATGAAGGAAGGGAAGGAGGGAAAGACAGAGAGAGGAAGAAACACTTTTTTTTGGGGGGGTTGGAATCTCACTCTGTCGCCCAGACTGGAGTGCAGTGGCCGCTCCCGGCCACCGCAGCCTCGACCTGCTGGGCTCCGGCGATCCTTCCGAGTAGCTGGAACTACAGGCGCGCGCTACCACGCCCGGCTGATTTTTTGATTTATTGTAGAGATGAGGTCTCGCTGCCCCGGCGGGTCTCGAACCCGCGGGCTCAGGCAATCCACTCACCTCAGCCTCCCAAAGGCGCGGGATTACAGGCTGAGCCACCGAGCCCGGCTGGAAGAAACACTTTTTAAACAGCCTAGGGGAAAAAAGAGAGATCACATTTAAAGAAGCCAAAGATAGTCAACTGACTTTTTAAAAGCTACAGTGGGCCAGGCTCAGTGGCTCAGCCTGTAATCCCAGCACTTTGGGAGACTGAGGCGAGTGGATTGCCTGAGCCCGCGGGTTCGAGACTCCGTCTCTACTATAAATCAAAAATTAGTCGCGCGCGCCTGTAGTTCCAGCTACTTGGAAGGCCGGGGTGGAAAGATCATCGGATCCCAGCAGGTTGACGTAGGGGTGGCCATGAGTGTGCCACTGCACTCTAGCCTGGGCGACAAAGTGAGACTCCAACTCAAAAAAAAAGCCACAATGGAAGCCAGAAGACTGTGCAGTAATGTCTTCCACTGGCCATGGCAAATATCCTTCAAAAATAAAGTTGAAATGTAGACATTTGGGGCAAGAAAAACACACCACACACACACACACACACACACACACACACACACACACACACACACACACCCAAGAGCTCTGTGGCCTCTGTTTTCCAAGAACCTCAGAAGATGTTAAGTCACTCTTGCCTTCTGAAAACCCCTTAGTGCTTTGTCACAGTAAGAATGGCATTGTAATCTGAGGAAATGACAATGACCAGCAGGAGGCAACGCTCATTAAAGGCAAAAATGAGGTGATTTCACGCAGTTCTGCATATAGTTCTGACCCTCTGCTCTCTGGCTGAGAGTCACCAGGACAGAAGAGAAAGAGCATGGCAGCAGATTATCATCTAAAAGGAAAAGGAAATAACCCCAGATGGAAGATTAGAAGTGTAGGAAGGAATGAGAATTAAAGCAATGGTAAATATCTTCATGGGAACAAGTGACTGAATTGTCATCTGATGAGAAGCATATTGGGAACTATCTAAGTTTACTCCACGGCACACAAGAAATCAACTTTGAGGAGCTGTGGACTGACCTCCAAGAGAGCAGATAACAGTCATACTCCAGAGTCACTGAGGCTGAGCCCCACCACGTAAGGCCCATGCAGTGAGCAGCCAGGAGGGGCATGCTATAGCCAGTGAGATTCAGAGAAAGCAAACTGGGTTTCCAAATACAGGCCAGAAATGAAAAGTCACAAGGACACTGCAATTGTAGGCATTGGTTTGCAACAAAGCTGATTCTCTCATGATACTACCTAGTGAGCCCCAGGGTGAAAAACTACAAGGATCTGTTTATTTAGCCTTGGTGAAAAATCACCTAGTGTCCCTACTATTCAATGAAAAAAACTACACCCAAATTTTTTACAAAACATCTACAAGGTCATTCAAGAGAGAGAAGGTGCTGGCTTAGAGCAGGGTGGCAGCAGGACACAGGGAATGGAGTGGGTCCATGTTTTGGGAAGAAACAAAGCTCAGCTACAAATGGACGGATAGGAAATCTAAGGGCAGAAGGGTCAAGGATATTCAAAAACTCTAACTTGAGGGACAGGAGTGCCTTTTAATGAGATGCAAAACACATAGGAAAAAAGCACTTATAATTTTTTTTTAGACAGGAGTAGGGAGAATGCAGATTCAAGATTTCTGTTTCAGACTTTTAAATTGGCGATGCCCAGCCTGGGCAACATAGCAAGACCTCATCTCTACAAAAAAATAAAATAATTAGCTGGGCATGGTGGTGCACACCTGTAGTCCCAACTACTGGGAAGGCTGAGGCGGAAGGATTGCCTGAGCCCAGGAGATCGAGGTTGCAGTGAATCATAATCGTGCTACTACATTCCATCCTGGAGAACAGAGTGAGACCTTGACTCAATAGCAATAATATAATAATAATAATAATAAATTGATGATGCTTGTGAGACATTCGAGTGGAGACCCACAGTTCACAGCTGGAGCTAAGAGACGGGGTCTAGGCTATGATATAAATGTTGGAATTATTAGCACATTATAGACAGTACTTAAAGTCACAGATTTGGTTGAGATCATCTAATAAGAATGTGTATAAGTATTTCTAAAATATAGATAAGTAAAAAGAAGAAAATAAAAACCATCTATAATCTATCAACAGAGACATCATTTACAAATAGGTGTTTAGACCTTCCAGAAGTATATTTTAATTATCCATATATAAGTATATTCTCATATGGCAGTATAATGTTAATACTACAACAGTGGTCCTCCTACCCATGGCTTTCTTATACCCCTTGGCCTTCTATTCTCTCTCACCCTTAGAGGTAGCAGGCAAGCCATTCGATGCTCACTGCCTCAGGAAAGGAATGTGATCACAGAATATCTTCTAGTTTGAGATTCCAAGGACCAAGATCAACCCTAAATGATGGATTTGGAAGAACACTCAGTGACCAAGTTTCTCAGTCTGGGTAAATTTCCCCTAGAACAGGAGTGGAGAAAAGACCAAAGAGAAGCAGTGAGCCCTGCCATGCTAGTCAACTCCAGGGAGAAGAACCTTCCCCCAACTCCACCGCATCCCAGGGCAATTGCTGGGCAGACCTCCTTGTGGAATCTGCTAGCAAGGGCTTCCCAGGCCTCTTTGCCCAGGTAGCACCCAAGGAAGGGGCCCAGATCCCAGGGGAGGATAAACAGCTGCATCCTCAGGGAGGGGCCTGGGCCACCACTGTGGGCATAGGCAGTGGCAGAGACCTGAGGTCGAAAGTGTAACACCAGGAACTGTGTGGGACACTAGCGCTAACGTTCTGCTCAGAGTTTCCAGCAGGGAAATCATTCCTTGGCGACCTGTGTGAACCAATGACCGTGGACGTCAGTGAGAACCCAATGGACCCCCATATGTCTTGACACCTCAAAACCCCTTAAAGCATGTCTATAACCCCTAGGGGAAACATGGGACCTCTAAAACGACATTGGGAAATGGGGACTCCCAATAGGAGGTAAATTCAGCCAGAGAAGAATCAAGTTACACTTCTTGTGATACATAAACTAATGGAGGTGGGTTTTGCAGGGAGGTTGGGGATCTTGATGTTACACCTCAGTCAACTCCCTGAGTTACTAGAGGAGTCAAACTACATAAGTCCTCTTACAGTTCCTCAAAGGCAAAGAAAGCTGTTACAGATTTGAGGCAGTGATACCTCAAATCACTCCCTTAAAGAGTCCAAAAGTGCATCCATTAGGCTCAAGCAATTAAACAAATGAGAAATGCAACAGGCCACTGGGATATGAATTCACAGGCACATCTGAGCAAGAGCCCAACAGTCATTTTTCCTGTTGCGACTGGATTTGGGAACACTTGGAGTTCCTTGGGAAAGCCCCTATCTTGGCCTGGCCCCTTCTCTGGCTCTGCCTGGCAGGAGCCACCTTCAGAGACCATGGGCTGTGGGTTCACTCCCCCTGGCTTCCCCCATGAAATTCCCAACTCCTCTGAGTACGGGCAGTTCTTCCCCAGAGGCCAGAGGGCAGGCAAGGATTCCAGGGAAGTGGCCGCACACTCTGATTCCAACATCCCCACCCTACCCCTGCCCCTGAGCAGGGATGCTGGGGAGGAATCTCCTTCCCCAGGATGATAAGATTTTGTGAACGAGAGGGATTAAGTTAAGATTAATAACCTGCTGGGCACGTGATCATACTTTTCTTCATGAAAACAAAGGACATTTGTGTGTTTTGTCTTCCTTTGTAACATCATAACTGTTTGGTGAACAACCAGATCAAGGAAAAAGATACTTGCTGCTGTTGCTAGGGCTGAGGCCCCAAATGCATGAAGATTTTTGACCAGGGACTTCAGCCTGCCACATTCTAACATTTTGGGGTAACTAGGCACTATCAGATCTCTAAGTGGTCAAAATAATTTCCCCACATGGGAAATCCCCATCATGCTCAAAGTGAAGTTGTCTTCCCCAACTCTGGTCCCCTCCCCGAGCATCACCACTGTCAGGAGCATCCAGGTAGCTTTTATTTTTAGAGACAGGTTCTTACTATGTTTCCCAGGCCGGGTTCAGATCCTGGGCTCAAGCAATCCTCCCACCTCAGTCTCCCAAGTAGGTGAGGACTACAGATGCGCAATACCATGCCTGACTCAGATCCCTTTTCGGAAGTATCTTCCATTTTGCTCCGAACCTTGATCTGGCAGTCAGTCTTTGGCCAGGATCACAGCACCTGAAGCCACCTTGGCCCCTGAACAGGCCCAGTCACATCAGTCCTGGCTCTGTCATTTTTCATTGTGTCCGTCAGGACAGAGACTAACCAATGGGACCAGCCTTTTCCAGACTCAGTGACATTTGTTGATTTCCACTGTGTACATTTTCCCAAATTTTACCTCTTGTTATTTTTGTGTCCTATAGGACAGGAATGAATAGCCCTACTTAATAGATGAATGTGGTAGGCAGAATAATGGTCCCCAAAGATGTCCACAACCTAATCCCTGGGATCTGTGAATGTTTCCTTCCATGGCAAAAGAGATCTTGCAGATGCAATTCAGACCAAGATCTTAAGATGAAGATGTTGTTCTGAATTATCAGGGTGGGCTCTAGATGTAACCATGAATGTTCTCATGAGAAGGAGAACAGCAGGAAGTCTTGACAGGAAAGAAAGCAATGGGAAACTGTGCTAGACTGCTAGCTTTGCAGATGGAGGAAGGGGCCAACAATCAAGAAATGTAAAGAATGTGGCATTAGGAGTTAGAAAAGGCAAGAAAATGGGCTCTCCCCAAAGGGATCTTGGCCCTGCCAAAATCTTAATTTTAGCCCAGTAAATCGATTTTGGACTTCTGACCTCCAGAATGCTAAGAGAATGAATGTGTGTTGCTTTAAGTCAACAAGTTTGTGATCATTTGTTACAGAGGTAATAGAAAACTAATAAAATGAGTAAACAGAGTAGTTTAATGATTTGCTTCAAATCACCTAGCAGGTAAGTGGAGCTGAAATTCACACTCTGGCCTCGGCATTCTAAGCCTAATATTCTTTGTACTTCTGAGACTCTGTAGCAATTCAAGGTGTAATCATTGGAAAACAGATAAATTAAATATCATGTGTGCAAGTATTGTGTATGTGTGTGTGTATGAGTATGTTAGAAAGAGGAAGGAGAAGTGTGAGAAAGAAAATGTGTCATTGAATTATATTTATCTCTCAAACTATCCAGTGGAAAATTGAGAAGCACCAAATATAAATTTTAAAAAGATGTCACGGCTGAGCACAGTGGCTCACGCCTGTAATCCCAGCACTTTGGGAGGTCAAGGCAAGAGGATTGCTTGAGCCCAGCAGTTTGAGATCAGCCTGGGCAGCATAGTGAGACCTCTGCTCTACAAAAAAGCCAAAAAATTAGCCAGACATGGTGGTACATGCCTGTAGTTCCAGCTACTTGGGAGGCTGAGGCAGAAGGATCACCTGAGCCCAGGAAGTCGTGAGCCATGAGTGTGCTAATTCATACTCTAGCCTAGGTGACAGAGTGAGAGTCCAACTCCAGAAAAAAAAAAAGTCATTGATCTCGGTTTTGTGCCTCTGTTTCCTCTAGTCACATTATGGCTGGTCTTCATGTTGCAATATCGAGGGATCATCTTGTCCTGTCCTTGTGTCCACCTGAAGTTGTAGCCTTACAGAAAGTTTTGAAAGAAACAAAGATACTGTTCCTGTGAGCCCTATTAAATATCAGAAAGTGAATAGAAATAGATACAATCAGGGCTCAGGTCCTGAAGGCCAAAGATGAGTGGCTGCATTTCCTAAAGGAGACCTAGGATAAAAGCATCACTAAGGGACACTGGTCACTTGATACCAGAGCCCAGCCTTAAGACCTTGCTTACTTAGCATGTTGAATTTCTCTTTCATATTTAGCTCCTCCAAAAACACTGGAATGGTAAACTGGGAAGGTATCTCATGTTTAAAATTTAACAAGTAATCTAAGGCCCAGAGAAGTCACAGGTGACTCAGACGCATTGATTACATACACAATCTGATGGGCCATCATTACTTGAAGGGGTAAGGGAACCTCTTACTTAAAGTTCTCCATGGAAGAACTACAAGCATCTGTCCCTTTATCATCTTCTGAGAAAGCAATTTATCATGAAATTCTGTCACCAAGCTATTCAGTGCTTTTTTACATATAAAAACTCCACTATACCCTTGTCCCTTTGATATAAAAATTGTGATCTCACTTAACTTTAATAACCTATCTGTTTACTTATAAATACATATCTGGTTAATTACAGCTTGAATATGATGACATAGTATTATCTGAGAAGCCACAACACATTTCGTATCCTTGGTCAGAAATAGAAAAATAAAAACCCAACACCTCTAGCCAGAAGATGACAGCATGTCAAAGCTCAATGTGATGGAGGTTTCATTTCTATTTTGGGCAGCTTTAACTTACTAGGCAAGCATATCACCTAACAAACACTAGGAAATATAAGTTGGAAAGTTCCATCAAGTTGATTCAGTTCCCTCATTCTTTCCCAAGGCTCTCCCCCAAAACTCTGAAATCTCCTTATCAGCTCTTATAAGAACAGCAGAGGGAAACAAGCATTTTCTAAGCCCTTAATCTAACTCCTACCTAACTTCCCTCGCCGCCACTGCTTAGACTTCCTGTTTCTTTAACTCAGTCTTCACCTCTGGTTTAAAAGCCACCAGTGCCACTGTTGTTGCCAGGACTTTTCTCTAGCTGGGACCCCAGCCTGCTGTTTAAATTAGGAGACATGGATGAGGAACTGTTGGAAACCCTCATCAAAGTAGAAGATTCTTGGTGGCCAGGTAGCTATCTTCCACCTAGACAGGGCTCTGCCAACGCCATTGCTCAGCACACCATGGCATAGTGACAAGGTATGCTGGTGATATCTTTCCTTGAGGCTTGTACCTTGCACTTGGCAAGTCCTCACAGATGCCAACCCCATGCCGGACAAGAAGGCAGAAGTTTAAATAACAGGGTAGAAGAAATCTGGAGCCATCATAACTCTAATTCCCTGAACCAGGGAACTTTGATCAAGGGAAACATGCTTATTTTGTCAATAATATCTACCAGCAGGAAATTCTGAGACCATGGAAGCACTGGAAATCCCCACAGGCAAATGGATCAACCCCTTACTTTAGACATGCATGGTTTCTCTTCACAGTGGAGAGTGTGATGACCTCAGGCATCGTCTTCTACAACCGCATC
The DNA here is from genome assembly GCA_027257055.1 of Cephalopachus bancanus. Lineage (NCBI taxonomy): Eukaryota > Metazoa > Chordata > Mammalia > Primates > Tarsiidae > Cephalopachus > Cephalopachus bancanus. The sequence continues at coordinate 468,951 of JAPVLO010000260.1, read as the reverse complement.
TATATTGTCACCTTTCTGTTTTGAATTATCCTCTTGGGAAACTGTTCAAATTTTGAGGAGCTGAAAATTCACACTATCTTAAATCCAACTAATGCCAAGATTCCCCGGTTTACTTTGAGGAATTCACTGAACTGATGGTGAGTTGTTTAAAAATCTGCAGACAGCCCAGGCTCAGTGGCTCTACCTGTAATCCCAGCACTTTGGAAGGCCGAGACGAGTAGATTGCCTTAGCCTGTGGGTTCGAGACCAGTCCGGGAAACTTGGCAAGACTCATCTCTACAATAAATCAAAAGTTAGCCGAGCATGGTAGTGCATGCTGTAGTTCCAGCTACTTGGAAAGTTGAGGCAGAGGGATCACCAGAGCCCAGCAGGTCGATGCTGGGGTGGCCATGAGTGTGCCACTGCACTCCAGCCTGGGCGACAGAGTGAGACACCAGCTCAAAAAAAATAAAATAAAATAATATTCTGCAGATATTCTATTAGGTCTAATTCAACAAATAGTCACCAAGTAACTACTGTAGCCAGGCTCTGCTGAGGTAGGAGTCTATGGATTGTCTCGAGCCTCATGGAGCTCCCAATCCAGCAGAGAAGACAAAGTTAAGTAGTAATGAACTTTGCAAAGTGCACTATAAGTTGCAAGAAAATTAAGCTAGTCTAGAGGACCCACTGCAGCAAATTGAAGCCAAAAAGAGAACCAAAGAAAATACAGGAAATGTGCCTGAAAAAAATAATAATAATAGCATGGTGGCCACACACAATGGTGATCAAATTTTTTTCTCAAGTTCCAATGAAACATCCATTCATTTTTATTTTGTGAGATTGAAGCTGTAATAGCTGGGTGTACAAAGAATTTCCTGTAGATTAATATGAAGCTGGAAAGAGTTGATAGACTTCAGCAGCGATGTGGACTATTAATCCAAGCCAGTCATTCATTAACCCTCAGGAAGTTTTCTGTGCCAAAGTCATTATTATTATTATAAACGAAACCCCAAGCCCCAAATGGGTGTATGGCTACTTTTCTCTCCAGGATGCTAAGTGTATGAGTCAGCCAGGGAGTCTGAATCATTTCCTAAATTCCCTTCTGGCTTGTGGGAGTTGGGCTTTGTACAATGCACTTGCTGCTGAGGGAATCCAGCAAAGAGCCCTTTTAAAAGGTAACTATCGCTCTCGCCTTTTCTACGAGATTCTGAGTGGCTATGGCAGGCTGCTCTTTGTCCCTCAATATTTATTTTTCTATCCTTCTGTCACATAAATTTAGCTGGCAGCATTACCGCCTAGGCTAAAGACCACATTTCCCAGCATCTCTTGCAGTAGGTATAGTCATGTGACTAGGCGAAGTTAGCAGAAGTGATGAGGGTCACATCTTGATCTTGCCCTGAAAGAATCGGTTGATTAATTGACCCTGCCCCCCAATCCCTTTCCTCCCTCCTTTCCACTGCTGGAAGGAGATAACAAGAACTGGGGCAGTCTCCTTGGACAGAGAAATGAAAAGCACGTGTTAATGATGCAGAGTTGACCCGGCAATTCTGAACTGCTGACCTCTAGACTGTTACAGAAAACAGATCACCCCTGTCTTGGTAAGTCACTGTATTTTGGAGTCTCTGTTACAGCAGCTAAGCCTGTATTCCTGCAAATATGGTACCTCCCAAGCAAGCCCTGTGACCCCTGTTCAGAGTCCTGTCCACAGATTAAATTATACGCTGATGCTTTTATTCTGAGCATATATAATGTGAACGGAATGGGTTTTCTATATTATCTCATGTAATTCTCCCAACAGCACTATGTAGTTGGTATTACTGCTGTCCCATTTTAAAGATAAAGAAACTGAGTCCCAAACATATCAAAAAACTTGCCCAATTTCCCATAAGCAAGATGGGATCTGAACTCGGCAGTATAACTTTTTGTGGTCTATTCCCTGTGCTGTGTCTCCCCTATAAATATAAACATCCCCTTTGGGGACCAGGTAAACATGTACCCTGGGTTAAACTAGTCCAGAAAAGAGCCTAACTTCTTCTAAGTGTGGATATAGCCCATATATCTTGCTTTTCTAAAGGCAACATTGATCACTCTCAGAAGCTCTGCTGGTCGTTCAATAGTTCAGCAGTTCCACATTGATTGAATTCCTCTTGTGTTGCAGGCATTGAGTTTGATGCTGGGGACATAAAAATGGATAACACATGGCTCTGAGTCTCAAGGAACCTGCCGCCTAATGGAAAAAAAGAGAGACTTAAATGGATGATTTTAGCATAATAAATGTGGCAAGGGACAAGACAGAGGAATACATAGGGTATCACTGTAGCTTGTCACATTGTGCTTTTCCAAGGCTTCCCAAGGGGTAAAGAATTAGCCAGTTGACACTTGAAGAGGCAAGTAAATAAAAGAAACTCTACTGAGCGTGTGCCATTTGGCAATACATATTATTGTATTAATCCTTACCATAAAATTAAGAGGGGTGAAATTTTATCCCCATTTTACAAATGGAGAAAGTGAGGCCAACAAGATGTAAGTCATGTTCCCAAGTATCTACACTCCACAGCAGAGGAAGGGTTGAAATCTAAGCTTGTCTGACTCCAGAGTTCACATTCTACCTACTGTTCCCAAAATAAGAAAGAAGTTGATCCTTGGGCTGAGAAATTTTTCTTCCCTCAAGCCTTTTGACTAGAACATAAAACACATGTAATTATGGAAACAGCTAAGAGAAAAGGCTTGTTTTTTTACAAAATGATGTTTTGTATATCAGTCTCAAAGGAAAAATGTCTCTCATCAGCATGAAGAGAAAAGCAAGATCACAGGCGATTGCTGTCTCGTTTTTCCTGTTTTGATAGAAAGCTGCTTCTCCTCCAAGCTGATGGTATTGGTTCTGGGGGCGCTGAGTCACAGTGCCTGCCTCCCTTGAGGCCTGGCAAATCAGAGTCTCCCATCCCTCTGCCAGCTGGAAGGCCCAAGGGAGGGGCATGTGTCCAGGGAAAGGTAAACCCTGGGCTCATTAACCATTTGACATGTCACTGCTTGGAGAAAAGAGAAGAGCCCTTTGCCCCTCTGGGCATCAAGCCAGAGAGATCTAAAGGTGAGGCGGTGTGTTCAATCATAAAAGCAGTCGATCAATTAATCAATTCCCCTGTTGTCCTAAGCTGGCCTGGGTTAATTTCTTTTATTTGCCAACTAAACCATCCTATTATGGTAGGGAAAATCTGAGTGCAAAAAGCAAGCTCACAATGTAATTTCAATACTTACATTCCTGAGTACAGTGGTTCATATCTGTAATCCCATCACTTTGGGAAGCCAAAGCAGGCGGATGGCTTGAGCCCAGGAGTTTGAGACCAGCCTAGGCAACATAGCAAGACATTGTCTCTATTACTTAAAAATTTTTAGAGAAGCTTTTTTAACTAACATTCCTTATATTTTTTCTGACTTTATATGTCATATTTAATATTATCTCTTATTGTATATTTATTTTAATTAATAGTATTATGATATAGTATTATAATAAATAGTTACATTCAATTTCATTATATAGTTACTTTATATTTTATACATAAATATGTAGTATATATGTAAAATGTTAGGTCAAAGATCTTGCTGGGGCCTCCAAAAATGTTAGGTTAAAAATATATCCCAGCGGGGTCTCCAAAATTAGGTCAGACCTGCCGGGGTGGGGTTGGGCGATCCAGTACCACATAAAAGATGCAAAGAATTGTACAGAAGTTAGAGTAGAAAATATAGTTTATTTAGAAAGTAAGCTAGAGGACGGGTGCAGTGGCTCAGTCTGTAATACCAGCACTTTGGGAGGCCGAGGCAAGAGGATTTCCTGACCCGGGGGTTCAAAACCAGCCTGGGCAATTTGGTAAGAACTCATCACTACAATAAATCACAAAAAGTAGCCGGGCATGGTGGCATACATCTGAAGTTCCAGCTACTTGGAAGGCTGAGGAGGAAAGATTGCCTAAGCCCAGTAGGTCGAGGCTGCGGTGGCTGTGAGCGTGCCACTGCACTCCAGCCTGGGTGACAAGAGTGAGACTCCTACTCAAAAAAAAAAAAAAAGAAAGAAAGAAAAAAGTAAGCTAGAGACAGAGTTAGAGAAAGAGAGATTGATTCATCTCCGCAAAGTAGTGGTGGGGGCCAAAGCCAAGAAACATGGCGGCCACAACTCAAAGAGCCATGTGGACACACTGGAGTTTAACAAAGCAATGGCCAGTGGCTAGAGAGAATGAGGAGATTCACCTCTCCAAGTTAGGAGAGGGGCCAAGAGCCTAGGAAACATGGCAACCATAGCTCAAAGAGCCACGTGGACACATCAGAGTTTAACAAAGCAATGGACAATAGTTACTCAAGGTGAATGGTTTTAAACATTCCCTTGATGGGGCAGGTTGTTGAGGCGATTGGGTGGTAGTCTGCTCCATGTCATCACAGAGGGGACAGGCAAGCACAGGTACTGATGTCAGATGATGGACAGCAGGCAGATGGGTGTGTCAGTCACATGACTGCTGCCACATTGATGGGGTCTGTGTCATGAAGATCATGAAGAACTGATTTGGTTAACTTGTTTACAAAACAACCTGGGGAGGGTGTTATAAAGCAGTGATCAATGGCTACCTCTGAAAAACCAGTTCTGTCCTTGGCTAGTGGATTAGAGAGTAAATTAAAGTGCTAGAAAAATATAACAAAGCTAAGCAATGTTAAAATGACTGCTCATTGGCTGTATTGACTCCATGTAATGTCCTTTCATAAAATATATGTAATTTTATATATAGAATACCATATCTTTATATTTGTGTATTTATTATATTTATCAAATATTATATTTGTGTATATTTATTATTTTAACATTTAGCCTTTGTAAGTTCTGAGAATTTCAGGTACCCCACACCCCACCATTTTCAAATGAAACCACAAGAACAAACGCTAAGGTCAAATATTTGGAATCACCATCTTTTTACGTGGCTCCTATACCAGTGGCTTTTCATGTGCTTCATAACTAAGGTGTGGTCCCCATTTTTATCTTGTGAGTTGAAGAGAATGAAGATGGTGACTTCTGATTTAATCCCCAGTCCCATCCCTAGGAGATGTCAGCTGTGCATACTGAAGAGTTGTTAAAGTTATGCTTCCACCTGAATTGCCATCTTTGTCTAATAAGACTCATCCAATGATCAGCTACTTTCATGTTTTCTTTTTTATAAAAGATATTCTCTAAATGGATTTCTCCAGCATTTCACGGCTTTCTAGACTCTTTGACCGAAAGCGGGACTATTTTTCCATTCCTATACTTTGGGCCTGTCCCAAGTGTAGGCAGATTTGGAAGCACTTACATGGGGGCTTCAAGGCTTCAGGGTCTCTGCCTCACTCCAGTGCCTCAACATCTACTTCCTGAGGTCTAAAAGTCCCTCTCCATGAGCACTGTCTCTCACTCTCACTCCTCAGTGAGAGATGACTTGAAAAGGCAATTCCGCATGACACACTGGGAGCGGTGACACACAGATAAATCCACAATAAGAAATAAATAGCTGGCCGGGCTCAGTGGCTCAGCCTCTAATCCCAGCGCTTTGGGAGGCTGAGGTGAATGGATTGCCTGAACCCTCAGGTTCGAGACCCGCCTGGGCAACTTGGCGAGACCTCATCTCTACAATAAATCAAAAATTAGCCAGGCGTGGTAGCGCGCACCTGTAGTTCCAGCTACTTGGAAGGCTGAGGCGGAAGGATCGTCGGAGCCCAGCAGGTCGAGGCTGCGGAGGCCGGGAGCGGCCACTGCACTCCAGTGTGGACGACAGAGTGAGACTCCAACAGAAAGAAAGAAAAGAAAGAAAAGAAAGAAAAGAAAGAAAGAAAAGAAAAGAAAGAAAAGAAGGAAAGAAAGAAAGAAAGAAAGAAAGAAAAGAAAAGAAAGAAAAGAAAGAAGGAAAGAAGGAAAGAAAGAAAGAAAAGAAAAGAAAGAAAGAAAGAAAGAAAGAAAGAAGAAAGAAAGAAAGAAAGAAAAGAAAAAAAGAAAGAAAGAAAGAAAGAAAAGAAAAAAAGAAAAGAAAAAAAGAAAGAAAAAAAGGAAGAAAAGAAGGAAAGAAAGAAAGAAAGAAAGAAAGAAAAAAGAAGAAAGAAAGAAAGAAAGAAAGAAAGAAAGAAAAATAGCGAGAGTCAATTCTTTCTAATTCTGCAAGAGAAAAGGGTGAAGTGAGAAAAGGTGAGCAGAGACTGCCGAGCCAAGACTGCCGGAGAGAGAAGCAGCTTACAAACAGGGAACAATCCTGAAGGAAGAAACTGAGTACAGGAGCTGCCCCCTCCCCACCCCCAACTCAGTCTGGCTGGCGACAGGGCACAGTCCTGGCTGTGGCCTTCACTAGCCACAGGACCTCAGGCGATGACTTAACTTCCCAGTCTCCTGGAAGTGGGGCCAGTCATACCTACATCACAGGATATTGCATTCTTTAAATACCTCAAGTCTGTGAAGTGCTCAGCATAATGATTGAGGCTCACTATCAGGGTACAAAAATCTTACTCTTAAGGGTGTCAGGTAAATATTTGCTGAATGAAAGTGAATGAATGAGTTAATGAATAAGTGAATGAATAATTAGCTCTCCTTCATTCATTCAACCAATCAGCAACCACTTATCTCACACCTGCTTTGCAAGCCACCACATTCAACATTAATTCAACAAATTACTCATTGAGGGTCTATTATGTGCCTGGAACTCAGAATACGCTATCTAACTTTCAGACACTGAGGCAGAAGGATCACTTGAACCCAGTAGGTCGAGGCTGCGGTAAACTGTAACCGCGCCACTGCCCTCCAGCCTAGGTGATAGAGTGAGACCCTGACGCAAAAACAAGCAAAAAAGAGGTGTCAACCTAAATAACAATAGAGAGAGACAGACTCACCAAAGAAAGTGTTTATTTGGGAATAGCAGGGGATTGTGAATCAGCTATGTGTACAATGATGGATCATCAGCATATGAGGGAGGACACCCAAAAAACTGAAATTTATTTATAAAAAATTATGTATTTATTCTTACATGTTTAAACTACAGTCACCTTCACAGTACTCTCCATTGGAGTCAATACACCTATCAAGATGCTTTCTCCACTGCAAAACAGTTTTTGAACCATCCATTTCGATGCCTTTCAGTGCTTCTGCCATTTTTTGTTTCACATCTTCCACATCCTCAAAATATTATCCTTTGAGGATTTATTTCATACAGGGAAATTTTTTTTTAAGTCACTTAGGGGGAGATCGGGCAAATAGGGATGGAGGGACATGGGAGTCATGCTGTTTGGGGTCAAAAACTGCTGAGTACTCAGCACAATGTTGGCAGGTGCACTGGTAAATCACTCATCATGACATGGCAAACACATTGAAATAATCTCCAAAAAAAATGTACTGAAGCTCTCACAACAACACTGGCTGGTACACTGGCACAGATGGATTCCTAGAAGACTTACCTAGCAGGGGATGCCGATACTACAAGGCGCCTGCTTCCAAAAAATAATTTTGGCTTTTTTGCCCTCCCCCTGAATCCAAAGAGGTTGGGAATAAAGAAAGGTTTTATTTTTTTTATTTTTTTGAGTTGGAGTCTCACTCGGTCATCCAGACTGGAGCCTCAACCTGCTGGGCTCCGGCAATCCTTCCGCCTCAGCCTTCCGAGTAGCCGGAATTACAGGCATGCGCTACCACGCCCGGCTGATTTTTTGATTTATTGTAGAGATGAGGTCTCGCTGCCCAGGCGGGTCTCAAACCCGTGGGCTCAGGCAATCCACTCACCTCAGCCTCCCAAAGGCACGGGATTACAGGCTGAGCCACCAAGCCCGGCTTAAAGAAAGCTTTTAAAGACAAAATAGGGATGTGCACATAAGCTGTTTTGAAACAAAGACCACTGATTACAGGGGCTTATTGCAGGACTTGTTGGTTTCTCATTGGTGAAGGCAGCTGTTACTGGGCGATGTCCTTGAACAAATGGTTATCTGGAATCTTACTTTTTTGGGGAGTTCTTTGCATCATGCCCATCACAGCATATGTGCAGGGATTTCTTGTGCTGAGTCCTTTTGCAGGCATGAATATGTGTGGGGCCTCCTCGCTACATTTTGTTAGGATTTGACATTAGTGACTACATTCTGATATTGACAGCTTCTGCAGAAGACCTTCAGTCCACCTGGAGAGATAAGACACACATAGAAGCTTTCTTACAGTACTGGGTGGTACTGTTAAAAAGAGCAGGAAAAAGCCGGGCTCAGTGGCTCAGCCTGTAATCCCGCGCCTTTGGGAGGCTGAGGTGAGTGGCTTGCCTGAGTCTGAGGGTTCAAGACCCGCCTGGGCAGCGAGACCTCATCTCTACAATAAATCAAAAAATCAGCCGGTCGTGGTAGCGCATGCCTGTAATTCCAGCTACTTGGAAGGCTGAGGCGAAAGGATCGCTGGAGCCCAGCAGGTGGCCGGGAGCGGCCACTGCACTCCAGTCTGGGCGACAGAGTGAGACTCCGACTCAAAAAAAAAAAAAGAAAAAGCCAGGCTCGGTGGCTCAGCCTGTAATCCCGCGCCTTTGGAAGGCTGAGGTGAGTGGATTGCCTGAACCCGCAGGTTCGAGACCCGCCTGGGCAGGCGAGACCTCATCTCTACAATAAATCAAAAAAAATCAGCCGGGCATGGTAGCACACGGCTGTAATTCCGGCAACTCGGAAGGCTGAGGCGAAAGGATCGCTGGAGCCCAGCAGGTTGAGGCTGCGGTGCCCGGGAGCGGCCACTGCACTCCAGTCTGGGCGACAGAGTGAGACTCCAACTCAAAAAAAAAAAAAAAAAAAAAGAGCAGGAAAGAGGCAAAGACTAAGGGAGTTTAGAGGACACCAAAAATTGGACTCACATTGTAGGGAGTGGTGAGGACCAGGCGTGAGAAATGAGGACAGGTTGACCAAGGAGAAGTGACAAGAAGAGCTGAAATAGAAGCTGAGCTCAGTGGACCCCAGGCCTTCTCACTGAATCCATTTGTCCATTCTACCTCTGGAATACCTTCCCAGTAAACCTGTTTCTCTCCAACTGTTGCCAGGACCACCACAGACAACCTCCCTTACACTCTTCTTCCCTCTTGAGGATTTATTTCACAGGAGAACTTGGTCTTAGAATGGGTATCACATCCCACCACCTCCTTGCTTAAAACCCCACTCCAGCTTCCTACAGAACTCCTGAAAACTTACTATTCTGAGAAAAAGGAGGCATAGAAGTGAATGCTACTCTCCCCATGTGTTAAGCTAAAGATCCAAGAACATGAACACTCACCAATACAGCTAAGAACTAAGAAAAACAAACTTATTAATAAAGAGAAAATGTCTGGAGGGAACCTAAGAAAGAAGACAGCAACTAAAAAGAGTTTCTAATCTGCGAAGAGATAGTGGCCTAAGGTTCACCCCAGTGGAATTTGACCTTCTTTCAGTTAGGGTAAGTTTTAGGATTCCCATCATGCATTTGGGTACTTGCCATGCAAATGAAGCAGTTCTGATTGGTTGATGTTTGACCTTGATCGTAAGCCACTCATGGGCCAGCCCAAGATTTGTAAAGTGATTGACAAGGGTTTTGTTTCTTTAATAACAACAGTTGATTGCTATTTGTTACAGAACAAACAGCAAATGTCTTACAGCTGGCTATTCAGCTTTTACAATTCATGTCGTTATCTCATTCTGAGATTTCCTTCCTCAATATAATTTACCCAATTTACCCAATTGATGCTGGCCTAATTAGACCTCATGTTCCTCCACATTCTCAAGATTCTTTTGGCCAAAATCTACAGCAGTAAATACATTTTATGCCCACACACAGAAACAATACTTACCCTAGCTACACACAGTTCAACTTTTAAAAAAATTCTAGTCTAATCTATTCTTTTCCATTCTATTACATTTCAAACCATTCTATCCTATTGTATATCATTTCATTCCGGTATTTTTAAATGCTGGTCGTAATAACTCAATGGATTTCACCACCCACAAATGGGTTGCAATCTCCATTTTGTTAGTAAGAAAAGGCAAGGAAGTAAGATGACATCCACTATACTTTGGAAACAACAGGTTAATCAGTCTGGCTAATAATGACCAGTATTTATTGAATAATCCCTATGTGCCAGTATCATGCCATTACCTACTTAGAATATTACATGTATTCCTGAAACTAAACCCTTAGGGTTAGGTAGTGCTATATTTATTTTACAGTTGAAGCCATCTGAGCTTTAATGAAGTTAAAGTTCTTTGGCCATGCTCACCAGGTAGGAAGTAGAAATAAAATTCAGGCAGCCTGATTCCAAATCCTAAGCTCTGACCTCACACCAGTCTAGTTATATAAGGGACTAGAGGAAAATAAGATGGGACAGTCAGATCAGGGACAAGCTTCTTAAAATTTTATAAGCCCTTTTAAAGGGTATTGATTTTTTTCCTTATATTTTTAGTTGATATGAAATAGTTGTACACATTTATGGGATACAGAGAGATATTTTGATGCATGTGTACAATGTGTAATGATCAAATCAGGGTAATTAGCTTATCCATCACCTTAAACATTTATCATTTCTTTGTGTTGTGGACATTCAAAATCCTCTCTAGCTTTTTTTGTTTTTTAAGTTTGAGTCTTACTTTGTTGCCCAGTCCGGAGTGCAGTGGCTCAATTATGGCTCACCGCAGCCTCAACCTCCTGGACTAGGGCAATCTTTCTGTCTCAGCCTCCCAAGTAGCTGAGATTATAGGCACCTGTCACCACCCTTGGCTAATCTTTGTAATTTTTTTGTAGAGACAAAGTCTCACTATAAGACCCAGGCTGGTTGTGAACTCCTAGCCTCAAGTGATCCTCCTGCCTCAGCATCTCAAAGAGTTGGGATTACCAGGAGTAAGCCAACGTGCCCAGCCTGGATCTTTTTTAAATCCAATATGACTATCTGTTTTTTGGTTTTTTGGTTTTTTTTTTAGTTGGAGTCTCACTCTGTCGCCCAGACTGGAGTGCAGTGGCCGCTCCCGGCCACTGCAGCCTCGACCCGCTGGGCTCCAGCGATCCTTCCGCCTCAGCCTTCCAAGTAGCCGGAATTATAGGCATGCGCTACCATGCCCGGCTGATTTTTTGATTTATTGTAGAGATGAGGTCTTGCCAAGTTGCCCAGGCGGGTCTCAAACCCGTGGGCTCAGGCAATCCGCTCACCTCGGCCTCCCAAAACACTGGGATTACAGGCTGAGCCACCGAGCCCGGCCGACTATCTGTTTTTTAAGAGGTGGGTTTAAACTGGGCTCGGTGGCTCAGCCTGTAATCCCAGCACTTTGAGAGGCCGAGGTGAGTGGATTGCCTGAGCCCGCGGGTTCGAGACCCACCTAGCCAACTTGGCGAGACCTCATCTCTACAATAAAATCAAAAATTAACTGGGCATAGTAGCGCGCGCCTGTAGTTCCAGCTACTCGGAAGGCTGAGGCGGAAGGATTGCCAGAGCCCAGCAGGTCAAGGCTGCGGTGGCCGGGAGCAGCCACTGCACTCCAGTCTGGGTGACAGAGTGAGATTCCAACTCAAAAAAAAGAGGTAGGCTTAGATAATCTACATTTAATGTAATTATTGGTATGGTTGGGTTTAGGTCTATATTGTATTATTTGTTTTCTGTTTGTTTTGTGTGTGTGTTTTTGGTTTTGGATTTTGTTGTTGTTGTTATTGTTGTTTTGTTTGGCTCTGTTCCCTCATTCCTGCCTTCTTTTGAATTATTTGAATGGTTTTTAGAATGCCATTTTAATGTATCTGTTAGCTCTTTTGGCTATATTTCTTTCTTTTTTAGTGATTTTTCTAGAGATTTAATATGCATTCCCAGCCTTTCACAATCTACTTCAAATTAGGATTTTACCACTTCACAGCAAAATATAGAAGGCTTACAAACATACATTCTATTACTCTCCCCTCCCCCCTTTATGCTATAGTTGTTATATATATTTACCCCACTAATGTTATAATTTTTGCTTTTGACAGTCATACATATTTAAAGAACTTAGGAGAAAAATAAGGCTATTGTATTTACCCAGATATTTACCAATTCTGCTGTTCTTCTTTCATTCCTAAAGTTCTCAGTTTCCCTCTTGTATCATTTGCCTTCAGCCTATAGAACTCCCTTTGGCATTCATCTTAGAGAAGGTCAAATGTCAAAAAAATTATCTTTCTTAATCTGAGAATGTCTTTATTTTACCATCTTTCCTGAAAGATATGTTTTCCTGAATATATAGAATTATTATTATTATTATTATTTTTTTGAGTCGGGGTCTCACTCTGTCACCCAGGTGGGAGTGCAGTGGCACCATGATGGCTCACTGCAGCCTCAACCTCCTGGACTCAGGCAATCCTTCTACCTCAGCATCCCAAGTAGCTGGGACTACAGGTACACACCATCATGCCCAGTTAATTTTTTTTTTGGTAGAGACGAGTTCTTGCTATGTTGCCTAGGCTGCTGGTCTCACACTCCTGCATTCCATCCACTTTGGCCTCCCAAAGTGCTGGAATTATAGGCATGAGCCATCACACTTGGCCTAATATAGAATTCTTTAAGCATTTTAGAGATGTTGTTCTACTGTCTCCTGGTCTTCATAGTTTCTGGTGAGAAATCTTCAGTCATATGAACCATTGTTCCCCTATACACAATGTGCTACTTATCTCTGGATGCTCTCAAGACTTTTCCATTATATCTTGTTTTCAACAGGTTATGATGTGTCTGGACATGATTTTCTTTTAGTTTATTCTGCTTGATATTTGCTGAGCTTCTTGAATCTGTAAGTCTGTTTTTCACCAAATTTAGGACATTTTTAGTAATTAATGCTTCCATTCTTTTTTCTGTTCCAACCTCTTCCCTCTCTCCTTCTGATGCTCCAAGAACAAAAATGTCAGACCTTTTGATCTTGTTCTACAAAACACTGAGATTCCATTAAATTTTTTCCCAGTCGTTTTGCTGTCTGTCCTTTAGACCAGATAATTTTTATTGATCTGTCTTCAAGTTCACTGATTCCTCTGCCATCTTCATTCTGCTATTGAATTCATCCAATGCCTTTTGTATTTAAGATATTGGAATTTTTATTTCCAAAAGTTACATTGTGTTCTTTTATAATAGTTTCCATTTCTCCACTGAACACTTTTTTATTTCATTTTAGAGTATTTATCTTTACCTTATGAGTCTGCTTATAAGACCTACTTCAGGTGGTCGGCAGTGAAGAAACATGGCAGCTCCTATGCTACTACCCAGTCGTACTCCCTGCTGTTCCGCAGGACTTCCACTTTCGCCCTCACCATCGCCGTGGGTGCCCTGTTCTTCGAGCGTGCTTTCGATCAAGGATGGACGCCATCTACGAGCACATCAACGAGGGGAAGCTGTGGAAACACATCAAGCACAAGTATGAGAACAAGGAATATAGTTTTTTGGAGGACTCATCCAGGCCAAAAGAACCAGGTCTACCCACCAGCTATTTGCCCACAGTTGGGGCCTCAGCTTGAGGATGATGCTCGAGTGACTCTTCATGGACCACCTTTTGCAGTTGGCGAGAAGCAACTTCACCCAACAAACAGACTCAACTTCTGCTGTATTTGAAGTATGTTTAGTCAGGGTCATCAGCAAATAAATGTAAATTGCCCTTGAAAAAAAAAAGACCTACTTTAAAGTATTTGTCTGATAATTTCAACGCTTGGGCCATCTCAGAATTAGCATCATTGATTACCTTTCCTTTGAGAAATGGTCACATATTCCTGGTTCTTTATGTATCAAGTAAGTTTGGATCGTATACTGTACATTTGTAACCTTATCCTGTGAAACTGGAGATCCTGCTTTTAAAACCTCTGGAGGCACTTTGGGAGGCCGAGGTGAGACGATTGCCTGAGCTCAGGGGTTCAAGACCAGCCTGGACAACTTGGCGAGATCTCATCTCTACAATAAATCAAAAAATTAACCAGGCATGGTGGCTTGTGCCTGTGGTTTCGCTATATGGAAGGCTGAGGTGGAAGGATCACTGAGCCCAGCAGGTCAAGGCTGCAGTGGCCGTGAGAATGTCACTGCACCCCATCTTGGGTGACAGAGTGAGTCTCTGACTCATAGAAGAAAAACAAAAAAACTCTGGAGAATATTAGTTTCATTTTGTTTAGCAGGCTATCAGCCCAGTTGGGTTCAGATCACAAGTTCTGTCTTGCCTTCTGTGTGCAGGTTTCCAGTGTCAGGTCAGTTGTCAAAGCCATCACAGTATACTGCTTTAGGTATATAAATATCCAGTACATGGTCAAATTCTATTCATAGTCTATATTTCCCTAGGAAGGAATTTTGAGTACGACATTATACATATAATAGTCATGCAAGCCTGTTGCATTGCAAATATTCCCTAATCTTACTAATTTTGTCTTTTTAGTTTATCTATTACTATGAAAGTTATGTTTAAAAAATCTTTCACTATGAGTGTGGGTTTGTCAATCTTTCCTTCTAATTATGTAAGTTTTTGCTACACATATTTTAAGGTGATCTTGTGAGGTGCAGTAGAAGTGAATGTATCTTTAATAAACTGTTCCTTTTATCATATGTAGTGACTATTTTTCTCAGTAGCACTTTTATACTTAAAATCTATTTTGTCTGATATTGTTGTAGCTAATCTAGATTTCTTTTGAGTAGTATTCTCCTGGCATATATTTTTAACCTTTCTGTTTCACTCTCATATACAAGACACATGCTGGAGTGCGTGTGTGTATGTGTGTGTGTGTGTTTGACTTATTCTAACAGTCTCTTCTTTTAACTGAATGATGTATTCTATTTAGAGCTATTATGATTACTCAAATGTTTAGATTTATTACTATTATCTCGGTTTACATTTCCTACTTAATTTGCCTTTGCTGTGTTTATTTTCTCTTTCTCCTCTTATTGAATTATTTGAGTTGTATTGATTTCCCATTTTTTATTCTACACTACAAATGTATTTTTAAAAATTTCTACTAAGGCTTGCTGGACTATTTCATGTTTAGATTTAAGCCTTTACTTAATTCTAAAAATTTCTCACCATTATTATTTTGAGTATTGCTTCTTCCTTATTATCTATCTTCTTACCTTCTGGAAATCCCATTACATTAAAACTTATTCTTTCCTACTTGTCTCTTAATCTCTCTTTCATATTTTCCATCTCTTAAGCTCTAAATTGCTTTCTATGAAATTTCCTCTGCCCTACCTTTCAGTTGCCTAATTCTCCTTCGCTGTCTGTAATCTGTCCATTGAATTTTTAATTTCAATGACTATATATTTTTCATTTATATATTTTCATGTGTATTAACATTATTAGATTTTTTTCAAATATGTCTCCTTTTTAATGATGTCTTGTTTATATTATTATATATTATATTATTTATATTACTATTATATTTTTATTTATATACTTCCAATTCTTTCTAAATCTTTAATCATTTTAAATATGTTTATTTAATAGTCTTTTTGATAGTTCTATTATCTTACGTTCTTTTTTTTTTTTTGAGTTGGAGTCTCACTCTGTTGCCCAGGCTGAAGTGTGGTAGCATACTGACAGTCACTGAAGCCTCAATCTGCTGGGCTCAGGTGATCCTTCTGCCTCAGCCTTCCAAGTGGCTGGAACTACAGGTACACACCACCATGCCTGGATAATTTTTTGAGTTATTGTAGAGATGAGGTCTTGCCAAGTTGCCCAGGCTGGTCTCGAACCTGTGAGCTCAGGCAATCCTCTCACCTCAGCCTCCCAAAGTGCTGAGATTATAGGCATGAGCAACCATGCCTGGCCTATCTTCAGTTCTTAAAACAACCTGTGTTATAGACTGAATGTTTGTGTCCCTCCAAATTTTATATGTTGAAGTCTTAAACCCCAATGTTATGATATTTGAAAACACAGGGCCTTTGGAAGGTAATTAGGGCTATATGAAGTCCTGAAGGTGGGGCCTTCATGATAGGATTAAGGTCCTTGTAAGAAGAAACACCAGAGAATTCGCTTGCTCTATGTTTCCCTACACATGCACAAAGAAGAAGTCATGTGAGTGTGGCCACCTACAAGTCAGGCTCCGGAGCCTTCACTAGGAACCAAACTGACTGGCACCTTGAGTTTAAACAGCTTCCAGAATTGTGAGAAATAAATTCTGTTGTTTAAGTTATCCACGCTATGGTGTTTTCTTATGGCAGCCTGAGCTAACTTATGCACAGTAGCATCAAACATTAAAAACCTAGATTTTAATGTAATAGAAGTTGTATAAGAGCTCTACTATTCAATATTGAAAGATTCAATATTATAAAGATATAAACTCTCTGCAGTCTGACACATCTAGAGTTTCAGCATAGCTCTAACAAAAATCCCAGCAGGTATATTGTGGGTGTACATGGAAATTGACAAGCTAATTCCAAACTTTACATAAAAATGATCAAGAAGAACCAAGACAATTTCAAAGGAAAAGCACAAAGTTGAAGGACTTAATCTATTTGATATCAAGACTCATTATAAAGCTAAGTAATGGTCTATAGTATAATAATGTCACAAAGGTAAAAAATAAACCAAAGGGACACGGTAGCTCAGCCTGTAATCCCAGCACTTTGAGAGGCCAAGGCAAGTGGATTGCCTGAGCCGGTGGGTTTGAGACTTACCCGGGCAACTTGGCGAGACCTCATCTCTACAATAAATCAAAAATTAGCCGGGCGTGGAGGTGTGTGCCTGTAGTTCCAGCTACTTGGAAGGCTGAAGCAGAAGGATTGTCAGAGCCCAACAGGTCGAGGCTGCAGTGGCCAGGAGCACGCCACTGCACTCCAGTCTGGGCGACAGAGTGAGACTCCAACTCAAAAAATAAAGAAAGAAAGAAACCAAAAGAACAGAATACAGAAACTGACCAACACAGATGTGGTCATTCAATCTTTGGCAAAGGTGATAATGTAGTACAATGGGGGAAAGAACATTATTTTCAAAAATGGTATTAGATATTTAAATGTAAAAAAATTAATATCAACCTTTAACTACTAAAAAAAAAAAGCTATATAAGCTGAACACAGTGGCACATGCCTGTAATCCCAGTGACTCAGGAGGCAGGAGGATTGCTTGAGACCAAGAGTTTGAGGTTGCAGTGAGCTATGATTGCCTCACTGCATGCCAGCCTGAATGACAGAGACCCCTATCTCTAAAAAAAGAATTTTTTTTAATTTTTAAAAAATCTAGCCGGGCTCGGTGGCTCAGCCTGTAATCTCACGCTTTGGGAGGCTGAGGTGAATAGATTGCCTGAGCTCTCAGGTTCGAGACCCACCCGGGCAACTTGGCGAGACCTCATCTCTACAATAAAATTAAAAAATCAGCCGGGCATGGTAGCGCATGCTTATAATTCCGGCTACTGGAAGGCTGAGGCGGAAGGATTGCTGGAGCCCAGCAGGTCGAGGCTGCGGTGGCCAGGAGCGGCCACTGCACTCCAGTCTGGATGACAGAGTGAGACTCCAACTAAAAAAAAAATCTAATATACAAAAAATGACTTCCAGATGGACTATAGGTCTAAATTTGAACAATAAAAAAAGAAAGCTTTTAAAAGAAATTATAGGAAAGTATCTTTATTACTTTGGATTAAGCAAACATTTTCTAAGTAGGTCATACTAAGTAATAACAGTAAGGAAAAAGTCAGTTCATTGAGCTTTAATAAAATCAAGGACATCTGCTCATCAAAAAATATCATTAAGAGAGTGAAAAGGCAAGCTAAAGAGTGGAAAAAGATATTTCCAAGGTATTTATCTGACAAGGATTTAAATTTCAAATATATAAACAACTATAAATAAATAAGAAAAGGAGAGATAACATAATAGAAAAATTAGCAAAAAGTTTGAACAGACACTTCACAAAAATATACACCAAATTGCCACAATACTTGTGAAGATGTGCATGTTCTCATTAGTCATTATGGAAACACAAATCCAACCAGAGTGATTAACAGGGGTCTGGGGAAAACACAATATAAAATGTTGGGGAGGATGTGAAGCAACTGAAATGCTCATACGCTGTTATTTAAAATTGACAATCACTTTGAAAAAGTGTTTAGCAGTATTCTCCAAATCTGAGTTTACACATACCTAGATCCAATAATTTTTCTCTTAAATATTTGTCCAACAGAAGTTCAGCTGAAATTTACATACTAGAATGTTCTAAGCAGCACTATTCACAATATCTAAAAACCGGGAGCCACACAAATGTCCTGGATGGACTTTCAGACCCAAGTGCCTAGATTACCAAAACCAGCCTATACATTCCCCACCCCTGCCCCCAAGGGATGCTACCATATCAGCCATGTGCTTGATGCTCTGACTTTCATTTTCCCCTTTATTTGGCCCTTGAAGATTTCCTTTCTTTCTTATGAGCTCAGTTTTGCACTGAAAAGGCTGTATGTGATTGTTCATTCAGAATATAAGGCGGTTTTGCAGTAGAAGTGTTACCAGCTGACGTAATTCATAATATGTCCCATCATCTTTGCATGTTTCCACCTAGATGTGAAGATTCTGCCTGGCACTGTTTTTGCAGACTAAAGAAAATGTTCCATTGTAAAAGCAGCAGAGAGAGCTGAAAGGAAAAGAGAAAATACTTTCACTTAACAACCAAAGGGTCAGAGGAGCATGGTTGGGGGAGTATCTCTTCCCCTATTTGTCTGTGGTATCCCACAGTCCATATCCCACCAGAAATCCAATGTCCTGCCTAGCAAGAGATCAACTTTCTGGCTGTTCTAGGGCCCTTTTCTGCTCCCATGGGGTTGGCAACTAATTCTGGAGCCTCCCAGCCCCCAACTGAGTAGCTTTTCACTTCTGTCAGGTCCTAGGATTGCTCTGAGCAGAGCTGGGATACAGGCTGCCAGGTTCCACTGATTGAGATGTGCAGAAAGGATGGGTCTCAAAAAGTCACTTCCACCTTCTGCCCTGCCCCGGGATCTTGTATGGATGCCCCTTCGAGGTCATCCTTATTTAATAGAGTTTAATAACTGGATGCAGCTTGTACTTCTTGTGTCCTAATTGTCAAACAGTCATGAGGCCATGCTCCAGACCCATTGAGGTTCAAAGGGGTTACGTGGCTTACTCCAAATGACACAGCTAAGAGATAAAGCCAGGACTGAAATCCAGCAAGTCTGACTGAGATCCTTGACCACTGTTCCAGTCTTGAGTATTTTACTACTGAAACCAGACTCTAATTCATCTCTAGTGCATGTCATGTCCCCCATCTGGAGGACTCCTTTCCACCCTTCATGATTTGGTGCCTCAATGTATCCTTCTGTGGGGACAGGGCTGGAAGAGAGGTTCCCAGGGAGCCTTTCTTGCAGGATCTCCAAGAGCCCCTCCTCAGTTCTCTCTTCTTGGCCACCAGTGTGTCCTTCTCCCATCCCTTATAGCTGAGATCTTCTGCATGCACTGGTCCCTGTCTTCTTCAAATTCACTTTGCCCATCAACCAGTGAGTATTCTCCCAGCTCTGGCCCAGAGCAAACCAAGACCGATCTCCTTGTCCTTCCTCTCATGCTCCCAAGAAGGAGTGGCATGCCCAAATGGACCATAAGCACATGGCTGCCTCAGCCTAGAGTCAAGAGGTATCCACTTAGCTTCTCCTTCGCTGGAAACACCAGACCAGGAATACCCAGTTTCCTTTAGGAGGAGTGATTTCTCTGACAGGCAATGATATGCACTCTGCAGGCACCAACCAGCTACAGTATTTGTGGTTTAAAACTCAGAATAAGAAATTTACATTCTCAGTTGGGGTGATAGCTCATGTCTGTAATCCCAGTGCTTTGAGAGGCCAAGATGGGAGGATCATTTGAGGTTGGAAATTCAAAATCAGTCTGGGCAACATAGCGAGACCCTGTCTCTATAAATACATAAATAGAAAGTCATCTTCAAGTAAGGCATACCACATCTTTCCCCTATAAGAGCTCATCCTTGATTGGACATTAGATGTATTAATAGTTCTTGTTTAACAGCTCAGAGCAGCGCTAGCACAAAGCATGACAGATGTCAAAGGCAAACCTAGCAGAGTCATTCTCCTGGGCTCCTGTGGCACACCCTTCAGCTTGGCAAGGTCTCAAATCAAATTCCAGGTCTTGACTACCACCAAAACCCTGCGGTCAGCCAAGGATTCTGCCGGATGACCTTGTTTAGTTGTTTAAGAAAGGACATGTGTCCACTTGGCCCCAGAGCCAAGGGATAATTTTAAGAAAGGAGAGCAACATATACCACAATGGACACAGAAGAAACACCACTGGGCCATGAGTCTGAAAAGAGTGTTTAAAACCCAACCCTATTACCGAACCTCAACTCTGCATAGTCTTTGGCAATCCCACAGGGAGAGTGGGAGAATTCCTTGTTGGGAGTAACCAGGTGACATCTTTTTAAATTTTTTTTTTTTTGAGTCAAAGTCTCACTCTGTTGCCCAGGCCGGAGAGCAGTGGTACATCACAGCTACCTCAGCCTCAACCTCCTGGGTTCAGGTGATCCTTTTGCCTCAGCCTTCCAAGTAGCTGGAACTACAGGTGCTCACCACCAAGCCAGGCTAATTTTTTAGTTAGTGTAGAGATGAGGTCCCGCCAAGTTGCCCAAACTGACCTTGAACCCCTGGGCTCAGGCAATTCTCTCACCTCTGCCTCCCAAAGTGCTAGGATTACAGGCCTGAGCTACCACACCCAGCCCCCAGATGACATCTTTTTATTTTGTTTTATTTTATTTTATTTTGAGGTGGAGTCTCACTCTGTCACCCAGGCTGGAGTGCAATGGCATACTCACGGCCACCCCAGCGTCAACCTGCTGGGCTTCGGCAATCCTTCCGCCTCAACCTTCCAAGTTGCCGGAACTACAGGCACGTGCTACCATACCCAGCTCATTTTTTTATTTATTGTAGAGATGAGGTCTCTCCAAGTTGCCTCGGTTGATCTCAAACCCACGGGCTCAGGCAATCCACTTGCCTCAGCCTCCCAAAGTGCTGGGATTATAGGCTGAGCCACTGAGCCTGGCCCAGATGACAACTTAAATGCCCTTTCAACTGGGATTCAGCCATGATTCATTCAATCTTTGTAATATCTGCCATTGAATAAATACCATAGGCCAGCCATAGTGAAGCATTATCACCCTTGGGCATCCCAACAACCTTGTAAGACTGTTCTTTTGAGCGTCCTTTTCAGAAATGGAGACGGTAACTTTGCAATACGTAAGAGCAGGTTGTGGGGAGAGAAGGGCTTTGGGTCCAGGTTTGTCTAACTCTAAGGCTGCCTCTGGCAATTTACCAGCTCACAAAGCCTGCTGCCTCTCGACAGGAAGTAAAAGGCACAGTTAGACAGTTCCCTGGGGCAGACCTGCCCAGAATATGGGCACTTCCGAAGCAAAACTACCACAACGGCAGCCCTTGTAAACAGTAGGCTCCAACCATTAACCACAGAGCAGTCTAACCTCTAGAAATAGGCTCCCTTTTGTCCACACAACCCTATTCACAAACAAAAACTCCATCACCCAAGAGACCACCGAACAAAGGCACCAAGAGATATAGACAGAACAGGGCATCAATTAGATGCTGTACGGGGAGCAGGGAAAAAAACGATTTCAAGGCAGAGCACACCAGGATATATTAGAAAGGAATATTTGACATGCAGGCTTTTAAATTATGTCTACACTCCTTATGTGAGGAGTGTACACAAATGAGTCTGTATTTTCAACGACGTCACATGCACTGCCTTGCAACCAAAAACAATATTTGTGCTCCATGTGCTGTACTGGGCTGTTTTATGCGCAGAATCACCTGGCACAGCTCCTGTCCCCGAGATGCAAATTAACATTCTCATGGGGGTGGGGGAAGTGTTGGAGGGGAGGCACGAGGGGAGGAGAGCAAGTCTGCTCTGCAGGCCACACTCAGGCGCTGACATTGCTGGGCATGATGGATGCTGCCAGCGCTGTTGCTTAGCAACCCAATACCCTTCAAGAAAATCCAGCAGCCTCGCTGGCTTGCAGAAGCAGGCAGGGCTGGTTCAGCATGGCATTGGGCATGGAAAGATAATAATGGGTTTTTTCCAGTTATTAATAAGCATTCTTCCTGATTTCCCATAAAGACCAATATGCCTGAGAGGACCCAGAGACCTACACTGAACTGGAGCTGGAAAAAGCCCAGGGTTTTTAAATTGCCTCCCAATGGGCTTCAGAGAGTAGTGGAATTTTACTGGCTGGTCCCATGACGCTCCTTCAAGCCCAAGCCCTCACCCGCAACATGCAGATCACGGCATGACTCACCAGCATACCTTCAGATAGTTGTTTGTCAGCCCCATCATGAGTCATGGGTTTTTCTTCAGCTTTCTTTTTTTCCTCAAAACTGAAACACTTGACATTTTCAAATAGGGTTGGGGGACGGTTTTTCATTTTTTTAAAGACATTCCGTGGCTTTGTGTGCAAGTGTGGGGGTGTATGGGAAGAGGTGAGTAATGGCTGCATGAACAGGTAAACAGGAGTGAGGTTCTCCAACGCCACCGGTAGCCTGGAAAGTCATCAGAGTCCGGGGAAGCTGTCATTTGTGTTGTGGAGGAATGAGAACACCCTTGGTCTATCTATCCATGAGAGACAAGGCGCTGGCTGGCATTCTGTCCTCCATCCCTCCATCCCTGTAGCCTAACGCTCCCTCCATCCCCCAAACAAAGAAGTCGGCTTTGATTTGTGCAATGTGATAACAGTACCACACAAAGCTTTACAAAGAATTCTGCAGGAGTTACAGAAACAAAGAAAACTGGGATGCAAAATGAGACAAGAGACATGAAATTGCCACACAGAAATTATGCAGGACCAGACAGTTGCAGGTCCCTGGGTTTTGGTTCTGATTCTAACATAAATTGGCTGGATGATGAACTTAGCTTATTTGCAAGACCCAGCACGAGTCTTATTCCCTCCATGAAGCCCTCAGCCTTTCAGATTTATTAACTTAGCACAGTCTTTGTGTGTGAGCCCCTCAAAATCAGGCACTGTTTTCTAAATCTCTGTATCGTATCAATCCAGCATCGAACTGGATATATCAAAGATGCTCAATGCATCCGGCTTGTTTGGAGAAATAGAGAAATGAAAATTAATTAGCTGAATCCAATTAACCTTTCGGAATCCTTATTTCTTCCTGTGCTTAACAAGAATATGCCCTGTCAACTCACAAGAAAGTCATGAGGATTTAGGGGTTGATGCTATTGAAGGCATTTTGAATGTTACACAATACCATGCTGTTCTAAAGCATTACTAGAAAAGAAAAGGTAGGCCAGGTGCAATGGCTCATGCCTGTAATCTCCGAACTTTGGCTGACAGAGGTGGTAGGATTGCCTGAGGCCAGGAGTTCAAAACCAGTCTGGGCAACACAGGGAGACTGCTCTCTGTGAAAAAAAAAAAAGAGGGGGAGGGGGATAGTAATTATCATCAGGGTCCCCAAACCCAAAGTGAGGACCAATTCTATTCTTAGGTAAATTAGGGGAGGGGAAAGTTCAAACTGATAAAATAGTTCCCCTATCAGATTGGGATCATGCCTGAAATTTCCACAATATTTGCTGCTTTGGATTAAGACATTGAAGATCCGTGTAAAAATGTAAACAACCGCCAGGAGCAGTGGCTCACACCTGAAATCCCAGCTCTTTGGGAGGCAGAGGCGAGAGGATTGTCTGAGCCCAGGGGTTCGAGGCCAGCCTGGGCAACTTGACAAGATCTCGTCTCTACAATAAATTGAAAAAAAAATAATTAGCCAAGCATGGTGGCACACACCTGTCATTCCAGCTACTTAGAAGGCTGAGGCAGAAGGATCGTCCAAGTCCAAGCCCGGCAGGTCGAGGCTGGGGTGGCCATGAGTGTGCCACTGCACTCCAACCTGGGCAACAGAGTGAGACTCCAACTCCAAAAATGTAAATAACTTCTCAAAGCAGCAACTTATTAATTCATTATTAACCTCGAGTGCATTAGTTAAATGTATTAAATCCACTTCCAAAGTATAAAAGACCTAGGGATTGAGACATGAAATAGATACTAATTTTTATCATTTTTATTATAGAAATGTCCAATGTGTAAAGAACTAGAGGTAATTACATAATCAACCCCTATGTTCTCATTGGTCAGCTTCAATTATCATTCTATGACCAGTCCTGCTGTATTTAACTTCACCCCACAAGCACATTGAATTATTTTGAAACAAATTCAAAACCTCACAGTATTTCATCCACGCATATTTCAGAATAAAACTCTAAAACAGCCAGGCTCAGTGGCTCAGCCTGTAATCCCGCACCTTGGGACGCTGAGGTGAGTGGATTGCCTAAGCCCGCGGGTTCGAGACCCGCCTGGGCAACTTGGCAAGACCTCATCTCTACAATAAATCAAAAAATCATCCGGGTGTGGTAGTGCATGCCTATAATTCTGGCTACTTGGAAGGCTGAGGCGGAAGGATCGCCGGAGCCCAGCAGGTCAAGTCTGTGGTAGCCAGGAGCGGCCACTGCACTCCAGTATGGACAACAGAGTGAGACTCCAACTCAAAAAAAAAAAAAAAACCCTAAAACATAAAGACTTAAAAAGATTGTAAAATTTTGTTAGAGACAGAGACTCCCTATGTTGCTCAGGCTGGTCTCAAACTCCTGGCCTCAAGTAATCTTCCCATGTAGCTAAGATTACAGGTGTGAGCCAGGGCACTCAGCTAAACATATAAAGACTTTTTTAAAACATAACAACAATGTCAGCATCACACCTCAAAAACAACAATAATTTCTTAATATTGTTAAATATCTGGTCAGTAATCAGTGTTCAAATTTCCGTGATAAAATAGGGAATTCAAGGTTTTTTTTTAATTAATGTATTTTTGTTTTGTTTTGTTTTGTTTTGTTTGAGTTGGATTCTCACTCTGTCGCCCAGACTGGAGTGCAGTGGCCGTTCCCGGCCACCGCAGCCTCGACCTGCTGGGCTCCGGCGATCCTTCTGCCTCAACCTTCCAAGTAGCTGGACCCACAGGCGCACGCTACCACACCCGGCTAATTTTTTTGATTTATTATAGAGATGAGGTCTCACCAAGTTGCCCAGGCAGGACTCGAACCCATGGGCTCAGGCAATCCACTCACCTCAGCTTCCCAAGGCGCGGGATTACAGGCTGAGCCACCGAGCCTGGCTAATTAATGTACTTTTAAAAGAGGTGTTAGTTTGCAGCAAAATAGAGCAGAAAGAACAGTTCCCATTATCTCCTGGCCTCACATATGCACAACCTCTCCTACTCTGAACACCCCATCACTAGAGCAGTACACTTGTTACAATCAATGAACCTAAACTGACGCATCATCATTTAAAGTCCATAGTTTACACTGGGTTTCATTCTTGGTGTTGTACATTCTATGGGTTTGGACAAATGTATACTAACATGTAATCACCATTATAGAATCACACAGAATAGTTTTATTTCCCTAAAAGGCCTCTGTGCTCTACCTGTTTATCTTACCTTCCCCACAGCCCCTGGAAACCATTGATCTCCGCCATCTTGACTTTTCCAAAATGTCATATAGTTGAAATCATACAGTATTTAACCTTTTCTCATTGGCTTCTTTCACTTAGTAATATGCATCGAAGTTTCTCTCATGTCCTTTCATGACTTGATAGCTCATTTCCTCATAGTACTGAATATTATTCCATTTTTCTGGATGTACCATAGTTTGTTTATTCATTCACCTACTGAAGGATATTTTGGTTGCTCCCGAGTTTTGACAACTATGAATAAAGCTGCCCTAAACATCCGTGCGTAGGTTTCTGTGGGGACATAAGTTTTCAATTCATTTGGGTAAATATCAAGGAGTGCAGTTGCTGAATCATATGGTAAGAGCATGTTTAATTTTGTAAGAAACTGTCACACTGTCTTCCAAAGTGGCTGCACCATTTTGCATTCCGACCAGCAATGCATAAGTTCCTATTGCTCCACATCTTTGTCAGC
Source organism: Cephalopachus bancanus (assembly GCA_027257055.1). Taxonomy (NCBI): domain Eukaryota; kingdom Metazoa; phylum Chordata; class Mammalia; order Primates; family Tarsiidae; genus Cephalopachus; species Cephalopachus bancanus. The sequence continues at coordinate 443,051 of JAPVLO010000260.1, read as the reverse complement.
ATTTGATGTTGTCAATGCTTTGGATTTTGACCATTCTAGTCGGTGTGTAGTTGTCATATATATTTGCAATTTTCTAACAACATATGATGTTGAACATCTTTTCATATACTTACCATTTGTATATCTTCTTTGGTGAGATGTCTATTCAGGTCTTTTACTCATCGTTAAATCAGACTGCTCGTTTTTTTCTTACTGTTGAGTTTTAACAGTTAAGTTTTGAGGTAAAAGTGATTAGAGCCGGGCTCGGTTTCTCAGCCTGTAATCCCGCGCCTTGGGAGGCTGAGGTGAGTGGATTGCCTGAGCCCACAGGTTCGAGACCCACCTGGGCAACTTGGCGAGACCTCATCTCTACAATAAATCAAAAAATTAGCCGGGCGTGGTAGCGCGCACCTGTAGTTCCAGCTACTTGGAAGGCTGAGGTGGAAGGATCGCCGGAGCCCAGCAGGTTGAGGCTGCGGTGGCCGGGAGCGGCCACTGAACTCCAGTCTGGGCGACAGAGTGAGACTCCAACTCAAAAAAAGAAAAAGTGGTTAGATTCAGAACACAGCAGGAGCTGGTCCTAGGAGTATACCCAGGGGAAGACGGGATGTGAATTTCACCTATCTCATTGTTTTGTTTTCCAGCTTCACAATAGTCAAGAGCAATCCATGCATGAGGAAGGACATAAATGTGAAAGACAAAATATGAATGACTCTTTCTATCAGCCAATGACACTCTCCAGCTTCTCCTAGCTGTTATAAAAATAATAAAGAGCTGAGTTTTCTTAGCCTGGCAGTAGTAGAACTTGCTTATCTAATCCCGTTGTCAACTGCACCTGATCATAGATAAACCAGACATACTTGTCTTAGCCTCAGTTTTCTTGTAAAATGGAAGTCATAATAAGACCTACCTCATAGGGCTCCTAAGATAATTAAAGAAGATTATGTATGTAAAGCACTTAGAAAAAGCTCTTAGCACGGTACATTCACAATGAACATGAACTATTGTACTGTTATCCCCAGACTCCTTGGAAACCAAAGTTGTGGGCAAGCTGACACTTGACAAAGATCCCATTGGCCTATCATGGGATCTCCTCTGCTTGACAAAATGCTGAATCTGAAATACTTTAAGCTAGTGTTCCCTAAAGTGTGGCTTTCAGACCACCTGCATCCAAACCACACCAAACAGCTCTTTAAAATGCAGATTGCTAAGCCCTGGGCAATTCTTCTTCTTCTTCTTCTTCTCCTCCTCCCCCTCCTCCTCCTCCTTCCCCTCCTCCTCCTCCCTCTCTCCCTCTTCCTCCTCCCCTCCTCCTCCCCCTTCCCTCCTCCCTCCCTCTCCTCCTCTCCTCCTCCCCTCCTCCTCCCCCTCCTCCTCCCCTCCTCCCCTCCTCCCCCCCCTCCCCTCCTCCTCCCCTCCTCCTCCCTCCTCCTCCCCTCTTCCCCTCCTCCTCCCTCTCTCCCTCTTCCTCCTCCCCTCCTCCCTCCCCTCTCTCCCCTCCTCCTCCCTCTCTCCCTCCCTCTCTCTCCCCTCTTCCCTCCCTCTCTCCTCCCCTCCTTCCTCCTCCTCCTCCTCCTCCTCCTCCTTTTTAGAGTTGTGGGGTACAAGTGGGGGTTTGCTACACAAGTAGGTTGCATACAGGTAAAGTTTGGGCTTCTAGCTGACCCTCTCTCCCCCCACAATGGACCAGGTACCCAGTGTGTTGCCACGTACCCCCCACCTCTCTTTCTCCCTGCCCTAGCAGTGTCCAGTGTCTGCTGATCCCACACTTGTGCTTGTGTAACCAGTGATGAGGGCTGCCCTGGGCAATTCTTTTTTTTTTTTGAGTTGGAGTCTCACTCTGTCGCCCAGACTGGAGTGCAGTGGCCGCCCACGGCCACCGCAGCCTGGACCTGCTGGGCTCCGGCGATCCTTTCACCTCAGCCTTCCAAGGAGCTGGAACTACAGGCGCGTGCTACCATGCCCGGCTGATTTTTGATTTATTGTAGAGATGAGGTCTCACCAAGTTGCCCAGGCGGGTCTCAAACCCACGGGCTCAGGCAATCCACTCACCTCAGCCTCCCAAAGGCGCGGGATTACAGGGTGAGCCACTGAGTCTGGCAGCAATTCTTAAAAGCACTAAAGTTTGAGAACTTCTGCCTTAACCTTGCCTGAGTGGTTATGGAGTAACTCACCCAACCAGAGAGAAAATGGGGTACCTGCAAGTGATAAATAGCAGCAGTGACACAGGATCTGGAATGGGAAGGCTAGCAGTAGACCCCAGCACCCTACAAAATGGAATTAATAAGAACTCCCTCATGGGGCTACAGCAAGAGCCAAATGAGACAGATCCAGAGGATGAGCGAATATGTTCCATTCATCAACTAATGTACAATGTTAGTTGTATTATTATTATTCCAATTCAAAGAACCTAAATATAGAACTCCTATTTGGTACTTCCAAAGGAAGGCCATGTGGTCTAGTGATTTCCATAACAAAGGGCAGCACTCATGAGCATCTCATCCATTCATTCATTACCAAATATTTATTGAGAGTGGATTCTTTGCCAGGCACTGTGCTGGCAATAAACCAGGGAACAAAGCATTCACATTCCCTGCCCTCTTGTGCGGAGGGCTCAGAAATATTCAAGGACAAAGAGGGGATGGGGAGAAACTTAAAACAGAGCTCACCAAATCCTAGAGCTAGAAAAAGACCTTCATGGGACATGTTCCAACTCCTTCACAGAACTGTGGGGAGACAGACCAAGAGCCAAAGGGGTGAAGCCGCCCCATGCCCCGCCTTGTGTCGGTAGCTGGGAAGGCACTTGTTCCTTGGTTCTCGGAACTCTTCTTACCCTGACAGTTTCGCAAAGTGGCAGAACAAATATTGAGTCGCTTTTTCTCCTTGTCATTGAAATGAATCTCTTGAGCCGACGGCAACAAAATTCTTCCCACTTAAAGCAGCGCTATTAAATTTTCACTTTTCATTTCATTTAAAAACAGGTTCCAGGCCGGCCTCGGTGGCTCAGCCTGTAATCCCGCGCTTTCGGAGGCTGAGGTGAGTGGATTGCCTGAGCCTGAGGGTTCGAGACCCGCACCGGGCAACTTGGCGAGACCTCATCTCTACAATAAATCAAAAATCAGCCGGGCGTGGTAGCGCACACCTGTAATTCCCGCCACTCGGAAGGCTGAGGCGGAAGGATCGCCGGAGCCCAGCAGGTCGAGGCTGCGGTGGCCGAGAGCGGCCACTGCACTCCAGTCTGGGCGACAGAGTGAGACTCCGACTCAAAAAAAAAAAAAAAAAAACCGGTTCCAAAACAGTATAGAGTGGAAGCTCATTTTTGTAAAAAATATACATGTGATGTTTATGTGTACATAGAAAAAAATGTATGTACAACTCAAAGGTTATCAATAGATAAGCGCTGGGGGCTAGGATTATGGGAGTTTTTACTTTTCTTCTTTTTATTCCTAGAACTTTCTCCGAATTTTCTAAATTTGCACTAAACACAAATCATAGTACTTCTGTAAGAAACTGAAAAGTTATTTCAAAAATATTGTTTGCTCTTTTTTTTTTTTTTAGTTGAAGTCCACTCTGCTGCCCAGGCTGGAGTGCAGCTGTACGCTCATGGCCACCGCAGCCTCGACCTGCTGGTCTCAAGCAATCCTTCCACTTCAGCCTTCCAAGTAGCTGGAACTACAGGCATGCACCACCATGCCTGGCTAATTTTTTGATTTATTGCGGAGACGAGATCTCACCAAGTTGCCCATACTGATCTTGAATCCGTGGGCTCAGGAAATTCTCTCACCTTAGCCTCCCAAAGTTCTGGGATTATAGGCATGAGCCACTGTGCCCTACCCTTTTCTTAAAAAAAAAAAAGTCAGTTTGTTTTGCCTGAGATGCTAAATCCAATCTCATGAACAGTTTCTAGAATCTTCTTTTCCAAATTACACCCAAACGTTAAACTCAGAAGAGATGTGGCACAAAGTATCCACCCGTTACCAGAACTTCTCTAAGATTTTCCTGGGTTTATGCTGGTGAAAGCTAGCTGTGGTCTTGAATGGAATCAATCTACAAATAATTCCAGATCCCTAACAAGTACAAGGAACTACATTGCGTCCTGTGCCGAAAGGTCAAAGACGTGTAAGACGTGATCCTGGTCTTCAGAAAACTTTCGACTTGGTTGAGGAACAAAGATGTAAACACATACAAAGTTGAATAACAAATTGGGACGCATACTGTGTGTTGGGGAAGGGAGGCCAGTTTGTCGAGGGAGTCAAGTGGCTTTACAGGAGATGGAAGGCACTCCTGGGGTCTGGGCCCAAGGCAGTAGGGAGCCACTGAAGTTTTAGAATTTTTTTTTTTTTTTTGGCCAGGGTAGTGACATGATGAGATCTGTATTTCAGGAAGATTAGGTCTGAGGAATGCACAGTCCAGCTGAGGCAAGAAGAGACTAAGGGGGGGGGGACAACTGCACGACAGTCCCAGTGAAAAGAACACTGGGGCCAGGTACAGTGGCTCACACCTCTAATCCCAGTACTTTGGGAGGCCAAGGTGGGAGGATCGCTAGGGCCAGAAGTTCAAGACCAGCCTGGACAAATAGTGAGATCTCCCCCATCTCTACTTTAAAAGATAAAAATAAAAAACAAAGAAAAGAACACTGGGTTTCAGGTACGCCTTAGTCACCAGGCGGGCAACTCTGAACACATCACTTCTACTGCCTGGTTGCCTCACCTGACAAATGAGAAACTTGGGCTAGAATCTCTAAGGTCCTTTTCAGCTGCCAAAATTCTTTAGTTCCATGACCCAGGTAAGAGTGTTAAAGGCCTGAACAGTGTGCTAAGTGTCACAGACAGGAATGGTTTTATTCCAGCAAATGCCTTGCTGAGGGAGCTGCTAAATCGTCTTCAGCACAGACACCAACAAAATAAAGTTAGAGTTTTAAAATTCTACTCTTATTCTTAACCTCTTGGGAAGCTTTGAACATTTTCTTTTTACTTATTTGATTGAGATGTAATTTGTATATTGTAAAACTCATCCTTTGAAAGCATGTGATATAGTGCTTATATAGTTACAAAGTTGTGCAGCCATCACCACTCATTCCAGAAATATTTTCATCACCCCAAAAAGAAATGCCTAACCCATTAGTAGTCACTTCCAATTTCCTTCCTCCTAGCCCCTGGCAACCACTAATCTACTTTCTGTCTCTGTGGATTTGTCTATTTGTGGACCTATGGTGTAAATGGAATCATACAACAAGTGGCCTTTTCTGTCTGGCTTCTCTGACTCAAGCATCATCCTCTCAAGTTTCATCCGTGTGGTAGCACGTGTCAGTACTGTATTTATTTTTATGACTGAATAATATTCCATTGTATGTACATACCACATTTCATCTACTCATTCATCCACTGATCAACATATGGGTAGTTTCCACTTTTTTTCAAGTGCGCGAATCATATCCTCTGATTTCTCAATGGAAATCTGTCGCATGAGTTCCACTATGAAATTTTTTAAAAGTAAAACTTGGGCGAGGACGGGGGTGTGGTCACTCCTGGACAGAACCATCCTGTCTTTTATCTGTGCTAACATTCATTCTGGTCTTACCACAGAAACTTCTGGAATAACTGAAGCATTTGTACCTCCAAAAGAGTGTGTGACTTTAAGTGAAATTTTTTGAGCACCAAAGCCCATCCCATGGATTAAAAAATGCCATGGGATTAGGAGCTAATCTTTAGCTTTCATGTTCTGCCAGTGAGAGGACATTGAATTTGTAGATTCCCAGGCATGACAGAAGCCACGTCGCAGCCTACGGTGTGACCTGCTTTTCATTCTGTAAACAACTAACTCAGACCCGTGTTTCCACTTTACTTCTTCTTTTCCCACAGTCCAAGCTGTTAATTTCCCCCACTGCATATTTATAAGCTCGAAAAACATGAAATATGGTAGAACTGTCATTGTTCATATTCAGTAAGACTCTAGATGTCCTTGTCTTTTCCTAAATCAGACAAAGTTAAGAATAGGGTCAATGAAACAATTATCCAGTTGACATGAGACCTCTGAATTCAGGCTTTCCTAAATGGGAGGGGAGGGGGAAAGAAACTCAATTGTATGTTATCTTCTTCTAGTCATTCAACATAATTTTAAAATTATCATACAGACCAGACAAAGAGTAGAGAGTCTTAAGGTTGAGAGCTTTGTCACCAAGAAAAAACATTTACTAAGTCCCTACTATGTGCCAGGAAGAGTAATAAGTCTCATGATCTCTTGTAATTTAATAGAGACAAGATATAACCATTAAAAATCATTAAAATTTGTGAGGGGTTGTAGGGAAGAAGGAATGGGGAGTAACTGCAAATGGATATGAGATTTCTTTGGAAATGTTCTGGAATTAAATAGTGGTGATGATTGCACACTTGTGAATATTCTAAAACCACAGAAATGTACACTTTAGAAGGGTATACAGACTAGGCATGGTGGTTCACACCTGTAATCCCAGAACTGTGGGATGCTGAGGCCAGGGAATCACTCAAGCCCAGGAGTCTGAGACCAGCCTGGGCAACATGAGTCACCATCTCTACAATTTTAAAAAAAGGAGTTGGGGGTACATTAATTTTATGGTGTGTGAGTTATACTTCCATAAAATTAAAAACAAAACAATGACATGTCACAGTATTTTTTTAAAGAGTGAGAAACCATGGGGTTGAGGAAAGGAAAATTTTTCTTTCAAAAGAGAGTTTTGCTACTGAGCAGAAGCCATAGTTAGTTTCCCTGCCTACTGTCACTACCCAGGTTGCTGAGGCCTTCTCCACCCATTCCCAATGCAGAGCCCTGGCATCCCGAAAGCCCCGGCTCTTCCTGGTTCAATGGACACCCCAGTCCACAGACTCCGATGGAAGTTCTCTTAACTGCTTTGCCCCCAAGGATGTGTGTTTTGAGAGAACGCTGCCTGGTTACAATGTGATTTGGAAATACGCTGCTGGCTGTGTTTTATGCATTTTATCAAGTGTTTTTAAGTTTGTACTAGCTAGGACCATGAAGGGCACAGTCTTGGAAGGTTGAAGTTAAATAATAATTCCACATCAGCAAATATTCAGCCGGGGCGGTCACGCAGCAAGCTGCCAGGCACTGGTCAATATTCTTGAGACTTGGAGGCAGCCTCACAGTCAGGTGTTGCATGGTGGCCACTGTAATTGAAATCAACTGGATAATTTAAGGCTGGATAGAGTAGTTGAGCCCAGGGTTTTGGGGAACAAGCCAACTGGCCATGTAGTCTTGGGCAGGTTAATTAACCTCTCTAAACCTCAGTTTCCTCACCTGTAAAATGGGGATGATTTAATCTATAGGTGTCCTAGAGGGTTCTGAGAGGATTACATGAGTAAATGAATATAAAAGTGCTTAGACAGTGCTTAATAAGTAGAGCCAGCCAGGCTGAGTGGCTCAGCCTGTAATCCCGCGCTTTGGGAGGCTGAGGTGAGTGGATTGCCTGAGCCCGCGGGTTCGAGACCCACCTGGGCAACTCGGCGAAACCTCATCTCTACAATAAATCAAAAACTAGCCGGGCGTGGTAGCATGCACCTGTAGTTCCAGCTACTCGGAAGGCTGAGGTGGAAGGATCACCAGAGCCCAGCAGGCGAGGCTGCGGTGGCCGGGAGCGGCCACTGCACTCCAGTCTGAGCGACAGAGTGAGACTCCAACTCAAAAAAAAAAAAAAAAGTAGAGCCTGCTGTTAAAATTATTATGACTTCCTGTGCTGTTCTTTTCTGACTGAAGGAAAGAAGGTGTTTGCCACATCTGATGGTCTTCCAGGTTGCGGCAACTTCCCGACTGAGTATATTTTAATGTCATCCTACATTCCACCCTTTTTCATTGTCTTTTGATCACAAGCAATTTAAGTCCAAGTATCCATTCCCAGGTTCTCAGAGATGGTGCCAGATAATTTGTCAGCATCATTTGGGGAGCTTGTTTAGAATAGGAAATTCACACCTTTAACTCCAACACTTTAGGAGGTCGAGGCTAGAGGATTGCTTGAGTCCAGGGGTTTGAGACCAATCTGGGCAACTTAGCCAGACCTTGTCTCTATACACACACACACACACACACACACACACACACACACACACACACACACACACACACACTAGCTGTGTTGTGGCGCTTGCCTGTAGTTTCAGTTACTTGGATAGGCTGAGGAAGAAGGATCACCTGAGCCCAGCAGATCGAAGCTGTAGCAGCCATGAGCATGCTACTGTACTCCAGCCTCGGTGACAAAGTGAGACTCCGACTCAAAAACATAAAAATGATACTAATATAAATGTTTTTAAAATAGAAAGTTCCTGACCCCACCCAAGACTACTTCACCAAGCCTCTAGCAAGGAAAGCTGCATTTCAACCAGTTCCTAATTACCTCCTTTGTGACCTGGAGTGTAAGGACTACAGCAACTTGAACTTGAGAAAGCTGACCTCTATAGCCCAAGTGCATAAAATCGCTCATGCTGGGCCCATGGCAAGTGCTTAGGAAACTTTTTTCTAAATAAATAGAAAAAAAGACTAAGTCAAATTAATGAATAATTTTTTTAGAGGCTAAATAAAAATCATAAATGAAGCAGGCACTTGTGTCTAGTTTCCTTGTTCTTCTTCATCATGTTGTCCCTGAAGGGAAAACCATGAACATTTATGGAGGAAATTTTTCTTCCATACAGAAGCAATATGAGATTAATTCTTCAAACTTCAAAAACACTGAAAAGCACTAAGGAGAGACAAACAGAGATCATCGCTCAGAGACTACCACTGTCAACAGTGTGTGAGGTTCCTTCTGGCTCTTTGTATAATGTGTATATATGATTATTTAATTAAAATATCATCATATTATACATTGAGTATTTTTGAATCTGCTTCTGTTGTTTTTTTTTTAATTTAGCAATGCCTTATGAATATTTTCTCAGGTCAGCAAATTCTTCCTCACCATAATTTTATTTTATTTATTTATTTGTTTGTTTGTTTGTTTTGGTTTGGGGTTTTTTTTTTTTTAGTTGGAGTCTCACTCTGTTGCCCAGACTGGAGTGCAGTGGCCGCTCCTGGCCACCGCAGCCTCGACCTCCTGGGCTCCGGCGATCCTTTCGCCTCAGTCTTCCAAGTATCTGGAACTACAGGCGCACGCTAACACGCCTGGCTAATTTTTTGATTTATTGTAGAGATGAGGTCTCGCCAAGTTGCCCAGGCAGGTCTCGAACCTGCAGGCTCAGGCAATCCACTCACCTCAGCCTCCCAAGGTGCAGGATTACAGGCTGAGCCACCGAGCTCGGCTCCTCACCATAATTTTAAACAGCTTAATCATTAATTAAAAATGAAATATACATGGCAGATTCTAATTCATATGGCTTCAGTGGACATCTGTAGCTTTTTAAACTCTAAGGTTGATTTCAATTAGTAGCCGGGATTGATGGCGACCATGAAAGACTACTTCTAGAATACTCTCAGGAAACCTGTGGAGGTGGAAATCAAGGAAAATTTCCAGGCCCCAAGGACATCTGTAAATCTGGATTATATGAAATCCACTGATTCAGAGTGAGCAGTGCTGTCACAAACCACAAGAGGAAAGAACACTGCTCCTCCTGTCATTGCCATAGATGGACCAATTTGACCCAGTGCTGCCGAGATGGTACCAACTTCATTTCTGATGAACAACCACTTTGAGAAATATACAGTGATGCTCTGCCAACTAGAATGATTTATTTTTATCTTTTTTTTTTTTTTTTGGTCTCTCACTGCTTCATTTAGTTGCCAAGATATGACAAGAATTTGCTATCACTTTTGGGCTCAGGTGTAGAAGGAATTCCTACAAATTAAAAAATATATTCAAGAAAGCTTGGAGTTTATGAAATTATGTACAATTTAGTTTGGTGTTACACTAATGCCCATACTGGTTTATTCTTTGTTTTTTTTGAGTTGGAGTCTCACTCTGTCACCCAGACTGGAGTGCAGTGGCACGCTCCCGGCCACCGCAGCCTCAACCTGCTGGGCTCCAGTGATCCTTCTGCCTCAGCCTTCCAAGTAGCTGGAACTACAGGCGCGCGCTACTATGCTTGGCTAATTTTTTTGATTTATTGCAAAGATGAGGGCTCGCCAAATTGCCCAGGCGGGTCTCGAACCCACGGGCTCAGGCAATTCACTCACCTTGGCCTCCCAAGGCACAGGATTACAGGCTGAGCTACCAAGCCTGGCTTGATTTATTCTTGAATGTAGAACAAATAAAAGGTGATTTTTAAAAGTTAGAACTGATCCCAGCACTTTGGGAAGTCAAGGTGGGAGGGTCTTTGAGCCCAGGAATTCAAGACCAGTCTAGGCAACATAACATGACCTCGTCTCTAAAAAATTTTTAGAAACTAGCTGAGTGTGGTGGTGTGTGCCTGTATCCCAGCTACTTGGGAGGCTGAGGTGAAGGGATCACCTGAACCCAGGAGTTTGAGGCAGCAGTGAGCTATGATTGCACCACTGTACTCCAGACTGGGTGACAGAGCAAGACCCTATCGCTAAAAAAATAAAAAATAAAAATGGATTTAAAGAGAATTAGTGACAACTCCTTGTAGGGTCAGTCATTGTTACCTCCCTATTCCCTGCAACCTCTATCATGATCCTGAACAGACCTCAAATGTTTGTTCAGTGAATTCATGCTTGCATGAATGAGTGAATGAATAAGTGAAGGAATGAACTAGGGGACAGACTTCTACCCCATTCCAAGCCTTACAATATAGCTGGTCTGAATTACTTAGCTTTCCTGCAGATCTGGCCTTGATCTCCAAAGACTACCCCAGCAATAGCCCCCTCATTGCTTGAAAACTCAAAATAGGTAGGGCTTTCACCCAGCCTTGCAACTCTACCCACCAAAAACCCACAGGAATATGCTGCCAGCCCAGTCTCCCCCCAGGAGGTCTTCCACAAGATGAAAAGCAAGTATTCTTTCCCACTTTCGGGCTGAAGGACCATCTGCAAGGTCACACTCATTTATTTGCTACAGAAACTGTGGCTGCCTTCAAACCTTGGGCTAGAAAAGGCCTCCTTTATTCTCCAGTCACCCCTCCCCCTTCCCCCAGTCTACGCTATTCCCAGCTTCTCGGCTCCTTGGGGTCAGCGGTGACCACTTCCTTATACCAAACTGCATCGTCCCAAACGGTGCGCCAGCTTGATGTACCAGGATCCTCAAAACCAGTTTTCCTCGTTTGTGTGTTCTTTACAGATGAAAATAACAAAATGATTGCTCTGCCACCAAGCTTTGCCAACAATTTCTTGGATGGTGTATCCCACTGTGGGTCCAGGAAGATCATGTCACCTGGGGCATTTCAAAATCAGACTGCACCACGTGCTGTGCCACGTTCTGGAGGCGCTTCCCCTCCTGTCTGGAGGCCTTTCCCTGCCCTGACTTTTACTATCACTTTTGCTACAACTAAATAAGTATGTTTTTTAAAAGAGTATAGTTACCTTTTTTTTAACTACACAATTTCCTTTATCAAAACCTCTGCTGTTCCCACATTTTTGTTTGTACCAAACATAAAAAATACTCTTTCTTTAAAAAGTAAATCATGGCCGGGCTCGGTGGCTCAGCCTGTAATCCCAGCACTTTGGGAGGCCAAGGTGACTGAATTGCCTGAGCCCGCGGGTTCGAGACCCGCTTGGGCAACTTGACAAGACCTCATCCCTACGATAAATCAAAAATTAGCTGGGTGTGGTAGTGCGCGCCTGTAGTTCCAGCTACTTGGAAGGCTGAGGCGGAAGGATAGCCGGAGCCCAGCAGGTTGAGGCTGCAGTGGCCAGGAGTGGCCACTGCATTCCAGTCTGGGTGACAGAGTGAGACTACAACTCAAAAAAATAAATAAATAAATAAAATAAACAAATAAATAAATAAAAAGTAAATCATGTTCAGTGCTTATGTCCTGATTGCTGATTGTTCTAAAACACTAGTCTGCCTTCCTTGCACACCCTAAGAGAAGGACACTCATTTCTGACTCACCTAGCTGTGGTCCCCTGCCTCAGGCGCCTCCAAAATGGGGCTGGCGTTGACAATAACCATTTCCCTATTTTCTGAGCCACAACTCAAGAAGGAGATGAAATAAAGCGTTAACATTCCATAATAAAGACTGACTCGTGTCCATGTCCATGTTCATGTTCAGTATTGTCTTGGAAAGACAATACTGTGTATGGAGGGCCCACATCTTGGGGGTGAGCAGAACAGCTCAAGCTCATAGATCGCATCTTGGGGGTGAGCGTGACAGCTCAAGTTCATGGTATGCTGACTCCATTCTCATACCGCATTAAAGGTATTACAGGTATTCACTCTAATACCTATTGTTACTGTCTCCGTTCTCCAGGTGAGAAAACTGAGGCACAGGTTAGGTGGCTTGCCTGAGGCACACAGCTAGTGAGAGGCAGGGCTGGGATTCCAACCCGTGTCTTGAGGTGGCAGAGCCTGACACCACTCCTGCAAGAACAACAGGATCATAACCTGTGATAGAGTGACAGAGGTCCTCCAGGTGCCAAGGCCTGGGTATGACCAGAACTGCACAGCACGTCATTACATCAGAAAGGACACCAAGCAGGTACTGCTTACCACATTCACTGCTTATCTCAATTTACAGGCCATGTTTTGATTCAAATCGATGAACAGGAAAAGATTGTGCTATTTATCATGTGTTCATTCCTTCTGTCATTACCATCTTTCAGAATAGGGTACCCATTGAGTGGTATAACTTTTCCCTGGACTGCCCCAACTCAAAAAGAAAAAGGACTTCGATAACAAAGTTATAGATATGTCCCAACCAGTAGTGTTTTTCTGTGACACCTGTGGAGCAAATGTCAAAATCTGGTCAAGGCCAGGGGCAGTAGCTCACGCCTGTAATCTTAGCACTTTGAGAGGCCAAGGTGGGAGGATTGTTTGAGCCCAGGAGCTTGAGACCAGCCTGGGTAACATAGTGAGACCTCACCTCTATAAAAATATAAAATTGAATTTTTTAAAACCTGGTCAAGATGACCAAAACCTGTGTTGTGATGGAAAGCCTAAGGGCTGGGCAGGGAGGGACTGAAGAGTTGAAACATTAGAAAGGGTTGTTTCTAGGGGTTTCTAAGGCTGGCTTCTTCCTTCTCCCTAGTTGCTGTGTGGCCAGGGGACAGGGAACTGTAGCTGTCCGGGGCTTGAAACCCCAGGAGCCTGGATTACAGCATTTTGCAGGGCTCCCTTCTATTTGCCGATCTCACAGTACTCCGATTCTTTCTTGCATATGTGACACCGAGGTTTGGACAGAGAAAGCTCTAGAAAGAAGTTGATCCAGATGCCAAAGCCGGTTTATAAGGTGAGGAGATGGCGCCCCCTTGTGTAGTAATGAGCCTTCAGAAACTTGGACCAGGCTGAGAGAGGTGACCTTGAGCTCTGAGCAGGGGGCCTTCAAGGTGGGCGTGAACCACAGGCTTGGAGGAAAAGCAGAGGAGAGGCGTGTGCCTGGGGTGGGTGATCAGTTCCCCCAGCTCGGGGTCCTCCCTCCGTCGACTTACAGATCCTGGAGGTCTGTGCTGCAGGCTTCCTAATGCAGCGCTCTCTACACACTCAAAGAATCACCAAGCCAGTTTTGTGTATTATTTGCTGTTTTTCTTTGTAGCAGACACATCATATCCTAAGGATAAACAATCTAAAGTCATATGGTCACAGTACCCGGAGTCCTGTTGTCCGTTTTCATCAACAGTTTTTCTCGTTCAAAGTCTGATCAGTTCCTGCCCATCGACCTCTGCAGATTGGCAGGACTGCCCTAAAACCCCCTTTAATGAGAAAGTGCAACAGACCCTTGCTGAAAGTTGCCAGGGTCATTTCCCTATCCTTTGGGTTTAAACAGAAAGACCAATAAAAGGAATGCTCTAAGTCAGGACGGCCAGCCTGTGACCCCCAAGACAGCAAGTGGCTCCAGTTTGCTATAAAGGGCCCATGTACAGTTCTGTTTTTAGTTTTTATTTTTTGATCCAGAATCTCACTCTGTTACCCAGACTGGAGTGCAGTGGCATGATCACAGCTCATCATAGCTTCGAACTTCTGGGCTCAAGTGATCCTTTCTCCTCAGCATCCTGGCTACAGGCATATGCCACCATGCATGTCTAATTTTTTGAATTTTTTTGTAGAGATAAGGTCTCTCTATGTTGTCTAGGTTGTTCTCAAACTTCTGGCTCAACCAATCCTCCCTCCTAAGCCTCCCAAAGTACTGGGATTACAGGTGTGAGCCACCATGCCCAGCCATGATGTAGAGTCTTTAAAACAGACTCAGAGGAGAGAGAGAGAGAGAAAGAAAGAAAGAAAATTGAAGCAGAGTTCACGCCAAGAAAAATAATGCAAACATTTTCCAAGTTCTTTTGCTATCACAAAATGTATAGGGGGAAAACTTTACTAGCACCCTTTGTGCTGAACAGATACTATCTGTTCTATGTATGTATTCTGCAAAGCTAGAGAAAAGTCCCCCAAATTGATGGTATCTGCATTGAAGCTCATCTTTGGAAGGAATTTAAGAGTTCCTCCGAGCCAATTCCTCAATCTTTCATGGAGTTCATCACCTTGAAGCAATTGCCTTTTATGTCAGAAGCAGAGTGAAATCAGAAACTGCAGTAAATGTATCTTCACTTAAAGGGTCACAGCAGTTAACAAGTGACAGGATCATGTCATCCTTTTCTTTCTGATTAATAGTAGTGACACATGCTCACTGTAGAAAAATACAGAATAGGGTTTGTAACTTTTTTTTTTTTGAGTTGGAGTCTCACTCTGTCACCCAGACTGGAGTGCACTGGCCGCTCCCGGCCACCGCAGCCTCGGCCTACTGGGCTCCGGCAATCCTTCCGCCTCAGCCTTCTAAGTAGCTGGAACTACAGGCGCGCACTACCACGTCTGGCTAATTTTTTGATTTATTGTAGAGATGAGGTCTCGCCAAGTTGCCCAGATGGGTCTCGAACCCGCGGGCTCGGGCAATCCACTCACCTCAGCCTCCCAAAGTGCTGGGATTACAGGCTGAGCCACCGAGCCCGGCTTGTAACTTTTTTTCTCATGTTATTAAGTATTTTCATGTCATTAAATATGTTTTAAATTTTCATTTTAATGACTTCATAATATGCCATTTATGGAGCCATTTTCTTATGCTCAGACATGGGTGTGCAATTTTTTGCTGTTCTAAAGTGAGTGCAGTGGGCCACGCACAGTGGCTCATGCCTGTTATCCCAGCACTTTGGGAGGCCAGTGCAGGAGGATTGCTTGAGGCCAGGTGCTTGAGACCAGACTGGGCAACAAAGCAAGACCTCGTCTCTACAAAAAAATTTAAAAATTAGCTGAGCATGGTGATGCATGTGTGTAGTTCCAGCTACTCAGGAGGCTGAGGCAGGAGGATCATCTGAGGCCAGGAAGTCGAGGCTGGGGTGAGCCATGATTGTGCCACTGTACTCCAGCCTTGATGACAGAGACCCCGACTCAAAAAGAAAAAAAAAAGTGAGTGCAGTGAGTTTTGCACATTAACCTTCATCCAGATTTCTGACTAGTATATATTGGAAGGGATTTTCCCGGGCTAAAGGGAAAGTTACTTCATTTTAAAACCATATGCAGTTGAGAGTCAGTGCTGCCACACTGTAATTTCTGCCACAGTATATGGTTTCTGTGTAAAGAAAACAGTGAGCAATATTTGTTTTGAATTGAAGATCAGCATAAACAAAGACGACGAGATTAGATGTCTGGGCTTTGTCCTGTGACCTTGGGCAAGCACCTCTGACTTCCTCAGACTTCCTCAGTTGCTAAAATAACTCATTTTTAGACAATTTGAGTTTGTGCAGAAGGAAAGTACTATAACAGCAGAGTGCTAAGTCTTTTCCCTTCTTCTATGGGACAAAATACTCTTGTCCTTTCCAAGGTCTCTGTTCTTGCCTAGCAGAAGGTTGCCAGGTCCTTCCCAATGAGAGTTTGCATCTGGGGCCCTGGCCTGTCACTGTAATGATTTGCCTGCAGGTGTCCAGGAATCCAGAAGCAGGCAAAAGGGAGGTTTGAACACAGGGGCGTCAGGCTTCAGGACTTCTGTGTTCTTCCCTTTGCCCACATCACCAAAATCCACTGGCCTCAAAGCCCTTGCCCAGAAATACATGTTGATGAATTCACTCATCCATTCACTGGGGTGATGGAAAAAAACTGGACTTGGTGTAGGTGCCAAGGTTTGAGACCCAGGTTGCTATTTCCTAGATGAGCTGCCTAAATAAGATGCCAGAAGTTTTACCATCTGTAAAATGGGAGAACACTAGACCTACCTACACCTTAGAGTTATCCTGAGACTCAAAATTAAGATGAAATCATGTATGTGCAACCACCTAACAAACCCTAAAATTCAAACAACCATAAACTACTATTCTGGAGATGTGCAAGAGGCTGAAGTGGAATGGAGTAAATACAAAATGCAGGAGAGGCGCAGTGGCTCACTCCTGTGATCTCGGCATTTTGGCAGGATTTCTTGAGCCCAGGAGTTCAAGACCAGCCTGGCAACATAGTGAGACCTTATCTCTACAAAAAAGAAAGAAAGAAAGAAAGAAAGAAAGGAAGGAAGGAAGGAAGAAGAAGGAAGGAAGAAGAAGGGAAAAGGAAAAGGGAAAGGAAAGAAAGAAAGAAAGAAAGAAAGAAAAAGAAAGAAAGAAAGAAAGAAAGAAAGAAAAAAGAAAGAAAGAAAGAAGATAATTAGCCAGGTGTGGTGGAATATGCCTGTAGTCCCAGCTACTCAGGAGGCTGAGGCAGGAGGATCGCCTAAGCCCAAGGTCAAGGCTGCAGTGAGATGTGATCATGCCACTGCACTCCAGCTTGGGCAATAGAATGAGACCCTGGCCCTCCCTCTCAAAAAAAAGCCCCTAAAATACATAGAGGACTTCTCTCTGCTGCTATGCAACCTCACAGTTTATTTATAATTAATTTACAACGAAATTTTTCAATTTTCTCTCACCAACTTGTGCCAGTTCTGAAAATCTATTTGAAAATTATTCTAAAATATGCAAAATAAAACGTGCCTAAAGATGCTTAGGAGAATCCATATTGTTTAAAATGTTTTTTAAAAATGAAACAAACTGAATTAGGATCAAACATCATGGAATGATTAAATTACAGAGTCTAGAGTTTCTCAAGTGTATTTGGTACCAGAACTTTTTGATTTGTATTACACCTATTAACACACATACTTCAGGAAACTGCAGTTCTGTAGTTTGATTTCACACAGAATGTAAGGTCTATGAAGGCAAGCACTCTGCCTGTTTTGTACTCTCTGGGAATAGAACAGCTGCCTTCTATTCACAATAATAAAAACATAGAACGAACCGTGTTGCCCATCAAAAGTGGACTGGATAAAAAATGTGATACATATACATGATGGAATATTACGTAGCCACAAAGGAGGACAAAATCATGGACTTCGCAGCAACTTGGATGGATTTAGAGTCTATCATACTCAGTGATCTAGTACAGAAATAAAGGACTGAGTACCACAAGTTCTCACTCATAAGTGGACCCTAAACACCTATCACAATACTACAAAAAAGGAATTGGCAGTAGCGGGATACTGCCAGGGGAAGGAAGCAGGGGCACATAACATCGATAAGGGTCCCTGATCCTAAACCAGGAAAAGCAAGGACCAATGGGAGGCCCAAACTTCACCTGTATGTAGACCACTTATGTACCTAATTCTGAGTTGTACTCCACATCTTTAAAACAAGATAAAATAAAATAAACAGCTGTCTGCACATAATAGCTGCTCAATAAAATGTGTTAAGTAGTGTGTTGAATACTTTTAATTAGACTTCTTGAAAATCGCCTCTGAAAATAGTTTGCAGAATGGAGTGAAGCAAAGGCTTTCATACTGCTACTGAAAGTATAAACTGGTTAAAAATGGTTGAAAAGCAGCTTGGCTTCTTGCATCAAAGGTTCTCAAAGTGGTCATACTCTCACACCAAGTTGTGCCAGTTCTGCAAATCTATTTGGAAATTTATCCTAATCATGGGAGAAAAAAGTGTATCTAAAGATGCTTTGGAGATTCAGTATTGTTTAAAATGGAAAAAAAAAAAGGAAACCATCTGAATTATATTCAAAGATCATGGAATGATTAAGCTAAAGAATATTCACTTGATGGATTATCTTGTAGCCATTAAAGTGATACTTATGAAAATTTTGTAACTCAAAAACATGCTTACATTGTAAGCATGAATTCACAACTCATATATAATTTATTATTTTTTATTTTATTAAAGAAAAAGGTAGGCCGGGCTCGGTGGCTCAGCCTGTAATCCCAGCACTTTGGGAGGCCGAGGCGAGTGGGATTGCCTGAGCCCATGGGTTCAAGACCAGCCCGGGCAACTTGGCAAGACCTCGTTTCTACAATAAATCAAAAATTAGCCAGGCATGGCAGCGCATGCCTGTAGTTCCAGCTTCTCAGAAGGCTGAGGTGGAAGGATCGCCAGAGCCCAGCAAGTCGATGCTGGGATGCGTGAAGGTGCCACTGCACATCAGCCTGGTTGATGGAGTGAGATGTCAACTCAAAAAAAAAGGTAAAATACTAAATTGTATGTAGATTGTGAATCTACATGTAGAACAAAAGCAAACAAAATAAAGAACTAACATTATTGAGTGCCACTCTGTCAGACAATTGTTCTAAGTACTTTACATATGTATTCACTTTTTATTTTTCCTAATAATTTATAGGCAGATGCTATTATAATATTCATTTTATAGATAAGAAAACTGAAGCACAGAAAAGTAATAAAATTGGGCCAAGCTCACAGAATCAATTGGGATTCAAGCCTGGGCAGTTTAGGCTAGAGCCTAAAAAAATTTTGAGAAACAAGACTCTAAAGTATTGACAACAGCTATCTCTGAGTGATGGAAAAGAGGGCTATTACATTCCTACTACTTTTCTGCATTTGTAGAAGTTTTTTGTAATGATGAGAAAACTGTACTTTAAAAGGGCAAATTCATGAATTCATCTGTGTTCCTATAATAAATCTGAGCAGAACATTTTTCTTTTAAACTGATCACAGAACCCCATGATTGCAACCAAGAACCGTGACCTCAGCCAGTTCTCTTCTTTACAGAGAAAATACAGCTAAGTTTCGTTTAGGGAGAATTGGATGAAGATACGTTGTTTTTATGAATGCAGAGAAACTGGCCAAAGATAGTGTCCAGTTCTCAGTTTCAAAGCCACATTTGCTCAAACCCAGTTTCTCCTATTTTAGGTCTGTTCTGGGATATCACTCTGCCCTATCCAAAATCAAGAAAGCAGGCATTAGAATCTCACATGCCCTCAATGCCCTCACAAATCAACAGGTCAATTCGGTACTCAGGTGAGATAGAGAAAGAGGGGAGGAGAATGTGGAATGGCAAGGATTCTTTGGCCAAATTTTAGTTGCACTTCTAAACCTTCTTCGGGGCGCATGTGTACACTACCTTGCAAAATTCAGTTTTCAAAAGAACCCTGCTAAGTCAGTTTAGCCAGAACCCCCGACCCCAATAACTGGTCATCCTCAATAACTAATCATCCTCCACAACCCACAGATGTCTGATCACTCTGCCCTTTCTTCAGCGAGAATTCCCTGGGCCCCTGATTTTTCTTAGTAATTTTCCACCCACTGACCTCCACACTGCTCCTTCGTTATAAATTGCCACTTGCCCATGCAGAATATATTCGAAGTTGAACCCAATCTCTCTCCCCTACTGCAAGATTTCATTGCAGTCGTCCCTATACTCCTTGTGACGGTCCTGAATAACATCTTCCTTACCGTGCTTTAACAAGCATCATTTGATAATCTTTTAACAAGGGGCAGTCATGCCCCAGGTAAAAGGGACGTGGTGTCTGCTCTTGGAACTGCAAGGACCCTGGGGGTATCTTGTTTTGTTGTTTTCGTATGCAGCGTGAACAACGGCCACTGATGCAGTCTGTGGCATGCTAGCAAGAGGGGCAAAGATGAAAGAGGCGCTGGTGATGAGCATGAAACGGAACAAATGCCACCATATTTATCTAAATGCAAATTTTATAACTAGGGACAGCAAACCCAATCCACAGTAAGGGCCGCTTAGTCAGTAATCTAAGGATTTCATTTTCAGGTGCAGCCGGAGCCCACCAGCCCCACCCCAGCCTTCTAGGTCCAGCCCTTACCAGCGTCTCTAAGAACTACAACTCCCAGCCTAAGGGAGGTCATTGCGCATGCGGAATGGCGACCTACGCCTACACTTCCCAGAGAACCTAGCGGTTACGCTAACGTGCGCGTGCGCCCTTATGAGCCTCTCCTCCGGCTCGGATTTGACCTACAGCCGCCCGGGAGAAGATGGCAGGCCCAGCGGTGTCCGGGCTCTCCCGGCAGGTGAGGGAACAGTGGTCCTAAAAGGCAGCGGAAGGATCCATCCTTTCTAGAGTGACTGGTACCAGACCCTGAGTGCCAGAATGCGAGGCCACAACCGGGGAAGCCTGGTTGTCATTAAAGGCCGTGGGGCCCGGCGAGCGCTGGTTTCGATGGGCGACCCAGCTTTGCCCCTCGGGACGCCTACGAGCAGTGGGTGTGGGGCTGCGCGTACCGTGACCTTGACCTTGACCTTGAAAGCAGCTGACCTGAGGGTCGCGGGATAGAGCGTACGGGCATCGCCAGACTTCCAGGAAAGGGCACGGCCTGGCCCCCGTCAATCAGCTTCTTTTGCCATTGTGGTAAAACTTGTCAGGGATCTCTAGTAATGCTAAGAAATAATTAGTAACGCACATTTCGCAGTTTTATAAGGAAAGTGAGACAAAAGTTTAAATGGCTCGTCCTCAGCTGTTCAGCCAGAGTCACACAGAAGATGGAGTTGGAAAAAGATTGTGCTCTTTGTACTGCATCTCGCCTTGATGTTTCACATATCATGACCCCTTTTATCTTTGTAATTTACACATAAGTGCTAATTAAAAGGTCTTTTAATCCTCCCAACCAGCTTTGATATACATAGTACGTTTCCGAGCTGGAAGTATTTGAAGGTGACCTGTGTCCTTGCAAGTGCTTTTTTAACTATGGTTTCCATCTCTGTCTTAATAGACAATATACTGCCTCTCAGCACTAGGGCCTCTTGTCAGGTCAAACTGCTGCAATACTCAAAGAATTAAACTTTGTTTTCAGAGAGCATTCAGATTCCTAAGAAGGTGCATTTGTTGCAGATCATAATTGGAATCTCCCCGCTTTTATTAAAATCATGCTCAAGGATGTGGTAACAGAAATGCCGAAAATTTTGTTAAATATTTTTGTAGTAGGCACTCCCTGGAAGTTAGCGTTTTATCTTTCAAATGGGTGTGCTAGCCTCAGCCTGTTCCTAGAAAACTAGGAAGTTCGTGGAGAGGCAATTTCCCAAACAACTTGCGATGATTGTCAGTGAGGAAATTTACTCCTGAGTAATAAAGAGCAGTTCACCATTAGGTATTCTATGTGATGATGCAAAGAAACAACACAAGACTAATTATTTAAAAGTCATTAAAAAATTTTTTTATTGTTGAGTTAAATGCAAAAATCTTTCATGTAATCTCATTTAGTCTGTTTTCCTTTACTGTTTTGAAGGTGCGATGCTTCAGTACATCCATGGTCAGGCCGTTTGCCAAGCTTGTGAGGGTATGTTAATTTATATTCTTGTATAATCGTAAAGGAGGTGAAAGTGTGAGTCAAACGGCAATACAGTTTAGGGCATGGACTTTTGTGTAGCTACTCTCTAAGCTTTTCTGGATGATGTGTGGTTCCCAAAATGAAATGTATGCATGGGGTAGGGAAAGGAATGATATTGTGTGCTTGTTGTGCAGTAGGTATGTACATAACCTATAAACATGAGAACTTTTAAAAAAAGTATTTGTTTTTCTAATAACCTTCCAAAATAGGCAAACTAAGCATTTATTTATTTCTTAATGAACGAAATAGGTTCATCAAAATAAAATGATGTGCTCAGGTTTATTACAGGAGTTGATACTAAAATCAAGGTATTTCCGTTTTTATTACAATTATGTTTTAACTCTCTTTGTTCCATCTTTCCTTCTCCCTAGCTTGTAAGGAATATTCACACTCATCATACCCTTTCTCCAAAGAAAATCAGCACTGACAAGAGTATTTCTCTACTGGGCACCAAAATGGTTCACCCTTTAAAAGATTTGCTAGTCCCTTTCTTTTCAAACCAGTACTAGTCTAGTTGGCCCTCAGTGAAGAGGAAGTGTAATAACGCATAATGATAAAGGTCACCAGAAAGCACCCAGAAGTGAAACATAGCTAATAGCTGTTGGAATATGAAGTCTGACTCTGTTTTCATGGATCATTTGTAATTCTTTGTAGTTCCTGTGTGACAGAGAATTAATATAACTCTCAGGGAGAGTTCAAAGGGAGCATAAGCTCATCTCAAAATTAAAGTACAGGTCATTGAATTATACGTAGGTTGAGCTGGAAGGCACCTTAGACACTGTCATATTTTAAAGATGAAGACTTGGAGGCTCAAAGATTGAGTGACCTGGCCAAGAAGATGTTCCTAATTTGTTTGCAAATTATCATTTAGGAGAGCTCCTTGATAATACAGTTAAACTATTTTGTGTTAAAGAAATGGGTTTTAAAAATTTTAAATTTTTAATTCTGCTCTTAACAGTGTGGTATTTCCTTAACTGATTTTCCTTCCTTTCCTACTCCATCTTTTTCTTTTAAGCCGCCTGTTCAGGTATATGGTATTGAAGGCCGCTATGCCACTGCTCTTTATTCTGCTGCATCAAAACAGAATAAGCTGGAACAAGTAGAAAAGGAGTTGTCAAGAGTAGCAGTAAGTAACTTTCTTGTTCTACATATTAGGTGCCTATTTGGATATTTTTTTCTTTTAGTATTTGACTATACATCCCTAATGAGATATATCCTACAAGAAAAAGAGCTGCATAAGGCTGTTTTCTGTAACTTGTTGTTTATAATAATATTGGGTTTTTATTATACTGAAACTTTTATCATAGGAACAGATAGATACATATAAGGATATTCATATTAGGAACCAAGATATAGAGCTAAGAAGAGATAGACATATAAAATAGAAATATAAAATGATAATTTTAGAAAATTGCCATTTCAGAAGATAATTTAAAAGTCGCCTTCAAAAATCTGTGCTTGTGGTCTAGATATTTCCAAAATAGTCTTTTTTTTTTTTTTTTGCGTTGGAGTCTCACTCTGTCACCCAAACTGGAGTGCAGTGGCCGCTCCCGGCCACCGCAGCCTCGACCTGCTGGGCTCCGGCAATCCTTCCGCCTCAGCCTTCCGAGTAGCTGGAATTACAGGCATGTGCTACCACGCCCGGCTGATTTTTTGATTTAGTATAGAGATGAGGTCTTGTGCCCAGGCGGGTCTCAAACCCGCAGGCTTAGGCAATCCACTCACCTCAGCCTCCCAAAGGCGCGGGATTACAGGCTGAGCCACCGAGCCCGGCTCAAAATAGTCTTTTAAAATATATTAGGATTTTGTTTTACTGGAAATTAATTTCTTCGTGGAACTTTTTTTTCTGTTTTAATTATTATTTGGTTCCTAAGATGTGAGGGAGAATAACTGAGTGGAACATGCTGGGTTTTTTTTTAAAAAAAAACATGAAAAAAAGAGTAAATAAACTGAATTAACAGAAGCCTACAGTTTAACTGAAATAGGAAAATCTCTGCTTTGTTACTCAATTTAACAAGTTTCTACACATTTTGTTGCATCCCTCTCCTTTTATTTTGTAGTTGCCACCTCTGGCAATGAAGTCTATGTTAAAGAAGGGGAAGGTGACACAGTCTTGTATATAGGACTCATGGGTTGGTTGTGTAGAACATTATTTATATAAATATTGTTCTGTACTACTTTTGTTTTGTTCATTTTTCATTTTGAGCTTTTATTGGAACTTTTTCCCTAACAATAATTTTAGCTCTGAATTCCTTTAACCATTTACATCTACAGATAATGCTTAAGTTCTTAACTAGTGTGATAAACCCTATGATCCTCACAGAGCCCATGGGCCCAGCCTTACTGTTGAAGACACCTGGGGAAAGGGCACGCAGGAGCAGACAGGATCTCTCACAGGCATTTTTGGAGGTGGTGACTGTCTGCCACTTGTTGGTTATGCCCATTTTAAATCTGACAGTCGTGTTTACAAAGAAGAGAATGACCTGAGTTTTAAGCATTAAAATGGGGTTTAACTGTAAACTGGAAGTTGGTCACAATGGTGGAGGAAAAGAAGGCCACAGTTAAGACTCTTTATAAATGAAAATTAGCAGTTTGTTGGTACTGAGAGGGAAGTGTGATACTAGACAAGTGTCATACTAACTGTCCACTGGGTGATGTAGCACAAAAAGATAAGAAACATGAAAAACTAGGTAACCCAAATTCGAGAGTGCTTTTAATTTATATACATCTGCAACTTTTATAGAAAAATGGCATTTCTATGGGGCCACTCAAGTGGAAATGTTAGCATTGGATGGCAATGTGGGACAAGTAGCCTGGGTCAGAGATAGGATTCTTGGCTGGGAGCCTGGAGGAGGTGCTAGCAGAGTGATTGAAAGGCATATAGAGGTATGTACCTGAAAGATACCAGACTGGAAACAGCCATTGCTGATTCATTGGAACTCTGGCCAAATACTAAGGGGAGCAAGGTGCTGGAAGCTGCACAGGGTCGCTGAATTCAGCTATTTGTGATATAACAAAATGAGGACAAAGTGGTCTCCCGTGGTGGTTATGCTTCCTTTTTCTGTCCACTCGGCCTCCCAGACTCTGCAAAGTTGCTCTGGAAACATCATAGTTTTCTCACAGAGCTGTAAGATGCAAGACAGAATCAGGGTTGACCTTGGATGGACCACCCTTCCAGGGAATGGCGAGTAGGCCCCCTCTGCAGTCAGAGCACCTTTTGTAGATGTCTGCCCTCGAAGAATAGCATCACTAGGAAAATCAGAGTGCTACCCATTTAAATACATTAATATTTGCAGTGAGTTGAAGCTTTTGGCTGCTCAGTTTTTTATAATCTTTCTTTTCTTTTTTTTTTTTAATTTTTTTTTTCTTTCAGCATGTATTTTTTTTATTTTTTTATTTTTTAATGGTTAATTGATTTTTTTAATCAACATTTTTTATTATGATTTTGTGAGGTACAGTTAAGGGTTAGGTGTACAATTACGTTTCATTCAGCCACCCTGTTGATAAGAGGTGTTTTCCCATCCCCAGACAGATATTTGCGACTGTTAATCCCATCCCCCTGCCCCCCATAGTTTCCCAGTACCGTCAGTCATTTTCTTATAGTATTACATTGGATGTTCAAGGTCCATTATATGAGTGAGAACATGTGATACTCGGATCTTTGTTTCTGTGAGAGGTCACTCAGTATTATAATCTTTCTTGAAAAGCAAAAACAAATTTAAGAAACATTTAAAATATTTTTAAATGTTTTCAAAGATCATTTTGTCCTAAATAAAACCATGATGCTGTGTATTCTTTTTTTTTTTTTTTTGAGTTGGAGTCTCACTCTGTCGCCCAGACTGGAGTGCAGTGGCCGCTCCCGGCCACCGCAGCCTCGACCTGCTGGGCTCTGGCGATCCTTCCGCCTCAGCCTTCCAAGTAGCTGGAACTACAGGTGCACGCTACCACACCCGGCTAATTTTTTTTGATTTATTGTAGAGATGAGGTCTCACCAAGTTGCCCAGGTAGGTCTCGAACCTGTGGGCTCAGGCAATCCACTCACCTCAGCCTCCCAAGGTGCGGGATTACAGGCTGAGCCACCAGGCCCGGCTTATACTGTGTATTCTTAAAAGACAAAATTATTTGCTTGTAAACTTCTCTCCATAAGTTCTTTGACAGTGCTAATTTAATTCCTAAATTACTTAACTTCATAAGAAAGTGTGTGTGTTGTCGATTCTTCATTTGTGCTCTGAAGAATTTAAGGAAAAAAATTTTTTTTGACATTTTAGCAACTCCTGAAGGAACCCAAGGTGGCTGCTTCTATTTTGAATCCCTATGTTAAGCGTTCCATTAAAGTGAAAAGCCTAAATGATATCACAGCAAAAGAGAGGTTCTCTCCCCTCACATCCAACCTGATCAGTAAGTATGAGAACTTGTCATTTGTGGGCACTTAAAACTTTTGACTGGTAATGTGGTCTGTGGACCAGGAGCATCAGCATCAGCCTGTTGGCAGTGGAGAATCTCTGGACACCCCCTACATGCTAAATCAGAATCTGCATCTTAACCAGCAACCTTGGTGAATTGTTTGTCCATCAGAGTTTGCAAACATGTCTAATTGCATGCTCAGTAGTTTCAACCCATGGAGGAGACAAGTGTGATTTCATACCAAGAAAACGATTTGTGACCAGAGGCTGTACCTTGATATCTGAAGACATCTGCATCCTTGGTACCTTTGGATTGCTTTGCAAATCCTCATGGCCAACTCACAATACAGGTTCCAAAGAAAGTGTATCCATGTCATCATCTTTGAATTTGTAGCCACACATTGGAATCTGTAACATAAATATGAAAACCAGATTGCAAGCTGAGTACGCTAAGTCTGTTACAAATCTGTGTGGGTGAGAACCCTTTACACTAATATAAATGCTTGTCACTACAGTCTTTTTCTTTAAACATTGGATATATTTTTTAAATAACAAGTTGTATCTTCTTCATTTGTATTCTTAAAGAACATAGAGTATGATGTTTTAAGGCCACAAACCTAAGTTTGTTTTTGGGGTGAAAGTAATAAGTTTCATGTTATTAAGACGCCATCACTTTCCCAGATTTGCTTGCTGAAAATGGCCGCTTAGGCGATACCCAAGGAGTCATTTCTGCTTTTTCTACCATGATGAGTGTCCATCGTGGAGAGGTACCTTGCACAGTGACCACTGCATCTGTAAGTAATATGTTGGTGCTGCTGTATCTGCCTTTATTACACGTATCATCTTTTACAGAAAAAAAATGGTAAAATCAAAAAATTGGGGAAGGTGATTTGTCACTTGGGACATTCATTTCATTCTTACATCACCTTTTGTGAACCTCTGCTTTGGAAGGGCCAGCATGTATCTTATCAATGCTTCGGATGTTAAACGTAAAGAACGTCAAAATGTGTTAGAAAGTAGTGGGGTGTGCTTCATTATAGGTTTGAATTCTTTTGTCAACACCATGTGAAGTAGTTTACTGAAACTAGAGTTTCTAATCTTTCCTCTTGTGGTAGTGAATGGGCCCTTTGATCTTTTTGACCTGCTAGAGTAGGCTATAATAATTAGCCACTGTTTATTGAAACCTACCATATATGCTGAGTATTTTATAATTTCTTATTTGATTAAATAAGATTACTTTATAATTTCTTATTTGTAGCTTGCCCAAAGTCATATAAGGTGAGACCAGAATTTGAATACAGGCCTGTCTCAAAAGTTCATGTTCCTTAAACTGCACTACATTGACTCCCCAGAAATAATTTTGTTGTCTTAAATATGTATCTTCATCAGGCTCGGTGGCTCAGCCTGTAATCCAGCGCCTTTGGAAGGCTGAGGTGAGTGGATTGCCTGAGCCCACAGGTTCGAGACCTGCCTGGGCAACTTGGCGAGACCTCATCTCTACAATTAAAAAAAAAAAAAAAATTAGCCGGGCATGGTAGCATGCTCCTGTAGTTCCAGCTACTTGGAAGGCTGAGGCGGAGGGATCACCAGAGCCCAGCAGGTCAAGGCTGTGGTGGCTGGGAGTGGCCACTGGACTCCAGTCTGGGCGACTGAGTGAGACTCCAACTCAAAAAAATATATATATATATGTATGTATCTTCTTCCTAATGTGATTCAATCCGTACAGGAAGACAGTAGAGTGTGGTAGATTTACTTGGAATATACAGCACCTGATCTCATCTAGACAAATAGTTCTAGTGTTTAAAAGACAATCTAGCTCTCCAAAGAGCAGTTTCAGATTGGTGTTTTAGCACATAATATTTGTTGGCACGTTTGTAGTTCAGCAGTTGGTGCTTCTAAAATACGTACCTGACTGAGAGCCATCACAGCTCAGACATTCACAGAGAGTCCACTGTGACCACACCAGTTACCCCTGACAGTATAGCACAGGTAAGACTTTCACTAGCCACATGGTCACCTGTCACTGTGCAGGCCTTTCTTCATTGAACACAGGGACGTGTTTTTCTTTGAAAGGATGCTTATTTTTGTGAAAGTCTTTTCGAACCAACTGTTACTCTTACTTTCAGTTGTTGTTACTCTTGGGCAAATAAGTTTCTATTGTTTGAAAAAAAATTATACCTTGATGAGTGACTAAGGGCACAGGCTTAAGAAACACACAGACCGAGCTCATCTGTGTGCTGATATGACCTGCAGTGAGTTTCTTAATCATCTGAGCCTCAGTTCTCTCCTATGTAAAGTGGGATAATAGCTGCTTGGTCTCACATGCTTGCCCAGATTGAGGGAGCTGGTGGGTTTGAAATGCCTGACACAGATGGGTGCCTGGCATTCAGTATACGTCTCAGTGGGAGGGAGGAATGTTCCAGAGTTCTCCAACCCCCATCTCAGCACATCATGTCTTGATTGAACACTGGTAGACTGACCAACACCACGCCCCAGAATACATTGTTAGATTTTTTTTTTTTTTTGAGTTGGAGTCTCACTCTGTCGCCCAGGCTGGAGTGCAATGACACGCTCCCGGCCACTGTACTCGACCTGCTGGGCTCCGGCGATCCTTCCACCTCAGCCTTCCAAGTAGTTGGAACTATAGGCGCGTACTACCACGCCTGGCTAATTTTTTGATTTATTGTAGAGATGAGGTCTCGCCAAGTTGCCCAGGCGGGTCTTGAACCCACGGGCTCAGACAATCCACTCACCTCAGCCTCCCAAAGCGCGGGATTACAGGCTGAGCCACCGAGCCCGGCTTGTTAGATCTTTATAAAAATGTTTTGCCCTCAGAGGAAGGGGTGGGGAGATAGGATTTGTGGCAGATACAAAAAGGCTTTTCTTTCAGCTAGTTTTTTCGTTCTTATCCAACACTCAACCAGCCAGGAGTGAGAGTTGGGGTCCAGAAGACAGAATGCATTCTGGATATTTGAGGTGCTTCGCTCTGTACAAGCAAATTATGGAGATGTGCTGACTTCAGGAAAAAGCTGGTTGTTCTCTCAGTGAAGTTCAGGGTGTGGAGTGGTGTGCCAGAGTTCCAAATGACAGTGATACGGGAGACAGCAGCCAGTAGAGCTGGGAAGACTTAAAAGATTGTGGAACCAGGTTAAACTGCTGCTTTTTATACAAGGAAATTATAGACACGTACCATGACCGCAGGGCAGCACAGAAGAGAGACCTGTGGTGGGCTTGTGTCTTCAGACATCATAAAAGAGTTTTTCACTCTTTGTTCCAAGTTGTACAGCTAGTCCCACGGAACAGAGACAGGGAGGGAATGGCCTTTACAGGCAGCACATAACCAAGCTGCCCAGATATTCCTGTGAGGCGGGGCCTTCCCATGTCCCTGAATCATTGACATGGATGAGGTGCAAGTGTTGAGTACAGCTGCACAAAAGGGCCAGCTGCTTAAGAAAGGGACTCACAAGGCCTGTCCCAGTGATGTGTGCAGGTGTATTATTTTCTTTCAACTATGGAAGTTTCTCTTTTGCTTTATCTAAATTGGAAGGATGATTTTTGTCCTTTTTCAGCCTCTAGAAGACGCCACTCTCACTGAATTAAAAACAGTCCTGAAGAGCTTCCTAAGTCAAGGCCAGATACTGAAATTGGAGGTTAAGGTAGGTTTTTAATTATTTCTGGTATGTTTTTAAACTTCAGATGGCTATAGAAAGTATTGGTGAAGAATCAGATCTGATTCTGTATTAATTTTCCTATACTTGAAGTTTTATATTGATTTTAAATTTAAATGATTATAATGTGTTACATTTACATGGCACATTTAGCCTTTTTTTTTTTTTAAGTTGGAGTTTCACTCTATCACCCGTGCTGGAGTGCCCTGGCACACTCACAGCCACCCCAGGGTTGACCTGCTGGGCTCTGATGATCCTTCCACCTCAGCCTTCTAAGTAACCAGAACTACAGGCGTGTGCTACCATGCCTGGCTAATTTTTTATTTATTGTAGAAACGAGGTCTTGCCAAGTTGCCCGGGCTGGTCTTGAACCCGTGGGCTCAGGCAATCCACTTACCTCGGCCTCCCAAAGTGCTGGGATTATAGGCTGAACCACCAAGCCCAGCCACACATTTTAGCCTTTCAAAGCACTTTTTTTCATTTTTTTATTTTTATTTTTTGGAGTCGGAGACTCACTCTGTCACCCAGGCTGGAGTGCAGTGGCACGCTCATGGCCACTGCAGCCTCAATCTGCTGGGCTCAGGTGATCCTTCTGCCTCAGCCTTCTGAGTAGCTGTGACTACAGGCATGTGCCACCACACCCAGCTAATTTTTTGACTAATTGTAAAGACTGGGTCTCACCAAGTTGCCCAGGCTGGTCTTGAAGCCTTAGGCTCAGGCAGTCCTCTTGCCCCCGCCTCCCAAAGTGCTGAGATTACAGGCGTAAGCCACCGTGTCTGGTCCAACACATTTTCATCTATCCATTTAACTAATGAAATAATGTCAATGTGTTTTCACATTTCCAACTTATTTACTTTCATAGACTGATCCATCAATTATGGGTGGAATGATTGTCCGTATTGGAGAGAAATATGTTGACATGTCTGCAAAAACCAAGATTCAGAAGCTGACCAGGGCTATGCGGGAGGTTATCTAAAAGCGTTGATTTTCTGTCATCAGTGAAAATTCTTAAACTTGGATCAACAATAAAAAGCTTCCAGAACAGACTGTATTATGTTTACTGTCTTTTAAAGTAGAATCCAGTGGCCTTTATTTTTATGTCTTTCAGTGTCCCCCAAGTTTAAATGTCAAAACCCTTTCAGCTAGAGAATTTGGTTTGCATAGATTATTCTTAGGAATTAATAATTAAACATAGCACCTGACACACACTCAACAAAGTCCATGTGGTTCTGCCTGCCAAAATCTCACGTCTTTAAAGGATTGTTCAGAACTCCTGGCCCCTGTTAGATCATGAGATCTGTTCTTACTCCGTCCTCCTGGAGGTGTCTTCCTAATAAAATGCCCTTATCCTGACATAACACCCACCTATAGGATGTTCTAACTTTCCAGGCCGTTTCACAGACAGTTCGCTAAAGCCCAGTGGCAGCCTTGTGATGCATGGGGCAGACGTCACCCCACTTGACAAATGAGGAAAGAGACCGAGGGACCCTAGCGATCTCAGGGTAACATGTCTGCACTACTGGTGGCTCGGGCCCTGGAGAGCTGTTCTTCCGTCTCGTGCTTGTTCCACCGTCTCGTGCTTGTTCCACCATCTCATGCTTGTTCCACCATATAACTAATACCATACCCTGGCACCCTGCTGGAGCAAACAGCAAGGCTAGCCTTAGGTAAGTCCCCACGCCCCTTCCCACTTTGTCCCTAAGATGCTTTTGATTCCCCTTGTAACTAAAACCAGCTCCCAAATCAGCTCTTCCCCTACATTAACCTCTTGGACTTCTCGAGAAAACAAGAGTTCCCCAGACAGCAGCCATCCCAGGCGCTATTCTATGGTCACCCTCCATAGAATAGAGGCCAAACTAATTCCCAGAGGTACTCCTGGTTGGGTAGGGGCAGGACTGCTGCAGCTAGGAAGTCCTACAAGGCAGTGATATAGTCCAGAACTGCTACCTGCATGCTGGTGCTGGGACAGTGTGCCTTCCACCTGGCATGACACTGTTCTGGCTGCCATGCTCAGCTTAAACTCCAGCTTCTTCCTGGCAAACTAGCTGCATGGTCACCTCATGACAACAGACACCATCTGGGGACCTCAGAGCTTTCCCAGGAACCAGGAGTGCTAAGACTACTGGTTGGCCCAATGTCCAGTCACCTACCTTTTAGGTGGGCACAGGACCACCCAGCTAGAGACCATATGAACCCACCTGTCTTGCAGCACCTGGCCATGGGATTGAGTTCCAGCACGCAGGAGAGGAGAGGAAGTGATGCCGTTTCTGGATTGCCCTCACCAGCAATAGGCATCCATTCCCCTGGCTGGACACAGACAAGATAATGGGAGCTGGGACAAAGCAAAAAGCCCAGGGCACCAGGGGCAGAGCTGCCCTGCCGTGCCTGTTAACACCAGGGAGAAATAGACTTCTCTCACTGAGGCCACAGGACATTAGGCTCGTCAGCCCCAGAGGCTACAACCTAATCATATTCCAGGTTCCCCAATACTCATCTGCTTGCCTCCTGCCTGCAGTGAAGCCCACAATGCACAAGATGGCGTCGTGCACACTGCAAAACCACAAAGCTGCAGACAGGTGGCTGCGGGACAAACCATCTTTGGGGGAACCCTCTTGCTGGTGATACTGCCTAGATCCTTCAGAATGAAAAATCAACAACTTTCCTATCAATTAAGCACACAGAAACTCAGGGAAATGATAAAATGCTTCAAATATTGCTTCATGAGGTTGTTAGAGAAAAATCCAGTGATCTGTGTACAATGATTTTCTTCACAGCTTTTTTTTTTTTTTTTTTTTTTTTTGAGTTGGAGTCTCACTCTGTCGCCCAGACTGGAGTGCAGTGGCCGCTCCCGGCCACCGCAGCCTCAACCTGCTGGGCTCCGGCGATCTTTCCGCCTCAGCCTTCCAAGTAGCCGGAATTACAGGCATGCGCTACCACGCCCAGCTGATTTTTTTTTTGATTTATTGTAGAGATGAGGTCTTGCTGCCCAGGCGGGTCTCGAACCCGTGGGCTCAGGCAATCCACTCACCTCAGCCTCCCAAAGGCGCGGGATGACAGGCTGAGCCACCGAGCCTGGCTTACACAGCATTTTTTAAATCAGAAAATATAATCATGAAACCATTAAGGTTTGTTAAAATACGAGTAACTTAGAGACGAGTAGGGTACAGTAAGACAATGGGATACTAATCAAGTTGTGGAAGAGTATGTAGGGCTGATATAAATAAGGCAGTAAAGGAAAATGGGAAATTACAAGTGTAAGTCACATAATTAAACAGTGCCTTGTACATATTTGAGAAGTACCTGATGCATATTAGCTATTAAATAGCACAAAAATATTTAAAACACACAGAAAAAAATACAGAAATGAAGTGCATCAAAACCTTAACCTTTATTTTTTGTGTGGAAGAATCTCTACATTAAGGGATCTTATTTTCTTTGCATTTTAATGTGCTTGCCGAATTTTCTGCATTAACAAGTATTTTGTAATTAGAAGCAAAATGATAAATATTCTAGAAAAATTTTGCCTTGGTTATGGGGGCTAGTCAATTTGGTTAAATACCGGTGATTCCTTCCAGGTTATTCAAGGAAACCTCAGACTCTGAGAGAACTAAGTGTCATTTGGGAAAGTTATTTGCTTCATTTGTGTTTAATGACATGCTTCAAATAACAACCAAGGAAAGAGCATAGGCTTTTCATGTTTTTTAAAAATAGGGCCTACTGGTTTAAAAAGAGAAAAGATATGCTGCTTTAAGGTCAACTTTTTTTTTTAATGTGCTAGATAACAATTCTGAGTGTCCAAGCTGACTGGAGAATTTAAAGGACTTATTTATAGTCAGTTAAATCAATGATGAAAAAGAGAATAATTACCTTAAAATCAGAACAGAAGAAAACATAAATAATCCGATAAAATTCAGTGTTGGGTTTTTATGGCACTTGGAATTAAAAGTTCTGGACATGCGGAGTTGTTTGTGTTAGAAACTTCTTGGAACTTTAGATTGACCCTTCTGAATGTCTCTTTAAGACAATCTTAGCATTTTGTTCTCCCCTGTGATCACCCACGGCTTGTGCTATACAACACAGAAAGTCTCATATTCTCAGAAATACTTTATAGAGGAATATCTGTTTCTACTTGGTATTGGCTAACATTTATCTGAAGAAGCCATCAGAGAGTTTAGAGGGTTGTATTTTGTTTTGTTCCTTGGGTTTATTTTTTGCATAATTTTCCTTGCTCAACTACAGCCTTATCTGTGGGAAAAGGAAGAGACACCGTTTGCAGGGCTATTCACTTCCTGCGTGCTCAGAAAGGAGGTGGGGCAGAAAGAACCCACAGTCATCCACCGTAACAAGGTTGGCTTTTCTCATTTTATTCGTGAACTATTTGAATTTAAATCGTACAGGTCAAAATGACCAAAGAGTTGTTTTGAAGAGATTGTTCTTTTCAGGTTCAAGATACACAGGAATATCCATTTGTACTGATGTTGCTACTGGTTTAAAGAAAAAAAAAAAAAACTCAAGTTACCATAATCTGAATCAGTAAAATCGAACATTTCACACATGATAAGTTGCCAATGGAACACTCAAACAGCAAAACTAACCTTAGCTTCTTTTAAACAAACAAAAAAAAAACAATGTTTTGACCCTGCTTCATCAAACCTTAGACAAATACATAATTCTACAATTTATAATAGCGTCTAGTACTTTTTAGAATTCCATTAACATTACATAGCAGACAATATAGTCTCTCTTTTATGGAAAATTAAACAGTACCATTATTTGGCAACAGAAGTATAGTACAATCAACAGCACATCCATCAAGGGGGTGGCCTAGTCCTGCCCCTGGGCAGGGGTGTGAGGGGAGCTATGTGCCACCAGCACTGTGGCCCTCTCATCACTGGAAGCACAAGGTACTCACACCATGATTCATTACATTCTTTTCCAAACAGGCCAAGGCTCACTGGGAGGGCTGGCCAGCACTACTGGGCAGAGCCCCATGTTCTGGCTTTTCTTGTCCCCAGACTTCTTTGAAACAACCAGTGCCCGGGGGCAGCTGACTGGATGACTTGTTCCCACTCAAAGCCCTCTTGCCACCCTAGCCAGAGGGCATCGTTCTAAGGCCTGTTCTGGGTGACTGGACCAGAGCTTGTCTCCTCACTGACCTGAGGTGGCCTTCCCAGGCTTGAACAAGGAGATATCTAAATGGCTCCATCTTAGGGAATAAAGCCAGTAAGGACCACATGGACAGTTCCTCAAGGTGATTTGCAAGATTATTCACACACAGATTCCAGGAAGCATCCAGAAATCACAGCTTCCCACACTCTTCAAGTCCAGGAGCTCTACCAATGTGGGGCCATCAAAAAAGAGACTCCGACTGTGGGTTGGCCTCGTCAAGAAGCACCCAACTTGCTGAAAGAAATGTGGAAAACCTAGCATTCACACACTCCAGTTGTCCTTTCAAGCCACGGGCCCCACACTTTCCACAAACAGTGATCGCCATGCAATGCCCCTTGTGTCACCAGAAACCAGCTCTTTCCACTGCTGGAGCACTACCAGCTGGCTACTCGAGACTGGACTCCCCTCCTGAAATCACTTCGGCATGCATCTCTCAGGGGTTTAGACATTGAGTGTCATGGAATCCTCTGTGGGTGGCCTACAGAAACATTTCTGGTTAGTGGAGTCTAGAGGGTCTGTGACTAAGAAGCAGCCTGGACTTCTGATACTTTTCTGAAGGCAAAGGGTGAGGCAAGGAAGGCCTCCCAGCCCCTGGGGTCTCCATTAGGGACACGGGCGCCCAGGAGGCTGCTCTGTGCTGCTCGTTTTGCCTGCCCCAAAACAGTTTAACCCAGAAGCCCCAAATTTCATCCATCCACCCACCTGGCTGTGAAACAAAGATGGCGAAGATGTGCCAGGAAGTTTCATGGAAAATGCAAACACAAAAGGGATATGCTAAATCTATCCAGATAGAGACATGGAAAGGGTGACCCGGAAGTCAGGGAGTGGCCTCTCTAATGGGGCAGCTGGGTCAGTCCCAGGTTCCTGACTAGAACCTGAGGAATCTTCTATGGCACATGACTCTGATGGAAAAGAGGCTCTCAGTTCTCTCGTCCTTCCTGACTCAACTACCCTCAAGAATATGTTATCTGTATAAATAGCATAATAATATGTTATCTGTATAAATCAGTTTTTAATGCAACACTGAGGTCTCATTCAAGGTCATGGCTACAAGATATTTTTCATTTTATCACACCCCCACCAATTTCACTGAAATTCATCACATTCCCTGCAAGGGAAAAAAAATGACTCCTTTGAATTTCTAACATATACAACTTGGATTTTTTTTTTTTTTAATGTAAGAAATTTAGTTCAGTTGTACCCAGATAACCTGATTAAGCATTTTCTATCCTGGGATAGATTTTTAATTTCTTCTATAGTTTTATGCACTTAAATTATTTTCCTAAAATACTCTCATATACATACAGAAAAATAATCTCTCAATGACAAATCACATTTTACAATAACAAGTTAAATATTTTTGACTACAGAATCTGTGTTAGTTTATGTAACAGTTAACAGCATAGCCTCTTACATACCATATATACATTTAGTCAAGGCCATTCCCATAAACATACAACAGAGATTTCAGGACAAACCACTTAAAGAGCACCACCTTTTCCCTTGGTGTAGTGAGATTCTGCATTTGTCTCAGCTGGAAACAGCACAGAATGCAGAAAACCAGAAGTTATGGGCTGATTATCATACACAGGACATCTTTGTTGCAGTTTCTCATCTGTATACATGTATTTACACATATGTTCACCACCTATACATGTGAAGGTACAAAGTTTACAGAGCTAAGGCATACAACATGAGGGCTGGGGGCCAACTCCCTATCAGTGCAGGGATACAAAGGGGCAAGAGGAAGGGGGCACAGAGGGCACAGACTTCAGTGTGCAAGACTACAGCAGACACGATCCAAGGTTGATTTCACAGTTCAAAGATACTTGGACTATTGGCCAGGTGTTCTTTAAATGCACATCTAAATATTATTCACATAGATCTTGCTAGAATATCTACTTTCTGACACAAAGAATATCTAGCAGATGCCATTTTAAGGATGTTGTTTTGTAAAATGTACTTCAAAATGTTCATTCATTAAAACTAATGCTGACATGATATTCATTAAATGCCAGGTATGGTGGCTCAGGCCTGTAATCCCAGCATTTTGGGAATCCAAGGCAAGCAGATTGCTTGAGCCCAGGAGTTCAAGACCAGCCTGGGCAACATAGAGAGACCTCATCTCTACAAAAAAAATCAAAACATTAGCCAGGCATGGTGGCACATACTTGTAGACCCAGCTACTCTGGAGGCTGAGGTGGAAGGACTGCCTGAGCCCAGGAGGTTGAGGCTGCAGTGAGCTGTGATTCTTAAGATCATGCCGCCGCACTCCCAACTCAAAAAATAATAATAATAACTTTCAAAACATTCCATAGTTTAGAATATTCTATGACATGTGGAAACAGTTACAATTTGCTGTCATTCAAGGTGACTCAATCAACTCCATGTGAGATGAATTTGCAATTTCTGTTTGACCTTCTGTTAATATTTTTACTTCACAAGCATAATCCCAGACACAATCAGGAAATATAGTTAAGGATTATTCCTCTATGCATGTAGAAATGGGACCTGTCTTCAAAAAGCAAGCAGGACTGCAAAAGTTTGAAGCATCCAGTCCCGTGAAAATAAAACCTTGTAAAGGATAGCAACTCCTCAGTCGTCTGTCTCTTAGGGGCCGTGGCCTTCTAGAACTTGAGGCAACTCACACAGTGGGCTCTTTCTTCTTTCTTTTTCTTTTTTCTTATTTTCCACCCATCTGAAAACTGATCTTTCCTCTTTCCTAACAGCCCTCTACTTAAAAGTCAGACATGGGATCCTAGGGGGAGGCAGGCTCCTCCCAGACACCTATGGACCAGACCTTGTGGCCCAGTAGGTCAGGGAGCCTCTGACTCCAACCTTGATCTTTCCAGAGGTCAGTGGCTGGAGGAAGAGACACTGAGCCTTTCTATGACCCTCCTCACATCTCTTGGAAGGCAGAAGGTTGGAAAAGCCTCGCTGTCCTACCAGGAAAGGAGAGAAAAGCCACCAATGGATGACTAATGACCGGAAGGAAGGGTTTTATTTCCAAGTAGTGAGTTCAATGGCAAAGGCTCAAAGTTCCTTGGCACCCTGCGGCACGCCCTGGCCTGGGCGCCCAGAGACTGGTTCCTGCTATCACCAACAGCTCCCTCTCCGGTGTTAGGATGCATCTATCATCTAGGGACTTGGGTTCCACGTCCTCCAGCCGGTCCAGATCAACTGTGCTTTCAGGAAATAAAAGACACTAGAAAAAGTCTATCTGCCCAGCTCGCCACAGTCTGCCTGGGAGACCTTTCCAAGTAAGAAGACCTAATTCATGACCAACCCAGGCAACTAGGCGAGACCTTGTCTCTACAATAAATCAAAAATTAGCCAGGCATGGTAGCCTGCGCCTGTAGTTCTGGCTACTTGGAAGGCTGAAGCGGATGGATTGCCAGAGCCCAGCAGGTTGACGCTGGGGTGGCCGTAAGTATGCCATTGCACTCCAGCCTGGGCAACAGAGTGAGCCTCTGACTCAAAAAGAAGAAGAAGAAGAAGACCTAAAATGAAACCCAACTGCTTCAGGAGCTCATGCCCGCAATCCCAGCACTTCAAGAGGCCAAGATGGGAGGATTGCTTGAGGCCAGGAGTTCAAGACTAGCCTCCGCAACATAGTGAGAACTTGTCTTACAAAAATTTTTTATTTTTTTAAATTTTTTTAAGGAACCAACTGACAAGGCTGGTGTCATGGGTGTCTAGGCCTGTGCAGTCCCATGGGGCTGCATACTCAGGAGAGCCTGAGTTTGGCCCAGTGCCCTGCTGTCACCATAGTGAAATGCTTCACTATTTTGAACAAGGGTCCTCTCATTTTCATTTTGCACCCAGCCAACAAATCATGCAGCTGGTTCTCAGCCATTTCCCAGACTGATCCACACAGCCATTCATCTCCCGCCCTTGTGCACACATGCACGCGCGCACACACGCACGTGCACACTCACACCACACACTGAGCTGCCACATCCCACCAACAGACAGTTCTTTCCACCTTAAATTCCAGAAATCAGGGTTTAAGTAGAGACTCTATCATCCAGTCCAAGCAGAGTAGACCTGACCTCTAGCACCCTTGCTGGGGAGAGGGGCCTCGTCCTCTAGAGTTGTCCACTCTGAGGTCCACCCAGGCACGGGGTACACCTCCATGTACATGTGAGGCTCCCACTAAAGCAGATTCGGGAAAGTCAGGAGCGCTAAGGACCTCCATGCAGCCCCAACACCAGCAGCAGGGAACAGCAACAGGGAACAACAAAGTCTCACAGGCACCCCAGGAACCCTGGGCTGAGGCCGCACTCCCTCTGCAAGCTTCCTTCCCTCCCCAGCCTTTGGCCTCTGCCTTGTGGGGTCCACATTTCTAGTTCTAGACACGGCTTTCCTGCCTCCCCCACCTCTGCACCCCACACAACTGCCAGAAACTCCTGCGATTTATAAGAGTGATGTCTTGGAGCTGCAGTAGAAGGAGCCAGTCCCTTGGGATCCACCAGTGAAAACAGCAAGTTGAGCCGGGCTCGGTGGCTCAGCCTGTAATCCCGCGCCTTTGGGAGGCTGAGGTGAGTGGATTGCCTGAGCCTGCGGGTTGGAGACCCGCACCGGGCAACTTGGCAAGACCTCATCTCTACAATAAATCAAAAAATCAGCCAGGCATGGTAGCGCATGCCTGTAATTCCGGCTACTCGGAAGGGTGAGGCGGAAGAATCGCCGGAGCCCAGCAGGTGGAGGCTGCGGTGGCCGGGAGCGGCCACTGCACTCCAGTCTGGGCGACAGAGTGAGACTCCAACTCAAAAAAAAAAAGAAAGAAAGAAAACAGCAAGTTACCAAGAGAGAGGCCCCCCGGCCCCAGCCGTGACAGCATCAGGCCTCTGCTGCTACTCAACCAGAAGCTGTCAAGCCCCCCCCGCTTGGTTCCTGTTGCCCCTACCCGCTGGACTCCGCTCTGTTTCAATACAGAAGCAGGAGGAAATAAGAGAGTTGAGTGTAAGAGGAGACATGCAAAGGAGTGTAGTTCTAGAAGCACAGGAATGTTATTCTTTTAAAAGAAAAAAGTATAAACCAGGGTTTCTGGAAGAAGAACATGCATTCCTACCACTGCATACAAAGAAAACTTAGCTTCTGGTTAATTCTCAGGAAATAGAGAAACGCTGAATTTTTTTCAAGGCTGACCAGATAAGCCCATTCGTGAACATGATTTTATTTGGTGGCTTTTGAAGACTAAAATATTCATAGTAGGTAGAAACAGTACAGGCTGGAATAGAAAATAGAACAGAATCCTATTAAAACACAAATGACAAAACACCCTGACATACAGGAGGGGGCAAACTGACCTTGAAATATGACAGCTGCACAATGTTGAAAAAATTATTCGGTGGGTGTTATCTGGTTCCTTTTTCCAGAGGAAAGAAGGTTCCCTTGAATTTAGGAATTGATTAAGTCTGAGTGGAACTGAAGTGGTTTTTTGGAGGTTGATATTTTTATAAGCATTGGGTGGTATTTAAATGTTTTCAAATTAGAT
The DNA here is from genome assembly GCA_027257055.1 of Cephalopachus bancanus. Taxonomy (NCBI): domain Eukaryota; kingdom Metazoa; phylum Chordata; class Mammalia; order Primates; family Tarsiidae; genus Cephalopachus; species Cephalopachus bancanus. The sequence goes on along the minus strand of JAPVLO010000260.1, from coordinate 402,660 downwards.
CTACAATTTGACTTGAAACCCACAAAGGTAGGTCTATCTGTGCTGCCTCCCAGCCCCTGGGATGGTGGCATTGACTGGGATGGCACTCCCTGAATGAACAGTGCACTACTAAAATGTTATTGAGACATCACAACCCACCCACAGCTAAGACTGTCTGATGTGTTGATGCCTGGATTTTAATACTCCCAAGATAGATAGCGGTAAGATATTCTTTCATGTGGAGTAAGTCTTGGATATAAATTTATGACCTTAGTCGAACCTGATGACCTACAAACATATTCTGGATCTGATACAGTATACAGTGAGGAAACAGGAGTTCTAGAAATTTCCTTTCCTCTAGCTCAAATAATTGGCTGCCTTCCAAGTACAAGGAGGAGCCTTGCTCAGAAAGAGGAAACTGGAAGGGGTCATTATGTCAGCCAGCTAGTTAGTTACTTCCTCCGTTTCAGACCCAACCATAAGAAGTCTTAATTAGTTCTTTTAATAACCCTGCACAAAGTGACATTAATTAATCAGAACTATTCAAAACAGAATCAAACTGTCCATGGCCTCAAGGGAAATATTCACTCCAGAAGGCTGGCCATGGTCTAGGGGCTACTGCATAGAAAGTACGGGTCACAGGGACAGAAGAGCAGGGACAGAGTCAGGTCTTCGTCAGAGACAGAACTGGCAGGCAAATGGGGGTGGCAGGGGTTGCGGACTGGTCTAGGCCTTCTTCCCCTGGAATGGTCTGACCTGGGAGCCCTTGCCTTCTATCCTCTCTTCCCCCCAGGTCAGACCATTTCAGGGGAAGAAAAGTTGCAGGGAGTGAGCGCCTTGGCCCCCAGCCAGTTCTCACCTGGCTCTTCTTAAGCCTGTAAGACAGTCAGCCAAAGGCTACAGGGAGCTGCCCAATGGCCTATTGTGGTTTCTCTTCATCCTCAGTCACTTTTTTTTTTAATTAGAGGCAAGGGCTTGCTCTGTTGCCCAGGCTGGAGTGCAATGGTGCAATCATAGCTCACTGCAGCCTCGAACTCCTGGTCTCAAGAGATCTTCCCACCTCAGCCTCCCCAGTAGCTGAAACTAGACATGTACCACCATGGCTAGCTAATTTTTTAATTTTTGTGTGGAGAGGGGGGTCTCACTAGATTGCCCATGCTAGTCTCAAAATCCTGGCCTCAAGCAATCCTCCTTCCTTGCCTTCCCAAAAGTATTGGGATTACAGGAGTAAGCCATCACCTGGCCTCTTTCTGTCTGTCCTTACACTGCTTTATTATATCATCTCACAAGTGCAGGCTGATGAACAATTAAGGCCAACCTTCCTCCAGAAGGGGGCCCAAGACAGGTAGGCAATTTCAGCGTAGTCGAAAATGTCCCCATTTTATCAAGCACTGAACCTCCCTAAAAAGAACTGTGTGTTTATGTGCAGGAGGCGGAGGGAGGCTGAAGGATCAATGTCATGGTCCCTATATTGTCATTTCTGACCCTCCCTTACTAATCCAAGGATGTCAGGGCTGTTCTAGGGAAGTACCCATCACTTGTACAAGCCTGTCTCTGTCCCTGAGATCTATCCCAGAACACAGCCTGCCAATCAACCCTCATCCGACCCCAGCCTTCCCAGAAATAGATCCATCTTCAAGTGTGTCCTTTGAAAGAAGCATCAGGAACAGGGAGAAAAGCAATACTTTGTTCTCGCAGGGCCACTCCAGGGAAGAGGAAGAGAATAAACATCCCAATTATATTTATCTAATACTAAGTGGCCCCGACAAAACATGACCCAGGGCACTGCCAGATAAGTCTTGGCAGCTGACCAAGGTCATTCCCATCAGTAAGAGGAAGTCCCTGGTGGGCATCGGCACCCCAGGGTGCAAAGAGAAGGAGGCATTAGTTTCACCCAATGTCTCAGGTGGCTCAGGCAGCACTGTCAGAGGGCTTTGCTATGCCACTGGTTTCTGAGGTTGCCTGTTATGCTTCTGCCTGGCAGGAGCTAAAGCTCTTATATCTAAAAGCAAAGCAAAAGCATTCAGGGCACTTGTTTTTAATCACCTCACTTTCCGGCATAGGCTGCTCTAGCTGTGTAAAGCCAAGACATTGGGACCAAGCAGACCCACTGCTCATCCCACACTAACCTCAAGCCTGGAATGACCCTGTTGTATCTAAAGATCATCAGGTGTCCATGTAAAAGTGCTGGTGTCTGCTATAAAGCACATCTCCAACCTTGAAAGGGAAGGGGGAATCAAAACATCAAATCAAATAATATCTTCTGTTTCTGTTTCCAATGGAAATTCTTAAAGTTGTTACACATACAAAACGTTTTTTGTTGTTGTTGTTGTTGTTTTTTGAGGAAAAAAAAGCCCAACCAATTAGAAAAACTACTTGGAGTAATGGAGTCGTTCTCCTCATACTAGGTATTGGCAAACTCTAAAATACACTCCAAGATCGCCACCTCGCAAATAAAACCAGAAGTGGCTTGTCCAATTCTCCCTTTACCTCCAGCCCCATCGGATTCTAGAACATTCTGGCTGGGTGTGGTCGGTGGCTTTACAGATGGCCTGCCTGGACTTGGAAGGCGGATCTACAATTACCCTTCCCAGTGGCTCTAGCACCTGAGACCCCATTTCCCTGGAAAACACCCCGGGAGGACACCTGGGGTTTTGCTCCCAGGTCACTGACTTGTAACATAATGCAAGCCATCAATTTACCCAGTTTCTGATGGAATTTTTTTTCCCCAATTAAACTGAGGGCTACTCAACCAGATGAAATCAGTTACTTTCATATACTTAGGTCATACTTGAGGTTGTTCAAAAAGCAAAGAAAAACAAAAGCCCGGTCTTAGATGGATATTCTTTGGGAGCAGAGCTTTCTCCCCTAGCAGAGGACAGGGACATATTATCCAAGGAGATCTGACTCCAGTTTTTCCAGCATTCGTGGTGACTCTAGTCTAGAAAGATCCCTCTTTCCAGGTTAGGCCAGGCCTGGATGTGAACAAACCACGTCTTTAGGGTATCAGGGTCACAGCAGACCTGGATCTGGGAGATGCTGATGTCTATCTACCTGTCAGGGAAAACGACAGCAACCAGAGAAGCCCTGACCCAGAGGGACCAGGATGTGAACTGTCCCCTCAAGAGATCTGGTCCATGAAGAAGGCTCAGCCCAAATGCTCCTTGCTCTGAGGTTCCAGGATAGTTCTCAGGGATGCCTGGGGATCAGAGTATAGCCATGTGACCAGGCATGTCCTTTCTAAGACTAAAGGAGGTCAGAGTGTACAGGACAAGCTAGCAGCATGGCTCAGAGAAGACACCGCTTGCAGGGGTATCTAAAAGACTGGGATGAGGGTGCCAGGATGCAGTGGACTAGAGAAACCCTACATTTAGAAAGCAAAGAGAGACTCTTTATTGGCAAGGGGCCTTTCATTTCTATGAAATACACCCCAGACAGTCAAGAAGCTGGAAGAGGAGGAACGGGGGGGGACCAAGGGTTTGAGACTCCATGCATCACCCGTGCTCCTCTGGCCTCTTGATAAAACTCATGAGTCACAGCTTGATCGCAGGGCCAGCCTGACACCTCTATAAGTACAATTGGTCATGTTACAAATGACACCAGCAAATACAAGAATGCTAATCCAGAACTCGCTACACTGGAAGAACATCTCCAGGAGGCTCAACAGAGCCATGAGAGGAAAAAGACTCACATCTTGCTTTTTCATGCTACATTAATTCCAGTAATGGGACACTGTGAGTGGGTGACCTGGGAGCTAAGGGTTATAAGATGTTTGTCATTGTGCATACGATACCCTACCTACATAAGCAATGATGCCCAACATAACACACAAATAAAGCCGACAAAGAAAACATATAGCAGAAAAAAAGAGATTGGAATGGCGACCCAAGACTACCCCATTTACACACTTAATGCTGTTTTTTTCTACCATGGTGACATGTTCTTCATAAATACACGGAACAAACTCTATTGGTTATAGAAGTAGGAAAGCATGAGTTGCATGTCTGTTTAGAGATTTAATTTAAAAGTTTTTTAACAACATCAAAAAAATATAAACTTAAAGTATTTTAACTATGTTTTCTGCTGGGACGTGGTAAACAAACACATGCCTGAAGTCAAACTTGGTCTATAACATGTTCAGTTGAAAGTTTCTAACTAAAGGGTATATCTGCTTGTTTCAAAAAATACATATGTCTGTTGTTCTTGATACAAAATTCTACACTATCTTCAATAAATAAATAATAAAGTATTTCTTAAAAGTATGAAATGTAAACTTTGTTGCCCTTTCCAACACACATTTCTTTAAAAATTGCTTGAAATATGACCGGGCTCTTATGGGAAATTATAACACTACACATTCAGTTCCCAGCAAAGTGGGTGCTTTGCCACAAAGCTGATGCTGTTGTTTAGAAAGTCCTTCTACAACCCTAATTCAATTCTAAGGACTACAGTCAAAGAGAATGCCATCTAACGCACGAAAGCTAGACTCTGGTACCAAGAGAACATGCAAAGAACGTTTCATGATCACAAGAGACTGGGTTTATGGGAACTGTAACATGCAAACAAAATATAGCCCACTCTTTTCATTAGCAAATTAAGTTACTATCTAACTAATCAGCCTATCTCCTGGAATTTAAGGGAAAAAAATCAAAGAACTCAAACCAGACAGCGTGGCACAGACAGGGTCATACACTCCTGACTCTGGCTACAAGTACACATATTTCCATTACTGAGAGGTTCGTGTGTGCATGGTTGAGGGTGTAGAAAGTCTCAGATCCTCCTCCCCCAATTTGTGGGGCTTGCATGCTCCTAGGGTCTTTACCTCATGATATAATGGCTTTCTTTCCTTTTCTTTCCCTACCTCCAGCTTGACATTTTTCCTTTCCACACCTTGGGGATCTAGGACATGCCTTTTTTGGGAAGCATACCAAAGACAGCGGCTGAAATTTCCCATGACAGTCAGGATCCAGTACATTCAAGCACAGAATAGGCTCAGAGATGGTCGCCAGCAACTACTTTTGTCATAAAACATCACAGGCCTCTAAGACAAAAGAGAATTTTCCAACATGATCGGTAGCCAAGGCCCGAAGACGTCAGAAAGTTGCCTTTCCAGGGACCCGCAGTGATTTGGTCCAGCAGAATATAACCTTGTAGATAACGAGTTTCTGTGACCATATTCCAAGCATGCTGGAATCAGGACTGAATCATCCGATGGTACGCCGGTGTGTTTTCATTGACAAATATTAGCACAAGGCCTAGAGGGGGGATGGAACGGCTATAGCCCATATACTGGAATCTTCCATAGACCAGTTCTTCAAAAAGCCAAGCCAGAGCCTGATCAGAAGACCATCCCACCAAGTGATCAGCCCCAGGGCAGCATTTCCCCGTGGGGGAATGGAATTCTGAAGCAGCAAAAGAACTGTCATCATGGTTTCCAAACACACACCAAAGAATGGGCATTGTACTTGGGGGCTGGTGGAGGTAAGAAAAGGAGGGTTACATGAGTTCTCCAAAAATACAGACACTGCATTTATAAATCTATTTTATAGTAACTAGACCCATCCTTCAAGACACCCCATTGGAGACTATGCACCCCGCTGGGGACTACAGGATTTCGAAGACTCTAGAAGCCATGATGAGATCCACAGTGAGGGCAAAGAAAAACACAGTTTTGTTTCATAAAATGGGAAATTACTGGGGCAAGGGGAGGATTGTCAAGAATGATTCTTAGAAGCTTTGAGAGGCCTGTCTTTGCTGTCCCACATCCCTGTGGCTGAACACCAAACAGTGGTTTCTTAGAAAAGGAACAAAATTCTCAGACAGCATGTGCTGCCTCGGGCTGGAACTCTGCTGAGGTTATCCTGGGCCCATTGCCTATGGCTCATCAAACAATTGCAGGTCTAAGCGGACCACAATCTCTCCTGTGGGGACTTCGTGCAGCAGGAGACACTTCGTAACTGGACCCTTGGAGCCCTGGTCTTTCTTGATGTCCGCCACACGGATCTCCGTCCGACCCAAAAAATCTGAAAGGAGAACAAACAGACCCTGCTCAGAGACAGTGTCCTCTCCAAGGCATGTGGTTAGCATCTGGGAGTCTCCTACTGAACTGTTACACTCTCCCTCCTTCTCTGGTCTCTGATGTGAGACGAGCACTAGGATGTCCAACTTACTCCCCAGTGGAGTTGATTTGTTATGATATTTTATTATTAAAATAAAAATTCAGTCCCAAATCTTCATCTGTTAGAATTAGAAGTTAACAGTAAACACAGTGGTTAAGAGCCCAGACTTGGGAGTCTCATAGCTCTGGCCACATTCTGACATTTAATCAGCTACATGACTGTCTTTGGGCAAAAACCAATAGTACCTTCCTCACAATGAACAATGGATATTAAAAGTACTTTTAAAAAAATGCTGCATGGATTTTTTTACAGATAATGATGGTATTTTACAGATAATGCTGGTAGACCCTCACACCCAGCACTCAGTGATACTCCAATTAAGCTGAGACCATAATCTTTAAACTTACTCTTGGGATTTTTTATTTCATGAAAGGAGAAAAGGATAGTTTCTCGAAATCGATGGGCCAGGACGATTCTTGACCAGGCTCCAAGCAGAAATAGAAAGCTGGTTGATGGAACGATGCATCCAACACAATCGCATCCCTTTGCCTGACCAGAAATGCCACTCAAAGGGCACCAATCAGCTCCGCTGCACCTGTCAGGGGCTAAAGTTCTTCTTGCTCCACTAGCCAGTTTTATCTGTTCCCAGCACAGCTTTTTGCCAAGGAGAGAAGAACTGTGCTGAGGCTCAGGCCCACCCACCTGTCTTCACAGTCACCAGGTCTGGTGCATCAGGCTGTGTTACTTGTCCAGAGTCACTAGCATGACTCTAGACCAAGTAGGCCCTAGCCACACCCGCCGAGACATCTCCAGAAGCTTCCTTCAAGGGAGGCTAAGCCTTGTCTTGTGCCAACTTCATCTCTCAGGAGGGAAGCCCTAGGAACTCTAGTAAGAAAACGTTTACCCACGAAGCCAAGTGCCAGGGGAGAAAGCGCCTTGGGGCCCTACTCCTCACCGTCTGGGGAGAACTGGTCCCTCTCAAACACAGTGATGCAGAGGACTTCCTGCTCCAGGTCTCTGATGAAGAACTGGCAGTTGGAATTCCACTTGGGGTTCAGAGTGTCCTGGATCGTCTTGGTGATGTGACACTGGGAGCCCATGGTCACCTCGCAATATGGGTTGCTCTTTCCTGAAGGGAACAAAAGCCTTTGCCAGGCATGCATGACACCTCATTTTGATCCCCTCCCCCCCACCATTGCTATGCTGATGAAGCGGCATTCATCAGAGAATCCAGGTAAAAACTCCCACAATTCGGCATACTTAAGCTAAAAACATATAATGAGATGAGTGGGCTTTAAATTAGGCCCTTCTGGTCTCCTCACTTTGGCCCCATTTTGTGTCACATCTACTGTGAATGCAGCCACTCAGGTCCCTCTGAAAAGCAGAATGGCACAAAGAATTAAAAAAAAAATACCTCCAGGTTTTTAACAAGTGTGAGAAAAACCAATTTCAAAAGGAAATTGGAGCATGTGGAAATAGCACATTTAATTTAAAGTTGGGTGGGGGTGTAGGGGATGCAAACCAGGCTTCCAACCCTAAAGCAGGCTGGGGGGGTGGTTCTTAGGACCTTACCATGTGACCGACAGGGTTTCAGCTCAATGCCTTCAACCACGTTCACCATCAACCTTCCAATGCCTGTCGCCCTTTGGGAACGGACTATGATGGCATAAAAACAACACAAAATGCTTCCTTTGAACATCTGATACCTTTTTTCTCAGTTTGCCTCACAATTCATTTTATGCACCTGCCCCCCTCCGAAGTAATTCCTCCCTCCTCTCCTTAAACTCTTGATTCCTTGCTCCTGGAATTTGTCCCAGCCCCCATCGCATGTCACCCCATGCCCACCTCTATCCCATGCATGCCCCTCCTCCAGGACCAAGGGCATCTTCTACTCTGAGGATGTGGGGCCCAGCCAGTCTCCCTGCTGCCTGACTGTGTGAGACCCCTGCCATACTGCCCAGCGATACATTACCAAGGTACGCCTTCTCCCGCTTCTTTTTCTCTGTCTCTATATAGAGTTCAGAAGCAGCTTTGATTTTCTGCACCCAGGCAGTCCTTGGACAGAAAAAGACAGAAAGGTGCCAAACAGAACTTAAGAAAAAGGCTTCAGGTCTGTTAAAATTCTGTCTCCAGGATTTGGTTTGCTTTGTTGGTTTAACGTTAACAAAGGCTCGGGAAAGAGAATCTGATCTTATATCCCATGATGCTAATACTTATTCCTGCCATGAATAATGAAGGCATGAGGGATATTTTCATGGCTATATTCAAGACCTGCGTTTGTGTCCCCATGGAAGAAAATCTGTGATAGATGCTATTCTGGAGGAGACACCAAGACACGATTCCAGATCCTTCCTGATTGAGGAGCCTCACGTATTGCCTAACCCAACAAGGTCCCAAGGATCTCTTTTATGAAATCACCCAAAGGAAGAACAAAAACCATTTCCCAGATTGGGAACCATTTCACGTGAAAGAGCGAAACACCCTGGGGGAAGCATTTGGGGATGGTATTCTCGCCTTCCTTTTTTCTGAGAACCATATGCACAATAACTTGAGCCAATTTTCTTGCTTGGCGCAAATGCTCTTTGGAATGATGTTGGCCTTGTGTCAAGTTCACCCTTCAGAAAATGATCTATTTAATTTGGTGCCAGGGCAGAGTCTTGAAGACAGATGGAAGCCAAATACCCACAGCTCTGGGATCCAGAAAGCCCATCCAAGTGAGTCAGGTGAGGAGGGCTTCAGGTTTGGGTGGTCCTGTTGGTCCCCAAATCCTTTTCCCATTGGTTTCTGCCACCTGGGAAACCTGGAGGGATTTGAGACGCTCCATTTCCCTCAAAGAATGCTGAAAAAAAATTCTCAAGCATAGCTAGTTTTAATCTATGTTACTATGGAAAATCCACGCCATGCACCAAACTTTCGAACGGTTCTAGAAAACATTATTAGGCATCCCCCACCCCCAGCCAGAGATTAAGGCATTGCAGCTGGGGGAATGTTGGGAGCTGCTGATTAATCAAATGCCCTTCATGTGTCCTAAACCCAGTGGAGCCCTGGGGCCCAGTGCTAGGGAGGCAGTAGGTCTTACCTTTCATTTATGCTTTCTGCTCGGAGAGTGTAGACTCGGTCGATGTGGGAAATGTGGAAGATGGGCTCATCTCCTGAAGGGTCGGTGGGTAATTTTACTAGAACCTCATTTAGGAAAATAGGCTGGAAAGTAATGCACAGGCATTACAAAACTAGGCTGGGGTCTACTGTGTGTGCCAGTAAGTTATGAGAGTGTGTGTGTGTGCATACGCACATGTGTGCGCTCATGTGAGCATGTTCTAGGAAATAAGACTGTATAAGTGTATGTGGATGGAATATTATGCAGTCACAAAGAAGGACAAAATAATGAACTTCACAGGAACTTGGATGGACTTAGAGTCTATAATATTGAGAGATCTATCACAGAAACAAAGAACTGAGTATCATATGTTCTCACTCATAAGCAGACCTTGAACAATTACCATAATACTATAAGAAAAGGATTGACAGTAGTGGGAAACCGCCTGGGGGAGGGAAGGCACACCTCATCAACAAAGGTAACTGCATCATGAACATTTGTATTCCTAACCCTGAATTGTACCCCACATCTTTAAAATAAAATTTAAAAAAAATTTTAAAAACTAAAAAAAAAAAAAAAAAGTGTGTGTGTGCACACGTGTCTTGGTAACCTAGGCTGAGCATATGTGTTTGTGGGTATGGTCCAGTAAACCAGGCTAAGGATGTGTATGTTTTCCAGGAAACTATACCAGAATAGTAATGTGTTAATATCAACTTTTTCTTTTTTTGAGTTGGAGTCTTATTCTGTCGCCTAGGCTGGAGTACAGTGGCTCGATCACAGTTCACTTCAGTCTCGACCTGCCGGGCTCAGATTATCTTTCTGCCTCAGCCTCCCAAATAGCCACCATGCCTGGCTAATTTTTTGATGTTTTTGTCACCTCACTGCCTAGGCTGTTCTCAAACTCCTGAGTTCAAGCAATCATCTTGCCTCAGTCTCCCAACGTGCTAGGATTGTAACGCATAAGCCCGGCCTAATATTGACTTTTATGGGTTGCAAATTATAAATATGAATTCATCCTCTCCATTTTGCAGGTATTTTTTAAGTCCTTCAGAATGAGATCTGGTCTGCTTTTTCCACAACGTATCCTAAGCAGCAGTCTTCAACCACGTTACATCCAAGCAATTCCCTCCAAAGATTTTCACACAAAGTTTCTAGTAACAATCTACTTAATCGCATAACTCTTTCCCCCAAAAGAAAGCTAACTGCTGCTTCACAGAAAATTCTTCTGTAGAAAACCCTCACATTAGGGGGAAAAAAATCCCATGACACAAAGACACACAAACACAGCTGTGCACATGTGGGCAGACCATTTAACCAGCTGAGAGAAACTCTCCACACGTCAACTGTTTAGACAGGCTTTCACTAGAAAAGGGAGGGCACAGATATTTCCAGCTACCTTGAGAAGTTTTGTGGAGAACTCAGGGCTATTTGAAAGGTGATAGTGGGCACTTGGACTAATGATGCTTTGTACTGCTTCTGAGCTTTTAGACGCTTGCCTCATCTGTATCCTAGACCACGAGCTCCTACAGGGTGAGGTGTGCCTTTGTCATGTCCTGGGGGACCGACAGCAGCCATTTGGCAGCTAATAAATTTATTTTATTTTTTCATTTTTGATTTTTTTGTAGAGACGAGGTCTTGCTGTGTTGCCCAGGCTGGTCTCGAATTCCTGGCCTCAAGTAATCCTCTCGCCTAAGCCTCCCAAAGTGCTGGGATTCCAGGCATGAGCCACCGCACCTGACTTGTTTCATCAATTGAATCGAGTGTTATTGACACCCTATCGTGAGGATACAGACCATCTCCCACTTCCATGACCCTAAATCCCAGCTCATCTTCTTTGCCTTTTCCTCCACGCCACAGCCCCAAACCTCACTAAAACTCTGGCTCCTTCTGGAAATTTCTTTCTCCCCAAACACATCAACCCTGATACTGCAACTGAGAATCAAACTTACTGTTTTATACATTTTATACTGCAGGTTCGATTTGGGGCTGAAGACTTTGTCGGTGCCAGAAGACCCCAATGGCTTTGTGATTTGAGTCAGCAGGAGGAAGTCGTTGAAAAGGAAGCCATACAGCTCCTTGTTGCTCTTGGCCTTGTAGAGCTTCCCACTGTGCAGAAATTTGCGTGGCCCCAGGCAATTAGTCACTGAGTTGAACACGAGTTGCTGAGAAAGGAAAACAAAACCCATAGGAGACACAATGAAGAAGGGTCACTTTAAAATTTTTGGCTCTCCGAAAGGGGCTTCATCAGCACCAGAGGCCAGGCCCAGAAGGCCTGTATCTTAGGCACAAATCAAGGACGGCTTTTATTTATTTATTCATTTGAGTCAAGGTCTGCAGCCCAGGCCAGTGTGCCACGGCTCACTATAGCCTCAACCTCCCGTCTCAGGCAATCCTTTTGCCTCAGGCTTCCACCCACATAGCTGGGACTATAGGCTCACGCTACCATGCTTGCCAGTTTTTTTGGTTTTTTTTGTAGAGGTAAGGTCTCATTATGTTGTCCAGGCTGGTCTCAAATTCCTGTGTTCAAGCACAGGCGTGAGATATCATGCCCTGCAAGGACGGATTTGTAAGACTTCAGGCAGTGTCTTTCAGAGCCAAGAAGTCAATGTCAATCAAAGGCATGGTTCTGGGGCTACCAAGTGTCAAGATAAGTCTCCGTCATAATTCCTAAGGCCTTTCTCCCAGGAGTGTGCTAATGTCTTAGGGTGTGATTGGTGTCTTCTCCCTTTTAGCAATCAGAGAAATGTGGCAGCAAGGAGAAAAGCATCCCGGCGGGCTCCCACCTTGGGGACTTCCTGCTCTGGGCAAGGTGCTGTGCTGTTTGCATCCTATACAGACTCAGTCTTCTGCGCTTCTGGAAAGCAGCAGGGACTTTCCATGTACAGTGCCACAAGAAATGCTACTTTCCAAGGCACAACTGGAGTCTAGGCCCCTAGCAAGTGAGTGACTGCGAAACTAAGTGGTGTTTAGGGATGCCTCAGTGCAACAGAACAGACCCTGTCTTGTGCACATTAAATCTCACCTGACTCACTCATTTAGAAAATGGGAAGGGGACAGCTCTCTCCCTCCGCTGACTGACTCTTAGAAACAGCTGTGGGTGTGAAAACACTCTAACATCTCACTGGGGTCTGTCACCTCACACCAGCAGGTTCTGAAGGGGCAGAGGGGGACTGAGGTGGAGAGGATCCCACTAAGGCCCCGTTTTTGATGGCAGAGAGAGAGGTCAAGGAAGCCAAGACTGTGGCTGTGCATCAGGCAGCAAGGTGACATGGACAGAGGCCAGATCCTCATAGACCCCAATTACCCATGCCTCTGGCCCAGGGGCACATTCCATCCAGCAGACTTCAGGGCCAACATTGGCTGTCTCTTGAGCTTCGAGCCCTGTGGACCTCTCTGAGGACAGAATTTGTGAAGGGATGATGGGTTCACAACACATGTCCCCCAAGAGATGCTAGAAGTCACCTGCCTACCTCCAATACAGGAGAAAGTGTCAAGAGTGCCTCTTGTGGCTGGAGGTGGCAAGAAAAGTGACCACTGCACTCCACTTTCAGCCACAAGGAGGAACGACGGCCTTAAACCTCCCGCCGAGGCTTGGAGAGCCTGAAAGACCGAAGGCGACATCACAACAGGAGCCTTCAAAGAACATTCTTCATCCCTTGCCCTCAGCACAGGAGCCTGGAGAGCAAACTAGCCTTTCTTGCTTGCCAAGAGAGGGTTCAACCAATGTGCGGACAATGAATCCAATGACATCAAGGTGATATTGTTCATTCCTACTCAAAGGTTATGGCCTTCAATTGAGCAGGGTAACATTGAATCAACATGAATGGGGAATAATGTTTACATTTCTCTATCTTCAGACAAGCATGCCAAACACAGCAATTTTTTTTTTGATTAAGGATCTTACTCTGTCACCCAGGCTAGAGTGCAATGATGTGATCACGGCTCATTGTAGCCTCAAACTCCTGGGCTAAGGTGATTCTCCCACTTCAGACTCTGGAGTGACTGTGACTCTAGTGGACTGCATGCCACCACACCCCGCTGGTTTTTTTGAATTTTTTTTTTTTTTTTTTTGTCTCACTATATTGCCTAGGCTGGTCTCAGACTCCTGGGCTCAAGGGATCCTCCCATCTCGGTCTCCCAAAGTGCTGGGATTGTAAGTGTGAGCCACTGCACCTGGCAACAGCGTTTATTTAAAACTTAATCACTTGTGTGTGTCCAGACCTGGGCCACATGTGGTCACAAGTTGGGAAACAGAAGCCAACGTGTTCCCTTCACATCACTGGGAGCACCATAAAGACAAACCAATAGCTAGGAAAGACCAAGCTAGGAAAGAAAGACAATAATCTGATTTCAAAGAGAGCATATAAGCCAAAAACCCCAAAAGACAAGAACTTATTCTTTTTTTCTTTTTTTTTGAGTTGAAGTCTCACTCCGTCACCCAGGCTGGAGTGCGGTGGCATGCTCACGGTCACTCCAGCATTGATACCTGCTGGGCTCAGGCGATCCTTCCACCTCAACCTTCCAACTTTGGAACTACAGGTGCACACTACCACACCTGGCTAATTTTGATTTACTGTAGAGCTGAGGTCTCGCAAGTTGCCCAGACTGGTCTCAAACCCATGTCTCAGGAGTGATATCATGGAGATCTCCTATTATACCCCTCACCTTGGTCTCCCAAAGTGCTGGGATTATAGGCTTGAGTCACCATGCCTGGCTTGAATTTATTATTAAAAAAAATTTTTTAGACCAGGTTCGGTGGCTCAGCCTGTAATCCCAGCACTTTGGGAGGCTGAGGCGAGTGGATTACCAGGGCCCACGGGTTCAAGACCAGCCAGGCAACTTGGTGAGACCTCGTCTCCACAATAATAATAATTAAAAAAAATTAGCCAGGCACAGTAGCGTGCGCCTGTAATTCCGGCTACTTGGAAGGTTGAGGCGGAAGGATCGCCAGAACCCAGCAGGTCTACGTTGGGGTGGCCATGAGCATGCCACTGCACTCCAGCCTGGGATATGGAGTGAGATTCCAACTCAAAAAAAATTTGGGCCGGGCTTGGTGGTGCAGCCTGTAATCCCAGTGCTTTGGGAGGCCGAGGTGAGTGGATTGCCTGAGCCCGCGGAGTTCGAGACCCGCCTGGGGAACTTGGTGAGACCTCATCTCTATAATAAATCAAAAATTAGCTGGGCATGGTAGCGCGTGCCTGTAGTTCCAGCTACTTGGAAGGCTGAGGTGGAAGGATCGCTAGAGCCCAGAAGGTCAAGGCTGCGGTGGCTGGAAGCTGGGTAACAGAGTGAGACTCCAACTCAAAAAAAAAAAATTGTTTTTTAGAGACAGGGTCTTGCTCTGTCACCCAGGCTGGAGCGCAGTGGTGTGATCATGGTTTACTATAGCCTTGAACTCCCACCTCAGCCTACTGAGTATCTGGGACTACAGGAATGTGCCACCATGTCCAGCTAATTTTAATTTTAATTTTATTTTGTGTAGAGATGGATCTCACTGCATTGTTGCCCCGGTTGGTCTTGAACGCCTGGCCTCAAGCAATCTTCTTGCCTCGGCCTTCCTCTGGAATTACAGGTGTGAGCCACCATGCCCAGCCTGTTCTTTTTTTTTTTTTTGAGTTGGAGTCTCACTCTGTCGCCCAGACTGGAGTGCAGTGGCTGCTCCTGGCCACCGCAGCCTCGACCTGCTGGGCTCTGGCGATCCTTCCGCCTCAGCCTTCCAAGTAGCTGGAACTATAGGCGTGCGCTACCATGCCCGGCTGATTTTTTGATTTATTGTAGAGATGAGGTCTCGCCAAGTTGCCCAGGCGAGACATCGAGCCCAGCTCCCAGCCTGTTCTTAACAGCTATTCAGGAGGCTGAGGTGGAAAAATTGCTTGAACCCAGGAGTTCAAGGTTGCAGTGAGCTATATATATGCCTGGGTGACAGAGTGAAACCCTATTTCTAAAAATAAAAAAGCCGGGCTCGGTGGCTCAGCCTGTAATTCCGTGCTTTGGGAGGCTGAGGTGAGTGGATTGCCTGAGCCCGTGGGTTCGAGACCCAACTGGAAACTTGGTGAGACCTCATCTCTACAATAAACCAAAAAATTAGCCAGGCGTGGTAGCGCGTGCCTGTAGTTCCAGCCACTTGGAAGGTTGAGGTGGAAGGATCGCCGGAGCCCAGCAGGTTGAGACTGCGGTGGCCAGGAGTGTGCCATAGCACTCCAGTCTGGGTGACAGAATGAGACTCCAACTCAAAAATAAAATAAGATAAAATAAAATAAAAATAAAAAAGAACTTTTTAAAAGAAGCAGAAAGAGAAAATGGACAGAAAGAATGAGAATTAAAAACCAAAGGGGAGATTTCTGTTTCCAGAAATATGGTGGACTATCCTAACAAAAACTAAAAAAAAAAAAAAAAAAAACAACTTAGTACAATACAAAAATCCACTTTTAAAATGTAAGTTGGAAAAAAAAGTAAGAAATTTGCAGAGGCTGAAAAAAAATGAAAATGGGACCCTTGGAAGATAGTTAAGCACTGGAGCTTAATTATATTGGAAGTATAGCTCTGAGGGTTTTGAATCTGGTTACATTTTTTTTTTTTTTTTTTTTTTGAGTTGGAGTCTCGCTCTGTCGCCCAGACTGGAGTGCAGTGGCCACTACCGGCCACCGCAGCCTTGACCTGCTGGGCTCCGGCGATCCTTCCACCTCAGCCTTCGAAGTAGCCAGAATTACAGGCATGCGCTACCACGCCCAGCTGATTTTTTGACTTACTGTAGAGATGAGGTCTCACTGCCCAGGCGAGTCTCGAACCTGCGGGCTCAGGCAATCCACTCAGCCTCTCAAAGGCGTGGGATTACAGGCTGAGCCACTGAGCCCAGCAAATCTGGTTACATTAACATTCCATTTTAATGACATTGTAGGGTACAGAGACAGATGCATCCAGGGCCAAGGCAAGGAGTATAATAGGAGATCTCCACAAAAAGCTGGATCCAGAGGATGAAACAGAAATAAACTCAAGCACAGAAGGGATGGGCAAGAAAATGTTTCTGTTTTTTTACATTGGTGTAGTGAAGGAAAATATGCCCCTGAGAATCTGTGACCACCAGGCAGTTCTCATACAAGTTTACAGTTGCAATTCACACAATAAGTGTGAATCTCCCCTCACCCCCCTAAATTTAATTTAGGGTGATCCTGGTAGCAATTCTCTCAGGAGGAATGCAACTTCAGACAATCAAGATGACAACTGGTAAAGTTCCAAGGAACATTGAGTTCGCAATCAAAAATCACAATACAGCCAGGCTCGGTGGCTCAGCCTGTAATCCAGCACTTTGGGAGGCTGCAGTGAATGGATTGCCTGAGCCCGTGAGTTCGAGACCAACCTGGGCAACTTGGCAAGACCTCGTCTCTGCAATAAATCAAAAAATTAGCCAGGCCTGGTAGTGCGTACCTATAGTTCTGGTTACTTGGAAAGCTGAGGTAGAAGGGTTGCCAGGGCCCAGCAGGTCAATGCTGGGGTAGCCATGAGCGTGCCACTGAACTCCAGCATGGGCAACAGAGTGAGATTCCAACTCAAAAAAAAAAAAAAATCGCAATACCTACAGAAAAATAAGCCATGGCCAGCAAGAGCTAGCAGACACAACAGACCAAAAATAAGACCCTTTAGGTCTTGGCATTATCAAATTTGGAGTATACAAGAGTATATATGTTTAAAATGTGTTAAGAAATAAATGATGGCTAAGTATGGTTGCTCAGACCTGTAAATTTTTTGTATTTTTTGTAGAGACGAGGTCTTGCTGTGTTACCCAGACTGGTCTCGAACTCCTGACCTCAAGTCATCCTGCCATCTTGGCTTCCCAGAGCAACCATGGTAGCTTGGCCTCTGAGGCCCACAGGTTTGAGACTTGCCTGGGCAACCTCATCTCTACAAAAAATAAAATTAAATTTAAAAAAACCTCAGTGGATGGCCAGGTGCAGTGACTCAAAATCCCAGCTCTTTGGTAGGCCAAAGCAGGGAGATTACTTGAGCCCAGGAGTTTGGAACCAGCCTAGGCAATACAGCAAGACCGTCTCTCTACAAAAAATTAGTTGGGCATGGTGGTGTGCAACTATAGTCCCAGCTACTCAGGAGGCTGAGGTGGAAGGATCACCTGAGCCTGAGAGGTCAAGGCTGCAGTGAGCCATGATAGTGTCAATGCCTAGGTGACAGAGTCCCTGACAAAGAAAGGAGAAAAGAAGGGAAGGAGAGAGGGAGGGAGAGAAAGAAGAAGGAGAGAGGGAGGGAAGGAGGGAGGAAGGATTTTGTGTTTCACTGGACTAGCTGGCTGTGTGACTCAGTGGGGGAGGTTGGGGCCCATCCTGAAGGCAGCGGCTACCTCCGACAGGCCTTCACACTGCACGTGGGCTTGTATCCACTCCAGCCGATCCGAGTTCTCCTTCTCCCGCACCCCTTCGTTCACCTGGGAACACAGCTCTTCCGCTTTCTCCAGGGCGTGCTTCAAATGACTGTAGTCGGGGTGGTTTTCGGGCGTGTTTTCCAGGATCTGCAGAGGAGGATAGAAAACAACCCCCTCTTTGTCAGGCCACCGTTTTGGGCAATGTGAGTGGGCCTGGGGTCCATGGTCCTGAAGGACCAGGCTCAGCAGAGATGGGACACAGTCCTTTCCTGAACGGTGCCCACTTGAGCACCCACAATGACATGGCTCATGACAGCTGCGTGTTGTTGGAGATGGTAGGTGGCCTGGTAGGGGGACTCTCCTCCCTCATAATGGGCCCAGTGGGAGCTAAGCCTCCCACCAGGAGGCAACGGATGGTCCCGGCCCTGGAGGCCTCAGCCTATCCCTATGCCCCTGAACATACCCAGGGCCCTGAATGTCCTATGTCCTGCAAAATACTAGCATCCCAGGATGAACCTTAAACCATACCCACAAATTCACAGGATCATGGAGGTTACCTATAGCCATGGAGTCAGAAGGACCCTTCGAGTTTCTCTTTGAAAATCTTCACCCTGTTTCACAGAGGAAGAAACTAGACCCAGAGACCAGGACCAGAACTCAGGCATCCCAGGCCCAGTTCTGTGCTCTTCATCCACCTGTCCACTCACCTGGGAGAACTTACAGTGGAATTCCAGCATTTGATGTGCATGGTGCTCCCACTGATGAGAGCCTAAGACCCAGCAGGGTACCCTGGTGGGGGGCAGGGATGCCACATTTTTTATGCTTAGCCTGCAGCCTGGGGCACGAGGGGAGCAGTGGCTGCAACAAGGGCCTGGGCACCTTGCAGAGAGGTGCCCTAGAGAATGGTTCTTTCCTGAATCCATGCACAGCTGCAGGCATTGTGCATTTCTGCAACCACATGCAGATGGTGTGCAAATGTGTGCTTTTCTGAGCAGATCGTTCTGAGCTAGCAGTTAAGGGTGCCAGTTCAGAAGCCTCCTGGGATAAAATCCCTACCTTGCCATGGACCAGTCATGATTCAGGTTGGTCAAACAAATGCCAAGTCTCAGTTTCCTCAAATGAGAAGAGGGGATGTTAACAGCATCTCCTTTAGAAGGTTGTCTGGAGGACTAAATGACTTGGTATAAGACGAGCAAAACACTTGGCCCTAAGAAAGTGTTTACTAAGCAATAGCTTTACCATCAGATTCTCAAAGGACTTTGGGGCTCCCAAAATCTGTCATCACCCTGTGATTAAGAATGAAGAAAGACCCTAAACCACCTTTGAAATGTGCCAGGAGAATGCTGAGGGCACATTTGTCCTGGCCTTGTTCACATACAAATAATTCAAATGAAATTGACCTTGAATAACATCTTATCTCAAAGGTATACCCTGGTTTAAAGTTCTAAGTAGGTGCTTAAATGGAGAAAAACATTGGGTCCTGTGTTCCCACAAATTATTTCCAAGCAACAGCCCCAACCTCAGGACCAATTTTGACTACATGTTAGAATCCCTTCGGAAAATCATCCCTGACCATACCAGAATCCCTGGGAGTAGAATTCAGGCTCAGGAATTTTCTAGAACTTTCCAGATGATTTTAATGTGCAACCAAGTCTGAGGACCACTATTCTGGGCTGGGAGCTCACACAGTTGACTTGTGTGAACTAAGTTTCACAATGCAAACAGGTTTATTGATTTTTCTCATTATAAAAGTAATCTTGCACAATGCACAACCTTTAAAAAATTCAGACAGTTATAGAGAACCTAAAAATCACCCAGAATCTCCCCCATCTGGAGAGAACTTCTGTCTACATAGTAGTTAATATATTCTGTGTGTGTGTGTGTGTGTGTGTGTGTGTGTGTGTGTGTGTGTGTGTATTAAAAGATTTTAAAAAATAAAAATTGGGCCAGGCATGATGGGTCATGCCTGTAATCCCAGTACTTTGGGAGGCCGAGGCGAGAGCCCAGAGGTTTGAGACCAGCCTGGGCAACTTGGCGAGACCTCATCTCTACAATAAATTTAAAAAAAAAAAAAAAAGCCGGGCTTGGTGGCTCGTGCCTGTAGTTCCAGCTACTTGGAAGGCTGAGGCAGAAGGATTGTCTGAGACCAGCAGGTTGAGAATGTGGTGGCCGTGTGCGTGTCACTGCACTCCAGCCTGGGCAACAGAGTGAGACTCCTCCAACTCAAAAATAAAAATAAAAATTGGATTACACAATCATTTTGTACACTATTTTGTATGCTGTTTCATAGCATATTTTTTGTTTTGTTTTGTTTTGTTTTTTTAATTGGAGTCTCACTCGGTCGCCCAGACTGGAGTACAGTGGCCGCTCCCGGCCACCTCAGCCTCGCCTGCTGGGCTCTGGCGATCCTTCTGCCTCAGGCTTCCGAGTAGCCGGAATTACAGGCATGCGCTACCACACCCAGCTGATTTTTTGATTTATTGTAGAGATGAGGTCTCGCTGCCCAGGCGGGTCTCGAACCCGCGGGCTCAGGCAATCCACTCACCTCAGCCTCCCAAAGGCGTGGGATTACAGGCTGAGCCACTGAGCCTGGCTTCATAGCATATTTTTTATGTCCGTTTCATAGGGTCTAGACTGTCATTTTTAAGTTCTATCATATATCATTGTGAGGGTGGAAACAACATGGATGTAAATAGTTCCCTTCCCATAAAACTTCGTGTTGTTTCTAATATTTCAATAATTCTCAAGTTACTTCCTTAGAATAGTTTTCTAGAGGTGGAATTGTGAAGCCAAAGAGAAAGCGTAGTTTGATCTATACATTGCCTTCCAAAAGGCTGTGCCAATGTGTCTTCCACCAGCATCCTTACCAACATTGGGGACCTACAATCTTTTCAGTATATGCCAATCTAGCAAGTCAAAACCAAGGTATTTTCTTTTGTTGTTGCTGTTATGCATTTTCTTTTATTGCCAATGAATGTAAACTTCTGTACATTTAGTACATAAGTGTGCTCAATGACAAAACGAACATTTATATACTGCTCAGGGCAAGCCAGACACCTGACATACATTAACGCAGTTAATTCTTATGTTACTATGTGGTAGGTCTATTAGTGCCTCTATTCTACAGACAAGAAACTAAGGACCAGAGAGGTAACTTGCCCGGGAGCACACAGCAGTGGTACTAAGACTCACCCCCAGACAGCCTGCCTCCAGGCTATGTGCTCTTCACTGCTGTTTTACACTGCCTTGCGGCAAATTCCAGTGAATTTGCCTTTTTTTTTTTTTTTAATTGAAAGAGTACAGTGGTGTTATGCTATAGATAATGGTTTTGTCCACGGTTCCTGTGGGTAACTCCTATAGCCCTTGTTACAGTGTTGGGTGTGTCAGACCTCAGGGACTGGCCTCAGAAACAAAACCTCTTCCACCTTGTCCTGCCTGTCTTTCATCTGCCCAACGTGTCTCTTCATCTGTGTTCTTTGCAATGTACTTTATGATCAACCGGTACACGTGAATGTTTCCCTCAGTTCTGTGAACCGCTCCCGCAATTTAAATGAACCCAAAGAGGGGCTGTGGGAACCCTAACTTGAAGCCAGTTGGTCAGAAGTCCCAGAAACTGGACTCACGACTGGTGTCTGGGGGGAGGGCAGCCTTGTGGAACTGAGTCCTTACCCTGGGGGGTAGAGAGTGTTGGAATTGAGTAGGAGGACACCCAGCAAGGTGCCCATTGCTTGATGGTGGGGAGAAACCCACACATTTGGTCCAGAAATGTTCTTCTGTGTTGATGATTGTTAAAAACACGGTTTGGGAAATTTGTCCGTAAAGGAGGTACTTGATATAGATCTCTATTTATATTTTAGTACCTACTTATGTAGTTAAAAATATGTTTACCCAGTTTATACCTGTCATTTGTCTTTTAACTTTGTTCATTATATTTTGTTGTACAGAAATTTTTAAGAAAATGTTTATGCAAATAATATATGAACATATTCTAGGTATGCAAGAGTCAATAAATACAGAGCTATGTCAAGCAAATGGGACAGTTTCCTTCACTATCCTGCCCCAGAGGTCACCACTGCCAACAGACCGCAGGGTACTCCTTTAGATGCTCTTTATATATTTAATGGTCATATGTAAAGTTTTTTTTCCCTCATTTTGCAAAAATGGACTATATTGTTGGATTGCTTGAGAAGTTTAGTTTTGCTTTTTTCTGGGTATCTTCTTATGCTAAAACAGAGTCTAAAAGTTGCCCTCTGTCTTTTAAAATATTTTCTTCTTTCTTTCCTTTCTTTAGTCTTAATTTTAATTTTTCTTTTTTTTTTTTTTTTTTAGTCAAGGTCTCACTCTGTCACCCAGGCTAGAGTGCAGTAGCTTAATCACGGCCACCGCAGCTTCAACCTGCTAGGCTCAGGTGATCCTTCAGCCTCAGCCTTCCAAGTAGCTGGAACTAGAGGCATAAGCCATCACATCCAGATAATTTTTTGAATTTTTGTAGCAACAAGGTCTTTCCAAGTTGCTCAGGCTGCTTTTGAGCCACTGGGTTCAGGCAATTCTCTCACCTCAGCCTCCCGAAGCGCTGGAGTCACAGGTGTGAGTCACTGTTCCCAGCTTCTATCTTTTAAAATATTTTCATAGTACGGTTCTATTGTAATTTATTTAACCATTCCCCTTAATGAACATCTAGGTTGTTCCCCAGAATAAAACATTTTTGTGTGTGTGTGTGTGTGTGTGTGTGTGTGTGTGTGTGTGTGTGTGTTTCAGATTGCTATAATTCTAAATCCTTTAAGGTTCTGTCTTTGAGACAATGCTAAGAATTTCTCCACCTCAGTATTTTTTTTTAAATCAGAGTCTCACTCTGTTGCCCAAGCTGGAGTCCCTTGACACAATGAAAGCCCACTGTATCCTTGAACATCTGGGATTAGGCAATCCTTCTGCCTCAGTCTTTCAAGTAGCTGGAACTACAGGTGTGTGCCACCATACCTGGCTAATTTTTTTATTTTTTGTAGAGACAAAATCTTGCTATGTCTCCTACTCTGGTCTTGAACTCCTGGGCCCAAGCAATCCTCCTGCCTCAACCTCCCAAAGTGCTGGGATTACAGGCATGAGCCACCACACTTGGCTCCATATCAGTATTATGAAACTGTTTAGTCTTAGTACTTTTGTGGTTTGTCACATGTATCTTATAACTGGCCACCTTTTAATTATCTTCTTAGTTTAGCTACCTTTCAGTTCAGGTAGGCAGCAATTGTTTCTGCAAATAATGATAGCTTGCACTTTTCTTTTTAATTTTTATATCTCTCAGTTCTTCTCTTGTTTTGGTTTCCTTCCCATTAGTTAGATCTAGAACACCTATTTTAAAAGCTTATTTACAACTTCAGTCTACAATTAAATATTGGGAGAAGTACTGAGCTAATTAAATGGTAACTGTGGTGTTAAAAGAGAAAAGAGTAGGTTGAAATCTTTCAAAACTGTTTAACCCAAAGTGACCACTGTGTATTTTGTGGAGTCAAGCTGAGACTAGACTGAAGAGATGGTTTATGTGGGAGAGAGACTTGTCACATGTCAGGAGATTCATCAGTAAGTAAACACATTGAGGACACTGACAGCCAGGCTTCTCATAGAGCAGGGAGTTACAGATATAGAAAGGGGAAGGCTGTAATAAATTCTGCAGTACTGGATTAGAATAGGAGGTATGGGTGTGAATTCACAGGCTTTAATATACACAGAGGGACTGATCTTGAAATAAATATAAATATGTGTGTATACATACACATATGCATATATAAATATGTATGAATAGACGTACATAAACCAGGGGTGCCAAAAAAAGTATACACATTTTAAGCGATGTTATCTATGGTTTTTTTTTTGTTTGTTTTTTTTTTGAGTTGGAGTCTTACTCTGTCGCCCAGACTGGAGTGCAGTGGCTACTCCCGGCCACCGCAGCCTCGATCTGCTGGGCTCCGGCGATCCTTCCGCCTCAGCCTTCCGAGTAGCCGGAATTACAGGCATGCGCTACCACACCTGGCTGATTTTTTAATTTATTGTAGAGATGAGATCTCGCTGCCCAGGCGGGTCTCGAACCTGCGGGCTCAGGCAATCCACTCACCTCAGCCTCCCAAAGACGTGGGATTACAGGCTGAGCCACTGAGCCCGGCTTTATCTATGTATTACTTTTAGTTTGCTGTAATCAGAAGTGACTGGATACTGATGGTAACCTTTTTGAGGACTTCTTGTAATTGCAGAGGTCAAACATGGCTTGTAGTCATCTTTTGTTATCGGTATATATTGAGCATTACAATTTTAATACAGTCTTTCCCTTTCTTAAAATGTGTATACTTTTTTGGCACCCTCTGTATTTCATGGCTCTGTCATTGAGAGAACCAAAAGGTAATAACACCCCAAGAGCCATGAGCATACCCATGCCCAGATCTGGTTTTTTGTTTTTTTTTTTGAGTTGGAGTCTCACTCTGTCGCCCAGACTGGAGTGCAGTGGCCACTCCCGGCCACCTCAGCCTCCCCTACTGGGTTCCGGCGATCCTTCCGCCTCAGCCTTCCAAGTAGCTGGAACTACAGGCGCGCGCTACCATGCGCAGCTAATTTTTTTTTATTTTATTGTAGAGATGAGGTCTCGCCAAGTTGCCCAGGCGGGTCTCGAACCTGCGGGCTCGGGCAATCCACTCACCTCAGCCTCCCAAAGGCGCGGGATTACAGGCTGAGCCACCGAGCCCGGCTTCCAGATCTGGTTTTCTAAATACCACTCTCCATTAGAAGGAACCAGATCTAAACCCTCTCTCCAGGCGCTCTACTCCCTATGATTTTATAATCATAGGATCAGAGGACATCTAATTCTGTTCATTTAACAGATGGGGACACCAAAACCCTAATTTTGTTATTTTCTTTGGTATTGGCTTTCTTGAAGTGATCAGAAAAAAACAATCATCTAACAATCACACAAAGTATCTCACAATGGCCTTCTAAAGACAGGTGGTAGGAATCATGTTGAGGTCTCTCTTTTCTGCTAGGAAAATTGAGGCATAGAGGTGTTGCTCTTGTCTTAAAAAAAAAAAAAGAATCAAGAACTGAGCTCTCATTTTCTTACAAGGTAGAAACCCCTTGGTCACACATCTGAAGGCTGTGCATTACTAACTTTTTTCACAATAAACCAGCTTCTCTTTCTAAGTTACTAAGAAGATGTCTTCAACACCCTGTTGGCATATGCTTTCTATACAACAGCTACCAAGTGTGTCAGCGTGGGACCCTGCCCCTGATCCCAGCCCCCTCCAACATGAAGAAAGCATTCCTCGGCTCCCAAAGGCAAGACAGGTACTTACATTTTTAATGATCAGTGGGTATCTTGTTACCCGTTGCATAGGCTTCAGGATAAAACTAGAGAGTGGCATTCCTTTACACCGAGGATCCATTGCCAATCTCTGAAATAAGAGAAGTTTTAAAATGTACTTAAGAAATCTGCAAAATCCAAAGTCAGTAACATCAACACGAATGTCATTTAAGACTCCCCACCCATTATCTCACGTATCTGGATGACAATTGAGAAACCTGGGGTGGAAAAGACCAAACATGCTGTCCCAGGCCAGGATGAGACACTTTCCAGGTGGAGAATGGGAACCCCACAGATGTGACTCATCCCCCAGTGTGAAGCTCTGCACTGCAGGTCCAGCATGCCTTCTGGGGGACACACAGGGATGAGATTCTTTACAGAGAATACTTCTTCTGGATGTCTGCAAAAACTTGATAACATTCCCGGGAACAAGAAGAGTCACAAGACTATGTGGTCAGAAGAAAAATTCCTTTTAAGTCCTAGAGATGCCGGAAGGGCTGAATCTCATTGTCTAGCTTTGGGTAGGGCCTGCACATGCCCCTGGGAACCCCAGGCAGGGCGGGGAGACAGGAGCCAGACATGAGGAGTCACGACCCCAGTCTCAGGGCCTGTGGTTTATTCCCACTCTTGGCTTCCAGGCTTTTTCCTCCTGCTACTTTTGCCAATTCTGTCAATCCCTCTGGAAGACAAGTCCTACCCCGAAAAGGCGAGCCCTGTCCATAGGTCACAGGAATTATCTGGTGACTTGGCTCTCAGAGGTTCTGGTCTGTTCTAATGCCTTAGAAACGGGCAGCTGCCTTGACTAGAGCCCTGAGACCCTACAACTGTCAAAGCCAGACCTGCCCCAGCTGCGGACATCATTCCAGAAACATCCGCAGCTGGCAAAGGCGTGCCACACTCCCACTGGAATAAAGAAGGGAGAGATGAGAGGGGAGGAGAAGGGAGGGGAGGAACTAGTCCCCTACCCTGGGCTGGTGTCAGCACTTCCCTGAAGTTCAAGTACATCCAGTGATGAACTCATCTGGCCCTGGACAAGCCCAGCCCTTGGCTGAAACCCCAGGCAGCTGTGGAGCCCAGCAACCAGTATCTGCTCTCTCGTCTCCATCTACCTTAGGTCTTCTTCTTGGCAATCTTTCTCACCTTAGAGTGACCTCAGAGGGTCCCACTTCTTAGCTAGCAGATCTAAGCATTTGATGCAAGAAACACTTGGGGAGTGGGGGGGGAGAAACAAAAAGCAGAGGCCACGCTTATACCTTGCCATGATGGTTCCACAAGCACAACTCTAAGGGAGGTGAGGAGGGCCTGTCCCGCCAAATGCATGAGGTCCCAAGACATGCTTGTTGTTATTATGTTGCTGTTGACTCATCAAAATGTACCTGTTTAGCAGAAGCTATTTTATTCTTGTCCTTCTTTTTCCCCCAGGAGAGGTGGGAGTTATTTGAATGGTTCTGTGTGGCCAGCAAGGAACCAGCCTGGCCAAAGTCAAGTCCCAGGGTTACAGGCCCAGGGCCTCCAGCAGCATTGGCACCACCTCCCCAAATTTCCCCTGGTGAACACAAGGCTCCCCAATCTCCTGCTACCCCTGAAGCCCTGGCATCTCATGCTGACTCCCACGAGCTGCCTGGAGCTGGAGTCCATTAAGCAGAGCCAACTGGGAAAGGAACACAAGGGCCATGGGGACTCCTGACCATTCCCTTTATAGGTGAAGGGCGGAGAACAGCAGACCACTGAAGATGCTGAGATTAAACTGAAGAGGAAACCTGAGACCCGCCAGGGCCTGGCAAATGAGATGAGAGGTTTAAACATGCATTCAAATCACACCACTAGCACCTGGAAAACAGATCCAGGCCTGGGGCTGGCTCCTCCTCTTTATGGCCTCCACTTTGGTGACAACCACACCAGCCTGTGGGTGTTAACCTCCTATGGCTTAGTCAAGAACTCAAGCTCTGTTGGCCTCTAATGGGAATATGAATGCAAACTTTTGGGTTGGCCTCTCACACACCCAGCC
Organism: Cephalopachus bancanus; assembly: GCA_027257055.1. Taxonomy (NCBI): domain Eukaryota; kingdom Metazoa; phylum Chordata; class Mammalia; order Primates; family Tarsiidae; genus Cephalopachus; species Cephalopachus bancanus. The sequence goes on along the minus strand of JAPVLO010000260.1, from coordinate 375,747 downwards.
GCCCAAAGATCCCCATTCCAGGGCTGGGTCTCTGCAAAGCTGGGCTCCTTACTTTTTTTTTGAGTCAGTCTTACTGTGACATCCAGGCTGGAGTGCAGTGGCATAATCATGGCTCACCACAATCTCAACCTCCTGGGCTCAGGCGATCCTTCCACCTCAGCCCCTTGAGCAGCTGGGATAGGCGTGCCACCATGCCTGGTTAAATTTTTAAATTTTTTTTGTAGAGACGAGGTCTCATTATGTTGCCTAGGCGGGTCTCAAACTCCTGGCCTCAAATGATGCTCCCACCTCAGCCTCCCAAAGGGCCGAGACTACAGGTGTGAGCAATTGTGCCCAGGCCCTGAGCTCCTTACTTTGACAAACTCCTTGAAGTCTGGGGCCTCATCTGTCTTCTGCTGGATCAAGGCGGCTCCATTGAGCTGACAGCTGCAGAAACGGATGTAGGGCTGCATGTGTGGCAGCTGGGCGCTTAGGATGTCACCGATCATCTTCACTGGCATCTTCTCCCCCGACATCTTCTTGCGAACTCTCAGTGCTCTGCACGGAAACACGGGAGGTGAGCCCCCCGCCTCCACGCTGTCTGACAGCACCACGGCACACTTCTAGGTTGTACAGAAACAGAATGTGTGTGAGGGGCACAGACTCAAGGGCTACTACAGGATCTATTTGGGAGACAAGGAATGGAGAAAGAAACAAGTCTATGCTACAGAGAACTATCACTGGGACATTTTTCTTTGCCACAATCTTTTTGCTTGTGGAGAAATATAAAATCCTTTTTCTTTCTTTCATTCTTTTTTTTTCTGTCACAAAGGCAGGAATGCAGTGGCATGACCACAGCTCACCACGCCTGAACCTCCTGGGCTCAAGTGATCCTCCAGCCTCAGTCTCTCAAGTAGCTGAGACTACAGGCATTCACCACCATGCTACTTTTTTTATTTTTTGTAGAACAAGGTCTCACTATGTTGCCCAGGTTGGTCTCAAACTCCTGGGCTCAAACAATTCTCCCACCTTGGCCTCCCAAAGTGCTGGGATTACAGGCATGAGCTACTTTTCCCAGCCCAGAATCCTTTCTTTAATAACTCAGAGAAGATCCCTGTGTCAATGCCTCACTTCACAGATTATCTATGGTCAAAGCCCCAGTCTGATGTGGCCCTGAACCTATTTCTGTAGACACTGGCACCCAAGGGAAGTTGCTGTCACCAGAGGTTGAGGAGGCAAACTTTCAGACTAAACAGAACATAATTAAGATGATAAATGAACTGCCATGGAAAAATAATCCCATTATGTTCACTCAAAAGCCAAGTATAAGGACTGTTTGAACTATCTCTGCCATTTGCTGCTTCCTTGTGGCTAATGTGAAGATGATTGGGTTAAGAAGAGTTCTGAGAAGTCTGTTACTACACAATGGGTCAACGAACCCATACAATTTATATCCTGGAAGCCAGGTGGAATGGCTGATGGGACTAGAAAGTGTTTATGCTAGGGTCTCCCTGCAGTGTGAGTGCCAGGAGCCATGGTAACCAGGATCGTGCCTCCATTCTTCCAACTCCAGTATGCAAGCTCTTAACACCAGCTCTGGAATAAGGGTGTGGCACTGAGCTTCTACACATCAAGGACAGCAATGCACAACATGGGCAGGGCCACAATATCTGAGGCCATGAATGTGTGTTTGGCTACCTTAGTTAGTGATCACAGGTGGATGAATTAAATGGACGAATGGCACAGAACGGTACGGTACATGACTTTAATATAAGGCTGTGAGGATGAGGGTGTCCCTAAGAATTCCTTTGACTGCTTTCATGGCCATGTTGGAGAAGCCCTCGAGGGACAGATTGGACTACATAATTCCAAGGAAGTTTTGCAATATTAGTACTAGGCTTTAATAACTTCAGACCACTTTCAATCCTATCTCCTACATTTTTGGTTGAAGAAAAATCCCTTGGATCAGGCAAGGCAAAGAGAGAAACTTCAGGGACAATAAATTATGTGTTCTGAGCAATTATAAATTCCACCTCAAACAGACACTAATAGGAGAGGTCAGCACTCACTCCCTGGAGTGTGAGGAGGAGAGACCATGTGGTGTCTTCAGGATGGCCCAAAGACCACTGCCCTATTGAGGGGTTGGTGTGGAATATCCTCCAACATGTAGAAATTTGCCTGAGAGTGACATCACCAACAATTTTGGGGCATGAGTGTCCTGAATAACCATGTTACAAACTTTCTGTGGATGGAAACAGACAAAAATTCCATCATCCAATCATTTTCCCATGAGGAGCGTGTGTGTGTGTGTGTGTGTGTGTGTGTGTGTGTGTGTGTGTGTGTGTGTGAGAGAGAGAGAGAGAGAGAGAGAGAGAGAAGAGAGAGAGAGATGAGGTCTTGCTATGTCGCCAGGCTGGCCTCAAATTCCTGGGCTTAAGCAATCCTCTTGCTTCAGCTTCCTAAAGTGCTGGGTTTACTGGCATGAGCCTTGCACCTGGTTGAGAAGTAGGGTTTTTGTTTTTTTTTTGTAAGAGAATAAAATTACTTTCACTCTCCTCCCATCCCTCCCTTGTTTAATGATGGGAAGGAAAAGAAAAAAGATTATAGGCAGATAGTCACTATTTCGAAGAAGTTAAGCCAGTTCTTGTGTTCTAGAGGCCCACACTTATAGACCAGAGTTGCCCAACCAGGAGGCAGGCCTAAAATCCAGGTCAGATTTACTGTGACAAGGCAGTAATTAGGTTTAGTTGTGGGTCTCTTTCCAGGACATCCTACTGCACAGATAATACTTATGAGAACTGGAGGGGGCTACCAGGCCCAGAGGTCACGTAACTCAGTTGTTGCAGCCACAGCCCTGGGAGTACTTGGCCCTGTGGCAAGCTGATCTGCAATCTCATAGAAAGGTTTGCAGATCAGAGGCCTTGAACTGCAAAAGGTAATCGATCAGCCAATGGACATTCAAAGAGTACTCAGTGTTTGCCAAACACAAAATGTCCCTAGCCCTCTGAGTCTACAGACTGAGTGGACGGTCATAGTGCTAGCATTTATTAATGCTTCCTGTGTGTCAAACGCTTTTTAAAAAAAACATATATTACTTGTCTCCATTTCCTGTTGGGGAAACTGAAGCATACAGAAATTGAGTGACTTGACCAAAGACATTCAGCTAACAGGTGACAGAGGCAACCCTTGAACCCACATCTAACTCCAGAGCCCACAGTTGGGACCATACGTGCAGGGGCCCTCAAGCACCTCCGCATCCTGAGCTGCTCTGGGTACCTGCCCATCTTCCCAGTAGGAGCTGCTCTGCTCTCCACCTCGCCTGTGTCTCTCTGCCTCTCCCGGGTCCCAGGTCTCATTCTCTGCACTTCCCTCCCTGCCGTCCTGTCCTCCCTCTGCTCCATGCCCTCTCTTCTTCCCTCTACTTATTCTCCCAGCCCAAACATCCCTTTTATCTTCTTTCAACCTAATCTGTTTTTACCACTTAAGATATAGTTTTAGTAATTATTTTTCTTACTTTCTTTTGTTTTCTGCTTAAACAAAATAAAATAGTGACCATTATTCTTAAGTTTAAAAAAAGGTAAGTCAAATACTTTATTTATTTTGTTTGTTTGTTTGTTTGTTTTGAGTTGGAGTCTCACTCTGTCGCCCAGACTGGAGTGCAGTGGCCGCTCCAGGCCACTGCAGCCTCAATCTGCTGGGCTCTGGCGATCCTTCCGCCTCAGCCTTCCAAGTAGCCGGAATTACAGGCATGCACTACCACACCCAGCTGATTTTTTGATTTATTGTAGAAATGAGGTCTCGCTGCCCAGGTGGGTCTCGAACTCGCGGGTTCAGGCAATCCACTCACCTCAGCCTCCCAAAGGTGCAGGATTATAGGCTGAGCCACTGAGCCCGGCACTTTATTAATTTTTGAGTTGTGGGCTCACTCTTTTGCCCAGACTGGAGTGCGGTGGTATGATCAAAATGATCACAGCTCAAGGCAGCCTCAACCTCCTAGGCTTCAGGTGATCTTTCCACCTCAGCATCCCAAGTAGCTGGGACTACAGGCACGTGCCACCACACCAAGCTAATTTTTAATTTTTTTGTAGAGACAAGGTCTTGCTATTTTGCCCAGGCTGGTCTTGAACTCCTGGGCTCAAGCAATCTTCCCACCTTGGTCGTTCAAAATGCTGGGATTACAGGCATGGGTCACTGTGCCTGGCCCAAATACTTTATATTTAAGAAAAACATTTTCTTTTCTTTTTTTTTTTTTTTGCGTTGGAGTCTCACTCCGTCGCCCAGACTGGAGTGCAGTGGCACGTTCCTGGCCACCGCAGCCTCCACCTGCTGGGCTCCGGCAATCCTTCCGCCTCAGCCTTCCAAGTAGCTGGAACTAGCGCACGCTACCACGTCCAGCTAATTTTTGATTTATTGTAGAGGTGCGGTCTCGCCAAGTTGCCCGGGCGGGTCTTGAACCGGGCTCAGTTAATCCATTCATCTCGGCCTCCCAAAGCGCTGGGATTACAGGCTGAGCCACTGAGCCCGGCCAAGAAAAACACTTTCTGTTGGCCATTTTTGGTTTGGGGTTAAAATTTAAAAAAAAAAAAAATGGAAGAAAGGCAGGAAGGGAAAAACAACCCCCAACCCGCCCCCAGCATGAAGATGGGAAAGAATCTTGATTAAAAAAAAAAAAAAAAATTTCCACCGGGCTTGGTGGCTCAGCCTGTAATCCCACGCTTTAGGAGGCTGCAGTGAGTGGATGGCCTGAGCCCTCAGGTTCGAGACCCGCCCGGGCAACTTGGCGAGCCCTCATCTCTACAATAAATAAAAAAACATTAGCCGGATATGGTAGCCCGTGCCTGTAGTTCCAGCAACTTGGAAGGCTGAGGCGGAAGGATCGCCAGAGCCCAGCAGGTCGAGGCTGTGGTGGCCAGGAGCGGCCACTGCACTCCAGTCTGGGCGACTGGACTGAGACTCCAACTCAAAAAAAAAAATTCCCAGTGCCTGGGCTGGCCACCCCATCTTACGTCTGCTTGCCTTCTGCTATGGCTTCTGACAGCTGCCCCAAGGAGCCTGCACCTGGGCTCTGGATATATAAAGGTTCTAGATCTTTCTGTCCTACCTTGTTTAGAAAAGGCGCGTTTCTCAGCTCTCAGCTCTCAGCTTCCAGAGAGCCAGCCACTGAGTTCCAATCCCCAGTGACGCATCATTAGTTGAAAATCCATGTGTCTCAATTAGCCTCTTTTCATTTTAATTTTAATTATTTATTTGTTTGATAACTCCCGCACCCCCCCAACATAAGGGGAGTATCCTTATCCTTGGATCAGATATTTGGTGGCTCACTGATGGCATTGGAAGGATTACTGCCCCAAATTCTCTTTATTCCCCCAAATGCTTCCCTCTCCCAGCCTGCTGGAGGCCCTCAAATCCTCCTATCATCAAGGTTATTCCTCTGCATGAAGAAATCATGTCTACACAGCCAAGCAAATACAACATGTTAATTGACCAATTTATGATATGGGTGTTCATGCTACAATTCTTTCAACTTTTCTGTATGCTTAAAATTTTTCATAGTGAAATGTTGAAAAGAAGGAAAAGAAATAAGGTCTCCAGAAGGCTTCTGTTAAATACAAGTATTTTGTCTGGAGGATGAAAATATTACAGGTCATCAGAGGAACAGGGATAGAGACAGGGGCTTTGTGAGGGGGGAGGGTGGGTAATATCTGTGCACATTTAACCATGATCAACAGTGTGTCACTTGTATACCTGCTCCCCTTGCTCCTCAGAATGACCCTGTGTGGTAGGGTAGGACAGGTACCCTGACTGCAACCTTCTTTTTTTTTTTTTTTAAGTTGGTATCTCATTCTGTTGCCCAGGCTGGAGTGTAGTGGCACAATCACGACTCACTGCAGTCTTGACCTCCTGGATTCAGGTGATCCTTCTGCCTCAGTCTCCCAAGTAGCTGGAGCTACAGGCATGTGCCATGATGCCCAGTTAATTTTTAAAATTTTTTGTGGAGGTGAGTTCTCGCTATGTTGCCCAGACTGGTCTCGAACACTTAGGCTCAAGCAATCCTCCCACCTCAACCTCCCAAAATACTGGAATTACAGGCATGAGCTCCTGTGCCCAGCAGTTATTCTTGTTTTACAAATGAGGACACTGAGGCCCAGGGGTCATCGTGACCTGCCCAAAGACACACAGTCAGAAGGCAATAGTGGATTTGAACCCAACACTCTGAAGATTGGAATATTTCTACAGCATCCACCCTGGGAGGTCAATGGACAGTTTCTCTAAAAGCCTGCCTGGGGTTATCTTTGATTCTTTGTCTTCTAAAGCACGGAGTGAGCAGACATTACATCTCTTCCCTCATGTCCACCTGTCTACTCCTCCTCTCTCTATTCCTTCATCCACTCCCCTACACAATAGAAGGTGGGGACCTGAAATCACTCTATGAGAACAACACAGGGACCATATTTAGGAAATGACAGCTTCACAGTGACATGAATGCAGAGATCAGGAATGGACTCAAATTAGAGAGGTTGTACTCTACTCTCGGGTCCAGGGAGAGGTAGCTCTTATCCCAGGGGCAGTGGTGTGTATCATATGCCCTGGAGGCATGACATCATCTGTGCTCTAGCAAGTCATATTATAATGAGAGCCTGGTAGATACAGATTTTGGTTTTTGATTATTATTCTTTTTCTTTTTAGAATTGGAGGGGACACTTGTGATGATCTAATCCAATCTCCTCATTTGACAAGTGGGGAAACTGAGGCTCTTGGAGGAAGGCAGGAGTCAGGTTGTAAACTCAGGTCTTGAGGCTCCTGGAAGCTGCCTTTGTGAACTAAAATTGGAATAAAATGCAAACGGCTCCAGGCCAGCTCTTGGGAGCTGTCCTGAGGAACCGCTGGTGTTAGACCGGAGCGGATCCACACATTTCCATCTGCAGGAACCAAGAAAGCCTCAAAAGACCAATATTCCCCCACAGGATCCCAAGGGAGGGCATGGATGGAGCCACCCCACGTCCCAGGATGGAGCCAGCCCGTGACCAAGAGCCAGAATCAGCCTAGCCCTGGAAATTCTGGAACCATAGTCAAATGTCTTGAGAAAAGGGCACCTTTTCTGAATTTGTACCAACACTTCCTGCATGTTAATGGTGGTCTTATGGGCCAGGAACCCGGATGTCTTGGCGATGGACTCTCCGCAATGAAAGATTTGGGGTGCATTTCCAGAAAGCATGAGGGCACAAGAGGGTGATGGTGTTTGTGAGTGGCAATGAGCAAAAGAGGCAGAAAGGGACAGGGGTGGCATGCAGGGAGGGACACACGGACAGACCCACACAGAAGTGCCAGGTGGCGAGGCAGGCTGGGCGTTAGAGAAGAGAGGCTTACTTCAGTAGTTTGATATTACACATAATCAGCTCCTTCCAGTTAACAAAAATCATAGCAACCTCTTTTTCTGTCAGCAGCTCAGACTCCATCAGGGGTTTCTGAAAGATCTACAGATGCAGAAAACGAAGCAGTTCAGAAAGCAAGCAGTTAGCTAAAAACTCAAACACACACTCGCACACACTGATCTGTTGAGAGCAGGGGTGGTGGGGTGACTTGAGTGTTGCTTTGCTGGGAGGCCCAGGAGCTGGACGCCTGCCTTCCTGCAGAGTTCTTCTGCCCTGGGGGACCAAAGTGGGTTCTTATCAGGGTCAGCATTGTTTTACAAGGGAAGGAGGCCTGCTGAAATCCCTAGGGGACAAGTCCACTACGCCAGTAGGAAGCAGGAGACCAGAACCAAGTCACACAGGCAGGCTAGACAGTCTCACCTGCCCACAGGGAGGAGACAAACCTAGTGTGAAAAGCAGGGTGCTTAAATATGCACGTGGGCATGGGCGGTCCCTTCATTCTCACCAGCAACATCTGCTGCACAGGCACGTCTCGGGCATTCTTATTTTTTCTGACGCAGGGTCTTGCTCTGTTGGCTGGCCTGCAGTGCAATAGTGTGATCACGGCTCTCTGCAGCCTCCAACTCCTGGGCTCAAGGGATCCTCCTACCTCAGCCTCCTGAGTAGCTGGGACTACAGGGGCATGACATTACACCTGGCTAATTTTTAATTTTCTTTTTTTTGAGTTGGAGTCTCACTCTGTCGCCCAGACTGGAGTGCAGTGGCACACTCCTGGCCACTGCAGCCTCAACCTGCTGGGCTCCGGTGATCCTATGGCCTCAGCCTTCCAAGTAGCTGGAACTACAGGCACGCGCTACCATGCCCAGCTAATTTTTTTGATTTATTGTAGAGATGAGGTCTCGCCAAGTTGCCCAGACAAGTCTCAAACCTGAGGGCTCAGACAATTCACTTACCTCGGCCTCCCAAAGCACAGAATTACAGGCTGAGCCACCGAGCCTGGCCAATTTTTAAATTTTTTGTAGAGATTGATCTTGCTATGTTGTCCAGTCTGGTCTTGAACTCCTGGTTTCAAGTGACCCTTCTGCCTCAGTCTCCCAAACTGCTAAGATTACAGGCATGAGCCCGATGCCCAGCAAGACTTAAGCATTTTGAGTAGAGTAGCCCAGATGGCAGGGCCTCTAACAAGTACTGCTGCTCATGGGGACCTTGGTGACTGACTCTACTACTCTGTCTTCAGCCTCTTGGGCTGGGCAGGGACAGAACCAGTACTTGCAGGCTCACTGCTCCTGGCTCTGTAAAATAAGTGAGCTCTTTCCAAGCTATACATGGTTGAGCATCTCACAGTAAACCACAGATCTCAGTGGAGCCCCATGCAGTTGAGGCCCTCCCTACAAGGAGGTCATTACTTCCCATGGAAAGCAGGAGGCTCTTGGAAGGCTCTTTAGGGATGGGGACAAGCTTTGCTTTGAAATAAACTTGACTGAGCTACGACCGGTCCCTGGGAGCCCTATTCTACCTGAGTCCTACAGCCGATGTTGAGCCCAGCATACATCAGAATATATACCAGGGCAACCTCATACAGCCGTGCGTTTTGTGCACTGCACAAAGATGCCCTATCTAAGGGACGACACTCACATCTTGGACATCCTAAACAGCATATTTAATAACAATCAAATATCTTGAGGAAAGGGTACCTTTTCTGAATTTGCACCAACAGTTCCTACATGCTAATAGTGGTCTTGTGGGCCAGAAACCTATTGAACTCCTCCAAAACTGGGGAACCCCAAAGTGTCTTCCCTGGATGAGAAGATGGTCACACAAGATGGTTTCACAGCTGGTTTGTGTGGGGTAGTGGTGGTCCCCAAATGATTATGATACTTTTCTTTGTATTTTAATTTTTAAATTTTAATTTTTTTTAGAGATGGGATCTTGCTCTGTTGCCCAGGCTGGTCTCAAATGCCTGGGCTCAAGCAGTCCTCTGGTCTTGACCTCCCAAAGTGCTGGGATAACAGGTATGAGCCTCCATGCCCAACCCACAATACTTTTCAAATTGTAGGGTGATCCTCAGGTCCAGTTCTGCAAATCCCTGTCTCTAATGGAAGCATCCCATATCCATGGACAAAAAAGCCTGCTGAAAAGCGGGTGCATCCAGCTCTATGTCTCCCCATCCTTATGGATGAAGTGGCCAGGGCCCTTCCATGGCCACCTGGGAGGACAGACAGGATGAGACATCACCCCACGTTGGGGGCAGGGGGCTCATGGAGACCTGGGAAGAAGCAGTTTCATTCTCAGTGACAGATTTTTCTCAAGGGTAATATATGTAGCACCAGGAATAACTTGAGATAGCAGCCAGATGGCCACCATTTTCAGAAGCCAATGCTGCGGGCCAGGGAGACGGTGTGGCTGACTCCATAGCATCCACTTGCTGGCAGCTGAGCTGAAACTTCTCTGGCTGGAGCTTTGATTTCCCATTCACAGTCCACACATCTTCACTGGTCAGCTCTCAGGGATTCATCTGCCCCTGAGCATAAGTGAGCTCTGACCTTCTATAGGAATCACTCAGAGTTGCCCACAAATAAGAATGTCACCACCTTCTCTGGGGTAAGAATCCCCTATGTAATTGGCTGTCCAGATGGTCCCCATGCATCACAAAGCGTCTCAGGCTCAGAATAGGGCCTAGGCCCCCTTGACAGAGCACCCCCCCCAGCAGCGTCCCCCCCCCCCGCACCCACAGCTGTTGTTACCTCTGTGACTAGCTGCAGGTCATTTACATAGTTCTCCTCTGTGACAATGAGTTCGTGGATGTATCCCTGTCGCTTTCTTTCAGTTGGGGTCAACATATCCAAGAGATGCAAGTCTGAACACCCTGGAAAACACAACCATTTGGGATAATTTAGTCCAAGTCCTGGACGGCCCATGTCACTTCACACTGTAGGTCCTTGTGATTGCTGGACCCTATGGCCTCACTCCAGTCCAGCAGGGTTGTGGGCTGAAGTGTGTTCCCCAAAAAGATAAGTTGAAGTCCTACCCCTCAGTACCTGCAAATGGGACCTTATTTGGGAATAAGTTCTTTTCAGATGTAATCAAATTCAGAGAAAGTCTTACTCAATGAAGATGGGGCCCTAACCCAAAATAGCCAGTGTCCTTGTGAGAAGAGGGTACAGAGACAGACAGGCAGAGACTGGAGTGATGTGTCTACAAGCCAAGGTACACTATGGACTGCTGGCAATGCCAGCTAGGAGGAAGGTCAGGACAGCTCCTCCTCTAGAGCCTTCAGATGGAGCTTAGCCCTGCCAAGACCTTGATCTTGGACTTCTGGCCTCCGGAACTGTGTGACAATAAATTCTAAGCCACGTAGCTTGTGATCATTTGCTACAACAATCCTGGTAACGAACACAGGTAGCATACTCCCACTTCATCAAAAACACTGCAACCATGTTGGAAGAGTAACAATTGGCCAACATTTCACATCATGCCAGGTGGTCAATTGCATCATTTTACAGATGAGGAAACTGAGGCTTGGAGAGGTTGACTCACCCCAGATCCCTCAGCTCAGCAGTGGTGAAGGCAAGAGCTCAGCCCAAGTAGTGGGCCCCAGCCCACTACTGTTGGACCCAAGCTCCGGAAGGCCATAAGGTTATCTATCGTGAGGTTGGTTTTGGAGGATGAAGTGACCTGGGGACCGGATGGCCCTGGGGACCAGGCAGGTGCAGAGTGCATCCAGACAGTACTGAGGAACCTCTCCTGGACAAGGCCACTGCTGGCCCTGGTGGCAGCTGAGCTACGAGCCTGCAGCAGACAGGGAAGTCTCCCCCAGTTGCAGACAGCTTAGCAAAAGACTAAGGCCAAGGCTGCCCGTGAGAAAGGGCTTCTCCACTGTCCTGAAATGGTGCCCGCTTGGGAGGTAGGGCTCACCCTTGACTCCATTCTCATAACTTGTTATTTGGGGTTCTGTTTGCTTCGAATGTTCAAGGCTTATCGGCAGAGGTTGCACCTGTCCCGAGCACAATGGAACAAGGGACGGGAAGACTAGGTTCTCGGGAGCACCCCATGTGCTGGTTTCAGCCCATCTCTTCTTTTTATTAGAGGTTCTTTATTTAATCCCAGAAGCCAGACTTGTAAGACAGGTTAGGAGGTGTCCCGAATGTAGGTGGGAGTGTCAGGATGGTTCGTTCATCTCCTCTTCTCATCCTCTCTGCTCCCCACAAGGGGGCGCAATGGAGCACAGTGCCAAACCCCTGCCAGGGACCAGGGTTCTCAAAGTGTGTTCCCTGGGCTGGCAGAGTCAGTATCATGTTACCTGGGAACTTGCTAGAGATTATCTGGAGTTAGGAATCTGATTGAACAAGACACCAAAGTTTGAGAAGCCTGCTCTGGACAACCAGGGTATCCTCAGAGTTCCCACCTTTCTTGAGGGAGTTATCTAGGAGTATGACTCATCTAGTCTATATGCTAGAATCTTCTGAAAATAGAATAATCCCTTTGGGGAAAATGATATCATAGATTTCTTGGCAAATGCTTCACTGCTCTAGAGATGAACTCTGGGGCTGGGGTGCTTCCAGCCCTCGGTTTTGTCCCCTCTCCTGGCCAACTGCCCTTTCTGGATGATGTAGCTTCTCTTGCTGGGACTGGAACGAATGTCCCAAGACTGACAGGAGGATGCTGGGAAAGCAGCGGGAATGAGACATCAACATATTAATCCTTCCATGACCTCCTAGACCTTCCTCCTAGACCTCACTCAGAGCCACTGCCCTGCAGCCAAGCAGAATCCGTGGGGCCGGTGAGCAGGGACCTTTGCACGGGTCTGCAGACATGTCTGAGCTTGGGCCCGCTGCTCAGTCACCGGTTTGACCTAGTTGTTCTTCCTGCCTGGTGGTGGGGGGCAGGGTTGTCTTTTATTAAAACAGCTGCATCAACAATGACTTCTCAGGAAAGAAGCAAGCCACTGTCACTCATTCAGCTCAACTAACTTCTGCTGAGCCACTGTGAGAGCTTAAGTTTGTGGGAAAACGAGTGATGTCACCAAGTTCTTTTACTTTTATTAGGAAAGTCATGCAGGAAACACTCTTGAGTTCGGGGGGGAACATATTCTGCCCCTGCTCTACTCAGCTGTGAGTCAAAGGGCCCAGGACTCAGGCCATTTCTTGTTAAAGTGCCGAATGCAGCCCTTGCCTTATGGGACTTGTATGTCCTCTCACAGAAGCAGAGTTTCTGGCGTGTTCGGGAAGTTTCCCTCCACAGGGGTATTAGAATCCTGGCACAGAGCAGTAGTTCTAAAAAGTCACCGCACAAACACTGTGCATTGATGTTTGCAGCAACGTGAACATCAGGCCAGTAAGTGGACGCTGGTTGGACCAGTCTCCAGAATGTCCTTTGAGAATGTCCCACACTCCCTTGGAGAATCTGACAGATGCTATAGGTTCTTGCCCCAGCAGTTGCACATGTACAATATACACAATATATACACACACTTGGCGCACAATTTTATCAGGTTCATAGACCCTCTTGAAGCTTGTTCATGGATTTCATTCATCCATTTGACAAATCTTTACTGATGTCCTACCAGGAATCTAACACCTTGCTGGGTACTGGGGGTTCAGGGCAGAAGAGAAAAGATGCCTGCCCTCCAGTGTACAACTAAGAAACTTGGGGTTCAGCGGTCCTTAGTGGTGTGTGGTACTGCCCCACTAGATTGCAGCCCACTCTACCCCAGGGATGGAAGGGCATTCCTAGTTGTCATAATGACGAGATGACAGATGGAATCTGGAGGGCTGGGCCAGGACTGCTAACTGATCTTACAGCATATAGGACAGAGAACCGCCCACCTACATGCCAATATTGAGAAACGCTGCCATGACTTGAAACTGACAAGCAGACCAGGATTACATTCCACAGCAAGGAGGTGCAAGGAACCAGAGGACATGTTTAGAACAGCTGAGGAATTGGAAACACGGACCTGGAGGAGAGATGACAGGCTCACTCTGGATTTCAGAAGTTCTTCTGAGTCTTCAAGTTTTACACAGTGCAAATTGAGAAGAAGCTCAGAGCCAGAGCTTCAACAGAAGGTTCAAGGTAATTCCGGGTCATTGGTCCAAGAATCCCGGAGCCCTGGGCCTGTTCAGGACAAGTTAGAGGCTGCTGCACAGCCTCCTGCTCTGGCCTCTGGTCCATACATCCTACAAGGCCCAAGTCAGAAATGACAGAGCTTGGAGGTTCAGGGGGAGGAGGGGAGGACTGGGCAAGCCTGGGCTGCTTGACCCTAGAAATTCTACCTCACGCAGGTTCACCTACCTACCTTGCTGGAGACAGGAGGATGGCTCTGATGGCCTCTCCAGAACACAATGAAAAGCAAAGAATTTGTGAGAAGATTCATCTCCGAAGTGTAGGCCAATTCTGTTGGCTTGTATTGTCTTTTTTAGCCACTGAAGTGACCCAGTGGATGTCATTTTAAAAAATTCTTGTCAGTGGAGGCCAGACCAAGAGAACTATTAAAAACTTGAAATAGGCACTTTGAACTCAAAAATATCCTTCCTTTGAAAATTTAGTATTTAGAAAAACAAGAGTGTTTCAGACTGCATTATTCAAAGCAGGGTAACTGGAAAAGACATTTCAAATAAAAGAGTTTTCTTTAGGGGTGGAGGGACGTGGCCCTTCTCTCCTTTGGGTACCAGGATAAACATCGTTTGCTGGCCTCCTTCCCCAGTGAAAAACAAGAGGCTGAAGCACAGCAAACGGTTCCATGAACATCTTGGTGTGCTGAAGGGATTCTCAAATGAACTAAAATCCACCCACAGCTGAAATAATATTGCAAATGACCCCAGGCAGTTAAAAATGATCCCCCGTTCCAGCCCACATAAAATTCCTAATCCATGTGCCGTCCCTTATAATCGTGTGCAGTGCAACACATTTACAGAACTAAGAGAGCTGTGATGGCCTTCTGGAAGGATCTGAGTCTGGAGCACAGGAGAAAAGTATGGGAAAAACATCTTACCAAAAAAAGGTCATCCTCTTCCCCTCAACTGATATTGACATGAACAGCATAATTTCAGTAGCTCGTTTTATTACAAGAGTAATACATGAACACACCCTCATTGTAAAATGTCAAAGGCTACAGAGCACTTCGGGTAAGTGTACAACGAGCAGACCACATCTGCATTCTTTCTATCTTTCCCAATGAAGAGCCTCATTTTGAAAATCAAGCCAGCCCCCACAGCACGTTGCCCATTAAGCAAGGCAAATAAACAGGCCTTGTTCCTGGTACGAAAGGGCCAAAATATACAATATGTTGGTCAATAAATATTTATTAAGTTCCTATGAAGTCCAAGAGACACAGAAATAAGCAAGATTAACCATCCTTGTCCTTAGGGAAACTTACAACTTTGGGGGAGATGCTAAGGAAAAATTAAACTTAAAATAGCAAGCATTAAAGAAGGGCCCATGGGCTGCTGGTGGTGGAGACAGCAGGACCTCAGAAAAGAAGCAGGCGGGGCATGGTGGCTCGAATCTAATCCCAGCACTTTGGGAAGTTGAGGCAGGAGGACTGCTTGAGTCCAGGAGTTCAAAACCAGTCTGGGCAACATAGTGAGACCTCATCTCTACAAAAAAATTAGTCAGGATTGCCTGAGCCTAAGCAACAGAGTGAGACTCTGACAAAGAAGGAAGGAAGGAAGGAAGGAAAGGAGCAGTTGTTCACGCTGAAGGCAGGAGGGTACTAAGGGGCCCTGCTGGGGCTGGGTCTCCATAGGGCTGGGGAGGCCATGGCCATATGGGTGCAGGTTGGGCATGAGCAAGACATTTCCTCAGGTGCCAGGTAAATACAGAGGTATTGCTAGAATTAGGTGGGAAGGAAGAAAGAGTCAGAAGTTGGGGGTCATGATGCAGGAAAAAAAAATGAAGACGAAATGTGGAGGGATAAGGAGAGAGAGCAACATGGAAGCTTGGGTGATGGCTTTTCTTTTTTCTTTTTTTTTAAAAAGACATGGTCTCACTCTATTGCCCAGGCTAGAGTGGACCAGCATGATCACTGCAGCCTTGAACTCCTGGGCTCAAGAGCCTGGGACTGAGTAGCTGGAACTACAGGCATGTGTCACCATGTCTGGTTTTCTTTCTTTCTTTCTTTTTCTTTCTTTCTTTCTTCCTTCCTTCCTTCCTTCCTTCCTTCCTTCCTTCCTTCCTTCCTTCCTTCCTTTCTTTCTTTCTTCCTTTCTGTCTCTCTCTCTTTCATCCTCCTTCCCTCCCTCCCTCCCTCTTTCCCTCCTTTCCTCTCTTTCTTTTTGTATAGATCAAGTCTCAGTGTGTTGCTAAGGCTGGTCTCAAACTCCTGGGCACATGAGCCATCCACCAGCTTGGTTTTTTTAATCTTAAAGCCAAGGATAAAACAATATCTCTGGGGATATTAGTCCAAATCCTCTGGCTAAATGGGCCAGAGTCTGTAAGATACATGCCAATTGTGCTCCTGAAGTTCCCGTCTACACTGCAAGCTTCTCCCCTCACCCTAATCTCTCTTGCTAGGTGAGACTATGCTCCTCAGGGCTGCACTGGATTTTCCTCGAAAAATTGATCTGTGTTCCCTTCAACACCCTGGACAGAGAGGTACACGTGGGGTGGCCTGTCGCAGGAGAGGCAGTTGAAGCCACGGGGATATGACATGAAGAAAGCCCTCTGGTCAAACACTGTGTCCCTCCACCCTATAGCGGATGTGAGGGCCACCCTTTCCCCCGGCATTCTTCAGGTCATGAAACTTCGCACCCCTGCAGGAAGCCAGCATCTGTGCTTGGCCCTTGGTTTATTGAGGGGTGAGGTGGGCCAGATCCCTGTCCTCTGGGAGCCTGCTGGCTGCTGGAGCCTCGGGCCTCCCAGGCTGACTTTGTTCCTTGCTGAGTGGCAGGCACCTCATCAAGGACATCATTGCCAGTTGTCATCATTTCGGGAGACCTTGGAGTTGTGAATCCTTAAGATATAATTTTTTTTTTAGTTGGGGTCTCACTCTGTTGCCCAGGCTGGAGTGCAGTGGCACAACCACGGCTCACCACAGCCTCGACCTCCTGGGCTCAGGCGATCCTTCGGCCTCAGCATCCGAAACAGCTGGACTAAAAGCACACACCACCACACCTAGCTGATTTCTAATTTCTTGATTTTTTTCCCTCAGACATGAGGTCTCACTATGTTGTCTCAAACTCCTAGGATCAAGTAATCCTCCCATCTCGGCCACCCAAAGCACTGGAATTACAGGTGTGAGTCACTGCATCCAGTAAAGAAGTGATTTTTACGGGGTTCTAGGGAAGCGGTGAGTAAGGAGGCGAGAGACAAGTTGGCACCGGAGGCCTCTGTGGGTCCAGGGGAGCCAGGCATCCCACACTGGTCTGTCCTGAAGACCCATCCTGCCCCATGTAGCTGGGTCCCTATGGGGCTTTCTCTCAGACATAACCCAGAAGCTTCAAGCGCCAGTGCAGCTTCCAAATGAGCTGCATTTGCTCCCAAGAAGAGGAATCTAGTCTACATTGCCTGGCAGTTTCATAACTATTGAAAAGTGGTGGAAACCAAATTTCTCTCAGGGGTAAATCATCTCTTAAATTTCCATAAATGTGCACATTAGGGGGAAATAAAAGGGCGTATCGTTCATGGCTCTGGAACCAGCACTGGAATTCCTGGCACGGCATTACGTATGCATTCTTTAGTTCAGTCCAGGCTCCCTTTGTGTCCCTAGCCTGGTCTTTCTCCTTGGCTTCCTGCTTTCTTTTTTTTTTTTTTTTTGAGTTGGAGTCTCACTCTGTTGCCCAGACTGGAGTGCAGTGGCCGCTCCTGGCCACCGCAGCCTCGACCTGCTGGGCTCTGGTGATCCTTCCACCTCAGTCTTCCAAGTAGCTGGAATTACAGGTGCGCACTACCACGCCCGGCTAATTTTTTTTTTATTTATTGTAGAGATGAGGTCTCACCAGGTTGCCCAGGCGGGTCTCGAACCCGTGGGCTCAGGCAATCCACTCACCTCAGCCGCCCAAGGCACGGGATTACAGGCTGAGCCACTGAGCCCGGCTTCCTGCTTTCAATGTATCCTCTCCTACAGTATTTTAGGTGTCCTCAGTAGCTGTTGTAAATAAGTCCTTTGGGTACACAGGCAAATTGAGGTGTTAAAAGAAGGACAAACACATCCTGACTGAAATATGAGGAGGGGGACAGTCATTTCGACAAGAGGGATCTGGGAATATTTAGCAGAGGAGGAGGAATTTGAGCTGGATGTCATCAGGCACATAAGGGGTGGAGAGCAGTGGGGAGGGATTCAAACAGAAGAGTTGGGGCAAACGGGTTGGACTGGGTGTCGAAAAACGAGCATTAATATGGCCCGCCACTTGGGGCTCACAGTGCTGGGCACTGCAATGACATGGATGCATTGAATCCTCACCAGGAATCCTATGCGATAGCTACCATTGTTATCCCCCACTGAACAGATGAGGAAACTGAGGCACAGAGAAGGTAAGTCGGGTTGATAAATGGCAAAGGGAAGTTTGATCCCCGAGTTATGGTCTTTGTGAGGCCCACGAGGCCTCTTCTTGCTGGAAAGGTGGTGTCTTAGTCTGCTAGGGCTGCCATAACATAGTACACAGACCGGGCAGATTTAGCAGTATTTTTTTCACAGTTCTAGTGACAGTAATTCCAAGATCAAGGTGTCGGCAGGTGTGGCTGCTCCTGAGGCCTCTCTCCTTGGCATGGTCTTTGCTCTGTGCATGCAAATGCCTGATGTCTCTCCGTGTGTCCAAACTTCCTCTTCTTATAAGGACACTAGTCAGGTTGGATGAGGCCCACTCTAACAGTCTCATGCTATCTTAATTCCTCTTTAAGGAATGTATGTCCAAACAAAGTCATATTCCGATGTGCTGGGGATTAGGGCTTCAACATATGAATACTGGGGACACAATTCAGCCATAACAGGTGGGAAAGTCCAGTTGAGGAGATTTTTGGTTGCAGAGCCCAGGATGGTCTTGACTGTATTTCAGAGGATCACTGGAGCAGCTGTATGTAGGATGGATGGGAGCTGTGGCCCTGGGGTTTGGCTGCACATTGGGGTCACCTGAGGAGTTTTTTAAAATCCCAGGGCTGCTGTTGTACCCCAGGCCAATTAAATTGGACATACCGGGTGGGACTTGGGTGTCCACCATTCGTAAAGCTCCTATATGGTTCCAACGTGCATCCAAGAGATCAGAGGAATTATGGTCTGGATATCAAGACCAGGCATGAAAAGGGAGAGGATCTGGAAGCTAGATCTGTCCAGGCACGTGGAGCATGAAAGTTGCTTCAGCTGCTGAGCCAAACTCAGCCCAGGGTGTGTCACTCGAGCAAGGGGGCTTGATGGCTTCATCAGAATGCCGTTTCTCCAAGGACATCCATGGCTGGAGCCCACCTCTGATGCTCTGCTCCTGGGGACCCCTGCAGCTGCATGTGAGGCCACATTGCCACCAGTGACCCCAACTCTAGGGCTACAGCTTCAAAGGTCACTGTACTCAATGCCCTCATTTTTTGATGGAACAGTAGAGCTCAGAGACGTACAGTGACTTCCTCTCTTGCGAATAAAACCTTTTGCTGGTGATGTCTCAGGAAATGGAATCACAAGGAAACCACCAGCTTCTCAAAGAGTGGGCCTCAGGGCGGTCCACACTATTTTCTCTCTAAGTAGATTCCTGTGAGATCTGGCTGGGAGGATGTGCTTGTCCTTGCAGCCCAGGGCTGGCTGGGTCAAGGCAGCTGAGTCTTCTCTGAAAATGACCCTTGGCTGAATAGTCCCGGGACAGCCTCAGCCCACAGGAAGCTCTGGAGACCAGATCAGTTCTGGGCCACTCAGAGGGGCAGGTGTAATTCTCATCCCAACGGAACATTCTTCAGAAGGGTCTAAGCGTACGTAGCCTGGTCCCCAGGGGTCTCTCCTAACTTGGCAAACTGACCCTGTGGGAACACAAGAGGTGACCTGAGCCCGTGACACTTCCTGCTCATTCTCAGCAGCTGCAAAGATCCGCCCAGGCCCCTGCTTTCATGGAGCTTCCATTCTGGTGGGGGGAGACAGAAAACCAAATACAGACATAAATAGATAGTATTGAGGGTGGTTGTAAGAACACGTCTTATGGTGAATAGGCCTATTTCCTGTGTTAAGGTTTTTTCAAGAGAATTTATTTGAAAAATCATGGTGCCTTCCCAAGCATGGGTTTTGTGCTGGGTTCTAGACCACACGTGGCAGGGGAATGAACCTTGTGACGTGTCCTGCCCCTCACAGCCTAGATAGGGTGAAGGACTTAGCATGGGAACAACAGGAGGACAATGCAGGACTGTCTGTCAATTGCAAAGAGCAAGGCACCATGAAGGATATGCAGGTGTGGGAGGTAGACCTGCCCTCTAATTTATAATCATTGGGGAGGCAGGTTGCCCCACTATGAGTTGACTACACAAGGTACGGAGCATCATTGTTTAATTAGTGCTGTCTTGATGGGGATGCAACAAACCATGAGATATGAGCCTTGCCTCCATGGAGCTCACAGTCTAACTAGGGGGTAAAAGTGTCTATATATTTTTGAATCCGTTTTTCTATCCAGTCATCTTTATATAAGAGAAGGAATTCAGAGAATAGTTGAGTCATGGCAAGCTAATAAAGCAGGGAAGGTGGCAGATAAATCAGGAGGGGTGAAGGCAGGAGGGAAGGAGGTAGGCAAGGCTGGGCAAAGGCATGTCCCGCTGGGGTTCACCAGTGGCTTAAACTTGACACAAAAATCCTGGGGCAATAGGGAGGAGACTGTGGTGATTGAGGGAAGGTTCTGGGTTGGGTAACGCTGGACAGGCAGGGTGAGGCTGGATGATGAAGGGGGTCCATGGTCCCAAGCACCAATGTACCACCTCCTGACTCGATGAGCAGGGAGCCCTGGGAGGTAGATGAGGCTTGGGGAAGTGGAGGCATAAAATCTCTAAGGGTAGAGAAGGCTCTATGTCCATGCCACCTGCACATCCCTCACTTCTTCCTGACATGGGCCCAGAATGTTGCAGTAGGAATGAGGTCCCTCTGGGGACTCCCATGATGAAAATGGACCTTTCCATTAAAGAGCTTGGGGGTCAAAGGGGATGTTTTCCAAGAAGGTCAGTTGAAAAGCCATTGGGGCAACAAAAACCTGTACTTTTGTGAAGGTCATGACAGCGAACTGAAAGGTGGCCGGGAGAACTAGAAAGAACACTAGGTTGGAATCCTGGAGAGCAGTTCCGTAACCAACCCAGCCTGGGACTTCCCCTTCTGCAAGCACAAAAAATTGCATGGGTTAGGGAAGGCTTCCCAGAGGAGGTGACAACAGAGCTGTGCTATAATTGAGCACATATAGGGATAAATAAGGAGAGAGAAGACAAGAAGGCTGGGGAAAGGGGCAGACCAAGCAGGGCTTACAGACTAACTGGAAGATTTGGGTCTTTATCTGGGAGGACTGGGAACCTTCTGGGTGATTTTAATCAGAAGAAGTGGTATTTTTAAAATAGTTCTCTTGGCCAGGTGTGATGGCTCACACCTGTAATCCTAGCACTGTGGGAGGCTGAGATAAGAGGATTGTTTGAGCCCAGGAAGTTCGAGATCGCTGGGCAACATAGAAAGACCTTGTCACTACAAAATAAATAAATAAGTAAATAAATAAATAAAACTAAAACTCTCTGTCCACAGTGGAGAGGAAGCTGGAAGAAGACGAGCATGGGTACAGAGACCAGGGGCAGCGCATTCACCCCAGGCCCCTTGCACTTGCTGTTCCCGCAGGTTAGAATGCTCCTCGCCTTGATCTTCACAGGTGCCTCCTTCTCTGCACTCAGGTCTCCACCCTCATGTCACCTCTTCAGAAGGGCCTTCCGGGTCATCCTACCGGATAAATCCCTGGCCCTTAGTCACTCTTTGTCCCATTTCATCCATCTAGAATGGCTCGGTTCATTTCTCTGCCACTGGTCTCCCACTCTGACAAGCCCCTCAAGAAGTGGCGTCTCCTCTGCTTGTTCTGAGCAAAGCCCTATTATCTGGTCCCATATAGCCATGACTCTCAGGGAGCAGAAGAGGGAAAACGCAAGTAGACTGGGCCCCTCCTGGTCTCACAGGCCATACAGCAGGAGATGGGGGAAGGGGAAGGCGGGATGAAGGAAGGAAGGCGGGGGGTGAGGACAGGCAGATGTACTTCTGCCCATTGAGGATGGGGTGGGGTGAGACCCTCCTGCTGGATACCAAGGCAGTGGAGGGCTGTTACTGAGGATTCAGCCCTGTGGGGCCTTCCCACGGGGCCTTAGGACTCCAAGGTAACGCCCCAGAGAGGAATCAGGCATCTGGACCTTGCCTCCTCTGCTGGGGATGATTGCAGGGTTGGGCTCTGCTGGAGGCTCAGCAAACAGAGCAGGGCCTGGGGTCTGGATCCTGAGAGGTATCTCGGGTACACACAGCGGGGCAGGGAGAAGATTAAGTTTGCTGGGGGCAGCTGTTCTGGAGATGGCACATTGGGGAAGCACCCCCTGGCAGCATATGTCCCTCCAAGCTGCATGGTTGCTTAAAAAAACCCAGTGGTTGGCATGTCTGGGGGGCTGGACGTTCCATTCTTTGCTGGCAAGAGAACACAAGGCTGCAGAACGCTGTGATGAGAAATAAAGGACCCAGTGACTCAACGTGCTTGTGACAGGTTTATTGTGGAGCGCTGCAGGGGCCTGCCAACATGGTCCAGATGTGACATTTAAAAGCCTCACGCATTCCATTTTCCCTGGTGGCCTCGCCACTGTCAGCTGTGTGAAACACGGGCAGCTTGGCCACATCCCTTAAGAGTCTGCTGAGTAGGCGCTGGCCTGAAGTCTAGAGTGGGTCCCTTCATGTCGCAGGGGTGCAAGGAAAATGTTTCAAAAGCTGCTTCCTTCCTCACAGGTGGGCTTCATGCTAAGGGAGCAAAGGCGGCTGGGATTTATAAACAGATTAGTGGGTCAAAGCTTGCCATGAGATGTCTGCAAGTTTTCAGGGAAGCTGGCCCATCTTTTCTCTCTGAAATCCCTCTTCTATAAAAGCATGTTTTTTTTTTCAGATAAGTTTTTTTTTTAGTCAGGTTCTCACTCTGTCATCCAGACTGGAGTACAGTGGCATGATCATGATGATCATGGCTCACTGCAGCCTTGACCTCCTGCGCTCAGGTGATTCTTCCGCCTCAGCCTCCCCAGTAGCTGGGACTACAGGTGCGTGTTACCACACCTAGTTTATTTTGTGATTTTTTTTTTTGTGGAGATGTGGTCTTGCTATGTTACCCAGGCTGGTCTTGAACTCCTGGGATCAAGCAATCCTCTTGCCTCGGCCTCCCAAAGTGCTGGGAGTACAGGCACTGCGCCTGTAATTTTAAAATGCACATAACCCACTTGCTGTTTTGGTTTAATGAAAGAAAAAAAGGCAGAACTCTGCCCTTTCTCTCCAATTACAAAAGCAACAAAGCCCCTATCAGGTGCTTGTTCTCTGCTAGGTGTTATTATTATCTCTCCATATGCAAATGAGGAAACCAAAGCACAAAGAGGCTACATGATTTGCCTAAGACCACACCACGAGTAAGTGGCAAAACTGGGATTGGAACCCATGCTCTGAACCACCATCCTGGATTGCTTCTCAGCCTCCATAAGGGCCCAGATGCAGTTACATTGACACCCCACTCTGAATCACTATTCCCTTGTAGGCAAGTGGCCCACAGGAAGATACAAAGTTCCCAAGTTATAAGAGAAATGGAGTAAAATATTAGATTGAACTTGTAGAGAAGCTGCGTTCTTATACATGGCACCATGTTTTTCTGGCAGAGCCTAGAAATGAAAATTGAGATGCTACCGCAGCACATGTTCTTATGTTGGCTCAGAGTAAGGGCATCTCAGGCAAGCTGTGTCTTTGGCAAGCCCTCCCGCAGTCGAGGTGAGAACTCAAGGTTGAGGTAGGCCAGCACTGAACTTGTGCTTTGAAAACGTGCACCACTGTGTTGGAATCCTTACCAAAGGATCCAAACTCCAATGGCAATGGCAATGGTGAGTGAATCGCATGAGGAAAGAGGGACTCATTCCCCATCTTTCCAAAGATGCAGCCACTGATTCTGTGGATGTGGGAGCTCTGAGGCTCTGGGATACGTGTGTGACCATACATCTGTGTAACACATGATACATCTTGAAAGAGGACCAGCCAGAGAGTTAGAAAAGCTGACTTGGGGAACATCACCGCACCTCCCAAGACCCTCAGTATCCTCAGCTGTAAGTGCAGGGCTTGTGTTCAGTGTTTTCCTAGTGTTTTCTAAGATCTTGAATTCATGGAATAATGATCTGCAGAGAGCACCCATCCCCACCCCTGAATACAAGATAGTAGATCAGTATGTTTGAGTGGGTGGGGACAGGGACCAGAAGGGGACAGAACAGTACGGAACACGTGAGGGGAAACCAGGGGTGTCAGTGGTTTAATACCCTTGCGGAATGAAACAGCTTCCTTAGTGAAAGTTGGCCGATCAAGTGTTTCTCCCTCTCCTGGGTCAGAATTCAGAGAAATTACATCAAAAGGAGGAACTGTCCAGCTTTTAAAAACTTGATAGGCTGAGTCAAAGGAAGGGGCACTTCCTCTTCTGCGGTTTGTAACATCACTCAGAAACCATGTGCCAAGTAGATGCAGAAACAGCAGCTGTCAGCTAGCCTGTACTAGAATCTTTTATGGAGTGGTATTTATCTGCTTTCTGGCTGTTACCTGGCCTCACCATTTGACTCACTGTTACCAAGTTACAGATGTAGACATTTGAGTCACCTGTAAGGCACTATGTCTCACTGCCTGTGCCTGTCTGTTGTCCCACCCCCCTCACTGCTGACACCATAAAACAATAACACAGTAGCTTCTAAGAGGTAGTATGTTTAACAGTAAGTTGCATGAACACTTACATATGTGTATACATACTTACATATGTATATAAGTATTACACACGTATATATCTTATAGCTGATGTTCATTTTTTAACAAACAAAACCTTAATTTCTGTGAATGTAATTTAAAAACAGTCTAGGAGCGGTGGTTCATGCCTGTAATCCCAGCACTTTGGGAGGCCAGCCTGGGCAACTTGGCCAGATGTCATCTCTACAATAAGTGAAAAAATTTGCCAGGCGTGGTGGCATGAGTCTGCAGTTTCAATTACTTGGAAGGCTGAAGTGGATCACCTGAGCTCAGCAGGTCGAGGCTGTGGTAGCTGTGAGTGTGCCATTGAAAAAAAAAAGACAAGAAAAAAATATTTAAAACACCTGGGACCTTTTGGTTATAGAATAGACTCTTCCTGAGGGGCTCTGGAGCTCTTTGAATGGAATAGCTAGCTACACATCAGAAAACATTCTGAACTGATTGTGATTTGTTGCACTCATTCCTCAGCTGTTACCTGGGTGGGGTGCTGCTCCCACCCCCACTCCCAGCCTCCTGGTACTGGAGTAGAGTCTTGGCTGGAACGAAGGTTCCTGGTCCTCAGCCCCTTCTTAGACCAAATGAGCAAGAGACTCCAGGAGCAGCCCCTTCCAAGAATACCGTTGCTTTTGGGAGCCTCACATCTAAAGGGAAAGGAAACTACAGAGACAGCCTGGTTTCCTCTTTGGAGGTGAGGTGGGGTGTGTCAAGAACCAAGACGCTAGTGTTTCCTACCTAGTCATTAGTTCATTTGATCACTCATTCCAGAGATGTTTTAGTACCTAACCTACCATGTGCCAGGGGATGATAGGTTGAACCATATGAAATTGCTTTTATAGATAAGAATTGGCAAATTCATATGGTTAAACCTACTTTTAGAGTGTTTTTCTAAGCTAGTGTTACTAAGTTTTTCTTCTGACGGTGTCAAAGAAGACAATCAGTTCAGAATGTTTTCTGATGTGTGGCTAGCTATTCCATTCAAAGATAATCCAATCACCCACATTTATAACGGGGGTCTGGGTGTGCCCAGGTTCCCTTCCAGAAACAGGGCAGACATTACTTTCTACCATACATGTATTGGAGTCATATTTTGTGACTTTACAAAGGGCTGAGTCATTGCTGTAGATCAGCTTCTCCCAGAAGACCTTTTATGCAGAGGCAGTCAGGGGCTTGGGCCACTTAGGGAGCCTAGCCACCACCGCTTCTTAGCCCCCAGGCCTTCCTCTGTGGAAAGGCGGATGGCCTGATGAGAGCGATTTCTAAGTGCAAGGGAAGGTGACCTCATTTGGACTCTTCTTGTGTAATGCCAAATGGTACCCAAAGTTCATTTGCAATCATATTTACACAGACCAATATGAAATTAAATGATTTAATGACCAGTTATTTTTGCTTAACAAATAGCTAAACAAACAAACAAAAAAACACATACACAACAAAACAAAAAAAACTCTGAGGTCAAAGGAAACACCTAATATTCCTTCATGAATGTATTAGAAAAAAGATGCTTAGGCTGGACGTGGTCCTTTAAACTTTGGGGCCAAAAGAAAGACTTAATATCCCTTCATGAATGTATTAGAAAAAAAGATGCTTAAGCTGAGTGTGGTGGCTCACATCTGTAATCCCAGCACCTTGGGAGGCCGAGATGGAAGGATCACTTGATCCCAGGAGTTTGAGATCAGCCTGGGCAACATAGAGAGACTTTGTCTCTACCAAAAAACAAATAAAATAAATAAATAAATAAATAAGAAACAAGCTCTGTCTCCTTCTTACTCAATTTTTATTAACTACTTTCTCTGAGACCAGGACTAAAGGAGTTGAAGCTTGTACCAAAGTGCGGGTGTGTGGGGAATAATCAAGAAGAATAAGATTTTGAGATATAAAACTAAGGTTCTGGGATCATTTTATGCTGTAGCTATATAAGTTTATTAAATGATCTTATTTACTCAGTAGTAGTTACCAGAGTAAACTCTTTTGGGTCATGAGCAACAAAGTGAACCTTAACCACAGTACCCAGCAGGGTGAGACCAGGGTTTCTCAACCTCAGCTCTGGTGACATCTGGAGCCAGAAAATTCTCTGTTGTGGGGAGTGCCCTGTGCATTGCAGGATGTTGAGCAGAACCCTTGACTCTACCCACTAGATGCTAGCAGCACCCCCTTGGTTGTGAACCCTTGGGTCCGATGGATGCTCTACAATTAAATGCAAATAAACGATTTGTGAGAGGAAAGAGCAATATCCTGGGGGAGCCACCTGTGTCAGCTTCACAAACCCAGAAGGAAGCCTGGAGGAAGGTCCTAAGAGAGGGTAATGGAGAGAGTGAGTTATACGGAATATTAGGAGAGTGTTACCCACCTTGGCAACTGCATCCCTTCCAGCCAAACTCAACACTGGAGAAGAAACACTGGCTTATACAGGTGAAGGGGTGTGAGGGGAGAGAGGAGACTTGCTGACTCGACTGTTGCTCCACAAGGGACAACTGGCTGGGGGACAGTGAGGAGGACCTCCTCTCTACCCACTGACAGGTCTTGTCATGTCCTGACATCTCTATCTACAACAGCCATGTCTCTTTTCTGCTTCACGTGGCACCTCCTTGACCTTGAAGATTCTGACCCTTTTCCTACGGCTGCCCTTCCCCTGCCCCACTGGCCTGCTCAGTGGTGCCTCACATCCACACTTCGAGCACAGAACTTATCACCTAATCAAACACATACCATATATATATATTTACATGGACTGCAGGAGTTTGGTTTTCTGCTTATTCTTCCCACTAAAATATGAATTTCACGAAGACAGGACCCTGTCTCAATTGAGTATCACACTCCTCCTAGAAGCCAGCAGGGCACCTGACACATGATAAATGTCTCTCCTGAAAATATTTGCTAAATTGACGAAGGAAATCACTTTTCAACTGAATGGCAGAGGAAGCCCAGTAAGCGAAGTTCTTGAGGATTGACTCAAGCATGTGGCCATCGTAGTAAACAGTTGCATCAATGTGTATGCTGATTTATTTTGCAAAGTGTGCCAGGCAGAAGCTGATCCTGGGCAACAATATGGAAGATGTGCAAGTTTCCATCTTTACCCACATGATTTTAGGGGTATTCACCAGTCCCTTATTATGATACATCTTTTGGGCAAATGTTTTGTACCCTGAGCTACATGATACACCTTCAGTGTGTCGACAAGTATATCCAAAACCTGATGAGATATTTAACCACTAAACCAGGCGGTAGAGAGTTCTATGCTTCAAAACTGGCATTAGAAGGAGCGATCGTTGACATATTGATCATGGAGGGGAGAGGTTTTGCAATGAAGACTCGGTGAGCCTCTGATCATGTCTGGATTTCCAAGAGCACAGTCACAACGGACACGCGGACGGCAGGCCCAGCGCTGACATCTACCTGTTTGGTTTCCCATCACCACTGCCTGGTTGCAACATCAAGAACACAGAGACATTTCCGTCTAACTTTTATATGAAGAATTTAATTATCTATACATGTAACTAATCCAAAAGGTTGTATTACAGTTGTTAAAGCCGCAGGTTTATATATTTATATATTTTACATTCATGACCAGGAAAATACTGAAGCGCAACTGAACGAGGAGGGGCAGTCCCCGCTCTCTGCACCATGTGAACGGAGAAGGACCACGACACGCCTGCCAGCACGGAGCGCCCCAGAGAGCCCGGAGAAGGAGGACGCGTTACAGAGTCATTAGTAGGACAGCTAGATTGTGCTTGAGGCTTCCCCCACCCCATTTTCTGTGCTGTCAGCAGCGGGCATGTTTATTGAGAGCTTCCAACTAGTGTTTAAAAGACAAACAGGGCTTCGGCTACAGCACATCTAACACATAAACGGACCATGAGCTCCATTTCATATTAATCTGTAGAAATTCCACAGTCTAGTTAAAAAATGTAAACATTGGAAATTAATTGCAGGGAGACTTCTATACATTCTTTCTTGTCAAGAAAATTACTTGTTCAAAATAGGTCATTCCATGAAAAGTAATTGGAATAAAACTTCATGTAACAGAGACTAAAAAGAGATTGTAGATATTGTTGATCATAACAACCTCAATGGTGTTGTCTACTGATTTTATGGTATGAAAACACACAAAATTAAAAACCCAAAACAAACACCAACTCAACCAGATAAATCTGAGACCAAACAAAAACAGAGAGTGCTTTCTCATGTGGCTACAAAGGTCACTGTGCAAAATAAAATTAATGCGATATGATTAGAGCATCATACAAGGTAATAGCTTTTGCCATGGAAAGAACTAATTTCTTATGTACAGGATGTATTACATGCTCAACAAGGTACATCTGATACACACAAACAAGCACAAAACACCTTCTGTTTAATTGGGCTCATTCTACAAGTCTTTAAAACAGATATACTGAACTCCTCTGCATTTCTATAGCAGGGAAAAGAATCCCAAACTACACAATTTAGTTGGTAACACTGACAAAATGGAAAAAAAATACATCAAGTCTCAGATTTATGGACATTTGGAACAATTTTTAATAGCACATGCAGCATTCCTTGATAGTGGGTCTTTTTGCAAAACCAAAATAGCAAAGAAGTAATTTATTTATTTTGTTTATTAAAACGCTAAAATGTATATTAAAAAATAATTTTAAAACTATTGAAAGCACCTGTGCAAAGGTGGGGGGAAGTCAATTTGAGTAACTAGGAAAGCCACAAAAGGACCCACTACCCTGTGTATTTTTGTAATTTTTGCTCCTATCTCTGCAAGTAATAACTCAAACATTGCGATCACATGCAACTAAGGTAAAATGAGGTAAACTGCTCTGCAGTGAGTTCTTCTACTCAGAAGGCAGTAGGTGATCATGCTGGAAGTCACATGATCAAGGCTGCATCTCCCATCATCCCTCTGGGCAGTGATATGGGATAGTGGGTCTCTTTGAGGACTTTCAAGCCTGAGGGGGGGATGGACAACATATGATTCCTAGAAAAAGGAGGAAAACAACACATAAGCAAAACAAAACAATGAGCAAAATTCAAGCTAGGAAAATGAGTCAGGCATGTAAACAGCATGGTGCCAAAATGATTTAAAAAAAAAAAGGAAAAAGGGGAAAGGGAAGGGAGGGGACATGCTACAGAAGGAATGAATATTGAAGAAAAATAAACCCACAAGATAAAGTCTTGCATTATAGAAGGTCTTCAAAGAGACTGTTGCGAATGCAGCAATGGTCTAGCTTTAAGTTCTGCAAACAAAGCTCAGCAGAATCAGAGCAATGCTGCATGTTTTACTGGAAGATACCAGAGAGGCGAGGCAACAGAGCCACTGGTGCACTTACATTGCTGGCTTGGGTCCATGTCTGTGGTCAGCTTCACATAATTGGATGGGAAGAGCCCCACTTGTCCATTGACTTCCCCTTTCCACCAGTCAGGGTCCTCCTTGTTGAGGACGTTGATGATCTGGCCCTTGTTGAAGGCCAGCTCGTCGTCATTCTGCGCGGTGTAATCATACATCCCGATCACCTGGCACACTGCAGGAGACAGGGCTGGGTGAGCGGCTGCACACCCGCCGCAGCACGCGCAAGGGGCATAGCCATTCAGGATTCTCATGTATTATTTTTGTCCTTTCAGAGGAGGGTAGCACTAAGTGGAAGTGCTCTCATGGGTTTTTTACAGTGTGGGCAATAGAGGAAGATGAAGGACTAAGAACCACGACAACAGCAAGATTTTCTCACTAAGTCTGTAGTTTCTATAATATCTTCCTCTTTTCCTTGCTTACTCGTCAGCAGAAAATTAACCATAATAATTAAATATTTCATTTCTAGTGCAGTAGAACGTCTTTCTAATGCTAACACTGAAAAGACAAGCCCAATCCCACCTGATCTGCTGTTGCACAGGACAGATGTGTATCATGGGGACTTCACTATAGTTTTTCTTTCTTTTTAAGAGACAGAATCTTGCTATGTTGCTCAGGCTTATCTCAAACTCCTGGCCCTAAGTGATCCTCTTGCCTCAGCCTCTCTCAAGTAGCTGAGACTACAGGTGAAAGCCACTGTGTACAGATAATTCTTCTTTTTTTTTCCCCTAAAGTGAAAGACAATTATCACCTGACCTGCAAAAAATCCAAATCTTAGTGAAAAATAAAATCAGTGTTTTCGAGTATTACTCTGCTCTATCTTTGTGTCTCAAAGAAATTCAAGAACAGTTTTTCTGCTCTCACTTTCTCTCAAGCCTACAGGAGGTAAAATTGTTCTCATTTCTTGGCATTTATTTCTACTTCAGATAAGTCTGCACAGCTAGGTCATAGTCCCCAGTGAATCCCTCTTAACCAACCTATATATAGAGGTTTAGGTCTTTCAAATTCTCCAGTTAATTCAATCACTTCAGCAAATGACTTCAGCAGGTTTCAGTCAAAAGGATGAAGGGTTATACACTGTCAGTGGGAGGGACTCCACCATGTCTCCCCAGGGGATAGCAGATGCAGCAGGTGCCACCCCCTTCGCCTACATGAGGCCACAGCTCAAGTACAGAGGCCCAGCAGGGGCTGGGATTCATCACAAAGCTTGCCCACCCTTTAATTTCTCCTGAAGGCTGCCAGGTTTTAATCTTATTTTACTGGGGACATATAACACAGACATTTAACCACAAGGTATTAGAACAGAATCCCACTTTTTCCACAAATGCTACCCAAGAATTGGTGGCTTAAAGACCTAACACAGAAATCTGGCTCCCCTGACCTCGTCTCTCTCAGATATAGCAGCCTCTAATTTAGCCCCTTCAATCAGGAAATAGACAACCGGGTCAACTGCAATGCTCTGTTCTTTTCCGATCCTCCAGGAAAGTGTGTACAACATCCTGCCCCCACAGCAAAGCCCCCTTTGCTCATTGTGAATGTCACAGGGGAGTTATTTTCGTCTTCAGTGAACACCACGTTACAGTCCACAGACCCCCATGGCCTCCAGCTCTGTCTCCTGACCTACTGAGATCCCAGCCATTTATTTTTAGAAGGCCTTTTCTGTCGTCTCACAGCCTATCTCAAATCCCAATTTAAAAAG
Organism: Cephalopachus bancanus; assembly: GCA_027257055.1. Taxonomy (NCBI): domain Eukaryota; kingdom Metazoa; phylum Chordata; class Mammalia; order Primates; family Tarsiidae; genus Cephalopachus; species Cephalopachus bancanus. The sequence continues at coordinate 344,443 of JAPVLO010000260.1, read as the reverse complement.
CTGAAAGGAAATAAAGAGAACAATCTGGCTTCAATGCCACACAATTCATGACTCCTGGACGAAGGGCATTCCAACAAGGGCTCTGTTGTGCCCAACACAGTAAAGCTGCTTAGATATTTGGTCCCTTGAAAAACATATTCCATGACATATTAGTTGGGTGTCAGGGCCAAAAGTACAAGAAGTGCTTAGAGCCCATGTGAAAAACAACTGAAGATATTTAATGAGAAAATCAAGTAGAAAAACTCAGTGACATGCAGACCACTTTCCAATGACAGACTGAAAACTCCTTACCTGCTGGTAATGCTGTTGACTTAGGCGGCTCTGTTGGAGTGATTTTGTTCGTCCCAGGGCTTAGAAGTTTTACATAATTAGCTGGAAACCAGCCTATCTGGCGCTTTTTTCCACGTGCCTAAAAAGAACACAATCACATCAAAATATTAAAGGGTTCGTGTTCTTTATAACACAGTTTGCTTTGTAACAGAGCACGTATACAAAGCTTACATGTAACTCAAACACAAATGGCATCAACAGAAGAATCTATGGGCTACTATGTCACAAAACTAAAACCCTGTAGTTAAAATTCAAATTGTGACAGTCATTGGTCAGCAAAGCCTGGAATATTTTTGCACGGGCTAAACTGTGTGGATCACAAGTTCAGGATATACTGCAGTGTGTCTAGAACAGGTAATTTTGCTTGTGTAATGTAAGCACTCAGTTACTAATTTCAGGTAATGCAGAGGTTATATAGTAAATGTCAATGTTACATATGGCCTTTAGAAATAATACTACTAGCTGTAGACCCTTATTGAGTGCTTTTTATGAGGCAGATCTTGTGCATCATCCACACAACAATTCCAGAAGGATAGTACTATTATTGTTCCCAATTTCCAGATCAAGAAAGTGAGGGTTGGAAAAGAGGAGTAACAGTTACAAGGCCACAGGCTAGTTAGCAGCAAGCCAAGACTCCTTCATGTCTGTGTTCTTTGTGGGTAATATGCAACCTTAGATGCAAGATAATATACACACGAGGCAGGGACCAAAAAACCCCGGAACTAACTTTTGCAGTACACTCAGAATTTGTTCCTCCGGATCAAATGGTCAGCCAAAGTTTATATCTGGAAGTTTCAGGAGGGTTGCGTCATGATTTGCAGAAGAAACATTCTGAGTTGCGGCAAACAGGTGACTGGTTCTTCCACCATGACAATGTACCTGCCCATACTGTGCTGAGTATTTAGCAGTTTTTGACCAAATATGACATGACTCTGTGCCCCACCCTCCCTATTCACCACTCTCACCCAGAGTGACTTCTTTTTGCTTCCCCAGATGAAAAAAGTCCTCAAGGGGAAACATTTTGCCAATGTGGAAGAGGTAAAACAAAAAATGGCAGAAGCATTAAAAGGCATCAAAACTGATGAGTTCAAAAACTGTTCTGAGCAGTGGAAAAAGCATTTCGATAGGTGTTTGAATCAAACAATACTTTGAAGGTGGCTGATGTTTAAACATGTAAGAATAAATACACAAATTTTTTTTCTGGGTTCCCCCTCATACAGAGCATAAGGAATCTCAACTTGATATTATCTTCACAGACCAGTTGGCCCAGGTGATGGTGACAGCAACATTATTCATTGCAATTCCTTTCTCCTCGGCTTCAACCTGATTCAACAGATTCATCTATGGAGTGTTTATATGTTGAGTATTGTTGGAAGGGGACAGGAGATGACATAGGGAATTTATCAAAAAGTTGGCGAGGCAAGGCTTGCAGCCATGACACAATCCCATGAAAAGACTTGAGCAAGAGATCACAAGGGTTAGGACTACCCTTCTACACATCATTAGGAACACAGAACTAAAGACGACCTGCACACACACACACACACACACACACACCACACACACACACACACACACACACACAGACACACACAGACACATAAACACACTCACAGAGTATGTCTAAAAAATAAAGATCCTGATAAAAACAGGTGACTTTGGGATCAGGGGTGGGTGGGAGAGAGACATTTATATTCCCTTCTGTAATTTTTGAATGTTAAACCATGTGAATATATCACCTATTCCAAAAATAAGAAAATTCCCACTGCCTTACCCCTGCCCTTCCATCTGGCAATTTATCAAGATGGCTCCTTTAGGTTACTTTTAGAACACAGATCAAGTTTCACTTTCTTTGTGGCCTGATAGATTTCACGGCCTTGGCTCAAGGACTGAAGCTTTTACTTTCACAGTGAGCCTGCGGATGACTGACGCCTTGTGTTTACAAGTTTCTCCTCATTTATCTACCTAGTATCTGCCCTTCGGCTCACAATAACTCCACTGGTTCCCCCACCTCTGCAGTTGCATGAGGGCAGAACACAGAGTTCAAGGGGAGTTTCCTCATTGCTGGCTCCATGCTGAAAGTGCCAGAAGCTATCCTCAACATGGCAACTCACCTGTTTTATAGTGGATTCTAAGAACCACTTGAAACTCTCATTTGAGCAAGGTGCTAGGAATGTGAGGACTCAAACATACTGCTTTCAAGGAGCTGATCAGCTACATGCAGAAGTAAGAAACATGCATGGAAAGCTAAGTGATATAAGATACTACAGAATAATGTGACCATGGGGCCACCACTGGGTTCAGGAGAAGAAGATGGCGCCTCTGGTTGAGATGGTCACAGAGAGCTTCCAGAGGAAGTGGGATTTGGCTGGCTCCTGAAGAATTGGAGGGGTAAGATGTCACTGTTGAGTGGTAAGACGTGGGCTGCACAGGGAAGAGGGGCTCCCCAGAAGCCTTCCCCAGTAGGCAAGGAGGAAAGGTGAGGGGAGTCACCCAAGTCTCCAGAACAGGACAGAGACATACCAATCAGAAGGCCAGTGGGCCACATGACCCCACACGGGGAGGGATCCACAGGTCTAAGGGAGTCTCTTCCTGCCAAGCATCAAAGCGGGCATGCTGATGAAAGGGAATGAATTTCTAGGACTCCAGAGGTCAGATTTCTGAGTCAGTAAGTTGTATCCAGACAGGATGTTTATGGCTGTCCACCAGTGAGCTCCCCAGGGAAAGTTCCACTTTTAGCTATACTCCAGGTTGTGCCTTCTATTGAGGCCAAGACACATTTTTTTAGTCTAGAAAGGACCTGTGTGTTCAGGGCTTCCCCTCCTTGCTCCTGGCTGGCTTCGACACAGTGGTAGACAGAGGACAGTGTGTGACCGGTGGCATTCCCAAGCAAGTCCTTCCTCCCTGAAGTGTGTCTCCTGTGCCTGCTATTCCTAGCCCCTGTTCCTCAGCACCCCTCCAGGGTCCATTTTCAATGACTAGCCCCCTGCACAGCAAATGTTTCCTGCCTCCCCCCTTTCTTGAACTTTCCTAATTCCCACTCACGGCCAGATGAAAGCCAGATGATCTGAGAAGTCAGTCCACAGGTCCACTAACGGACACCAGAGAGGTCCCATAGGCTCCTTCCTCACAAAGTAGTTCTAGAAACCATCCCCTCCTGTATCCAGTCACGCCTTACAGAGGCCCCTGTGTTACTACAGCAGGACCCACTCTCAACTCTAAAGAGGACATCAGGCTCTGTGCTCCCCCTGCTGCATGCGCCCCTTTTGCATAAAGGCCAGAGGTTGCTGGGAAATTCAGCCCTTCCACAGGCCCATGTGGGCAAGCCATGGAGGAAGCCCTGTCTAGTATGCTATGCTACAAAGCAGGTGTTCTGGGTGCCTGGCTCGTCTGAGGCCGATCTTTACTTGGGGGTTAGAGGAGGAGGTAGGGTAGGAGGGAGGAATATCTTCTGTTCCGGTTCAAACTTTCCATGGATAATTCCCACAATCTTTACCATAATGATTGCATAAGAGTCAGTCGCTTACCTATCAAGTAATTGATAACTTATTTATTTATTAAAAAAAATTTTTTTTTGAGTTGGAGTCTCACTCTGTCACCCAGACTGGAGGGCAGTGGCCGCTCCCGGCCACCGCAGCCTTCACTGGCTGGGCTCCAGAGATCCTTCCACCTCAGCCTTCCAAGTAGCTGGAACTACAGGCGCGTGCTACCACACCTGGCTAAATTTTTGATTTATCGTAGAGATGAGGTCTCACCAAGTTTCCACCAAGTTTCCACAGCAGGCGGGTCTTGAACCTGCGGGCTCAGGAAATCCACTCACCTCAGCCTCCCAAGGTGCGGGATTACAAGCTGAGCCACCAAGTTCAGCTACTTTTTAATTTTTTTAGAGGTGGGGTCTTGCTATGTTGCCCAGGCTGGCCTCAAGCGATCCTCCCATCTCAGCCTCCCAAAGTGCTGGAACTATAGGCATGAGCCACCACACCTGGCCATATAATAGTAATTTTTTAAAGGTAACTTTGTATTTATAAATAATTTCCATTTACAGAAAAGTGGTAAGAATAAGAAAAGCACACAGAACACCCATAGGTCCTTCACCTGGATTCACCTACTGTCAAGGCTTTACCCCATCGCTTCTGCTTCATCATTTGAACATTTTATCTTCCTCCTTTCCCCACTCCCTTCTCTGTAATGTCTTTATGTGAATCATTTATTTGATTATACGTTGCTGACATTGGGGCTCTTTACCCCTAAATACTTCAGTATTTATTTCCTAAAAATAGGAATATTCTCCTATATAACCACAGTACAGCTATCAGTTTTAGTAAATTTAACATTGGCACCATAATTTTGTCTAATCTAGTGTCCATATCCCAATTTTGTCCATTATCCCAGTAATGGTCTTAAGAGCATGGCTTTTGTTCATACAGGACCTAGTATGCAATCAGATATTGTAGTCAGTTCTCATGTCTCTTTAATTCTTTCTACAGGTTTTGTCTTTTATGATGTTGACATTTTAAAAGAACACAACCACTCCCTTCTCCTTTTTAACCAAACGCTCCTCATTTGGGGCTTATCCAATGCTTCCTCCTAATGAAACTCAGGCAGTGTATTTCTGGAAGAGTAGGTGAGTGATACTGTGTCCTTTCAGGATAGCACATCTGCATGCATATGACATCTACTTGTCGCTCCACTGGTGACAATTTTGATCACCAGCGTTGTCCTAGTTCCCCACTGTATAATTATTGTTTTTCCTTGCAAATAATAAATGATATGTGAGCAGTCACTTTAAAACCATGCACACTTTCTGTTCCTAGACAAACTTTCCATTGATAATTCCCACAATCTTTACTATAATGAGTGTATAATAGTAATCTCTTTAAAAAGCATCTTTGCCTCTTGAAATGAGACTTTTAAAAAGAGGTATCTAGAGTGGCAAAATGAATAATAGGATATGAATAACAATACACACATGCACATACACGAGAAACTAAAAATTCTCATGTACAGATATAGCTCTGAATGCAAAGAAATCTACTATTGTATCAAACCTTCCAATATCACTAAGAAAAGTTCCACTTCTCTAATGCCAAGACATTTAAGGATAACGCTATGCAAGTATCCCTTGTCATATGAATATGACCTCTCACTATTCCAACACTCACTATCTGAGCTCAGGAATATGGAATACATGAGTTTTCAGATCAGTCCCTAGCTCTTAGAATTCTGTTACTGGCTGTCCAAAGCTTAGGAACCAGATAGATTCAGAAAATATGATATTGTTCACTATTCAAATACAGAATTTAGGCAGTGAGGGGTTATGTGTACTCTACAATAAAATAACTTCCCTTTCAGAGTCTGTACACTCAAAGTTAGAGAATTTTAAACAAATAGAAAAGACAGATCTACCTGTTCCTCTACCTCCAAAAGAAAGAAAGGAAGAAAGAAAGAAAGAAACACTAACTTGCAGCTCTCCTTCCCACCATCCACCTGGGTTCTTTTTTCGGATCAAAATCAGCTGACCAGGGGCCAGAGTGAGCTGCTCAGGACCAGTAGCGGTGTACGAGGCAATAACCTGGGCAATTTCTGAAAAACAAGATCAAACATGGCGGCATACTGTTAGAGTCAGCAGAAGAAAAGTCTAAGAAGACACAGCCATCTCCCAGGTTCACAGCTTAACATCATCAAAACCAAGGTATTGAACTGGTATTCTACTAAATGAATAAGGCTCCCTGGGGTGCCATAAGGCAAAGGCAGCGTTAAGAGCTTGGCTGGTCCTGGATCCTACAGTCTGCTATAGGACTTCCTCATTATCTTGCAGAACTCATCAACTTCCCTCCATGAAGTCTCCTCTCCTTGTCCACTCCAGCACCATCTGTCATACCCCTCCCACAATTATCAAGAACACCCCGGTGCCAAGGACTAGGCCTCATTCATCCCTCCAGCTTGAGCCCAGTAGCACTCGACAGTTAAGTGAAAAAATACTCAAGGGAAGTTTTTCCATCTGCCAAGTACAGTAGAAAAAGAAAGTCTCTTTTCCTCAGAAGCCATCAGGAGCCTCACAGGAGCTCATTTTTATGTTGTCACTACAGATTCTCACTCCCACCCACATGCCCATTTTCTTTACATCTCACATTTTGCGAGTGATCCCCAAATATCAGGTATGAATCATGACAATGCAGATTTATTTATTTTTATTTCAAGTTAAAGGAGGAGCCTGGAGTTAAGAAGGGAATGTTATGCAAAAACCATTCAGCGCAGAAGAAAAAATTGTAAACAGTTCTGTACTTTTCCTGAATGTTAAAACTCTCATGGGAAAAATTCCAACAGTACCACAGACCAGGCTCTGAAAAGTACATTTCTACGGGCCCAGGAGTTCAAGTACAAAAAGACAAAATCTCTCTGACTGGATGGATTCTGGCACATCTGTAGCCACTGCTTTCTGAATGTCTAGAAGCAATACAGAACAAACTGTTCTAGTTCTCCACACTTTCTCCCCATAATAATGGTTCAGAAAAAAGGAAAAGAAAAAGAAGGAAAATCCAGAAATACAGTAGGGAAGAAAATAACAGAAAGAAAGGAAAGAAAGAAGGAGAAAGGAACAGTGTAAAGAAATAAGACCAAAGAGACCCCATTCTCTGACTACTAACTCCGACTTCTACTAACTCCAGAGAACAAATAAGATTTAGGTTCTTTTGCAAACCCCTATTACTCTGTTCTGCATTCAGGGCTCAGCTGCCATGAGAGGAGCACCCAGGTGTCATGGCACAGGCCTGGCCCACTTGAGCCTTTGGAGAGCTTGGGGAAACAAGAAAGCCCAGAGCCCAACTTACATGCACCTTGGCTTGGGCTGGAAGCTCTAGATGGGAAATCTATGGTGGGATGAGGACTTGCCTGTAACACAACAAGGACTAGCTCTAGATGGCAAGAGTTTTTAAGGTTTGGAGAAAGACCAAATTAGTGTGCTATGTGGCATCAGAAGCTCCTGCTCCTCAAAGGAGCTGGCATATGCAGCCAGTGGTCTATCCTGATATCATTTTTTTCTTTTGAGGTACAGTCTCACTCTGTCACCCAGGCTGGAGTGCAGTGCACAATCACAGCTCACCAAAGCTTCAACCTCCTGAGCTCAGACACTCCTTCCACCTCAGCCTCCTAAGTAGCTGGAACTACAGGTAGATACCATCATGCCTGGCTACTTTTAAATTTTTTGTAGAGAAGAGGATTTGCTGGTCTAGGCTAGTCTTGAAACTCCCGGGCTCACGCAATCCCCCTGCCTTGGCCTCCCAAAGTGCTGGAATTACAGGTTTGAGCCACCGCACCTGGCCTGCCCCAACAATCTCTGCTGTCTTTTGTGTCCCTGACAGCTTGACAGTTTCAGTGCAAAGTGAAGTCCACCCAGGGCATCATCTACAAAATATCTGGACCCTCTAGAATGACAAATGTTCAAAATGTAGAAGACCCATTGTTGAAACAGAGATTTGACCAATACCTGGAGTCTGACTAAAATCCATGACAACTTGAAACCCCTCTCTCTTCCTTGCCAGGTAAGCGCAGCTTGAGCCAAGCACCAGACAGACACACAAATCCTTCTCTTAGCATTTCAGTGACTGCTGCAACATATAATTTCCTAAGAATATGATAGCAAAAAAGCCCAAATGACCTAGACCAGGAAGACATGCCATACAAACCATACTATTTCACATTTGCTTCCTTCTTCTCTTTTTCAAGTTACTATTTATAGAACATGTGGTTTTAGTTAAATAAACTAAAATACTTTGAATTCAGAGGCATGACTGTAATTCTGTACCTTCAGTGTAGATCTGAGGAAAACCACCCAATGGCTTCTAAATTCACAGGACCTACACTGTGATAATGTCTGTTGCTCCCCTGATCTCCACTATTTGTGTCTTGGAACTTAACATATTGTCAGGAAATGAAAAAGGGCTTCCCAAGCCTAACAACAAGATGAATGGGAAGCAGCTGACCTTGCAATCCTACAGCTCTATGCATGACAACTTCCCACCATCTTGCCTGAATTATTTCTTCACAACCTAAGGGAAGGTTCTGGTAATGTCCCCACTCCCCATGTGTGAAGCAACAGAAGCATTTCATAACCATGTATACATTAATAATGGATGCCAAAGAAAGGATCTATTCTGACTACTCTTAGATTCTTTTGTCTTTATTTTAGGCATCTGACCCTAATAAGCAACGATTGGGAGTAACTGTCAATTACATTCAAAAACTCTTAGATTCTTTTGTCTTTATTTTAGGCATCTGACCCTAATAAGCAAAGATTGGGAGTAACTGTCAATTACATTCAAAAACATTGAAAAATAAGCATCAGGGTTTGTAACTTACCAGGTTTTTTTCCTAAACTCCCTGTTTTCCCAGCAGTTCCAGAGCCCTTAAAACAGAGCAAAAGGTCTCATTTGCATGCTGAAGAGTTTTGGTCATGCAACTTAAAAAAAACGATCAATGAAGATATAAACCCACTTGAGCCCCTAAGCCCCCTTTTTATTCTGTATCACCTGACATAAGAATGTAGATCAGGAAAACATGGGACAAAATACGTACTTTAAAACATGCAGCTTTTACTCTTTCCTTTAAGAGAAAAAAATCAGCAAAGTGTGTGGCCCTGTAGGATCCCAGAGGGCTCAGGTGTTGACTGTGCGGTGTGCAGGCGCATCCTGGACCTGGTCAGGTGGCACAGAAAGCCCCAGACTAGGAAGACTGTGACTCTACTTCCTAAACACTAAGCTCAGGTTTTATTCTCAAGTGGTTAATTATGAAATGTTTCACACATAAAAGTACAGAGAATATAATAGACACCCATGAGCCTACCACCTGGATTTACTATACCAAAATATTAATATTGAGCTACATTTGCTTTAGGAACTTACAGTTTTAAAGAACTAAAATGGCCTAGGGTAAACTGGAACCTCCCTTCTGCTGTCCTAGTCACCCTTCTCTATCCAAAGAGACAGTCACTGTCCTGTGTAGCCTTTCCACTCAGTTTCACAGTGCCTAAACATTGAAATTTCTCTGTCAATGCTGGAAGCACAATCCATAGAAGCAAAGCATATTTCTTTCCAACTACTAAGTGTTTCAAAAGCGCTTCAGGGTTGAATTCCTCTCATGGATACTCATGGAATTTTAAACCAGCTGAGTAAGCCAACAGAGACCACAAGAGTTGGGACAGGGGCCAGAATGGAATCTGTTGTTACAAAGTGCTTTATTATGAACTAATTTACGCCCTTGAGTCTCCATCGTGCAGTAAATTAAGTATTCCAATGAAAACAAAAGGCTTAATAAGCTAAACAAGAGTTACAGAAAGAAAAAAAATGTGTCATTTAGCTACCAGGAACACAACTTGTCATAGTTGTGTTATTCTGTTTATTTAAATTTAATAATCATTTGCCAGGAAAAGTTTGGGTTAAATTTTTACTCTGATTATGCTTTCTTTATTAATGAGCAAAGTTATACAGAAGCAATCTTTTTTGCTGTCTTTAATATGCTGCACTTCCAAATAAAGGAATACTAATGAAACAAGATCCCAGTGACCAGTTACTTTCCCAGCACAGGCTTAGAATATAATTCCCATATTCCTTAAAAAGAACACAGCAATTGGCAATACCCAATAGTAGAGTTCACTAGCAACAATGTACTCCCTTGGAAAAACCATAGACAGCACCATAAGCTAGGGCTATTCAGAAGGCCAGGTTCTGTCCTCCCAGCATCTGCAGAAAAGCACCCCAGGCTGTGTGCCCCTGACCTTCTCCTACAGGGAGGGGAGGCAGGACTGGCCACCCTTCTCCTGCCCAGAAGTCAATTCCAGAGACCAGAAGCTGGGTCCGGTCTTAAGGTTTATAGGATACTTTGCTTTTACAGTAAACTCTGTATACAAGTAGGATGAAAAGGCTGAGTTTTCAGATTTTTTTTCATTATTATGGAATAGCATAGCTAGATATTTGTCTAAAAATCTTTAGTATTAATAGTTCTTTTGTGGCACAATTTAAGATTATGATTAAGAAAGCATCCTACAACTCTGTTTAACTTAAAAAAAAGTCACTGTGTATTTTTTTTTAAACTTATTGAATTCAGATTTTTTTTCAAAAAATAGAAAACTGTAGTTCACTAAAATACAGTACAGGTAATGGTTTTTTAATTTTAATGGTTCCAAAAGGTAAAGTCATCTTAAGAGTTTTTGTGCATGCTAGTAGAAATCGTCGAATTTAGTTTTTAGTGTTTTCCCCCAATTCCCTTGAAATATCATCTGTATGATTCTTATTGGACTCAACTTGCCACCCTGGTGAAGAGTTTAATTTTCCCTCTCCAGGTCTGTATAGTCCAATATGCCAGCTGTCTCACAAGGGAAAATTACTTTCTTCCAGGCTTCTGTCAAATTCTCCAAGGATGGGCAGACCTATGTAAATCCATCCATGGCAATTTTAGTTAGCTGCTCTCAAGACCACAGCAAGAAAAATACACAACAAAATAGTGATGAAACCCCATAAAAAAACAAAACCCATGCAAACAAAACCATATCTGGAACTACAGGGAAGGTGAGCAGGCCGATGGCCGGACTATGATACAAGTCTCTAGGCCCAACCTCATGCCCAGAGCAGCTCCAAGCATAGGAGCCTGCGGAAAAGCCTGGTATACATCCTTTTATTGGAATGTAAAATACAGTGCTTTGTTCACTAGCTTACACCTGAGAAAGTGGCCTCTATAGGTTCTTTGCCAGTCTTCTCTCTCTCAGTAACTAGGAGGTCTGAGGATAAAATGAAAATAACTGTGAACTGACTGTTGATGCTTAAAAAAAAAAAAAAAGCCCAGTCTTGTTTTTTATATTCAGTCAATTTGTGAAATTCATTTATACCCTAAAATTCGCCACTAATTGAAATTGGCTCCTAAAGTGGGCTCTCATACTCTGTGGTAGGTCTACTCTATCATCCCATGAAACCTGAACAATCTCAAGTTTGCAGTTTATGCAATCATTTTTAGGGCTTCCTTTAAACATGGGAGCCGTTTCCAATTTAAAAGGATAACAGAATTTAAAATAACTTCAGTTCTGGCCAATGGAGATACTAAGGTCTAGCCAAAAGTGCACCAGTCTCTTAGATCTTATGTCTTTCCATTATGTCGGCAAAAATATAAATTTTAAATTCTTTTTTTTTTTTTTGAGTCAGTCTTACTCTGTCGTCCAGGCTAGAGTGCAGTGGCATGCTCATGGCCACCGGTCACCGTAACCTCGACCTGTTGGCCTCAGGCGATCCTTCTACCTCAGCCTTCCAAGTAGCTGGAACTACAAGCGTGTGCCACCATGCCCAGTTAATTTTTTGATTTATTGTAGAGATGAGGTCTCACCAAGTTGCCCAGGCTGCTCTCGAACCCGTGGGCTCAGGCAATCTTCTTGCCTCCACCTCCCAAAGTGCTGGGATTACAGGCATGAGCCACTATACCCGGCACAAATTTTAAAAAATTTCTAAGGCCTAATTCTCTGGGACCAGTATCACCAGAATACTTTTGTTGACACAGGCAAAATATTGCTGTGTATCTTTCTTGGGGCATCAATGATCATAATGACCTAAAAATCAATGACCATAACGATTTAATCAAGAGGATTTATTCCAAATCATAAGCCAGTTACATGCAGCGATAGAGATTAATGCTGAACACTGTTATTCCAGCTGATGCAGACCACCCCTCTCACACACAGACTTCACTTAGACCGGGTGAGTTCTGCTTGAGGGAAGCCACTGCTTACCCTGCAACACTAAATGACAAGGTCAATCAATTACAGGTTCCACTGTATTTACTGTCATGTTCCAGAATTTAGCAAAACCCAACAAAGTTCCACCATCAAACATTGTGATTCCCCACAAAGAGAATCACCTCACAGAAAGGGAGAGGAAATAGTTAATGTGGGTTTACCTCTGAATCTTTAAGCCTCACATAGTTAGAAGGGAAGACTCCGGACTTGTCGCCCACTGTTCCTGTCCACCAATCACCATCTTTCTTGGTAACCAAAATCACATCCCCTTGCTGAAAGGTTAAATCTCCTTGCTCAGAACTCTCGTAAGTGTACATGGCAATAAATTCTGGTGGGGAGAAATATTGAGATATGGAGAGAGCTTGATTGTTTAAAGAAATCCCAGACAGCTTCGCAAAAGCAAGTTTTTGAATAAGGAAGTCAGGATGAGATCCATTCAAGAGAAAGGCTGGTCATAGGTAAAACACAGAGCTGCAGAATACCCTGGGCTCCATATTTCCCAATTGCACATGAAAATTCAGTAGCTGCAGACAGGGAGACAATTCCTGTAAAGACCCAATCACAGGAACAAAGAATCCAATTTCAGGTCTACCAACACCTAGTATTCAAGAGTGATCTATGATTTAGCATCGTAATTTCTTTTTAAATGAAAATGCTTTTTACATTTAGTTGTAACTAACAGTTAAAACTGGATCAGATGCAATCACACACAGGATCTTGCTAAGCACATTAAATATCCATATCTCCAGTTCTGAGGATACCAAGTAACAATTTTAGAAAAATTTTAGGCAGTGTGTATCCTTTATATAAATTAAAAAAGACACACTTTTCATTATTCAAGTGCCTGAGTGAAAACATATTCTATTGTGCCATGTACACACATGGTGGGATGCTATTAGAACATAAAATGAGATATACATATCATTTAATTAAAAATGGTTATCTATTTGTCATTCAAGAGCATAAACAGGTAGAGGAGACTGATGAAAGGAGTATCTACCCAGTCCCAGAAAATAATCAGTTCTTTCTTAACAAGTTAAAAAGACAAATCACAGTTTATTACATTTTATTATTAATGTAATTTAGTTTTAAAGGATAAAAACGAATGCTCTTTAGTGCCTTCAATTTGAAGAATGTGCATTCTGGGGAGAATTTTTCTTTTTAATTATAAATAGAACTTTGCATAGCTCTTAGTTGATTTTATTAAGACTTAGAACCAAGTCACACTGTCAGAAAGATTACCAAACACAAAATCCTAGACATTACAAGACAAAAGATTTAGAGAAAGATGCACATTTCTTATCTTCACTTTTTCTCCACTTTATCCAAGGCTTTTGTATCTATTTTTAAAAGCAATTTTTAAAAATCACCATTTACTCGAAAAGTTCATTTTTGTGACAGATGATGTGTGTTTCTCACTAAAACTTCAGATGATATTCCTTTAATGTAGAACCTAATGTTGATTCATGGGCAGAAATTTAGTATGGAGAAGTCCATTGGTTAATTATAGAAGCCTCTGCAAGAGGTGCTAATGAAAACTAAAACAAACAGACAAAAATACAAAAGCTCCTAACGCATGTGCTTGAGTGGGCAGCCCTAGAGCAACACGGGGCCTCCTTCAGTTCCACAGTGTTGGCCTGTCTACACCAAGGCCAGCAGAAACGGCTGGTGGAGCGCGGGGCTTCACCGGAGACACAGGTCATCCAAACATTCCAGGGAAAACAGAAGATGCTCTGTCTTCAGCCCTGCAACGCTGGTAACACATACCTCCACAGTGAAAACTGGAAAAATTATTTCCCACACAAGGAAATCAAAGTTTGGCAGCTTTAAGAGGGGCATTCTTTTTTCATTAATAGACTCATTTTTCTGATTTCTCAATGTTCTAACCCTTCTCTTTTCATTTTGTTCCTTGATACTGCTCTTTAGATCATATTTGAACATTTAAGATAAGATCCTTGGCAATCAATATGCTTCCCAGTGATTCCTCGACTTAAAATTCACTTTCTTTTAGATGGATCCAAATTTTGAAGTAACTTTCAAATGCTTGAGAAACTTCAGAAACATGAACTCTGGCTGAACTTGATATTGCAGTACAAAATATAAAGAAGACTGGAAAGACTGAGGCTTTCCTTGCCCTGCCTTGCACAAAGGCATCTGTCGGCGAGGTGGCTTTGGGGTAACAATGAAACCCAGAGACATGATGACAGACATGCAGAGTTCCTTATCAGTGACCCTTTTCATGAGACAGTCAGCAGAAGGCCCTGGGCATCTCCAAGTCAATATTTTAGAAGCTACCTGAGCTGATAATCTAGCTTGTGGCTTATTTTAATCTTTTTTTAAAAATAGAGATGAGGTCACTATGTTGCCTAGCCTGGTCTCGAACTCCTAGGCTCAAGCAATCCTTTCACCTCAGCCTCTGAAAGTGCTAGGATTACAAGTGTAAGCCACCACACCCAGTTGCTTATTTAAATTTGATGATGTTCAATGCAGTATTAGCATTAACAATGTAGTATTATTATATATAAATAGCTTTTCTCAGAATGTCAAATGCTGACGTCCTCCATAGCCCCCCACAACACCAGCAATCTTCCCTAATATTCCTAAGTCACTAGTCCTAATACCTAAGTAGTTTCAAAATGGATGTAATAAACACAAACTAAGATCAGAATTCAACTCTATTCTGTGCCCAATTTTAAGTATATGTCTGGCACATCTGTGGCCTATTTATTAAGGCCTTAGTATATGTTTAAAACAAAGAAACAGTCCTCCACACTGCTGTTCCCTGAGAACGCTTTCTGCTTTAGGTAGCTCTAACAGTAAACCAGGAAATAAGCAAAAAAAAAAAAAAAAAAGGAGCAGGCATTCACTGAACTTTGTTTTAAAAGCTTTCTACATATTATATCATAATCTTTCTCATCATGTCCTATCTCACGGGGTAGTTATTTGTCCACTTTACAGATGAGGAAGCTAAGGCATGACCAAAATCGCATAGGAGGGCCAGGATACAGTCTAGTCCTCCAGTGAGATTCGATTGAATACAACACACTGAAGTTTTGTTTTATTTGTTTTACGTAGGGGGCATAATTTGTTTGTTACTACACTGACTGTACAAGGAGACTTTTGCCGTGTCCTCCTAACAGTGGATAAAAAAATCATTAAGATAATGAGAATGCATAAAGAGAACTCTGCTAATGATTGTTTTCATGGTAACAGCAAAAATTTGATGCAGTAAAATGCTGGATTTGTTTAGTGATGATGAGATTTTACAGATCTATCTATAAACTAAAAAACATGTTTACTTTTAAAACTTTTCCTGAAAAAGGAACATTGTTACTACAAGTCTGAAGTGTCATTCAACCTTAATTTGTGCTATCTTCATTGAAACAACTGTTTTAATAATTCTATTTTTCATTAGGTAAGGTTTCCAAGGAATGCAATAATCTCATTATGGCAAACTAAATAAAACATTCTAGCCTCAGACAGTTTATTTAAGAAACCTATAAAGAATAACTATACAGTTGGTTAGCTATGACATCTGTTAACTGCAAATACTGTTCAGATTCTACATGGAAACCCTGTCTAACTCAGGTGACACTCTTCAATTAGTACTGTTGTAATGACTGTGTCAAATGTACCATCAGGGCCTAAATTATATAGGTTTTGTTCATTGGCATCTATATAATTAGGATCATGTCACAAAATAGAGATTGGGAAAGAAAGCAATTAATTAAGTAATAAACACTCAAAATGAATCTTTTAGGCCTAAAGAATTTGGTTTCGTTATTTACATGGAACACAGAAATTGAGCTTCTGTTTCATTTGGTGTGGTACAGATGACATTCATGTTACTGTGAGACTTTACTGGACTATGTTGTTAGTTTTAAAACAAAATATTTATCTATATAAGTCAGATGAACCAGACTATGTTAGGGAAAGCAATGACCGCAATTTAGCTATAGAGATGCTCAGAAAACTTGATCCTTAGTGAATAGAATGGGCTTCTTTCAAAAGTCAAAGAGCTCTTAAGTCTAAATAGAAAATTAATATATCTAATGGCATTTTGAAAGTCTCCACAAAGTACCTTGCTTTTTATAAAGAGCTAAACCTTCATTTTACCTTAGAGTTTACTAATCATAAATTAATGCAGTCCATTTAAAAATGTAATCCAATCTTATTTCGAACTTTTACACAATGTTGTTCTCGACTCTTCTGAAGAACACAAAATGACTCAGACCCTCACCTTCTCCCGAAACTGTTGGCTTGGCTGCTGGGGAAGCTACTCTCTTTAGACTAGCAGGACTTTCTGAAGAGCCAGAATCCATGCTGTAAGAAGAGAAGAGTGATTTTTCTATTAGAACTGCTTCATTTTTAAAACTTTGAACAATCCACAGCCGAAACAGTTGTACTTAGTTAAGTTAAAAACACATAAGATGCTACAGAGGCATGACTAAGTTCACATTCTTGTTTTTCAGCAAGTTTGCATGCTGGGTACACAACCTATATATCAGTCTATCTCAAAGCTTGACTGACAGATGCTCATCAAATATTTTTGCTAACTTTATCTTCTTAAATCTCATCATTTCTTTTGAACATCTATGTGGTTGGAATAATTAAACAACAATCTTAAGGTTCTGTGCTGTAAGACCCTAATGAAATAGACTATTCATTTCTTCCAATTATTTCCCCAATATGCTTTGAGCTGATAAGTGTTCACATTCATCATGTACTGGGTACTAAGCATACGAACAGTCATCATCTCCAATCAATGCACAAGAATGTTGTAGGTCTCAGAACAGAATTTCTTCTTGTGTGAGGCAATGAAAAATGAGATATATATAGATTTTCACAAGAGAAGAAAAAAATGATCATTATCTGTCTGTAAGAGGCTCCCTTTTTGTACTTCATATACTCTTTTGCAGATAAAAGATCCAGAAGGCAAATTCATCCTGCAACTCCTATCTGTGAATCTTAACTAGTACAAACAATAAATTAAAGCCAAATATTATTTTCATCAAATAGAAGCAGATAAACACAAAAATACCTTGTTGATTTCCTTATGGGCCCTGAAATGAGTTTCACGTAAGATTTGGGGAACCAACCCTTCTGACCTTGAACTTCTCCAAACCACCACATGTCTTGCTGTTCCAGGACGGTGATGACATCGTTTTTGTTAAAATTTAAATGGTTGTCTTTTTTGGCTCTCCAAGGATACAGGGCTTGTGCTTGTAGCCCCTCCACCTTTTCACCCTTGTGTGGAATAACATAAAGGACCTCTCATTACATTGCAGTTTGTAATCAATTAAGGCAGACGTGAACACTGGCACTTCCTCTCCACAAGCACTCGCGAGGCGGGCATACACAGCCACAAAGGGCCCTGTGTCAGTGCAGCAGGAGTGCTGGATGCTTCATTGTTTCTCAATAATTGTTTACTTCCAAAAGTGGAGGCAAAATCCGCCAGCCTATCCACAAAGTCGTTCATTGTCTGACCATCTAGAACTCTGTTTAAACAAGCCAGGAGGTCACAGTTACTCTGATGCACCTGGCTGCGTGCCTTTCATCTTTTGGTTCTATTTTTACCCTCAAGTTGCCCAGGATACCTCCCTATTTCCAACTGGATGTGTACTTCTAGTGGAGGATTAACACTGGAGCAGAAATTTTATGATATGTTACAAGATAATTAAGCGGTATTTTAGTTTAGTTGGACACAGGGAAATAGGCCCTTCACTGGATTGTGCTGGTTGTAGATGCTTTTTAGATAAAGAGGGGTTTGGTTAGCATGAATTCATTGTAAGTATCATTTACTATATGTTTATACACAAGATACCATGAGACTACAAAGATAAAGAAAACATCTCTGCCTCTCCAAATTATTTAGGGTAAAGCACTTTATTAACCATAAAGCACTATAAAAATGGACATTATGATATGATTAGCAAGCACCTCACAAGTAATGGGGAAGAATGAGATGAAAACAACCAAGTACACCACCTGGCAGAATGAAATATACTAAAAAGTTCCAACTATTCACTGCTGGAACAAAGAAAAAGGAGTTGTGAATTCTGCCTGGGGACATCAGGAAAAATGTCACAGAAGAGGCAGCATTTGAGTTGGGCCTTGAAGGATGAGGAGGATTTTGATAGCTAGAACTTCGGAAGAAGGGCACTCCAGGCTGAGGACACAGCATGGGTACAGGCCTGGAGGTAGTACACTGCAAAGAGTCCGGTATGAGAAGCACAGTCCAGGGCTGCGGGTGGCCTAGTCTCATGGAGGGGTGAAGTAGGAGACGAGGCTGGAAAGGCAGGGTGAGGCATTTATTATCTTTGAAAAAACTATAGCACAAAACCACGACAGTATCTTAAAGCATTTATAAAAAATAAAACAATGTCAACTTTCAATAGTATACATAAATGGATAAGAACAAAGGATAACACTTAAAGAGAGTTAATTCAGAATCAATCTGTACTGCCTTTGGAAGTTATTTTTATGCTGACATTAAGGTCGATTACATCTAACAAGTGGAGAATTCACAACAGGTCACACAGTTTCAGCACCTATGCTGAGAACCTCTAAATCCTGGTCTTGGGTTCTTGCCTTCTTAAACCTCAACATTCCTATCCTATGTCCTTCCATGTGGCTGTACACTCCTTCAAGTCCCTCAGAACTAGGAGGTTTCCCTGGATTTCAAATACCCGAGGACCTTCCATTTTTCTCTCTCACACTCCCAGCCCCAATTCCATAGTCCTTCTGCACTGTCTAACCCTCTCAGTCACTTCCATTGATTTCTCATCAAGAATAGACCTTAGAGTCAGCCTATCAACTGTGTCCTTGCTGGTGTTTAAGAATCTTTCCCCCTAAGAAATCTTTCCTGATAAATCATACTTTGTCAATCCTTTCACATGGATTTGTCCTAATGACCTACGGACCCTAATGAACATGGCCTCTAGGTTTTGAATCCCAGGACTGTCACTTACTAATTTTGTGACTTTGACAACTGTTTCATTCCTTTAAACCTGAGTTCCCACATCTATAAAACAGAGATGACACTTTCTTCAAAAGGTTGCTAAGAAAGCTTAATAAGATTTATGCATAGGGTTGCTAGCATAGTAATAATGGTAGTAGGTTATATTACTATACTTATTCCTAGTCCCAAACTGTTAAGTATTGCTAGAGAAAGCTGAGACATGTGCAATGATCTATTACAGATTTGGATTTAATTAAGCCAGACAGTTCTTCATTCTTTGTCAAATTCCCAATTTGCCCATTCCTGAACCTCTTGCATATTCTGCAGGCCCTCAGGGCTCCCTCCTCACTGAGAGTGATAGCATGCAGCCCACACTGAGCTTCTTTCTCCACTTTATCTTCTCCAATCTCTTTTCACCCTTCCTTGGCCAAAAGACGAAGAATCCTGTCTTCTTTTTTGTGCTTTTATTGTTGTGTCCACCTTATACCAATATATCCTCTGACACACTTTTTTCCACTGGCAACATGGTTGGTTCAAGCCTTTCCCGAGGTCCCCTCTGCTCTGCTCCCTCTCTTTCCTTTCATAGATTTTTCTACTTTCTCACCATTCATTTTCTTTTACCCCCTTGCAGTCTGGTTTCATCCTATTCTTTACCAGGTCATAAAGAAGCTCTACTTGCTGGCCTAAATGGTCTCTTCTTTCCCCTGACCATAGCCTTTAATAACATGAGCAATCTCCCCACGACTTTCTGGAAACAACCCCCATGCCCCATCACCAAGCCACCGTTACTCAGCATGTGACATGTGCTAAATGCTGAGCAGAGATGGATGCAAAGGAAAGGACCATTTTCTGCCTTTAGCTCCTCTTCCTCTGCCAGGCCCAGAACACACACACACTTGGGGATCTGCTGTTTTCTCTCCATATTTGCTCTCCTTGAATGACTTCACACATGTCCTTAGATCTGAGTATGTTCCCTATGGGAATGGCTCCAATCTACAAGTCCAGTCTTGCTCTCTCCTCCGCCCTCCAGATCTGTGTTCCAACAGATGGGGACCTGGAGGGCCCACTTTCACCTTCAGCCCACCACATCTGAAACTCCTCCCTCTAACTAAAAATTGATTTCTCTTTCTGCATTCCTCCTTTCCCCTTAAAGTGGACACCTTTCCTCCAGCCCAGCCCATTTCCCTTTTCTCTGGCTCCCATAGGTGTTGTGACTTCATCCTCTCTACTATCCTCTTCTGCTTCCACCAGCAATCTGGCTACTCGGTGAAAAGTGAACTCAGCTGAGTCCAGGCCCTTCCTGGCTCACACTTGGATGACAGTAGCCGATGACCAGAGCTGGGCCCTGCTGACCCTGCCGCTTCTCTTCCTGCACACCAAGGCTCCAGTTGGATCTGCCCAGATTGTCCCACATCAGAAACTGTCCTGGGCTCCCCAGTGGGCATTTGCTGTTTCGTTTGATTATTTACAGAAATATAATTCCTTTTTTTAAATGGTATTAAGCAAAAGCAAAAGAGAAATGTTCAGAATAAACACATTTATCCTTTCAGAAATTATTTCTTAGCAGAGGCTTCCCATGAGCCTGCAATCAGTCTATCTTTTTCAAGTAAATATTCAATGGTCTAGACAAATGGAGTGACCCATGGCTTTCCCCAAAAATACTCTGATTTTCTACCTTAAAGCCTCTCTCCCAACATTTTCTGCATGCTATACTGGTCCTCTTTATTTTTTAGTAAGATCCCACCCAATGGTCAAGACTATGTCTGCAATAAATGCTACTTCTGCAATAAAGCTTCCCTGATCCATCCACCCGGGTGAAGTTTACCCCTCTCTGAACTCCAACTATTCACAGCAAATTTCAGGCTCTTGAACCAGATCCCACACTGCCAGCCAACCCAGATACACATAGCAAGGTTTACATCTAAATGACATCACCAACTAGCATTTGCTTGAAGTTGCTGGCACTAGACAGCATGTTAAGTCTTCACACTCTCATTGGCTGCCTTTACCTGGCCTAGCACAGGAGATGGGGAGGAGCCGGTGGCTGTGGCTGGAGTAAAGGCCGACCTCTGCCTTAACTGGCCGGCACTTGGAACGGTGAGAGAGGGCTGGGCTGCCCACGCATCCCAGTTATCTGTTTCTGGTTTCTCATTCGTACTGGTGGGCCACCTGGAGGGAAAAACACACCATCATAAATAGCAAACACTTCCTAATATGCCAGCTTTTCAAACACATACACACACACACACACACACACACACACACACAAAGATGGCAATCTATGAGCCTCTGCAACATAAATGCAGTGCACTGACGTGACTTTCTAAAGAACAGGGAGGAGAGGAAAGAGCATCGGGTTTAGGCTTCACAGACTATCAACAACAGTTAGGTAAACTTTAATAGCTTCTCTGAATCTTGATATCCTCATTGATAACATGGGAACAATATTCTGCTATTTATGGCTAGTTGTGAGGGTCACATGAAATACTATAAAGGGAAATACTCTGTAACTGTAAAGCACCAGAGAAGCATCTTCACGTGATCATTATCATCATTTGTAATAAAATAGCTAAATGAAAACATGCCAGCTTGGTGGCTGGAGCTTCTCAATGCCATTTCTCTATCCCATCCATCCCACAGTAGAAAGGAACTGGTTGTATGCCTGGACACCATGACAATTATAAGTGGCATCCTTAGACTAGCAAAGGTTGTCCTGGATCTTGAGGACAGTTATAATTTTGTAATTGTATAATTATTTTCTTAAAATTTTTTGTATTTGTTTTTATTTTTCATTTTTGTATAGACAGAGTCTCACTATGTTGCCCAGGCTGGTCTCAAACCCCTAGTCTCATGTGATCCTCCCACCTCAGCCTCCCAAAGTGCTGAAATTATAGGTGAGAGTGAGCTACCATACTCAGCCAATTTTATAATTTTAGATAAACACATCTATGTAAGTACAGTTCTAAATCCAATTTACTTTTTACATCTTTGTAAGACATATAAAAACAAATTTGAAAATCAAAGTCTTGAGTTTTTATTTGGAAAATAAGATGCCTATAATTATAGCAGGAGAACTGCATACCACACATTTATTGAGGAAGACAGTCATACTGATTTGATCCACAGCAAAACAAATCCTAAAAAGCATAATAGTAGTGTTCTATTTTAGTCTAAGCTTTAGTTTAAAAAGTCAGAACTTTTCAATCAAGATCAAAAGAGGAAGGGAGAGATTCAACTTGGAAGTCATGCTAATGGAAGGCTTTTTTTTCCCCCAAAGCAGAGATAGAGAGAACCTTCTTTGGCACCTTCAACCTTTTATATGAAAATATAAGTATGAAAAACTTGCTATTCCTTACATCCTTCCCTCCACTTCCTCCTGCCCTGGGTCATTATTCTCCTTTCTTCCCTCTATTTGTTCCATCTGATCTTTCTCCAGCAATACGTCTTGACTCTTTGCCTTCGATTTGTTTCTTCTGAAAGATGATTAGACTTGAAAAAAAATTTAAAACACTTCTTATTCAAATCACTCTTACTTGTATCCTAGTATAAAATATTTTTAGACAACTGCACATCTAGGTCATGGCCCTATAACTGGAAGTCTGGACAGCAGTTTCATCTATCATTTCAAACCTCTGCTTACACACTGTTTTTAAAATATCATTTCCTGATGAACCAGAGCACAGAACTAACACAAACCTCTTCATTCCACTGTACACTGTACAAGACTAATGAAAGTGGAAAGCTTTAAAGGAAACAACTTTCTATCTTATTCAAAACTATGATTGAATTCAATTTCTGCTTCTGCCCAGCAAAAAAAAGAAAAAAAAAAGTGCTATTTGCATGCAGGAAATGACTCGGACGGAATATTTGCTGACTGACAGGGATGTCAAAACAGATTATTAGGAAACTGTATTTCTCCATTTCTTCCACAAGAATGAAAGATACAGATACATTATTGAACAAAACAAGATAACAGGCTTTCTTTTGTACCACAGCAAATCGTTGTTGGGCAATGATATCATTAAATCCACTTCAGAAACTGTAATCCCCAATTTGCCATCCAGAGAAAGGGGTGATAAAAATAGGCCAGCTTCCCCACATGGAGGGACAACCCAAGACTGTGAAAACACTTAGAGGAAAAAAAGATTACTAAACTGAGATTTCAAAAATCGTCAGAAAATGCATGCCTACACGTACGTGGAGCTGAAGTCGGCCCAGTTGTTGGGGGTTGTGGAGGGCTCTGAAGAGGTCACTGCCAAAGGAGCAGGAGTCTCACGCAAAGCCAGTTTAGGGGCAGGGGCAGATGTCAGATCAGTCACTGGTTTGACTGGGGTGGGAACCTCATTTTCTGGAATTTTCTCTGCATAATTTGCAGGGAACCATCCTGTCTTTCCTTTTAATTCTCCTCCAAGCCATCCGGGTTCTCCAGTTTGGCTTTCATCCACCTGTGGGGAAAGTCACAACTTTAATCGAAGTGGAACTAAATCAACCCATGAATACACCCAATACCCAACCTCAACAAAGCCCCAAAACTCTGCCCCCTTTAGACTGACACATAGAAATTTCTTCATTTTAGTCCAAGTGTCTGGGAAAATGAACTCTAAACACTAACTCTGGAAAAACAGTAAGCACTATAATCCAAATTCTTACTCTCTGTACTTTTTAAAATTTTCTTTTCTTTTAGCTTTTCCCTTTTTTCTAATAATAGCAGTAAAGACAAAGTGTCTGAGGACCTCAGGCATGTAATCTAAACATTCTGAATGGGAAAGTGATCTGACAGGCTTCATCACTCAGGAAATCTTGTAATTATTAAAAATAATTTGACTTGGGTTTATTATTAAAGTTGAAAGCAAAGGGTACAATCGATATAAACTCCAATAACTAAGTAGTATGTATTCAGCAGAGGGACAAGTTAGATGAAAAACACAGTCTTCGATGGTTTCTGCAGGAAGCAAAGTTGACTGCTGTGTTTAGCTATTTGAAAGCTCCACAGATACATGATGAGAAAATTAAGGAAGTGATTATTTACAGCAATCATTTTATTGAGGTCCTATAGTTTTCTTTTGTACAAATTTAACTTTAATATTCATAAGAGTATATATAAGGATATAGAATTATGCTGCTTAAAAATTTCAGAGGCTATTTATTACACCAAGTGCTTTTAGTTTGCATTTTAATTCTAACTTGAATCACTCAGCATGTCCAAAATGATTCTATTTATCTTTACAAGTTACCCCCACTATTTTATGAGCAACAGGAAAATGACTTTGGATGATAATTACATTCACTATTAGAAAATTATCTTCACCACTATAAGTCAATTAAGGGTCTATTGAGACCTTAACTTTTTTTTTTTTTTTAGTCCCTTCATACATTGCCTAAGGAGATAAAACACTGAACACTTCATTGGACATTAACATTGTTTTTTTAGAAATCACAGAAATGAGTGGGAGGGTCTTAATAGTGATTTTTAAAAATCTGGCAAAAATGCTGGTTATCTAATTCACCAGTATTCAGTAAAAAAAAAAAAAAAAAGCAAAAAACTATTTAGAGTAAACATCTATCTGAACTAAGCATACAGTGAGTAATGGGGTATAATACTTATAAGCCTATTTGGATAAACAAATGCTTGGGGGTAGAGGTGGAGAAAGTAGAATGCAAGGCGTACTACTTAATTCTCTGTTATTAACAAAGTATTCAGCAAGTAGGGGATGCCTGCTTGGTGCTCTACTTTAAGAAGCCTTATTGTCATAGAAAAAAAGTAGTGTGTGTGTGAAAGAGACAAAGTCTCATTCTGTTGCCCAGGCTAGAGTGCAGTAGCGTGATCATAGCTCACTGCAACCTCGACCTCCTGGACTAAAGCAATCTTCCTGCCTCAGCCTCCTGAGTAGCTGGGATCACACCACTACGCCTGGCTAATTTTTTAAAATTTTTTTATAGAGACAGACTGGTCTTGAACTCCTGGGCTAAAGTAGTCTTGGCTCCGCCTCCCAAAGTGCTGGGACTACAGGCGTGAGCCACTATACCCAGTGATAAAAGCAAATTGTACAGATGAGAATTATCCAAACCACCAAAAAGAGCTCCTTCAGTATAATAATACTGCCAAAGGTTGGATTCTTTGCTTCACAGTTCTGTCATTCCTGCTCACACCTACATGCGTGTGAACACATTAGCCACTTTGCAGTCAACTCCCCCACATTGTTTTGCTCTTACTGTCCTTTTTCTGAGCAACCCCAACTGTTTCTCTAGATGAGAAATTACGATAACGTTTTTTCGCGGTTGGATCTTCTTTTATGCTAAACTCAAATGGCTAAATGCCTTTCCTTCATCATTTACGTTTATTGGTTATCAATAAATGTAACTTTGAGGCTGCTCTGCACTGGAACCATGCCTCTCTATCCAAGCAGGTCATATGAGGGCTTCCCTGACTTCTCAGTAGGTTCAACAGCCAAGCTCACTCCCCTCTATTCTAGAATCTAAAGTGATGTCAGGCAGAAGTGAATGAGGAGCTTGAACCAAACACACAGTAACTTAGCATCAAGACTGCAAAGTGTGTCAATCAACAAAAAGTCTCTGCAATTGGACTGCCTCAGTTTAAATACTAGTTCTATAATCTATTACCTGGTTAACTTTGGGCAAGTTTAATCTTTTGGTGCCTCAGTTTCTGCATCTATAAAATGGAGACAATAACAATACCTGTCTTCTTCTGATGCTCACTGTAAGAAATGATAATATTTATACCACTGTCTCGCAAAGAAGTGTCCAAAAACAGATTTTTAAAAGGCATCGCTCCTGTTGTCCGGCTCCGACTTTGTGCTGCAGTTCTCCTTATTTGGGCTTTTGTTCTGTTCTAAAAGCCTGGCATCTACTCAACTCTCACTCTAGGTAACAATTCTTGTTTGCTTCTCTGTGTAGGAGTTCCCTGATCTAGGGGCCTGCATGGGACTCTAGTCCCTCTGGGTTTACTTTCTTGCCACAGCAATCCTTTAAGGCTCAAGTCAGTTCCTGACCACTGCCTGTCTGCAGCTCCTATAGCTGTCTGCAACTCTGTCTAATCTGGATGTCCTCAAATGTTAGCTGCTTTACTTGTGTCCCATAATCTACTGTCACCCCCTTGAGACCAGGTCTTGTTTGGTTAATAAGACTCTGGCAGACATCTGAAGAAATGTCTCACCCTATGGGCAGGTGTAGCTCCCACCCTAGTTAATTGATCATACCCAGCCTGTCCCCAGATATGACAGAGAGCATTTTGCACCACTGCCCGTGCTGTATATACTTAAGAGAGAGGGAGGGGGCACCTCAGCCTCCTATCTCTGCAAACAAGAGCTTCTCCCATCCCTGAGGACAACAGGGAAATCAAAATTTAACTTTTAATCAAGGAAATTCATTGGTCTTAACAACAGCCCAAACAATAGTCTCCATTAATTAATTTATTCTTATAGGGTACTCATTAATTTTAGTAAATTATTACATCTAATTTTAAAGTTCAGAGTATCTAATAGAAATGTACTCTTGACACCTAAATTAAATTAACCACTTAGAAAAAGTATAAAGGTCAACATTTGAAAGTGAAAAATATTTCTTCCTGACTTCAGGAAACTTTACCCTAATGCCAATTCAATTTTGGAAAAAATAATTAAGATGATGGCAGATGAAGAAGTTAGACAAACTTCTTTTTAACATGGCTGGTTATCATGTGGACTTTTATATAAAATGCATTCACCCATTGGTGGCTATAAGGGGGATTTTATTATTAACAATTTTGGTCTTAATACAATTTCATTTAACCAGGCCTGCTGCAACACCCTGAAGTATTTGGAAGTAATTCCAGTGGAACACCATTAAAGTACGATCCCCATATATCACATCTCTGGGACTGTGTTACAGAGCTAGTCTACAAAATGTTAGTAATCAACGCTGCATATTGTAGGTCACTGATGTAACAGTCATATGTACACCGCAGCCATTTCAGGATCAAGTCCATTTGGCTAAAGTCTGGTAACATATCATCTCTTTTCTTAATGTCAGTATGACCGATAGCTGTCATCTTCATTAGGTAGTATTAATATTTCTAAAACCTCTACCTTTTCATAAAGGAGAAAACAGACATTCCTTCTTCCCTCACAGAGCATAACAGATGAATGTGGCAAACAGGTTTAAACCGTGTGCTCAGACAAGCTGGCAGTGGCTGCACGGGGTGTGTTGAGGAGTGTGGGTAGCAAAACACGTTTGATAGATTTGCCAGTTCTGAAAAACAAGGTTTCCCCCCAAACTCCTTGATGAGGATATTAAAGCACTTTTCTAAAGCTCTAATCTAGAGGTCAGCAACTTTGTTCTCTGCTGCAATTACTGAAGTCTGCCATTGTAGCACAAAAGCAGTTGTAGACAATGTGAACGAATGAGTCTGACTGTGTTCTAATAAAACTTTATTACAAAACAGGCAGTGAGTGGGCCAAATTTGATCCATTCCTATAATCATGTGTATATACTGATCCCTCAAAACAGCAGTGACATACAGCCAATCTTTACTAACAGAAGTGAACTCAGATGTTAAGTTTATGGAAATCTATAAATGGAAGTGGAAAAACTATTTTTTATTACATTTGTAAAAATTGTCCATCAAAAGAAAAGAAAAAAAAAGAATGAGTTCAAATTGTAACAAGATTAACAGTAAGAAGACAAGCAATTTCTAGAATGAATCAACTGGTTAAGGGCTGATAACTGCTAAAGAAGTCCCTTTGAATTTTTTTTTTTTTTTTTAGGGTTTGATTCTGGCACCTAGGCTGGAGTGCAGTGGCATGATCATGGTTTACCACAGCCTCAGTCTCCTGGGCTCAGGCGATCCTTCCACCTCAGCTGGGACTACAAGAATGTGCCACCACACTCAGCTAATTTTCTTTTTGTAGAGAAGAGGTCTTGCTATGATGCCCAGAATGGTCTCAAACTCCTGGGCTCAAACAATCCTCCCACCTTAGCCTCCCAGAGTGCTGGGATTATAGGCTTGAGCTAACATGCCTGGTTTTGGATATTTTTAAGAGAGTATTTTCCAGAAATGATTTAGAATTTTGTCCTTACAGGAAAAACAGATTAGGTTAGATCAGCAGTTCCTGAAATTGACTCTCTAACAGAAACACCTGGAGAGATTTTTGAAGAATGTATGTGGATTAAAGGTTTCCAGAATCTCTGGGGATGAGCCTTGGCATGCTTACTTTTTGGAAGCTTCCTAAGCAATTGGATGTACTCAGTCCTGCCCTAGTCCAAGTTCAAACATTTAAGGTGATCCGCCCATGTTCTTAAGATAAACCTCAGCAAAACAGCAGAAAGCAGAGGTCTTCTCATTTCTTTTACTTGTCCATTGGTTTATGGATGTCCAATTTGATTTATGTGTCCTCCAAGTATTGGGACCTCCAGATCAGAAGAGAAGTCATATATTTTCAAAGCATCTAAGTGTCAGCCATCAAGTTCAAACTCAACTAAGAAGTTTCCATTAAGAAGTCTTCCCTGAGCTGGGCTCGGTGGCTCAGCCTGTAATCCCGCGCCTTTGGGAGGCTGAGGTGAGTGGATCACCTGAGCCCGCGGGTTCGAGACCCGCCTGGGCAGCGAGACCTCATCTCCACAATAAATAAAAAAATCAGCCGGGCGTGGTAGCGCGCGCCTGTAATTCCGGCTACTGGGAAGGCTGAGGTGGAAGGATCGCTGGAGTCCAGCAGGTGAGGCTGCGGTGGCTGGGAGCGGCCACTGCACTCCAGTCTGGGCGACAGAGTGAGACTCCAACTCAAAAAAAAAAAAAAAGAAGTCTTCCCTGAACACATCAGTTCACACTGATTTCTCTCCTCTTTTAAATTCCTAGCAGAGTTAGGAGATATTTTTTGAGACCTTCATCATACGTGGACTTTTTCATGTGTTTCTCCTGATTTTCTAAAAAGATTTTAAATATATGAATGGTAGACATCACCTTATATTTCTTCAAATTATCAACAACACTGAAAATATTCAATATATCACACTAATTTTTTTTTTTTTTTGAGTTGGAGTCTCACTCTGTCGCCCAGACTGGAGTGCAGTGGCCGCTCCCGGCCACTGCAGCCTTGACTTGCTGGGCTTTGGCAATCTTTCCACCTCAGCCTTCCAAGTAGTCGGAATTACAGGCATGCGCTGCCACGCCCGGCTGATTTTTTGATTTATTGTAGAGATGAGGTCTCACTGCCCAGGCAGGGTCTCGAACCTGCGGGCTCAGGCAATTCACTCACCTCAGCCTCCCAAAAGCGCGGGATTACAGGCTGAGCCACGGAGCCTGGCAATTTTTTTTTTTTAAGTCAGAGTCTCCCTCTGTCACCCAGGCTGGAGTGCAGTAGCATGCTCACAGCCACTGCAGCTTTAACCTACTGGGCTCAGGCGATCCTTCTGCCTCAGCCTTCCGAGGCTGACAAAAGGTGCGCACCATCCTGCCCAGCTAAATTTTTTTATTTATTGTAGAGACGAGGTCTTGCTAAGATGCTGCTCTTGAATCCATGAACTCAGGTAATCCTCTCACCACCACCTCCCAAAGTGCTGGGATTACAGGTGTGAGCCACCATGTCTGGCACATTAAATTTTTATTAACCATGAAAAAATATATTTTGGAGAAAACCGGGATGTTGTTTTTTTAAAAGCGAAATATTTTTATGGCTCCCTCACCCCCAAGGCTACTTATATTAAACAAGGAAATACTGTTAGATTTCTAAAAACCCAACATATATAGTTCACCATTTTTCAAAAAAGTTTGAGAAATCCAAGTATCTGATGATTACTATGCCCACAAAAGTAAAAATTATTCAACCAAGAGAGATTGACAATAATGTTCTACTCCATATTTTTCATGCTCATGTTTCTTAATGGCAAGGTTGATGAAACTAAGAAAAAGCCTGTTGCTATAACACGCCAATTTCCATCTGTTTGCACTTGATAGCTAGCTTCACAAAGACAGTTGAATGGCACTTGACGTGTCACAATGCATTTTGTAGCACAAAATGAAGACACTGCTGTCCCTTCAGCAGGTCAACAAATTATGCCTAGTTAATTCTACATTTCACTACATATTTGGGATGTCAGAGATGAAGTAAACACCATTTCTGTTCTGGGTTGACATTCTCTGTTATACTTGTCTTGGAAGCTGAATTTATTTTTAGTGTCTTATTAAAAATTACGAATGCGATACAATTATAAATATGAAAAGAATATAAAAGTACATCAAATTTAACATGAAAGCCCTTGCTCTATACTGCCCAGAGATAACTACTCTTGACAATTCAATGTATGTATTTCAGGATATATACATCATATATAAACACATAAACACATACACACACACACACACACACACACACACACACACACAGAGAGAGAGAGAGAGAGATTGAGCTGGTATCTCTGTTGCCCAGGTTGGAGTGCAGAAGCATGATCACAGCTCACCACAGTCTTGACTCCTTGGGCTCAGGTGATTCTTCTGCCGCAGTCTCTCAAGTAGTTGAGACCACAGTTGTGCACAGCACATCTGTTTGACATATTTTTTTTTTTTTTTTTGTAGAGATGAGGTCTCGCTATGTTGCCTAGGCTGGTCTCAAATTCTTGGGTTCAAGCAATCCTCTTGCCTTGGCCTCCCAAAGTGCTGGGATGTAGGTATGAGCCACTGTGCCTGACCTACATACAGTTTTATTTCTAACCAAAATGCAATTATACTGCACATATTGCTTCTACCTTTTGTTTCTGTTTATTTTTTTGAGTTGGGGGTCTCTGTTGCCCAGGCTGGAGTGCAGTGGCATGATCATGGCTCACCACAGCCTCAACTTCCTGAGCTCAGGCAATCCTTCTGATTCGGCCTCCTAAGTATTTGGGACTACAGATGTACACCATCATGCCTGGCTAACTTAAAAATTTTTGTAGAGACAGGGTCTCTCTATGTTGCCCAGACTGGTGTCAAGCAATCCTCAGGCCTCACCTAGGCCACTTAAAGTGCTGAGAACATCAGCATAAGCCACTACACCAGCCCTGCTTCTGCTATTTAAATGAAGATCTTATTTGCATATGTAGAGCTATGTAAAGTTTAAGACATCGTCATTATATTGTTTAGCTATATCATAATTTACTTAAACCATCCCTGTACTAATGTACACTGGGCTGTTTCCTTTTTTGCTTTTACCAATCTTGCAGTGAACACCTATGTGCATATATATTTGTGCAAGTGCCCAAAAAAGGCCTAGAGAGAGAAGAAAAACAGAATTTGTGGGTCAAAGGGAATACAAATTTAAATTTGAATAGGCAATGCCAAATTGCCTTCCAAATGGCTTAACCAATTTATAAAACTATGCCGACAATGTATATATTACAACCACTTTCCTACACTCTTGACAAAGCTGGATATTATTTAAAAAATATATTTTTTAATAGAGATAGAGCCTCCCTATGTTGCCGAGGCTGGTCTCAAACTCCTGGTCTCAAGTGATCATCCTGCCTCAGCTTCCCGGAATGCTGGGATTACAAGCCTCCATGCCAAGCCTTATCAAACTTTAAGTAAGCACTCATTTGATAGAAGAACAATGTTATCTTGTTTTTTTTTATATATATATATATTTTATTTTGAGAAAGCAGGATTCATTAAGAGGACAGAAAAGCTCTCACAGGGGAAGGGGACCCGAAAGGGTTGCCCTGTCTTGTTTTTTTAACTTGCATTTTCCTAATCATCCATCAAGCTAAACCTATTTTCATATATTTTTAAAATCACTTACTTTCAATTCTTCTTTATCTGTGAATGTCCCTTCCTACCTTCTGCAGACTGTCTAACGCTTGTGCGTCTCTTTCAAAGTAACTGTTTGGAGTCTCCATATAATTTCGATAGTAACCCTGGGTCTTTTTTGTATTTTGCATTATAGAAATTAATCATGTATATTGTTTTTTATGGCTTCTGGTTTTTATAGTTTAGAAAGGACTTACACAGAAAATTATTCCAATATTCTCCTTTAAAAATATTTTCAGAATTTTATCTTTTTTGTTTGTTTGTTTGTTTGGTTTTTTTTGAGTTGGAGTCTCACTCTGTCACACAGACTGGAGTGCAGTGGCCGCTCCCGGCCACCGCAGCCTCGACCTGCTGGGCTCCAGCGATCCTTCCGCCTCAGCCTTCCAAATAGCCGGAATTACAGGCATGCGTTCCCATGCCCGGCTGATTTTTTGATTTATTGTAGAGATGAGGTCTCGCTGCCCAGGTGGGTCTCGAATCTGCGGGCTCAGGCAATCCACTCACCTCAGCCTCCCAAAGGCGCGGGATTACAGGCTGAGCCACCGAGCCCGGCAGAATTTTATGTTTTAACTTGAATCTACTTGGAACTCCTCTTGTTCATGGCCTGAGATGGAGACTTGACCTAATCACTTGCCAGATACAGAGCTTTTAAGCTAGTCCTTAAGTGGAATCTAGCAAATAGAAAGCCAGTACATAAACTCACAAGATTTACAAACTGCTTTCTTTTTTTGTAAAGTACAACCTATTACACAGACTCAAAACATTTTAACTGCCACAACAACACCCAAAGATATGTGTACTTACACAGAATTAAAGTGACTTAAAAGAACAAAACATTTAATAAGATGCAGACTTCCTGACAGTTAGGCAGCACTTACCCATTCCCCTTTAACCTCCACCAGGAAAGCAAAGGTTTGAAAGCAAGGCAAAATATATGTTTAATGAAATGCTTTATTCTTATAGCATATCTAAACTCTACTCATCTAACCAAGCTGATGGGTAACTAGCCAATTCAAGAAAAAGGATTCAATACCATTGTAACAGGACTAGGATTACGGGTCAGGCCTGAGTATATTCCCAAAAAAGAGCAATACTTTCTCATTAAAATACAGATCACCCGCAAGGTTTTCTTATCATAACATTTCATAACATTTCCTTATTTTAAGAAGAGAGCATTAATTTTCTGTACCTTGTGTTGCAAAAAAAACCAGTTTCAAAAACATTAGGACTTTTTTTTTTAAATGCTAAAAAAATCATATTGATGTCACATTGTATTTTTAGAAATTTTAGATTCTGCTATGGCATGTTTATATATTTTACAATTAATCTGCTTTAAAAGGCATGCTATTTCAAATATGAGGCAGTGTAAGTTAAGTAGCTTCAGCCATTAGAAACCTCAGTGCAGGGAATAGGAGGTGGTAAGATCAGAAGAAAGCTGACAAACACACCCTGCCGGCTCCTCTCACTGGTCCTGTGTACAGGGTGGTGTGCCCAAACTTAAGAGAAACTAACAGTTCCTTCTGCAAAGAATGGGTGAGGTTGGCACTCAGCACACTTCAGACATTCAATAGCTGTTGCTAAATGAAAGCATGGAGTTTGAAGAGGTATTCATTATTGTTAAGGTGATTTTGACTTCTAAAGATTTGAGACTTTTGGCCTTGACTCTTCCAGTCCATAATGACAGAGAAAGCAGCTATCAAAAAAAAAAAAGAGGAGAGGGACTGACTTCTCTGAGTACCTAACACATTGTTCTATGTATTTTGGCCTCTTAAAGATCATACATTCTGCACACAGAGATATGATGTGAACGTGCAAGATGAATGCACAAGTCACAGTATAATAACCTGTACAATATCCTTTTATACTTCAAAGACATGTAGTCCTTGTGTGAGAAACAAGCTTGTCTCAATACTTTTTTTTTGAGTCGGAGTCTCATTCTGTTGCCCAGGCTTGAGTACAGTGGCACAATCACAGCTTACTGAAGTTTAGACCCCCAGGGTTCAGATGATCCTTCTGCTTCAGTCTCCCAAATAGCTGGGACTACAGGCACACACCACCACACCTGGCTAATTTATTGTTTTATTTTGTTGAGGAGGCTAGGTCTCACCATGTTGCCTAGGCTGATCTTGAACTCCTGGGCTCAAGCAATCCTCCCACCTCGGCTTCCTAAAGTGCTAGGATTACAGGTATGAGACACAGAGCGCCACCTTTGTCTCAATTCTAATAGTTCTTTAAAAATTCTAAACCATTCCCACCTTAAAAAAGAAAGAAAGAAAGAAACAAACACTAAGTGTAATGCAAAGTTTGGCTACTTGTAAGGTTCTTACTCTTAAGTGGAATAACTAGATCTAGGAACTACTGTTTTTGTTTTTTAGAAAATAATTTAGGTCAACCACATTGCTTTATTTTCTTTCTTAAGCTGGTTCCTATAGTTTTAATCACAGTAATAAGATTATTATTATAGTTAAAGGAAATAAACTACAACAAAGCAAAATTCTGAAATGTTTTTTCGGTTAATTTAAGAGTAGGAAAGCAGATTAACTGTATTTAATATGTTAATTCTTACAAAATTCAAAGTTTATACAATTAAAAGAAAAAAAGATGCTTTGACTCAAATATACAAAAGTTATCATTGGCAATTATGAAAATGATAGATAATTTTGCACTTAAAACTATTTCTTAAAAACACATAGTATATATTATATAAAGCATGTATAATATACGTAATATGTATTATATATTCATAATATATAAGTAGTAATCTAAACTCTGAAATGATCAGACATTTATAGATTTTAAAATGCTATGGTTGTGATAAGGACACACTGTCTTTACCACCTCTATTTGAAAGTGATGCTAAGATACATTTTTTAAAACGCCATTTTTCATTTTAATAGAAAAAGATGATTGAACTTATACTTCAAGAACATAGATGCGGATTATTGAGTTTCATACTCACCAACAACTTCACAATTGTCAAATAAAATGCAAAAAGAGGACAGGAGCTAATCATCAAGAGAAATGACCCTCTTACTGGAATCTTTCTTACCATGACTATGTCTCCTGGTTGGATGGTGATTTCATCATGACTTCTGGATTCAAAGGGATATAGTGCTCGGTAATATACTACTTTTACATTCTCCTGTGCAGAAATGGTAAGAGGACCTTTTTCTGTTTGTGAAAAAGTATAGGGGGGATGGGAGAGACAAAACGAAATCATTACAGTGAACACAAATGTATGACAACAAGCCAAATAACTGACATCTCCTCTAATGCCTACTTTAACCTCTGAACTATTTCCATCCATTCAAAGAATTTCTGAAACATGCACTGAATGCCAAAAGAGAGCCAAACTGACGTCAGCAACTCAAACCCATCAGGGAATTCTTATTAGCAGACTCTCTCTAAAAAAAGGTCATGCCGAGGCTGACAGCAGCCAGGCTGCCTAAAGGGCCCTTGTCTTTGCTTCTTGGCTTGGGCTCTAGCAGTGCACATCTGTAAAGCATCAATATCCCCCTCCTTCCCACCCAGGGGGTTGAGTACAATGCAGCATTAGGATATGACCCAAAATCTGAATCAGCCAAGGATAAAACTTGTTTGGGAGAAGACAGAGAAGTAAAACTTTCCACATTTAAAGACATGGGAATGCTGATGTTTTGGGCACTTAACATGGCCGTTTAAAACATAAATGTTCATTTCAGCAAGAACAGTTATTACTGATAGTCCCTAGTGACGAAAAAAAATCTTCCTTTACATTTCCTAGGAAAAATGAGCCCAAGGACAGACCCCTGGATGAAAATAATTTAGATTTTTTTTGTGTGTGTATGTTGGAGTCTCACTCTGTTGCCCAGACTGGAGTGCAGTGGCCGCTCCCAGCCACCACAGCCTCGACCTGCTGGGCTCCGGCGATCCTTCAGCCTCAGCCTTCCAAGTAGCCGGAATTACAGGCATGTGCTACCACACCCGGCTGATTCTTTGATTTATTGTAGAGATGAGGTCACGCCAAGTTGCCCAGGCGAGCCTCGAACCCGCAGGCTCAGGCAATCCACTCACCTCAGCCTCCCAAGGCGCAGGATTACAGGCTGAGCCACAGAGCCCGGCAATAATTTAGATTTTAAATGAACTAAAATTTTAAAACATGTATATGGGCAGAGGACACTTTGGATTCTAGTTAACAGTAACAGCCCTCTGAGCTTTTTTACCAAAGAGCTGTAAATATTTTGACATATATCTATCTTCTCTGAAAAGCAGTGAGAGGGACGTATTATCACCATGTGATCTTGAACTGTATGATAGGCAAGATTTTCCACTGACACAGGGGCAAAATAAATCCTCATTTTACACTAGGAGGAAGTACAAGGAACTTAAACTAGCTGCCTAAGATCAAGTGATGATGAAATTATTTTCAGATTAAAACAAACATTATTAAAAAATAATGCCCTTACTCCAACATGGTTGCTACTGTATGGGTCTGATAACTTGCCAGTCTTTCCCTTTGGACTGCATGCATCTGAAGTGAGAATGGTGCCTGACCTGACACTGTACCTTACTCACATCCCTGTCTACTCCGCAGGTGGGAAATGAGTAAACCTTTACAGAATAGTTTGAAACTATTTTTCTTTTGTATGTGGCAGGAATAAAAAAGCACACCAATGACTGAACAAAATTGACATAATTTATCATACAAAGAAAAAGCAATCACCTTCTTCAGCTGAGCATTATTTATTTGCAAAGCTCTACAATACCATACAGCTGCACAATAATTTAAAAAATATATTCTAGGCTGGGCAGAGTGGCTCGCGCCTATAATCCTAGTACTTTGGGAGGTCGAGGTGAGAGGATTGCCTGAGCCCATGGGTTTGAGACCAGGCTGGGCAACTTAGTGAGACATCATCTCTACAGTAAATCAAAAAATTAGCTGGGTGTGGTGGCACACGCCTGTAGTTCCAGCTACTTGGAAGGCTGAGGGGAAGGATCGCCTGAGCCCAACAGGTTGAGGCTGCGGTGGCCGTGAGTGTGCCACTACACTCCAGCCTGAGTGACAGAGTAAGACCCCAACTCAAAAAAAAAAACAAAAAAACAAAACATTCTAGCTTGCACCCAATATTATACAAGGGGGAACCCCCAAAATTGGAATTTATGTATAAAGATTATGTATTTATTCTTGCATGTTTAAATTTTAAGCACATTCAATTTGTTTGATGCAATACACCTACCAAGATGCTTTTTCCACTGCTCAGAACAGTTTTTGAACTCATCAATTTTGTCACCTTTTAGTGCTGCTGCCATTTTTTGTTTCACCTCTTCCACATCAGCAAAACATTTCACTTTGAGGGCTTTTTTCATCCCAGGAAAAAAAAGTCGCTTGGGCCAAGATCAGGTAAATAGGGAGGGTGGGGCATGGAGGTCATGCTGTTTTTAGTCAAAAACTGTTGACCACTCAGTGTGGTGCAGGCAGGTGCATAGTCATGGGGGAAGACCCAGTCACCTGTTTGCTACAACTAGGGACATTTATTCCACAAATCATGAGGCAACCTTTTTGAAACTTCCAGATAAAAACTTTCGTTGACCATTTGATCTGGAGGAACAAATTCTCAGTGTACTACAAGGGGCCTGCCTTCCAAAAATATAATTCCAGGTTTTTTTGGGTCCCCTTATTATATAAGGGATAGCTTTTGCTAGCTGTTGCAATTAGATCCGTTTTTTGTTTTTTATTTTTTTTTATTTTTTTTTGAGTTGGAGTCTCACTCTGTCGCCCAGACTGGAGTGCAGTGGCCGCTTCCGGCCACCGCAGCCTCGACCTGCTGGGCTCCGGCGATCCTTCCGCCTCAGCCTTCCAAGTAGCCGGAATTACAGGCATGCACTACCATGCCCGGCTGATTTTTTGATTTATTGTAGAGATGAGGTCTCGCTGCCCAGGCGGGTCTCGAACCCGCGGGCTCAGGCAATCCACTCACCTCAGCCTCCCAAAGGCGCGGGATTACAGGCTGAGCCACCGAGCCCGGCCGTTTTTTGTTTTTTAAGTGAGAGTCTCACTCTGTCGCCCAGGCTGGAGTGCAGTGGCATGCTCACGGCCACCCCAACGTCGAACCACTGGGCTCCAGCGATCCTTCCACCTCAACCTTCCAAGTAGCTGGAACTACATGCACGCGCTACCATGCCTGGCTACTTTTTGATTTATTGTGGAGATGAGGTCTTGTGAAGTTTCCCGGGCTGGTCCCAGCACTTTGGGAGGCCAAAGCAAGTGGATTAGCCTCAGCCTCCCAAAGTCCTGGGATTACAGGCTGAGCCACCAAACCTGACCTTTTTTTTTTTTTTTTTGAGAGGCAAATTATGTTCAAAGGGCAAAACATTGTGAAACTTTTCAAAGGGAAAAAAAAAAAAAACAACCAAACAGTTTTATGCAGTGTAGACTTAAGACAGTGAATGCCACATCGGTGGAGGCAAGGGTAAAGATACCACTTCCTGCTGCAGAAACAGCTCAGAAATTACTGAGAAAAACAACAAGCCACAGAAGTAGGTACTTTTTGCAAGATAGTTAAGATTTCTGTTTGGAATATAGGTGTACGAATGGGGTTTGCTAATGGAACTCCATGCCACTTCTGTACCTCTATAGAGGACTTGTGGATGCCAGTGTAGTGAGGGCCAGAAGTTGACACAGTGGTGGGAAAACTAAACAGACCTTGAATGATTCTGGGGAATGAAAAGCTGCCTTGCCCCAAATAAAAGGCTGACATTTCCACGTTCATGTAGCTGAGATAG
This sequence comes from Cephalopachus bancanus, assembly GCA_027257055.1. Classification (NCBI taxonomy): domain Eukaryota; kingdom Metazoa; phylum Chordata; class Mammalia; order Primates; family Tarsiidae; genus Cephalopachus; species Cephalopachus bancanus. Next base: position 305,845 of record JAPVLO010000260.1, on the reverse strand, counting down.
GGCCTGATTAGATAGATCCATTTCTCAAAAGGATCTGGGAGAGAAGATGACTTATTTCCTAGAATTGTTTTTGGCTTCTAGTACCTGCAGTGGACCAGGGTGCTTGGATAGCTGGCTTAGCTGGTTCCTGGTGTGGATGGAAAAGCCGACCCAGCTTGTCTTGGGCTTCCTGTTTGCCTTTTTCCTCGCCATCCCTCTTTTTGACACTCTCTTCCCTTTTCAGTTTTTCTTCTTCATGGAGTTTTCTTGGTCGCTGATGCTCATCCTCTTGCTGCACGTGCTCCAGCCACTGCTTGTCCCTTTCTTGAGCTCGTCTGCCAACAAACATGCTTGATTACAGCAAGGAAGCAACTCTAATTTAACACCACTGTTGCCTCTTTTCACAAAAAAAGCTCCATCTAGTCAATGGGATGGTAAACATCAAGGGAATATTGTTCTTCAGATGGAGCAACTGAATCAAGGAAACAAAGGCTTTCGGGGCTCCAATTCTGAGTGAGAAGAAATCAGATGATTTAGGAAAACACAGGAAGAAAATTTCTGCTGTATTTTATAAAGTAATTACAATAATAAGAAAAATACTTAATGTTAAAACTGGTATTAAACTACAAAAAAAAGCCATAAAACAAACAGGAATGAAACTTCTATGAAAATAAAGTATACCCAACACAGCAAATGAAACATGATGGCTTAAATAAGTCCATGGTCAATGAGATCACTAACTAAAGGTATAAGACATTTACACGCACACATGTTGCTCCCAAAACCTGAAGTTAAAAGCAAGAGATTATTTTACTGATTTCAACTACTGTGTTTTTGTTTTTCCAAGTAGCTGAAACAAATAGAAAGTTGTAATTAAAACTAGGCCTTGAAAATTATGAGAGTCTCAACCTGAAACCCACAGGAAAAGATGGGGAATGATTTTTCTCTCATTCCATAATACTTTATAAAATCAGAAAACACTTTAGGTAAAATTAATGAACAATAACAAATGATATAATGATAAGAACTAGGTCTCTCTATATTAACTCCATTTATCTTCTTATAGATAGGTAGGTTCAACCATTATCCCCCTTTTACAGATGAAGAAGCTGAGGCAGAGATATTAAATAACTTGTTCAAGTTATATAGCCTTACAGGCCTAAATTCCAATTCCAGGCAGCCTGGTTCCAGAATCTCCAACCTGAACTGCTATCCTGTGACATAGCACAAAGGTCATTGGTTGGAATTAGAAAACTGCCATGGGAAACATAATTCAAATAAATTATACTTTTAGTCTCTACTGTAAAAAAAATTATGTTTATTTCTACTCTATATGAATGTGAAAATTTAATACAGAATTCTTTTTAACTTAAATCTTAAACATTCTACTTATAATTTTTAAAATGTCTTTTAAGAAAGCATAAAACACATTTTTTGGAGTGGTAGGGATATTGTTATTTATAACAACAACAACAAAAAATAAATTGTTTTAAATTTTCTACCAATAAGTATATAATCATCTATGTCTGAAGTTACATTTGGGGTACTGTTTATCTATATAGTTAGAATATGTATCACACATATTTGTACTATGCCATTTCTGTGTTATAATATTTTATGTTTATTTCTACTCTGTAGGAATGTAACAGTTCAGTGCAGGATAGCCTGGATAATAAAAGCATTTTACAAACTTAGTGTGATCCTTAGTTCAATCACCAAGAAAACCATAAAAAAGTCTTCTAAATTGGTTTGAGACCACAGTCATACTCCCTGCTGGCACCAAAAAACAAAAACATAAACAAACACACAGACTCAGAAGACTATACCCATAACAAAGCATGCATGGTTCTGTTTGCCTCATGTCCTCTGTTTCTTTACCTTTTTAGTTTAATTTCAATTACCAATTTTTGTAATTTACAGCCTATCATTGCGATGTTTGGTCATTTTTGGTTTCTGGAATGTAAAATTAACTGACATTTAAACGGCAAACATCCAATACAAAATCAGACACAACAAAAGTTAACACATTTCTACAATTTACTACAGAAAGTTTCAAGTAAAAATAAACAACCACAAACACAAATATTCAAACAGAAACAGACAAAAATGAGTCTGTATACCAAGCAGCAGTGGCAAATTTTCCCCTTTTGTACTCAAGTTTAATTTGCAGTTGAAAAAAAGAAGAAAGGAGACAGAGGGGCCCACCCTGGTTCTGCTAGAGGAGCCTGTGTGGGGAGCTGGCTCAGTGGCTTGGATTTCAAACCAGGCACTTGGACCACTGTTAGGAAAAGGCTGTGAACTGGAAACGTATTTTGGCCATTAGCATGCAAATGAGCACACCAAGTGTCCTAATTTCCTAGTATAATTCCATTTATCTACATAGTAGTAGCTTGGGAGAACTCTGGGAACTAACCAAGAACTTCAGAGGGTACTAATATATGTAAAGATTTATATAGACATGTGTTTGTGCTTACAGATACACACACACACACACACACACACACACACTGCAGACTGAAGGCTTTTTCTGGTGAAGAAACTATTGGGAGAAGTCAGGCAAAGAAGAGTAAATCCTTAAAGCTCCTTCCAGATGAGTCCACAATCCACAGAAAAGATTTACTCACCTTTGGGCTTCTTCTTTTTGCTTTTCTAATTCTATGATCTTTCGCTCTTGTTCTTTCTGTTTCAGTCGTTCAGCCTCTATGGACTTTTGCTTCTGGAGTTGCTGTTTATTATGTATTTCCCTTAATTCCTAAAAGGAATGGAGAAACAGTTCATGTACTGGCATGAAGTGACAGGCATTTCAACTGTTTATCGTCATGCAGCATTTCATAGTGGGGAAGCCTAGAACACTTGAAAGATAACTTTTCAGAGCTGAAAAGCATCAAGCTGGAAAGCTAAAAGCACTCTACATATTAACATGATTGTTTTCCAAAGGCTGCTCAAGATTACATTCTAATTTACCATTACAGCCATTATATAATTTACCATTTTCTATGATTGGCTCTAGAAGAAAATTGTTAGCAAAGGGTGGGAGACGAGCTATACTGTTAAAGGATGAGCTATAACTATGGAAAGTAATCAGTTTTAAGATATGGCAATGATCATGTATTAAACCTTAAGTTTCTTCTGACAATGAATCAACACCAACCTCTACTGGCTTATAAAATATACACATCTCTACTTCACACACTACCTCCATTAAAACCTCACCTCCATTATGTCTTAGGACAAATGGACATCTCTTTGCTCCATGACTTCAATTCTTCCCACACCTCTTTCAGAGCATCTTCTCTTACTAAATCCATCCATAAGATTGCCAACTGCCCCAGACTAAACCAGCAATCAGGTTGAGAGTAAAATCTATAATTTGATGATGACTACTTCAGATTCAATTTTCTCACTCAATACTAGCTTCAGGAATAGCAGTAATTTTCCTAGCAGGCTACTGAAAATAAGATGCATTCTATGATATTTAAAGTACTAGAGTCAGAAGCTTAAACACCCAAAAGTATTAAGAACAAAGAAACGCTTGTTGAAAAAGAAACACTGACTCCATATGAATCAAATGGTCACTAATAGATCAAGTCACTGAAACTCCTCTTATTAGAATCAACAATAAATCAGATAAATTAAAGTGCCCAGTAGAGTCAAGAGTGTCTTTCTAGTTGACTTCTTGATCTGACTAGGGCTGGTCCTCCCAGTGGGCAGCCTAGGTCTATAAGGGGAGATTTAAGAACTAAGGTCTGTCTTGACTTCTATCACCTTGCTCACTGGGAAGTCCAGATGGGCAGGTTTCTTCCAGGCCCTAAAGTCCTACCTTTAGATTCATTCAGAGATTGAACAACAAAGGTAGAGTGTGTTTATCTATGGAAGGCCAGTGTTAAAATGTACTTGTTATTGGAAAACAGTAATAAAGTTTAGGCTAATTTTTCCTACTAATTAGGTTGTGCTGAGACAAAAGTTAAAGTGCATATACAAATGTTTTATAAACTGTGACTCTGAGAGGCTCTAAAAGGGAACAATAGGATACAAGAAAAAGTTCAACTAGAGATTGGATGTTGGGGGAGGAATGTACTTGGGAGGAGGAACGCACTGGAGGGAGAGAGAGAGGGAGGAAGGGAGGGAGGAAGGGAAGAAGGAAGGAAGGGAGGGAGGGAAGGAGAGTGCCTTCAGTGTAGGATCCAGCAGAGGACACTGGGAATGTTCAGGCAAGAGGCAGCAGGAAGAGGTAACTTTGTAAGTTATCCTGGGCATGTGACAAGAGCACCTGGGTCAGGAACTTAGCTAGGGAGGGGGCAGAGGGGAAAGAGTGGGACAAGACTGGAAAGTAATGATGAAATCTCACTCTGACTGTTTATGGTGCTAAGAGAAGAAAATCAACACCAGGAAGAAAGCCATTTTCACCATCTTTCTCACTGCTATACTATGGGATGTACAACTTATTTAAAAATCAGCAGTCTTGGTTTTCATAGTAATTTTGGATCAAGAATAAACAGTAATCACTAATAACATGAATAAAATAATCTGGTTAACATTTTGGATTTGATACTTCAGAGACAAAAGGAATAATGGGCCAATTCTTGTTATTAAGAGTTATCTGCATTCTTGGCTTAAGTTAGTATCTCAACATGAAAAAGAGAATTGCAGTGGAATGATATGAAATAAAACTCCAATGGCCTAAGAGAGGGACCAGGGTCCCAAAAGTCAGCATTGCAAACAGGGGTAGATGGCCCATCCTTTCAAAGGAAGGGTAAAGAGGGACTGATTTACACTTTTTTCTATTTTAAAATTTAATTTCCAATACCATCAAATTCTTAAAAAGGTAAAAAAAAAATTTACAGCAAAAGACTATAATTAAAAGGAACTGAATTGGGAACCAAGAAACCTGGATTCTAATCTCAGGTACCTGACATAAGCCAGCAGCTGAATGAGAGATGTTTTAGGTTTTCTTTTAGTTCTGAGATCTGCTAAATTCTTATACATTGCTCATCACGTAACAATCTATTCTTATTATTTCTGCATCTCTTTTATTTACTTTTATTCTTACTGTAAGAATGATCCAAAAGGGTGCAAGCAAAATAACTCAGCTGAAATTAAATACAAGGGAGTAAGAAATGTCAGGGGAGGAATAACATTTTAGTATGATGTTCAGGAACCTGATATATATTTTAATAAAGAAAGCCCTTATTTCATCCAGAAAAAAATGTATTTATAAACAGAATGATATTCAAAATACTTAATAGGAATCACACAACCAGAATGGATGCTGGCCATGATGCACCTATTTTACTAGATAGGCCAGGAGACCAAGTGAAGATTTTTCATTTTTCTTAAGAAGTACACTGCACATTTCCTTTCTATACGAGGCTCTAGCTGGGCACAGTAGCTCACACCTGTAATCCCAGCACTTAGGGAGTCCGAAGCAAGAACCCAGTTTAAGAACAGCCTGGACAACATGGCAAGATCTAGTCTCTACAATAAATTAAAAAATTAAAATTAGCCAGGTGTGGTAGTGTATACCTATAGTTCAAGCTACTTGGAAGGCTGAGGCAGAAGGAATGCCTGAGCCCAGCAGGTTGAGGCTGTGGTGGCTGTGATTATGCCACTGCATTCCAGCCTGGGTTAGAGTGAGACTCCAACTCAAAAACAAACAAATTATACACACACACACACACATATGTATATATATGGCTCTAGCAATTGGATGTGGATTTACAGATCATTAGCTACCAGATACAAAGTCAAGACATACGGAAGTAAAGCTTGTAATATGTTAGGAGGCACTGTAAAATGAAAAGCAGTAAGGAGTGAATTTAAAGAATTTATAGGAAAAAATCATGTCAACCAGACAGTTACAAAAACAGTATTAAAATGCATCAAATACATGAAAGAGAATATTTAAAAGTGAAAAAACACATTTCTTTTTTTAATATATCAGCATTATAGTATGGTAGGTTAAACCAATCTTTGGAACTATCTAAGTAAGTTGCAGCTTCAAGTACCTCCCAGCAATGGAGCTTACAGGAACCGTAACATAACAGATGCAAATAAGGTAATGGAAGGCTTGGCACATTATGATCCAGATTTGAAGATGGCAACGTTTTTCTATCATTTGCTTCAACTAAGTCAAACCCTGCTGAGATAAATCAAGATGCTGCACACAGGCAGGTCTTCTGGGTCTTTTTCTCTTTTCTTGAACTTAAGAGTTTAAGACAGCCTGAATACAAGTAAGCAGAACTTGGATGATATCTAAGTGGATAAACTCTTTAAAAACAGTGGTCCCCAACCATTTTGGCATCAGGGACAGGTTTCATAGAAGACAATGTTTCCATGGACAGAGGGTAAGGGGGAGAGATGATCAGGAACTAGATTCTCGTAAGAAACTAAGGAGAGTGAGTGCAGCCTAGATCCCAGTTCACAACAGGGTTTATGCTCCTATGAGAATTTAATGCTGCCACTGATCTGCTTGCTCTCCACTCACCTCCTGCTGTGTGGCCCCATTCCTAACAGGCCATGGACCAGTATCAGTCCGCAGCCCAGGGTTTAAGGACTCCTGTTTTAAAAAATTGGATCTCCAGCTACTACCAAGGGGAGAGATGACCAGCTAGAAGCCCAAATTTCGCATGCAGGCAGCCTGCTTATGTGGCAAATCCTCACCTGTACCCCACAACTCAAAAGAAAAACTTGGACCCCCAAAAAGACAAACTATATGAAGGAATATGTACTAAAACCTAGTGAATGATTTGTCCTCTTTTGCCATAAAAAAGCCCTTGTAAAACACCAAGTTATTTCAGATAGGGGAACAGATGGTTGCACTGTTCTCTCATTCTTTTCAATACTGTACTCTTCATTTACCCAGGAAATGAGCAAACTATTGGAGAAAATGGCTAAGAAAATATTCACCACACTTAAATGTATCAACTTTTCCTGATGGGCAACCTGAATAAAATGACCTCACCAATTCTATTATATCCACATATACTTTGTCACAGTTATTTCTCTACTATAACAAAGATAAAAAGAGAAGGAATTAAGAAACCATTGGCTGGGCTTGGTGGCTCAGCCTGTAATCCCAGCACTTTGGGAGCCCGCATCTCTACAATAAAAAAAGAAAAAAAAATTAGCCAGTTATGGTAGTGCGTGCCGGTAGTTCTGGCTACCCGGAAGGCTGAGGCAGAAGGATCGCCAGAGCTCAACAGGTTGACACTGGAGTGGCCGTGAGTGTGCCACTGCAGTCCAGCCTGGGCGATGAAGTGAGACTCCAACTTAAAAAAGAAAAAAGAGAGAGAGAGAAAAAAAAAGGAATTACTAAGAATCAAAATCTAGGAATTTGGTATTGAGTGTTCAACCTTGCTGATTTTTATTCTATGAGTTCTATTCAAGTGTATGATATGTTTTATACTAGGTACAGTAGGTCATAACACAATATTATCTTCTAATATAGTACAGTACTTAATAAATAAGAAATTATCAAACACATATTCAAGAAGGTTTAGCTATATGTAATAGACAAATACTTATGTGGGAAAAATACAACTATAAAATATATAGTATGTATAGACTTAGATAAAAAGATTTCTATTACAAACAACATATACAGAATTCTAAAGATATAGAACAGATATAGAACAGAATTTCTTAGTCAGGTTCCATGAATAAGCTTCGGCCCTGTGAACACTTGGAAACTGCATGCAGACCTAGGATACACAGGTATCTTTCAGGTGGAGAAAGCTCATACCTTTTATGAGATTCTCAAAAGGGTCTTTGATAAAACACAGATTATGAACCACAATGAAAATTATTGGCAAAGAACAGAATTCTAAAGATATAGAACAGAATTTCTTAGTCAGGTTCCATGAATAAGTTTTGGCCCTGTGAACACTTAGAAACTGTATGCTGACTTAGGATACACAGGCATCTTTCAGGTGGACAAAGCTCATACCTTTTATGAGATTCTCAAAGGGGTCTTTGATAAAACACAGATTATGAGCCACAATAAAAATTATAGGCAAAGATTCTGTTTTGTATTAGTTAAGATAAATGAAAATGAGCTTGCTATTAATTTTCTTCCCTAGACCAAAGATGGAGAAGTTACTTATTCTCCCTAAAGAAGTAAGATATTTAAACCATAAAACATCTCTGGACATTATATGGCATACAGTCAAAGTATTTCAAAAGCAGTATGTTTGACAAATTAAATATCCAAGAAGATTCAACTATTTTTCCATTGAGGAATGTGGTCCATGTTCAAGTTTACTGAAGATGGTTGTTCTATTGCTATGCTAAGGGTTGTTCTATAGCTATGCTATACTAAAAAATAGATGTATTAAGTGACGCAATAAGACTCGAAATATAAAGAAGTATGCACCTGAGCAATAGTGTACGGGACTCTTTTTCATAAACATTACTTTGCATAAGTGCTTTTGAAGGGGAAAAAAATAACTAGGAGCAGGGGACTCTGAATGGAGACTAGCAGTTAATGAAAATTTATGTGCTAATCTGAATATCTAATCCTCTGTAGGATAATTTTGCCTTTGGTTTGCCTCAGGCTATCTTTTGGAAATGACAAAAACAAACATATCTCAATTACTTGAAATTCATAAAGGCAATACCATAAGTCAAAATAAAATTGTTTAGGACACATACCATATTTAAAATAATCTTCATACTCTTAATATTAAATTGACCTCATAAGAAATTGATCTAGATACCAGTATCAGAAATTTCAGGTTTTGTTTTATCTACAACATAATTTCTCATCTAGGATGATATGTAGCACACAATTATCAAAATTTATAAAAGGCCTTTTGAGTTTTAAAATACATTAATTTTTTTCAAATTAAGTGATTATGAAACAATCAGGCAATATCAAGTGATTGTGAAACAATATCAGGCAAACTGATATTCTATTTAACACAAAATTATAAAATGTATTCATTTATAAAATTATTTATTTAGACATAGGGTTTCAATATCTTGCCCAAGTTGGAGTCCAGTGGCTATTCATAGGCATAATTTTTTTTTTTTTTGAGTTGGAGTCTCATCCTATCACCCAGGCTGGAGTGCAGTGACATGCTCATGGCTGCTGCATCCTCAACTTGCCAGACTCAGGTGATCCTTCCACCTCAGCTTTCCAAGTAGCTGGAACTATGGGTGCATGCCACTATGACTGGCTAATTTTTTGATTTACTGTAGAGACAAGGTCTCGCTAAGTTGCCTAGGCTGGTCTTGAACCCCTGAGCTCAGGCAATTCTCTTGCCTCCATTTCCCAAAGTGCTGGGATTACAGGCATGAGCCACTGCGCCCAGAACCATAGGCACAATTATAGCTCACTGCAGCCTCAAACTCCTGGCCTCAGGCAATCCTCCCGCCTTAGCCTTCTGAGTAGCTAGGACTAATAGGTCCGTGCCACCGTACAAGACTACATTTATTCATTCTTTTTTTTTTTTTTTTGAGTTGGAGTCTCACTCTCTCGCCCAGACTGGAGTGCAGTGGCCGCTCCTGGCCACCGCAGCCTTGACCTGCTGGGCTCCGGTGATCCTTCCGCCTCAGCCTTCCAAGTAGCCGGAACTACAGGCGCGCGCTACCATGCCCGGCTGATTTTTTGATTTATTGTAGAGATGAGGTCTCACTGCCCAGGCGGGTCTCGAACCCGCGGGCTCAGGCAATCCACTCACCTCAGCCTCCCAGGCTGAGCCACCGAGTCCGGCTTATTTATTCATTCTTGATGCATTAAAGTGAGAGAAGGCTGGGCATAGGGGCTCACACCTGTAATCCAGCACTTTGGGAGGCTGAAGTGAGAGGATTTCTTGAACTCGGGAGTCCAGCTTGGGCAACATAGTAAGACCCTGAGGCCAGGAGTTTGAGGCTGCAGTGAGCTATAATTGTGCCTATGGTTCCGGGTGCAGTGGCTCATGCCCGTAATCCCAATACTTTGGGAGATGGAGGCAAGGGAATTGCCTGAGCTCAGGGGTTCAAGACCAGCCTGGGCAACTTGGCGAGATGTCATCTCTACAATTAAAAAATTAAAAAATTAGCCAGGTGTGGTGATGCACACCTGTAGTTCCAGTTACTTGGGAGATTGAGGTGGAAGGATTATCTGAGCCCAGGAGGATGAGGCTGTGGGGAGCCATAATCATGCCACTGGACTCCAGCCTGGGCAACAAAGTGAGATTCCCAACTTAGGGGGGGACAAAAAAGTAAGAGCAGTATACCAAAAAAGATATATTGATTAGTTATTTAAATTATGAAAAAGGGTATCCTAATGTTTAAAATATGTTGAAATATTCTAAATCTACAGTCAATATTTAACCAAGTCGTAAGCCCCAATTCCCATGGCACAAACTGATAGTCAATGTATCATAGGTGGCAGGGGAGAAGGGGATAGGGTGTGTATGTGGAAAGGGGAAGGTAAAAGATCCTGTCCTTGCTGCAATAGGAGTAGGCAATTAGGACCCTGCCATGAGGCTTTGGGAAGTGCCCTGGTCTCGAAAATTGACCCTAGTTTATCCTGAAATTTCAATTTTCCCCTAAATATCTCAACTTTATTTGCAAAGTAATAGTTCATTATTTTAAATACATGTCATTCTAAAAGATAACACTGTCAAGAGGTTTGGCTAAACAAGAGAATAAAAGAGTAAAAAGAAAGTATATTTTCATTAGATTGAGTTCTGCTTTTCTCCCTTCCCCAAACCATTTTTTATTAAATGGTTAAAACCTTCAAAAGAAAAAAAAAATACTCTATAGCTAAAAAACTCAACAACCGACCAACCAGCCTACAATTATGGCACAGAAACTAAAATACAATATCTGTTAACTCTTGGTAGTGCTTTATTTGTCTATATTAAAAGAATCTGTATTATATTTCTACAATTACAAGTAATGAGAAGTAGAATTAAAGGATTTTATTACTTCTATGCAGAAGAGGTGTTTTCCAAAGGATCATACAGATAAAAATAAAATTTTATCTTGAACAAAATTAGGTAGCAAACCATGAAAAGAGCCAAACATTAGAAAGCAAACCATGAAAAAAGCCAAACTATTTATGAGAAAGCAATGTTGTTATTTGAATTTACTCTGATTTCTCTTGCTGTCTCTGCATCTCCTCTTTCTGGAATTTTTCCTTTCCTTCATTGTTTCCCTTCACATACATTTTTTTCCTGACTTCTCATTCTGTTCTGCAGTTCTTTCTCCAGCTCTTTTCTTTTTTTCCCCTGGTTGCTAAACATTTTGCCTTTCACTGCCTTCATAATGAATGAACTTGCCATGAAAGCAAGCGTCTGAAACCAAGAGCATAAAGGCCTTCATTAAGCAACCTTATTTACTACAACTGGTGTTCTCATTTCAATGTCAATTCAGTTCTTAGGAGCAAGTTTTAGAACAGGTAGCATTATGGGCAGAAATTGTATTTGTAATAGATCCTTGTGTCTAATTTAAGAAGACTAATTTCCTAAGTATATTAGGAAATATAATTCTTAATTCTATATTAGTCCTAAATTTTGATAAGAAATAAAGTACTATTCACTTTTAGAATAGCATACTGACCTTAATACTGTCTCCCATATAACGGAAATACGCACATAGACCCAAGTAACAACTGAGTGCTGTCTTTCACACTTTTGCAGACAAGTAAAAAAATTCAATAATCTAAAATGCTTGTTGAAAAGATAAGACAATGGTATACAGTACCTTGTCCAGTTTATAATTCAGAGTTTACACCACTGCACACACATATAATTGGTCAAGAGGAAAGATTCGATCATACTCTATGATTAGTAATAACTAATCATTATTAACTTTTACAAAGAAGGCTTAGTACTTCATGTTTAATGCTAACTTAGACACTGAGCACTCATCTGTTTAGGGGAAACTGAAGCCCAGAGCTGGAGATGGTTCATCATTCTTAGTCTGAGAAAGATGTGCTTTGCCTGAGTAGGGCATGGAGACCTTTAGAAAGAAGTCTAAGTGGTTGACGCAGCCCAGGAGAACTGCCAGGCACTGCCACACTGCCTCCTCCATTGCCACTGACTGGAAGAAAGAAATGCTTTCATGTAAACGGCCATTCACGTTAGGACTTGTCCAGTATACACCGACTAGACAGGAACCAACAAGGACTCCACTTTTCAACATGAAACACAAAATCCAGCCTCTTTAGTTGTTGGATTCTCTTTATTTGGCACGTAATGAAGACTCGCAAGCTATAAGCCATACTTCATTCTGGTGCTTGGCATTATAGTTAAGATATTAAAATATGGGACCTTAAGCTGTCAGTGCCAAGGAAAACTGCTATAGTAACTACTAACATTGCCAAGGGCAAGGGGAAGTCAGGTACTACTGTATAAAAAGTCATTTGACACTTGTTAGAATAATTTTACACCTATAGGGAAGTACCACATATAAGAAAAACAACGATCAGAACGTCTCTATAAAGGGCATGAGGATTCTCCAAAAAGTTAGGAGTTTTGATTTTTTTGTAAGCTGAAGAATAAAGACAAAGTCATCGATAATCAATTTTAAATTGATGTTTCTGGAGCATGAATTTGAAGAGACTATTCATTTCTTACCATGATAAAATATTTGCTACATAGAGAATACATATTAAAAGTAAACTAAATTTGATCCAAGAATTAAAACTGTTTTAAGAAGAATTCATACTAGCAATAATTACTAGCAAAATCAATTATTCTTGGTTAATTCACTAGTTGAATATTTAATTGGTCATCAAAAAGTTAAAATTTATAATTCATATCAAAGGCAGCATTAGCACAAAAACTGCCAATTGGGAAATTTCTAGCACAAGAGCTTCAATGTCTCAGGATGCTATGATTCTCCTCTTTTCCCATCCTCCTTTTTTACAGACTTATTTAAGAAACAAAAGCCACGTTTCTTTGTTACAGCGAGACTCCTCTGGTTCTTCTATCAAGTAATTCTTGGTTTGGAGTGATAAAATAGAAAGACACTTACATCTTGGAATCTTTTAAAAAATATATAAAATCGCATCTCTAAGGTGAATGTCTATTAAAATGATGGAAAAATAGCCTTTTCTGAAAAGAAAGAATGAGCCCTGAATTTTTATGGGCTAAGATAGAAACTTAAAGGACTGGGACTCTAGAGAGCTTACTGCTGAATCTGGAGCCATTTAATGACAAATGACCATAATTTCTAGTATGTTGTATATTTTAAATATGTTGCTTACTATATGAAACAAACTCTCTTAACCTGATTACAAAAGTTTTTTTTCCTTTTAGTGATTTGAGAATTTCCACCAGGTTTATTGGGTTTTAGTTAGGGAAGGCAGGTGTATAATTTTCCCCGAACTGAAGAAAATGGAAGAAGCCCTCAACAGAAGAATGAATGTGAATCAGACATTCTGAAGGAAAGAACTAAATCAGACTGCATACTTTTTTTTTTTTTTTTGAGTCAGGGTCTCACCCTGTGTTGCCCAGGATGGAGTGCAGTGGCCAATCGGGGTCACTGCAGCCTTGACCTCCTGTGCTTAGGCAATCCCCTCTCCCTGGCCTCCCAAGTAGCTGGGACTATAGGCATGTACCACCACACCCAGTTAATTTTTTGATTTTTCTGTAGAGATAAGATCTTACTATGTTTCCCAGGCTGGTCTTGAGCTCCTGGGCTCAAGCAATCCTCTTGCCTTGGCCTCCCAAAGTGCTGGGATTATAGGCATGAGTCACCACGCTCAGTCTAGGGAGCCATTTCAGATTGTCACAACCAGTGAGGGGGCCATGCTACTGGAATCTATCATTTAGTGAGAAGGTGCCAGAGATACTACTAAACATCTTATATTATCTAGGACAGTCCCCCACAACAAAATGTCAATAGTGCTGAGGTTAAAACACCTTGCTCTAGATCTAATCATCAGATTACAGAAAATACAGGAACAAATGAAACAACCCCACAGGGATGGAATCATCAAAAGTTAGGCCATTAAGAAACTATACAGGGTGGAGTATGGTTGTGCAGGCTGGTCTCAAACTTGAGTTCAAGCAATTCTTCTACCTCTGCCTCCCAAAATGTTGGGATTGTGGGTGTGAGTCATGGCATGTGGCCAGACTGTATGATTTTGAAAAAAGAAAAAAAAATGATAAAATATACTTATTCTCTAAACTCTTATTCAAGAAGCTAAATATACTTGTACTTCCCAACATTGTCTTATGCCTCAGAATCTGGGCTAAACCAGGGCACAATTATTTCCTGTATTACCTTTATAACTAAGAAACCGGACATGACTTTGAGTGTGCATCAAAGTAAATGAATGACTTATTGCAAGTAGTTTTTTTTTGTTTTTTTTTTACCCAAAAAAGATGAGATTCCGTTTTTGCTAAACGTTATGCTCATTTGTGGAGCCAGCCATTTAATACAGGTTTCGTATTCTTGTCAATTAATTTTAAAATTTTGTACTCTATAAGGTACTTCTCTAGTGTCACTATACTAACCTATAATTAGGGAATTACATTTTCTTCCTTCAGGAGAACAATCTATATAAACATGAAATACAAATGTTAAGACTTCATTTTTCTTCTATACACTACAGCTGGTTTCCTTTTGGGAAGGAAAGGTTTTGGATACAGCAAAATCGCACCATCAGTTGTGTGGAATGACTGGACAATTGCCAATGTATCACTCCTGGCAAGATAAAAGTAATTTTTGCATCATTAGGGTAGATGTTGTACAGGCACTGCTGTGCCTAGAGAGGCACAGAAAAAAAATCCCAAGGGACAGAATGCTGGATCTTCCTGGTCTATCTCATCATCCAATAAATTAAAGCTGCTAAGGAATATATGACCTAAAGTCAGAAAAAAACATGCTTTATATTTTCTAGTGTGGCCATAACAAAGAAAAGTGGGCAGGAGACACTTAGGAGACTAAATATTAAACCAGTCTCTGAGTTCTTAACCAAATTATAAATCTTTTGACCCTTCAATTCAACTGTTTCTATTTGGGCTTCACCATATTTGAGAATACTAGAAATAATAACTACAAGACAACTTATATTCACCAAGTCTCCCAAATGGTTATTAAATAAAATTTAGCTATACTAACTTGTGATTTTTTACTCATCATATTAATTAAACTTAAAGTTAATAAAACCAAAATAAAAATTAAAAAGACAAAGAAATGTTCTTATTTTAAAATAAATATATTTGGAAAAAGGGCAAGTGGGAAAAGTGGCTTAAATTAGCCTTTGTATAAGAAACTGTCTGATACTGAAGGCAGCATTAGTCAATTAAACACAGTAAGAGCGACTCACATCACACTTTAAGGGTGTTTTGGCAATGGAAATAGCAATTCAATTGCCAAAAATATTCAATGCATAGATTTTCTAGGCAGTCAACAAAAGTCACTCACTAGAGTATCATTTTCTAATACCTGAACCTTTTGAGAGTCAAATTTCTAGAAAAAATAATCTTAACATTAGGCAGAAATCTGTACTACTGTTTGGGTTCAGAAGATATTGAATACTTAAGAGTTTATTTTCCAAAGAATATTAAAAGCACTATTAGCTTAAAACAGTATTATTCTCTTTTTGCTTAAAATAGAGATAAGTAACAATGAGAGTTAATGTGAGTGCTTTTATTGTACTTATATGGAGAACTTAGAGCTGTAATTCCAATACTGACATACTACACATATTCATATACATACAAATATAGAACTTATATAGTATATACACACACACACAATGTATGCATGAAAGCAAAAATGAAGAAAAACACTAAGTTTTGCTCAAATAATATTTCCCCTAAGAGCACTTTCCTGGAATTATACAATTGAGAAAAGATCATTACCTAATACCCTGAAAGAACAACACATATACCTCAAACTCAGATGTCTAGACAAGTTGGCCTAGAATCTCAATCCAAAGGTCAGCTTAAAGTTTCAAATACATTTTCTAATTTTTAAATTTTTTGTTTAGTAATAGAAAATAGAAGTTTTACTTCTTCCTAGTGTCACAAGCTAAATTGCCAGAGTCAAGTATAAATAATTTTAATTTAGAAAAGGATAATAAGTATTTGGGAGAGAAAAAAGCATAACAACTAATTTCTTATAAGAATATAATTGATGAAATCTCCAATATCTACTTAAAGCTAAAATAGAATATGATCACTGTTTATAAGAAATGAGTCGTTTATTTCTGGGTTTTATTATAAGAGTTAACATTCTTAAGATGGTAAAGTTGTAAAGTTAAGTTGAAAACACCAAATCTGAAAGAGGCTGTGATATAACCATTTTACATTCCCTCAGAGTGCTGGCATTTGCCTGGGTTTTACTGTGCAGATGTGACAAAACCATACACCACTTCTGCCACAGAGACAAAAGCAATTACTCCACTAAACAATAACATTTAAAATGTGAGGTGACAAAATAAAGATATACACTTATGCACAAGCTAAGAAGTGGCAGAAAAATTCTTTGTTTTAAAAAAGAAAATAATCCCTTGTAGTCTTCAAAGAATATAAGAAAGATAACACTTTTTTGGAGTCTAGATTTTGGAATTCAACTTGATGTGGTATAACTAGACAAAAGGATAGAGAGGTGTCAAAACATAATTCAGGCTAAAGATAGATGCTGGGGCCACTCATTCACCACAATTTGTGGATGCCAAATTCATTTTTATATTTTCAAGGAGGAAAATCCAATTTAGGTAGTCTAATGTCCATCTGTAAACGTGAAGGTTTTCACAAAGGCTGACAGACCAGCATAATAAATTTTTCTGCCTGAGATTAAATAGCAACTAATTATCTGGACAGTTAGAAAAAAACTAAAGGGGAGGACATACATGTAGGCACACATAGAATAGTTACCTTCAGCTGATTATTGAAAATATCAATCTCCTGTAGTTTTGATCTAGTTTCTTTCTCCACTTCATCCAGTTGGTCTCGTAGCTGTTGCCGAGCTAGTTCTTTTGCTTCTAAGGCTCTTTTAAGTGTAAGAAGCGAATCTCCTATTTTAGCAAAACATTTCAAGATTAAAAAAAAAATTTAGCTGGCAGCAAGAAAAATTTTTTTTCATGTTCTCATTTCACTTAAGGAAATTCTTGCTGGTAAAAAAAGAAAAAGGCCAACTTTAAAAATAAAACACCTACTGTGCAAACTGTTTTGCTGAACTTGTTTTAATTGGTCATTGAGTATCTGTTTTTCTGGAATAAGTCTTCCAAGCATTTGCTGAGATTCCTGGGAGGAAAGGAAGAAAAAAAAATGAATGGCAGGGAAAGATATCATGTCTGTACTAACATCTAGGCAGAGCTGGAGATAGTTTGCTCATCCCTCAAAGACTCATCTCATCCCAAGTCCTCTGTGGGGAAGTTGCATTTAATCACTAGTTAGGGTCGCTCTTGCTTTCTTGCCAAGAAGTTAACTCTGTTTGCCAAATGCTCTTCCCTAAAATAAAGTTAAGTTATAGCTCCCTTGATATCTCTTATATTTTTTTGACTTACTGGATATTTACAAATTTTTTAAATGGTATTTAACTCCACATAGAGAGACAATTGAAGTAATATCTCCATGGCACTGGGATCAAAAGTAAATGCAATGACCCTGTTGTTTGTAAACTAACTCAGTAGTTTAAAAAGGAACTATTCTATTACTCTATTCTGAATGAACTTTAATACTTAATAAGTCTGAACTTAGGTTTACTATATACCTTACGTTGGAGACAGAAATCACAAGAGTTTTTTAACAACTAGAATCTTAGCTGCCATATATAGTTTTCCTCCACACATGATGGCATTTTAAACAGGTACACAAAAGTTTTGAGCCAACTATTTTTAACTGATACAAGAAAAAAGTCAAGCCACATTATACAGGCTGTTGGAATTTATATAGGCTGTTGGAATTTTTGTGAGTAACTTTCCAAGCACAGTATTTGCTTAAGTTCAGCTGAAATTATCCTATATAGTTTCTACACATTTCAGTAAAATGGTAGCCTCTCTAGGTTATCATAAAAATATCCAACTTTTATTTTTGCCTTGATAAAAAAACGATCTCTGTATGACTATTGGTTTAAAAAATAAAAATGCCTTAATTAAAATTTTTCATCAGAAGCTAAGAACCAGTCTCTTTTGGAATAACTGCCTTTAGATGCAGACTGGCTTATATAGAGTAAATCTTTGTGTAATACGTCTGAATGGTAGAAAGATTTAGCTCAACAGTGAGGATTTAAAAGCATCCTCTCCTATGAATAATCCACAGCAAAAAAAAAAAAAAAAAAAGACAAAACAAAATACACCAGTCAGATAGTTTTCCCAAAAAAGTGTAGGCAACTGAGTTTCTCCCTTCCCTTATTTTCCTCCCTAAACTAAGACAAGGCATCTTAGTCAATCCCAACATTAAATTTCCTGAACCATGAAAAACAATGAAATATCAAGAGGAAGCCTGGCTTAGATCACTAATCACTGATATTGCTTTACTTATATAAATATTACTTTAAAATGTATAACATGTTTCTAAAATAGGTCAAACCAATATGCTGGGTTACCTGACTCATCTGCAAAGCAAGTATCTACTAATCCTTGTCCAGAAAGGAAAGCAGTGTCTCATTGTCTACTATGTATCTTTCCTTCCTTAAGCCAGGTATTATTTTTTACTTCACTACTTTTTAGGAATCCTGATTTTTATTTTATTATCAATAACTAAACATTCCAAGCATCAATCTTAAATAATAAAAATGAGTTTGGTCATAGAGCATTCAGTGATTAATACTGAGATAATAAATAGAAGGCCTTTACCTCTACATTTTCCACGGGAAGATTTTATGAAACTTCTCATCAATAATTAATGAAAGACATATACATAGAGTAACCATATAGAAGGTTATACTTTTAAAAGGTACATGCATTTTAAAAAATATTTCAGCAATAAACTTCTGGTACTTTATATATTCATATCCTAAAATCTCAAATTGATGAGAACTTGCTTAGGATGTCAAAGTACAATGAACAACTGAACAGAACTGAAAGGAAAGTAGACAATCCACAATGATTGAGAATTCAACACTCCTCTCTGAGTAGCTGACAGAAAGCACAAAATCAGTAGGACACAGAAGACTTGAACATCACCATGAATCAATTTGATCTAACCGACACTTATGGGACTCTTCACCTAACTATATTAGAGTGCACCTTCTTTTCAAGTGTTCATGGAATATTCACCAAGAGAGATCATATCCTGAGCCCTAAGCCTCAATAAATGTAAATGAATTAGAAAAAAATGACAAAGGAAATTTTAAACAGATTTTAAATTGAATAAGTATGAAAATGCAACATATTAAATTTTGTGGAATATGGTTATAGTAGTGCTTAGAAGGAAATTTATAACTTAAAATGTTTGTATCAGAAGTGAAAAAAGGTCTAAATTCAATTATCTAAACTTCTGCCTTATGAAGTTTGAAAAAAAGAAAATTAAATACAAAATAGGTAAAAAGAAGGAAACGATAAAGAATATAAATATATAAAATAGAAAACAGACTTACCACAGAGAAAAATCAATAAAGCCAAGAGCATAATAAAAGAAAAAAAAATCAATAAAACCAATAAACTCCAACTAGATTGATCAAAAACAGAAGGAGGGGGAACAGAAGGACAGGGGAGCTAAAGCAGGGGTAGAGGGGAGGCAGGAAAAGGAGAAGGCAGGGAGAAAGTGAGAATAAGACACAAATTACCAATATCAGGAATGAAAGAAGGAACATTACCACAGATACTACAGATTTGCAAAGAACAATAAGAGAATATTATAAACAACTTCATACAAATGATTTCATCATTTATATGAAATAAACAAATTAATCTAAAGATATAAGTTACCAAAACAAACTTAAAGAAGAAAAAGAAAATCAGAATAGCCCTATACCTATTGAAAATTTTATAATTTAAGTATTACCACAAAGAAAACTCTAGGCTCAGAAGGCTTCACTGGTGAATGTCACCAAATTTTTTTTTTTTTTTTTTTTTTTGAGTTGGAGTCTCACTCTGTTGCCCAGACTGGAGTGCAGTGGCCAGGAGCGGCCACTGCAGCCTCTACTCACTGGGCTCTGGTGATCCTTCCGCCTCAGCTTTCCGAGTAGCTGGAATTACAGGCACGCGCTACCATGCCAGGCTGATTTTTTGATTTATTGTAGAGATGAGGTCTCGCCAAGTAGCCCAGGCGGGTCTCGAACCTGCAGGCTCAGGCAATTCACTCACCTCAGCCTCCCAAAGCGCGGGATTACAGGTTGAGCCACAGAGCCCGGTTGTCACCAAAATTTAAAAAAGAAATGCCATTTCAACACAAGCATTTTTATAAAACAGAAGGAAGGCATACTTTCCAACTTATTTTCTGAGGTCAGCATTACCCTGATACCAAAACTAGATAAGGAAAGACAAGAAAACTACAAACCAGTATCTCTTATAAGTTTAAATGAAAAGAATGTAAATAAAATAGCAGCAAATCCAACCCTATAAAATATTTTTCAAAAGGTAATATACCATGACTAAGTGGTTTGGTTTACCCCAGGAATGGAAGGCTGGTTTAACATTCAAATTGCAATCAATGTAAATCACCATATTAACAAAATACAGGAGAAAAAACCCCACACAATTATCTCAATAGATGCAGAGAAAAAACATATGGCCTGATTCAACACCCATGCATGATAAAAAGTCTCAGCAAAAAAAAAAGAACAGAAAGGAAGTCTGTCAACTTGAGAAAGGGCATTTACAAAAAGCCTAGTTAATATCCTACTCAAAAAGCTTTCCTCCTAAGAGGGAAAACAAGCTTTCCCCACTTGTATTCAACATAGTATGGGAGTTTCTGATCAACAAAGTTAAGCACAAAAAGAATTAAAAGGTATATAAACTGGAAAGTAAAAAATAAACCTGCCTTTATTCACACATGGCATGTTTATGTAGATAGAAACCCCTAAGGAAGTTAAAAAAGGGTATGAGAACTAATAAATTAATTACGCAATATCACAGATGCAAGATCCATATAAAAAAATAAATATACTAGGATCAAACAACTGGAAACTGAAATAAAAATATGCAATATACAGTACCACAAAATACTTAGGGATAAACTTTATAAAATATATATGAGACTTGTACACTGAAAACTACAAAACACTGTTGAGAGACATGTACACCTAAATAGAGATTTATGACATAGAGTCAATATTGTTAAGATGTCAAAACCTCCCAAATTGATCTATATACATTCAATGGAATTCCAACAAAATCCCAAATATTTTTGTAAAAACTGATAATACTTATTCTAAAATTTATGCAGAAATGTTAAGAACCTAGAATAGCTGAAAAACAATTTTGAAAAAGAACAATAATGAAGAACTAACACTTTAGGAGGCTGAGGTGAGTGGATTGCCTGAGCCCGTGGGTTCGAGACCCGCCTGGGCAGCGAGACCTCATCTCTACAATAAAATAAAAAAATTAGCCGGACGTGGTAGCGCGCGCCTGTAATTCCGGCTACTTGGAAGGCTAAGGCGGAAGGATCGCCGGAGCCCAGCAGGTAAGGGCTGCAGTGGCCGGGAGTGGCCACTGCACTCCAGTCTGGGCGACCGAGTGAGACTCCAACTCAAATAAATAAATAAATAAATACATAAAAATAAAATGGACAAAAAATTTGTTCAGATACTTCAATAAAGACACATGCCAATAAACACATAAAATGATGCCCAACATCATTAGTCTTCAAGGAAATACAAAGTAAAGTCACCATGAAATACTGCTGTACACACACTAGAAATGTTAAAATTAAAAATAATGACAACAACAAGTGTTGGTAAGGATGAGGAACAACTGCATCACTTACATACTGCTGATTAGAATGTAAAATAGCATAAACTCTGTAGAAACAGTTGATAGTTTCTTATAGGGTTAAATATACAACTATATGACACAGAAATTCCACTCCTAAAAATTTATCCAGGAGAAATGAAACATCTCTGCGTTTATGAAACTTGTACATAAATGCTCATTGCAGTTTTACTCATTAATGTCCCAAACTGATAAGCACCTCAATATTAACCAATAGGTGAACTGACATATAAGGAAACATTACTCAGCAATGAAAAGGAATACACTATTCATTCATTTGACAAGGAGGATAAATCTCAAAAATATCATGCTGAGAAAAAGAAGCCTAATATAAGACAGTCACAGATAAAAGTTCAAATGTGATGATCTGCAGGCAATATTTAATAAATTTGATGCTCCTGTAGTTCACTACTTGATACCACTGGGTGTGCTGGTGCATGCCTGTAATCCTAGCTACCAGAGAGGCTGAGGCAGGGGGACTGCTTGAGCCCAGGAGTTCAAAACCAGTCTAGGCAATATAGCAAGGTCTCATCTCAAATTAAAAATAATAAATAAAAAGAATATTTGATACCAAACCTGGTGATATTATGACAACTTCATTATGTCTCCAATTATTTCCTATACATGTATCCCTCATATCCCACCTAAAATACCTAACTGCATTTATTGTAATTATTGTAGTAAAGCCTGTTGGTAGATTACAGGTCCTATGTGATCTAGCCCCCATCTGCTCTAACTACAGTGATCTCCTTGCTGTAACCAGCATCTCAGAGTCCTGCTGTGGCTTTGGGACTTCGGCACTCCTGTTTGCCTGCCACAGTCTCATTCTGCTTATATCTACATGGCTTAGTCCCACATCAATATTAAGTCTTTGCTCAAATGTCACCCTTATAGAAAAGTCTGCCCTGATCACCTTAGTTAAAATCACAACTTTTTTAATGCCCAGAACTCTCTATCCCCTTCCCTACTCACTCTCCACAGCCCTTTCATCTTCTAACAGAGTACATACTTTACTATTTTGTTAGTGTCTGTCCCTCCTGCAAATGGAGGGTAAGCTTCCTGAAGGCAGAACTCTAACCTCTGTTGCTCACTGCTGTAGCCTTGGTGTCTGGAAGAATGTCTGGCCCACAGCAGTGCTCAGCAAACATTTGTTGAATTTACTTGACAGCCTACTTTTCAGTAGAGGACCCTGTCTACTTATCTCTGCTTTCCAATGCCTAGTACATGGTAGGTGCCTAATATTTATATAAAATAAATAAATAAATAAATGAATTAAAGAGAAGCATGCAAGTCTAACACCTTTTAAGGGGCATATTTACTCACCTGTAGCTGTTGTTGTAGATGGGTAATTTCAGCAATTCTCAACTCTCTAGATTTGTTTGTACTTTCAATTTCTTGCCTTTGGGTGGTCAACCGACATCTGATATCCTGAAGTTTTCCTTCCAGTTGATGCTTTTTATCATTCTTTAACAAATAAAAGATAATAGAAATTATTATCATTTTTAATGGTTTCATGATAGTACATTTTCAAAGTATAATCAAATTTCACTCACTAGAGCTTCTAATTCAAATTCCAAAGTCTTTTTCTTTGCTTTCAGTACAACTATGTCCTCTTGTTCTTTGTTTCTTTGATTTAGTAGTTCTTGCCTTCGATTCCGTTCCCACTCAAGTTGTCGTTGCCTTTCAAGTTCCCGTTTTGCAGCCTGTGACATTTACAGACAATTCATTATTAATTTTTTAGTTCTTATATTACACAATGTCTTTTAACAAAAGTGACATCTAGTAAGTCTATACTTTGAGGAATGAGGTATTATTAAATATTACAAGAAATCATATCACAAAACAATAAAAAACCCATAAAAATACAGTATTCCTTCTGTAGGAAAAAAGAGAATATATAGAACTATTATATCTATATAAACAAGAACTGACAATTATTTCACCATTAAAGTTCCATTTTTTATGCTTTCAAGAATGTTTGATGTGCCAAATAAAAGTGCTCTTTCTTATTTACTGCTCACCAAAAAAAGGAAAATTTCTTCATCTAGTAAAATCAACCCAAAACCTGTCAGAACAAAAACAAACAAAACTTGACTTATATGAAAGCAGGATTTATTGAGAGGACAGAAAAGCTCCCACAGTGGGAGGGGACCTGAGAGGGTTGCCCAAAATTATATATTTCAAGTTTTAAAGTCTTACCTCCCTAATCACTTTTTTTTTTTTTTAACCACAAAAGCTTTGGGAATTTCTCTGGAAACATCAGCTCTCCTCAACACTGATGGTGATGACTGTTTGGTAGATTATCAGAGCACCTGATACTGTGGAATTGCCTCTGACTTATGGCTTTTCCAACTACACTGTAAGGTCCTAGAGAAGTATGTAGTCACCACTGCATCTCTAGGGATTAATGATGCATGGCACATGGTAACTGTCTATTAAATAATTCTGAATAAATACTTTAAAATGTTGTTTTTTGAATACTGAAGGAAAAGTTATCTGTCTTTCTGGTTGTCCATTCTAGAAGCATGTATCTGCCCAAACAAATAGCAGCTTATGGATATAAGCTTTAGAAAGCAACCATCGGTAGATGAAAGCAAAGCACTATTATTATTATTATTGTTATTACTTTTTCTTTAGAGACAGGGTTTTGCTCTGTCACGTAGGCTGGAGTGCAGTGGAATGATCATAGCTCACTGCAACTTTAAACTCCTGGACTCAAGCAATCCTCCTGCCTCAGCCTCTTAAGTAGCTAGGGCTACAGGTGTGCACCACAGTGCCCAGCTAATTTTATAATATTTTTGTAGAAATAAGGTCTCACTATGTTACCCAGACTGGTCCTAAACTCCTGGCCTCAAGTGATCCTCCTATCTTGTCCTCCCAAGTCTGGGATTATAGTCTTCAGCTACCATGGCTGAACTATTTTTTTTTTTTATATATAAAGAAAAATTTCTCATCTTTATATTTTATTCACACAAGAGAATCATAGCATTGCTTATATAGCAATGTACTGAAATTAGAAAGACAGAGTCAAGAGACTGGCTTGCCTCCTATCCAGGTATGGCACCAAATTTATGAAGTCTTCCATAGAATAAGGGAGGATTTCCCAGACATGCTTTCAGGGTGTTAAAAACAAAACAAAACTGCAGAACAATATAATTGATATGATATTACAGTGGTTTAAAACAAAATTAGCACACCCTCCAAACTCTCCACCATATAAACCTTTATAATTTTATACAAATGTAGAAATACAGAGAAAAAAGTCTAGAAAAACATTTCATTGGTACTAATGGTTTGTAACTAGGCTGTATTATCAAAAACTTGTATATGGTCATTGCTTTGTTAAACTCTGTGTGTATACACATTTTTTTGAGCTATGGCCACCATGCTTCCTAGCATTGACTCCCTCCCCTACCTTGGGGAGATGAATCTCCTTTCTCTCTCTTTCTCCAATTTACTTTCTAAATAAAGTATATTTTCCAATCTAAAAAAGAGAAAAAAAAAAAAAAACCTTGGGCACGAATGTTCATAACAGCATGGTTTATAATAGTCAAAAAGTAAAAACAACCCAATGTCCATCAACTGATGAATGGATAAACAAAATGTTGTATATCCATATAATGAACTATTACTCAGCCATAAAAAGAAATAAATGACTGATTCATGCTACAATGTGGATGAACTTTGAAAATATTATGTTAAGTGAAAACCAGTTACAAAAGGCTACATTCTGATGATTCCACTTATAAGAAATGTCCAGAATACAAATCTATAGAGATATCAAGTCAGTTAGTGGTTGACAGGAGGTGGGTAGAGAGAGAAACAGGGAATAACTGTGTAATGGGTAAGCAGCATCTTTTTGAAGTGATGAAAATGTTCTGGAGTTAGATAGTGGTGATGATTGCACCACTTTGTGAACATACTAAAACTATGGAATTGTAAAAAGAAAAAAGAAGACTGTGTTAATAGATCCCTTAAAGAATTCTGTAAGAGAACAGCAAGCTCTCACACTAACTACAGGGCAGTTCCACAGCTGCTTACCTCTCGTCTCTCAATTTCCCTCCTCCTCTCTTCCTCCCTCTGCCGTTCCAGTTCCCGCTGCTTTTCCAGTTGCTTCTCCAGCTCCAGCTGTCTCTTGCGCTCTTGCTCCTGGCGCTCGCGCTCTTTCCTCTCCTGCTCTGCCCGCTCCAGCTGGGCCAAGCGCTCTTGCTCTTTGCGCTGCTGCTCCAGTAGAGCTTGTCTCCGTTTCTCCAGTTCCAGGTTGCCACGTTCAAAGTTCTCCCGCTTCTTATCTTCAAATGTTACTTGAAACAAGGAACATATCGGGTTATAAAAAGTCACAATTTTCATCATGGAGAAAACTCACCAGTACGTTTGACACTTGTAGTACAAACCCGAACCCAGAACTCCCTAAGCAGCCTGACTGTGCCCCTGTCAATAAGTACAATGGAAATGCCCTTCACCTGACTTTTCTGCTTACATATCTCTTCCCTCCACACCAAATACTGTGTCTAGAAAACTCTTTCTCTAACAGTTCTACATCATCACTCAGTCTCCTTTCTTTCTCTGCTATTCCATCCTTTCCCTTCTTCTCCATGGCCTTACCTCAGCAGTTAACCCTCTATCTCTTCTGGACCAGGACTCTGTCTCCCTCCTTCCCCTTAGCTTATAATTGTGCTGATATGTCTTCTAACAAGATTTCTCAAAGCAGAGGTAGAAGGTGAGTATTTCATGTTTCACACTGAAGAACAAGCTGTGTCCTAATTATGATATAGATCACAGTCAGTAAACATTTTTTTCTAATCTATTATTCAGGCTCCTTCTTTGACACACCAATTGTGAATTTAGACTGATTACCCAGTTCTATCATTTTTTTTCTCGAATCCTTGCTAACCCTTTGTTTACATCCATTTATTTTTATTCATTTTCTAACACTGCATCAGTTTTATCCCTTACTATCCTCAGCAGTGTCTGTCTACTCAATTTTGTGTTCGCCTCACATGTCCCTCTTGGGACCAACCCCAGCCAAAGAAAGCTCTTACTGCCAGCCTGTGTGGCATGCCATTCCACTGATCCAAATCTATTTAAGAACCTCCACTCATCACTTTGCCTTGAGATCTGCAGCTGTGAGCATCCTTTCTTGGCTTTTTCCCACATTCTGAATTGGACTTCACTGCTTTAGACTGATTTCCCTCACATACTGCAGTCAGGGATTAGAGACCAAAGATCGCAACTATGTTTTGGTTTCTTGTTCTTCTTGGATCTTTAGTTATTTTAGAGGTGGCAGCATTCTCTTTCCTCTGACACCTTAAAACTGAAAGTCCCTCTACCACAGAAAGGAATGAAGTAAAGATACATGCTATAAGGTGAATGAGAATCTCAAAAATATTGTGTTACGTGAAAGAAGTCAGACACAAAAGTCACATATCATATGATGCCATTTATATGAAATACTCACAATAGGTAAATCCAAAGGGACAGTAAACAGATTGGTTGTTGTTGGGGCTGGGGGGAGAGGGGAAGGGAGGAGTGACTGGCATGGAGTTTTCTTTAGGGGTGAGGAAAATGTTTCAGAAAAAGATAGAGGTGGTGACTGCATGACATTGTGAGTGTACTAAATGACACTATTACAGACTGAATGTGTGTGTCTCCCACTCAAATTCATATGTTGAAGCCCTAACTAACCCAATGTGATAAGTATTTGGAGATGGGGCCTGGAGGTTAATTAGGGTTAGTTTAGATCATGAGAAAGGAGCACATATAATGAGATTAGTGTCTTTATAAAAAAAGAAAGAAGGAGAAACCTTTCTTTTTCTTTCTGCATGTACACTCCATGGAACAGCCATGTGAGGATACAGAGAGAAGATTGCCATACACAAGCCAGGAAGAGAGAGCCCTCACAGAACAGAATCACCTGGCACCTTGATCTTGGACTTCTAGCCTCCAGAACTGAGAAAGAAAATGTCTACTGTTTAAGCAACCCAGTCTATGGAATATTTTATTGGTAGCCCAAACTAAGGCAGTCAGTGAATTGTACAATTTATATTATGTGAATTTCATCTCAATTAAAAAAATCCTGAAAAGTCTCTATACATCTTCTTAATTCCAGTATCTGGCACCATTCTTAGCATGTAGGAGGCACATAATAATTGGCTGTTGAAAGAATGAATGCACAAATAAAATAATCTGATAATATAGTTTCCTGTTCCAAATTTTAAATGAATATCTCCTACCAACAGAAAAATAAAATTCCAAATTCTAAGAATTCTTGTCCTTATCTGCCACTAAGACTTCATTCTCATTGTTATCAAAACCCAAAACATCCTTGCTTCTACTTATGAGGACCCTATTCACCTTCAAGTCTCAATTCAACCGTGTCCTTTTCCACAGAGATGTAATTCCTTGTCTTTCTCAGTCTATACCAAGCAACCGTAAGTAAGGTCTGTTGCGCATCTATAATACTCTTCAGGCTATCAGCCCACTTAAGAATTGCTTAAATGATTGTTTATCTGAGTGTCTTAAGCCCTCTAATATTTTATAAAGTTCTAGAGGGTATGAACCATGTATTTTTATTATTTATATTCTTTGTTATACTCAACACACAGCCTCAAACACAGAACACTTGCAATAAGTATCTCATCAGTAAACAAAAATAATTTAGTTGAGAGAATAAACTGGGAGAGCTAGTGTCCTGAGCAGACTAATTAATTGCCAAGCACTTCAAATGCAGCAAAATGATATGACAAAGTAGTTATAATACCATAAAGAGACTACAAAAAAATTTCATTTGCTTCTTAATATCACTGTCATCTTGTAAATAATTCACAGCCACCTTAGAATATTTTAATAGTATTATGGATTTATCATTGTAAATGAGGATTATTTAAAATTGGTTCACATTAAATTTAAAATAGGTTCCTGCTATTAAGAAGTTTTCAATTCTCCTATAACAGCATGACATGAGAAAATAACAGCAGGCGATTTTACTTTCTATTTTTGCACTGGTGGTATTAAGCAACCACCTTAATACTTATCAATTTTTAGTGTTCCATATTCTATAGATAAAATTTATAAAAATTTTTGTTTAACAGCATATAATCAGATTTCAAGTAAAAAGTTAGAACAAGGGTACATTAGCAGAGTACATAATGTTCTTATTTCTTTGTCCAGATGCAAATCCAAAATAATAAGTGTCTTTTTCTGACTAATGACTAAGGTCAGTAAAAAGAATATAGCAAAAAATGTCAGAAGCAAAATTTACTTTTACCTCCATCTTTGACTTAGAGATGGAAAATCTCTAATTTAATTAAATCTAAAATGACTTAGCTCAAATATAAAGACTGCCTTACCAGGTAATTTCTTTTCTAACTGTTGCTGTTCGTCTTCTAAGGCTGGTTCCTCTGGTAACCTCTGATCTACAGATGTTGAGCTTATGACAGATATACCACTGCCAGATCGAACTCTTCTGCAATTGGGGGTGGGAAAGAGGGAGAAAAACAGATTTACATAAAGTCAACTGGGTAGAACTGAACAGGTTACGAAAAAGAATTCCAAAAGATTATATTAAGTCAGACACAGAAAAAACAACACAGGAATTCATATGGAAACAGAAAAGTCCAAGAATAGCCAGAACAATCCTCAGCAAAAAAAAAAAAAAAAAACAAAGCAGGAGGTATCACATTACCAGACTTCAAACTTTACTATAAAGGTACAATCATCAAAACAGCTTGGTATTGGTATAGGAATAGGCATATAGATCAGTGGAATAGAATTGAGATTCCAGAAGCAAAACCTCAATTTCTCAACCAACTCATCTTCGACAAAGCCTTCACCACCTACCACTGGGAAGAGGAGAACCTATTCAGTAAATGGTGCTGGGAAAACTGGCTGACCACATGCAGAAGATTGAAACAGGACCCCTATCTATCCCCATGCATAAAGATTAACTCCAAATGGATCAGAGACCTAAATGTAAAACATCAAACCATAAGAACCCTAGAAAAGGAAGGACATACCCTCATGGAAATCGGAACTGGCTTCCAATTCCTGAACAAAACCCAAAACCCACAGGTCATAAGAGAGAAGATAGACAAGTGGGACCTTATTAAACTGACAAGCTTCTGTAAAGCCAAAGAAACCATCAAGAGAGCAGGGAGACAGCCCACAGACTGGGAAAAAGTATTTGCCAACACCAGGTCAGACAAAGGCTTAACATCTTTGATCTACAAGGAACTCAAACGTGCTGAAAAGAAAAAAACAAACAACCCCATTATAAAATGGGCAAAAGATATGAACAGACACTTCACAAAGGAAGACATCTGAGCAGCTAACAGACACATGAAGAAATGTTCAACCTCACTAATCATCAGGGAGATGCAAATCAAAACCACACCGAGATACCACCTAACTCCAGCCAGAATGGCAATTATCAACAACTCAAAAAATAACAGCTGCTGGAGAGGGTGTGGTGAAAAGGGAACACTTCTACACTGTTGGTGGGAGTGTAAACTAGTGCAACCTCTGTGGAAAGCAGTGTGGCGATTCCTAAAAGCTCTAAATATCAACCTCCCATATGACCCCGTAATCCCCCTACTGGGACTATATCCTGAAGAACTCAAATCACTCTATAAAAAAGATACCTGCACATATATGTTTATCGCAGCATTGTTCACAATAGCAAGAACCTGGAAGCAACCATGCTACCCATCAAAAGAGGACTGGATTAAAAAAAATGTGGTACATATACACGATGGAATACTACGCAGCCTTAAAAAAGAACAAAATCATGAATTTCGCAGCAACCTGGATGGAACTAGAGTCTATAATACTGAGTGACCTCTCGCAAAAACAAAGATCCGAGTATCATATGTTCTCACTCATATAGTGGACCTTGAACATTCAGTGTAATACTATAAAAAAATGACTGACAGTAGTGGGAAACTATGGGGGGGTAGGGAGATGGGATTAATGGTAGCAAATACCTATCTGGGGATGGGGAAGCACCTCTTATCAATAGGGTACCTGAATGAAACGTATTTATATACCTAACCCTTAACTGTACCCCACAACATCATAATAAAAAATATTGATTATTAAAAAAAAAGATTATATTAAGTCAAGCAAATTTCATTTAGAGTGAGAAAAAGATTTAGTCTTTTCTCATTACAAAGAGTTTTATTTAAATGAATACTTGACCGTCATCAGACTCTTTGAGTGCCAAGCTTGTTCAAAATGTTTAGACCCACCATCAAAATTAGAACAATTCCAAAGGACTGAATTAGTTAATAATAATAAAGTGGTTAGAACAATGCCTGGAACATGGTGAACACTCAGCAAGTGGTAACTGCTATTTCCAGTGCCCTCTCAAGTAACTTTAAATTATCCCAGGGGCAGATCAGTATTTCGGCTAACTAGGAGCTTTCCCTTTACAAAGTCTCTCCATTTCATCACTTACTAAAACACATGAAATGTCTACACATTATAGTTCTTAAAACAAATCACTTAGTTTACTAATTTGTTTCACTTTAAACCTTTAACCTTACTCTGTTAAGACAATTTCTCTATCCTTTTTATGCTTTTATTATCAGCTTCCAATCTTAAATGTCTCTCCTGGTGATACTTGCAGCTGTGAGACTTCACAGGCAAATTGCGTCAGCTAGCTGATGTTTCCTACATGGTCACAATTTCCTCAGTTTGCTCCTGAACCATTTGTGTTGTGTGCTGATAGTCACGGCACTATTTCTCTTCACTTTAGGGGGATTTTCAAGTCTTTCCTGAAGTTTGAAGACTTGAGACAGAAATGCTTACCCCTACTTCTTTGTTTCTTCTTGCACTTGAAGATCTGATATATAAAGTTTGGAGACTAGGTGTCCAGAACAGTGTGGGCATGCAGGTGTGCAAGTGCGGGGGATGCCCACATTTGGCAGATTTTCCCCAAATGGACCTCGGGAGACTCTTTCGACATTTCTACTGAGTCTGTGTTTCAGATCAGGATGATTTTCTTTAATTGTCTTTCTGATTATAATTTCTACATTGCCAGCATTTTTGTTACCACTTGAATGGGTATTATCCACAAGTGCAATCTCCTTGCTTTATTTTCTAGGCTCATATAGTTTCTCTTTCACTGCTAGCATCTATTGCTAAAATGCTTGATGGGCTTTGATTACAGAGGTTGACACAAAATAAACAATCTTTTGATGTTTTTACTTGATTGTTTTACTAATACACTATTTCAAGAACAGAATGGGCCCTGGATTAACAGATATTAGATAAGAAAAGTTTTTTGTCAGGAATGAAAATCATTATAGGAATGAAAATCATTATAAGATACATAGTTAACAAAGTCAAGTTTGAAATTCAAATACTTTGCACACAGTTTCTTACCAGAGCCAAGTGTTCCTTACCTAAAGGAAGGTGGAATGTATTCAGGAGGCAGGACGGGTGGCAATGGTTGGCCAGACATAGCCACATCAATTAGGTGCATAGCCAGGATAAATTCTTCTGCTGTGAGTTTTCCATCTTGATCAATGTCAGAAAGATTCCTATTCAACAAAAAGTTCATAGTAATTCAGCTTCATGAAAATGTGTGCTTTTTACTATTCATAAGTGATTTAAAAGTTCTGTTTTCTTATTCTTACCCCAGAATTCTTACCCTCAGTTTGTAAAATAGTAACCATTTCAAACTGTTGCAAAGCTAAAATTCCATGTGATTAGGACGGTGCTCTGATTCACAAAGGCTAACTATGATTATAATGATACTCTTTTTAATCCCTGCAAGTCTATTTAAAAATACATTCTAGGTATCTTTAAATGGTAGGCTTTAGACCAGGAATTGACACACTATTAGTAAAAGGTCAGGTAGTAAATATTTATGGTTTATAAAACATAATCTCTATCATACTGAATTATGTCGTTTCAGCAAAAAGCAGTTGACAATATATAAATGAATGGGTGTGGCTGTGTATACAATAAAGCTTCTTTTACAAAAACAGATGCAGGTCAGATTTGGTCCACTGGATGTAGCTGGCCATACCCTAATCTAGGTCAACAAGGGTGGATCATTATAGTCTCCCACCAGAGTCAAGGTGTTTCCTCCTCCTCAATCTCTCCAACATTCTTCATAATGAACTTGCCCAAGTAGTTAGTAACAGTAAACAGATATCCTAGCAAGTCGAAGAATGTGATTTTACTTAACAACCTCTAGACACCAAAAGAAGATGCAAGAACAATTCACTAGAATGTCAACAGATCAAATGCTACATTAGAAAACTGGTTTTGGCAATGCCAAAAATTAAGAAACTTTCCTCTTAATTCTAAAATTCTTTAGGTGCCATCAAATTTTTAGCAAAATTAAGGTATAATTTCACTACAGCAACATTTACTCTTTCTAGAGTACAATCGTGTGAGTTTTTTTTTTTTTTTTTTTTTTTGAGTTGGAGTCTCACTCTGTCACCCAGGCTGGAGTGTAGTAGCACGCTCCCAGCCACTGCAGCCTCGACCTGCTGGGCACCAGCGATCCTTCTGCCTCAGCCTTCCAAGTAGCTACCACGCCCAGCTAGTTTTTTGATTTATTGTAGAGACGAGGTCTCACCAAGTTGCTCGGGCGAGTCTCGAACCCACGGGCTTAGGCAATCCACTCTCCTCAGCCTCCCAAAGTGCTGGTATTACAAGCTGAGCCACTGAGCCCGGCAATCAGGTGAGTTTTGACCAACATATTCAGTTTTGTAACTACCACCACAATATATAGAACAGTGTTAGCACCAGCAAAAATTTCATGTTGCTTTATAGGCAACTCCTTTCTTTCCCACATCCCATGGCAACCACTGATCTGATCTCTTTTTTGTCCCTGTAGTTTTGCCTTTCCTAGATGCCAGACAGCCATTTTTCTTTTTTTTTTTGAGTTGGAGTCTTACTCTGTTGCCCACACTGGAGTGCAGTGGCCGCTCCCGGCCACCGCAGCCTCGATCTGCTGGGCTCCGGTGATCCTTCCGCCTTAGCCTTCCAAGTAGCTGGAACTACAGGCGCGCACTACCACACCCGGCTAAATTTTTGATTTGTTGTAGAGATGAGATCTCGCCAAGTTGCCCAGGCGGGTCTCGAACCCGCAGCTCAGGCAATATATTCACCTCAGCCTCCCAAAGCATGGGATTACAGGCTGAGCCACCGAGCCCGGCTCAGACAGTCATTTTTAAACAGAATGCAATTAAATGAAAACCCCTGCCTGCTCTTCTTCAATCTCTGTTCTTTCTGATGTCCCACCATTAGCCACACCTAGGTAAATCAGACAGAAGGTACCTGAAATTCTTGTTTTTTCCTCCATACTTGCCTAAATTATGACTATAAAATTTAGCTGAACTATCTTCACAGTGTGTAGAAAGAGAATATAACATTCTAATAGGAAAAGCTTCTAATAGGAAAGTGCTTTTTTTTTCAAAGAGGGCAAGTTAATTAAAAACTAAAAATAAACATTTTAATATAATAGAGAACAACCTGGCCGGGCGCAGTGGCTCAAGCTTGTAATCCCAGCACTTTGGGAGGTCAAACTGAGAGGATTGCCTGAGTCCAGGGGTTTGAGACCAGCCTGGGCAACTTGGAAAGATCTTGTCTCTACAATAAAAAATAAAAAACTGAGCTGTGCATGGTAGCGCAAGCTTGTAGTTTCAGCTACTTGGAAGACTGAGGTGGAAGGATCACCTGAGCCCAGCAGGTTGAAGCTGCGGTGGTTGTGAGCATGCCACTGCACCCCAGCCTGGGCAACAGAGTGAGACTCCAACTAAAAAAAAAAAAAATAGAGCCGGGCTCAGTGGCTCAGCCTGTAATCTCGCGCCTTTGGGAGGCTGAGGTGAGTGGATTGCCTGAGCCCGCGGGTTCGAGACCCGCCTGGGCAGCGAGACCTCATCTCTACAATAAATCAAAAAAATCAGCCGGGCGTGGTAGCGCATGCCTGTAATTCCGGCTATTTGGAAGGCTGAGGCGGAAGGATCACTGGAGCCCAGCAGGTCGACGCTGCAATGGCCGGGAGCGGCCACTGCACTCCAGTTTGGGCGACAGAGTGAGACTCCAACTCAAAAAAAAAAAAAAAATAGAGAACAACCTAATGAAATGTCAATTCACTTCCATAAACGTTAGATCTTTTTTTTTTTTAATATCTTTTGAGTCGGGGTCTCACTCTGTTTCCCCAAACTGGAGTGCAGTACCACGCTCACAGTTTACCACAGCCTCGACCACCTGGGCTCAGGAGATCCTCTCACCTCAGCCTCACAAGCAGCTGGGACAATAAGCATGTGCCAGCACACTTAGCTAATTTTTTTTGTAGAGACAAAGTCTTGCTATGTTGCCCAGGCTGGTCTCAAACTCCTGGGCTCAAGCAATCCTCTCACCTGGGCCTCCCAAAATCCTGGGGTTATAAGCAAGAGCCATCATGTCCAGCCTAGTAGTTAGATCTCAAGTTTATATTTTAGGGGGCTCTAGAATGCTGGTATGTACCCAGACTTAAAGAGGTCTGGTGTGTCAGAGATATAAGATGTTTATTAACTGGTCTATTCTACCACCGAAGGCAGATTCTTTAATGCAAAGCAAAAGGGAAGAGGA
The DNA here is from genome assembly GCA_027257055.1 of Cephalopachus bancanus. NCBI lineage: Eukaryota > Metazoa > Chordata > Mammalia > Primates > Tarsiidae > Cephalopachus > Cephalopachus bancanus. The sequence goes on along the minus strand of JAPVLO010000260.1, from coordinate 270,453 downwards.
AGGAAGGGCAAAGAAAGCCACATTAGAGCTTGACCATTTATGAAGCAACCATATCAATGTCCCCTGCAAGAAAAGCAAAGTGAGTATTGTAGACCAGGTTTGGTTTATCTTTCAGGCACTCTTCAACACATAACAAAAAGATGTACACTTGTTAATAAACCATCTGACTAACATTTAAGTGTAAGAAAACCTGCAGGACCCAGGCAATGCTCATCAGCAGCTATTAAACATCATTACAAAATAGAGACATTATATGCTTCTTGAGGAAAGTACACAGTAACCAAACTTAAATCTGATCCATGGTCCTCAATTATTTTGTATCCCTAGGGACATTTGTCAGTGTCTGGCAACTTTTTTTTTAAAGTTTGGAATTTCACTTTGTTGCCCAGGCTGGAGTGTAGTAGCACTATCATGACTCACTGCAGCCTCAACCTCCTGGACTCAGGCGATCCTTCTGCCTCAACCTCCTGAGTAGCTGGGACTACAGAGGCACACCACTATGCCTAATTTTTTAATTTTTTGTAGAGATGAGGTCTTGCTATGTTGCCCAGGCTGGTCTCAAACTCCTGGGCTCAAGCAATCCCCCTGCCTTGGCCTCCCAAAGTGTTGGGGTTACAGGTATCAGCCAGCACACCCAGACACCACACCCAGCCCTATATAGTTTCATAGTTTATTAATGGCCTTACTTTTGATGATTGCATCCCTGTGGGGTTGTTTCACTCGTTCCTGTATTTTCTAGAGCAAAGTGGTTCAATCTGGGCACTACCAGGTAAGGGGCTACCTTGGATAATATAGGATGTTTGGAAGTGTCTCTGGCCCTTCCTCACTATATGCTAGATGCCAGTAACATGGTCCCCTCCCTAGTTGTGACTATCTAAAATGGCTCCATAGGCTGGGCATGGTGGTTCATGCCTGTAATCCCAGAACTTTGGGAGGCCAAGGTGAGAGGACTGCTTGAGCCCAGGAGTTTGAAACCAGCCTGGGTAACATAACAAGACCTTTTCTCTACAAAAAATTTTTTAAAATTAGCTGAGTATGATGGTGCATGCTTATTAGTCCCAGTTACTCGGAAGGCTAAGGTGGGAAGTTAGCCGAAACCCAAGAAGTCAAGGCTGTGGTAAGCCATGATTGTGCCACTGCACTTCAGCCTAGGCTATAGAATGAGACCCCAACAGCAAAAAAAAAAAAAGGGAACTTAGGACAAATGATCTGGTTTGTTTTTATGTTTGGAGGGGGGTGGAGAGCAAGACAAAGGGGAAATAACACAATAAAGGAGACTTAAAAGATGCTATCAATCAAGTATTGCAAAGTATAGATTTACTTCAGACCTGATTCAAACAAATAAACTATTAAAAAATTTTGAGGCAACCTGAGAAATGTGAACATTACCTGATTTATCTAATGTTAAAATGACTATTAAAAATTTGGGAGGTGAACTATTGGCATTGTGTTTATGTTAAAAAAATCACTATCTCTTTTGAAGACAAAGCTAAGGTATTTACAAAAGAAATTATATAATAATTGAAATTTGGCTTAAAATAATTGGAAAGAAGGAAAGGAGAACCAAGATTGGTCATGAATTCAGAATTGTTAGGAATTCTTGAGAATTCATTGTATTAAATCTCTCTGCTTTTGTGTTTTTCAAAATCAGTAGGGGAAAAAGTAAAAGTCGCAATCATCAAAACTCATTGAAAATTAAGCATATTCTAAATATCCCCCCATAAAAAAATTGGTATTAATCTAAAAACTCATGAAACCATACTGATCTAAGGATTAAAGTTTCCAAACCAAGGAGCTTTTCATTCCTTACCATATTGAAGCCAGCTGAGCCTGTGGTAAACTTGATTGCATAAGAATAGTTCTTGCTTGGGGTCCTAAACACACCAGGAAAAAGATATAGATGATTCAGCAAATACTGTACAGGAAGACGAGGGCTCTGCATGTATGTCCTACGATGCAATCTCATGCAAACACAGTGCTTTAAGCAATATTTGCTATTACTCTAGGAGCTTTTTAAAAAGGAAACTGAGCCCCAATGAAAAAGGGGAAAAACATGCAGCATAGCACCTGACATACTCAATACATTTTTTTAAAAATGGCTGTCTGATAAATAATGAGATAAAGAACAAGCATGTGAAAGATTAGAGTTTCAAAATATAGCCTGCCCTTTTTTCCCAGATTACCATCTCAGTTTGTATTGGGCTTTATTTACAAAGCTGAAACTTATTCTGTCTGTAACACATTCTGTCACTGCTAATGCCTGCAGATAAATTCAGGGAAGATTTAGAGACTCTTAGAGGAGAAAGGGATCTAATGGGGATTTCTTCAAACCATTTCATTGTATAGAACTGAAAAAGCAAAAAAAGGTTGCACAAGTGACTAATATCACAGCCAGGATTGGAACATATTTTCTGTTAGCCAAAAAAAAAAAAAAAAGGATTCCTGGAATTTTAACTCTTCTTTCAAAATCAGCTCTCATATCTTTAAATGATCATAAATATCTTCATTTCTGGCATGAAAGTAACCTTAGCCAGAGATTTTGAGCATTTAATTAACTAGTATCAGGGAAGGAACGACACAGGTGTCCTATTTTCAGCACCACCTCTCAAGGTATGGTCCCAGGAGGACTGATGGGGCAAGGAATAGAAAGCTCTGGCAAGTTTATGGGAAGATTCCTGTGTATAAACTTTTGCTTACGAATGTCACCTGATCAAAAAACACAAAAATGGATATGTTTGTACATGCCCAGTCGTAGAGGTTAGAGAACCAGGGGGCTGTGGGCTCTGGTCCTGGCTCAGTCTAGACCATGCTGAGTGACTGAGGGGAGGCAGTTTGGATCCTAGTTTTGTCATTCCAGAGTTCCTTTCCAGCTTAACAGTTCTGATCCACTGCATAAGGAACCACAACACGGAGCTTAGCACAGTGTTTGCACATTAAAAAGTACTCTCAAAAATAAATAAATAAAATAGTACTTTCATGGTAGTTAACATTATTGACAATATTTTAACTTTCATTTACATAGAAAACCCTGGCAGAAAAGCAAACATGAATATATGCATGTGTCTATATACATGTGCACATGTACATGGCTTAATCAAGTTTCCAAGTTGAAAATGCTTAAACAGTACACAGATCACAAAACAGAATAAAAACAGCACCCCAGAAGTCCCTCTTTGCCTCTCTTTTAGTTATTACTTGCTACCAAGTGTAGCCTAACTTCTAACCACATAGTATGTCCTCTGTTACGCCTGGCTTATTTTGCTCAATATATTGTTGTGTGTAGTTGTAGAGATTAATCCTCACTGCTATATAGTATATCACTGTGTGATTATGTCACAATTTATTATCTATTCTATTGCTGGCTGGCATTCAGATGGGTTTCAGTTTGGGGCTATTAGGAATGGTGAGCATTCTAAGTTTTGGTGAATATATGAATGAATACATTCTAATATGTCTGTGTGTATATCGAGAACATCTAAGAATCATAAACGCTCTTTACTGAAGCAATGTGAAGATTCTAAAGGTTCTGTTGTATGTTGGAATGAGGACAGTTCACTGATCATTTTCTTTAGCATCTGTAATATTCTAGTAAATAATTTCATTTACACTTGTAACAATTCTCCCCACTTCAGAACTATATAAAAGAAAGTTAATATTTTCTCTATTCCACATAAAAAAGGTAACAATAAATGTGAAGCTCTAGCTCTACATCTGTTTATCAGGAGACTTGGATTCCAGTCCTGACTCCCTAAAGACACGTGGCATCAGCAAAATCAGCTCTCTAAAGTGAAGTTCCTTCATCTCTGAAATGAAGGAAATAATACAGAACAGGAATTGGCAAATTATAGTCCATAGGCCTAGTTCTGTAAATAAAGTTTTATTAATACGGTCATGCTCATTCATTTAAGCATGATAAATGGCTACCTTTGTGCTACAATGGCAAAGCTGTTCTCTCTTGCAACAGAGAACATATATGGCCTGCAAGATTAAACTACTTACTATTTTGTTCTTTTTAAAAATTTATCATTATTATTATTATTGAGGTGAGATCTTGCTATGTTGCCTAGACTTGTATCAAACTGATGGGCTCAAGCACTCCTGTCTCGACTTCCGAAAGTGCTGGGATTATAGACATGAGCCGCTGCACTTAGCCTATTTTGTTCTTTATACAAAAAGCTGCTGATACCCACACTTGAAGATCACAATTATCTCTTGCAATTCTAATATTAGACTGTATATGTTCTAAATCAATGTTATGAAACAAAAACAGATTGCAACAGGTAAGACAGCAAGTTAGCACAACAGGACAAAATAAAATTGAGCTTCGAGTGCACCTAACTCTCCTGTGGAAAGCTATGTACATGAAGGAATATCAGTTTGGAGTACTGGGTTAGAAGGAAACATAATGGGGATAAAACCAGAAATCTCAAGAACACAAACTTCACTATTGGCGTCCAAGTTTGGGTAGGAAAATATGACTGGGAAGGAAAGAAAAATACATGGAACAAACGCTTTATTTGAAACAATGACTAAGACTTTAGTTTTTCTGATTAATAGATAAGTTACCAAATAGCATAAGCATTGTTTCAGAATACAAGATAATTAGTGACCTCTCTGAAAAGAGGAGCTAGAATTAACAAGATTACCAGAATTCTAGAGCTTCTTGCCTAAATTTAGTCAGTGAGCCCTTTCTAACTTATGAAGCTGTCTCTCTTAGAAGCATGCAACAGCATACACATCAAGTTGTGAAAGAAAAGGAGGTGAGCTACACAGTGCTACCACTAGCTATGCTTCACTCCCCAAAGTGGGGAAGTCAAGTTTTACTTTCTGCATCAGATATTTAAAAGCTCCAAATGATCAAGTGCCTAGGTCATTATATTTGGGATATAGATACCGCATTTCATTCAAAATCAAAGTGTCTCACTTTCTCCTGCTGGGACCAATCAATGGCATTTTTACTCCCATAACATACTCTTACAGATGTAGCCAGAATGTGATGGCATCCAAAAAAAGTATGTAGAAACAAGGCACAACGGTAATCAGGAATCCCTCCAAATACCAGCAGTACATTAACAGTGGGCGTGTGTTATAGGCTATGGCACACAAGGTTGCAGGTTATGTGCAGTTCTTGGAGAGCCACTGATAATTATACCTCACCCAAAATTACAGGTGAAGGCAAGTGATAGTATAATGATAGCCAAGATTCTCCTCTAATTTACATGAAAACAAACTATCTACAACTCCTATACTTTAATTGATATTCATAACACTAGGACATCACAACTACAAGGTTGAGAACTGTTGCTGCAGATTAAAAAATTAAAATTATATGCATATTATAAAAATGCTTTTTAGTTACTTGTTTAAACAAGAACCCATGAAAAACAAAACCAAGAAGGAAGAGTAGTAAAAGATTAAGAATACTGAATTATATATTTCACTTTGGCCTCTTTATATACTGGGACCTTTTCTCAATTTTCTTGATGTTCCACTTATCTTGCAGCTGAATGAATTGCTTCGAGGATTCTGAGTTCATAGAATTGTTTTTATAGCTGTGATCAAGACAATGACCTTTTTATATTTCATCCATCTCAACAAATCAGCTCTGCTTCCATCAACAGTCTAGTTTAGCATAAAACATACTCTATATTGATTCCTAAGTACATAAAGGGAAAACAAATTAAATTTGTCTTATTTGCTTCCATTTTAAAATTTACTGTAATAAATCATTCCACTTGACATGACTATAAAAAAGTCTGATTGGAAAGTAAAATCCCACCTTAAATTCTTACTACATCAAAGTAGTAATAAGTATGAAGATAAATAATAGAAAAATCTGCTTGCTTTCCAGTATATTTCAAATTTTACTTTCTGCCTCAGATATTTAAAAGCTCTAAATGATCAAGTGCCTAGGTCATTATATTTGGGATGTAGGTACTGCATTTCATTCAGAAAGCAAACACCCTACCAAGAAAGAGAGAATTTCTCAATGCTGCAGTTGAATACACTATTTGAATTAACTCACAGCAAACACCACCAATGTTTTGAAGAAATAGTTTCAGATTTGCTGGCAGTGTATTTCTGGGTTTGTATGGAGCACTGGTTGTCAAGCCAATAATATAAAACAGTACTCGGAACTATACTTAAATATTCCTTCAGTGCCTCCATAAGTTAGACTGGTTTTTCATACTGCATAGTACAATGACAGCTACTGCTTTAACAGGGAATGAGCATGACATATAGAGAATGTGTGGATATTTAGTATTCACCCCTTAAGATACAAATATAAACCGGGCTCAGTGGCTCAGCCTGTAATCATGTGCCTTTGGGAGGCTGAGGTGAGTGGATTGCCTGAGCCTGCGGGTTCGAGACCTGCCTGGGCAACTTGGCGAGACCTCATCTCTACAATAAATCAAAATGAGCCTGGACATGGTAGTGCGCGCCTGTAGTTCCAGCCACTTGGAAGGCTGAGGCAGAAGGATCGCCGGAGTCCAGCAGGTCGAGGCTGCGGTGGCCGGGAGCAGCCACTGCACTCCAGTCTGGGCAACAGAGTGAGACTCCAACTCAAAAAAAAAAAAAAAAAAAGATACAAATATATATGTATTTGAGGTGATTGCTGAGATCCTTTATAGAGACAGGGTTATCAGAATGCTTCAAAGTCTCATCCAATCCTGGCAATTTTAAACATTGTTCTTTTGGAAGTAAAACTTGCAATAGTAAAAAAAAAAAAAAAAGTAGTAAGAATCAGTATTTAAAAGTGTTTTGGGCCGTCATGCACACTCGTGAGCATTTGTGGCCAGCACTTTAGAAAGCCAAGGCAAGAGGATTGCTTGAGCCCGGGACTCCAAGACTAGTACAGGCAACATAGCAAGACCCTGTCTCTACAAAAAAAATAAGCTAAGCTAGGCCTGGTAGTGTGTGCCTGCAGTCCCAGTTACTCAGGAGCTACTCAACAACAACAACAACAAAAAGCTACTCAAAAAAAGTTTCGGACTATATACTATTGTTTTCCCACCCTACCCCTCAATGAAAATAATCCTTTTCTCTTCCTTTCATATTTGTTAGATGGCAGTTAGTTTTTCCCTTTAACATTTAATGTTCAATCAGAGGTCTCTATATCCCTTTATTAGAGTTATGTTTTCTTTTAAATAATTTTCTGATCAGTTCAAATTCTTAATACTTCATGAGAAAATTTTTGAATAATATCTTTAAATTCTTTTCTACCCTTCTGATGTAAATAACAGTCATTATTTTTTTAAAAATTCACTGAAATTGGCCTTTAATAAATAAAGAAATAAGATCCAAAGTGGTGAGCCCTAGCCAGTCACTGACAGAGAGTCAGGTTCCAAACTCCCTGACTGGTTACATTTTATCCTGCATACTACTTCAGACTCTGACCTGGTGTAGAGTTTGCAGAAGCTTCAAGTTCACCTATGAAGCTAGACTTTAGAACCTGAAGCCAGTTTTTGTTCACAGAAATGTTTCTTTGCTAGTGCCTTGATTTGCATATCAGTGGATTTCAGTATACCAGGAGGTTCCCCAGTCCATGTTCCATTTTACCAAGAAACAATAGAACAGAGATATGAGGCATGGGAGAATAAAGTAACTATGAGAGGAGTTACCTGAAGAAGAAAACACAAGATAAGAGACACAATGAAAACACTACTAAGAAATAAGCAAATAGAGAAAGACATTTGGAAACTATGACCCAATATCTAGAAACAATTTATGTTGAAAACAAAGATAATATTTCACTAAATTAATTTTTTTTTTGTAAATACCTGTTAAATGTCCACTCATCGTTTTGTCATGACTATTGAATAATTGCCTGTATTTCAGTCTGGATGACTGAGGAACAGCCCATTCTGCCACTGGAGGGACACTGGGGAAAATAAAAAGGAGAGAGAGAAGATTATTTGTAAAAAATAGCCTACTGAAGTTCTTTAAAAACAGTAAACTAAGAACTTATCTAGATAATAATAACTTTAACATTTTACTCATTTTCTAATCACTATGTGTGAATTTTCTGCTATGAGTATTTCTCATTTTTTAAGGTTAGAAATATTTCTCTCAAAACAGGTAAGTTCATTATTATTCCAGAATCAAGGGCAAACACAACAGATCAAGCAGCTGATTCAAGTTGTATATACAATGTCATAATTTAAAGGTTCTATAAAATAAAGGAAAAATCTCCTCGGAACTGAGGCAATAAAATAATGCTTTTCCAGACTTTTCCAACTCTTAGGACACTTCTCTTTAGGTTAAAAAGTAATGCTGACAGCAAACAAATAACTGCCTTTAAAGGTATTAATTCTCCAAAAATGTTTAGCTTACTTCACATCAAAATATTGGACCCATTTCTTAATGAAGTGAAATTATTTCATTATGGGAAGTTTAAATTCCCACCAAATGGAGAGTTTTCCAGAGAGAGAAGAGAACATGCCCAGGTCATGACAAATCAGTGGAGTGGTAACAGACAGAACTCTGCTTTCTTAACTATAATCCAGTACCAACCTACCCTTGTCAACTTGCCACAAGCCTGACCTGACCTGAGGACACACCTGCCAGTAATCAGTCTAGACATGCTTAGTGATCAGGTCCTTAGGTGCCACCGTCTATACAAGTATCACACTGGTACTAATGGCTTGTTAAGAGTCTGATGTCTAAACTGAGTAACTTAAACACCGCAGCTAAGCTAACAGTAAAAATGGCATTCCCCTTGTAGGAAAGATTACAACAAACATCTCACTGCAATTTTGTTGCATCTCAACAAAAACATCAATTTCCAACATGTAAAAGTTAAATTTTAATCACATATTGAACCTCTTAATCATATTCATATGTGTTATCTATGCACCGATACTTATTACATACAGTACGTCATGCATAGGAAACAGCCCAAAACACTTGAAAATATCTATATGACTTCACCTTTTTCTATTTTTATAAACCTCTTAATAAAAACACTTACCATGATCTATTCTGCTGTGTGTACTTCTGCAACAGCTCTCTCATTTTAAACTAATATTTTGCTGATTGCAACTCCTGCCTATTTGTCAAGAAGCTAACTATCTTGCTCCTGCACGCCAAGAATGTTGGGTATGACACACAGAAGGTGTCCTAGATTACACTTATCAAGTCAGAGTCTTCTGCCAAATTCCTGAGAATTTAAATAGACTAAAAACTCATTCATATGTAACTCAAAAGTTAAATACTACACTTTAAAAAATTGGCTGGAAATTTAAATTATTGAAAAGGTGACACTAACATAAAAAATTCAGGTTTTTTTTAACAGCATTATTGTTTGTTAATACTGATTGTTTATTCATTGTGATGTCACAAATCAATTTTAAGGAAGATTTCAAAATCCCTTCTGCAAAGTCAGAGTAAATTCAAAACTTCGCATGGTGTAATGAAAGGGGAAAAAATGGGAACTTCATGTGGGATGATATAAGTTTAAATCTCACCTCTACCGTTTACTAAGCTATAATCTATGGGTGAGGAATTGAACTTCTCTGGGTTTGCTTCTTCATTCACAGTCTTGAGAGAATATCCACTGCATAGGTGGTTGAGGCGTTGAATGAGATAAATGAAGTAACTGGCAAAGCAGATACTCAAGAAATCTTCAAGCATCTTAAGAGTAAAACCTTGGTCGGGCATGGTGACTCATGCCTATAATCCAGCACTTTAGGAGGCTGAGGTGACAGGGTTGCCTGAGCCTATGGGTTCGAGACCAGCCCGGGTAACTTGGTAAGACCTCATCTCTACAATAAATCAAAAAATTAGCTGGGCATGGTGGCACATGCCTCTAGTTCCAGCTACTTGGAAGGCTGAGGTGGAAGGCTCACCTGAGCCCAGTAGGTCAAGGCTGCGGTGGCCACGAGTATGCCACTGCACTCTAGCTTGGGCAACAGAGTGAGACTCTAACTCAAAAAAAAAAAAAAAGAGAGTAAAATCTTAATTATATGGAACACAAATACCTATATAACATAATTAAATTAAGGTTTTTAAAGAAAACTTGCATAGTAAAGAACACAAGCCTTAAAATCAAGAATAACTCCATTCTACTCTTAGCTGTCATTTATGAGTTATGTTCTCTTGGGCAAGTTACATAATGTGTCTGGGCTTGTCTCTCATTTATTACAGAGAAAAAAATAGAGTTAACTCATGGGAAAGAATGAGTTAATGTGTATAAAACTTTTGACACAGTGCTTTCCAGTTTATGGATTTTCTTCAAATCATTTTTTAAAAGATAATAAATGTATTACTGAATTGTATTCAACATGCTCTTCTTTTGAAAGTGGAAAAATAACTTGATTCACTTAAGGATTCCTAATGAGGACTGATGCAAGAAAAGACAGAAACATCTCTATTGACATCCTCCTTTATTCTAAAAGTTTTGAGATAGCTTATGAAGAAATTTAATTTTTCTTCTTAGTGTAGCAAGAGCAAATATTAGGGGTAAAAGAAAATTAAAAAGCCGGGCTCAGTGGCTCAGTCTGTAATCCCAGCACTTTGGGAAGCTGAGGTGAGTGGATTGCCTGAGCCCGCGGGTTCGAGATCCACCTGGGCAACTTGGCGAGACCTCATCTCTACAATAAATTAAAAATTAGCTGGGCGTGGTAGCGCGCGCCTGTAGTTCCAGCTACTTGGAAGGCTGAGGCGGAAGGATCGCCGGAACCCAGCAGGTCAAGGTTGCGGTGGCCGGAAGCGGTCACTGCACTCCAGTCTGGGCAACAGAGTGAGACTCCAACTCAAAAAAAAATAAAATAAAATAAAAATATGGAAGATAACATGAAACAAAGGTTGGCCAAAATATAAACAATAAGGTCATGTAAGCTTTCCCAAAATCAAGCCACATATTTAATTAACGTGAACTGTCCAGTAATCTGAATATTTTACAAAATTATCTTCAGTAGGTTTTTTTCTAATAATCCACATATACTTCACGAGATTACCTAAAAAAGGACTAAAACTAAGGCCAATTGTGGGTCTACTCCTCATATAAAAAATTTTATATATAAACTTTAAAATAATTAACACTAAATAGTTCATTTTCTTTTTCCCCTCCTACACAGAATTCTAGTTTACTATTTTTAAACTTTTTTTTTTTTTTGAATTGGAGTCTCACTCTGTCACCCAGGCAGGAGTGTAGTGATAGGATCACAGCTACTCCAGCATCAATCTGCTGGTCTCCAGTGATCCTTCCACATCAGCTTTCCAAGCAGCTGGAACTACAGGCGCGTGCTACCATGCCCAGCTAATTTTTTATTTACTGTAGAGACGAGGTCTCGCCAAGTTGCCCAGGCTGGTCTCAAACCCATGGACTCAGGCAATCCACTCATCTTGGTCTCCCAAAACGCTGGGATTACAGGCTGAGCCACCGAGCCCAGCCTATTTTTAAACATTTTATTACTACCTATTTGTTATCCTCTAAAAAAATCAATATACAAAGCCTTTAAGGAAATGTCGTGCCTTTGATTTCTGTCATCTTTACAACAAATTGATGATAAGGCCTAGTGACATTATCCAGAATTAGAAAATTATTGTTAGCACTCTATAAAAATCTACCAAAAAAGATAACAAAGGATCTAGATAATTCATGTTAGAACTTATGAGTTAATCAGATAATGGCTTTAACCAAATCTCCTATCTGAAAACAAGCAAACTTACCTGGCCACATCAAATGACTGTGCCTTCTGTAATTTAGTGTTTAGTTGTGACCCTGGGCCAGATCTACTAAAGGAAGAACTCTTTGGCAAAGTGGCTGCTGAAAAGTAAATAAATGTTGGAAATTTCAATTCTATGAAGATAAGAAACATTCCTCTATTTGTAAAAATTATAATGCATGATTATCAAATGAGACAGAAATAATTTCTTTCTTATCAGCCTGGACTCAAAAGGGGGTATTCCTTCCTAACTCTGTCTGCCTGCTAAAAACATTTCTAGATTTACATTTACTGAAAATTGCCTAAGTAGTAATGCTGAAATTCATAAAATTTTACTTTTCATTGAATATTTAGTATCACACATTATAGGACCTGTTAAAGTTAAAGATATAAAATGGTAACAGGTTAAAGATATAAAATGGAATTTTCTTAGCTTCACTGAAGGAGCTGAAGTATTAGTTTCAGATGCAAGAGCCAAGAAATCACAGACTGCAGTCTTGGTCAGATAACATGTGACACTAGGGAGGGTCAGCTTTTGTGTCTGAGTCTCATTTGGGCTGGTTAGTTGTATGTCAGAAAAAAACACTCCGAGCCTTGGCTACATTCCCTCATGCTTGCCTGCGGTCTTGAAACATTTGCCACTAGCCACAAAAGAAAGCAAGACTCAGAGTGCATGGATTTGCTGATATGCCTGGAAAAACAACTGTGCACACTTTCTCAGCTGCCATCACTTCTGCAGTCATGGTCATATACACAATGTGACAAGAAATGTGACCACATGTGACAACAAAATCTAAAGGAAAGGATGTATATTTAGATTCTCTGGCTATAACTTAGAGATATATCCTGACATATACTGTATAATAAATTCAGGAGGTCACAGGTACAGAAATGTTCCAAATATAATGCTAAAACTTGTTGTCATCGTACTGAATTTACTCAGACATATTCAAAGTACTTCAAAAAAATACTTTCCATATTGAGATAAATTCATTAAAATTGCTAGATCAAAGCTATCTACATGCTTTCTCTCTCTCTCTCTCTCTCTCTCTCTCTCTCTCTCTCTCTCTCTCTCTCTCTCTCCCTCTTTCTCTCTCTCTCTCTCTCTCTCTTTCTCTTTGAGTCAGAGTCTCACTTTGTCGCCCAGGTACAGCTACCACATCCAGGACCTGCTGGACTCAGGCGATCCTTTCATCTCAGTCTTCCAAGTAGCTGGAACCACAACCAACTAATTTTTAAAAAATTTATTGTAGAGACAAGGTCTTGCCAAGTTGCCCAGGCTGGTCTTGAACCCCTGGGCTCAGGCAATCCTCTTGCCTCAGTCTCCCAAAGTGTTGGGATTACAGGCCTGAGCCACCATACCTGGCATCTTTCTTTTAATTATAGGAAAAAATGGGCAGGTGCAGTGGCTCACACCTGTAATCCTAGCACTTAGGGAGGCCAAGGAATCAGGAGTTTCAGAGCAGCCTAGGCAACATACAAAAAAATCAAAACATTAGCCGGGCTCAGTGGCTCAACCTGTAATCCCGTGCCTTTGGGAGGCTGAGGTGAGTGGATTGCCTGAGCCCATGGGTTCGAGACCTGGGCAGCGAGACCTCATCTCTACAATAAATCAAAAATCAGCCAGGCGTGGTAGCGCATGCCTGTAATTCCGGCTACTTGGAAGGCTAAGGCAGAAGGATCGCCGGAGCCCAGCAGGTGGAGGCTGCTGTGGCTGGGAGCGGCCACTGCACTCCAGTCTGGGAGACAGAATGAGACTCCAACTCAAAAAAAAAAAAAAAAAAATCAAAACATTAGCTGGCCGTGGTGACATGTGCCTATCGTATCAGCTACTTGGGAGGATGAGGTGGAAGGATTGCCTGAGTCCAGGAGGTTGAGGTGAGGCTGTACTCCAGTCTGGACTATAGCATAAGACCTTGCGTCAAAAAAATAAAATAATAAAAGAAAAAAGACTTTGAATAAAGTATCAAAATGAAATTAATAAAACCAGGCACTTTTAAATCCTTTCCTTCAATTAAGTAAGCATGTAATACTATGAAATAGTATAAAATGTTCTCCCTCCCATAATTCTATTCCCAGGGGACTGGCCTGCTTACTAGCAATTCATAGCAGTTAAAGAAAAGTTACTGATACATGAAAACACAAAATGTTCAAATACTGTTCAATTTCAATTGCTCTTCCCAGTCCTTGAAAGGAAATTACACTCTTGGTTTTCACTGTTGATTCACCTTTGTCCACAGTGGTACCCAGAGATCTTTAAGTTCATTCCCTTTCCCTTTCTCTACCCCAGCATATCCCACTTAATTGTTAAGAAAAAAATGAAGGGGCAACCCCTTCAGATCCCCTCCCACTGTGGGAGCTTTTCTATCCTCTCAATAAATCCTGCTTTCCAAAGAAAAAAAAGAGAGAGAGAGAGAAATTAAGTGGAAAAAAAAAAGATTTTTTCCTCTGGAATAAATGTCATTTAAACATAATCAGAAAGACAAAGATTTAACAATAATGAATAGCAAAATACAAGTTGTAAAAATTGAGCCTCTGGTTTCACAAGGTCACTTACCAGGATGAGCAAACGCAGGCAGAGGTTGTATAACAGGGGGAGCCCCGTTAGCCAGGGGAGGCACTGCTGCTGTAGGAACAGAAGATACTAGGGGTGGTGACATTCCAACAACTGGAATGGATCCCATTGGCACTGGAGCAACAGCTGTGAGTGGAGACATGCTGGCAATACCTCCCATACCTATGAAGAAAAGAATCCCAACAAATTTCACATCCAATCACATTTCAACATTCAACAATAATTAACACAATACTGCTTGAAGAAAAAAACAAAAACACATTTCAGCTGTAGTATATTTTCATTTAAAATATCATTTCAGATCAATCATTTTGAAGAGTATAAAAAATATCAAGGATCACATCAAAAGAACTCAAGATCCAACGTGAAGACAGTTCAGTCAAGATGAGAATCAGTAAGATAAATAACTGCAGTGGACTTAAAGGCATCAAATGTAGTTAAATCTGTAAGTTCAAAATAATATTTAAGAACAAATAAACTCCTAACTGGTCACCACTGGAGGATCCTACATAATCAACTACTTACGAAAACTAGTAAATAAAGTAGGGGGGGAAATCAAACATTCAATCTGCCTTTCCCATACATACTCTACCTCAAAGTAAGCAGATATTTGATGTGGGGGGAGTATCAATAAAAGTATCCTAATCAATAAATAAAAAAGAAATAATACAACAAAAATAAATGTTTCATTTCTTTTTTATTTCTCTATTCAGACTTTAAAATCTTCTTTTGGGTTAAGTAAATATATTTTAGGGTTTAAATCAATCTGTTGTTTTTGTTTTACTCTTTTAATACTTCTAATACTACTCCTAATATTGGCAGAATATAAAAACTGTACAAAATTATAGCACAATTCCTTTCTACTCCTCTGTGCTACTGTTATTACATACATTGTATATATATATCGGGGTGCCAAAAAAATGTATACACATTTTAAGCAATGTTGTCTATATGTTACTCTTAGTTCGTCATAATCAGAAGTGTCTAGACACTGGTGATAATCACTTTGTACACCTCTTGTAATTGCAGAAGTCAAACGTAACTTGTAGTCATCTTTTGTCATTGATATTATATTGAGATATTATATTGAGTTATAACATTAATAAAGTTTATCCTTTCTTAAAATGTGTACACATTTTTGGCACCCTCTGTATGTTATGAATCTACTAATACAGGGTTAGAATTATTACTTTATACACTCTTATCTTTTAAAGAGAGAAAAGAAGAAAAAATAGATTTATAAGGTCTTTTAAATTAACTTACATATTTATCATTTTTGATGCTCTTAATTTCTTTCAATATATCTAAGTTATCATCTCGTTTCATTTCCTTTCATCCTGAAAGTCTTCCTATCATATTTTGCTTAAGGTAGGTCTGTTAACCATAAATTCTCTCAGTCTTTATTTGATTTTATCTTTGTGCTTGTCTTTTACAGTTTAACTATGATGTGTCTGGATGTGCTCTTTGTATTTACCCTACTTGACGTTTGTCAGCATTTTGAATGTGAAGATTACTGCTCTTCACCAAATTTGGGAAATGTTTGGCTTTTATTTCTTCAATTATTCTTTCTGTATCTTTCTCTCATTATCCTCCTTCTAAGACTTCCGTGATATGTAAATTGGTATATTTCATCTTTTCCTACAGTCTCTGAAGCTTGTTAATTTTCTTCAATATTTTTATGCTCTGTGGGTTGAATAATTTCTATTGGTTCATCTTCAAATTCATTGATTCTGTCTTCTGTTATCTTGAATCTGCTGTGAAGAACCACTGGCAAATTTTTCATCTTAATTATTGTGCTTTTCAGCTCTAGAATTTCCATTTTGTTTTTTCTTGAGAATCTCTACTTGTTGATTCATTGTCATACTTTGTTTGAGTTATTTAGTTCCTTAAATTGCTGCTTTGAAGCCTTTGTCTGCTAAATAAACCCAGTAGTTGGATCAGAGATAGTTTCTACTGACTGCTTCTTGTCTGTGAAGCATATAATGTCCTGGGGTTTTTTTGTGGTTTTTTTTGTCTTATAATTTATAGTAGAAAATGGACATTTTAGATAATGTATTATAGCTACTCTGGCTCTCATTTTGCCCCACAGGCTGTTGCTTCTATTTTTATTTAGTAACTTGTATAAGCTAAATTTGAAAAATCTATCTTCCGCATGTTGTATGGACCCTGGTGGCTCTGCTCAGCTGGGTTTCCTAAAATTCTTGTATGTATGTATTTATTTAAGAGACAGTTTCTTTCTGTCAACCAGGCTGGAGTGCAGTAGTGCAATCAAAGCCCACTACAGTCTCAAACACCTAGGCTCAAGTGATCCTCCTGTCTCAGCCTCCTGAGTAGCTGGAACTACAGGTACACACCACCACATCTAGCTAATTTTTCTTTTTTTTAAATTTTGGTAGAGATAGGGTCTCACTATGTTTCCCAAGCTCGTCTTGAACTTCTGGCCTTAAGTGATTCTCTCACCTTGGCCTCCCAAAGTGCTGGGGATAATCCACACTCAGCCTCTTTTTATTTTTAAGACTGACATCTTAGGGGTTTGTCCTTGTATCTGCAATAGCACAGTAGTCAGCCAATGACTGGAAATAAGTTGTATTCAAACACCTCAAGTCAGTAAGGCTTCCTTTCTTTGCCAATCAATATGTCAGCACAAAAATGCATTTAAAGTTCAGGCCATTTTAAAGTCTGCCCAGCCTTTACATTTTGCAGGGTCCTTTTGCGTATCCTCTATAAATGCATGTAGCTTGAAAGTTGGTCAGGAGTTTGTAGCTTGCTTGGGCCCATCCTGGTCTCAGCTGTGCATGGGTACAGCCTCAGCCAAAAATATACTTGCCCTGGTCATGACTACAACTTCAGGCTTACAGAGCTATTGGTCCTACCTGCTCATCTGCTGGGAAGATGGTCACTTCCACTGACAAAGCTACTAGGCATAGGCATCACTGCCACTCCTAAAGCAAGTAGTCTCCTTCAGTGACAATAACAAGGTTGCTAGTATTCACAAGCTGCCCCTCCATGTTAACCAAGCTGAAAGGTTGGGGAATAGGAGCATGCCCAGGAAAGAATGCCACAGACTTCTACTGTTCCCACTCCTCATGCCTGGAGCTCAGCAAGGCTTTTCAAGCACAAATGATTCTCAGATGTTATACAAGGGAGTACCCAAAAAAGCTGGAATTTATTTATAAAAAATTATGCGTTTATTTCTACACGTTTAACCTTTAGTCACCATTAAAGTATTTGCTGTTTGATGCGACACACTTATCGAGATGCCATTTCCACTGCTCAAAACGGTTTTTGAACTCATCAATTTTGGTGGCTTTGTCTGCCATTTGTTTTTCACCTCTTTCACATTGGCAAAAACCTTTCCCTTTGAGGCCTTTTTTCATCCAGGGAAACAAAAAACAGTCGTTTGGGGCGAGATCAGGTGAATAAGGAGGGTGGGGCAGAGGGATCATGCTGTTTTTGGTCAAAAACTGGTCAGTGCAGTGTGGACAGGAACATTGTCATGGTGGAAGAACCAGTCACATGCCACAACTCAGGATGTTTCTTCCACAACCCTCCCTATTCACTTGATCTTGCACTAAGCAACATTTTTTTTTTGTTTCCCCAGATTTAAAAAGTCCTCAAAGGGAAATATTTTGCCAGTGTGGAAGAGGTGAAACAACAACAAAAATGGCAGAAGCACTAAAAGGCATCAACATTGATGAGTTCAAAAACTGTTTTGGGCAGTGGAAAAAGTATCTCAATAGGTATATTGTAGCAAACGAAGAGTACTTTGAAGGTAACTAAAGTTTAAACATGTAAGAATAAATATATAATTTTTTATAAATAAATTCCATCTTTTAGAAGGAATCAACCTTTGGTTGGTTTCCAAAGCACTGAAATGATTATCTCGTCTATTTTGTCCAGTCTTATATCTGCCCCTGGGGGAAGAACTTGCTGTCCTCATTCAGGCATGGTCAAAAATCCCATCGCTGAAATGGCTTTTAGGTTACTTTTAATCTATAGGCCCCTCTCCATGTCTTTCTAGTCCTTATAATGTCCCTGCTGAAAGACCCAAGCCATGTATGTGACCCGTAGAGTTTCCCAGTATGGATTTTGCTGATTGCATCCTCTTGGTACAGTTCAACATTATACTCTGTCATCTGTATTTCCTGCAAATAGACAGCTAAATCCAAACACTGGATCAGACTCAGGTTGAATTTGTCTAGCAAGGCTATAGGAAACACATGACATGTAGTTATTTTTCGTTTTGTGATCTTGGTAGTCACTGATGATTAATGCCTATATTCATCTATGGGGAGTTGAAAAATAGATGTCCTAATCCTACCATCTCTTTGTTACTTATTAACTTGAATACTTTTATAAAGAGATCCTTCTAATGAGGATCTATTAGTTGGCTATTCAGTTATACAGCTCATAAAGGAAAGGCATGACAAATGTTTAATTTGTTTCCTTCTATGTTTTCAAGATAATGAATTGGTTTTCTATGATCCTCGTGAGGTGAATTATTCTCTTTTCATACCTATCATTACTGAGTCATAAGTTTAAAAATATTAAGTTTTAATCCATGGTACTTTTTATCATTCTTGAAGCTCAAATTGTCCTCTCTTTCACCAATGTAAGCCTCTTCAGGTTGGCTTCTGAGAACTTCTGATATCACCCTACTATTCTTTGATAGCTTCCTTGCTGAACCATATTACAAGATGAGTCTTTCCAAGCTCACCACATATATTTCACACTCTAAACCTGGATTCAGCCATTTCTCCAATAAAGTCTCGTTTCTTTTAGTACTAAATGGTATTTCAAGTTCACAGTCTAGGCTCTAGGGATGCTCACTGTTGCTGGGGTAGATCACAGTTTCTTGTCTCTTCAGTGCACAGAGCCAGGAGACAAATAGATGGACAAATGAATAGACTGGAAGAGGACAGAATCCTCCTGAGTTCATATTAATACTTTCAATTTAGAAATTCAAAGCCAAAACTATAGAGCTTTTACTTAACATTTGACACTCTCTATTACATTTGTATCTTCTTTCTTCCATATCAAGAATAGATTTTCAAAGATACAGGGATTGACAGAATTAGACTATTTCATAATTACTCATTTGTTTTCATCACATAACACAGACACAACCGTTTCAGAATAACAATACTAATACATTTCTGAAAGCACGAAATCACTTTGCTTTGCAAGCATTCCTGCCTCCCTTATTGTACTTTTATTATACGTTGTCAGCCTTATTGTACGTTGTCTTAGCCTTCATTTAGCCTTAGTTCTCCAGATAACTATATATTTAATGCTCACCACCATTCTTATGCTGCTGTATCCCTACCTACTTTGGTTGTCAGAAGCTCATTTTCTAATAGATTATTTAATAAAGGTTCATGTTAATATTCCCTAAGTCCTTGCAAATTGATAACAGTTTATGTTCTTTCTACTTGAAAGTCAGTTTTTTCTGGACACAAAATCTTTGGCTCATTCTTTCTCTAAGAATTCTAAATATGTTACTCCATTTTCTTCTGGCATAAAGCACTTCTGTTGAAAAGTCTGGAGATAATCTAATTTTTCCCCTCATAAGTCATGTGCTTTCTTTTTCTACATGGTCAAATACATTTTTCTTGAACTAGAATATATCCTGGTGTTGGTCTTTCTAGATGGATATTCTCAGGGACATGATACTCTGTTTTAAATATAGTTTTACATTTTTTATTTCAAGAAAGTTGTCTTGAATTTCATTTTTACCATTTGTTCTAGTCCCCTGCTTTCTTCCTTAGGGATTCCTACTGACCATATATTTATTCAATCTTTGTCTTAAATATCTGTTACTGTTTCTTAAATCTTTTTTATATCTCCTTTAATATTTCCTTTTAATTTAAAAAATTTCCTATTTTTATTGCTATTTATCTTCAGATAATATCTCTTGTGTTGCTCCTAGTTTAGTGTTCATTTCTAAAACTGAATTTTTAAAAGATTTCTCATTCTTTTCTGAGTTCTGTCACATTATTTCTGAGATTTAAAAACACGGATTCATGTTCATCTTTCAAGTCTTGTATTATTTTTTTAGTTTCTTTTAGCTTGTTTTAAAGTAGTGGGTTACTGAAGTGTTTTCAATGTCCATAGGGATGTTATTTGGCTCCTCATTTTCTTTTTTCTAATAGTAACTTTATGTTATTTGACCTTGCTTGATACTTTCTGCTGTGGATTTGACCTTGCTTGATACTTTCCGCTGCTTATTTTTATGTGTGCTCTGCTTCCTGGTATTTCCAGTCTCTGTCTTCTTCCCCCTCTTCTGCCTGGACTTTCTCTTTCCTTTGTCTGTGTGTCCCTGTACTGCTCAATTTTGATTCCACTCCAAGTCATTCCTCCTCAAGATGGAGCCCTGTCCCAAAAGGAAGGTTTGTTGGGCCAGTTTTTAGTTCACAGGGGGTGGTCTGCTCCAGATCTTTCAGGTCTAATCCTAGGTCCTTTGTACTCACCCAGTTCTGCAGAGTGGACAGCCGCTCCCAGTTCAATTGTTGCTCTCAGGCTGGTTGGCTGAACTTTCTTGGGAATATCTGTTAGTTATTTTTTGGGTTCTCCTGTTCTTGAGTGCACCAGATACCCTATCTCTTCCCTCTTCCTCCTGCACTGTTACAGATTTACACCCTTCTATTTGTATTTCTTTTTACTAAGAGCATGTATTACTTTTATAAGATTTTTTAAAGTAATGTTTTTAATCACAGTTGGTTGTCCTTAGATAATAATTTTCATTTTCTCTTCAAGTCTTTTGCATTGTTGATTTACAACTGGCATCAATTACTTATACAATTAAGACTGGGCTCGGTGGTTCAGCCTGTAATCCCAGTGCTTTGGGAGGCCGAGGTGAGTGAACTGCCTGAAACCGTGGGTTCGAGACCCACCTGGGGAACTTGGCAAGAGCTCATCTCTACAATAAATCAAAAATTAGCCGGGCATGGTAGCGCGCGCCTGTAGTTCCAGCTCCT
Source organism: Cephalopachus bancanus (assembly GCA_027257055.1). Lineage (NCBI taxonomy): Eukaryota > Metazoa > Chordata > Mammalia > Primates > Tarsiidae > Cephalopachus > Cephalopachus bancanus. The sequence continues at coordinate 249,232 of JAPVLO010000260.1, read as the reverse complement.
TGGAAGACTGAGGCAGAAGGATCGCCGGAGCCCAGCAGGTCGAGGTTGCAGTGGCCAGCAGCGGCCACTGCACTCCAGTCTGGGTGACAGAGTGAGACTCCAACTCAAAAAAAAAAAAATTATACAATTAAAAAAAAACAGACTATTTTCATTTTGAAAAATAATAAATGTTTCTAGATACTGAAAATCCAACAAAGAAAAGAAAAAAAAATTCTAACCTGGGGTTTACTGGGTAAAAGTTTATTAATTAGTCATCTAAATGACTGCTTTATAGTTCATATACATACTATCAAGCACATTACCACACATCTTATTTGGATCAGATTAACTGTAAATATCAATACTATCTATATATCAGATGACTTTGTTGTCAGTTTTAGAATCCCCAAATCTTCTAAGTAGAGATTATCTGATGATTGTATTATATTACAAATCATGGTTTTTGCTTCTAAGAATGGCAATCTACTCAAGCAACAACCAAAACCAAACAAAAACAAACTAAAAAAAGGCTTGACAACAGGATATTGTGCAAGCCAGTTAACCTTTAAAGCACTTACCCTATCTGTACTGCAGACCCCCCAATCTCAAAAGGAGATTTACCTCAAGAAGATACTGAGAAAATAAATAGACTTTAAAATACCTCAAGTTAATTGGCAAAAAGACTAGACAAGTTAGAGCTTTTAGGAATTGCCATACTGCTTTACACAGAGGTTGCACTAGTTTACTCTCTCACCAACAGTGTAGCAGCGTTCCCTTTTCACCACATCCTCTCCAGCATCTGTTATTTTTTTGAGTTATTGATAATTGCCATTCTGATTGGAGTTAGGTGGTATCTCAGTGTGCTTTTAATTTGCATCTCCTTGATGATTAGTGAGGTTGAACATTTCTTCATGTGTCTGTTGGTCACTAGGATGTCTTCTTTTGAGAAGTGTCTGTTCATATCTTTTGCCCACTTTATAATGGGGTTGTTTGTTTTCTTCTTTTCAGCACATTTGAGTTCCTTGTAGATCCAAGATGTTAGGCCTTTGTCAGACATGGAGTTGGCAAATACTGTTTCCAGTCTGTGGGCTGTCTCCCTGCTCTCTTGATGGTTTCTTTGGCTTTACAGAAGCTTGTCAGTTTAATGAGGTCCCACTTGTCTATCTTATCTCTTATGACCCATGTGTTTCGGGTTTTGTTCAGGAATTGGACGCCAGTTCCAATTTCGATAAGGGTGTGTGTCCTGCATTTTCTAAGGTTCTTATGGCTTGAGGTTTTACATTTAGATCTCTGATTCATTTGGAGTTAATTCTGTGTATGGGGATAGATAGGGATCTTGTTTGAATCTTCTGCATGTGGTCAGCCAGTTTTCCCAGCACCATTTACTGAATAGGTTCTCCTCTCCCCACAAAGATCTGAGTATCACATGTTCTCACTCATATAGTGGACCTTGAACATCTATCATAATACTATAAGAAAAGGATTGACAGAGGTGGGAAACTATGGGGGTGTAGGGAGAGGAAGGGAAGTGGGATTAACGGTAGTCAATATCTGTCTGGGGACTGGGAGACACCCCTTATCAATAAGGGTGCCTGAACAATACATATTTGTATATCTAACCCTTAACTGTACCCCACAATTTTAAAATAAAAAATGTTTATTAAAAAAAAAGACTAGACAAAACCAACGAACAATCTTTAAAGATACTATTTAATCACATGACTGGTGAAAGCATTTTTTTTTTTGAATCAGGGTCTCTGTCACTAAAGCGCAGTGGCATGATCATGGCTCATTGTGGCTTTGAATTCCTGGGTTCAAGTGTTCCTCCTGCCTCAGCTACCCATGTAGCTAGGACTACAAGCACACACCACCATACTCAGCTATTTTTAAAATTTTTTGTAGAGATAAGGTCTCACTATATTACCCAGGCTGGTCTTGAAATCCAGAGCTCAAGTGGTTCTCAGGCCTCAGCCTCACAAAGTGAGGGTCTGAAAGCATGTTTTAAACTTCCAAATTTGTCAAATATTCACTTATATCAAAATGTTTCCAACATAGAAACACTGCACTTTAGTGACAGAGTGAGACCCTGATCCACAAATAAATAAATAAATAAATAAATGCTTTTACCAGTCATGTGATTAAATAGTATCTTTAAAGATTGTTGGTTGGTTTTATCTAGTCTTTTTGCCAATTAACTTGAGGTATTTTAAAGTCTATTTATTTTCTCAGTGTCTTCTTGAGGTAAATCTCCTTTTGAGATTGGAGGTCTGCAATACAGATAGGGTAAGTGTCTTAAAGGTTAACTGGCTTGCACAGTATCCTGTTGTCAAGCTTTTTTTTAGCTAAACGTTCTCCCTAATATATCCATTTCCAGAGTTTTCATTCCACTCATATTCAAACTCTTCCAGAGTTGATCAATCCCTTCTCTGAAGTCCAGACACAAGCAGTCATTCCTGTCTCTTTAATCTCTCAACTTGGAAATCTACTAGGTTGCTCAAACATAGTCAGAACTTTTGATTTTCCCCCTCCAAAACCATTCCTTTTCTTGTTATCCCCATCTAAATATATCATCCACGATGAAAACTTTAATCCTCTTTCCTCACTTCTCATTTCCAATCTACTGACAAGTCCTACCTACTTTTCCTCCAAAACACATGCTATAATGAATCTAACTTCTCCACGCTGATTATCACCACCAGATAGAAACCACCATTATCTCTTGCCCCTGGCAAAAGCCCCCTAACTGATCTCCAGGATTCCATTCTTGTCTCCAACAGTCCAATCTTAAGATAACACAAATTATTTTTTCTAAGTATCTAACAACCATGTCAGTCTTCTGCTTAAAAGGTCTCTGAGTTTTCAATTGTACTTAGGGGGGCAAAAAATAAAAAATTCCTTAGTATGATTTTATTAGGTCCTAAACTCTCTGGCTTCTGCCTTTCCTCCCTGATCTATGGTTTACCCATACCTCAGCTATACTGCTCCTCATACCTTCTAAACCTCAAGTTGGTTTTTTCCTTAGGACCTTTACAATTGCAGTTTCTTTGGCCTAGAAGTCCCGCATAGGTCTTCACATGGCTCTTATCTGAGTCAGCCTAAAAGTCACCTGCTCAGAAAATTCTTCCACAGCCAACCTCTGCCCCACTGGTCCCTCTTTATCCTATTAATCTGCTTTAATGAACTGATTGCATGTATTCCTACCTGAAATTATTTATTTACCCGCTTGCTTCTCCCAACTTGAAAATAAAATCCCTTGCTACAGAAGCCATGAGGTCTTGCTACCATGTTCCCAGCAACTAGGATACATAATAGGGGCTTAAAAACTACTGGTTTAATAAATAAAACCATGCACTCAAGCAAAACAAAAACCAAACCAAAAAAAAAGAACTCCCGAATAAGCTGAGTCCAGAGTTTAAAAAAAAAAATTATGCTGTATGCAGACACACACAGGGAAGCTGGTACGAAAACCTACTCATAGAATTTCCCAGAATATAGCTGGGTGCCTTTAGGCAAGTTGCAGTGTCACTGTACTCCATTTCCCTCTTCTATAATATAGGGGAGTTGAACAAAACAATCGCTCAGACCTCAGCCTGGGTCTCAATTCTACAGGTTAACATCTGCATTGGCCAGGCATGGTAGCTCAAACCTGTAATCCCAGCACTTTGGGAGACCGAGGAGAGAGAACTGTCTGAGCCTGCGGGTTTGAGACCAGCCTGGGCAACGTGGTGAGACCTCGTCTCTACAATAAAAAGGAAAAATTGGACAGGCTTGGTGGCTCAGCCTGTAATTCCAGCACTTTCGGAGGCCGAGGCAAGTGGATTGCCTGAGCCCAAGGGTTCAACCCAGCACCGGCAATTTGGTGAGACTTCATCTCTACAATAGATAAAAAATTAGCCGCGTGTGGTAACCCGCACCTGTAGTTCCAGCTACTTGGAAGGCTGAGATGGAAGGATCGCCAGAGCCTAGCAAGTTGACGCTGGGGTGGCTGTGAGTGTGCCACTGCACTCCAGTCAGACACCAACTCAAAAAAATAAATAAATAAATAAATTAGCTGGGCATGGTTACACGCATCTGTAGTTCTGGCTACTCAGAAGGCTGAGGTGGAAGGATCACTGGAGCCCAGCAGGTCGACGCTAGGGTGGCTGTGAGCATGCCACCGCACTGCAGCCTGGGCGAAGGAGTGAGACTCCAACTCAAAAAAAAAAAAATCTGCATTAAACACATGCAGACAAGGAACCCTGGAAGAAGGATGCTCCAGGTCCCCCAGTCGATTTGGTGATAACGAAAGTGGGGAGAAGAGTATAAGGAAACTTAGAGCCTTCAGAGACACTGTGGAATTGGACAAGCTCTATCTCCTCTGTTAGAAATATGACTTTAAGTTTATTGTTTAGCTTCTTAGAATCTCACTTCCTTCATTTATATCACAGGGTTAATAATTTCTATATGCTTTTAGGTATTGTTTGATCAAAGAAGAGACTATATGTGAAAGCATATATAGGCTGGGCATGCTGGCTCACGACCTATAATCCCAGCACTTTGGGAGGCTGAGGTAAGAGGATCGCCTGAGGTCATGGGCTCCAGACCAGCCTGGGCAATTTGGCTAGACCTCATCTCTACAATAAATCAAGAAAAATTAACCAGGAGTGAAAGCAGATGCCTGTGGTTCCAGCTACCCAGAAAGCTGAGGCAGGAGGATCGCCTGAGTCCAGCAGGTCAAGGCTTCAGTGGCCGTGAGCATGCCACTGCCCTCTAGCCTGGGTGACAGAGTGAGACTCCAACTCAAAAAATAAAAATTTTAAAAATTTTAAAAATAAAGCGCATACTACATGTAAGGGTAGGAAATGTATGGTTAGATAAACTTTAACATTAGAAAACAACGATAGTAGAAAAAAATTATTCTATTATCAAATGGCTATAAAAAAAAATTACCCTAAGTGAACTGAGAAGTGGAACTAGTAATACTAGCAAAGACCAGATCTTTAAGTAAACTTGGGCAAACTTGATTAGGACCATAAACCTGGAACTTCTCCTATGCCCTCATGGTTTATCCTCTTCAATGAGGATGTCAACGTGATAAGAAGGAGGTGAGGAAAGGCAGGGAGAAGTCTGAGGGAAGAGGTATGGGCTGTCTGGCAGAGCATTGGGTCAGAAATCCCAGCAGGTTCCATTTCTACTAGTGGAAGATTACTTAAGTGACTGTAAAACCTTCTTGGCAGTGAGGCCACAAACTCCTGAAACTAAATCATTAATATTTATAGCTAAAATTCCTAAGCAGAATGGAATAACATCAAACAAATTAAATGTTACAGGAAAAATTACTGACCCCCAGGTTTGAGGGGGAAAAAAAAGAAATGGGATGCCTCTGGTTATTTGATCCTTTCTCCACTATGAAGTTTCTGGAAGTACTGGAAGAAAGCCAAAAGAAAATCAAACACCCTTTAACTGTTTTAACACATGGGTACTGACCAAAAATTGGTTACTGGGACCTTCAGGGATTCAGAGCGAATTCCACTTAAATTAGTTGGTTAACTAAAGGCTAAGTACTGTGAACACACAACAGTCAAGACAAACCAGGGCCCAGGTCACATGAGCCCACCATACCGCTCACTTTGTTCTCCCTATCCTTTGCTCATACATGGGTTTTGCCTTCTTCTCTTGGCCCACTGTGCTGTTTGCCTAAAAATCTTCCCAAACTGGTACCTTTCCCCTTACAAAAACCAGTCTTGTGGTTAAATCTCATCAAAAGAAAGGTAATACATGGTTTGTTTGTTTCTAATAGGAAATCTAATAAAGAAAACGAGAGTCTTTATCTTAAGTTATCATTAACTGTATTCCAAAGACAACCTGAATTACTGTGACTGCCTCCTCCCAAATCGATTTCACTTTATTACCAATCTTCAGATTATCAGGATGAAGAAGAGAGAAACTCTAGACACAATTTTTGTGTTTTGTTTTAAACTGTTAACAAACCTTCCCATCAATCAGATGTTAGATCTGATTACTGTAATCGTCAAATCAACCTAAATAATTAGTCTAGAATGAGGACAGAGAACAAATCAGAATTGCTGACGACCTCAGACAGTCACTCAGTCAACTAATTACCAATGAATTTATAAGAAAAATACCTGGCAGAAAGGTAAGTTTCAATGGAATTGTGTTTTTAATCAGGATCACAATTTTTTGTATTGTTTCTATTCAATTTGTTCTAGGAAAGAACAAATTGAAATATGATTTTAAATTAATTGTTTAACTTAATATTGTGAAATATATTTTTAGATACCATAATTCAAAGGAATTGTTTATGTACAAGGAGAAATAATGGCATCATGGAAACAGAAGAAAAAAAAGTATGTGACCATGAAAGGTCCATGTGAAGAACAAGAGAAACAGAAGATGTAGCAGCAGACTGCTTGTTCCTTTCACCCTAACTGATGACTGTGCACCTTTGCTTTCATTTTGATTACTTTCCATCCCAGGGTTCAAATGTGAACATTCTCCTCAACACTGACTTCTTGCACAGGGCCATCATTTTTCAGACAGAATTACCTCCTAGAATTTCATAAGGCTATAAACTAGAGAGAGAGAAAAAAAGGAAAACATTTATTTTAAAATATACAAGATATAGAAACTAATTCATTTTCAGACTTACCAAATGCTGGTGCACTAGAAATAGTAACTGGTTGCTGTTTCATGACAGGGGGAAGTGCAGAGGGAAGTTGATATCCTTGTAGCTTCAGTTTGATAAGTTTCATAGCTATGGAAAACTCCACTTGATCCATTCTTCCATCATTATTCATGTCAGCTAGTGCCCTGCAAACCAACAGCCACGGACTCAGAACAACTGTGAACATAAAAGTACCTTTCCAAAAAAATAAAACCTCTCCAAAAACAAAATAATTAGTTGCTCTACCCCTAGAAAGAATAACGCAAAACAAAATTTGCTTACCAAGAACTGAGGAGTAACCTATAAACACTGGCAAGGTTTTACATAAATATAAAATATCTTTTACTCTGCTACTTTTTACTTACATGCTACAATTGGTAATTTTCAGCTTCAGTGTTAAGAATTGGTACTTTAAGCCGGGCTCGGTGGCTCAGGCTGTAATCCCACGCCTTTGGAAGGCTGAGGTGAGTGGATTGCCTGAGCCCGCGGGTTCGAGACCCGCCTGGGCAGCGAGACCTCATCTCTACAATAAATCAAAAAATCACCCGGGCATGGTAGCGCATGCCTGTAGTTCCGGCTACTCAGAAGGCTGAGGAGGAAGGATTGCCGGAGCCCAGCAGGTCGAGGTTGCGGTAGCCAGGAGCGGCCACTGCACTCCAGTCTGGGCAACCAAGTGAGTCTCCAACTCAAAAAAAAAAAAAAAAAAAAAGAATTGGTACTTTAGACATCAAAATGTTTCTATTCAGGAATGATGAAAATGTCCTAAAATTAAATATTGGTAATGATTGTACAATCCTTGTGAATACAAACCAATGAATTAGATACTTTGAACAGGTGAATTTTATTATGTGAATTATATTGCAATAAGGCTGTTAGGGAAAAAAAACAGGATTTAGAAACAGAGAATGGAATTACTAGAGATACTATGTTAGACTGCATTAACTCCTCTGTAGAATTCTACAAACCTCAATGTGAAAACATGACATGGTGTACTATGCTATCCTATGGTATACTATACTAGAATGCTACTATGCTTCTAATGCTCTTAAAACTACCTTCTTTACAATCCTGCCTGCTACCACTTAACAACATTGTAGTTGGCTTACAAATATGCTTGCTATTTTAAAATGGTACTCAAACATACACGGTCCAAGCACAGCCTATAATGAGCTTTAATGTATAGTATCTTCTCTCAAAGCAGAATAGGAAAAAGAAAAAGATTTCTACTTCTAATTGGAAATTACATTGTATAACCAAATTGTGCATATTCATGACTTAACCTCTTCTGTACAAAAATATTTGAATTCAGATTTCATTTCTTTTAATCTAGATGTTAAAAGCATGAGAATTTGCTTTTGAAACCAATCTTATAAAAAATGTATTTCAGGTTGCCATATAGATTGACAGGAAAAATCCATAGAGGGTACCTTGTATATTTGGATTGTCTGAGAGTCTAAAAGAATAAATTCTTTCACTTCTGTTTTAAAAAAATGTATTTGAAACATCAAATAAGACCAGCTAGTTCAACTAAAATACTATGACTAATAATCCTTTAAACTGACCTAAAATTAAGTTATGTAAAAAATAATCCTATATAGCTGGAGTTAACTCAAAGAAAGAAAACATGTGACACAATAAAAACAGTATGGCACAGAAGAACGATCAAAACTTTCTAAAAGTAACGCAAATGGTAAACATCAGCTCACTTATTTTGGAAAACAAGAAAAAGTCAAAAAGCAGGGAACAGAGCCCCATGCCTGCAGGAGCCTCCTTTTTTGCCTCAGACAGGAGCTCCTCAATCCTCCTGCACCCATGGCCCGCCCCTTCAGCAAACCACACCAATGGATCTGAATTTCCCCCACTACTAGTGAGCTCGGACATCACTCTTATGTTTCATGGTCATTTGCATTTGTACTTCTATGAATTGCTTATTCATAACCTTTGCCAAATTTTCTGATGGAATGCATGTCTTTTTTTGGTCAGTTTATAAGAGCTCATTGTATTTTACATGTTAACTTTAACAGCTGATTGTTGAAAAATTTTTAAAAATTCATTATGTTGGTTTTGTGTATAATATACTTACTGAATAGAAATTCTATAATTTTATATACAGCATATTTCTTTCATTATATAGTTTATTTGTAGAACTGAACAGATAGAAATATAGTCCTTGACTTTCTAAGACTGTTCTATTTTATTACATTTCAATCTCTAAAACAACTGCAATTGTGTGTGAAGGGGAATTTTATCCCAGAGTTCAACAATATTTCATGGATACCTACTTTCCAGCAGTATTTATTAATGAATCCATCCTCTTCTCCTTGAACAAAAACATGTACTAAATGTTCATATGAAGTGAGAACTATTTCTGGATCATCTATTTTGACTAAATAACTCCCAATCAATATGACAATGATCTGATCACAGAGATTCTCTGGTTCTATCTGGCAAGTTTGTTTTTTAAAAAACTTTTTGTTTTTAACTTTTCTTGGCTATTCATGGATGTTTATTTTTCTCTATGAACTTTTAAATCACTTTATTATGGGGGGAACATAATGTCAATAACATCAATTAGGGTACCTGATCTCAAACCAGGCAAAGTGTGGACCAAAGGTAGGTCCAAATTTTATGAAGTACACAATGACCACTTGTATACCTAATCCTGAATTGTGCCCCACATCTTTAAAATTTTTAAAAAATCATTTTATCTGTCTTACAAACAACCCTACTAGAATCCAAAACTGCACTAGATTTATATAATAATTTTTGGAGAATTCATATATTTGTGATTACTTGCCCAAACAAAGAAAATAGTATATTTCTATCTGTTCAGTTCTACTAATAATTCCTTTAAGACAATTGTATAAACTTTTCTGTATAAGTAACATACTTTTCTTGCTAAATGTATTCTAAGAAATTTTTATCACTTTTGCAAGAATTTTAAGTGGAACACTTCCCTCATTTCCATTTCTAGGTGCTTATTTCAAGCACAGAGAAAAATTCTGACTTTGGTAATAATTATTTATGCTATATTTCACTATCTTACCTAGCTTCTATAAATCGCAATTTTTAAAAACTAAAATATCTTGAGTTTTAGTAAGTATACAATCACAAAACTAGCAGAAAATGGACATTATCTTTCTTTTCCAATATTTATGTTAATCTTCTTTTTTATTGGTCTTATTGCCTCTAAGACATTACAGAATGCCTCCCTGCTTATTTTGGAACTTAAATGAAATGAATTTAGTATTTTACTGATTAGAATGATATTTGGTAGTGATTTTTGGAAAGCAGTCATATATTCAAGTAGCTCCCTTTATACTTATTAGAAATGGTTATTGTATTTTTTAACCAAATGCCCAATCCACATCTGCTGATCGAATCACAAGTATTCTTCCTCCTTTTACCTGCTGAAATAAAGATTATTATTGATTGAATTTCTTGATTCTGAACCAGCCTTGCACCTCTGGCATAAACTCAAGTTGGTCATACTATATTATTATTTCCATACATTGTGGAATTTTATTTGCTAAGATTTTGTTTTGAGTTTTTGCATCTATATTCACAATTGACAGTTTCTGATTGCTTTATTTTTGAGCGAAATTTCAGCTTTTATAAAGACAATTAACTAGATAAAATGAAATGGTGAACTATCTTTTGCTAAGTATTTTTTAAAGACACTCAACTATTTCAAATGGTTTTCAATTCCTGTTAATTGACAGCAATATGCATACCAAAATTAATCAATCAGTTAGGCAGATGCCTGCTTCCTCTACCCACATCACTGGCCCAAAAACATGTTTTCTGATGGGAAAACTAAATATTCAATGTGGCATAATAAGTGGGTTAGAGGAGAAAAAACTTTCTAGTAACAGCTTAATTAGAATTTAATGTTTCAAAAACCTTCCCACTGAAGTTCTCCATGGGTAAGGAGAAGAAACATATAATCATTAGATTGTAGGGCTTCAACTTTAAACCACCCACCACAATCCCAACATTTGACTGAGAATGTTGTGGTTCTCCAAAAAAATTTTTCTCAATTAACAAAACACAATTGTGAGGACTCATTGGTAACGAGCATTCAAAGGAATTTACGGAAGTATAATAGTTACTCCTACACGAATGCTTAGCTCTCCATACCTCCCGCCCTCGCCCCCAGAATATGGTTGGATTTGACTTCTTAAAGCGTCTCTGAGAAAAAAAACAAAAACCCTTCAGCTCTGCCATCTATGTCATCTCCCATTTATAGTTACTTCTCTAGTTTACTTATATCTAATAATCCACCTAAAGGACTAACCATAAGTTTGACAACACAAAATTAAATTCATAAAATTTCCAAAGTAAAAGCATGCATTTAAAAATTTTATTTAAAATTTTATTTATTTTTTATATTTTTTATTTTTTTGAGTCAGAGTCTCACTGTCGCCCAGGCTGGAGTGCAATGGTATGCTCACGGCCACCGCATCGACCTGCTGGGCTCAGGCAATCCTTCCACCTCAGCCTTCCAAGTAGCTGGAACCACAGGCATATGCCACCATGCCCAGCTAATTTTTTCTTGATTTATTGTACAGATAAGGTCTTGCCATGTTGCCCAGGCTGGTCTCGAACCAACGGGCTCAGGCAATCCTCTCACCTTGGCCTCCCAAAGTGCTGGGATTATAGGCAAGAGCCACCGCACCCAGCCTATTTTTTATATTTAGAGACAGTATCTCGCTCTGTCACCCAGGATGGAGTGCAGAGGCAGGATCATAGCTCACTGCAACCTTGAACTGAGCTCAAGTGATCTTCCTGCCTTTGCCTCCTGAGTAGCTTGGACTACAGGTGCATGATACCATGCTCAGCCTGTGAACGAACCACTTTAGACAGGTTGGTCAGGGAACACCTCTTATGGGGAGGTGACATAGGAGCTGAAACCTGAAAGGTAATGAACCAGCTATGTGAGGATCCAAAAGAATTATATTCTATGAAGAGGAAATATTAGGTACAATGACTCTGAGGCAAGGAGAATCCTGGCCTATTTAAAGAATAGGAAGAAAGTCAGTATAGCTGGCAGGCAGAAATTGATGAAGAGATTGATGTAAAATAAAAGGGGGGGGAAAGCAAGAGCCAGATCATATTGGGACTTGTAGCCTTGGTAATTACTCTGAATTTTATTTTCAATGAAGAGTTTTAAATGGATTTTTTTTTTTTTTGAGTTGGAGTCTCACTCTGTCGCCCAGACTGGAGTGCAGTGGCCGCTCCCGGCCACCGCAGCCTCGACCTGCTGGGTTCCGGCGATCCTTCTGCCTCAGCCTTCCAAGTAGCTGGAACTACAGGTGCGCGCTACCACGCCCGGCTGATTTTTTTATTTATTGTAGAGATGAGGTCTCGCTGCCCAGTCGGGTCTCGAACCCGCGGGCTCAGGTAATCCACTCACCTCAGCCTCCCAAAGGCGCGGGATTACAGGCTGAGCCACCGAGCCCGGCTTAAATGGATTTTTTAAAAGATTATTATAGCTGCTGTTTGGAGAATGGAATCTAAAGAGGCAAATGTGAAAGAGAATCACTCCTAATACCTAGGTGAGATAACAGAATGGGATGGCAGCAGTGAAGATAGAAAGAAGTGGCCAGTACGGAAAAAAGTCTGTAAATAGAGTCAAAAGCATATGCTGGGTACGATGGTGTGCACCTATAATTCAAGTTACTCAGGAGGCTGAGGTGGGAGGATCACTTGAGTTGGAAGTTTGAGACCAGTATGGGCAACACAACAACAGATACAGGGCAACTCCACCCTGTATCAACTTAATTGTATATATATGCATGCTGATGGACTGATGGATGTGCAGGGTAAAGAAAAAAGAAGAATCAAGTATTGGTTTGGGCAGCTGGATAGAAAGATGCTCAAGGACATGAACTAAGATGGTGAAGACTCAGGAATGAGAGATGGGAGAGAAGGAGATCAAGAGTCCCGGAAGCTTTTTTTTTTAATGAGTTTGGCAAATTGGTCTTATTAGGGTTGAAGGTCCCTCTAACGTATCCTCAGAAAAGTGCCCTGAGATAATACAAGCTATATGACTGTTTGCCCTGCCCCATCCCATCTCTGAATAGGACCACCAAGCTGTTCTAATCTTTGTCTTTGTCTCTGGCTCCCTTTGTTTTCTTTCAGGGCCCATCTGCTGGTAGTTCTCCCTTCTTTCCCCCAGCTTCTCTCCATTTCTTTGGGCCCTTCATGACTTCATGGATTCCAAAGTTCTCATTCAACCTCTTTTTCTTTCCAATACATTCTGGCTTTTGTCTATACCCTCTGCTTTCTTCTCCTCCCTTTCCATAGCAGGAAAAGGTTGACACAATTTATTTTATTATTATTATTTTTTTTTGAGTTGGAGTCTCACTCTGTTGCCCAGACTGAAGTGCAGTGGCCGCTCCCAGCCACTGCAGCCTAGACCTGCTGGGCTCCGGCAATCCTTCCGCCTCAGCTTTCCAAGTAGCTGGAACTACAGGCACATGCTACCACACCTGGCTAATTTTTTTATTTATTGTAGAGATGAAGTCTCGCCAAGTTGCCCAGGCGGGTCTCGAACCCGCAGGCTCAGGCAATCTACTCACCTCAGCCTCCCAAAGCGTGGATTACAGGCTGAGCCACTGAGCCCAATTTTAAACACTTCGATTGCCAAAAGGATATCTGCCAGATTCCTTCCAGTTCCTTATTAGTAAGACAATTTCTAGGAAGATGCATCATCTTTGGTCACTGTTATAATTTGGCATTACATACAATGACTTAACTCTATCCTCTGAGAATTCAGGTCTTCTTGTATTCTTCTTTGGAAATCAGATTGGAAAGATGAGTAGTCCCAAAGTATTAACAGGTTATGATTCAAAAGTTCATGAATTGGTTAACTGGAATATAGTTTCTACATGGGAATAAAACATGATAAAGATTTCTAACATACACTATACATTACTCTATATTATTCTTATATCTAAATCAAAGTCCAGAACAAAGAAAGTAAGGCCCAGAGAGAAAGATTAGAAACAGTTCTCAATTCTCAATCCAAAATACTCTTCTTCCCCAAACGACTGACACAGGAATTGTGAAAAACGTTAGAGTCAAACTCATTCCTCTCTCTACTAAAAAGAATTCATGCTGGGACCCTACCAAAACAACAACAACAACAACAACAACAACAACATCACACACACACACACACACACACACACACACACACACACACACACGTTAAGAACACAAGTCGGCAATGTGCGATGGCTCAAACTTGTAATTCCAGCACTTCCGGGAGGGAAAGGCAAGAAGATTGCCTGAGTTCAAGACCAGCCTGGGCACTTTAGCAAGATCTTATCTTTACAATAAATTAAAAAATTAACCAGGCATGGTGGCACATGTCTGTGGTTCCAGCTACTTGGAAGGCTGAGGTGGAAGGATCACCTGAGCCCAGCAGGTCAAGGCTGCAATGGCTGAGAGCATGCCACTGTACTCCAGCCTAGACAACAGAGTGAGACTCCAACTCAAAAAGGAAAAAAAAAAAGCCCGGGCGTGGTGACTCAAATGTGTAATCCCAGCACTTTGGGAGGCCTGAGTCCAGGGGTTCAAGACCAGCCTGGGCAGCATGGTGAGACCACGTCTCTACAATAAATAAAAAAAATAAAATCAGCTGGGCATGGTAGCACACACCTGTAGTTCCAGCTACTTGGAAAGCTGAGGCAGAAGGATCACCGGAGCCCAGCAGGTCAAAAAAAAGTTCTCAATTCTCAATCCAAAATCCTCTTCTTCCTCAAATGACAGGAACTGTGTAAAACTTTAGAATCACACCTATTCCTCTCTCCACTAAAAGGGGTAAGAACTCATGCTGAGATCCTACCCAAAAACAACAACAACAAAAACACAGTAAGAACACAAAGCCGGCCAGGTGCAGTGGCTCAAGCCTGTAATCCCAGCACTGTGGGAAGCTGAGGTGAGAGGACTGCCTGAGTCCAGGGGTTAGAGACCAGCCTGGGCAACTTGGTGAGACCTTGTCTCTACAACAAATAAAAAAAAAATTAGCCAGGCATGGTGGCATGCAGCTGTAGCTCCAGCTACTTGGAAGGCTGAGGCGGAAGGATCACTTGAGCTCAGCAAGTCGAGGCTGCAGTGGTTGTGACACTGCACTCACCAAGTGAGACGCCAGCTCAAAAAAAAAGAACACAAAGTCAGCATGAAAGAAGAGGGGAAACTGTTTTGTTACATTAGCTATGACTATTTGTAATTTTTAAAACCTAGGCTTGAAGAGGTCAGGAATTGCCCAGGGTTATTAAGTGAGTAAGTTTCAGAGCTAGGTTGAAAGAAATCCTGCCCACCATTTTGCACTGCATTATCCTATCATATGAACAAGAGGACTTCAATGGTTCATGAAATTTCGAATACTTTTGTTTTTTTGTTTGCTTTTTGAGTTGAAGTCTCACTCTGTCACCCAGACTGGAGTGCAGTGGCCCCTCCGGCCACCGCAGCCTCGACCTGCTGGGCTCCAGCGATCCTTCTGCCTCAGCCTTCCAAATAGCTGAAACTACAGGTGCGCGCTACCATGCCCAGCTAATTTTTTGATTTATTGTAGAGATGAGGTCTCGCCAAGTTGCCCAGGCGGGTCTCTAACCCACGGGCTCAGGCAATCCACCCACCTCAGCTTCCCAAAGCGCGGGATTATAGGCTGAGCCACCGAGTCCGGCTTCAAATGACTTTTCAAAAGTATTTCTTTTGGAAATATAGGCATTTTTAAAATTTTTGTTTTTTCGTAATAGCAATTCTTGAT
Source organism: Cephalopachus bancanus (assembly GCA_027257055.1). Classification (NCBI taxonomy): domain Eukaryota; kingdom Metazoa; phylum Chordata; class Mammalia; order Primates; family Tarsiidae; genus Cephalopachus; species Cephalopachus bancanus. The sequence goes on along the minus strand of JAPVLO010000260.1, from coordinate 233,810 downwards.
AAAAATTTTTAAAATGTCATCACAAATTCATTTAGCAAAACATCAGAAAAAAGTTAAAGACATAAAGAATACTTGATTCAACCTAAGACTGCCAAATCACCATCTTTAATGTTAATAAAAATGTTCACTATAAAAAGCTTAAATTAGCAAAAATGACTTTGGGTCACTCAGGTAAAAATAGTTTGAAAAATTAAGACAAATTGTCTTAATTGAAAAAAGTGAAACTCGTTAGCTAATATTTTACTTTTTCCCATAACACTTACTACCATGTGACAATTTTCAAGTTGCGATCAACTGTATTTCAGAGAAAGTACAGGCTTTATCTATTGTGTTCAACCATGTACCTTCAGCACCTACAACTGTCCCTGGCCCATGGTAGATATTTGATAAAGATTTTTTCAGTGTTGAAAAAATAAATGTGGAGTAAGATTTTCTTGCAGTACAGTATTCATCGTAAGGCTATTTTATAAATCAGTCTTCAAAAATTGGGAATACAACATAAAAGCACAATTCAGTGAAGAAAGTTAAGTTTGGAAAAGAAGGTACTAGTGAAAGATATTGATGATGATGTAAACACAATTATGTATCAGGATAAAAAGCAAAAGAAGCATGTTACAATTAAAATAGGTCCCACAAGTTTCTTGCATTTAAACTTAGGCATTTAATTGTCAGAACAGTGCTTATGTGCTCACATGTGTAAGACTTCCTGCTCTCATGTTCTTTCTCTATCTGAGTCTTTTATCTTAAAAGTAATTCCAAAACCACTGAGTTATCTGATTTTGTAGCTGTAGTAGAACAGAAGTTAGAATAAGAATGGTTTAATAGGAACAAGCTCACTAGTTGAAAAGAGACAGTCTGGCAGTCAATATGCTGACAACCAGGAAAAAGAAAATAATGTATACACCCAAAAAAAGCATAGGAATCTGGTATCATTTAGTTTCAATTCAAACATGTCTAAACATACACACACATACATCCCATGAAGGTTTGCTACTTCAGAACAGTTACTGATTTTCATAATGATGACATTTTTTAAAAGCCTAGATTGTGTTCTATACAAGAAGTTGCATCAGCCTTTATTCATTTCCATTAAATTATAAATAAAAGCAATCGGTCATTTAAGGAGACAGATAATAGCTATCTTTTTGGAATTTTCTTTTGATGGTCTATTATGTGCCAGTTTTCCTGCTAATCCTGTCAACAATTCTGTAACAAAACTATAAGCATTCTTATTTTCTAGATTAGAAAACTGAGGTCAAAGAGGGTAACCATATGTTCCAAATCAGCAAGACAGAAAGTGGTGCTCAGATTTGGGAGGCTAAAGTGGGAGGATCACTTGAGCACAGGAGTTTGAGGCTGCAGTGAACTATGATTGTGCCACTGCACTTCAGCCTAGGCAACAGAGACTCTGTTTCTAAAAATAATTAACTAATTGATTAAAATAATATAAAATAGCCAGGCACAGTAGCTCATCCCTGTAATTCCAGCAATTTGGGAAGTCAAGACGAGAAGATTACCTGAGCCCAGGGATTCGAGATCAGCCTGGGCAACTTGGTGAGACCTTGTCTTTACAATAAATCAAGAAAAATTAGCCAAGCATGGTAGTGCATGCCTGTAATTCCAGCTACTTGGAAGGATCGTCTAAGCCCAGCAGGTTGAGACTGTAGTGGCCTTGAGCATGCCGTGGCCATGAGCGTGCCACGGCCGTGAAAGTCCCAGCTACTCAGGAGGCTGAGGTGGAAGGATTGCCTGAGCCCCAGAGGCTGAGGCTGCAGTGAGCTGGATTTGTGCCACTGCACACTCCAGCATGGGCAATGGAGTGAGACTCTAACTAAATAAATAAACAAACACTTATTTGCGATAGTCAAAGAATTCAACGATATTATGCATTCACCATACACTAACTCTCAAATATTTTCTTAACCTTTTATTCTCCAGTCAATTAAAGATAAAGAACCATTTTATTATAAAGCAAGAAACGTAGGACATTCAAACAAGTATGGGTGATATGGATGAAACCAAACCAAATTCATGAGAAAATATCAAAATTTAGATGTCTCATGTCTCAACTAGAAATTCAACTTTTTGAAAGAGCATTATCATTCACAAGTCACTACTTATTTTTTTAGTTCCATATAACAAAGACATTTTTCAGAAATATTTCTCTGGTAAGAAATAATAGAGTACTTCAGGTTAGAGATACATGCTCTTCTTCTACAGCACTAGAAATTGTATTACCAAATATAACTTGACAATATTTTATTTTACCTTTTGCTTATGTAAAATTTCAACTTACCATATCTGTGCTAAAACAGGTTGAGGTAACCCAGATTGAAAAAAAAAGTTTCTAGCTTGATCACCTGTAAATTAAATGAAAAAAGTCTCAGAAAAAAACAACAGCTGACAGAAATCCTCTTACAGCAAAATTTAAAAATTAAGAAAAAGGCAGGTAATTCTATATATACTCATTTGAATACATGGCAAAAGTCAACTAAGACATTAACATTACTCATTATGCCAAAGTACATTTACAGGAATCCTTAGGAAACCGAAGACCCATATTTCTACTTTACAAAAAATTTGTGATTCCCAATACCTGTACTCCAAATGCTAGACACTTCTGATACATTTATGGAGAATAAGTAATGTTGATTTGAAAAGAATCACAGGAATAATGACAAATTAGTAAATTAAAGAGAACTATGACAACAAACATATGCAAAAATCTAGATTCCATTTGTTCTAAAGTGAATTCCTGAAGAGTAATCAAACAGGAAAAGTAATGAAAAGGCAAAGTACTAAAGGAACTTGAGGGAAACAGTAATGAAAACAATCCTTAGTAAAAAATGCTCAGAATCTGTGAATTTACTGAACAGTTTCCCAAACTAGTTCAAGACCAGAATTAAGCAAATGTGTTTTGCTCAAGGGCCACAGTCTAATCTTACATTACCTAAAGAATGTGGTCCTTTCATCTTAACCAAGTCCCATCAGCTATAAGCCCAAAACAAGTGGTTTCACAAGCACTAAGGACTGCAAACAAGGCATGACTGTGCTACATGAAAAACAATTGTAAAAACACAGGCTCAAGGTTAAGGCAGAGTAGGTAAAATAACCCCTTGGTCATATGTGCCCACCTCAGCTCCACATAATAGATTTTCCACAGATATATGCACTGATGGTAAGTAAAAATGTAAAAATATTCCAATTACCAGTTATATATCCAGATACGGGCTTTAAACTATGGAACTGCTGATCATGCTTTGCTCTTTCCTCTACAGTTATGGCCCAGATATCCAGGCTGCCTACAATTCAAAGAAAAGAAAAACAAATCATTCAGTGAGAAAAGAAAAACAGCATGCTCTCACCCACTGTATCCAAAGCATTTCACAATTTTGTCTATGTGTTATAAATCATTTGATAAATTAACATATTTTTGTCCTTGAAAGTGATGCATATAAAGTTAGAAAATTAAGAGCAAAGGAGGACAGAGAAAGAACAAGAAAGAAAAAAGGAGGTACTATTTCCTTTAAAAAAAAAAAAATCTGTCCTGCCAGGCACGGTGGCTCACACCTGTCATCCCAGCACTTTGGGAGGCCAAGGGGAGAGGATTGACTGAGCTCAGGGGTTCGAGACCAGCCTGAACAACATGGCAAGATCTCATCTCTACAATAAATAAAACAAATTGGGTGGATGTGGTGGCATACTCTGCAGTTCCAGCTACTTGGAAGGCTGAGGCAGAAGGATCACCTGAGCCCAGTAGGTCAAGGCTGCAGTGGCTATGAGCATGCCACTGCACTCCACCTGGACAACAGACTGTGTTGTCTGTGTTGTCAGTGAGATTGTGACTTAAAAAAAAAAAAATCTGTCCTATAATCCTATAGTTAGCAGGACTACAGGAAAACATAGTAAGTTAATATTTTACTTACATAAACTTAAGCAACAGACTAAGTTAACTTAAAATTGCACTTTTAGATGCCTTAAAAGCCACAGGTGAAAGTTACAAAAGAAGTTGAAGGCCAAGCACAGGGGCTCACACCTGTAATCCCAGTACTTTGGGAGGCCAAGGCAGGAGGATTGTTTGAGCCCAGGAGTTTGAGACCAGCTTGGGCAACATAGCAAAACCTCATCTCTACAAGAGTTTTAAAAATAAGCCAGGCATAGTGGCACACACCCTATATTCATTCCCAGCTACTTGGGAGGCTGTCAGAAGGATCGCCTGAGCCTAGGAGACTGAGGCTGTGGTAAGCCATGATCATGCCATTGCACTCCAGCTTGGGCAACAGAGTGAGACCCCAATTCAAAAAAAGAGAAATGTTGAATCTCACAATTAGTATCCTGTGTGATCCCATGAAAATCTTTTTGGGGACCAGGCACAGTGGCTCATGTCTATAATCCTAGCACTTCGGGAGCCTGAGGTGAGAGGATTGCTTGAGCTCATGGGTTCAAGACCAGCCTGGGCAACTTGGGCAGACCTCATCTCTACAATAAACAAACAAAAAAAAGGTAGCCAGGCGTGGTGGCGCATGCCTGTAGTTCTAGCTACTTGGAAGGCTGAGGTGGAAGGATCACCTGAGCCTAGCAGGTTGAGGCTGCGGTGGCTGTGAGCGTACCATTGCACTCCAGCCTGGGCAATAGAGTGAGACTCCAACTCAAAAAAATATATATACATATATTTATTATTTTGGAGGGGTGATAAAAAATATTCAAACATTGGGTTGTGGTCATGGTTGCACTATTCCAAATTTACTAGAAATCACTGACGGGTACAGTTAACAAACTAGTAAATCTTATGGTACGTAAATTTTCTCTCACCAAAGGTGTTATAAAAAATAGGTATCCTGATTTTTTTAAAATGGCTAAAGAGAAAGGGATTTAAGTTTCTCTTCAGTTTTAGCTCACAGACTGACTTCAGATGTTCACTCACTATGAGATCTTACTTTGGTCCTAGGTCCTCTCAAGCAAATTCACTAAAATAATTTTAGATTACACACATGGAAAGCTTTTAAAAGCTTGGACACTTTTGAAAAAAGTAGGAAAACACAATACATATGTTTCATACAAAAAGTGAGTTATGACCAGCACACAAACAAGATGTCTAAACATTGCATATTTCCTCTCTACAAGGCTGGGTATGACACTGACAGGTAACGTGGAAATCCATTTGGTCAATGGAAAAATATTGACTGTAGGGATAACGTGGTGCCCAAAACAGGGATGACCCCTTCCCTCACAGGCCTTATGGTTCTGCAACTTCTAAAAGGGATTTTCATTGCCCTGTCACTATAAACAAAAGGAAAACCAAAAACTGTTTAGTCATTAAGAAGAGGGACAAATAAATAAATAAAACAGATTAACTAATAATTCTGAAAAGTTTTTAGATCTTTGTACAGGAATCCCCACAGAAACTTTAACAGATGTGATAAGGATGGTGCTTTGTGCCTCCTTAGTCTCTTCATGCTGACTAAATTAGATAGCTGCCAAGAGCAATCTGTTAATATGGTATGTTCTCTTTTATTAAAAAATATTTGGCCAGTAAGCAAGAACATTTAACAATTTCCTAATAGGGCTAGGAAAAATTACCTGGAAAAATATTTTTTATGCAGATTAATGTATTTCAAACAGATAAACTAAAGTAAAATAAGCAAAAGCATCAGGTTTCAAATCCAGGCTTTGAAAAAGTATAGTCACTTCAACAAACAAATTGCAAAGAGCAACAGGGAAGGAGGAGGAGTTCACTAAGTAAGAGACTTAGGAGACACATGAACTAATTGCAGTGTAAGCACCTTATGTGGATCTCAATTTGAACAAACAAACCAGAACAAAAAATGTCTAAAGACTATCAAGGAAATTTCAACATGGATTGGATCTATTGAAAATTTTATAGGTATGATAATACAATATGTAAACTTTAATAGGTATGATAATGGTATTGTAGTCATATCTTAATTTTTTTGAGTTGGAGTCTCACTCTGTCACCCAGGCTAGAGTGCAGTGGCATGCTTACAGCCACTACAACCTCAACCTACTGGGCTCAGGCCATCCTTCTGCTCAGTTTTCCAAGGAGCTGGAACTACAGATGTGTGCCACCATGCCCAGCTAATTTTTTAATTTATTGTAGAGATGAGATCTCACCAAGTTGCCCAGATTGGTCTCGAACCCCTGGACTCAAGCAATGCTCTCGCCTCGGCCTCCCAAAGTGCTGGGATTATAGACTTGAGCCACCGCGTCTGGCCCATCTAGTCATATCTTTTCTTATCTTTTAGATTCACATACTAAAATATCCATGGATGAAGTGATATGATGCCTGAGAGTTGCTTCAAAAGAATCCAGATGAAACAATATTGGCCATGAATTGATAATTACTGAAACTATATGATGCAGTATGAGGGTTCATTGTATTATTCTACTTTTTTATTTGAAAATTGCTATAACATCAAGTTTTAAAAATCTGTTCCAAAAGTACATTAAAAAAGGAAATTTCTGAAAACTTACCACCAAAAGGTGTTGGAAACTGAGCCATGGTTCTGTTACTTTTACCTTGCTAATTGACGCCTGTAAGTGAAATGCAACATTTAAGTTTATGAAAATTTCACTCCTATACACTAACAAACACTCTAACATGCTGTCTTTAATTATCAGAGTATAGCTCTACAAATGAAAAGTTACAATTAAGGGGTTCATTCATTCATTCTCTACATAGTTTACTAGTACCACATACAAAGATGGATACTGAGGAATGTTGATGGAAGACTGGCACAGGAATCTTTCAGTCTATTGAGTGATACCATTAGCTCAGGACAGTCTACTATATCACCAGTGCTATATCTGTAACTTTTTAAATATACAGTCATCCCTCAGAATCCCTGGGGGATTGGTTCTAGGATCTTCCCTGGATACAAAAATCCATGGACGCTCAAGTACCTAATATAAAATGCCATCATATTTGCATATAACCTAAGCACATCATCCTATATACTTCAAATCATCTCTAGATAACTTATAATACCTAATGCAATGCACATGCTATGTAAATAGCTGCTATACTGTACTGTTTGAAGACTAGCAACATGAAAAAAGTCTGTACATGTTTAGTACAGACAATTTTTTTCCAAATATTTTCAGTTTGCAGTCTGCTGAATTCATGAATATGGAACTCACAGATATGGACAACTGACTGTACCTTTCTCTTAACCACCTATATATACCAGTCCATCCAACTGATGGTTGTAATAACAGCATCTTTTTATTGCGCACTTAGTTTACACAACATTGTCCTAGGTGATTTACAGATCATATCCCTTTTAATCATCACAACAGCGCTGTGAGACAGGTTACTATTATTACCATCACCACATTACAGATGAGAAAAATGAGAATCACAGAAGGTTAAGTGATTACAGCAATATCATTCATTTGATAATCAAGCTAGGATTTGAGTCAGGGCAGCTAACGCAACAGACTGTGTTCTACCCATGAAAAACATGGACTGAATTGCTGCTTAAAGATGTTGAGAAAAGCCGTATCATGAATATTACACTAATTTCTGCCCAGAATTCCAAACACAAATCTAATGCTGCAAAAATCTCCATCAGGCATTATTTTTTTATGAACAGCCAATGTGAAACAAAGCTTTCTCCAACTAAAAATATCCAGATTTAATGAATATTTGTCCTTATGTCTAAATAACAAGGTAAATGCACATAATTTAAAAATGAGTACTAAATACACACAGATCACTCTGCACTCGCCGCGCTCGCCCTGCACCTGCAGAAATGCCCTGATTAACTGCAGTCCTTCCCAGATGAAACTAGTGTCCCGGGCCTTGGCTCCATCTCACTCGGGCCCATGCCAAAGATGTAAAATTTGGTGCAGATGCCTGAGCCTTAATGCTGTAAGGTGTAGACCTTTTAGCTGACACTGTAGCAGTTACAATGGGGCCAAAGGGAAAAACAGTGATTATTGAACTGAGTTGGTGAAGTCCCAAAGTAACAAAGGTGATGTGACTGTTGCAAAGTCAATTGACTTAAAGGATAAATATAAAAACATTGAAGCTAAACTTGTTCAGGATGTTGCCAATAACACAAATGAAGAGGCGGGAGATAGCACCACCACTGCTACTGTGCTGGCAAGCTCTATTGCCAAGGAAGGCTTTGAGATCAGCAGAGGTGCTAATCCAGTAGAAATCAGGAGAGGTGTAATGTTAGCTGTTGATGCTGTCATTGCTGAACTTAAGAAGCAATCCACACCTGTGACAATCCTGGAAGAAACTGTTCAGGTTGCTACAATTTCCACAAATGGAGACAAAAAATTGGCAACATCGTTTCTGATGCTATGAAAAAGGTCGGAAGAAAGGGTGCCATCAAAGGATGGAAAAACATTAAATGATGAATTAGAAATTATTGAAGGCATGAAGTTTGATCGAGGCTATATTTATTCATACTTTATTAATACATCAAAAGGTCAGAAATGTGAATTCCAGGATGCCTATGTTCTATTGAGTGAAAAGAAAATTTCTAGTGTCCAGTACATTGTACCTGCTCTTGAAATTGCCAACGCTAACCATAAGCCCTTGGTCATAACTGCTAAAGATGTTAGTGGAGAAGCTCTCAATATACTCGTTTTGAATAGGGCAAAAGCTAGTCTTCAGGTTGTAGCAATCAAAGCTCCAGGTTTTGGTGATAATAGAAAGAACCAGCTTAAATACATGGCTATTGCTACTGGTGGTGCAGTGTTTGAAAAGGAGGGGCTGACAGTAAATCTTGAAGATGTTCAGCCTCATGACTTGAAAAGTAGGAGAGGTCATTGTGACCAAAGATGATGCTATGCTCTTGAAGGAAAAGGTGACAAGGCTCAAATTGAAAAATGTATTCAAGAAATCATTGCACAGCTAGATGTCACAACTAGTGAATATGAGAAGGAAAAGCTGAATGCATATCTGGCAAAGCTGTCAGTTGGAGTGGCTGTGCTGAAGGTTGGTGGGACAAGTGATGTTGAAGTGAATGAGAAGAAAGACCGGGTTACAGATGCCCTTAATGTTACACAAGCAGCTGTAGAAGAAGGCACTGTTCTGGGTGGGGCTGTTCCCTGCTTTGGTGCATTCCAGCCTTGGACTCATTAGCTCCAGCTAATGAAGATCAAAAATTGGTATAGAAATTATTAAAAGAACACTCAAAATTCCTGCAATGACCAATGCCAAGAATTCAAGTGTTGAAGGCTCTTTGATAGTTGAGAAAATTATGCAGAGTTCCTCAGAAATAGGTTATGATGCTATGATTGGAGATTTTGTGAATATGATGGAAAAAGGAATCACTGACCCAACAAAGGTTGTAAGAACTGCTTTATTGGATGCTGCTGGGGTGGTCCCTCTGTTAACTACAGCAGAAGTTTGTGGTCACAAAAATTCCTAAAGAAGAGTGGGACCTTGGAATGGGTGCAGTGGGTGGGATGGGAGGTGAGATGGTGCTATGCCATCATTAATGAGCTGTGACAGGAAGCTCAAGGCAGTGCCCTCCCCAATAACTTCAGAGATGTTAATTGAAGAAATGACTGAAGAAAAGGCTGGCTGATTAAGATCACTATAACCATCAGTTACTGGTTTTAGTTGACAATATATAATGGTTTACTGCCTACAGATAATTTATTTTGTATTTCTACAAAAAGACATCTGGGCTGGGCTTGGTGGCTCAACCTGTAATTCCAGCACTTTGGGAGTCCAGGGAGAGTGGATTGCCTGAGCCTGCTGGTTCAAGACCAGCCTGAGTAACTTGGTGAGACCTCATCTCTACAACCAAATAAAATGAAAAATTAGCCGGGCATGGTAGCACGTGCCTGTAGTCCCAGCTACTTGGAAGGCTAAGGCGGAAGGATTTTTGGAGACCAGCAGGTCAACGCTGGGGTAGCAGCAAGTATGCCACTGCACTCCAGCCTAGGAGACAGAGTGAGACTCCAATGCAACAAAACAAAACAAAGCAAAACACATCTGTACATTTCTGATATTGGGTGCAAGAGTCATGTACCAAGGTACTGCTTTCAACTTAAATCACTACTATTTTTACTACTATTCTGTCAAATCAGGATTTTAGTGCTTGACACTACCAGATGAAAAGTTCAGAAACAGTCTTTCTGTGGAGAATAAGAATAACTGTACAAAGTAGAGAAATATCCAATTATGTGATAACCTTTGTGTAATAAAACTTTGTTTAAAGTTAAAAAAAGATACACAGATTAAAAATTTTCGATAAATAGCCTAGATTTTTTTTTAAATGACAGTCTTTTGCCTTAATATACCTCAATTTCATCTTCTAATTTGTCCATGAAATTTTTTCCCAACCATCATTTTTTTTTTAAGTGAGAAAGCAGGATTTATTAAGAGGACAGAAAAGCTCCCACAGTGAGAGGGGACCCAAGGAGGTTGCCAACTATCATGTTTTTAAACTTCCAAAAGCATTTTCTTGTTCTCTACTCTTTATTCCTAGCACTCTCCCAACAACCCCTCCTTTTTTTTTTGAGTTAGAGTCTTACTCTGTCGCCCAGGCTGGAGTGCAGTGGCACGCTCATGACCACCGCAGCCTTGACCTGCTGGGCTCAAGTGATCCTTCCACCTCAGCCTTCCAAGTTGCTGGAATTATAGGCACAAGTCACCACATCTGGCTAATTTTTTGATTTATTGTAGAGATGAGGTCTCACTAAATTGCCTGGGCTGGCCTTGAACCCGTGACCTCAGGCAATCCTCTCACTTCAGCCTCCCAAAGTGCTGGGATTATTGGCATGAATCACTATGCCCGGCCTACTTCCCCTTGAGAACATTTTCATCTTTTGATTTTTTTTTTTGTCTGTTTATTTTGTTTTTTAGTTTTCTTCTGTTTCTTGCATCATTTGAGTCCTTTGAATTCCTTTTTAGTTTGTTGGCTAATTGACTAGTTTGGCTGTCTCTTTTGCCTTTGAGACTTTTCTCATATATTTACTGGTTCCTGGATGCCCCTTCATATTTAAGAGTGAGGCACTAGGCCCGGCTCGGTGACTCAGCCTGTAATCCCCCGCTTTCGGAGGCCGAGGTGAGTGAATTGCCTGAGCCCGCGGGTTCGAGACCCGCCTGGGCAACTTGGTGAGACATCATCTCTACAATAAATAAAAAAAAATTAGCCGGGCGTGGTAGCGCGGGCCTGTAGTTCCAGCTACTTAGAAGGCTGAGGCGGAAAGATCACCGGAGTCCAGCAGGTTGAGGCTGCAGTGGCCAGAAGCAGCCACTGTACTCCAGTCTGGGTGACAGAGTGAGACTCCAACTCAAAAAAAAAAAAAAAAAAAAAGAGTGAGGTACTAAAAACCTATCCGGCATTTATCATAATATGACAAGAAAGGAATTGGCAGTAGCAGGGCACTGGTGGGGATGGGGAGGGGGAACATAACATCATACCTGATCCCAAACCAGGCGAAGTAAGGCTCAATGGGAGACCCAAACTTCACCTGTACGATGGCCACTTATGTACCTAATCTTGAATTGCACCCCACATCTTTAAAATTAAAAAAAGAAAATACAAATTTACTTAGCACATATTTGTCTTTTAAGTGGCTAGTCCATTTTCTCAATCTCTCACAAAGTTCTAATTACTATCATACCATGTTTATAGAAACCTTCTCTTATTAGTACCTACTTGCATATAGCCCTGGAAACATTACTGTTTGAAAATTTTTCTGTATCTCAAGCTAATATAATTCTCACAAGCTACTTGTTTTTAATTAAAAGCTTACAATTTCATTAACCTATTTCATAGAAACAATTTACTAGCTTAAATGGAATGCAGTTTTATCATACCATAATTTCCATGTAAAAAATGATGCCAAAAATAAACTGAATGTTTAAAGCTATGACTTCTCAAAATAAATATGGGCAAATTAACCAATAAATTTTTCTGCTTACCAATTTAAAAAAAAAAACAACCTGTTTGGAGGCCAGGCACTTTGGCTCACATCTGTATCCTAGCCCTGTGGGAGACCAAGGTGAGAGAACTGCTTGAGCCCAGAAATTCAAGTCCAGACTAAGCAACATAGCAAGACTTTGCCTCTACAAAAATAAAAATTAAAAAAATTAGCCCAGTGTGATACCACATGCCTATAGTTCCAGCTACTCAGGAAGCTGGAAGCAGGAGGACTACCTGAGCCTAGGAGGTCAAGGCTGTGGCAAGCTGTGATCATGTCACTGTACTCCAGTCTGGGCGACAGCATGAGTCTCAGCTCAGCATGGGTGGCAGGCTTGTTAAGTGATAGGCTTCTATGCAAGATGATCAGGTATACTGAGTAGTCTTTTCATTTGGGAGACCTCCAAATGTTCAGTATGTGGAGGTTTTGTCACTGAAGCTATTCCATTTTGCCAAAGAAGTGCTGGGTTGGGTGAGAAGGGATCAACTCAAGTAGGTGCTGGCTTGGGAGGAGTGAAGAAGGGCGGAGGTAAGGACTCTACACTTCAGCGTGAAGCCCTGTACAAGGTCACTTTATTTTCAGTCCCATGCTTCACCCTTTTAGTCTGGGGCATCTTTGGTTCCAGTGATCTTCCCATCATCCAAGGGGGCAGGAGACTGAAGTAGTCACCTACCTCCTGTGGTTTAGGAGAGGATGGTCCAAAAGAACTGGATATAGACTGAGCTACAAAACTGACTTCTGCCTTTGAGAATACCTGGAGCCTGTGACAGTCTCTTAGGATATCCCTGGGGATAAGACAACTTGTATCTCCAGTTTCTTGACCTCTGCAGGTATTTAGATTGTATCTTCCTCTGTGAATTCAGCTACCACTCCTCTATTTACTTTCTGTTTTGCAAAAAAATGTTAAAATCGTTTGTCTTTTTCTCCTCTACTGCTATCTTTTTCCATAGGCATTAACATGCATTATGTTTCCTTTGTAATTACAGGAGACTTTAGGGAAGGAGAAAACACGTGTGGCCAAGGCACCATACTTAACCAGAGGTCTGTGAACCAGTTCTGACTAGGACTACTTCTCATTGCCAACTCTCTTTAGAAACTGTAGTTGCTGTTCTCCTCCCTGACTATTTTTCACTCAATTTATTATATAGGCAAGCTTGATAATTTTTCAAAAAATTTCTAGTGTCTTATCCCATTTAATCCTCATAAAGTTCTTTTGAAATTGACATGTCATATATCTTTTCATAGAGCTTTCCAAAAATGGTGAGTTCTAAATTTTAAAAGTATAATAAAACAAATATTTAATATATGAAAATACATCCTAGCCGGGCTCGGTGGCTCAGCCTGTAATCCCACGCCTTTGGGAGGCTGAGGTAAGTGGATTGCCTGAGCCCGCGGGTTCAAGACCCACCTGGGCAACTTGGCGAGACCTCATCTCTACAATAAATCAAAAATCAGCTGGGCTTGGTATCGCACGCCTGTAGTTCTAGTTACTTGGAAGGCTGAGGTGGAAGGATCGCGGAGCCCAGCAGGTCGAGGCTGCAGTGGCCGGGAGTGGCCACTGCACTCCAGTCTGGGCGACAGAGTGAGATTCCAACTCAAAAAAAAAAAGAAAGAAAATACATCCTGTTCATTCAGTTTTACTTCCATTCTTTACTGTTTATTGCAAAATATAGAAAAATGATTGATTTCACTTTATCACATTTTCTTACTGGTGCTAGTAATCTCTCATATGACTCTCTTTGGTTTGTTTTCTGGATCTAATATTTTGGAAATAAAAAATTTAGTCTTACATTATTAGCTCAAGCCAATAAAACTAAGGTACATAAAATAGCTATAACAGCTGTGATTTTGGTATTGTCTGTGATTATTCTAACCACAGTTTTGGTATATCATATTTTAATAATTTGGTTTTGCTGCATTTTGTTAAATAGTCTTTACCATGTAGTTTCCTTCTATTCATATACATATTTTATATATATATTTTTTGAATTGGAGTCTCACTCTGTTGCCCAGACACGCTCACAGCCACTGCAACCTCGACTTGGATTCAAGCAATCCTTCCATCTCAGTCTTCCAAGTAGCTGGAACTACAGGCACATGCTACCACACCTGGCTTGTTATCTATCTATCTATCTATCTATCTATCTATTGTAGAGATAAGGTCTTGCCAAATGTACATGCTACCGTGCCTGGCTTGCTTGCCTGTTTGTTTGTTCATTCGTTCATTCATTTATTTTAGAGATGAGGTCTCGCCATATTGCCCAGACTGGTCTCAAATCCCTGAGCTCAGGCAATTCTCTCACCTCGGCCTCCCAAAGTGCTGGGATAACAGGCTTGAGCCAGGCCTTCTATTCATATTTTATCTAACATTTTCATTAAGGAATGGTTGCTAAATTTTTTCAGAAGCTTTTTTAGCATCTGGTAAGATAATCGTGCATTTCTCCTTTAATTAACATTCTGAATTATGGTGATATACTTGCTAATACTAAATTATCCAAGAATGTATGCAATAGATCTAATACAGATATGCATGTTACTCCTTTTGCTACACAGCTAGGTTTGATTTGCTAATATTTTCTTTAAAAATTTTGCTTAAGAAAATGATATACATAATTCTATGTAATAAACTGACAAATCCAGAGGAAATAGATGCATTTCTACTTTCCTATAAATTTTCAAAATTATTTTAAGAAAAAATGACTTTCGAAATGGATGCATTTTACTTTTCTATACATTTCCAAAATTATCTTAGGGAAAAATAACTTTAAATTTCAAGGAGCAAATAATACCTGTTGTCAAAACCACTCTGCAGAGAATGACTGAACACTCAATTTATTTTATAGAGCAAGGATAATCTTAATACCAAACTATGATATTGAAACCATAAAAGAGCCCATTTTTATAGATATAATAATTGTATACCTTACTTTAAATATTTCACAGCTGTTGTTAGAAAGTCATAGCTAGACATAAGTAAAATAACTCTTATGGTCCAAAGTATACTTTAATAATTATCAGTTCCTGGCAAAACATCTAATACTATTTGCTGTTAACCATCCTACCCTAGGACTTAGGAAATATTTCCAACTCTATGCAAATCTCTTCCCCAGAAGCCTTTATCTCACTATGACCAACATTAGAATATACTTATCTTTGGCCCTTTTGACCACCATCTCTACTTCCCCTTCATTTCACTTCTGCTAACTGACAATCAAATGGACTGCTGACTCTATTTTCTTTCTCTTTCCCTCCCTAATGAAAGCCCTATTTCTTTATTGCCACTGGTCTCAGATGGGTATTAGTAAGAGATCTATCTAATAAAACCTAAATAATTTTGAGATATGAATAAAGATTATTCATTAAAACAATAGCCAAATGCTAGTTTAAAGGTTGGTTATTAACTATCTAATAAAACTAAATAATTTTGAGGTATGATAAAGATTATTCATTAACACAATAGCCAAATACTAGTTTAAAGGTTGGAATATTCCCACATGCCTTTCTTCTAACCACAGGTCCTTCAAATGCCACTCACAGTTAGGTTCTTCTCAGCTCCTAGAGAACCCCAGACAAAAGTAGGAACACGTAGATGAAGCAACTGGACCAAATCTTCCAATCACATCTCTTTTTCAGTTCTGTGCTACCTGGACAGACCATAATGATGACATCTTGTTCATACACACACACACACACACACACACACACACACACACACACATCTGTTGTATGTATTATTATAATGCAAAATTGTAAAAGCCACAATACTGAATAAAAATAATCACATATCCAGTACTTTAAAATGTCACAAACGAGAGTTCCAGTTTTGCTATAGCAGTATAAATCCACTACAGCTTCTCTGTCCCACTTATTAAAACTAAAAACTTTAAAGAAACACAAAAAAGTAACTAACTGAAGGCAATAAGAAGTAAACAAAAGTAAGCAGATTTTGGAGGGGAAACAAAAGCTTCCCTCTTTTTTGTTCTCTTTTCTCTAGCAATTCTACGCTAATGGCGGGCCCAGGGGCAGGGACTAAAACTCCAACAGAAACTCAGTCTTTCTGGCCAAAAGAACTAACAAAAAAGGCCCCTGTGGGCTGTAGAGTGTGGGGAAAAATCAGAAAGGAGAAAGCAGGAGAAGGGGACCCCCTGCCAATTCTATTAATGAACTCCCACAAGTCTTAGGCTCACACTTGAGCTGTGAATATGCACAACAGTCCCAAAATAGCATATCACTGGTATTAAAAACTGAACTGAGGATGGAAACCCTGTCCACAGACAGCAGAAAGAACTTGTAGTCTGAAGCTAAGTTGGATACCTATGGAAACAAAAAAAACCCAGGATTTTGCAGAGAATTACAACATCACACAGAATCTACACAACATGAAACTCACAATGTCTAGGATATAATCCAAAATTACTTGACATCCAAAGAAGGAAAATCTGACAAGTTCTGAAAAAAAATTTGCAATCAACATATGCCAAATACAGGATGACAAAAATGTTTAAATCATCACATAAAGACTTTGAAGCAGGCCATGCTCGGTGGCTCAGCCTGTAATCCCTGCACTTTGAGAGGCTAAGGTGAGTGGATTGCCTGAGCCCACGGGTTCAAGACCCACCCAGGCAACTTGGTGAGACCTCATCTCTACAATAAATTGAAAATTAGTTGGGCATGGTAGTGTGCACCTATAGCTTCATCTACTTGGAAGGCTGAGGCGGAAGGATCACAGAAGCCCAGCAGGTCAAGGTTGCAGTGGCCAGGAGCATGCCACTGCACTCCAGCCTGGGTGACAGAGTGAGACTCCAACTCAAAAAAAAAAAGACTTTGGAGCAGTTATCACAAATGAACTAAATGGAAAGATTCAAGTTATTACCAGAGAAAGAAAAACTAACTTAAAAGAATCAAATGGAAATTTTAAACAGAGAAACATATATTCAGGAATAAAAGAACAAAAGAAATGGTAAATATCTAACTAACTAAATATAAAATTATTTTTTTCCTATTAAACTCTTTAAGATATATAGACCGTTGAAAACAAATATAACATTGTCCAGCAGGGCAATATATATATTCTGCTTTTTTTTTTTAAGTTGTTATCTCACACTGTCGCCCAGGCTAGTCTACATATCCTGGGCTCAGGGAATCCTCTCGCTTCTGCCTCTGGTAGAGCTAGGACTGATTACAAGCATGAGCCACCGCACCTCCGGCCTATTTCTGTTTTGCTTTTTTGAGTCAGAGTCGTACTCTGTCACCTAGATTAGAGTATAGTGGCATGATCACGGCTACCATGGCCTCAACATGCTGAGCTCAGGCGATCCTTCCACCTCAGCCTTCCAAGTAGCTGGGACTACAGGTGTGTGCCACCCATCTTGGCTAATTTTTTTTTATTTATTATAGAAATGAGGTTTCGCCATGTTTCCCAGGCTGGTCTCGAACTGCTAGGCTCAAGCAATCCTCTTGCCTTGGCCTTCCGTAGTGCTGGGATTGTAGGCATGAGTCACCGTGCCCAGCCTTCAATAGAAATATAATACATATGACAACTATAACATAAAGGTGTTGGGAGAAAGCCTCCTACATTCTACTTGAAGTAATACAATAATTAACGTAGGTAGATTATGAAAGGTTAAGTAAACACATTCAATCCCTGGAGCAAGTACCTAAAAAAAGAGAGAGAGAGAGAGATTGCCAAAAAGTTAATATATAAATGAAAATGACATGTCAAAAATTTGAAAAAAAACAGGAAAGAAGAAATAAAAGAAAGAAAAACAGAACATGTAAAACAAATAATAAGATGTCAGGTTTAAGTCCAACAATCAATAATTATATTAAGTGTCAATTATCTAAACACTAAACTAGGAAAAAAATGAGAGAAAGAAAAGAAATTAGCCAAAAGTAGGTAGAAGGAAGGAAACAAAAATATGAAAGAAATAAAAAACAGACAAACAATAGAGAAAATAACAAAACCAAAAACTGGTTCTATAAAAGAAAAAAAGACTTGACAAGCCCCTAGCTAGACTGAAAGAGACAGATTGAAGAAATCATAGAAATGACTTGATAGTCAATTTCTTCAATTCTATAAATATTAAAAAGAAATACAAGAAACAACGAATTTGGAAAAGTAGAAAAAAATGAATAGGTTGCTTGGAAAATAAAGTTTACTAAAATTGATAAAAGAAGAAACAGGATATCTGAATACTCCCATACTTATTAAAGAAACTGATTATATAATTTAAAACTTTCCCCAAAAAGAAAGTTACAGTCTCGGTTGGTTTCCCTGGTGAGTTCTATTCAACTTCAGGAAGAAATAGCACAAAAATTATGCAAACTTTTTGAAACAAAAGATGAATCACTATTCACCTCATTTTTTTGAGGACTATCATGCCAAAACCTGATAGACACTACAAAAAGTAAATAAATTATAAAACAAGATACCCAAAGAATAAAAATGCAAAAACTCTTTTCAAAATATCAAAAATTGAATCTCAACATCATATTAAAAAAAGATAATAAAGCATGACCAAGAAGGGTTCATTCCAGAAATGAAAGGTTAGTTTAACATTTGAAAGTCAATTAATGTAATTTACCATATTAACAGGCTAAAGCAGAAAACCCATATGACCATTTCAATAGGTGCAGAAAAAGTTTTTGACGAAAACTCAACATCCAGTCATAATAAAACCTCTCAGCAAACTAGAATTAGTAAGAAAAGGTACAGGGCATTTATAAAAAAGCCTAGCGCTAACGTCATTGTTAATGGTTAAAGACTGAATTTCCCAACATGAAATCAGGAACAAGGCAAGGGTACACCTGCTTTTACTTTTTCTATTCAACATTGTTCCAGAGGTAATAGTCACTAAAGTAATAAGGCAAGGAAAACAACAGGCAAAAAATGATAGGCATAAAGATTGGAAAAGAATAATAAAAATTCTTCTTATTTATAGGGATAATTATTTACATAGAAAATCTCAGGGCTTTGGGAGGCCAAGGTGGAAAGATTGCTCAAGGCCAAGACTAGCCCGGGCAATACAGTGAGACCCTGTCTTTACAAAAAATTGTTTAAAAACTTGGCAGAAATCCTGCAAGCCAGAAAGGGCTGGGGATCTATCTTCAATCTCCTCAAACAGAATAATAGTCAGCCAAAGATTTTGTATCCTGCAAAACTAAGTTTCATAAATGAAGGAAAAATTATGTCTTTGCCAGACAAGCAAGGAAATCAGTCACTATTAGACCAGTTCCACAAGAAATATTTAAAATGAGTTCTAAATACTGGAAAAAAGGGGGGGAAGGGTGAAATTCATCAGGAGAAAAACATAATCATAAAACTCATAGGACTATAGAAAATATCTATACCTTTTATTCCAACAGAGGAATAAAAAAGAAAAAAGCAAACAGATAATAACTAACATGATGAATGGACTAGTAACTTACATATCATTATTAACTCCGAATGTAAATGATCTTAACGCCCCTACTTAAAAGATAGAGAATGGGAGAATGGATTTTAAAAAGCACAAACTAAATACCTGCTGCCTTCAAGAGACCCACTTAACACACAAAGACTCCCATAGACTCAAGGTAAATGGGTAGAAAAAAATATTC
Organism: Cephalopachus bancanus; assembly: GCA_027257055.1. NCBI lineage: Eukaryota > Metazoa > Chordata > Mammalia > Primates > Tarsiidae > Cephalopachus > Cephalopachus bancanus. The sequence continues at coordinate 214,295 of JAPVLO010000260.1, read as the reverse complement.
CACATGGCCCGGCATGGTCGCTCATACCTGTAATCCCAGCACTTTGGGAGGCAAAGGCAAGAGGACTGCCTGAGCCCAGGGGTTTGAGAATAGCCTGGGCAACTTGGAGAGACCTCGTCTCTACAATAAATAAAAAAAAATTAGCTGGGCATGGAGGTGCACAGCGTGGCTCCAGTTACTTGGGAGGTTGAGGTAGAAGGATTACCTGAGCCCAGCAGGTCAAAGGCTGCAGTGGCTGTGAGCGTGCCACTGTACACCAGCCTGGGTGTCAGAGTGAGATTTTGACTCAAAAAAAAAAAAAAAAAGTCCACAGAAACAGAAATTAAAATTTAGCAGGAGTAGTCATCTCATATAAGATAAACAGTAAATTAACAACAGTGAAAAAGGACAAAGAAAGTTAGTATATAATGATAAAGCAATCGATCCAACAAGAAGATATAACAATTTTAAATATTTATATGCACCTAACACCAGAGTTCCAAGATTTATAAAACAAATTCTACTAGACCTAAGAAGAGATAGACAGCCAGGCTCGGTGGCTCAGCCTGTAATCCCGCTCCTTTGGGAGGCTGAGGTGAGTGGATTGCCTGAGCCCACGGGTTCGAGACCCGCCTGGGCAGCAAGACCTCATCTCTACAATAAATCAAAAAATCAGCCGGGCATGGTAGCGCATGCCTGTAATTCCAGCTGCTCGTAAGGCTGAGGCGGAAGGATCGCTGGAGCCCAGCAGGTCGAGGCTGCAGTGGCCGGGAGCGGCTACTGCACTCCAGTCTGGGTGACAGAGTGAGATTCCAACTCAAAAAAAAAAAAAAAGAAAGAAAAAAAAATTAGCTGGGTGTGGTAGCGCGCACCTGTAGTTCCAGCTACTTGGAAGGCTGAGGCGGAAGGATCACCAGAACCCAGCAGGTCGAAGCTGCGGTGGCCGGGAGCAACCACTGCACTCCAGTCTGGGTGACAGAGTGAGACTCCAACTCAAAAAAAAAAAAAAAAGAAGAGATAGACAATACAATAATATTGGGAGATTTTGACACTCCACTGAAGCAATAAAGAGATCATCAAGGCAGAAAGTCAACAAAGAAACATTGGACCCTAGAGCAAACAGAACTAACAAATATCTATAGAATATTCTGCCCCAAAACTCAGAATATATATTTTTCTCATCAGCACATAAAACATTATCTAAGACCATACGACAGGCCACAAATCAAGTCTCAATAAGTTTTTTAAAAAGTGAAATCGTATCAGCCACACTGGACTCAGACCACACTAGACTAAAACTAGAAATTAACTCCAAGAAGAACTCACGAAACAAAACAAATTCATAGAAATAAAACAATCTGCTCCTGAATGATCTTTGAGTCAACAATGAAATCATGATGGAAAGTTAAAAATTTCCTTGAAATTAATGGTAACAACACAAGTTATCAAAACCTCTGGAACACAAAGTTGTGTTCAGAGGAAAATTCATAGTGCTTAAGGCCTATATTAAAAAGACTGGAAGACCACATATTGACAGCCTAATGTTGCACCTCAAGGAACTACAAAAACACAAACAAATCAAACCCAAAAGTAGCAGAAAAAAAGAAAGAAGGAAGATCAGAGCAGAACTAAATGAAATTGAAACAAAAAATACAAAGGGTCAGTGAAACAAAAAGTTAGTCCTTTGAAAGGATAAACGAAACTGATAGACCACTAACTAGACTCATTAAGAACTGAAGAGAGAAGATTCAAATTAATTCAAACAGAAATGGGTCAACAATGAAATCAAGATGGAAAGTTATGCTTTATTACAACTGATACCACAGGTATACAAAAGATTATCTGAGGTTATTATGAACATCTCAATGTAAACAAACTAGACAATCTAAAGGAAATTGATAAATTCTTGGAAACATATAAACCCCCAACTTTGAATCAGAAAGAAATAGAAACCCTGAACAGACCAACAACACGAAAACGTATGTCCAAAGATTTCTACACAAATGTATACCAAGTTTTCTTTTCTTTTTTTAACCTTTTATTTTCTTTTTTTTCACTTTTTATCATGCATGTTGTGAAGCTGAGTCAAGTTTTATTTTTAAGAGCCAAAAACCAGAACCTAAATGTCAATCCACTGATAAATGGATAAACAAATTTGATCTATTCATATAATGGAAATATTACTTAGCAATAATGAGGAACCAACTGTTATACAAGGACCCCCCAAAACTGGAATTGTTCTTTTTTTTTTTTGGAGAGTGGGCCCCTTGTAATAAAGGCTTCCCCTGCTAGGTTAAGTGTTCTGGGAACCCAGTAGCATCAGCGTATCACCTAGCATTGCTGTGAGAGCCTGAGCTTGGCTTCAGTGTATTTTTATTTTTTTATTTTTGGAGAGACTTTCAATGCCTTTACCCATTTCATGATGGGTGATTTGCAAGCATATCTACCCACACCTCGCTGAGTGTTCAGCAGTTTTTCACAAAAATCACATGACCCTCATGCCCCGTCCTCCCTATTCGCCCCATCTTGTCCCAGACAACTGTTTTTTGTTTCCCCAGATAAAAAAAAAAAAAAGTCCTCAAAGGAAAACATTTGCCAGTGTGGGACAGCTGAAACAAAAAAATGGCAAAACACTAAAAGGCATCAAAATCGACAATTTCAAAAACTGTTCTGAGCAGTGGAAAAAGCATCTCGATAGACATACTGCATCAAAGTGTACTCTGAAAGTGACTGAAGTTTAAATATATAAGAATAAATACACAAGTTTTTATAACTAAATTCTTTTGGGGGATTCTCCTCATAATGCAATAACATACATGAATCTCAAAATTATTATGCTAAGAGAAGGAGGTCAGGTTAAAACAGAAGTATATAGCTATAATTCCATCTTCATAAAAATTCTAGAAAGTGTAACCTAATCTAAAGTGACAGAAAACCCATCAGTGGTTGCCTGAAGACAGGAGGAGAGAAAGGGAGAGACAGAGATGCACAAGAAAACTTTTGGGGGAATGGAAGTGCTTGCTCTCTTCGGAATAGTGATGGATTCATAGGGATATACTTATGTCAAAACTGACCAACTGCCGGGCTCGGTGGCTCAGCCTGTAACCCCGCGCTCTGGGAGGCCGAGGTGAGTGGATTGCCTGAGCCGTAAGGTTCAAGACTCGCCTGGGCAACTTGGCGAGACCTCATCTCTACAATAAATCAAAAAATTAGCCGGGCATGGAAGCGCGTGCCTGTAGTTCCAGCTACTTGGAAGGCTGAGGCGGAAGGATCGCCGGAGCCCAGCAGGTCGAGGGTGCAGTGGCCGAGAGCGGCCACTGCACTCCAGTCTGGGCAACAGAGTGAGACTCCAACTAAAAAAAAAAGTTTCAAGTTTAAGTTCAACTTAAAAATTGAAAGGACAGAACAAATGATGGACAACAGGCTTTTGAGCAAGAATTAAATGGTATAACTCAGATAGTGAATAGGAATCCTCAGATGACATTATTTAGTAAAGCTGACAAAGAGGGAATTTCTTTCTTAAAAAAGTTTTTTTTTTGGTAGAAGCGAGGTGGAGTGAAACACAGTTTATGTTGAAACCAAAACGCTTTACTGGAAAATACAAATTACTCACGTTAAGTTTAACATTTTCAGTGTTTTTTGTAATGAAAGGGATTGGCAGTAGTGGGAAACTGTCGAGGAAGGGGGTGGGATTGGCAGTTGAGGGAAACTGCCAGGGGAGGAAGGGGCACACCTCATCAACAAGGGTACCTGCATAATCAACGTTTGTATACCTAACCCTGAATTGTATCCCACATCTTTATAATAAATTTTTAAAAATACTACAATCAAGTTGGGCACAGTGGCTCATGCTGTAATCCCATCACTTTGGGAGGCAGAGGCTAGAGGATTGCCTGAGCTCTGGGGGTTCAAGACCAGCCTGAGTAACATGACGAGATCTTGTCTCTACAATAAATCAAAAAATTAGCCAGGCATGGTGGCACATGCCTGTGGTTCTAGCTACTTTGAAGGCTGAGGCGGAAAGATCGCCTGAGCCCAGCAGGTCAAGGCTGCGGTGGCCATGAGTGTGCCACTGCATTCCAACTGGGCAGCAGAGTGAGACTCCAACTCAAAAAAAAGCTAAGATCAGTGATTTTCCAAATACTTTTATGACTTAGTAAAACATACAAAGAATACCTATACTCTGATTTTAAATTTAATATAATTGGAGGAAATGTCTGGAAAGTATAGACTATCAGACTATCAGATATTATCTAAAATGCCATCAATAAAAACTAGACCATCTCCATAAAGACTGATCAAATTCTACATAAATCCCAATGCAAACTAAGTGAAAAAAAGTGAATATTAAAGTATTCTTAAATATATGAACAAAATTCAAATATAAGAGAACAGCAGATATTGATTTGTATAAGAAAATATATATACCTCTGGAGATAAGTTATAACAGCCTATAATATGAGACACTTTTTCAGAAAAAAACAATTAAAACTGCATTCAGTACCATCACTAACTAAAATGGAGTTAAAATGACACACATATTTAGAATGAAAGGAGAAACGGGGATTTCAATGCCCTCTCCTCTAAAGTAAGAGCATGTGACTAGACATTTTATTAAGGCCTTTCAATTTAAACTTCTGGCATATGAATGCTTTTATATTTAAAAAATTTTTCAAATGTTAATAAGATAATTGAAAAAATATAGGTTTTAACTTTCAAGTCAGAGCATTAGTATATTAAATATTTTTATATTTTTCTCTTTCATTACCAGATTATCATTTCTATTTAGAGCTTACTTCAAAATAAACTTTTATGTCTTTCCTAGGTCTTATTAATTTACTCAGAAAAGTTTTTATTTCCATGTACAATACAAGGCTACATTGATCCAACATACAAACAATAGGCTGGTATCAGTGATTTTTATTTCCTCATTAAAGCATTTTAAGATTGTCTTAAAAGCTGATTTCCAGGACCTTATCTCAATCAAATGCCAACTTAAAGTCCTACTCCCAGAATCAGAGATAATGGTCTACATTATGCCAAAACAATGGAGTTAGCTTCAGTGAGAATTTACTGGCATAATCTTTGCTAGTAAGGCGTTTATAATTAAATAGGGAATGAAAAATACACATAAAAATGTGTGTGTGTGTGTGTGTGTGTGTGTGTGTGTGTGTGTGTGTGTGTGTAAGGAGACAGGCAGAGAGGTAAGCGGCAAATAATAACTAATGAAAACATTAAGTGCTTACTAGTACACCAGACCTGAATTAGCCATTTTAATCCTATTAAAAACCCTATGAGTTAAATAATATTAGTATTCTATCTTATGGATATGGAAACTAAGGCAGTTTATATAGTTATTAAGTGATGGAAAGGGGAGTCAGTCTGGATTCAGAGTCCATGATCATAACCTCATACTTTTGGGAATAAGAACTTCATAAAACAAGCATGAAATGGTACCCTGGTGAGCCAACCTGGTGGAACTGGCAGATGGAAGATACTGCGCCACGGCAAAAAAAGTCATTGGAAAACAAAAAGGAGGAAGAAAGGAGAACTAAACATTTTCTCAAGTGTCATAGCGAACCACAGAGAAAATGAATGGGGGAAGTAAGATTAATAGAATGTTCACATAGAAGTCCAAAGAGCTTCTACTTCTTACACAAAAATGAAAACCTTCTGAAATGTAAGCATTTATTATATGGAAGTGGGAAGTCATATATTTTAAAAAATCTAACAGAAAGTCTAGAGCAGTTTTTTTTTAAGTGAATAAAAGCAGTCTAGTTGAGCACGGTGGCTCACGCCTATAATCCCAGCACTTTGGGTGGCTGAGGCAGAAGGATTGCCTGAGCCCAAGGGTTTGACACCAGCCTGGGAAACTTGATAGAACCTCATCTCTACAATAAAGAAAAATTAGCCAGGTGCATGCCTGCAGTTCTAGCTACTTGGAAGGCTAAGGCTGAAGGATCACTTGAACCCAGCAAGTCGAGGCTGCAGAAGCTGTGAGCATACCACCTGCACTCCATCCTGGGCTACAGAGACTCCAACTCAAAAAAAAAAAAAAAAGCAGTTCTATCCATATGATAGGATTTCAATAGCATAAGGTACCTACGCTGAAAACAAACAGAAATGGAAAAACCTACCTAGAACAAAGCAAGGAAAAGCATTCTTCTCACTAAGGGCCCTGGTCCTATGGCCTAGGAAGCAGGGAAGCAGGACTGTTACCACCTCTCCAGCCAGGAGTGCAGAAAGATTAGACCCACACAGAAACAACACTTTCTGGGGCGAGGGGTTTAAGTTCTTCCAGGCAGGAGACAACAGAGAGAAAAGAGGCAACCAAGTAGGCAAATGTGTGCTGTTCCATTTACTACTGACCTTCTCTTCCTTCTGAAACATTTCTAGTTTACAACAGTGTCTACATCACAATGTCCACACTTTTCCCCTTTAATAAAAAGGGTACAGGTAACCACTGTGACAAATTCAGAAAACGGAAATACCAGAAAGAAGAGGAAGAAATCCATGATTACACTATCCAAAGACAACCTCTAATAACGGCTTGGTATATATATTTCCTTTTAGTCTTTTCCCAGTTTATGCACAATTGTTTTCTTCTTTTGCACACTTTATACTTTACATAATAATATATGCTTTCCATGCTTTTGGCAAGTTATTGAAACCTCTCATAAACCTGCTGCTGGATTTAGTAATTATTAGAATGAGGCAAACACTTTTCTATTTATATTTTTAAAAAAAACAGAAAAACACAGAGGCTAAATATTTAGCAATGAAGAAATAGGTAAACAGTTTTTTAAAGTCTGAATAACGTTAGGATCTTTAAACCAAAGCTAGGATACGTTTGAGGAAAGTCTTTACTCTTTCTTCGTTTCAGCTTCAAAAAGAAGGGATAATTACAGAATGTCAAAAGAAGAAATACTGATTCTTAATCTTGGTATTGACATTAAAATCCCAAATGGTAGCCGAGCTCGGTGGCTCAGCCTGTAATCCCGTGCTTTGGGAGGCTGAGGTGAGTGGATTGCCTGAGCCCCCACGTTCAAGACCTGCCTGGGCAACTTGGCGAGACCTCCATCTCTACAATAAATCAAAAAAATTAGCTGGGAGTGGTGGCGCACGCCTAAAGTTCCAGCTACTTGGAAGGCTAAGGCAGAAGTATCGCCAGAGCCCAGCAAGTCGAGGCTGCGGTGGCCCCGAGCGTGCCACAGCATTCCAGTCTGGGCGACAGAGTGAGACTCCGACTCAAATATATATATATATTTAATTGATTTCTGACGTTTTGTTATCATACATGCAGGGCGATTATTCAAAAAATATGAAAACAATTCTTAAAAATCAAAACAAAGACATAATTAGGAATTTTAGTTTCTAGTTCATAAACACTAAATTTAGCAGTTAAAAAGGCTATAGGCCGGGCATGGTGGCTCAAACCTGTAATCCCAGCACTTTGGGAGGCCACCATGAGAGAACTGTCTAAGCTCAGGGGTTCAAGAATAGCCGGGGAAACTTGGTGAGACCTCGTTTCTACAATAATCAAAAATTAGCCAGGTGTGGTAGTTCCAGCTACTTAGAAGGCTGAGGTGGAAGGATCGCCTGAGCCCAGCAGGTCGAGGCTGCGGAGGCTGTGAGCATGCCACTGCACTCTAGCCTGGGCAACAGAGTGAGACTCTGACTCAAAATATAAATAAATAAATAAACAGGCAATATATAATCATGAGGAATAAAACTTCTACAGTCTAAATTATTAGCATAATTTAAAACTTTAAACTTTATAGCTAATAATTATACTGTAATTGCTCTTCAAAATAAACATGTTATTGTGCTATTCTTATTCTTTCAATTTTTCTAACAGTTTGAAAATTGTTTAATGTTTTTAAAAATTAAAGGGGGAAACTATATTCAAAAAGCAAGTACACAAGAAGAAATGAGATAATTCAAACATGTACTTATTCAGAGAAAAAAGAATCTCCCTAATATATAGTTCAGATAATTAGCAGATTTCTAATATACCAAAACAGGGTTAATCTAGGCTTAATGACCTAAAGACAAAAAGGTGATGATGAACATACATGATCTGTTTTTCACTTAATTATTGACCATTCTCTCACAAAAATTTTATAATCCTCTTATATAAATAAAGAAGCTGGGTCCTAATGATTAGCAACAAGCAAATGGTATAGAATAGAAGACCAAAGGCCCAGGCTGTTCAGTGTAAGAGGCTACTATCTATATTGCTGGAGCCACAACCAAAGAATACCTGGTCTCAGTAGTTAACAACCTACTTCTTGATAGGACATTTTGTAATAATGGAACATTTGTAAATGGATTAGGCTTACATTCTCCCTCCTATTCTCCTTAAATTTATCATGTTCTAGTAGTTCTAGACTGTGGACAACTAAATTTGTCCCCCTCCCCCTGCAAAGAAAAGCAAGCTGGCTAGAAGGTATAAAAGGCCAGAGAGGTAAGAATAACAGGGACCCATTCTTCCTCATATTTAAAATACAATTCAAGCTGGGTGTGGTCAGGAATGACCATGCCTGTGTTTGAGATCAGCCTGGACAACACAGTGAGACCCTAGTCTCCACACACACAGAGAGAGAGAGAGAGAGAGAGAGAAGCTTGGAATGGTATAGTATTCTGGAGGCTGAGGCAAAAGGATCACTTGAACCTTGGAGTTCAAGGCCGCAGTGAGCTATGATCACACCATGGCATTCCAGGATGGACAATAAGAGTAAGACTAAAAAGATAAAATAAGACTAAGCGTGGTGGTTTAAACTTGCAATCCTAGCACTTTGGGAGGCCAAGGGAGGAAGAGGAGGACTGCTTGAGCCCAGGAGTTCGAGACCAGCCTAAGCAACACAGAGAAACCACATCACTACAAAAAATAAAAACAAAATTTGCCAGGCACAGTGGCACGTGCCTACAGTCCCAGCTACTCAGGAGACTAAGATGGAGGATCGCCTGAGGCCAAGGCTGTGGTGGGCCATGATCATGCCTGGGTGACAGAGACCTCAATTCAAAAATAAATTTTAAAAAATAAAATAACATAAAAAGATAAAATAAAGTTCACTATAGGCTTGCATTTGAACAGTTTTATTGTCTAAATCCACTTCATGGTATCCCTTCCCAGTCTACAGACTAATTTATTTGAAATAGATTTTCAAGGCTCTAAGGTAATAAACTCAATTCATCTCTTGCAAAGTAATGCTTTAAAAATTTTGTTTTAAAATTGCCCAACAGGTTTAGTTTTAGGTTAAAAAACCAACAAGATAGTAAGACACAGAACAGAAAATTAAAGTTGGTGGAAATTTGGTATCAGGGAAATATTAAGAAAAAAGAAAGGAAAAGGAAAAGAATATCCAAATATGGGAGAAAAATAAAAAATACACATATATGTATATTTTAAATACCCTGAAGTGTCTAAAAATACGCTCAGGAACATTAAAAAACATCCTTAATATACTCTATCCATATCATAATATTAGTTAATATTTGAGAGCTGTTAGGGTTTGGTTTGGAATATTATTCTATCTATATTTACTCTTGATCTAGAATAAAAATTGAAATAAATAACAAAAAAGAAATACTGCTAGCATATTCCCTTTTGGAGGCTTTGTATCTCTAAAAATTCAAAATTAGAAAACATTAAAGAAAAATCCAAGGAAATCTAGCCTGTATTAAAAAAAAAAAAATCTTCTATGAATGGAAACAGCTAGAAGACCCTATATGCCTGTTCTCTAAGTGAGTCTTAGACCAAATGTTACTCTTGCGGTGACTAAGCAGAAGATGAACAAAAGCAGAAAGTTACCCTATAAGATTACACATAGAGGCAGGAGGTACACAAAGATCTTTTGAAACACAGAGAAAAGGTACTGAAAGCCAGACAGAAAATGAACAAAGGAGCTGACAAATCCCAAACATATAGCCAACCTGCCCTATTGTCACGTCTGACGTCCTGAGCCTTCAACGTGGCTTCTACATGTGCTCAGCTATTTGAAATAGAGCAATCACCTAAAAGGGATATGCAGCTTGTATATCTTTTAAAATTGCATGAAGGGTAAGAAGCCTGACAAAAAGGAGAACCTTATTACTCAGACTGAAAAAATTCAGAGACATTATTGATGTTTTATCTGAAAAACTGCTGTGTTCACTCAACTTGCCCTTTATACAGGCAACAGGCATTCCTCCCAGAATGTCCGTTGTTTGGGGGGAGTGACGGGTGGATGGGAGGTGAGAAGGGAACAGTCAGGAATGACCTGTGTCCAGCAATCACTGTCACATCCAGCTGTCAGCACATCACTTGGCAACACTCACTGGCATTTCAGACCATTTGTCCCCTTTACTTCTGCTTACTTTCCACAAAGAGAAATGCCAGGGTATCTAGCCTACAGAGCTTCAATAAGCAGATTTTAACCTCAGTTCTTCTAAATCATCCTTACTTTAATATTTGCAATAGGAGAGAATTCACCAGAGAGCAATAAAACCAAAACCTAGCTACATTACCAAGGTAAAAAATGAAAGCTAGCCATAAGAGAGACAGGAAAGGAATTCCTGCTTAAGAGACAAATGGAATTAACAGTTCCCTCTTTCAAGCTCTCATTTCTACTTTTAGATCACCAACTAACTGCAAAGTAACATCTGAAAAGTTGTTACCTATAGTTTGTCTAATTTTTTTGAAGAATCAGATTGTAGAGCAGTACTATATCTATGGATAGGAGAGCCACTCTCAAGCTTCAGTAAAGTGAGTGAGTGGCTTTATTTCCCCCAGAAGTTTCCACTTTCAAGGAGGTCATGAAGAATACAACCTAAAAAGAGCATATAGCTTAAACCCAAATAGCAAACAATAATTTTAAGAACCACTGAGTAGGAGAAGAGCATTTCAAATCCAAATTTTATTTTAAATATAAAAGTAGGCTGAGCCTGGTACCTCACATCTGTAATCCCAGCACAGATTGAGTGGCTGACATTGGGAGGGTAGCATGAGGCCAGGAGTTCAAGTCCAGCCTGGGCAACATAGTGAGATAGCAACTTTACAAAAATTTTTTAAAAAATTAGTCAGGTATAGTGGCATGCCTTGTAGTCCTAGCTACTCAGGAGGAAAAGGCAGGAGGATTGCTTAAGCCAAAGAGTTCGAGGCTGCAGTGAGCTATGATTGTGCCAGTGGCACTCCAGTATGGCTGACAGAGCAAGATCCCAACTCAAAAAAATAATTAAATGTAAAAGTTATAGAAAAATGTCAAGTTCACAGCCAAATTAATAATGAGACTGTGTAAGTTTAACCTATTTCCAACTCACTTTCCAGTAACCTCTCAAATGTAAATTAATAAGTAATGAAAAAAGCATCAAAATTTCACAGGTAAGCACTTACTTTGTCACATGAAAAAAATGTAATGAAACCAGATAAAGGGAAAACAAAATGATGCAATCTTTGTAATGTGGATATACACAATCGCTAAAGAAGAGATTTAAGTTTTCCTCCAATTTCAACATATTACAAACCACATTGCTAATGTATAGGAAAAAAAGTTAAATAAATATCCATGTTGTGGCATAAGAAATGGCATCACATTTAGTCTTAAGACAACATAGCACACTAATTTATTATTCTCACCTTTATCTCTAGGTAATTAACTTGTATACCTCTAAGTACAGCCAACAACCACGATTGGTATTATCAGTTCACCTGCAGAAACAGAAGTCAAGACCAGGTAGAAATGAGTTTTAGAGATATAGCCTTCAGTTTTAGGAAAGAAGTCAAGAAATTACACAGCAAGCACTAACTGTGCAAAATTAACACTGCAACACTGAAAAGAGCAAGAAAGTAGGCTTCCTGCCAGATTTTTAAGTCGGCTTCAACAAAATAGTGCAACAGCTGCAACTGGATGAATTAAACATGGGCTGGTAGATCATAGTGAAAGAAATGAAATATGTGCATACTGTATAAAAAACAACCATGAGCCAGTAATTGTAAAATGCTCTACATTTAAATATATTCATCAAAATTAAATCAGCTATGCATAAGCTTTGATAACAAGTACACAACTGAGAACCCAGTGAACATTTCACATTTCTGACATCTTCACAGATGTAGTGCCACATGGACAGCAATGACAATAAGACCTGCCTTTCCAATACAGTCAACTCCCTGTGCCAGTAACAGCAAGTGGAAAGCTCAATGGATATATGTTTAAATCTCTTAAGAGTCATTGCTAAAGATTGTTAAGTATTTGCCTCATCAGGAGATAAAGGAAATCTGCATTGGTACATATTGATAAATCTGATTAGCACATAGATGCTGGCTGCCTCTTGTAACAGCTGAATATTATTTACCCATGTGTAAAGAATGGGCCAAGTCCAAAGAAAAAGCCTTACTGCAACATCAATGAGAAGTCACTGGGGGTCATGAATGAGAGCAAAGGACAATGCATTCATTAACAAGAACCAACTGCACTCTACTAAGTGATCTTGAGGACGTTTATGCACAAGATTTATCACTACTAGAAGTTTTAGGACTAAAAACTATTCAATCACATTAACATCACTAAAATACTAAATAGAATGCAGCCAACAGAAAACCAGAGCATTTTAGAAGTCAACAGATACATGATTCAAATATTTAATTTCACTTCATTTGATTGAGATACACTAAAATATATTTAAGCCTGAGAAAATAGAAAAGAAGCTGAAAAGAAGCCCACCGCTGGTCATCTTTACTGGGATTTCACACAATTTCTTAAAACGGGACTGGCTGCAGCACTAAAGTATAGAAAAGGAAGTTTAGAAGTTTCTGTAAAAAATCACAAATACACTGCAATCCAAAATAAAAGAAATAAAAGAAAATCCCAGATTTTTTTTTTTTGAGTTGGAGTCTCACTCTGTCACCCAGACTGGAGTGCAGTGGCTGCTCCCAGCCACCACAGCCTCGACCTACTGGGCTCCAGGGATCCTTCCACCTCAGTCTTCCAAGTAGCTGGAACTACAGGTGCGCGCTACCACGCCCAGCTAATTTTTGATTTATTGTAGAGATGAGGTCTTGCCAAGTTGCCCAGGCGGGTCTCGAACCCATGGGCTCAGGCAATCCACTCACCTCAGCCTCCCAAAGCACGGGATTACAGGCTGAGCCACCGAGCCCGGCTTCCAGATATTTTTAATTCTGTATTTTCTTTAGAAAGGTTCAACTTCTACTCATAATATAAAAAACTTTGTAGAATCCAATTTATACTCAAAATGTGTTTGGCTTACAATCTAACTTATCTAGAATTCTAGTTTAGGCACATATGTACACTCAAAGTCAACTGCATTTTCACTTCACTCTTGTGAAATCCAGCAGAGCTATTAAGCTGTAAAATTCCAAATAACAAGGAGAAGATTTTGAAAAGATAACTATTGTTGCTGAAGAGAAAAGTTAATGAATTCAATATGTACTTTATAGAATAACATCATCTAGATATGGACATTCTGAAACTAATCCCTTCATTCTCTAACAAAGATTTTTTATTTCCTTGACACTCCAACTTTTAAAATGGATCTTATAAAGTTTTCGTCAAAAGAAAATTTTATGTGGGAATCTGAACCAATTTACTTAAGGTCAGCCAACTTCGGAAAATTCACCACAAGGAATGAAGCAAGCCCTCAAGACAAATAAGTTACATGCAAATTTCCACTATTAATGCAGAAGAGCAAAGAGAGCCCTCTCTCACTCTGCTGGTGGGAGGACAAACTGTTTCAACTCCTTTGGAAAGCAATGTTATAAGATACCTATCAATTGTAGAAAAAAATGATCCTACCATTGTACTCATTAATATAACTCTTGTGAATCTGCCCTAAGAAAATAATCTAAAATACAAAGATATATGCCAAAGGCATTTACCATGGCTTTATGTTTAACAACTAAAAACTGAAATAATCTTAAGCCAGTAGCATGGACATAGGTAAAATATGATATATATCCATATAATAAAAATGACAATTAAAAATACAAAACTGTGGCCGGGCTTGGTGACTCTGCCTGTAATTCCAGCACTTTGGGAGGCCGAGGCGAGTGGATTCCCCGGGCTCACGGGTTCGAGACCCACTCGGGCAACTTGGCGAGACCTCATCTCTACAATAAATCAAAAATTAGCCGGATGTGATAGTGGCACTTATAGTTCCAGCTACTTGGAAGGCTGAGGCAGAAGGATTGCGGGAGTACAGCAGGTTGAGGCTGTGGTGGATGGGAGCGTGCCACTGCACTCCAGTCTGGGCAACAGAGTGAGACTCCAACTCAAAAAAATATAAATAAATAAATAAATAACACAAAACTGTTTATGAGGTATTACGCCCACCATATTTTTTTATTGCACAGGAGGAAATGTATCAAAAAGTTAAAAGTTGGAGAAGTGTTATAAATATTCTAACCTCTAAAACTTGTATAATGATTTCAGTTACTATTTTCATATACATGGTATCAGAGGAGATAATCCTGTGGCCTTCCACTGAACTGTGAAAGCACAAGAAAAAAGCTACCAATCCTGACTGAGAGAGTAAGAATAGCAATGTGAATGATTTAAATTAGGAGCACTATATAGATACAAGCAGGAACAGCATTCTAGGCTAAAGAACAGCATTAATGGCATGAACAAAGCACTATATTAAAATATAAAATGCATCCAAGGACTAGTTCTGAACAGCAGGATCATAAATGGAAAGGGGGAATGTAAGGGATGCTGTACAGAAGACCAGACCTCAGCAGTCAAGGGCAGCCTCCAGAATTCCTTGCTAGCAAAGAAAGATTATCTCTGTGTAAAGTGGTCTTCCTCTTACTGAAGATCACAGAAGCATAAAAGAACAGCAGCTATATAAGCTATTTGTTTTAATTTTTATTTTTCTAAGAAAATTGAGTAAAATCACACAAAAATGGTCATAGTCACTTATTACTATTTAGAAAACTGCTGATTCATAAAGTTTGCAGGGTAACTCACCTATATTTGAAAAGTTTTTTACAGAAATGGATTGTTGATTAATATTTTAAATTACTTCCTATATTCAGAACATCTGAAATCCCAATTTTTATATTTCCTTCCTTCCTTCTGTGACTATTGTTAATGAATGAGATCCAGAAATATGACTGAAAAAATGTTATTCTGATAAATACTTAAAGAAAATAGAAATGTATATAGATTAGATATTTACATCATCTATTTTAAATTTCAATAAGGCTGCCAAAATTCAAATGTTACCCTGAATTGTAACCAGAATATTGCTCCAGTGGAAACCATAGGCTTCTTCACAGTGTTGACAGCAGCAAGACCACAAGTCATTTCAAAACAGAGACAAACTCCTATTGATCCTCACAGTAGGTTAGCAAAAATTAATTGATCACCTTCTGGCAGGACACAGGCCAGATCACCAAAAGGAAAGCCTTCCAGCAAGCATTTAGCTTGGGTACTCACTGGCCCACGTGGACTGTGTATGAGTTGCTTAGCCTCTTTCTAAGCTTTAGATTCTTTGTCCATAAAATTGAAGTATTAACAGTACCTAACTCAAAAGGCTCCTAACAATGACAAAGACTTCTTGTTTGACCAAACTTCTGTCAGGTTCCTAGGAGCCCTCTTCTTGACACAGCCTCAACCTCCTCCATGCCCTTCCTGTTTTCTACCTGTCTAGCTCATTTTACAAAGAATCTTGTTAAGTCAGCTTAGGGAGAATAACCCCATCCTTAATAACTGATAACTTTGATAGCTGATTAAGTTCCTCACTCCTCATTTTTGATGTATAAGTTCTTGGCTTGCCTTCAGAAAGAATCCTATTAGATCAGTGCTACAGACTGAATGGCTATCTCGCAAAGATATAGATGTTGAAGAACTAACCTCCAAGGTAATAAAGTATGTAGAGATTTGGCCTTTGGGAAGTAATCAGGTCATAAGAGTGGAGCTTCCATAAATAGGATCAGTGTCCTTATAAGAACAGACACCTTGGCCAGGTGCAGGGGCTCATGCCTGTAATGCTAGCACTTTGGGAGGCAGAGGTGGGAGGATTATGAGCCCAGGAGTTCAAGACCAGCCTGGGCAACATAGTGAGACCTCATCTCTACAAAAAAAATTTTTAAATGAGTTGAGCATGATGGTGCATGCCTGTAGTCCTGGCTACACAGGAGGCCAAGGTGGAAGAATCACCTGAGCCCAGGATGTTGAGGCTGAGGTAAGCTGTGATCATGTCACTGCACTTCAGTCTGGATGACAGAGGGAGATCCTGACTCAAAAAAAGAAAAAGAACAGACATCAGAGAGCTATCTCCCTTTCTGCCATGTGAAGATAAAAGAAGGTGGCCGTTTGCAAACCAGAAAAATGGCCCTCACCAGAAAGTGAGTCTGCTGGTACCTTGATCTGGGACTTCTCAGCCTCTAGAACTGTGAAAAATAAATTTTCATTGTTTAAGGCACCCAGACTATGGTATTTTGTTACAGAGCCCAAGCAGACTAAGACAGTTTTACAAGAATCTCTGTACCCTTTGACATCTTTTAGCAATTTTCCACCCACTGACCATACTCTACTTGGTTATAAATCCCCACTTGTCCTTGCTGTATTCAGAGTTGAGTCTGATTCTCCCTGCTATTGCAGGAGCTTTGAATAAATATTCCTTACATTTTTAACAATCATAAGAATAACTTAAAAAAAAAAAGAAATGAGGTCTTGCTCTGTCACCCAGGCTAGAGTCAATGGCACAATCATAGTTCACTGCAGCCTCAAACTCCTGGGCTCAAGTGATCCTCCTGCCTCAGTCTCCTGGGTAGGTAAGACTTCGGACATGCATCACCACATCTGGATAGAATAATTCTTCTTCCCTACTGCCTCTATAACTGCAGAACAAAGTAATTTTTCAACAAGGATAATTAAATGAGTTTTAAGATAAGTAAAACACCAGGAACAGTGTCTTATGCACAGTAAAAAGCTCAAAAATGTTTGCTTTCGTTCAGTCACAATTATCATCTAGTAAATGTAATAAAATGAATGTTTAAATGTTACACTGCTCAGCTTAAATTAATTATTGACTGTTTATTACATAATAGGTATCATGACGATCATAAAGACTCAAAGACAGGTCCTACCTCAAAAAGCTCAAGTTTAGAACAGAAAGTAAACAAAGAATTCTGACATAGTGTGTTTCATACAACAGAGAACAGGCCAAAGCAACACAGAAGAGAAACTGATGAACTGAGTATGAAGGAAAGGCCACCAATGACCAGACAGACCATGGAGGATGAAAAGATGTTCACAGAATTGCTTTGTAGGTAGAGAGTGAACACTCAGGAGGAATGAAACCATCCCAAGGCCAAGGATGTAAGGGTGGCGATGGGACAAAACCATGGCCCACAGGCCCACCGGGGCGAGTGAGCCACTGAAAGATTTTGAATAGGAATGTACCTTTTAGAATGCTCCCTCAGATGTAGTGGTTCATGCCTGTGAGCCCAGCACTGTGGGAGGCCAAGGCAGGAGGATTGCTTGAGGCCAAGAGTTCAAGATCAGCCTGAGCAACACAGTGAGATCCCGACTCTACAAAATATTAAAAAATTAGCCAGGTATGGTGGTGCACACCTATAATCCCAGCGACTCAGGAGGCTGAGGAAGGAGGATTGCTAGAGTTCAGGAGTTCAAGGTTGCAGTAAACTGTGATTGTGCCACTGCACTCCAGACTGGGCAACAGAGCAAGAACCTGTCTCTAAAAACAACCAAGAATAATACTAATAATAAATGAGAAAGCACAGAAGCTGGATTTGGGGAGGCAGCAGCTTAAAACCTAAACAGAAACATATTACATAATCGTCAAGAGACTATAGACACTGCCCATCAACAAATTCAGAATTAAAAAGGGAAAAAAAATCAGCAGTTTAAAGAAACATACCAGGGAAAAATATTCAAAATTAGCATGTCACTATTAGCCAGTCCTAAACATCTGATTTCCTGTATGACTTCTACAGATTGGTAACTATGGGCTGGTGAACTATTCTAAGAGAAGAACTGAATTTATCCTTTGTCGCACACTGTCCATGCTGCCTCTCTGTTTTCCCTCTTCCTGCCATTCTAAACTTGGGCAAAACGTCCTACTTGGACCCTAGAATGGTTGCAGTGGATTTCCTCTATTGTTTCCTTTGCATACTCTAAGCCTAGGACTACATCCACTGTAAACAAATGTTCACTGTTTGTTTCTCAGACAAGACTATGGTCCCTTAAAAGCAAGTACTTGACTTTATGTTCCGAGAACCTGTGACATGGTTTGGTCAATAAAAGGCACACAAACCATGTATATTGAATGAATGTGTTTTAGGATGAATGAAGTACTCAGTAAACCCTGTGATTACCCTTCCACCTTCAGTGGTCACGTAGTCCCTACTTGTATGAAAACTAAACAAAAAGTCTTTCTCGTTCAGTTTCCCGCTATAGAGTAGTCCTACAAATATCTGGGAATCAATTTTAATTCTCCAAAGAAACAAACACAAAAGCAAAAAATAAATAATGATTTTAAAAGTTGATTTTGATCTCAAATATGTTCCAAGGAATACAGCAGAAATAAGTCCCTAATTTCCTAAACTTCATGGTATTATATTAGCATATAATTTTCAAGTTAGTTATCTGGACTTTTGACAGAAATATGTAAAATACAGTTCAACATATAAAGCTGATGCCTAAACATATGTCTTTTCAAGGAAAAAAATTAAAACTGATGACTTTTTAAAACTTTATAGTCTAACATAGGCAAGACAGCTTTTATTTTAGATAAACTATATAATCATATTCTAGAAATCTGCTATTTTGAAAGCAATAATCAAATTTCTTAGGAGGTTCTCTTTATCTGCACACAGCGTAAGTTTTTCTTAGAAAATCTTCATTTATTTAGCCTGAAAATCAAACAAATTCAGGTTAACATCAGAGGTGTTCTTGTTTATTCTATTTACTCAATATCAAAGCATGGTATTCCCTAAGGATATTTTAAAAGCAAGGTGGTTGTCAGTGGCTGTCCATTCAAATTGTATGACATAACGTGGGCCACTGTTAAACATTTCAGTAGCCACTAACTGTCCCAACCTATATATTTGGAATGCTGCCCTGAGCAAGGCATCTCATTTGCAGATTCATTTCCAAACTTAACAGCCTATTGAGTAGGTCAATGTAACATAAAGAGACCTCCTGAGAGAAAGAGAAGTCCTGTTCCCTAAAAAACTACCACTCTAAATCCTTAGGCCTTCAAGTTCTATACATTAGAAACATCAAAATTCAATTACATCACAGAAGGTCTGATTATATGAAAAGCTCATGCCTAAGTATCCCCATGAGGCTAGAAAATTTTAACTATTAGCTATAAAGTTAACCAAAAGAAAATGACTATTCTGCAAAATAGATATGAAGCATATCCAAACTGTGTTTAAAAAAAATCAACCATTAACAAAACAGGTCAAGCGTGGTGGCTCATGCCTGTAATCCCAGTATTTTGGGAGGCAGACATAAAAGGATTTACCTGAGCCCAAAGTTTCGAGACCAGCCTGGGCAGCATGGCGAGATCTCATCTCTACAATAAATCAAAAAATTAGCTGGGCATGGTGGTGTGTAGTTCCAGCTACTTGGAAGGCTGAAACAGAAGGATCACCTGAGCCCAGCAGGTGGAGGTTGAGGTGACTGTGAGCATGCTACTGCACTCCAGCCTGGGAAACAGAGTGAGACACCAACTCAAAAACAAAACAAAACAATCCAAACCAGAAAAAGAAAACTAACACATAACAGGAGCCCAGAAAAACTGGGGAGTCTGGTGCCATAGCTCTAATCTCAGACCTGTTCATATATTAGTTCTATGACACCCTACTTTATGCCACACAACATGAAGAATCTCATTATGACTATTAGACAGCACTAATCTTCCCTGAAGTAGTTAGACCAGTAAATCATCCATTTTGAAATTTAAGATACAAAATGGAGGTGGGGAAAAACAGACAAAAATGAGCTCAAGAAAGCCAGGCAACAGGCTAACTAATTCAGACTGCCCAGTCACAGTCAGTGAAATGTGTCACTGTAAACAGTAATTCTACCCTGAAAGTGGAGAGGCCAGACGGATACACAGGCGAGCACTTAGCACAGTTCAATTACCTTGCCATTAACTTACCCATCTATCCAGGTTTATAACTGTATACTAAAAATAGGACATAAGAATAGCATCCCAGTTATGAAAAACGTTACGAGAACACATTTCAAAACATTTATCAGAATATCTACCAGGATAAGAGAAAAAGCAATATATATCTCTAGTGTCAAAAACTCAAATTGAGAAAAATGAGAACATAACACCTTGCTTTTATACAGCACCTGTGGAAAGCTTAAATATTTTTGCGAATTTCAAAAAATCTAAATACAATCATTCTAAACAACATTCCTACGAAATATGTAGAATGTAAATATAATTACTTCTGTAGGACTACTGAAGAAAAGTAGAAACATATTTAATCACATCACTAATTAGAAACCTGATCTAGCTCAGTTCAGCACTTTCGAGCATACCTTACAGCCAAGTCACCAATTACCCTTTAAATTGTAATAAAATAAAATACAAGAATGTACCCCACAGTTTTCTATGCTTAAGAACTAAATTCTAACAATGAACAAGTGTGGCAAAATTAGCTTTCACTTTAGAAGGAAAACACTTCAAGTATTCTATTCAGTCTGATGAATCTACTTTTTTTACAAATAAAATTGAGAAACCTGTTGTTATGATTATCATTAAAGCCACTTAAAATGTAGAAATTACAGAGAAGAGTAAAAACTCTTATTTCTCACACTCACCAACAGGAACTGACAGCTTTATGCCTCCTTCAAAGGACAAAAGGAATTCAGTTTAAAGTGTAAGGTTAAAGTATACAAAAAGATACATTGGCCTGGGAAACTAATAGGTTTAACAACAAAGAATGAGTCCAGCAATACTTGCAGATCTCAAGTACTTGAAAAAAAATTTTTTTAATTTTATTTTGACTTAAAAAAGAATTAATTTGTCCCATTGACGGCTAGGAATAAAGATCACCTTTAAGTGATTTGTTTGTATTTTTTAAGAGTTATTATAAGGTACCTTTAAAAACTGGTATATTATTACAGCATTGGGGTACTTCCTAAACATACTCAATATATCTGACTCTTTTCAAAGCCAATTCTTGGTGAAATAATTCTTTCCCTTCAATACTATTTAGATAAGGCACCGCCAAAGTAGTACAGAATGACTAAACCTGAACTTGCTACAGGAATTTCCAACAGATAAGGACTTTACAAATGGTCCCTATTTAAAAGACAAGAGAAATTTGAAGAAAGTTTCTGATTCCCTGAACACTGAGTATCCAGTGAATATATAAGCTCCTTTCTTAAAACATAAGCTCTTCAATGCAGAGACTGCCCCCTTAAAATTTTATTCGGCCTTCAGTGCCTGTCTAATGCCAAGAGGATAAACGGTTTCTACTGTCATTATCAAATTTGCTTTAATAAGAGGAATTGATGTCTAGAATTTGCTTCAAAATAATCTGGAGTGGGGAGTGGTGAGATAAATGAAACAAGATTGGCCAAGAGCTAAGAGTTACTGAAGCTGGGTAATGGATACGCCCCTTTCTTTTGTAGATGTTGAAATTTTTAAATGTTGGCATTTTTCATAATACAAGGTTAAATAGAGAGAGAAGAAAGCCAGTTTTAGAAAGTAAATGCCTCTCCACTTGCCAATTTCTCTGAGTCCAAGAATTCAAAAAGACAATAACACAGCAATTTAATTTCTTAAATTCTTTAAAGTTATAAAGCAATTAAAACTTGTTATAAAACTTGCTATAACTTATAAAACAACTTTGTCCACACAAGAGGAAAGGTTGAATTAGGAAATTTACCTGTCTCTAGATTAATATGTTTTCTCCCTTATATGTCATTGCAATTAAACCTGATTTAAAGACTTACTGGTCATTTTTTCCCTTCGTCCTGGTAACAGACACTTTTTCTGAAATAATTAAAGGAAATTACGTACCCTAGAAAAACTGCCTCTATCCCAAATCCAGACTTTAAATAAAGCTTAACAAGCTTTTAACGATTCCTTATATCATTTTCTACAAGGTAACCTTAAAGCAAATTTTAAACATATTACCTTAATCTTAATAAATATTCTCATAAATCATGCTACTCCACATTTTAAAATTTTCATTATTTTGAATCCTGCTAAGAATTACAACACAAAGGAAATCAAACCCTTGACAAAAAGTCAGAGTCAGTACTCAGATGAGTACCATCAAGATCAATTTAGTCTCCAGAAATGATCTGAGACACTTGACAATCAAGATTAATGTCTGACCTGTGAATTGACCTTAATAACAGACACTTTTCTTAAAGGAGATGTATGGTGGATTAGGTAAGTAGTCATATGGAAACTCAGTTATTACTGAATTATATTTCTTTAAAAAGTTAAGGTACTCATACAGAATTGCTCAAAAGGCTTTGATAGAACAGGCAAAATAAAAATGAAGCCTTGGATAGAAAATAAAGACTAACTTGCAGGGCTCACACTAGTCTCTAACAGATGTTACACTGCGGGGTTCATTTGCCTCCTTTCTTCCCCTTTCTACTCTTTGATGGTAGCTTTACTTAGGGACATCTGCTTCAACAGCAAGCATGCATGTTAGTTAAGCTGTCATTCTGCACACATTATTAACTTATTTGGCAGCATGAATATTTCTAAAACGAATAGCAACTATAATTAAGACAGAAATTCATCAAAACTCAAATGAATGCCAGTCACTGAGCTCCCTGACTATATTTAATATTTTGAAATATTTGGAAATTGCATTAAGTATAGGGGTTATTCAAAGAAGGTTAATAGTTTGGTTAGTCATGTCTTCCATAACCCTAGCAAATCTCTGTAAAACTGACACAAAAGGTAACTTTTAATAACATATTTACAAGGAATTCAACCTGTTCATTAAAGAAGATAAACCAGTTTACAGACCTATACTAAAAACAACAAGCATTTCACACATTCACCTCAGCAGGTTGGATGTTCAGCACTGTGAAGAGCCAGATGATTCAAGATTCAGCCACGTTTCTAAGACTTAGAGAAAAGATGATTAATGATGCAAAAGAACAAGGCATGGAGAACTGTACAATGGCTTGCTTACACAAAAGATCAGCTGCTAGCTAAAAATGCTTCAACCTTTGATAAACAGGATCCTCAACAGACAGGTTCAAGCGGGGGCTTGGTTCTTGAATGATTCACATGAAGTTTATCTAGTACATCATCACAAAAAGATAGTAGGACTAAAATCAACTTATTGTCAAGTTCTTGACTTTTAGATCATTCAAAATACTGCAGAAATTTGAGGATACGAAAAACAGTGACTTCTAATAAAAGAAGAAAAAGAAAAAAGCAGAGTCAGAGCTAGATTCCCCAGGAACTGATTATCCAGTCTGAATGTCTCCAAGGCTCCTTATTTTTCACACCAGCTATCTACCTTTCATCATTCTGATTCCGTTCATTGTTGACACAGTGAGAAAGGGAATATAGGAAGAGATTGTAATTTTTTGACTAAGTGAATAGTTCTATGGAAGGGAAAGTTGGGAAGAGAGAAAGAACAAGGGAAAGTCAAATCTTATATATACTTATTTCATCTATGGCCCTTATAACTGGTGATTTGCAATATAGTTAGTTAAGCAATAGACACTACAAAAATGATATAAAACTTAGGATCCCATTGTAATGATAAACATGGACAGTGTTCAAAATTATATGGAGGAAAAAAAGAAAGAAAAGGAAATATATAAGCATATAATAAAACACTAATATTTGTCCTGAGTAGCGAGACAGAACACAATGTTTTTTGTTTTTGTTTTTGTTTTTAGTTGGAGTCTCACTCTGTCGTCCAGGCTAGTATGCAGTGGCATGCTCACGGCCACTCCAGCGTCGACCTCCTGGGCTCTAGTAATCCTTCCGCCTCAGCCTTCCAAGTAGCCGGAACTACAGGCGCTTGCTACCATGCCTAGTTAATTTTTTGTTTATTGTGGAAACCAGGGCTTGCCAAGTTGCCCAGGCTGGTTTCCAATTCACGGGTTCAGGAAATCCACTCGCCTCAGCCTCCCAAAGTGCTGGGATTACAGGTTGAGCCACTGAGCCCACCCCGAGAACACAATCTTAACCTTGCT
This sequence comes from Cephalopachus bancanus, assembly GCA_027257055.1. Lineage (NCBI taxonomy): Eukaryota > Metazoa > Chordata > Mammalia > Primates > Tarsiidae > Cephalopachus > Cephalopachus bancanus. Next base: position 190,137 of record JAPVLO010000260.1, on the reverse strand, counting down.
TATATTTAACACATTTTTCAAATTTTCTGTAATGAATATGTAGTTTTTTTAAAACAGCACACAATTTTTTCATATCACAAAATGCCTCTCCAAAAGTGCACTTTTCATTTTCTATATGAAAGGTACTATTATAGGAACTCCTCTATTAAACTACTCCAAACTAAGCTGTGAAAGGCACCAAATATCACAAAAAGAATCAGTTTACTTTCTTGCTATTGTTAGAAATCTTTGTTCATTAATTCAACAAATTTTTATTAAGCAGCTACCATGTATTAGATCCACTGTCTGCAGAGATCCCCAAAATGGTAACAAAGACATAATTAGTAAATTCTCATTTTCATGGTGCATGACAGCACAGGCTGCAGGCTGCCAAACCTTCCTGCCCCAACCTCTTCCCCAGAATACTCCTCAAAAGACCTAGGAAATTTTATGCCACTACATCCAAATATATACTGCACTAGATAGTACTATCAAAATATTTGCTGCTCTTCCCTTGTCAGATCCTTCCCTACCTGCCCATTTCTGCAGGGGAGGGAGGATACTTCTTGCCCGTTGAGGCCATGAATGACCAGGTGACTTGCTTTTGGCCCATGAAGTGTCAGTAGAAAAGGTGTATGTGACTTTTGAGATTCTGCCATTGCTCTTTCCACTCTTTCCTCCTGGGTTCTGGAATGAAGCCCATAGGAACTTTTTTTTTTCTGACCTTGGGTTGGGGTCTCACTCTGTCGCCCAGGCTAGAATGCAATGGCACAATCATGGCTCAGGGCAGCCTTGACCTCCTGGGCTCAGTGTGTTCCACCTCAGTATCCCAAGTAGTTGGGACTACAGGTGTGCATCAACACGCTCAGCTAATTTTTTTATCTTTTATTTTTTTTGTAGAGACAGAGTTTCACTATGTTGCCCCCAGACTGGGCTCAAGCAACCTGCCTGCCTCAGCCTCCCAAAGTGCTGGAATTACAGGCATGAGCCACCATGCCTGGCTCCCATAGGAACATTAACATGAGAAATAAACTTCTGTTGTTATAAATTACTGAAATCTGGAGACTGTTACTGCAGCATAATTTAGCAAAAGCTGACTAATTCATATATCCCTGCTTAAATTTTGATACATTAAAGAACATCACAACCTATGGGCAGGAGATAGAAATAAGTAATCTTAGCTGTGTCCATTCTGGTTTACAACTTAATGTTGGAAGAGGTAGATGATACTATGGTCCCTAAACTATGCCGTCATTAACCTGATTGCTCTGCTGTGTTTTCTCTCCAAAAGTCTGAGCAGACCCCTTTGTTGAACTTTAGATATTTAGAACTTTCCTTAAAGAAAGCCCTGAAAATGTGGCACTAATAAAAACATTCCACAAGACACAAGAGAGCAAATGTCCAGAGGCATGAAATCCATTGCTTTCCTTTTTTTAAAAAAAGTTTTTTTTTTTTTTGTTTGTTTTTTTTTTTTGAGTTGGAGTCTCACTCTGTCACCCAGACTGGAGTCCAGTGGCCGCTCCCGGCCACCGCAGCCTCGACCCGCTGGGCTCCGGCGATCCTTCCACCTCAGCCTTCCGAGTAGCCAGAATTACAGGCGCGCGCTACCACGCCCGGCTGATTTTTTGATTTATTGTAGAGATGAGGTCTCGCTGCCCAGGCGGGTCTCGAACCCGCGGGCTCAGGCAATCCACTCACCTCAGCCTCCCAAAGGCGCGGGATTACAGGCTGAGCCACCGAGCCCGGCAAAAAAGTTATTTTTTAAAATGAGAAGATAAGTGCTTTAGAAACAAATGCAAAAGAACATATATTTGCTAAATGGGAATAAGCTGTTATACAAAGAGAGCAGGCCAAACTAACTAGAAATACACATAAAATAATAAGGTTCAAAATAAAAGGATGGGCCAGGCTTGGTGGTTCAGCCTGTAATTCTAGCACTTTGGGAGGAAGTGGATTGCCTGACCCCACGGGTTCGAGACCAGTTCGGGCAACTTGGCGAGATCTCATCTCTACAATAAATAGAAAATTAGCCGGGCATGGTAGCACGTGCCTATAGTTCTGGCTACTTGGAAGGCTGAGGCAGAAGGATCACCGGAGCCCAGCAGGTCGACACTGGGGTGGCCGCGAGCATGCCACTGCACTGCAGCCTGGGCGACTGAATGAAACTCCAACTCAAAAATAAAAAATAAAAGAATGAGTAATGATCTATCAAAAAAGACAAAAAAGGGAAGAGTTCCTAAATTTAATCAGCATTTCAAGGCAAAAGCTGTAAATATAATAACAAATAATTTCTATCTTCAAAAATATATAGTTCAGCCGGGCTCGGTGGCTCAGCCTGTAATCCCGCGCCTTTGGGAGGCTGAGGTGAGTGGATTGCCTGAGCCCGCGGGTTCGAGACCCGCCTGGGCAGTGAGACCTCATCTCTACAATAAATCAAAAATCAGCTGGCGTGTAATGAATTCCAGCTACTTGGAAGTGAGCAGAAGGATCAGACAAGGTCGAGGTTGGCCGACGCACTGCACTCCAGTCTGGGCGACAGAGTGAGACTCCAACTCAAAAAAAAAAAAAAAAAAAAAAAAAAATATATAGTTCATAATGAAAGCAATGATTGTAAAACTTTACACACCCAATAATATAACGTGAATAAATATATAGCAAAAACTAAAGGTAATCTCTTCTTATTTAATAGTTAAAATGTAGAAAGCAATAACTGAAAACACAATTGAGATGCGTTTCTAGTCAACAAAGTAGCCAAAAATTAAAATACTAAAATTATCCTAGGACAAATGTCACAAAATCAACTAATACTTAGGGAGCAGCAACCTGGTACACACCAGAGTACCAACACAGTGAGGAGTTAAAAAAGAAGCACAGAGGTCATAAACTAGATATTTACAATTCAACAGGAAACAAGAGAACACAAATAGTATGTACACACATATAGATCAAGGGGAACATATATTTGTATGCATGAATAACACACCTGAAACATAAATATTGACATAATAAGGCTATACCAATGCTTTGGCTTGCAATTCAGAAAGCATTATTTTAAAAGGATAAATATAAGATGATACAGTCTCATAATCTTCCTAATTATAGGATAAAACAATCTATGGCATATAATTCAGCATGTAGTGATGCCTTAAATGTTTAAAATCACTATGCTATATTCAGACTGTAATTCCAGCACTCCAGGTTAAAAAATTTAGGAACCACATAACCAATATATTATGAAGGAGATGAAACACTCTAACAGAAACATCAAATGAAAATCTTTGCCTCTACATATCCTTACAATAAATCCTTATCCTCTAAGAAAGTTATCTCTAAACTTTTGTCAACCAAGAAAATTTTCCATAAACAAAACCTCACACTGTAGCTCAAGATACAAAAGCTGAGCTACTGTGATATAAGTGTGAGTGAAGGGCAGAGAGAGGATTAGTTCCACATTGGTTACCAGGTACCTACCACCAGACCATAAGCCAGGCACGGGGCTAGATGCTAAGGACTCAGATTTGAAAAAATAGAGTCTGCCCGAATGCAGTTTACATTCTAAAATAGGAAGAGAGCTAATAAATAATTAAATAGATAAATATGATAATTTCACATATAGAGACTAGCTCTAAAGAAAATAAGGCAGGGTAACAGGTAGACGATGACTAGAAATGGCATTAGGGGCTGCTTCAGGAGCCTGGGTAGTCAAGGAAAGCCTCTCTGAAAAGGCACTGGGGTAGTTTCTGGGAAGTTCTAGAGGAGGTTCAGCCAGTGTAAAGATCCAAAGAAAGAAAAGAAACTGTTCAAGGGACAGAAAGTGGCCAGTTTGGCTGATGCAAGCAAGGCAGACAAGGGGAGTGCAGAAGGAAGAAATTGGAGACACACCGAGGCCAGACAAATGGATCTTTTATAGTGAGGCTTGGATTTTATTTTAAGTGTAATGGGAAGTCTTTGAAAGGTTTTAAGCAAGAAAATAACATGATCTGATTTACACTGTAGAAGCTGCTGTGTGAAACAGATTACAGGCAGACAAAGTGGAATGAAAAAAAACCAGCCAGGAGACCATGAGAGACAGTGAAGGCCTGGACTAAAGTTTTAGCAGTGAAAATGATTAGGAGTGTTTAGACTTGGGATGTACTTTGGATTGAAAGCGTATGAGACTTCACAAAGGAGTAGCTATAAGATGGTAGAAGAGAGAGGAATCAAGGACAGCTACGAAGTTTCTGGCCTGCAGAACTGAGTGAAGGATAGAACCATTTACTAAGATGTGAAAGGTCTGGTGTGTGCACATTAGGGTGGGGATAGCATCAAGAGCTCTGTTTTGGCCATGTTAATTTTGAACAGCTTATTATTAGGTGCCCAAGAAGATCAGCCTACCAGACAGCTGACCATCTAAGGCTGCAGTTATTGGGACAAGTTGGAGCTGAAAATGCCCACATGTTTGCTCAGCTCTCTGGACTCCCCCACCTCCACTCCCATGGCATTCCCAGCGCTCCTCAAAGCAGTGTGACACCTAAGTTAATGGCAAATTACAGACAATTAAAAAATTCTAGTGAGCCAGGCATGGTGGCTCATGTCTGTAATCCTAGTACTTTGGGAAGCCAAGGAGGAAGGATTACTTGAGCCCAAAAGTTTCACACCAGCCTAGGCAACATAGCAAGATCTCATCTCTACAAAAAAATTTTAAAAGTAGCTGGCCATGGTGATATGTGCCTATAGTCCCAGCTACTCGGGAGGCTGAGACGGAAGGATCATCTGAGTCCAGGAGGTCGAGGCTGCGGTGAGCTGTCAAGGCACTCTAGCCTGGACTGACACCCTGACACAGAAAATAATTAATTAATTAATTAATATAAAAATTCTAGTAAAAAAATAAAATCATGAAAATGTGCTAAAAGAAAATACTGGCTAATACTGGCTAATCTTGGAGTGAGAGAGAACGTTCTGATTTGACCCCATGAACAGAAATCCTTAAAAATGGAGAGTAATGGTAGATGGCAGAAAGGGGAATTAAAATACTTCTTTGAAAAGAAATGCCACAAGTAAGTATTAAAAGCAAAGGAAAAATTGAGAATAAATATCTGAAGCATGTGACATAAGGAATTAGTATCCCTAAGTATAAGAAACTCATATAAATCAAGAAAAAAGATTAATCCCAAAAGAAAATGTGACAAAGAGTAGAAACTCAAAAGAAAAGAAATTTAAATGACTGATTGACATGATAAAAAGTGCTAAGCTTCTTATCAGTAAAATAACTGAATTAAAACAAGAACCTACTATTTTCATCTATCAGGCCAGCAATTATTAAACTGACAGTGAGCACAGTTTTAGGGTCTAGGCACAAGCACACAGCTATTAATGGGAGCAAAAATTCCTACAGCCATCCTGGGGACACTGGTAATACACATCAAGAACCTTCAATTTTTTGTTTACATGCTCTTTGACCTACTAATTCCACTTCAGGGAATTCATTCTAATGGAGGGAGAGGAGGAGAGGCTTGGAAAGCTTTAGGTACAAATGTGTTTTTCATAATGAATACTCTATGCCCCAAAATGAAGATGTTTCAAAATCACATCTAATGGCTAGGCGTGGTGGCTCACGCATGTAATCTCAGCACTTTGGGAAGTAGAGGTGGGAGGATTGCTTAAGCCCAGGAGTTCAAGACCAGTCTGGGCAACAAAGCAAGACCCTGTCTCTAAAGAAAGAGAGAAGAAGAGAGGAGAAGAGAAAAGAAGAAGGAAAAAATAATTACATCTAATGACATGAAACACACTGAATGAAAAAATCAGGTTATACACAACCATAGGTCAGGGTCATACATATCAGTGGACATATTCATAGACAGGGATCTCTAACAATATATATAAGGGCACTGACAGTGTTGTGTCTGAAAAGAGGGAATGTTCCCTAAGAACTTTCTTCTTCATTCATTATAATGAGCTTTGATAATAAAATTCAATAATATATTGCTTTGATAATAAAAATTTCACTTTGAGGAAAAACAAAAAGTCCTACACATAAAAGACATAATGAATTAATATTACTAAAAAGGTAGCAGAAGATATCAGTGATAACATATGTTTGGGAGAAATGTTTCTCTTCTAGAACTTAAATTTTTCCACAACGAACATCCATTACCCTTACAATAAGGTAAAATAAATTGTTTTTAAAATTAAATTACCTCCAAATCTCTTTTCTGATCTTAATTTTAAGGACCATTACAACTATAATACAGTATTTTCAAAGGCCGATGCCTGTTTTCCTTCTTTTAAGATTCCAAACCGGGCTCGGTGGCTCAGCTTGTAATCCCGTGCCTTGGGAGGCTGAGGTGAGCCCATGGGGTCGAGATCAGCCTGGGCAACTTGGCGAGACCTCACCTCTACAATAAATCAAAAAATCAGCCAGGCATGGTAGCGCACGCCTGTAATTACGGCTACTTGGAAGGATCGCTGGAGCCCAGCAGGTCGAGGCTGTGGTGGCCGGGAGCGGCCACTGCACTCCAGTCTGGGTGACAGAGTGAGACTCCAACTCAAAAAAAAAAGTTCCAAAACCTTTTATTTACTGCTCTGTTGTCATTGGGGAGCACAAAGGGGTTCTCTCCCCAAACACCCTATGACTCAACTCCCATTCATATTATTATTCTTAGTTGTTTTTCCCACTTTAGTCCAGTAGTTCTCAAAGTTGGACACCTTGACCAACAGAACCAGCATTAATAGGAATCTTATTAGAAATACAGACTCTTGGACTCCAGTCCAAAACTAGTGAATGCATGCTAATGTTTGAAAACCACTGTTTCAGCTGGGGGCAGTAATCCCAGCACTGTAATCCCAGCACTTTAGGAGGCTGAGATGAGAGGATTGCCTGAGCCCACGGGTTCGAGTCCAGCCTAGGCAACACAGGGAGACCTTGTCTCTACAATAAATTTTTTTTTAAATTAGCTGGGAGTGGTGGCACGCACCTGTAGTCCCAGTCACTTGGAAGGCTGACAGAAGGATTGCCTGAGCCTAGCAAGTCGAGGCTGCAGTGGCCATGAGCATGCCACTGCACTCCAGCCTGGACAACAGAGTGAGACTCTAACTCAAAAAGCAAAAAGATAGAGAAAGAAAAGAAAGAAAAACACTGTTTTAGCCCATATGCTGTGGACCGTCAGAATCCAGAAATCCTCCTAAAAGCAATAAAATCATATTTCAAGTAATATTTCTCAAAATTCCAATAGTAATACATTAAATCATTCAAAGACTGATTTGAATACATTAAATCATTCAAAGACTGAGCTGCTAAATGTCCAACAGTGGAAAAACTGTTGACAAAAAAAACACAATGAAAGAAAACCATACCTGTACAGATGCCTTAAAGGCACCACTGAGTCCTAGAGACATCGCTTCAAGCCTTCAACAGTTCTGAAGTAAACACACCTGGCATCCTCAAGGGACACACCAAATGCACACTCATTTAATTACATGTGTAGGGTTATACAATCAAACATTCAATAAGACTACTGAGTAATAACAATACTCAATCCATACCTAGACAGAAATACAGCAACCAGGTGTGCTATAAACTTCAGAAACATCTTTATCCTGAACTAATAAATGATCCTGTTTGGGCAAGATCTACTTAAAAGTGTGATGTGGTGATCAAAATAGTTGTGTCGCTGTGGCTGTTTTTAATAGAGACAGGGTCATGCTCTGTCACCTAGGCTGGAGTGCAGTGGCAGGATCATAGCTCACTGCAGCCTCTAACCCCTGGTCTCAAGCCATCACTGCAGCCTCTAACCCCTGGTCTCAAGCCATCCTCCCACCTCAGCCTCCCAAGCAGTTGACACCATAGGAACACGCCACCATGCCCACCTAATTTTTAAAGTTTTGTGTAGAGACACACAGGCTCTATATACTTATTTACATATATTTCAGCATTTAGGCTGAAACTGTAGTCTTGCTATGTGGCCCAAGCTGGTCTTGAACTCATGGCTTCAAATGATTCTTCCACCTAGGCCTTCCAAAGTGTTAGGATTACAGGCACAAGCTACCACACACAGTCAAATATATTATTTACTTGTGATGAAAGTATAATCATGATAAACATAAAACAAAGTTTATTCACAGTCCAACATCAATAAGCAATTTTCTGCCACATTTATTTGTTCAAGAGATTAATGAGACAGGTACTGAGCTAGTGCAAAAGAAAAAATGGTGACTGCTGTTCTCTAAAAGTCTACAGTCTACTTAGAGATTAGAAGAGGACAGGCTGGACACAGTGGCTCACACCTGTAATCCCAGCACTTTAGGAGGCAGAGGTTGAGAGGACTGCCTGAGTTCAGGAGTTTGAAATCAGCCTGGGCAATAGGGCATGACCTCATCTCTATAATAAATCAGAAAATTAGCTGGGCATGGTGGCATGTGCCTGTAGTCCAAGCTACTTGAGAAGCTGATGTGGAAGGATCACCTGGCCCAGCAGGTTGAGGCTGCAGTAGCCATGATCATGCCACTGTACTTCAGCCTGGATGACAAAGTGAGATTCCAACTATAAAAAAAAAAAAAAAAGAAAGAAAGAAATTTTTTTTTTTTGAGTTGGAGTCTCACTCTGTCACCCAGACTGGAGTGAAGTGGCCGCTCTCGGCCACCACAGCCTCCGCCTGCTGGGCTCTGGCGATCCTTCCGCCTCAGCCTTCCAAATAGCTAGAATTACAGGTATGCGCTACCACACCTGGCTAATTTTTTGATTTATTGTAGAGATGAGGTCTTGCCAACTTGCCCAGGCAGGTCTCAAACCTGAGGGCTCAGGCAATCCACTCACCTCAGCCTCCCAAAGCGTGGGATTACAGGCTGAGCCAGAGCCGGCTAACAAAAGAAATTTTAAGAGAACAAACAAGATCACCCACCTGAGGGCAGGCACTTAACACACAGTTTCTCTAATACACATTACAAATATAAAATCTGAAAGAGCCGAGCAAAGTGGCTCATGTCTATAATCTTAGCACTTTGGGAGGCAGAGGCAAGAGGAATGCCTGAGGCGAAGGGTTCAAGGCTAGCCTGGACAACTTGGCAAGACCTCGTCTCTACAATAAATCAAAAAATTAGCCAGGTTGTAGTCCCAGCTACTCAGAAGGCTGAGATGGAAGAACTGCCTGAGCCCAGCAGATCGAGGCTGTGATAGCAGTGAGCATATCACTGCACTCCAGCCTAGGCAACAGAGTGAGACTCTGACTCAAAACAAAAAACAAAAAGAAAAAAAAAAAAAAAAAAACCAAAAAAAGCTTGAGGGCTTGAGAGTGTAAGTCACTTGTTCAAAGCCACCCAGCTCCCTATCAATCCATGCTATGCCCTTGCCCCCCCAACCATCACCACTTCTTTTTTGTCTATTGTATATATTTAAGGCTTACATGATGTTTTACTATATATATATGCATATATATATATATATATATACACACACATAGTAAAATTATTACTACAGTCAAGCAAAGTATCATATCTATCCAATAGACCTGTTCAATATACCCTCATGTCCTCACATAGATACACACCTCTGTGTGTGTATGGTAACAGCGTCTGAAATCTACTCTTAGAAAATTTCTAGTCTGCAATATATTACTAGCTATAGTTACCATGCTGTATGTTAGATCTTTATTCATCCTACATAACTGCAACTTTGTATCCTTTGATCTACAATTCTCCACTTCTTCTGTCCCTGGGAAGTGCCTTATTACTCTGTTTTTATGTTTGATGTTTTTTAGATTCCACATATAAGTGAGATCTTGTAATACTTTTCTTTCTCTAGCTAATTTCATTCAGCATAATGTCCTTCAGGCTCATCCACGTTGTCACAAAAGGAAGGATCACCTTTTTTATGGCTGAATAACATTCCAATGTATATTTTGCCCCTATTTCTTTATTTATTGATCTGGTAACAGACATTTATTGTTTCCATATCTTATCTGTTGTGAATAATGCTATAATGAACACAGGAGTGCTGATATCTTTTCAAGGTGCTGATTTTATTTCCCTTGGATATATACCAGAAAGGGGACTGCTGGGTCATATGATTGTTCTATTTTTGGTATTTTGAAGAAACTCCATACTATTTTCCATTATAACTGTACCAATTTACATTTCCACCAACAGTGTATACCAGCCAAGACTTGTTATCTCTCAGCTTTTTGATAACGACCATCCTAACATGTGGAAGGAGAGGAGATCTTGTGGTTTTGATTTGTATTTCCCTAGGAAGCACCTGTTTTAATGTTTAAAAGAGACAAGATGAGGTGAGCGGATTGCCTGAGCCCGCGGGTTCGAGACCCGCCTGGGCAGCGAGACCTCATCTCTACAATAAATCAAATAATTAGCCGGGCATGGTAGCGCATGCTTGTAATTCCGGCAACTCGGAAGGCTGAGGCGGAAGGATCGCCGGAGCCCAGCAGGTCAAGGTTGCGGTGGCTGGGAGCAGCCACTGCACTCCAGTCTGGGCGACAGAGTGAGACTCCAACTCAAAAAAAAAAAAAAAGAGAGACAAGAGTCAGCCCGGGAAACTTGGCGACACCTCATCTCTACAATTAATAAAAAATTAGCTGGGCATGGTAGTGTGCACCTGTATTTCCGGCTACTTGGAAGGCTGAGGCAGAGGGATCGCTGGAGCCCAGCAGGTCGATGCTGGAGTGGCCATGAGTATGTCACTGCACTCCAGCCTGGGCGATGGAGTGAGACTCCAATTCAAAAAAAACAAAAACAAAAACAGAACAATAACTACTTTCATTTCACCACCCAGTATAATCAGTATTAATATTTTGTCATGTGCCGCCACGCCTGGGTAATTTTTTTTATTTATTGTAGAGATGAGGTCTTGCCAAGTTGCCCAGGCTGGTCTCAAACCCATAAGCTCAGATAATCCTCTTACCTTCGCCTCCCAAAATGCTGGGATTATAAGCATGAGACACAGTGTCCATCCCTTTAAACTCTTATAAAAGTTATTTTTATAGAGATCACTCAACTTACAAAAGAAACCAGCCAAGATTCCACTAATCAGTGGCTCTCAGTAGATATGTACTATTCCCCTACTGGTTGTCTAAAAATCTCTGGAAATATCTTTGGTTGGCTCATTCATTGGGAAGCATCACTGGCACTTAACAGGTTGTGCAGAACAATACCATATAAGGAAGTGTCACAAGTGACTTTTGAATGTTTCTCTAGATATTTATGTTGAGGAAAGCGCAATTATAATTATCTGAGCCTAAAACTGAATTTCACTTCACAAATAAACACAAAAGTCTTTCTGCAAGTGCTACTGTATGTTCAATTTACCAGAAGTATAATTACCATGTAAATCAAAAGAAGACTGTTTAAAGTTTTACTAAATTGCTCACAATTTTAGAGATCATGCCATTAACTCTAATGTCCTTGATGTTAAAATCACCAAGTGCACCTCCACCAGTATGCAAGTATGCATTTGCAGTTACTGCATTCTCAGCAAGCATCAGACTGTGGTATAGTCAAGACTGAGCACTACACACTGAACTACTATCATTTTAGTACAAATTACTTTCAATTTTTCTCTCCCTCCCTTCCTTCTCCTTCCTTCCTTCCATCCTTCCTTCCTTCCTTCTTTCTGACCACTGCCACCAGCCTCACCTACGCTGGAGGACAGTGGCACAATCTGGGCTCACTGCAGCCTCAACCTCCCATGTTCAGGCAATCCTTCCATCCCAGCCTACCAAGTAGCTGGGACTACAAGTGCACATTGCCACTCTCAACTAATTTTTGTTTTGTTTTGTTTTGTAGAGATGAGGTCTTGCTATGCTGCCCAGGCTGGTCTCAAACTCCTGGGTTCAAGCATTCCTCCCGCCTTGGCCTCCCAAAGATCTAGGATTAGAGGGTGAGCCACCACACACAGCCTCTTTTTTCTTTTTCTTTTTTTTTTAAGGATTCAGCTTCAAAAACCTTTTAGACCAGAGGTTTTCAAAGAAGCAGGAAGGAGAGGCCAACTGCTGCCCTTTCACACATTTCCTTGAACTCCTATGTCAAGTGCAATGTCACTGGCCTACAAGGCTCTGAGCTTGCATGGCCCTGCTGGGAAGGTCTGAGGCTGCCACACTCAAAGCTCTTGTGTTTTCCCCCCTGAGGAGTTCAGGACAGAATAACAGATACAGCCACGAAGCAAAGAAAATCCCTTGAGGTAAAAAGCTTTAAAGAAAAGAACAAGTGGAGAAGAAAGTACTAGAAGGCCCAATTTTTAACCCTAATGGAGCTGCTGCTTTATGCAAACTGCCTGGAGCATCCCCAGTTCCCATCCCTGCTTCTTACTCTCCCACAGGACAGATCTTGGGCCTAGAATGGGATCTACGGTAGTAAGACAGAGTAAGAAGAGAAAATAGGAGGTAGGAGGGCACATCCTTCAGTCCAGCACAGTTCCTTTGATGACAACACCCACCCCCCCACAATCCCACCCCCACTCCCCCACCGCAACCCATGGCTGGAAGTCCTGGCTTGTTCCTCACGGCATAGCGCCCATCCTGACATCAGTGATGACAAGCCTGGGGAACCCACGCCACAGCAACATGACCCTCTTAGAAAGGTTGATTATTTTCATTTTAATTATATGAATCCCAAAGACCCCAATTTGCACCCATTCATTCTGTTACTTTTTTAAAAGGGTAGCTTTTTAACACCATCTCCTCTTCAACCTTTTCTTTCACTTCTAGTTGATGGTAAAAATTCTCAGAAAAGTTCCAATGGAATAAGTGCCTGACTCAAGTAAATTGGTTGGGAGAAAACTGTAAAAATGAATCTTGTTCCAAAAGGCCCTAGAATAGGGAGAGGTCCTTTCATAAACCATAAGCTAAGTCAATCAATCTCTAGGAAGGAAAGGTCCAACCAGCAAACAGAACCAGAAACATTCTGGATGGAGGCTTAGCCCCCTATTCATCCCCATCCTTCTATCCTTGTTCCCAATCTCCTCACAACCACCTCTTCGCTGGAGGCCTCACCTTAGTCACCAGAACCCAACCAAACCACAGCCACCATCATCAATGCAGTACTACAATGCTGTGGAAGTACCTGCCTTCCAAATGGGAACTTCAGGCATATATTCCCAGAAAGCTGTCATTACACAGTGTGTGGAAGGAGAGGTACTATATAGACAGCAGAGTGGGAACAGTGCAGGCTCTGAGATAGTCTTCACAGATTCAAATAACAGATCTGCCACTTACTAGCTGTGTGACTGCAGATAAGTTGTTAAACTATTTGCTGCTTGGGCTATAAAATTGAATAGTACCTATTCTGCAGAGTTGCTAGGATTCGATGAGTCATCACATGCAAAACCACCAGAACTCTACCTGCACATACATGGTAGGCAATCAGTAAATTGTTAGCAAATGTTAGCTTTCTTTATACTTCAAATACTAGAGGGACCCAAAAAACCAGAATTATCTTTTGGAGGGCAGGCCCCTTGTAGTACAGGTTTTCACTGCTAAGTAAGTGTTCTAGACATAGAATTATAGGTGTAAACCACGGCAACTGGTCACATTTGGCTTCAGCGAATTTTTTTTTGAAGAGTATTTCAACACGTTTGCCCATTTTATAATAAGTGATTTATGAGTGTTCAGCAGTTTTTAACCAAAAACACCATGACCCCCATGCCCCACCCTCCCTATTCAGATCATGCCTGGATTGACTTTTCTTTGTTTCCCAGATAAAAAAGTCCTCAAAGGAAAATGTTTGGATGATGTGGAAAGGTGAAACAAAAAACAGTAGAAGCACTAAAAGACATCAAAATTGACGAGTTCAGAAACTGTTTTGAGCAATGGAAAAAGCATCTCGATAGGTGTTTTGCATCAAACAGAGAGTACTTTGAAGGTGACAAGTTTAAACATGTAAGAATACACAATTTCAATAAATAAATTCTGGAGTTTTTTTTGGCCCCCTCTCATACATTAGAGATTTTAAAAAGCCTATGACAGTAAACTATGACAGTAAAGTTAATCACCATGTCTAATATCATTTCTATTGTGAAATGTGTTCAGGTTCAAAACTATATATTTAGCCAACAGATGAGACCCTTTTCCTAAACCTGAGAGCTACAGAGTACCAAAAAGAATACCTTGGTTAACAAATCTAATAACCCCAGTAAACAACCTGAGTAAAGAAGATTAAAGCTAAGTAACCAAAAAACAAACAAAAACAAAAAAAAGAGTCATCTGGCCTACAATCCATTTTCCTTCCATTTTCTAAAATATACAATTCAGGCACTTCATATATATTTTTTTCATCATTGGCACATGCATTTTCACTAAGGCTTTTTTTTTTTTTTGCCTCAGGACTCTTTTAGACACTTAAAATTTACTGAAGATTCCAAAGAGGTTACTTTAGAAAATTCAAAACAAAAACAAACAAAAAAACCCCAGACATATACAAGTACACAAACCACTAGCCCATCAAAGGAGTGAGACTATCATATATCATACAGCCTCTGGAAAATGACACTGTACGTTGTGGAGAGTGGGAAAAAAAATGAAGTAACTCTCAACGATTATTATGAAAATAATCTGAATCTGCAGCCCTTTTAAAAGGGTCTCAAGAATCCCCAAGGCTCCACACTATACACTGGGAACTTTTACACGAAGGGAAGAACAGGTATTTAAACCTCTTATGGCTTTTGTTTTCTATCTTCTCTAGATTTATGAGAAAATAAAACAATTATATTTTATTGAACTATACATGAACTGAAAATGATCATATCCTAAAATTACCGAAAAATGGTTTTAACAGTATGCTGGCAAAATTATCACTAAGGTAAATTGGGAATAAATGTTGTGTTGATTTTTTTCTTTTTTAAAACTGTGTTATAATACATATAAGTTAAAATTTACCATTTTAACTATTTTAAAGAGTACAGTTTGGTGGCATTTAATATATTCACAATGTTGTGCAACTACCACGTACAGATTTGCCCATTCTGGGTATTTTATATAGATGGAATGATACAGTGCATAGTCTTTGTGCCTTGCTTCTTTAACTTAACATGTTTTCAAGATTCATCCATGTTGTAGCATTTCTTTTTATGGCTGGATCATATTCCACTGTATGAATATACAACATTTTGTCCATTGACACACTAAGTTGATGGACATTTGGGTTGTTTCTACTTTTTGGCTTCTGTGAATAATGCTCCTATGAACATTCACATCCAAGTTTTGTCTGAGCATCTGTTTTCAATTGTTTGGGGTGCACATCTATGAATAAGATTGATGGACCAATGAGTTAACTCTATATTTAACTAATTGAGGAACTGAAAAATTATTTTTCACAGCAGTGGCACCTTGTTACATTGAAACCAGCAACATGTGAGGATTCCAGTTTTTTCACTTCTTCACAACACTTGTTATTTTCCATTTTTTAAATAATAGTCATCCGGATGAGTGTAAAGTGGTTATCTCATAGTTTGGCTTTTCAGTTCCATAAGGACAAATGATGTTGAGCATCTTTTCATGTGCTAGTTGGCCATGTGTATATCTTCTTTGGGAAAATGCCTATTCAAGTACTTCACCCACTTTTTAATGGGATTGTTTATTTTCCTGTTGTTGCACTGTAAGCGTTACATGTAATTATTTTTTATAAATAGATGAGAGCAATTTAAACCTATCACACATTTGGTCATCTCCTCTCTTTGAAGCTTAAAACAAATGGTAAACCTTCTAGATGACAAAAAAACAACCAAGAAGTCAAGAGAGGTCATGTAATCAACTGGCAACAAAACTATGCATACTACCTTCACTTTTGTCTTAAATTATATATTCCAGGCTTGGATCACAGACTGTGATAAAAACACCGTCATTTCTTATATGTTTACTACCCAGTGAGGCGCTATGCTAAGCACTTTTTATTTTTTATTTTTTTATTTTTTTGAGTTGGAGTCTCACTCTGTCGCCCAGACTGGAGTGCAGTGGCCGCTCCCGGCCACTGCAGCCTCGACCTGCTGGGCTCCAGCGATCCTTCCGCTTCAGCCTTCCAAGTAGCTGGAACTACAGATGCGCGCTACCACATCTGGCTAATTTTTTATTTATTGTAGAGATGAGGTCTCACCAAGTTGCCCAGGCGGGTCTTGAACCCACGGGCTCAGGCAATCCACTCATCTCAGGGTCCCAAGGTGCGGGATTACAGGCTGAGCCACCGAGCCCGGCTGCAAAGCACTTTAAACACCCTCACAACAATCCTGAGGCAAGAACCATGATCAAACCCATTCTACAGGTAAGGAAACTGAGGCACAGAAAAGTTAAAGAGCTTGCTTATGGTTACACAGTTAGTAGCTGCTATGAGTTGAAACAATTAGTTAGTCTCCATAAAGTCTTATGTTGAAAATTGATCCCTAGGCAGTCTTTCCTTTTAGAGAGACTTGTACTTGTCAGGTCTTTCTGGTATGAAACTTTCACCTGCCCTTTCTTTCCTCTTTTTTTCCTCTAATAAACATTGTTTTAGCAGGGCACCAAGGCTCACACTTGTAATCCCAGCACTTTGGGAGGCCAAGGCGAGAGGATTGCCTGAGTCCAGGAGTTCAAGACCAGCCTGGGCTACTCAGTGAGACCTTGTCTTTACAATAAATCAAAAAGTTAGCTGGGCATGGTGGCACACACCTGTAGTCCCAGCTAGTTGGAAGGCTGAGGTGGAAGCCCAGTAGCCTACATTCCAGTCTGGGTGTCAGGGTGAGACTCCAACTCAAAACAAAAATAAATAAATACAAAATAAATAAATTAAAATAAACTTTGTGTTGAAACTTAAAAAAAAGAAAAGAAAGAAAATTGATCCCCAGTGTGGTAGTACTGGGAGGTGGGGACTGATGAGAGGTATCTGGGTCATGAAGTAGGATCCTTCATCAGAACAATAAGAACCTCCCTCAGGAATGAGTGAGTTCTCACTTAGTTCTCACCAGAGCTAGTTGTTAAAGCCTGGCACCTCCTCTCTCTTTGCTTTCTCTCCTGCCATGTGTTCTCTGTACACACTGCCTCCCCTTGGCCTTGAGTGGAAGCAGTCTGAGGCCTTCACCAGATATCCAATCTTGAGCTTTCCAGCCATCAGAATTGTGAATCAAATAAATCTTTTTTTCTTTATAAATTACAGCCTCGTTTGCTTTTTGTTTGTTTGTTTGTTTGTTTGTTTGTTTTAACATTTGGGGTCTTACTCTCTCAGTCAGGTGAGAGTGCAGTGGTAAGATCATAGATCACCACAGTCTCAAACTCCTGGGTTCAAGTGATCCTCCTGCCTCAGACTCCTCTGTAGTTGGGATTACCAGCATACACCACCATGCCCAGCTAATTTTTTTATTTTTTTGTAGAGACCAGGTCTCACTATGCTGCCTAGGCTGGTCTCAAATTCCTGGACTCAAGCAAAATTGCCTTGGTCTCCTAAAGTGCAGGGATTACAGTCGTGAGCCACCATGTTCAGCCTCACTGTGGATCTTTTTTTAAGAAATGCCAGTACCTACATCACTGATATGTCACTTTCAATTTCCAACCCCCATTGTCTACACAATCTTTTAAGTAATTCTTGGTTCTAGAACTTGCTTCTTTAATCAGGTTAAGAATGTCACAAGGAGTAAGCCCAAAACCAGATGGGTGGATGTCATTTTATCATCCTTATTTATCTTTCTAACACTTTTGAATTGGACAAAAGACTATTCAGGATATTCTGACTATTCAGGATATTCTGACTCAACAGCAAATTACCAAGAACATCTAAATTACATCTTGATTATAATCATGAGAGGTTACAGTTGCCAGGAAAGCCAGGACCTAAAAGGCCCATCTAACCAAAACCCATAATTTACTGTATAACTTTATATTAGTTAATGGCTTTGTAAACTGAATCTAAAAGAAAACATATCTCATAAGAAAAAATCTAAAAGGTAATGTATCATAATAAAGCCTACTTGAGCTGGGCGTGGTGGTTCATGCTTGTAATCCCAGCACTTTGGGAGGCAGAGGCGAGAGGATTGCCTGAGCTCAGGGGCTCGAGACCAGCCTGAGCAACATGGCAAACAGTCTCTATAATAAATCAAAAAAATAAGCCAGGCATGGTGGTGCATGTAAGTTGATGTAGCTACTTGGAAGGCTGAGGTAGAAGGATAACCTGAGCCCAGCAAGTCGAGGCTGCGGTGGCCATGAGAGTGCCACTGCACTCCAGTCAGGGTGATAGAGACTCTGATTCAAATAAATAAATAAAATAAAACCAATATGAACATAATATTAGAGTTTACACATTTCATTTTCTGAGCAGTAATTATAGGGATAACTGCCTGGTGAATCTAGCATTGCTACAACTGCCTAAAGAGTTATGGGACATCGAATATGACATAGATCCATATTTAGAACAATGCTTTACAAACAATTCTCGCACCTTTTTAGAATTAAAAGGTAGAAAAAAAAGCTCTGAAATGTGTCTATACTGATAAAAGTTCATTTACATCAAGCCTTGTCTCATGTTATAATACTGCTATTTACTTATGTGGTAAGTCTAGACTTTTTTATTTAAGTTCAGCTATCCAGTATACCATTTGTAATGTTTTCATTGCTGCAAATGATGGTAAATTTGAGGTTCTGTTTCTTCATCTGTAACATAAGTGTCTTGCCATCTACCTCACAGAACTGTGGATAACAAATTTTAGATGGCATATGTGAAAAACCTGCAGAATTGCTGATGTAATGGGTACTCAGTAGTCACACCTGTGCATGTGTAGGAGGGGATGTGTGGGGTAAGGGGCAACGTGGGCCAGATAACACCAGAAGTTCTTCTAAAGTACACTCTATGTGAGCTGAGCACAATGCCAACCTATTCTTTAGGTAAAGGTCACTTATGTATTGAACTCAGCTGCATCAAATCCAGAACCAAGATGATATCAAGAAATCTTCCAAACTAGGTAAATGTGTATCATTCAAATACCTGTTAAATGAAATCAGTTTATTCCCTGGACAAGACTCAAGTACCTGTAACACTATTCCTGACTAATGTACCAGAGCAGAAGATTCCAAAAAGCTCAACATCCCACCACCTCTTTGCTCAACTGTTTCATTTAATTGGGGATAAGAAGGGTTAAAATGCAAAACCTTATCATGAATAAGTTTAAATGACAAGAAGAGAAACTGCCAGGAGGGAAGCGGGGAAGCAGGATTGGCAGTAGTGGGAATCTGCCTGGGGGGGGGTGAGGGGGGAACACATCTCATCAACAAAAGTACCTACATAATGAACATTTGTATACCTAATCCTGAATTGTACCCCACATCTTTAAAGTAAAAAAAAAATTAAATAAAGAAAAAGAAAAAAAAAATGATAAGAAAATGTAAAAAGGCTTTCCTGTTATTATGGGATTGATAAATTAAGAAGTAAAAGTCAGCCAGGCACAGTGGCTCATCCTATAATCCCAGCACTTTGGGAGGCCAAGCCAAGAGGATTGCCTGAGCCCGGGGGTTCGAGACCAGCCTGGGCAACTTGGTGAGACCTCATCTCTACAATAAATTACAAAAACTAGCCAGGTATGGTGGCATGCATCTGTAGTTTCAGCTACTTGGAAGGCTGAGACAGAAGGATCACCTAAACCCAGCAGGTCAAAGCTCAGGTGGCCGTTAAGTGTGCCGCTGCACTCCAGTCTAGGCGACAAAAGTAAGACTCCAACTCAAAAAACAAAAAAAGTAAAAGTCAGCAGTCCGTAGGAAATAGACGGAAGGAGATATAGTCAAAAGTTCAGGACTGGGAATCCAAGGGAAAATGACTCATAATTGTGGCAGGAACAGGAGCTTTCACTTCAGTGACAGCCAGTTTGGCCTAAGGGATAAGTCAAGGACAAACTGAGGAAGCAGAAGGAAGAGAAAGGGTCAAGGAACATGCTAGCTTGAAGGAAAATAAAATGCAAAATGACGTGACAAAATGACATTTTGAGGCACAGGTGGCTGGAGTGGAGAATAGTGAGATATAGATGGAAGAAGAGGAAACTAGGAAGGTCAATGGGGACAGAGCATAACATACTCTTTAGACTGTGAGTAAAGGTTTAGATTTTATCCTACACAGCAGCAATTCTCAAAGTATGGTCTGTGAATCCCTGGGGTTCCTAAGATCCTGTTAGGAGGTCCAGATGGTCAAAAATCATTATCATAATAGTACTTACTCAGGCAATATTTAAACTTTTTACTATGCTTATATTTACACAGAAAGAAAAACAATAGTGGGTAAAAATGCTGTCACTTTTAGCAGTGGCAACAAACTGTGATCATTGTACTGTTCACATTTTTAAAAAAAGCCAGTTGTACATCAGGATATCCCTGATGAATCATGAAAAAAACTATTGCCTTATTAAATCTCAGACCTTGAGTACAAATGTTTAATAGTGGTATGACTAAGTACTCATAAAGCTTATGTGGCATACCAAACTACAATGTCTTGCAGAAAAACACTTGTGCAGTCAATTAAATGGTGTGCTAAACCAGCCATTTTTTCATAGAACACAATTTTTATTTGGCAAAACAATAACAAAAAACTATGGCTGACCCGCCTGGGCAACCTGGCGAGACCTCATCTCTACAATAAATCAAAAATTAGCCGGGCACGGTAGCGCGCGCCTGTAGTTCCAGCTACTTGGAAGGCTGAGGCAGAAGGATCGCTGGAGCCCAGCAGGTTGAGGCTGCGGTGGCTGTAAGCAGCCACTGCACTCCAGTCTGGGTGACAGAGTGAGACTCCAACTCAAAAAAAAAAAAACCTATGGTTATTCAGACCTGGGTATTTGGCAGACAGTTTCTCAAAAATAAAGTGAGGGTCGGGCTCGGTGGCTCAGCCTGTAATCCCACGCTTTGGGAGGCCGAGGTGAGTGAATTGCCTGAGCCTGCAGGTTCGAGACCCGCCTAGGCAACTGGGTGAGCCCTCATCTCTACCATAAGTCAAAAAAAATTAGCCGGGCGTGGTAGCGCATGCCTGTAGTTCCGCTACTCGGAAGGCTGAAGTGGAAGGATCCCCGGAGCCCAGCAGGTCGAGGCTGCAGTGGCCGGGAGCGGCCACTGCACTCGTCTGGGTGACAGAGTGAGACTCCAACTCAAAAAACAAAACAAAACAAAACAAAAAGAAATAACCCAATGTCAACTTTTGGTACAGTATCACAAAATAACCACAATTTTCTGGAAAGGTTATCTTTAAAAACTGCTTTTTCCAACTACATATCTGTATAAGGCTAGATTTTCTTCAACTGCTTCAACAAAAACAACATTTCACAACTGACAGCAGAAGATATGAGAATTCAGCTGTCTTTTGTTAAGCCAGATATGCAAGATATTTGCAAAAAATGTAAAACAATGTCACTCTTCTCACTAAATTTTGTTTTGTAAACAATTTTCATAAAAATATTATTAGTGTTAACATGTAATGGATTAGTTATTTTATATAACTATTTCATAAATCTCTCAGTTTTAATTTCTAACTTGGCAAACAGTAATAGACAGAACCCCATATGAAAAGATTTTTGGTGGTCCTCAATCATTTAGAAGTATATAAGCCGGGCGCAGAGGCTCAGCCTGTAATCCTGCGCCTTTGGGAGGCTGAGGTGAGTGGATTGCCCGAGCCTGCGGGTTCGAGACCCGCCTGGGCAGCAAGACCTCCTTTCTACAATAAATCAAAAAAAGCAGCCGGGCGTGGTAGCGCATGCCTGTAATTCCGGCTACTTGGAAGGCTGAGGCAGCAGAATCGCCGGAGCCCAGCAGGTCGAGGCTGCGGTGGCCAGGAGCGGCCACTGCACTCCAGTCTGGGCGACAGAGTGAGACTCCAACTCAAAAAGAAAAAAGAAGTATACAAGGGTTTTGTTTTGTTTTGTTTTGTTTTGTTTTTTTGAGTCAGAGTCTCACTCTGTTGCCCAGGTTGGAATGCAGTGACACACTCATAGCCACGGCAGCCTCGACCTGCTGGACTCAGGAGATCCTTCCGCCTCAGCCTTCCAAGTAGCTGGAACTACAGGCATACGCCACCACCTCTGGCTAATTTTTTGATTTAATGTAGAGACGAGGTCTCACCAAGTTGCCCAGGCTGGTCTCAAACCTGTGGGCTCAGGTAATCCTCTCGCCTCCGCCTCCCCAAGTGCTGGGATCACAGGTATGAGCTATCACACCCAGCCTCAAAGGGTTTTAATACCAAAAAGTTTGAGACTCGCCACTCAGATTTTATTGTGAGGCAGCACATGAAAAAACAGATTCTTCTGACAAAACTGTATACATAAAATGAAGAGGAACAGGGAAGTCAGACCAGTAAGGAAGGAGCAGTCATTAAGAGCAAATAAAGATCTAGGCTAAGACAGTAGCAGTGGAGAGAGAATGAATTCAAAAGGTATTTCAGAGACAGAATGGACACTGTTGATGTAAAAGTCAAACTCTATAAAATATTTAGAGGTTTATTCTGAGCCATCTGAGTGACCATGCCCCAAGGTCAAGAGGTCTCAAGAGGTCCTGAGAAAGTATGCCCAAGGTGGTAGGGTTAGTTTGATTTTATACATTCTAGGGAGATAGGAGTTACAAACAAAAACATATATCAATACATGGAAGATGTACATTAGTTCAGTCTAAGGGGGGGCGGTGAGGGGTTTATAGGTCACAGTTGGACTCAAAGATATTCCAATTGGCAACTGGCTAAAAGAGGTATACTTTGTCTAAAGACTTAAGAAGTCAAGAGAAAGGAATGCTTGAGCTAAGATAAAGGGGTTGTGGAAGCCAATGCCCTTGTTAGGTAGATGAAGTTTCATAGGTGGCAGCCCTCAGACAGCACGTGATGCTATATAAGAATCAGGCTGCAATTTGGTATCCTATTGCCATAAAAGTCTGTTTTGTCAGTCTTATGATCTCTATTTTAATGTCAATGCTGGTCAGTTGTGCCCAAACATCAAAAGAGAGGGGGTATAACCAGCTGTGTCTGACCTCCCTTCCCATCATGGCAGGAATTCCATTTTTCAGGTTCTCGGGGTCCTCTTGGCCTTGGGGTGGGGTCTGTTTAGTCATCTGGGGAGATCAGAATTTTATTTTTAGTTTACAACAGAATCAAGCAACCAATTTCAGAAACAGATAGTGTCCAGGCTGCCAGCTTAGTCCATGGCTAGCTTACATGACTAAATTTTACCTGCCTGCCTACCTATCTGGATTAAGGGCAGGTACTAAGTCTATACCATATAGATATACTATGTAGACACTCTATGGGCACACAGTTCTAACAAACATTCTTTAACATCAACTGGGTTTCCTACCATTTAATTCAATTCTGACACTACCAAAGTGAGTACAGACCTCTCAAATTAAGGGTTAAGTCCCACAAGACTGCTCCTACTTCAGATACCAGCCTCAAGTCTCATGTATCACTAAGCTACCGGCACTTTTGCCGGCTGATTACAAATTTAGGGGTTCCCACAATCCCCATTCAAGTTCCATAATTCTCTATTAAAACTCACAGAACTTGGGAAAGCACTAAGCAACTCAGGAACAGCCACGTGGAAGAGACTCATCGGGCAAAGTACGGGACAGGTAAGGTGCAGAGCTTTCATGCCCTCTCTCCTCTGTTGAATATAGTCACCCTCATATCCATACATCAATGTGTTCATCAACCCAGCAACTCTCCAAACCTCACAGTTCCAGAGTTTTCAAACACCGTTTCATTACGAAGGCATGTTGATTAAATCACTGATCATGCAACTGAACTCCATCGCCAGTCTCTCTCCCTTTTCTCTGGAGGTGGTGGTAGTGGTGAAGGAGGATTGAAAGTTCCAACTCTCTAGCCGGGCTCGGTGGCTCAGCCTGTAATCCCACGCCTTTGGGAGGCTGAGGTGAGTGAATTGCCTGAGCCCGCGGGTTCAAGACCCGCCTGGGCAGCGGGACCTCATATCTACAATAAATCAAAAAATTATCCGGGCATGGTAGCGCGCGCCTGTAGTTCCAGCCTACGTGGAAGGCTGAGACGGAAGGATCGCCAGAGCCCAGCAGGTCGAGGCTGCAGTGGCCGGGAGCGGCCACTGCACTCCAGTCTAGGTGACAGAGTGAGACTCCAACTCAAAAAAAAAAAAAAAAAAGAAAAAGAAAGTTCCAACTCTCTAATCTAGTGGTTTGAAGGTTGTTCCTAGGAATCAGCTCCTAGTCTGAAGTTGTGGAGACCCTTCAATCCCCAGGAGCCATTTCTTTAGCATAGACTCAGATCTAAGATCCAAAGGGCTCATTATGAAATACAAAAGAAAATCCTACCACTCAGGAAATCCCAAAGGTTTTAGAAGCTCTGTGCCAGGAATGAGGAACAAAGAGCAAAAATATTTTATTATACAACAGAGTATCTTACAGTTATTGATACATAGTAAGTAGATAATCAATAAATAATTGAAAAAATGAAAAAAAACCAAAGATAATAGTATATTTACCAAGATGGAATATACAGATGGAGGAAGAGTTTGGTCAGAAGAAAGGTGGTGGGTAAGCTATGTTTTCGATATGCTAAATTTGAAATATCCAATGAACACAGTAGGTATGCACAGAGTAATGATGTTTCAGTCAATGATAGACCACATATACGACAGTAGTCCCATAAGATTATAATAGCACATTTCTACTATATCTTTTCCATATTTAGATATACAAATACTATTGTGTTACAACTGCCTACTGTATTCAGTATAGTAACATACTATACAGGTGTGTAGCCTAGGAGCAGTAGGCTCTATGCCATATAATGTGGATATACAGTGTTTGAACTGTGCAGATCCACTTATACATAAATTTTCTTCCACTTTTTTCACAGCTGAGACAGCAAGACCAACCCCTCCTCTTCCTTCTCCTCCTCCTCCTCCTACTCAACCTATTCAACATGAAGATGATGAGAATGAAGACCTTTATGGTAAGCCATTTCCACTTAATGAATAAATATTTTCTCTTCCTTATGATAGTCTTAATTTTATTTTCTCTAGCTTACATTAAAGAATACAGTATATAATACATATTAATATAAAAATATGTGTAAATAGGCTGTTTATATTATCAGAAAGGCTTCTGGTCAACAGTAGCCCATTAGCAGTTAAGTTTTGGAAGAGTCAAAAATTAAGTTTTGGGAGAGCCAAAAATTATACACAGATTTTTGACTGAGTATGGGGCAGCACCCCTAACCCTACGTTGTTCAAGAGTCAAACTGTACACTTTATGATGTTTGCACGATGATAATATATTAGAACACTGTAGTTACATGATGCATGACTGGGTTTGTATGTTATATGTACTATATACTATATATATACATATATATATATATATTTTTTTTAGTAGGAGTCTCACTCTGTCACCCAGGTTGCAGGGCAGTGGCATGCTTCCAGCCACTGCAGCCTCAACCCGCTGGACTCAGGCAATCCTTCCATCTCAGCCTTCCAAGTAGCTGGAACTACAGGCACACGTCACCACGCCTGGCTATTTTTTTGATTTATTGTAGAGATGGGGTCTCACCAATTTGCCCAGGCTGATCTTGAACCTGTGGGCTCAGGCAATTCTCTCACTTCAACCTCCCAAAGTGCTGGGACTATAGGCATAAGCCACCACACCCGGTCTTATACTATATTCTTATTAGACAAAGGATTAGAATGCAAAAAAAAAAAAAAGACAAAGCTCTTGGCACATACAGATAACAGACTAGAAATGATTATCCTGGAAGACAGAAGAAGGCCAAAAGAGGGTAGGAAAAAAAGCCCTAGCAACAGCAACATTTTTAGGATGAGGAGACCTCAATGGGTATTAGGATGTCCTAGTTGTAACACAGCAACACGACAAGAAAATAGCTGAAATGACGCATCTGAGGTCCCAGCTGCGTATGGAAGGATATAAAACTAAGAAGAAAATGACAGTGATAAAAGGGAGAAGGTCAAGAAAGTTACTGGATGGAGTTAATGACCAGGAATTGTTACAATCAAGTGTGAAGTAACTTACTTTACAGAGCTATAATTTTAAAATAAATGCAACATTTTCCAAGACACCATAAAGTCATACCAGTTACTTTTATCCAAATCTTAGAACAACAACAACAACAAAAACCCTCAAAATTAGGCCCGTGCCCTTCTGAAAAAGGTCGTGTTCCTTCTTTCCTAGAGTCTAACAAGAAAAGCAGATGGCTGAAGAAAGAGTATCACTTTCTAGCATCTCCTTTTCCACAACACACACGTTTTTCCAGCAGTTCCAGATGAACCATAAGTTAAGAAGGCTCTAAATATGAGCCAAAAGAGAATACTAATGCAACTTTAAGCAATAAAAAATCCGAGAAAATGTACAATTACAGAAATAGTCAAACTGGCGAAAACGCTGTCCACAGTTCTAAATTAAAGGTGATCTAACCCAATTCCAGATGAGTCTCCTGAACTTCATTCTACCTAGATCAATCACAGAACAGTGAAATATATTTTGGGTTTTTTATGTTTTTTTTTTTCAAGTCAGAGTCTCACTCTGTCACCTAAGCTGGAGTGCAGTGGCGCCAGCCACTGCAGCCTCAACCTGCTGGGCTCAGGCGATCCTTCCACCTCAGCCTTCCAAGTTGCTGGAACTACATGCATGAGCCACTTCACATAATTTTTTCATTTATTGTAGAGACGAGGGCTCGTCAAGTTGCCCAGGCTGGTCTTGAACTCCTAGGCTCAAGTAATCCTCTCACCTCTCCCCCCCAAAGTGCTGGGATCATAGGTGTGAGCCACCTAGCCGGTTTTTTGTTTTGTTTTGTTTTTTTGTAAATAAATGTCAGCACTGTCATCACATTACCCTTGATGTCTTGTCTGGCATATTTTGTTTTAAAAAGAATGAGATTTCAAGGCAGTTTGGTCAAAAAATAAAAAATAAAATAAGATGAATGAGAGACAACACAAGATTCTACTCTGGGCGGCATATTGAACATTTAAATAAGAAAATCAAACTTTATTGAGAAGAAAGTTCATACATACTTTGGTTGTTTTGCTGTGTTTGTATAGTTTTATTAAAGACCAACATTTAAAAGAAAAAAAGAGGTCACCATTACCCCTTGCCAATATGATAACTATATATGAAGGCTATGTGGGTCACCTGTTTTGCCTTCCCAGCATTCCCTCGCCTCGTAACTGATTACACTTCTTGTTCTTCTGTTAATTCCAGGAGTTTAAGTCCTGACTTTATCAATTGAGACAAAAGGCAGACCCAAAACCCAGGATAGTCCTTGAGAGTAGACATTCCCCTGGCCATCTGATTGGTTCAGGCACATGATCAAGTCAGGCCAATCAGAATCCTTGGACTTGAGACAGATGGGCGTCAACGCATTTCCAGTTTGTGCTTCTTACGCTTGCAAATGAAAACGTTCATTTGCAAATACAATTATGAATAAGGAAATTGTGGCAGCTTCCTTCGTGTTTCTTCTTTCTCCTAGAAACCTTCTCTTCTCTTATCATTTTTTCTCTTCCTCAGTCAACTCATTCTAGATAGTGGACTATTTAAACTTATCACTGATTTTTTTTTTTTAAGTTGAGAATTCCTGATATATGATGTAGCCATGAGACAGAAAGTTAATCTAAGAACTAAAACCCAACCCTAGGTAAACTATACTGTGATTCAATTTCTTGGCATTTAGAAATTAGTTAAGAATATTGTTTCAGTGGCTACACACTCAACTTCAGACTCACCCTGTACACATATATACACAATACTGTACACTGTGAATGTCTCTAGTATGAAGTTACATGAAGACATTTTACATGTATGTAAGGAAGTAACACTACTGAAATTCTAGGACATTTAGAAGTAACTTCAAAATCTCTTCCTTCCTGTTTTCCCTCAGTTTCCTTCCCGTTTTATACTGGTTTAAAACGTGGCTTATGCCTGTAAACCCAACACTTTGAGAGGCCGAGGCAGGTGGATTGCTTGAGTCCAGGAGTTGGTGACCAGCCTATGCAAATTAGAAAGCTCTCATCTCTACAAAAAGTCAAAAACTTAGCCAGATGTGGTGGCGTGCACCTGTAGTCCCAACTACTAGGGAGGCTGAGGCAGAAAGATCACCTAAGCCCAGGAGGTTAGGGCTGCCATAAGTCACGGCTGTCATGATCATGCCACTGCACTCCAGCCTGGGCGACAGAGATCCCAACTCAAACAAAAAAACAAATACAGGTCAAAGGCAGCATTCACATTTGTAAAATGGCCCTTCCAGTCAAATCATGATTATCTGAATTAGATTCTGTTTGGGTACTTCTACATTTCTTGCTTTCTTTTATTTTTTTATTTTTTTTTTAACTTTTGAGTCAGAGTTGCCCAGGCTGGAGTGCAGTGGCATGCTCACAGCCACCACAGTCTCCACCTGCTGGGCTCAGGCAGGCGATCCTTCTGCCTCAGTCTTCCAAGTTGCTGCAACTACAGGCATGCTCCACCATGCCCAGCTAATTTCATGATTTAATGTAGAGGCAGGGTCTCGGCATGTTGCTCAGGCTGGTCTCAAACCCCTGAGCTCAGGCAGTCCCTTTGCTTCCCCTCCACCCAAAGTGGTGCAATTGCAGGCATGAGCCACTGCACCTGGCTTATCTTTTATTTTTGAGGTTCTTATAGAGAGAAAGTAATAACATATTCAAAAATTCCCCACACAATAGTCAAGAAATATAAGAGACAAGGTGGTATTATAAAAAGAATGTGGTGCTGAAAATGTTTAGACCACAGTAAAAGAAACTAACTCTGGCTGCCCAAACCAAAAGGAAGGGGGTAATCGTAAGTTCAATTCATTGTCTTTTTGGGGGAAAGGAAGCAGGAGGAATTGAGCAGGAAAGTTGGGCGCAGTGGCTCATACCTGTAATCCCAGCACTTTGGGATGCTGAGGTGAGAGGATTTCCTGAGCCCACAGGTTCAAGATCTGCCTGGGCAACATGGAGAGACCTCGTCTCTACAATAAAAAAAAAAATTAGCCGGGCATGGTGGCACATGCCTATAGTTCCAGCTACTTGGAAGGTTGAAGTGGAAGGACTGCCTGAGCCTAGCAGGTCGGGGCTGCAGTGGCTGTAAGCATGCCACTACACTCCAGCCTGGGTGACAGAGTGAGACTCCAACTCAAAAAAAGAATGCAGGAACAAAAAAGCAGCTGGGCCCAGAATGGACTGGAAGAGAAAAGCTTAAAACTGTCAGAGATTCAGGTAGTATTCTTTCTGCTTCTCTCTAGATACTTGTCTTATTCTCTCCATCTAGCTTTCTCTGTCTCTAGACACAGCAGAATATAAGTGCCTATAACTTCCAGGTCTTTACTCATGGCCCTTGAGCACATTAAGGCTAAATCCTTCTCTATCGAGCCTAATTTCCCGTTTCCAGGGAAGGTATACTGATAGGGACAGCTTGGTCAGATGCACAACATGAGTTCAATTCACTGTCTTTTTTGGGGAAAGGAAGCAGGAGGAATTGAACATGTAGGTTTAAAGGGCAAGGGATCTGAGTTGGGTCAAGCATATATCCCAAAGGTTCCCATCACAAAGTCCTAGCTTTGTAACTTGGTTCTCTTGCAATCAAAATATGAAACTAGTCATTATAAGAGTCCATTCTAGACTCTTGCTAGGAGTCTAGAGTTTAATGGAACTTAAGATAATTAAATTAAATTTAAGAAATTAAAGGCTAATAGCATCCATCACTGCTTTGGGAGTTCATGTCAATAAAGAATTACAGGTTAAAACAAAAGAAATGAATATGGTCTTTTACAAATATGATGGTCCACTTGAACCCAAGAGAATAGGAAAAAAGCAAAAGGTCTTGGAGGACTTAGAGGACTGAGATTTTGTCTTGATTCAAGGCTTAACACCTACAGCAATGCCAGGTACACACAGCGTGTGCTCAAACAACGAACTAAACTCAGAACATCCCAACCACAGTACTTTAAATGGGTTACAAGTGTGCCCAACATATGGATGCACTCAGCTTCGGGAGATGACACCTACAAATAGGACTAATCATTACTAGTAATGCAGCACTAATATTATCTGATATTACAAAGGCTGAGAAGCATTAAATGCATGACCAAAGAACACTTCTGGGTTCTAGCAAGATGGCTGGTTACCAAATAAATTTGTGTAAGGCCAATAGGCATTTAATAAACTTTCACACTCACTAGTAACACAAAAAATAATGCAAGTTAAAATAAAACGGGCTAAGATTTTTTGGAAATGGTTTTATCCAGTCCTGGTAAGAGAACAGGAATGCCAGGTAAGGTGGCTTATACCTGTAATTCCAGCACTTTGGGAGGCTGAGGCAAGAGGACTGCCTGAGCCCAGGGGTTCAAGACCAGCTTGGACAACTTGGCAAGATCTCGTCTCTACAATAAATCAAAAAATTAGCCCAGGTGCAGTGGCTCACACCTATAATCCAGCACTTTGGGAGGCTGAGGTGAAAAGATTGCCTGAGCCCAGGGTTTCAAGACCAGCCTGGGCAACTTGGCAAGACCTTATCTCTACAATAAATAAAGAAAAATTAGCCAGGTGTGAGGGTGCATGCCTGTAGTTCCAGCTATTTGGAAGGCTGAGGGGAAAGGATCACCTGAGCCCAAAAGGTTGAGGCTGCAGTGGCCATGAGCATGCCACTGCACTCCTGCCTAGGTGACAGAGTGAGACTCCAACTCAAAAATAATAATAATAATAATTAATCGGGTGTACAGGCGCATGCCTGTAGTTTCAGCTACTTGGTAGCCTGAGGCGGAAGTATCGCCGAACCCAGTAGGTCGAGGCTGCGGTGGCTGTAAGCATGCCACTGCACTCCAGCCTGATCAGCAACAGAGTAAGATTTCCACTCTTAAAAAAAAAGAGAGAGATAAAGAGAATAGGAACTATGAGGGGAACACATTGTAGCACAGCATGTTGGCAAGGATTTGGAAACATATCTTTGGTCCAAGAATTTCACCTGTCTTTATTGAAGCAAAAAGATGGAAAGAATCTAATTGGCCAGAAATAAGTGACTGATTAAATATATAATAAAGAGCCGGGCTCAGTGGCTCAGCCTGTAATCCTGTGCTTTGGGAGGCCGACGTGAGCGAATTGTCTGAGCCCGCAGGTTTGAGATCCGCCTGGGCAACTTGGCGAGCCCTCATCTCTACAATAAATCAAAAAATTGCCCGGGCGTGGTAGCACGCGCCTGTAGTTCCAGCTACGTGGAAGGCTGAGGCGGAAGGATCGTCAGAGCCCAGCAGGTCAAGGTTGCAGTGGCCGGGAGCGGCCACTGCACTCCAGTCTGGGTGACAGAGACTCCAACTCAAAAAAAAAAAAGATAATAAATAAATATATATATATATATATATATATATATATATATATATATATATATATACACACACACACATATATATATATAAAATAAAGAAAAAGACTGCAAATATATTCATAATATATTAACTGGAAAACACAGACTATAAAACTGTTATATACCTGAGATTACAAACTGGCAAGGCAAAAAAGATCGAATTCAACTTGCTCTCAGATGGCTTTGTATGGACCCAAGTATGTTCATACAAATTGTGGCCCATATAAAAAAAAAAACCCTGAAATTTTATATTAAATCCACATTTCTAGATTTCCAGCTTCTCTTGACGAACTAGAAGGTGTACTAACACCAGGATGCATCCTGCCAGGGCCACAAAAGTCTCAGCTGATTTGCCCTTGGCTGTCCCACTGATTAGACTACAGTCCCCAAAAGACCTCCCAGACTGAACAGATTCAGAATAGTCACCTGCTAAGTAATTTGAGCATGGTGACCCTCATGGGGTATAACAGTTATTATCACCACTGAATGGTGAGAATCTGGGCAGGCTTTTTGTCTTCTTCCCTCATCTATCTATCTACCTTTTTTTTTTTTAATTCAGAGTCTCACTCTGTCGTCCAGACTGGAGTGCAGTGGCATACTCACAGCCACCACAGCCTCAACCTGCTGGGCTCAGGAGATCCTTCTGCCTCAGCCTTTCAAGTAGCAGGAACCACGCCCAGCTAATTTTTTGATATATTGTAGAGACAAGGTCTCACCATGTTGCCCAGGCTGGTCTTGAACCCCTGGGCTCAGGCAATCCTCTCACCTCCCGAAGTGCTGGGATTACAGGCGTAAGCCACCACGTCTGGCTCTTATCTATAATTTTTTTAAATGTTCTTCAATAAATATGTATTGCTTTCGTGGTAAGAAAAAACATGTTATTTTTTAAATTACCAAACCACAACTGTAATATCACTTCATCTAACAAGATCAAAACAAAAGATAATAATAACTGTGGCTTCAAACCAGTTGAACTAAGAAGTATAATGTAAGGTTACAATTACTGCAGGATTTCCTTCCCTTTGATACTAATTAAAACTACAGATTGAGCTGACAATAGCAGTGTTTTACAAAATAGATCTTCCTCAAAGAGAACAGCTTCTATAGACACTCAATTCATAAACCTCCTATTTTAAGAATTCATTTCCACACATTTAAAATTTCTTTCACTAAGAAACGGAAACAGAAAATCTCTATCAGAAACCTGTAATTATAACCTCAATTAACTTAATGTTTATAAAGTTAAGTCTTAATTTAGCATTACTATTTTATTTGATCAATAATAATGGTCATCTTATGGGGCTCTCTTCTTTTTAGAAAACTTCAGAAAGTTTATACAAATCACCATTCATTTCATGCCTCAAGTAGCTGAAACTACAGATGTGCATTACCACATCCAGTTAATTTTTTATTTATTGTCAAAATAAGGACTCATCAGGTTGTCCAGACTGTTCTCAAACACCTGGGCTCAGGCAATCCTCTAGCCTCTGCCTCCCAAAGTGCTGGGATTATAGGCATGAGCCACGGGGTGCTTTCAAACAAAAGCAAACCATAGGACTCCCCTGCTTAAATCTTACTTGAGCTTCTCACTTTTCAGGGACTTTGAGTAATGTCAAAACCAGGTCTCTCCCCTGCCCCCGGCACTTGCTCAGGGTCCTCTGGCCTCCAGGCTCCCAGGTTCTCAACATACTAACAAATAACCCTTGGGTGTCCTCTAGGCAGTAGGCACAACACTATGGTCTGCAGGAAAGACTGTGGACAACACAGACACATTTCCTGCCCTCATGGAGTTGACATCTTGGTAAGCCCTCTACCAAGTTTCTTCCCCCTCTAATCATTTGAAGACTATTAAAACAACAATTGTAATAACTATATCTGAAGGGGTCCAAAAATATGCAGCACTACCTATTATGTAGATTTATTATCATTTACTATGTCTAATATTAGTTCTTTATCCAAGTGAAGGAGGGAGGAAAAATAAAGGAAGGAGAAACCATTATTCATTGAAACCTGCCATATACCAAGAATGGCACTAATTTTCTTGTCAATTTCTCATGGTTTCTCTCATTACTAGCTATACAGTTTCTATTTATCTTTTTTATTATTATTATTTTTTTTATTTTTTGAGTTGGAGTCTTACTCTGTTGCCTAGACTGGAGTGCAGTGGCCGCTCTCGGCCACTGCAGCCTCGACCTGCTGGGCTCCGGCGATCCTTCCCCCTCAGCCTTCCAAGTAGCTGGAACTACAAGTCCGCTACCACGCCTGGCTAATTTTTTTTTATTTATTGTAGAGATGTCTCGCCAAGTTGCCCAGGCAGGTCTCGAACCCGTGGGCTCTGGCAATCTACTCACCTCGGCCTCCCAAAGCACAGGATTACAGGCTGAGCCACCGAGCCCCGCCTCTAACTCTGTTTTTCATGCAAAGGTAATTTAGGAAAGCCCCTATATACTAAAGGATAACAAGACTGCTTTAAGGGATGAATGTTACATAGTTGATGAAGCTTATTTCCAAGTTAACTTACATGACCAACTCTTCAATGAGAAGAATTTAAATTTGTATCCCATCTAATGTATACACTAATGCACATCAGGAAACCTCTAAAGTTACTCTGCAATAGAAATCAAGAAATGTAAAAAGTATCCAAATGCCTATAAAACATGTCTAGAATACAGGCTAAGAGCTTTGGACTCTATATACAGTTAAAAATTTGCTCAGACACTTGATGACTCTCCAACTGCTGATACCTCAGTTTCTAAGGCATCAGATAGATGAGTTTTTGAGACGGTGAGTTAATGTATATAAAATGCTGCAAAAGAATTTAATATCCGTAGACCACTTATGTACCTAATCTGGACTTATACCCCACATCTTTAAAATAAAATAAAGATTGGAAAAAAAAAGAACTTAATAGTTGTTAACTATCACTATTACAGGTACATGAGTTTTCCAAGTTTCCACACCACACTACTAAACAGGTTATACAAACAACTCATTCTCCCAAAAAGTAAAAATTTACTAGGCTTGTCGCTGGTTAAGTCATTTCAAAAAAGAGAGGTGAGGATGAGAAGTAGGAGACTGGAACTCTCATATATTGGTAAGAGTGTAAATTGTTGTATCTTTCTAAATGACAAACTGGAAATATGTATCAACAATCTTAAAATTTAGCACTGTCTTTGATCCTGCAATACCACTTCTTGAAACTTATCCTAAGGAAAATAATCTCACAAGTATATACAGAGACCAATGTAGAAGGATAGTCACTGCAGGGTTATGCATAAGAGGGGATGGAAAGAAGAAACAAACTAATGTCTAATAAAAATAAATTGGTTAAATTACCACAGATCCACAAAATAGAAAATTATTCAGATACTAAAACTATTGTAATTGACCATATAGACATAGTAAGATATTCATAAGATTCAAGCAAAAAAAAAAAAGCAGGGTAAAAAAATAACCATTTATAGACTGATCCTATTTTTGTTACCAAAAGTAGGTGAACCGCTACATGCACACACAAAAAAAGGGGGTTTGGAGAAAAATGTATTCAGTAGTGGACTTATAAATATTTTATATTTTCTACTTTTTACTTTTCTATATTTTAATTTTTCTACCATAAAACATGACTATTATTTTTTAATGCAAGGGATATTAACTGCTCATTATAATTTAGATTGATTCTAAAACATGAAGCCAAAAGTAATCACATTTCATCTTTATTTTAAAAACTTATATTTACATATTTGATATTTTGTTAAATATTTTAATATTTAACCTAGTTATCCAATTAAAAATTATACATATTTAGTACCAAGAATTAGGAAGAGACTTTTTTTTTTTTTTGAGTCAGGGTCTCACTCTGTCACAATCATGGCTGACCACAGTCTCCACCTCCTGGGCTTGAGTGATCCTTTTGCCTCATCCTCTGATGTAGCTGGGACTACAGGCACG
Organism: Cephalopachus bancanus; assembly: GCA_027257055.1. Lineage (NCBI taxonomy): Eukaryota > Metazoa > Chordata > Mammalia > Primates > Tarsiidae > Cephalopachus > Cephalopachus bancanus. The sequence goes on along the minus strand of JAPVLO010000260.1, from coordinate 154,936 downwards.
TGACATTACACCTGGCTAATTTTTTTTACTTTTTGTAGAGACGAGTGTTCCTATGTTGCCCAGCCTGGTCTTGAACAACCTCAGCCTACCAAAGTGCTGGGATTATAGGCATGAGCCACCATGTCAAGACTTCTTTTTTAAGCAATGGATTTCTACTTACTACCATAAAGTACAGTAGTACAAAAATTAAAGCTTTTGAGCTTTATTTATTTTTATATATCTTAACTCTTTATCATCATTTATTGAGTGGATGTGTCTCAAAAACTTATTTAAGCACCTGGAAGTATTTAAACCTTATCTATTATTATTATTCCCATTTTTAGCTCTATGGCAGAGGAATTGGAGATGGGAGGTTAGAGGTTGAGAGATTACATCAAACTCACTGACTACGTGTGGTCAAACCCAATATCCTCCAGAGTTCGGGTTCTGAACTATCTAGGAACCTCAACTACATATTTAGGGCACCCTGTGGTCTTGAAAAGAGTGAAGATCAAATATTAGCATGAAAAGTGTTTACTGGAAAACATCAATTTTCTATATTTGTTAGAAAGCAATTTTTACAGCATTATGTTGGGCTTATCACAGTTTATACAATGTTACTTTGAGTTAATGATAACAGAATAATTTATGACTACACTGTGACTTAAGTTTATAATTTGAGTCTCTAAGCACACATTTTGCTAGGAGTCTTCTTTCCAGCTCATCATTTTGAGCACACTATGCCCGGGAAAGGCTCTCTCCTTCCAAAACTAACCAAACTTGCAGAAATCACTAGGGTATAGTGCTTGTGGCTCCTAATTAATAAAATCAGTGACTACTAAGCAATAAGATTAATTTGACAAGTAAAGGTTTAAAAAACTGGGCTTGCTATGATATAATTAACTCATTCATTCAACAAATATTTAATTGAGTTCCTCTAAGCACTATTTTAAGCACTGGGGATACAGTAGTGAACCAGTCTCCACCCTTCTGAAATATATATTGGAAGTACAATTACATAGCTGAAGGTCATAGTCAATAGTTTTTTATTAGCAGCCTAAGGTATAAAACTTAATCTGCCACTTGAAAAACCTGTAGTTCACTCTAGGAGCTGAGAAGCTCAGTGAGGAGGAAGCTCAGTGCTAGCAGTTCTCCAACTTCCCTGGGCAGGAGAAATTCCTAGAGAACAATTCCAATGCCCCACCTCTAACTGCCTGACTCTGAGGCGAGGTGACAGAAACTTTAACAAGCCTCTCAGTAAATGCTGATGCAATTGATCTGAGGTTCAGACTTTAAGAAACCCAACCAGTAAGTGGAGCCATCCAGTGGAATGCTCATTCAGAAGGGAACAGCTCTATGGCAGAGGAATTTGAACTCAGTGATATAATTCTCTGCATGTCATGTCATTAATTCTCTGCAACTCACAAATTTAGCAAATTTAAAAGATGAGTAAGAGTAGAGGAATTTACCAGCACCTCCTCCCTATCTCTTACAGGAGCTTTTAGAATTTGTCCCAAACTAGGCATTTGGGGAAAAGATAAATTTAAGTAGAGTTCTACTATCAGTATTAGAGATAAGCAATATTAGAGATAGTAAAGAAAATTGCTAGCCAATTGAAAAAAAATGCTAAGAGGGACAAACATTTCACGGAACTAATTTGCTACCGCTTGTTTAATGCCCTATTTCACAATGCTCAGTATCTGAACAATCCACCAAGTTCCAAAGTACATTAAAAATGTGTTCATTTCCTCTCTTACTCAGGCAGAATAATAACAGTGGTGTGACGGTAACTTGCGCCTCAGAAGTTCCAACAGATACATTCTTAGAAAAAGAAATACTAATTTTTTTAAAACATGCTATCAGGAACAATCCTTACTGGGCTACTTAAAGGTGTTTGAAATAATTTTACCACCATCATCGAATTAGTGTTCCTCATTTCTTAATTTAGATCACTTAAAAGTTCCGGGGTTCTTTACACACTCTCCTGCAGAAAGAATCTCTCTTCAATATATATTCTTTAAATATTTTTAGTTATAAGAAAACTCCCACTAAAACAACATACTTCAAGCAAACTAGTAAAAAAATTTAACAAAAATATAATATTTTGTCTTCATAGACTGACAGAAATAATAAGAAAGGTGTTTAAGCTTCTGCATTCTCAACCTTAAAGTCATCTAAAAATAAAAGTATCCCAACAAACACATTCCTCCTATTTTGAGGGTTTAAAGTGGCACCATGCAAACCAGCTGGCCTGCTGGATCCTGGCCCCAGTTCCTGCCCTCACATCCTGTCCACTACATAATCCATGAGGTCTCTGTGCCTTTCTCGTCATCCGTTCAAGGGGATTAGTAAAACAGCCTCCTCGCTGACAGAATTGAGATTTTCCAGATGCATGTGTACAGTATTTGCTTTTACTATCTATCCTTTTTATTAGCCTTGCTTTTATTATCTGTACGTTTTGACCAAGGGGAAGAGCAACAAGAGAAGGATACCAACAGATAAGCACACAGAAACGCATCTGATAGGACCAGGCATATATTTAAATTTTCAGGTTGGTGCTGCCTTCAGAATAGCAGATGATGGCAAAGTTCTAAAGGAAACTTTCATATTGAAGAGGCTATCGAAAATCTCCGTAGCCTCCAACTCAACGGAGAAGCCGCTAATCTATTTCTTCAAAAGCAAAGCCTTCTTTAGTCTGAATCACAACAAAAGATTGCCCACTGGAAATGAAATCTGCGAAGTTGTTTTCCAATCCAAAAGCAAACAGAAGTGAAGGAAGGTGCAGCCTCGCTGGTTTCCTTTTCTTGGGAATGCTGACTGCATTTCCTCGTTCAAGAGCTCGCAATTGTGCCTTGGGTCCATACCACAAAACCATGTCCGTGCGTAAGGAAGGGAAGGAGAAGCGGCAGACCCCGAGGACTCGCTCACCCTGCAAGGCGAGCCGCTTTCTGCTAAATACCATCAGAGGCGGCCCCGGCAGCACGACTTGGGGCCAAACGGCATTGATTGCCCTTCACTGACTGAGGGATTTTGCAGACACGCGAGAGAGAAGAAAAAGGGATGAGCCAGGGACCGGAGGCCCGGGGAAGAGGCTGGCGGCGCGACGCCGCTCCCAGCGGGCTCGGGTTCCCCGGGAGGCTGGTGAGGAGGCAAGGCTGGGCCGGCCCGCCACACTCCGGCGGCCGAGGGAGGGCAGCGAGGTCGGCCCGGGGAGGACCGACAGTCCCGATGTCCCCCTCTGCAGGGAGGGAGGGAGCCCGGCTCCGCCGGCCCGGGGTCACGGACGCCCATTCAATCCGAAGCCCGTCCGGAGGCCGTCACCCCCACAGCCCGCCGCGGCGCCCCGGCCTCCCGGCGCTGGTCAGCCGGTCGCCCCGCCGCCGCCCCCGGGAGGATGGGAAGGACAAGGCGGAGGGCCAGTCGCTGCCGCGCCTCCCTGGCGCGCGGCAAAGGCTGAAGGGCGGCCACAGGGACGCGCGCCGGCCCGCCGGACGGGCGCCCCGGGCGGCCATCGCGCCGACCCCCGCGCCGACCCCCGCCCCCGCTGCCGCTTCCAGCGGTCCAGGCCGCCGCCGTCCAGCCTGCTCCTCACCTCATCTCCGGGCGGGTCCCTGCTGCCGCCCCAGGGACAAATCAGTGCAGCTCACACGCCGCGGGGAGGGACGCAGGAGCCGCAGCCCCGCACACCATCCCCGCCCGCCCGCCTCTCCGTCAGTCTCGGAGCCCGCTCAGGATTCTTCCTCGCGGGCCTCCGTACTACGGAGCAACCAAGCTGCACTCCCTCCCCTCGCTCCTCCGCTCCTCTCTACCTCCTTCGCTCCCTCCCTTACTCCCTCACTCCCGCCTATCTCCTCATCTCCCTCGGAGGCTTTCTCCCGCCCCATCCACAGCGCCGTCTCCGCCCACAAGTAGGTGGGGACAAAAAACCTGCCAATCGGAAGAAGGAACCCGCACCTCCTCACCGCCCCCTACCTCTGGCCACGCCCACCACGGGAATTAAAGAGGGGAGCCCAAAGAAATGAAAGAGGACGGAGTGACAGCCGAATCAGCCAATCGGCAGACTCGGAGGGGGCGGGAGTAGGACTCTTTTCCCCTTCTCCCCCAGCGAAGGCGTAACCGGAGGTTTCTGGTCTGAGGTCTCCCAATCGTGGTTTGTGGCGATTTTGTCTCACAATTTCGGTGCCTCTGTCCATTGCATGACACTAAATAGGAGGCATTCAACTAAGTTACGGAAGATTTTAAAGGAGAGAAATCATGTGGAGATGAAAATGGAGGCGGAGCACAGCCCAAGGAAGGTGGAAAGGGATACTGTTGGAATGAGGAAGGGTGTGGTCTTTAAAATTTGCATAAAACGGAACCAGTCCAGGCGGCTCCAACTTCGCCCATTTTTTCGTAGCCTCTGGGGCGTCCTCCACCCCCTGAGGGGAGCATGCCGGGAGGTGTAGTTCTCGTTCCGAGATGGGTTGCTACGGCGTTCTCTACAGACTCCTGTAGTCCGACCCCGCCCTGCAGGAGTGACGAGCGGCCTGACCAGTGGGAGTAGCGCCTGAGCGCAAGAGGGCGGGCTCTCTGCGGAAGGACTTGAAGGCAGCGGTGGCGAAGGCGCAGGCCGTTGGGGCAGTTCAGAGGCAGGTGAGCCCGGGGAAACGCGTTGTGTGTCCTGGGAAACCGGAGTTGAGGCCAGCGTTCGAGAGACGGCTCATGGAACCGTCCAGCCCTGGGAAGGATGGTGGTTCGCGCCGCACCCCAGCCTGAGACCCGTTCGGGCCCAGGCCTAGCTTAGCCGAAGCCATTGAGGGGCGGGTAAGACTAGATTTGATGGACAATTTCCCGGCCCTTTTCAGGTTTTATCTCAGTTTGCATCTTCCTCCGCTTTTATAGAGGCAAAGGTCTGGAAGTTTCCTTACACTTAATCTCCCAAATTGGATCCGCGCCCCTGCCCCTTCCCTTTGCTTTTTTTTGTTCCTATAATTTGAGTTTCTTTTTCTTTCTCTAGTCCCCTCAACCACTTCTTTCTTCCCCAGACACTTTCCTTTTACGGAAAGTAAAGCAAAGGTATTAGCATGTATGTGGCATTGGGGCCATATCTGCCCTCTTCATTAAACTCTCTCAGGATCGTGATGAAGTGAAAATCCTGATTCTGGAGTCTGGGCCTGGGCCTGAGAATCTACATTTCTAACAGGCTTCCTGGTGCTGTTGTCCATGTTTTGAATAGCCAGATTCTACCTCAGCTCTGTCTAATACAAATAGATTGCGAAGGCCGGGCACGGTGACTCAAACCTGTAATCCCAGCATTTTGGGAGGCCAGGGCAAGAGGATTGCCTGAATCCAGAGATTCGAGACCAGCCTGGGCAACTAGGCAAGACCTCCTCTCTACAAAAAAAGTAGGCAGACATGGTGGTCCCAGCTACTTGAAAGGCTGAAGCACACCGCACTCCAGCCTGGGTGACAGAGTGAGACTCCAACCCCCCCCAAAAAATTAGCCGGGCGTGGTAGTGCGCGCCTGTAGTTCCAGCTACTCAGAAGGCTGAGGCGGAAGGATCGCCGGAGCCCAACAGGTCGAGGCTGCGGTGGCAGGAGCGTGCCACCGCACTCCAGTCTGGGCGACAGAGTTGAGACTCCAACTCAAAAAAAAAAAAAAAAAGATAAAAAGAATGCGAGCCCCTTATGTAATTTTAAATGTTCTGGTAACCAAATTTAAAAAGTGAAAAGAAACGTATGAAATTAATTTTAGTTGTATATTTCATTCAATACCAATTATTACCACTGCATCACTTAATCAAATGTTTAAAATTGTGATTTTTATATTTTTTGCATATTAAGTCTCCAAAATCTGGTGTGTTTTTTATACATACAGCTCATCTTAATTCCTACGAGACATAGTTTGCAAGTGTTCAGTATCCACTGTTATTGGACAGCACAGATCCACTGATACAACAGCCTACTGTAGAAATTAAAGGTGTCAGAAGGAAGGCTGCAGTTAGTAAACCCTTTGCCTTGTGATAGACTTCAGAACTACTTTAGGACAGAATCGGTAGCTCAGTCTGTAATCCCCCCACTTTGGGAGGCCAAGGCAAGTGGATTGCCTGAGCCCGCGGGTTCGAGACCAGCCCGGGCAACTTGGCGAGACCTCATCTCAACAGTCAAAGTCAAAAATTAGCCGGACATGGCAGCGCTCCTGCTACTTGGAAGGCTGAGGCGGAAGGATCGCCAAAGCCCAGCAGGTCGACGCTGGGGTGGCTGGGAGCGTACCACTGCACTCCAGCCTGGGTGATTGAGTGAGACTCCCAACCAAAAAAAAAAAAAAAAAAAAAACTACTTTAGAGTTCTGCGCCCAACTTACAGCAATGATAGTAAAAATAGCTAACATTTACTGAAAGCATGTTGCTGTACTAAGTGTTTTGCCTGCATTGTTTTTTTGAGTTGGAGTCTCACTCTGTCACTCAGGCTGGCCACACATGGCCACCGCAGCCTTGACCTGCTGGGTTCAGGTGATCCTTCCACCTCAGCCTTCCAAATAGCTGCAGGCACGCACCACCACGCCTGGCTAATTTTTGGATTTATGGTAGAGATGAGGTCTTGCCAAGTTGCCCAGGCTGGTCTTGAATCCTCTCACCTCAGCCTCCCAAAGTGCTGGGATTATAGGCATGAGCCATCACACCCGGCTTGCATATATTATGTAATCCTTACAGAAACCGTTTGAAGTAACTACTGTTATTATCAAATATAAGAGATCTCAGGCCCAGAATTGTTTAAGTAGCCCAAAGTCATACAGCTAGTAAGTAGGAGAGCCAGGATTCAAACTTAGGTCAGTTATAACTTCTAAATGCTATCCAGCCGCCACTGCAGTGTATAATTATTACTTTTTAGCACTAATTTCACTTCATTGATAGCTTGACTCCAGTTGGTGGTGGAGGATAAGATGTTCATATCTGAGAATGGGAGGGTTTTCCATACAAATGCAAACTGTTAGTCATGTGCAGTGAAATACTTGGGTAGTTCTACAACTTTCCGTGTTGTGCATTTAATTGGAGTTCTGCATTGAAGAAGAGAAGATGCTGATCTCAAGGAGATATTTAGGCCTCTGAACCCTGAACAGTAGCAAGTCCTCATTTTTTCGTGTACCTCCCTGAAGGAGGAGGGTGGATGGCTTGGGAATTCTTAAATGTGTCACTATGGAGTCATAGTGTTTTTGGTTTGTTTGTAGCAGACTTTTTTTAATTGATAAAAATGAATGTTTTCTTGCCCTTATGAACATAGATACTTGAAAGACTTTATGCTATTTGCAGAACCAGTAAACAGTAGTATACTGAGCTAAGTAGAGTTTATGAGTAAAAGAGCAATAATACACATATCCATAATATGCTAAAAGATAGTACTTTAAAAAATAATTTTTCTATTTTTATACATAATAAATGATACATCATATAAAATTTTCTCTTGATTTTGAATTATTAATAAATATTTTATCAAGTTACAATTCATATTTTGCATTTGAAACAAGAAATGGTTTCATTAAGATCCTATAATGAAGTGGAAAATTAAATAAGCATTTACAAGCTGCAATTATGTTAGTATGTGGAGAAGATCCCTTAAATCAATTGGAGGGGAGGGAGTAAGTGTGTGGTAGAGATTAGGGAGGATCCTTCTTTGCTTATTTCATCATCACCATGGACCTCCACCTGCAGTATCCCAGTGTCACATGAATAAGCCATCGTAAAGGGGAGACTCAATCATACACCATTGGCTCCCTTGTTCCTGGTAGTATAAATAGGAAAATGTGATGCTAATTCAAAAATATAAATGAAAATTAAGTTTCTTTTATTCTGTGGACTTACATTGACTAGTAATTGGACTAGAGAGTTCCAGTTTTTGGAATAATGGCCATCCCACCTCCCCAACCCCCAGAGACACTAGCAGGGTAGTGCTCATGTAAGAAATCCTGGACTCTTAAAACATATTCTGAAAATAAACAGATAATGAAAATAAAACTTTAATGGAGGTGAGGAGGTAATCAGAAATTATTTTGAAATTCGAAAAAGATCTTTGTTGATAGCCAATTTGCCAGATAGATACATGTTGGAAACCACTTGTTGTGTAGATAAGCAACAACTTGATATCTCTAAGCAATTGCCCTTTTTTTCCTGCCTAAAGCCTTTATCCATAAAGAAATAATTTTCCTTTTCTGCTTCTTTACCTTTAGATTTCAGGTTGCATAAGATGTAGAGATTATGCCATGCATGTGTAAATTTAATCAAGTATGTCTTGATAATATTTATAGAAATCTAGATTGTCACAATTAAAAGAACCTTAATAGTTATTGGAATCCACCTATCCCACTCACCTAATGCATGAGTCTCCTTTATGAAGCCCCCATAATGTGTATCCAGTGTCTGTTTTAGTCCCTCTAGTGATAGGAACCACCTAACTTTATGCATTTTCCACTTACTTGTAAATTATATGCCTTTCCAAATTATCAAAATGTAACTGAAGATTGCCCCCTCACAATCCAGCTAGTATTATAATATTGTGCATAGTTCCTGACATGAAGCAGGGACTAGGGTGTTGGATCTCAGACAGCAGAAGAGATCCTGGCATGGGGATTGGGTTGAGCATATGGGGCCATATTTCAGAGTTTAATTTATCTGTTTTTCTGTAGCCCAGCCGCTTGACAGTGTATCTTTGCTTTCTTTAACTAAAAATGAGAGTGGGATAGAAACATTATAGTGGAACTCTTAACCTCAGGTGCTAATAGTATTGCAATGTTTATAATGGAAAATAATAAAAATTTGAGCATATAAGAAGACATAAGGCCGGGCTCGGTGGCTCAGCCTGTAATCCCGCGCCTTTGGGAGGCTGAGGTGAGTGGATTGCCCTGAGCCCGCGGGTTCTAGACCTGCCTGGGCAGCGAGACCTCATTTCTACAATAAATAAATAAAAAAAAAATCAGCCGGGCATGGCTACTCGGAAGGCTGAGGCGGAAGGATTGCCGGAGCCCAGCAGGTAAGGCTGCGGTGGCCGGGAGCAGCCACTGCACTCCATTCCGGGCGACAGAGTGAGACTCCAACTCAAAAAAAAGAAGACATAGGAGTTCGGACTTTCAGGAATTAAGTAGGTCGTAGGGTAGCAGACAGATTGGATGAGAGAGAGAAATGAAGGCATTCAGCAGCCTGTGGCCATAGCCCAGGCGTGAGGCATTGAGGTGTCAGTACCTTTATTAACTACTTACTTGAATTGTTTATAGTCAAATGTTTAATTATTTAGTCCTCTTTCTGCTTTTGCCAAAAATTAATTACAATAGGTGTCTTTTAAATTTTTGTTTCTCTAGGCTTTTAAATAAGTTTAATAATATGCAGCCATTATAAAAATTTAAAGTATTATTAATCCATTGTGGATTAATTCAAATACATTAAAATTCTGTTATGCCTATAAAAATATAAGATCTTTATGCATTGTTTTGTATTTTTAATTTTTATTTTATTGTATAAATTAAGCTGTACAATATGGAAAATGGTATTTTGATACAATTATATATAACAAAATTTTTACTATATTCAAACAAATTAAAATATCCACTATCTCACATAGTTGTTCCTCCTTTTTTTTGGCACAAGTACCTAAAATCTATTCTCTTAGCAAAAAACTTGAATATAATACAAAAATCTGTATGCTTTTCACAGATTATATCAGCCTACATTTTCTTTCTTGCTTTTTTTTTTGAGTTGTAGTCTCATTCTGTCACCCAGGGTGAAGTGCAGTGGCACACTCACGGCCACCACAGCCTCAACCTACTTGGCTCAGGCGATCCTTCCACCTCAGCCTTCCAAGTAACCGCAACTACAGGCATGCACCACCATGCCCAGCTAATTTTTTTATTTATTGTAGAGATGAGGTCTTGCCAAGTTGCCTGGGCTGGTCTGGAACCCATGAGCTCAGGCAATTCTCTCACCTTGGCCTCCCAAAGTGCTGGGATTATAGGTGTGAGCCACTACGCCTGGCCTCAGCCAACATTTTATTTTTATTTATTTATTTATTTATCTATTTATTTATTTATTTAAGTTGGAGTCTCACTCTGTCACCCAGACTGGAGTGCGGTGGCACGCTCCTGGCCACTGCAGCCTCGACCTACTGGGCTCCGGCGATCCTTCGCCTCAGCCTTCCGAGTAGCCGGAACTACAGGCGCGTGCTACCATGCTCAGCTAGTTTTTGGTTTATTGTAGAGATGAGGTCTTGCCAAGTCGCCCAGGCTGCTCTTGAACCCGCTGGTTCAGGCAGTCCACTTGCCTCAGCCTCCCAAAGTGCTGGGATTACAGGCTGAGCCACCAAGCCCGACCTAGCCTACATTTTAAAACAGATTTATTGTCATTAAAAAGTTTCATGCCGGGCTCGGTGGCTCAGCCTGTAATCCCACGCCTTTGGGAGGCTGAGGTGAGTGGATTGCCTGATCCCGGGGGTTCGAGACCCGCCTGGGCCCCGAGACCTCATCTCTACAATAAATCAAAAAATCAGCCGGGCGTGGTAGCGCATGCCTGTAATTCCGGCTACTCGGAAGGCTGAGGCGGAAGGATCGCCGGAGCCCAGCAGGTCGAGGCTGCGGTGGCCGGGAGCAGCCACTGCACTCTAGCTTGGGTGACAGAGTGAGACTCTAACTCAAAAAAAAAAAAAAAAAAACGGAAATGTCAGAAGTAGTATATATTTTAATTTTACAAAATGTTCAATTCTTTCATATCCTGTGTACAGATATCTTTCAAGTCAATAAATTTTTTATTGAATAGTAATAAACTAATTATTCATTTAATCTGCCTAGAAAACCATGTAGGTCTTAAATATCATCTATTCTACCATTTTCTTAGTTCTAGGAACTAAGTATTCTTTTGGGAGGGGGTTGTAAAACAAATATTTCCTCAGTTTTTTCCTGGCTCTCTTGTAAAAATACATCTCTTTCTTTACTTTGTAACTTTAAGGATATTTTTGTTCCCACACACTTCTTAATTGGACCACCTAAACATTTCTTTTTTCCACCAGCCAAGACAATTTTCACCTAATTTGGAGGAATTATTTAGGCTGATATACTAAAAATATTGGCATTATTTTGTATATAATGTTTGCTTTAAGAGATTTCAAACAAGCACTTATCTTTCAGGGTCTTTAAAATTGGGGCACAGTCCATGTGACTGCTGGTCTGGGAGACATGCCATATGTTTTAAGGTTCACTGGACAAAGAAAATAGCAGCGTACAGAATCACAAAGAGAGATGCTTTGAAAACAAGGTGTTGATATGTAATTGTTCCACTTCTCAGAAAGGCAGCCCTATTAGCTCCAGACTGAGTAGTAACATCAATTCATTTATTTAACAATAATGGATATTGATTCTACAAAGCAATGGTAGGAAAGCCCATTGGTTAGTAAGTAAGTAAAACAAGGTTTTGTTTGTTAATATGTAGTGAAATCTAGAAGCATGGAACAGATGGGGTAGATTGAGTGTTACTGGGGATGAATCCAGAGAGGGGATAGGACTTGAGCTTTGTTTACTTAGCAGAATCTGTAAAGTAGCATTATCTCAAAAAAACAGGCCATGCCAGTAAGGACAGAGATAGGAAGTAATCATATAGATATGAAGTCATACTGGCTAGATCAGGCAGAGTATGTGTTGGAAAACTGTAGGAAGAGTAAGGTATACTAGGGAGAGTGGGTATGTATTTTAGAGAGCCATCAAAGTTAGGCAAAAGAGATTAGATTTAATGTTGTGGGGAATACATAGCTGCTGTATCTGTGCTTATGTTCTCACCGCCCCTAACACATTGACACAAATAAAGACCTTGTAACTAATTTATTTGTCCTTTGACCTAGCTTAATTCTGTTTTTTGATATTTTGATGATACATACTATTTACTTTAATTTCTCTTTTTTTTTTGAGTCAGAATCTCACTCTATTGCCCAGGCTGGAATGAAGTGGCATGATCACAGCTCACCGCAGCCTCAACCTACTAAGCTCAGGTGACCTTCTACCTCAGCCTCCCAAGTAACTGGGACTACAGACGTGCACCACTACACCCAGCTAATTTTTTGATTTTTTATAGAGATGAAGTCTCGCTATGTTACCCAAGCTGGTCTCGAACTCCTGGAGTCAAGGAATCCTCCCACCTCTACCTCCCAAAGCGCTGGGATTGCACGTGTGAGCCACTGTGCCCAGTCCCATACCTTAATTTCTAAATATGCCCTAAATGTATATTAATTTTTTTTATTTCCGACATTTGATTATCACATTCTAGAAACCAGCAACCATTGCTCAACTACACTTGCTTAAAAAACTCTTTACATATTATGAATACAAATAGATCTACTAAGATTCAACACATTGACTTTATTGGTGTGTGACCTACACAGTCTTACTTGACCTTATGCTCAGAAGGGACCTGTACTTGATTTAATACTCTGCTGTCTTGAAATTTTAATTTCTGGACAAGATTCCCCACATTTTCATTTTGCACTAGGCCCTGCAAATTATGTAGCCAGTTCTATTGCCAAATCTTAATAATTATCCTAAAAGATAAAGTTTTCCACTTTTAACTGATATATCTAATATTAGCAGCTCAGTAGAAAACTATTAAATGTAATGGTTAAAAGGAATGACTTTGGAATCAGTAGCACCTGGTTTATATTCCAGTTCCAGCCCAGCTGGTGCTAAGACCCCAGGTATGTACTTTAACCCCTCCATGACTGAGTTTCCTCATTCATAAAATAAATGCAATAATAGTACTTTTCTAAAAAGTATGTATAGGACAGTTTGTAGAGCCCCAAACTGGAAACCATTCAAATGTCTATCTATGGTGGAATGGATAATAATATGTTTATGAATATCTTTATAAATATAAATGGATAATAATATGTTTATAAATAATAATGTGTTTATACAACAGAATACTACACAGCGATGAGAATGAATGGACTATGACTACAAGCAGCAATATGAGTGAGACTTGCAAACATAACATTGAAAGAAAGAAAATAGACAAAAGGAAATACAATTTCATTTACATAAAAGTTCAAAAACAGACACAATCTGAGCTGTTAAAAATTAGGGGCCGGGCTCGGTGGCTTAGCCTGTAATCCCAGCGTTCTGGGAGGCCGAGGTGAGTGGATTGCCTGAGCCCACAGGTTCAAGACCAGGCAACTTGGCGAGACCTTATCTTTACAATAAATAAAAAAAATTAGCCAGGCGTGGTAGCACGCGCCTGTAGTTCCACCTACTTGGAAGGCTGAGGCGGAAGGATCACCGGAGCCCAGCAGGTCGAGGCTGTGGTGGCGGGAAGCGGCTACTGCACTCCAGTCTGGGCAACAGAGTGAGACTCCAAAAAAAAAAAAAAAAAATTACGGTATTGGGCATCATTAAGAGAGGGAGAGAAGGTAGTGACTAGAAGGGGTACAAGATGCTACTGGAGTTCTAGTGATGATGTGTTTCTTGTGACACATCGTGGGTATATTCATGTTGTAACATTGATCCAGCTATATACATAGGGGTTGTGTACTTTTCTTTATGTATTTCATACTTCTATAAAATTTACCTTTTAAAAGATAATCTCATCATAGATTACTATAAAAACTAAACAATGTGGAATCCTTAGAGATGTTTCATGAAGTTCACAGTGTACAGGTTTAAATATTTCCATTGACTGGTTTATAGACTGATGCTGAGAATAATTAGGGCCTCAATTTCAACCAGTGTTTTGGCTGTTCACTTTTTTTTTTTTTTTTTTTTTAATTGGAGTCTCACTCTGTCACCCCGGCTGAAGTGCAATGATACACTCACAGTCATCCCAGTGTCGACCTGTCGGGCTCCTGCGATCCTTCCAACTCAGCCTTCCAAGTAGCCAAAACTACAGGCGCACTCTACCACGCCCGGCTAATTTTTCATTTATTGTAAAGACGAGGTCTTGCCAAGTTGCCCAGGCTAGTCTCAAACCCGCGGGTTCAGGCAATCCACTTGCCTCGACCTCCCAGAATGCTGGGATTACAGACTGAGCCACCAAGCCCAGCCTCTTTTTTTAAAAAATAATTTATTTTATTTTTAAAATGTGGAGTACAAATGAGGGTTAGGTACATACGTGGCCATCATACAGGTAAACTGTGGGTACCCTTATTGACGTTATACGCCCTCTTCTTCCTGGGCAATGTCCCACTACTGCCAATCCCTTTCTTATAGTATTATGATAAATGTTCAGTGTCCACTTATGAGTGAATACATGTGGTACTCGGTCTTTGTTTCTGTGATAAATCACTGAGTATTATAGACTCTAATTCCATCCAGGTGGCTGCAAAGTCCATAATTTCACTTTTTTTCTTTTTAATGGTCTTTGAAAGCCTTTGGTAAACTAGTAAATTGGAAGGTAAATTTTATTTAACTCTATAAATAAAATTGAGCTGCTCTGACCATCATAAGGTTTTTGGTTTGTTTTTTTTTAAAGTACATCTGATATTTTCTGTTGAATGGGAAAGTGAGTTAGACATATGTTCACCCTTATAGTAAAAGTTTTAACTCTAAACCCATTCTCAGTAAGATATGAACCCAGATTGTTGTATATTATGTGATCGCTTTGTAAAAGAATGATGACCTAGATATATTTATTTGAAAACTACATATCTAGTTGTCATTTTATCCTTTGCTAGCCCTGTTTTCTAATGTTTGCTTTCATTTGGTCCAGAAGACTTTGTTTCTTTATTTCATATATACATTTTTTCTTTTTTTAAAGGCAACTATGAAAGGCTTATATTTTCAACAGAGTTCTACAAATGAAGAAATGACATTTCTATTTCAAGAAAGGGTAAGAAAAATTGGTTAATCATTAAATGAAACAAGATATTGTATTTTCCATATGTAAGAGACCCACTTTTAAATCACCTGTTGAGTGGAACTAAATGAGCAAAAATTACTCAAATGACACTCTTCACATTATAGTACTTTTCTTTAATCTTCAGTGATGCCAGGTGCGGTGGCTCACGCCTGTAATCCCTAGCACTTTGGGAGGCCAAGGTGAGAGGATTCTCTGAGCCCATGGGTTCGAGACCAATCTGGGCAACTTGGTGAGACCTCATCTCTACAATAAATCAGAAAATTAGCTGGGCATGGTGGCATGTACTTGTAGTTCCAGTTTCTTGGAAGGCTAAGGTGGGAGGATTACCTGAGCCCAGTAAATCAAGGCTGCGGTTACCATGAACATGCCACTGTACTCCAGCCTGGGCAACAGAGTAAGACTCTGACTCGGAAAAAAAAAAATCTTTATGGGAAAATAGTGGTTCATATTGTAATATAACTATATTATTTTAGGTAATTGACATATAATAATTGTACATATTTTGGAGTACAGTACAATGTTTTGATACATGTATATGTTGTATAATGATTAAATCAGGGTAATGAGCATATTCATCACCTCCAACACTTGCCACTTTGTGGTAAGAACATTCAAAATCCTGTCTTCTAGCTACTTTGAAATAATACATTGCAATAGAAAAATCAGAACTTATTCCTCCTATCTAACTGTAACTTTGTACCTCTTTTTTTCTTTTCTTTTCTTTATTTTGAGTTGGAATCTTACTCTGTCGCCCAGGCTGAAGTGCAGTGGTGCACTCCCAGGCCAACCCAACGATGACCTGCTGGGCTCTAGCGATCCTTCTGCCTCAGCCTTCTAAGTAACCGGAAGTACAGGCATGCACTACCACACCTGGCTAATTTTTCATTTATCGTAGAAACAAGGTCTCACCAAGTTCCCCGGACTGGTCTCTAACCTGTGGACTCAGGCAATCCACTCACCTCAGCCTCCCAAAGTCCTGGGATTACAGTCTGAGCCACCAAGCCCAGCCAACTTTGTACCTCTTGACTTTGTACCCAGCATTTGGTTACCATTATTATACTCTTTATTCTATGAGATCTACTGTTTTAGATTCTACATATGAGTGAGATCATGCAGTATTTGTCCTTTTATGTTTGGCTTATTTCACTTAACATGACATCCTCTAGACTCATCTGTGTTGTTGCAAATGACAGGATTTGATTTACGTATTTATTTTTTAGAGACAGAGTCTCACTCTGTTGCTCAAGCTGTAGTGCAGTGGTGTAATCATTCTCACTGCAACCTCAAACTCCTAGACTCAAGCAGCCCTCTTGCCTCAGCCTCCCAAGTAACTGGGCCTACAGGCATATACCATCACACCTGGCAATTTTTTTTTTTTTTTTTTAATTTTTAGGCTGGTCTCAAACTACTGGACTCGAGTGATCTTCCCACCTCAGTCTCCCAAAGTACTGGGTGACATAGTGAGACTCCTACTCAAAAAAAAAAATATATGATCATCTTAACAGATACAGAAAAACCATTTGATAAACTTCAACACATTTTCATGATAAAACCTCTAAACAAATCAGGTATAAAAGGAACATACCTAAAAACAATAAAGCTGTAATAAATAATATAAATATAACAAACCGCCAGGCTCGGTGGCTCAGCCTGTAATCCTGTGCCTTGGGAGGCTGAGGTGAGTGGATTACCTGAGCCCACGGGTTCGAGACCCGCATGGGCAACTTGGTGAGACCTCATTTCTACAATAAATCAAAAAAATTAGCCGGGTGTGGTAGCGCGCGCCTGTAGTTCCAGCTACTCGGAAGGCTGAGGCGGAAGGATCGCCAGAGTCCAGCAGGTCGAGGCTGCAGTGGTCGGGAGTGGCCACTGCACTCCAGTCTGGGTGACAGAGTGAGACTCCAACTCAAATAAATAAATAAATAAATATAACAAACCTACAGCTAAACATTGTAATGAACATCAAAATCTGAAACAAGATGCCCACTTTCACCACTTTTGTTCAACATAGTACTGGAATTCCCAGCTAGGGTTATTAGGCAAGAGAATTAAATAAAGAGCATCCATATTGGAAATAAGGAAGTCAAATTGTTCCCTTTTTTAGACAACATGATATTAAATACAGAAAACTACAGACTTCACCAAAAAAATTATTAGATCTAATAAACAAATTCAGTAAAGTTGCAGGATACAAAATCAACATACAAAAATCAGTAGCATTTCCATATGCCAATTGTAAACTACCTGAAAAGAAGTTAAGAAAGCAATTCCATTTACAATGGCTACCAAAAAATAAATAAAATGCCTAGGAATAAATTTAACCAAGGAGGTAGAAAATCTATATAGTGAAAACTATAAAACATTGATGAAAGAAATTGATGAGGATACTAGTAAATGGAAAGATATCCTATTTGTTAATTGGAATAATTAATATTGATAAAATCTCCATACTACCCAAAATGAACTAAAGATTCGATGCAATCCCTATCAAAATACCAATGACATTTCTCTCAGAAACAGAAAAAAATCCTAAAATTTGTATGGAACCACAAAAGACCCTGAATACCCAAAATAATCTTGAGCAAAGAGAACAAAGCTGGAGGTATTCCACTGACTTTAAAATATATTTTTAAAAGAGTTGCTATGAAAGGGTTTTTAGTTCCTAGGGTCATTGTGTGAAAGGTATTCAGAAAACAGAACAACCTTAATAGTCACGTGTTGCAAAATTGACGCAACTTATTCTGAACACCACAATAATACTAATTTTCAGAATGTAGTCATATTTCAGAAAATACTTTGTCTTATATTGTGAAATGTAAGAGGTAGAAAACATTGTTTTTCACACATATTTCAAGGCTTGCTAAAGTTACCTCATTTACTAAGCTTTAAATGATCTCTAGTTATTTAATATGTTAAGCATAGATAGTAGAATTTTCATATACAGTAGTGGTGATAATTAGAAAGGTTTGTGGCCATCTAGAATCATTCCATTGTAAATTTAGGAATGAAATGTAAGTGCTATATGTATGTATTTTATAGTAATAGTAAGAATTTCTGGATCCTGAACACAATCCAGTTTTTCTTTCTTGTCTTTCACTAACTCTAAAAACATTTAGGTCAAGATTCTAAATCTCAGACAGCTTGATTTCTACCACTGGGTCAGAGTGATTAGCCAAAATGATAAGATTTGAGTAGCTCTCGGAAAGAATTGTTTCCAGACTTACACAATCAATAGTAAAATTCACAAGCTCATCAATATTATTGAATATCTTTAGATATAATTATCACCAGATATTATCAAATCTGAATTTAAAAATTTGTGCTCAAGAGTATTGTGTTTGTGGCAAATAAAAGACAGTAATTAGGTCATAGGAGGGGCTGTACAAGTAGCTATCCTTAACCAACTTTTTATCTAACTTTGGGCATCTTAGAGGTAGAGAAAAGAAAAATTATTGGTGTCAAGATATGGTTATTTAGAGGAACAGATATTACATTTAATATTATAATTGGATGACATTGAATGCCTGAATTTGGACTCTTTTTGCCTTTAAAGTTATATCTAGCAGTTGACTATGAGGGGTAATTAAGTTGTATTAAGTTTGTGTGTTGACTCCAGAATCATGGGGATTCTTTTTTTTTTTTTGGGTTGGAATCTCACTCTGTCGCCCTGGCTGGAGTGCAGTGGCCGCTCCCTGCCACCGCAGCCCCGACCTGCTGGGCTCCGGCAATCCTTCCGCCTCAGCATTCCAAGTAGCTGGAACTACAGGCGCGCACTACCACACCCGACTCATTTTGATTTATTGTAGAGATGAGGTCTCACCAAGTTGCCCAGGCAGGTCTTGAACCCGCGGGCTCAGGCAATCCACTAACCTCAGCCTCCCAGAGGCGCGGGATTACAGGCTGAGCCACCGAGCCCGGCTCCCACGGGGATTCTTAAATGTTCTAAGACACATGTTAAGAAGAGATGAACAAATGACTTTAAAGAATTTCATTTATATAGCATTGGATCTGTTGGACCAAAAAGAAAAGAAAAAAAATAAAATACATTTAAAAGTTTTCAAAATTTAAAAAAGGAATTTCATAGTATTAAGAAAATTCCGAAAGTTAGTAAGGGCTAGATGACGTATATATATATATGTGTTTAAGGATATTTCTGTAATTGTGAAGATCTGATGTTTTGAGGGTTTTTAGGTTGAAATAAAATATAGTATTTGTTGCTCTACTTTGTTTTCATAAGTTCATTGTCTACACATATATCCAGGTTGGCATCAGAGTTCTTTTTAAAATATATACCCTAAAATCTTTTTTTTTTTTTTTTGAGTTGGAGTCACTCTGTCACCCAGGCTGGAGTGCGGTGGCATGCTCACAGCCACCACAGCCTTGACCTGCTGGGCTCGGGCGATCCTTCCGACTCAGCTTTCCAACTAGCTGGAACTACCAACTCATGCCATCATACCCGGCTAATTTTTTTTTTAATTTATTGTAGAGACGCGATCTCTCCAAGTTGCCTAGGCTGGTCTCAAACCCGTGGGCTCAGGCAATCCTTTCACCTCAGCCTCCCAAAGTGCTGGGATTATAGGCGTGAGCCACTGCACCTGGCCACCCTAAAACCTTTTAAACACTATATTCCCATATTTGCTTTATTCTTTTTTATTATGTACTATTGCATAGTTATAGTTTTGAAAATTAAGTTAGCAGTAAGATATGGGGTCTGTATAATTTTGTTCAATTATGTGTGAAAATTTTCACTGGGCAAAAGCATGTTCTCATAGAAATGTATAACACGTTATTTTGTTATTATTTGGTTCTAGGAAAATCTTCCTCTTACAGAGGATAACTTTGTGAAACTTCAAGTTAAAGCTTGTGCTCTGAGCCAGATAAATACAAAGGTATTGGTTCTTTTACTATGGCCAAAAATCAGATGAGAGTTTCTTAGTATATTTAGTGTGCACGTATAATAACTGACTTGTGAATGCCAAGAAATTCTTATCATCCTTAGAAGAATAGACAAGCTAGGGAAAAAACTTAATGTGCATTTTTATGTTTCTACATTAAGCTAAATTACTAGTCTAATTGAAGATGTGTATTTTATATCATTATATGAAAATATTTTATATTTTATAAACTTCTTTACACTGGCAAAGGCTGAGAATTTATGATTAGAAGGCCTATTATCAAGGAAGAAATTAGTAAGAAAATAATATAGAAACTAGAAACCTAATCAGTTGATTTATTAACCACCAATTATATATACATTTATGGCTAATGTCTTTAGATATGGTTCATATTCTTCTTGTTGTTATTTCTCTTTGTCTCTTTCATAAACACACATCTCTGCCTCACACCACAGCAGACTTATTGCAGTGGTCTTTCATTATTGACCGTGAAATACATGGAAAGTTTTCATATGGTAAATAAACTACGATTCAATGTGCCATGATAAATAAAGCTGGTCCATATTCTCAGTTTTTTATTTTACTTTCTTTTTTTTTTTTAATTTCAGATTTTATTTTTTTTATGCATGTATTCATTCATTTTGAGCTGGGGATCTCACTTTGTCACCTAGGTTGAAATGCAGTGTCACAATCACAGCTCACAGCAGCCTCAAATTTTTGGACTCAAGTGATCCTCCCACCTCAGCCTTCCAAGTGACTGGGAATATAGGCACTCACCACCATACCCAGCTAATTTTTTTGTTTGTTTGTAAAAACTGAGGTCTCATTGTGTTGCCTAGGCTGATCTTGAGCTCCAGGCTCAAGCAGTCCTCTTGCTTCAGTCTCCCAAAGTGCTGGAAGCCACCACACCCAGCTTGTCTGCAAACTTCTGTCTTCAGAAAATGTTCTTATGGAAACTATAAAAAACCCAAGTCTTGGAAATAATTAAAATCCAAATCTAGGAAATAACCTCCCTAACAGAAAGAAATGGTATATTATGGTAAGATCAGTTGAATGAAATATTGCATACATTAAACATAACAGTTATGAAAACTGTTATGGTAAGAGAAGGAGGCACAGGATACAACTGCTAAAATCATGACTATAATTCTGTAAAACTGCATAAAAAAATACTGTGGCTGAGTGTGGTGGCTCATGCCTGAAATCTCAGCACTTTGGGATGTTGAGGTGGGTGGATTGCTTGACCCCAGGAGTTCGAGACCAGCCTATGCAACAAAGCAAATTCTGTCTCTACAAACAAACAAATAAAAAATAAGCTGGGGGTGGTGCCCACTTGTATTCCCAGCTACTCAGAATACTGAGGTGGAAGGATCACCTGAGCCCAGGAGGTCAAGGCTGCTGTGAACCATGATCATCATGATGGTGCCATTTCACTCCAGCCTGGGCGACAGTGAGATCTCAACTCAAAAAAGAAAAAAGAAAAGAAATACTATAAAACCCTCAATAATATCATATGACCATTTTAGGAAAGTAGTATGTTCTACATTGAAAAAGAGACTTCTGAAAATCAATATACATACATACAGAAGCCTAAACAATTATAAAGAAAATATAGAAGATAATTATTTCCATTTATTTTTATATATTGTTCCTGAAATACTATTATATCTACAAATATGTTCAGCATCTCTAGTATTATTATATAAATATCAGGAACTTAAACTATAGGCTTATCTAAGTACACTCTGTTACTTCAAATGACAAGTATTTGTACGTAATTTAGTCAGAATCTAACAAAATACTAATCTCTTAAAAATAAAAATTTAAATTAGCTGAGCGTGGTGGCACACACCTGTCGTTCCAGCTACTTGGGAGACTGAACTAGAAGGATCGCCTGAACCCAGCAGGTCAAGGCTGCAGTAGCTGTGAGCATGCCACTGCACTCTAGCCAGGGCAACAGAGTGAGACTCTGACTCAAAAAATAAATAAATAAATAAATAAAAATTTAGCTTTAAAAAAACTTCAGTCACCATGAATCAGAAATCATGTGGCAGTTTCCCTATGAATATCACTTCTTCCTGCCTGCATCCTAATCCAAGACTTGTTAGAATAACTCAGGCGATTTTTGAAGGGTGTGAGAATTTTGTTTGCATTGGCCACATCCCCCTCATCAATGTCCTTTCCAGACTCCCTTACCCCATCTGAATGAGATGACTGATAAATAGTGTTTTGCCAACCAAGAAATGTTTTAATCATAATTTCCCTTCATACTTGGCAGAGTAAAGATGTTAAATACAGGATGTTAATAGTTATTCACATAGATTTGATTAATAATACTCATTCCTAATCTTAAATGTTATCTAATTCCTCATTAGACTCGTGGTTTCCTACCCTATAGAGAAACCTATTTTATTAACTTATTTGCTTTGCCTTAATTCCAAAAATTGAATTATATTTGCTCTTTCTGTGATTTGATTTTTGCTTTCACTTTCCTTATATATGAGAGAGACCAGGATTTATTCTTGACAATAATGTATTGACAGCATTTGTTATTATTTAGCTTCTGACAGAAATGAAGATGAAGAAGAATTTCTTTCCTGTTGGGAGAGAAATTGCTGGAACTGTGTTAGATGGTAGGTTTATATAATAAATCTTTTTTTTTTTTGTAGAGATGAGGTCTTGCTGTGTGCCCATGCTGGTCTCAAACTCCTGGCCTCAAACAGTCCTCCCATCTTGGTCTCCCAAAGTACTGGGATTATAGGCATGAGCCACCATGCCTGGCTATGTCTATTTATATATAATATATCTGAATTTATTTTTTAAAGTAAAGGAAATTAATTGTAACTAATTATTTTGCCAGCACATAAAATTATACATACCCCTTCAAATATAAAAATTTAATTATACAAAAATGTTGTCCCTTTTTTTTTTCCAAAGAGATGAGTTCTTGGCAGGGTGCAGTGGCTCAAACCTGTAATCCCAGCACATTGGGAAACTGAGATGAGGGGATTGTCTGAACCCACGGGTTTGAGAACAGCCTGGGTAACTTGGCGAGACCTCATCTCTACAATAAATAAATTAAAAAAATTAGCCAGGCATGGTAGTGCATGCCTGTAGTTCCAGCTACTTGGAAGGCTGAGACAGAAGGATCACCTAAGCCCAGCAGGTGGACGCTGGGGTGGCCATGAGCGTGCCACTGCACTCTAGCCTGGGTGACGGAGTGAGACTCCAACTCAAAAAAATGAAAGAAAAAAAGGCTGGGCATGGTAGCTCAACCTGTAATCCCAGCACTTTGAGAGGCTGAGGTGAGAGGATTGCCTGAGCCCAAGGATTCGAGACAAGCCTGGGCAAATTGGTGAGAACTTGTCTCTACAGTAAATCATAAAAACTATCTGGGTATGGTGGCGTGTGCCTGTAGTTCTGCCTACTTGGGAGGCTGAGGCAGAAGGATCGCCTAAGCCCAGCAGGTCGAGGCTGCCGTGGCATGAATGTGCCACTGCACTCCAACCTGGGAGACAACAGTGACACTCCAGCTTAAAAAAAAAAAGGGGAGAGAGAGATGAGTTCTTGCTGTATTGCCCAAACTGATCATAGTGTGTTACAGCCCGAATTCCTGGGCTCAAGCAAGCCTATTGCCTCATTTTCCCAAATAGCTGGGACTACAGCTTGCACTACTGTGCCTGGCCTCTTTCTTTTTTTTAAAGTAGGACTTAGTTGATATTTTATCATTGAAGAACTTGTTACAGTTTAGTACGGATTTAGGGATGATTTGTTTGTTTATTTATTTATGTATTTGTTTTGAGTTAGAGTCGCACTCTGTTCCAGACTTGAGTGCAGTGGCATACTCATGACCACCGCAGTCTTGACCTGGGTTCAGGTGTTCCTTTTGTCTCAGCCTTTCAAGTAGCTGGAATCACAGGTGTGTACCACCATATCCAGCTTTTTTTTTTTTTTTTTTTTTTTGACTTGCTTTAGAGATGAGGTCTTGCCAAGTTGCCCAGGCTGGACTTGAACCTCTGGGATCAGGCAATCCTCTCACCTCCACCTCCCGAAGTGCTAGGATTACAGGCATGAGCTACCATGCCCAGTGGGATTATGTATTTAAATCCACAAGTAATCATGTTTTGAATTGAGTGACCAATATTGTCCTTTTCATTTGTTTACACTAGCATAAACTACTTGTACCAGTTAGCTTTTTGCCAAAATTTAACAATCAGAAAGTATATCACATAAAGTTTTTAAAGTTCACCTAAAATTGAGCATTTAAAAGTTAAACAGGCCAAGTCATGATGACTCATACCTGTAATCCCAGCACTTTGAGAAACTGAGGCAGGAGAATTACTCAAGCCTAGGAGTTTGAGACCATCCTAAGCAATGTAGAAAGACCTCAACTGTACCAAAAAGAAAAAATCAAAAAATTACCAAGGCATGGTGGTATACACCTGTAGTTCCAGCTACTTGGGAGGCTAGAGTGGAAGGATTGCCTGAGCCCAGGAGGTCAAGGCTGTGATGAGCTGTGATCATGCCACTGTACTCCACAGCCAGAGCAACAGAGTGAAACCCCAACTCAAAAAACAAAACAAGCCGGGCTCGGTGGCTCAGCCTGTAATCCCGCGCCTTTGGGAGGCTGAGGTGAGTGGATTTCCTGAGCCCGCGGGTTCGAGACCCACCTGGGCAGCAAGACCTCATCTCTACAATAAATAAAAAAATCAGCCGGGCGTGGTAGCACATGCCTGTAATTCCGGCTACTCAGAAGGATCACTGGAGCCCAGCAGGTCGAGGCTGCGGTGGCCGGGAGCGGCCACTGCACTCCAGTCTGGGCGACAGAGTGAGACTCCAACTCAAAAACAAAACAAAACAAAACAAAACACATGCCCCAGATTTTCAAGACAAATAGATATGAAGTGCTCTATCCTACAGTCCTTATAGACCACCAAAATGTCTTAGAAGTTCTTGGCCTTTTCTCTCAGAGACTTTTTATTTTTATAAAATCATGGATTTTGAAATTTTATTTGGGGCTGGGTGCAGAGACTTACACCTGTAATCCCAACACTTTGGGAGGCTGAGGCAAAAGAATTGCTTGATCATGGCCAGGCTCAGTGACTCAGCCTATAATCCCGCGCTTTGGGAGGCTGAGGTGAATGGATTGCCTGAGCCCGCGGGTTTGTGACCCTCCTGGGCAACTTGGCCAGACCTCATCTCTACAATAAATCAAAAAATTAGCCAGGCGTGGTAGCGCGCACCTGTAGTTCCAGCTACTTTGAAGGATGAGGCGGAAGGATCGCCAGAGCCCAGCAGGTTGAGGCTGCAGTGGCCAGGAGCAGTCACTGCACTCCAGTCTTGGGTGACAGAATGAGACTCCGACTCAAAAAAAAAAAAAAGAATTGCTTGATCACAAAAGTTCGAGACCAGCCGGGGCAACATAGCAAGACCTTGTCTCTAATTAAAATATAAAATCATAAATAAAAATTTTTTAAATTTATTTTAGTAGTAAATTAAGAATTATATTTAATAACCATATAATATTAACTATTACTTTTCTCCACTCTTTAGTTGGAAGCAAGGTATCATTCTTTCAACCAGATGATGAAGTAGTTGGTAAGTTGTGGTTCACAGTCCTGTTTCAACTCGTCTATTTTAGTCGTCTTTTTTTTTTTTTTTTGAGTTGGAGTCTCACTCTGTCACCCAGACTGGAGTGCAGTGGCTGCTCCTGGCCACTGCAGCCTCGACCTGCTGAGCTCCAGCAATCCTGCCGCCTCAGCCTTCCAAGTAGCTGGAACTACAGGCGCGCGCTACCACGCCCGGCTAATTTTTTATTTATTGTAGAGATGAGGTCTCGCCAAGTTGCCCAGGCGGGTCTCGAACTCGCGGGCTCAGGCAATCCACTCACCTCGCCTCCCAAGGCGCGGGATTACAGGCTGAGCCACTGAGCCCGGCTGTCTTTTTTTTTTTAATTGGGATCTCACTGTTGCCCAAATGGAGTGCAGTGGCACAATCATTGCTCATTGCAGTCTCAATCGTAACCTCCTGAACTCAGACTGTTCTTCCACCTCAGCCTTCTGTGTAGCTGGTATTACAGATGCGCCTCCACACTTGGCTAATTTTTTTGTTTTGTTTTTTTTGTAGAGACAAGTTCTCACTATTTTGCCTAGGCTGGTCTTGAACTCCTGAGCTCAAGCATTCCTCCAACCTTGACCTACCAAAGTGCTGGCATTAAAGGCATCAGCCACTGTGCCCAGCTATTTTTTTTCTATACAATTATTCGTGTTTATTGTGACCTTGCTTCACATAGAAATACTTTGCTGGTCAGGCACAGTGGCTCACACCTATAATCCCAGCACTTTGGGAGGCTGAGGTGAGAAGATTCCCTGAGCCCATGGGTTCGAGACCAGTCTGGGCAACTTGGCGAGACCTCATCTCTACAATAAATCAAAAAAATAATTGGCTGGGCGTGGTGGCACACGCCTGTAGTTCCAGTTACTTGGAAGGCTGAAGTGGAAGGATCACCTGAGCCCAGCAGGTTGAGGCTGCAGTGGCGGTGAGCATGCCAGTGCACTCCAACCTGGGTGACAGAGTGAGACTCTGACTCAAAAAGAAAAAGAACTACTTTGCTGGTTTTTAGAATGTGCTCTCTAATATCCATTGGTGATGAAAATGGAGAGTTTCATCCCAATAGCAGAGCATTTAAAATTTTTTAATATTTGACTATAGAACAGTTTTATAGATAAAAAGATAACCATAGTTGCTACTGTGGTTGGTGCAGCCCTTTCCTGGCAGGTCCCCAATTTGTCACCAGACTGAAATCTCTAGAGAAAAGGAAAGTCACAGGTTATGTGCTTGATGACTGCCAGCTGTCTGAGCCCTACAGAAACACCATTCCCCAGTCCAACTTAAATTGTACAGAGCTTCTTCCTTGCTCCCTTTGCAAACCTAAAAATTGACTTTGAACATTTATTTTTAAAATCCATAATAAATACTACTTTTGCAAATATGTATATTTATACTTGTATGCTAGACAGTCACACAAGCATATGGGCTGACAATTAAGTTCATGAACATCCTAGAAAAAGTGCTCATTGCTTAATATCACTATCATCACCTTCAAAGTACTCCCCTTAGAAAGCTATGCACCAACACCAATGCCTAATCTACTTGTCAAAGCAATTTTGGAACTCCTTTCTGGAATGGCCATCAGAGCTGTTGTTGTATTACCCTTGATATACTGAATGTCATCACAATGTCTTCCTTTCAGTATTTCTTTTATTGTCAGATAAAGAAAGACGTCTCTGGGGGCCAGATTGGGTGAGTAGGGAGGGTATTCCAAAATAGTTATTTGTTTACTGACTAAAAACTTCCTCACAGTCGGTGCTGTGTGAGCTGGTGTAGTGTCGTGATACAAGAGCTCCTTCAGGACCATTTTTGCACACACCTTTCTCATGCAAGATTTTACTAACGATTTCTCTATGAATGTTTATTTGGTCTACTATGCTTCTCACAGTCAACTGATGATTTTGGCACACAATTTGATAAATTTTTGCAATGTTTTTGTCAGTTCTGCTCATTACTGGCCATCCTGACCTCTCTTCATCAGTGACACTTTCTCCCCCCTCAGAAAAACACTTAACAAGAAATTTCATTTGTTCATTGTTCTAATTCAAGCTCCAACATTTTCATGACAGCACACAAAAACATGGAACAACAATAATGAACACTACTCAGCAAGACACTGCCACACATTGATACAAACACAGCTGTGAGACACTGATATACCAAGATTATAAAACCTTGGCTGGGCGTGGTGGCTCAAGTCTGTCATCCCAGCCCTTTGGAAGGCTGAGGTGAGAGGATTACCAGAGCTCCCGGGTTTAAGATCAGCCTAGGCAATTTGGCAAGACCTCATCTCTACAATAAATCAAAAAATTAGCCGGGTGTGGTGACACGCATCTTTAGTTCTGGCTGCTTGGAAGGCTGAGGTAGAAGGATCACCTGAGCCCAGCCGGTGGTGGTGAGCATGCCACTGCACTCCAGCCTGGGTGACAGAGTGAGACTCCAACTCAAAAATAAATAAATAAAAACCTTACTGAGTTGTTTGTACAGTGTTGCCAAAATAAGCACACAGTGGCATGTTTGCAAACTTAATTTTCAGACCTTATAGATGTGATGTAGACACAACTTTTGTAGTAGTCTTTGAAATTCCATTTCTCAGTGCATGATATAACTTAGAAAATATTTATATATAAACTTAGAAAATGTTTGACCTTACAGCATGCTTGAAGCTGTTAAAGAATAGATTCATGAGAGAGTTCACCAACTTTTTATAGTATTGCCTTTGACTCAGGCATTTTCCTAGAGAATTGATATATCTTTATCTTTCTTTCTGCCCAAGTCACTGACACTGTATTACTTAAGATTCTTTTTGTAAGACACCAAAAATAAAATCAGACTAGCTAGCTGGGCTCGGTGGCTCAGCCTGTAATCCCTCGCTTGGAGAGGCTGAGGTGAGTGGATTGCCTGAGTCCGCGGGTTCGAGACCTGCCTGGGCAACTTGGCGAGACCTCATCTCTACAATAAATAAAAAATTAGCTAGGCATGGTAGCAGTGCCTGTAGTTCCAGCTACTTGGAAGGCTGAGGCGGAAAGATCACCTGAGCCCGGCAGGTCGAGGCTGCGGTGGCCGGGAGCGGCCACTGCACTCCAGTCTGGGTGACAGAGTGAGACTCCAACTCAAAAAAAAAAAAAATCAGACTAGCTTAGGGGAAAAAGTGGGATTTTCTTGGAAGCATACCAGGGTATCTAATGGAACCAAACAATGGGACGGTAGCCATGCATCAGGGTCTTAACAAGGAGGCCAGAGGCCCCAAGACTCTGGCTTGGGTCTAACATTAATCATCATCTTTATTGTCACTCGGAGGCAAAAGAAAAGAGAGAATTCTTACTGGCCTCTTGCTAGGAATGAATTCATTTTTGGCTTGTTTCTCTTAAGTTCTTATCTTAATTTTTAGGAATTTTACCTCTGGATTCTGAAGACCCTGGACTTTGTGAGATTGTTAGAGTACACGAGCATTACTTGGGTATGTGGCAGTTCAGTCTTTTGGAAGTCATATAACTCTTACATAATTGTTGTATGGTGTTTAGTGATCTCTTTGAATCTCCCATGAGTGGTGTACTTAATAAATAACCACTAGCTGATCATGTGAATACTTCTAGCTTATAATTAGTATTTGTAAAATTTATATTTAGACTAAACAGTACATAAACCTTTAAGTTTTACTAACACTAGTCATGGTAAGATTTTTGCAAAGAAATTTCTCTCTTGGCTCTGAAATTATTTCCCTAATCAGAATTTTTAAGTTTCTTACTCTTGAATTATTGATTGAAACAAAAAATAACAAAATTTAGATAATACATGTAGAGTCTAATACAGGAAAGAATAAAAACACTTGTCTTTGATTTCTGTTGCCAGTCTTTTTACCAGTGTTCAGTTTAACTAAAATGTTCATCTTTAATTTTTCTTGCAGTAGTTTTTTGGATATTAAATTAACATACACATACACTCTTCATGAAACCATAGTGAAAGATGCTATATCTCCTAAGTAATTGGGGAAAAGCAAATTAAAACCACTTTGAGTTGGGCGTGGTGGCTCACACCTATAATCCCAGCGCTTTGGGAGGCTGAGGTGAGAGGATTGCCAGAGCCCACAGATTCAAGACCAGCCTGGGCAACTTGGCGAGACCTCATGTCTACAATAAATCAAAAAATTAGCTGGGCATGGTGGCATGCGCCTATGGTTCCAGCTACTTGGAAGGTTGAGGTGGAAGGATCATCTGAGTTCAGCAGGTTGAGACTGTGAGCATGCCACTGCACTCCAGCCTGGGTGACAGAGTGAGGCTCCAACTCAAAAAAAAAAAAAAAAAAGCCCACTTTGAGATACTAATATGCACTTACTAAATTGACAAATTTAAAAAATCTGACCATCTTAAATGTTGGCAAGGATGTAGAGCAATGGAACCTTTTATGCACTGGAGTGTTAGTTGATAGAAATGTGTTGGAAAATAGTTTAGCAGTATCTAATAAAGGTAATGATGTATATACCCCAGACCTAGTAATCCATTGATAGTTATGCACCCTTGAAACTTGATGTGCACCAAAAGACACTGTACAAAAGTTCATAGCAGTGTGACTTGTAATAGTTAAAAAATCTGAAAAATGCCTAAATGTCCGTTACCAGGAGAATGAATAACTAAAGATATTTGTAGAAAGAATTTCTGCTCAGTAGTGAAAATGAATAAATAAGATTTAACCATATCTAGGTGAATGAATCTCACAAACAGTATTGAATAAAAAGAAGCAAATTACAGAAGAATATAAACAGTCCCATCACTTATTTATATAATGTTCAAAACTATACGCAATTACTCATATAGTGTTTAAGGATGTGAAGAAAAGGCAGGGGATGGAAAGTGAAGTAGAGGTTATTTTTCTCAGCAAGGGAGGAAGATATGATCAGAGAGAATACACAGGACTCCCATGTGTACATTTCTGCCAATACACATTTCCTATGCTTGGATTCATTATGTTGTTCTCCATACCATAGCTATAGGTCTAAAAATATTCTTTCATATTTTTGAACATAATTTAAATTTTTAATTAACTTAAATAATACATAATTAATTATGTATTATTTAATTACTTAAGCATTTTCCCAGGTTTTTTCTTAAATAATATAATTCCTAATCAGACCTTTTGGAGACAGAAGCCAATTTGAATTTTGGTATACCAAAAATAGTAATCCTACTCAGTTCAGTTCATGCAGTAAATTGAACTTGGCTAACAAATCTTAGGCATTCATTTCATTTCAAAAATTATAAATTTTAAGTAATTTCAAAAAAATGACTTTCATTGTGTCTAAAATTTTCAAATAATACTATATTATTTTGTTAAAAATTAATTTTCAGGCCAAGTGTGGCTCATGCCTGTAATCCCAGCACTTTGGGAGTCCAATGTAGAAGGTCTACTTGAGCCTAGGAGTTCAAGACCAGCCTGGACATCATAACAAGACCCCATTTCTAAAAACTATTTAAAAATTAGCTGAGTGTGGTGGCATGCACCTGTAGTCCCAGCTACACAGGAGGCTCAGCTGGGAGGATCACTTATGACTAGGAAATTGAGGCTGCAGTGCTGCAGTGAGCTATGATGGTGCTACTGCACTCTGGCCTGGGCGACAGAGGCCCTGTCTCAAAAAAATAAATTTCTTTCCTTTTTTTTTCTTTTTTTGAGTTGGAGTCTCACTCTGTCACCCAGGCTAGAGTACAGTGGCACACTCACAGCCACCACAGCCTCAACCTGGTGAGCTCAGGTGATCCTTCCGCCTCGGCCTTCCAAGTAGCTGCAACTACAGGCACGCAGCACCGTGCCCAGCTAATTTTTTGGTTTATCATAGAGATGAGGTCTCACCAAGCTGCCCAGGCTGGTCTCAAGCCCGTGGGCTCAGGCAATTATCTCACCTCAGCTTCCCAAAGTGCCGGGATTATAGGCATGAGCCACTGAGCCTGACTCTTTTTTTTTTTTTTAATCGTTCTTTTCCTTTTCCCCCTCTTTTTTAGAGATGAGGCCTTGCCATGTTGCCTAGGCTGGTATTGAACCCCTAGACTCAGGCAGTCCTCCCACCTCTGCCTCCCAAAGTGCTGGGATTACAGGTGTGAGCCACAAAACCCGGCTAACAATAATAATTTTCAAAAGACACTTTTCTAGAAATCTGAATCCTGTGCTTACATGTATATTAAGCCTAAATATGAAGCCAAGCATGTCTATTCCTTTGAAAAACGAAGCTGTTTTTCAAATACCATGCAGTGAAAGTCTCTAATCCATAGCTATTTTGATATTGTACAATTTAAAAGTTGGGTACTACCACTGGCTCCTTTATAGGAAACTACCCTATTTTTGGCTCCAGAGTTTCCTTGTATAGCCCTTATTGCCCTGTTCCTTTGAGAACTCTATAGATATGAAGTCAACTAAAATATTTAGTTTAGATTCCCAGGCTTGAGTTTTTATTAAGTAACCAAAATGAAATTGCTATAGAAGAGTTTTTATTAAGTAATCAAAATGAAATTGGTATAGAAGATGAACAATTTAAAAAAAACAGCAGCAATAAAACAAAGTCCATTCCTTTAGGCATTGTTGCACTCTGGAGAATTATAACATGGATCAGAAGGAGAAAAGCAAATTAGGATATGAGTTTCCTGCTATAAACCTTAAGCTATAAAATTCAACACAGACAAACCACACAAATGACCTTTCATGTTTTGATTTATTTGTAAATCAGAAGGATGAATTATAGTCCAGAAATCTACCAAAGTATATAGAGAAAACAACTGCAGATATTCCTTGAGAAAGAAAACACAATAAAGTGTTTCTTTAAAAGGAGTACTTTAAGAATGACCACTAGCACAGGAAAGGAAATAGTAGTGTGCAGATTGGAAGAAAATATTTGCAAGCCATACATTTTATAAAGGGATAATATTAACACTGTATAGGGAAGAAACACTATAACTTTCAAAACTATACGGAATTACTCATATAGTGTTTAAGGATGTGAAGAAAAGGCAGGGGATGGAAAGTGAAGTAAAGGTTACTTTTGTCAGCAAGGGAGGAAGATATGATCAGAGAGAAAAAACAATGGGCAAGGAACCTGAAAAGACATTTCTTAAAAGAAGACATACAAATGGCCAACAGATATATGAAAAAATATTCAACATCACTAATCAATTAGGAAGTGCAAATTGAAACTACAGTGAGATATCATCTCATACATGTCAGAATGGTTTTTATCAAAAAAATGAAACATAAATGTTGGCAAGGATGTGGAGAAAAGGGAACCTTTGTGTACTGTTAGTGGGCATGTACAACCATTATAGAAAACTGGAGGTTCCTCAAAGTTTAAAAATAGAATTACCACATGATCCAGCAACCCCACTTCTGAGTTTTTACCCCCCAATTTTTTTTTTTTTTGAGTCAATATCACTCTGTCACCTGGGCTGAAGTTCATTTGCACAATCATAGCTACCACAGCCTCAACCTTTTTGGTTTCAGGCGATTCTTCTGCCTCCGCCTTCCAAGTAGCTGAAACTACAGGCACACACCACCATGCCCAGCTAACTTTTATTGTAGAGATGAGGTCTTGCCAAGTTGCCCAGGCTGGTCTTGAACCCCTGGGCTCAGGCTGTTCTCTCACCTCCCAAAGTCCTGGGATTACAGACCTGAGCCACCATGCCCAGTCTACCCAAAAGATTTTAAGTCAGTTTGTCGAAGCAATATCTGCACTCCCATGTTCATTGCAGCACTATTCACAATAGCCAAGTTATGGAATCAACCAGTGTCCATCAGTGAATGAATAGATTGAAAAATATGGTTTATCCACGTTCTCACTTAGAAGTGGGAGCTAAACAATGGTACACATGGACATAAAGATGGAAATAATAGGCACTGGGGACTTCAAAAGGAGGAAGGAAGTGAGGGCTGAAAAATTACCTGTTGGGTACAGTGTTCATTATTTGGGTGATGGGTACACCAGAAACACAGTTCCTACCATTACTCAATATGCCCATGTAATGTGTCAATTTTCATTAAAAACTAAAAAGAGTGACCACGAACAGTTTGACCTTTAGGAGCACCTAGGCACAATGACTGCATCTAATCATGAGGAGGACACTCAGCTAGATAACCTCTGAGCTCTGTTGTAAGTGCCAACATTTTGAAAAAGAGGGAATAATTTAAGTTTCCCTGAAACTGCAGGGGGAAATTTTCAGTTTACTACAACTCTGTTTTAGTTCCTTTTTTTGGTGTGTGATTGTTTAATGAGAGAGAGCTCAGCACTCAGGAAATAGTAGCTTAAATAAGTCTGTTCTTTCACCAGACCAAAGAATTAGGTTCTAAACAACCCCACAGAATGTGTCACTGATCCTGTTGCCCAATATAGACAGTAGTAAAGTTAAAAAGTAGAGTAATTCTTCCAGTTCTTTTGTACTTTCAGTTCTTAAGCCATTCTGTCAAATATAAAAATAATTATATTTTTCATTAACAATCTCACACACATTTTCAGCACTGTTGTTCTTTTATCCCTTTTGATCTAAACCAGAAATAATAAAATTATAATTATTGAATGCTG
Source organism: Cephalopachus bancanus (assembly GCA_027257055.1). Lineage (NCBI taxonomy): Eukaryota > Metazoa > Chordata > Mammalia > Primates > Tarsiidae > Cephalopachus > Cephalopachus bancanus. The sequence goes on along the minus strand of JAPVLO010000260.1, from coordinate 121,046 downwards.
ATATATTGTTATTATTTATCTACATATGGCTCTTATTATTTGCTTCATTTTTTGTAGCATAATAAACACCTGTTGACCCCCCACACAGAAGCAATGATCTTGACATTAATCCACATCTAACCACACAATTTTGGAACCTTTGAAATCTTAAATGTAGTTTTATTGCAGTTGGCAGGGTGTTTTTTAGGACTGCGTAATTGATTTTTTTAAGAGATGGGATCGCGCATGTAGTCCAGGATGTGATTGAGTTTTTAAATGAATATGGTAATCCCGCTTCTTCTGACAGGAGATGTTCTACCCAAAAGGCCACTAAGTAAATTGTAGGTAGATTGAGTGGGCATTGTAGCTGTGTTTAGAGTCACACACTCACCTTATGAGCTATGTGGACTTAGACAAAATAATTAACTACCCCAAACCCCATTTCTTAATCTGTAAAGTTGAGAGAATAGCTATCTTAAAGACTTTAGTAAGGAATAAGTACTCTGTGTGCTATCACCTGGTGCTTAATATGTTTTCACTGTTTTAACCTGCCTGAACATTTTCAACATGTGTGCTCAAAGGCTCCACTTCCCCACTAGATGGCACTCGTTTTGCTAAAGGCAGCGCCAACTGCGCTGTTGCTAGTTCATGTGACTCTATGGCTGTTAGAGGAAACATTTTTGAAAGAGTTGGTAAAGACTGAATGTGTTAAAGTTGATTTTAGATAAAATGAGAAAGAATTTCTTGTACTATGAGAAACGTCTCATCAGTGTACAACATAAACCCAAAAATTAAATAGTGAAACATTAAGAATAGCTTAATGGTCAGATCATATGGAGCTTTTTCAACCTTATCAGGAGTTTGCATCTTCTTCCAAGTACAATGGAAAGCCATTGATAAATTTTAAGCAGCAAAGTGTTAGGGTATTACTTGTTTTTAAAATATTCTGACGTTATAGTCATTTGGAATACAAATTCAATTTCAGCGAAACCCCCCCCCAAAAAAATATTCTGATGCTTCTATTTTATAAAGATACTGTTAACTGGGCATGGTGGCTCATGCCTGTCATCCTAGAACTTTGGGAGGCGGAGGCAAGAGGATTGCCTAAGCCCAGTCGACGAACCTGGGCAATTTGGCAAGATCTTGGCTCTACAATAAATAATTTAAAGTATTAGCCAGACATGATGGTGCATGCCTGTAGTTCCGGCTAAGGTGGAATGATCGCCTGAGTCCAGCAGGTCGAGGCTGTGGTGGCTGTGAGCATGCTACTGTACTTAAGCCTGGGCAACAGAGTGAAACTCCAACTCAAAATTTTAAAAAAGATACTGTTAAAGAGATTGAATAAAGAAGGCATAAAGTTGAAAATAATATCTCCAGCTCATAAATAGATAAATATATAGAGAACTCCTGTAAATCAATAAATTATTAAAAAACAAGAGAAAATTTTATGAAGACTTGAACAGTTACTTCACAAAAGGAATTCCAGGTAGCCATTTAACATGGAAAGATAATTACCTTCTTTATTAGTCAGAGAACTGCAAATTAAAGCATAGAAACCATTACATATTTACCTCATTGTTTAAATGTGTAAATCTGATAATTCCAAGGATTGACAAGGACATTCACAGAAACAGGATACTTTTGTGGGAGAGTAAATTGATACAATCACTTTGTAAGTATGTAGTTGAAGGTAATATACTATGGGACCTGGAATTTCCAGTCCAAATTAGATATCCCAGGGAAAACTATGCACAGTGTAACAACATTCTTTGTAGCATTGTTTCATACAACATTCATACAACAACCTTCTTAGTAGCATTGTTTGTAATTACAACTTGAAACAACACAAATATTCATCAGGTGGAAAATGGATAAGCAAAAGAAGGTGTTTTTCATAAAGTGGAATGGCATCAAACAACAAAAATGAAAACACTGCAACAGTCTTGTGCACAAAAAGGGTGTCTTAAAAACATAATGTAGCTGGGCACAGTAGCTCACACCTATAATCCCAGTACTTTGGGAGACAGAGGTAAGAGGATTGCTTCAGCCCAGGGGTTCAAAACCGGCTTGGGCAACCTAGCAAGACCTCATCTCTACAATAAATAAATAAATAATCAGCTGAGCATGGTGGCATGTACTTGTAGTTCCAATTACTTGGAAGGCTGAGGTGGAAGGATTGCCTGAACCCAAGTTGAGACTGCAGTTGCCATGAGTATACCACTGAATTCTAGCCTGGGTGACAGAGTGAGACTCCAACTCAAAATAATAATAATAATAATGTGGAACATAAAAAGCAAAATAGGAAATAATGCTTATGATATGAATCCATTTAAATAAAGTTCAAAACGTATGCAAAACTAAGTTATATTGTTTAGGAGTGAGAACTTGAGTGATAAACTCTAAAAGCAAATAAGAAATTGAGTGAGAATGGTGGTGGCCTCTGGTGGGGAGAAAAGAGGCTGCAGGGTTGATGCCTATGTTCTCACTCTCCAGGATGATAGTTACTTGCATAATTGCTTTATATTTATTCATCCAGCTGTACTTTTGTGAACTTTTCTGCATGTGTTTTATTTCACAATAAAAATGCACATACAGGGCCGGGCGTGGTGGCTCAAAACTGTAATCCCAGCACTTTGGGAGGCCAAGGCAAGAGGATTACCTGAACCCGCTGGTTGGAGACCAGCGTGGGCAACATGCTGAGACCTTGTCTCTACAATAAATCAAAAAATTAACTGGGTGTGGTAGTGCACACCTGTAGTTCCGGCTACTTGGAAGACTGGCGCCCAGCAGGTTGAGTCTGCGGTGGCTGTGAGCGTGCCACTGCACTCCAGCCTGGGCGACAGAGTGAGACTCCAAATTTTAAAAAAAGCACATACGCTGGCTCCTATGTGGGAAATGGATTGTGCATGGGCAATAATGGAAACAGGGAAGCTATAAGATAGAAGATAATGGGAAGAAGGGGTTTGGACCAGGGCATTGGTGGTAGAGTTGAAGCAAAAAAGAGAGCCAGGAGGCAGGTAAATGGGACTTGCTAACAAATTGTTTCTTTTTGTTCTTTGTGATAGTTCATAAACCAGAAAAGGTTACATGGACAGAAGCAGCTGGAACCATTCGGGATGGAGTACGAGCCTATACAGCTCTGCATTATCTTTCTCATCTCTCTCCTGGAAAATCAGTGCTGATAATGGATGGAGCAAGTGTAGGCGCTAATGGTTTTACTAAGAAACAAACCAGCCAAGCACGGGGACTCACACCTGTAATTCTAGCACTTTGGGAGACCAAGGCAGGAAGATCACTTGAGCCTAGAAGTTCAAGACCAGCCTGGGCAATATAGCAAGACCTCGTGTCTACAAAAAAAAAATTAGCCAGGCATGGTGGCATGCATCTGTAGTCCCATCTACTGGGGAGGCTGAGTTAGAAAGATTGCCTGAGCTCAGGAGGTTGAGGCTGTGGTGAGCCGTGATGGAGCTACCACACTCTAGCCTGTGTGATAGATTGAGAACCTGACTCAAAAAAGAAAAAAGCAAAAAGAAACAGATCAACATACAGTAAACTTAGGAAATTTAGAAATGAATTATGTTTGCTAATATAATTCTTTGCCAATACCTTAGTCACTGATTTCTTTACTAACATCCCACTTGGCTATAATAAGCAGCTTTTCTCAACAGAAGATAAGAGTTAAATTTAGTATGATTAGTTTATTACTTTGAATCTGCTGGTACATTAAAAGGCAGATAAGCCATTTTTTTTCACTGTTACACAAAGCCTGAAATAGTTCATGAGTCTTTGAAGTCATACTCCAGAACTCCCTACAAGTTGTATCATATGTCTCACCCTTACAGTTATGTTAATAAGTGTTGGCATTTTTTAAATGTATCACACACAAGATCAAAATGTCCTAATTTAAGCATGTTACATGTATGGTTTCTTAAATATGTAAAAATATTATAATCTAAAAGTATTTTTTAAGAACTTGAAATGAATTTACAGTTTTATTTTCTAATTGACTTTTCATGAAAATACTTTTTTCCTGCTTTTCTTTGAAGAAATGGTAGAACCATCTTCAGCATTGGCTTAGCCTGAGTCCAGCATCAGGACAGTAGTGTTTCTTTGAATTTACCCCATGGGTCCAGAACAGGATGGAGCTTTTGAAGTGCTTTTGTCTTTAAAGAGAGGTAGCTGGACTCCATATGTACTGTCTAATCAGCTTAGACCATCATGTTGACAAGGTCCTTAAAGGCCCATTTTTCTCTTTCCAAGACCAGGTATCTGAATGTGGCCCTCCATCCTGGAATTTATGTGTTATGGGCAGATTAAGTGACAGCATGTGACATATGCAGCTTTCCCACTAGCCCTTCCAAAGAAGAAAGTCAATCAGATACTTCCTTTACTAAACTTGTCCATATTTTTTCTCTTTTCCTTTTAGATAACGTAAAAATATTCTAAAGTAACACTAAATAATTACACTTTATTAAACAATCTACGAAATGAATTAGCTATGATCTCTGCCCTAATACCTACCAAACCATTGTATGTTTTTCCACAAAGGCATTTGGTACAATAGCTATTCAGTTAGCACACCATAGAGGAGCCAAAGTGATTTCGACAGCATGCAGCCTTGAAGACAAGCAATGCCTTGAAAGACTTCGGCCTTCCATAGGTGGGTAACATTACTGAAAACAGTCTTTAAAATAGAAAATTTGAAGGGATATCACCTTTAAAAACTGCACATATATAGTAAAAAAAACCCATGTGAAAATCAGTTTTAAAATGCACTTAGTATCTGTGCTACTCCAAATTTACTCAAGTGATAGTTTTAATTCAGTTTAATTTAATTTTTTTGATAGTTTTAATTATTTAATTTTTTTTTTTTTGAGTTGGAGTCTCACTCTGTCACCCAGGCTGGGGTGCAGTGGCATGCTTACAGGCACTGCAGCCTCCACCTGCTGGGATCAGGCAATCCTTCCACCTCAACTTTCCAAGTAGCTGGAACCACAGGTGCGTACCACTACACCCAGCTAATTTTTTTTTTTTTTTTTTTTTGAGTTGGAGTCTCACTCTGTCACCCAGGCTGGAGGGCAGTGGCATGCTCCCGGCCATGGCAGCCTCGACCTGCTGGGCTCCGGCGAGCCTTCCGCCTCAGCCTTCCAAGTAGCTGGAACTACAGGTGCACGCTACCACGCCCGGCTAATTTTCTGATTTATTGTAGAGATGAGGTATCGCCAAGTTGCCCAGGCGGGTCTCGAACCCGTGGGCTCAGGCAATCCTCTCACCTCAGCCTCCCAAAGGCGCGGGATTACAGGCTGAGCTACCGAGCCCGGCTCTAGCTAATTTTTTTATTTATTCTAGCGACAAGGTCTCCCAAGTTGCCTAGGCTGTCTTGAATCCCTGGGCTCAGGAAGTCCTCTTGCCTCCAGCTCTCAAAGTGCTAGGATTACAGGCATGAGCCACCGTACCCAGCCAATTATTTAAATTTTTAAAACCTACATCTTTCAGTATGTTTTCTTTTTTTGCCCCCATTGTAAAATCAATATACCCAAGTTTGAATTAGGTGAACTTCGACACAATTTAGAAATACCTGATGCCTCTTTGGTTTTATATTTTTATTTCACTTTGTATGTTTCTCAACCTCTTTTACTCTGTGATATACCTCTAAAGTTGTCTATTTTCTGTGATAGACTAGGAATGAAGGTGATTCATTTACACAGAAACACAGGTTAGATATGGTTTATGATGAACAGGACATGGTGGAGGCTAGTGAGCTCTTTAAAAGATTGCACCTATCCTAATAGCAATAATTATAGAGAGGAGGAAGAAAATAGAGACTGAAAATTCTGAAAAAAGAAAGATAGAAGCAGAAAGCTAGCAGGAGAATGAGCAGAGTGTAGGGCAAGAAGGAAGGAAAGGAAGATTCAATGAGTGTTAGCATGGATGTTGCCTCCTTAACTCCTCAACAACCCTGTGTTGGCCATCCAGGAAACAGCATCTCAGAGAATTTAAATAGCTTATCCAAGAATATATAATGAGAAAAATGACTGGAATAAAATTTGAACCCAGGCCCACCTAACATTCAAGTCCATGTTATTTCCTTTTTTTGTTGTTTGTTTTTGTTTTGAGTTGGAGTCTCACTCTTGTTGCCCAGGCTGGAGTGCAGTGGTATGCTCACGGTCACCGCAGCCTCAACCTGCTGGGCTTAGGTGATCCTTCCACCTCAGCCTTCCAGGTAGCTGGAACTACAGATGCATGCCACCAAACCCAGCTGAATTTGTTATTTATTGTAGAGACGAGGTCTCACCAAGTTGCCCAGGCTGGCCTCGAACCCCCAGGTTCAGGCAGTCTTCTTGCCTCAGCCTTCCAAAGTGCTGGGATTACAGGCTTGAGCCACCACACCTGGCCCTTATTTCCATTTTTACATTATGATTCTGGCAGAGATAAACCAAAAAATGGAAGGAAGGCAGTATAGGGGTTGGAGAAAGGAGGAACAAGGAAAACGAAAGGATTTAAAAATAGATTGGAGAAAGAGAGCATAAATAGTATTGTTGAAGGGAAAGGTTTCTTGCTGGTTAATTCTGCCCTTCCTAGATTGCTTTGTGACCCTTCCCTTTTGTCCTCTGCCCCCCATTGCCCAATCCTAGATGACTATTGGACTACACCTCTGAGAAGCACTGAGAAGAATTCTCTTCAACAAGAAGCTGTTATAAGACACAAAAATGAAATATACACGTCTTCATATGACTGTTCAAAATTCTGAGAATTTTACAAAATTCAATAATTTTTATTGTTCTATTTATGTAATTCTATTAACATAATACCTTAAAGCAACCAGTTAAATTAGTTTAACTTTCTAATTCTCCTAAAAAGCATCATGATTCTTTTCCTTACCTTCAAAATTGTTCTTCATTTGAGAGAGCAAGAGGGGAAGTGAGAGGATTACTGTGACTGAGAAAGGACTAAACAGCCTCTGGTGATGATAATCATTGCAGAAACACAAAGGATCTCTGACTTACAATGTTTTGATTTATAACTTTTTATTTTATGATGGATTTATTGGGGTATTAAATGCATTTTTTGACTTATGATAATTTTATTGGGGTATAGCCCCATCGTAGATTGAGGAACATCTATATATTGGTGAACTTTTTAGCTCTGAACATACTTAAGAAACTGCTTAGTCTCCCAGTTCATATCTTTGTGTGTGCACATGTGCATGTGTGTGCATGTTTACATAAACCTCTGTGTTTTCAAATTGTCAATTCTGGCAACATATCCTATAACAATAGAGAATAGTCCTCTGCATCAACAAACCTGTCTTAGATCACCTTATCCACAAAATGTTCACTTTTTTTTTTTTTTTTTTTTTTTTTTAGAAAGCAGGATTTACTGAGAGGACAGAAAAGCTCCCATAGTGGGAGGGGACCCGAGGGGGTTGCCCAAAATGTTCGCTTTTTTATTTCGTTGAATATACCAATCCCTTCATTTAGAATGAAACTTACCAATATTGGGTTATATGAGAAAAACTATAATTTGAATTGGCATTTTCACCTTTAAGTTCAGTAATTATTTCAGTAACTCATGTCAGACAATAGATATTTATTTGCCTTTTTTTTTTTTTTTTTTTTTTTTTGAGTTGGAGTCTCACTCGGTGGCCCAGACTGGAGTGCAGCGGCCGCTCCCAGCCACCGCAGCCTCACCTGCTGGGCTCTGGCGATCCTTCCGCCTCAGCCTTCCAAGTAGCCGGAATTACAGGCATGCGCTACCATGCCCAGCTGATTTTTTGATTTATTGTAGAGATGAGGCCTCGCCTGCCCAGGCGGGTCTCGAACCCGCGGGCTCGGGCAATCCACTCACCTCAGCCTCCCAAAGGCGCGGGATTACAGGCTGAGCCACCGAGCCCGGCTATTTGCTTTCTTTTTCTTTTCCCTGATTTGTTTGTGTTGATCACATACAGAACAGTACAATTACCTGCTCTCCTGTCCTTTACAGCTCGAGTGATTGATGTCTCTAATGGGAAAGTCCATGTTGCTGAAAGCTGTTTAGAAGAAACAGGTGGCCTAGGAGTGGATATTGTCCTAGATGCTGGAGGTAGGTACCTTATGAAATCAGTAACCTGTCTAATTTTTTTAGTTTGATGAATTTCAAAACAAATAATTATTAATGCATTTATTGAAGTGGATGTTTAATTTTGGGTTTTGTTTTTAACTAAAGACTTGTTTATTTTAGTTGAAGCCTCTTCATTTTATTCTCATTGTAAGCACTGTCCCAAGAGAAAATGCTTGCCTTTTATAGCACAAACATTGAAACCAGGCTCACACCTGTAATCCCAGCACTTTGGGAGGCCAAGATGGGAGGATCACTTGAGGCCAGAAGTTTGAGACCAGCTTCGGCAGCATAGTGAGACCACGTCTCAATTTTATGTTTAAATTTTTAAAAAGTTAAAAAATAAACAAAGCATAGACACTGAAGTTTGAGTAACAAATGACATAACTACACCTCAGAGGTTCCCAGATAATACACCATCTTGAGATGCTTTCTTCGGTCAGATTTGCTATGTGTGGCTGCTCTCTATTAGATGGCTGACTTCTACAGTCTCTTTGGAAACTACATAGAAATTTGTTCCAGTTTGACTTTTCTTGAATGTCTTTAGTTTAATGTATATTTAACTTCTACTCTTTTTTTTTTTTTTTTTTTTTGAGTTGGAGTCTCACTCTGTCACCAAGGCTGAAATGCAGTGGCACGTTCACGGCCACCCCAGTGTCGACCTGCTGGGCTCCGGCTATCCTTCTGCCTCAGCCTTGCAAGTAGCCAGAACTATAGGTGTGTGCTACCATGCCCAGCTAGTTTTTTTTTATTTACTGTACAAACGAGGCCTCTCCAAGTTGCCTAGGCTGGTCTTGAACCCACGGGCTCAGGCAGTCCACTCACCTTGGCCTCCCAAAGTGCTGGGATTACAGGCTGAGCCACTGAGCCTGACCTTAACTCCTACTCTTATACTTAAGTAATGCTATTACTCCTAAAGTATAGGTTTTACAAGCCTGCAAAGTTCTTCTATTTATACTTTGTTAGGGTTTATCTTCTAATGTAAGTAAGAATCATGGATAAATATGGCTATAACTATCATGTGTGGGTTTTTTTAACCAGTGTTTTCAAAATTTGAAAATAACTCAGAGAAAAATCTCAGTGGAAGTATAAACAATTCATTGTCTTTTTCTTCAAATGGATGTTTCAATTGTTAGTAATTAGGTCCATAAGTTTTTATGTGTTTTGTTTTTTTTTTTTGAGTTGGAGTCTTACTCTTGTCGCCCAGACTGGAGTGTAGTGGCATGCTCACGGCCACCGCAGCCTCAACCTGCTGGGCTTAGGTGATCCTTCTGCCTCAGCCTTCCAAGTAGCTGGAACTACAGACACATGCCACCACACCTGGCTGATTTTTGTGAATTATTGTAGAGACAAGGTCTCACCAAGTTGCTTAGGCTTATCTCAAACCCCTCAATCCTTTCGCCTCAGCATCTCAAAATGCTGGGATTACCGACTGAGCCACTGTACCTGGTCAAAGTCTATAAATTCTTTAACCAGAAATGAACTCATCTCAATATATTAAGCTGTCAATATTATGAGCAGAATTATCAGACTTAGTTATATGTTACATTACCTTCTCTGATTTTCAAATGAAGATAGGCTGTTCATTTATTTCACTTATAATTGAATTAAAGTAAATTGCATAACCAATTGCAAAAAGTATAATTTAAGGTATCGAAATATACTGTGTTGTCTTTTTCTAAGAAAAGTGCTTCCTCACTTGTACATGAAAAAAGTAAAGAGAGCTGGGTGCAGTGGCTCACACCTGTAATCCCAGCACTTTGGGAGGCTGAGGCAAGAGGATTGCCTGAGCCCACGGGTTCGAGAACTGCCTGGGCAACTTGGCAAGACCTCATCTGTACAATAAATTAAAAAATTAGCTGGGTGTGGTGACACATGCCTGTAGGTCCAGCTACTTGGAAGGCTGAGGCAGAAGGATCACCTGAGCCCAGCAGGTCGAGGCTGCAGTGGCCGTGATCTTGCCACTGCACTCCAACCTGGGTGACAGAATGATGCTCCGACTCTAAAATAAAAAGTAAAGAGAGAGCTGGGCTTGGTGGTACGCACCTACAGTCCCAGTTAATTGGGAGGCTGAAGCCAGAGGATTGCTTGAGTCGAGGCCAGCCTAGGCAACATAGCAAGACCCTATCCCTAAATAAATAAATAAGAACTCGTTTGAAGAATAAATTATTGTCAGTTTATTATAAAATTTGTTTCTTCTTTTTCTCTCTCTTTTAAACATTATTCTCTTGAAAGTGAGATTATATAATAAAGATGATGAGCCAGCTGTAAAATTACAACTACTACCACATAAACATGACATCATTACACTTCTTGGTGTTGGAGGCCATTGGGTAACAACAGAAGAAAACCTTCAGGTATTATCAGAAATAATAAAGCATTACTATTACACCAAAGGGGTGGAAGTAACAAAACAATAATGCCTAAGTTTTTTGGGGGGTGAAATATGGCTAAATTGGTACAAATTCTGAATTATACCCTATGTTTAAAGAAAAGTAGATTTTTTTTTTTCCATTCCATATTTTGTTTCCAACAGAAACGTAGTTTGTTTTGTTTTAACTTTAGCTACATCTGGCCAAAATGTTGACATACTGCCTGGTAGAGAAGCTCTTCCAGCTACAGTGAAGTATAATTTTATTCAGTGATTTGGGAGTAGTGAGTTATGAGTTTTGAAATGGTATTTCAAATAGCATTTTTTTCTTAGTAACAAATATTGTTGATGTATACTTAGCAAAATATTTCTGTATAAAATTAGCACAACCTCTATTCAAATTGGAATTCCTATATATGTGTATGTATATAAGTTATCTCCCCAAGTTATACTTTTCAGCAGAATTCTAATTCCATATTTATATCATGGCTGATGCGCAAATACCATAATTCTCATATACTAATCTTCATCAATTTTCCAACATCCTTATAAAGGTGACTGGTAAGTAGTGGCAAGGAATGACACACATACACACCCCCACATCAATTTATCACCAGATTCTAGATTGCCCTGCATCTGCCATGTATATACTTATCACCTTGGTGTTTCATCATTCATGATCTAGAAGGAAAATGTTATAGTTTACATGTTCTTATTAAAGTTTGTGTGCTGATGATTTGTGATTTGGATAGTATTTAATTTTTGTAGAAGTTTTTCTGCCTCAAAATACCTATCATCCTTCTGCTGTTAAACTCACAGTAACTGATCAGTCTTTGTTTTATTCTATTCAAGTTGGATCCTCCAGATAGCCGTTGCCTTTTCCTCAAGGGAGCAACGGTGGCTTTCCTTAATGATGAAGTTTGGAATCTGTCAAATGTACAACAGGGAAAATATCTTTATATCCTTTTAATCCACTGATTTGAGTTTCTGGCTTAAAATTTACCTTGTACTCTACTAAGTTCTTTAAATGATATCAATGATAGGAAACAAGCCGGGCTTGGTGACTCAAGCCTATATTCCCAGCACTTTGGGAGGCTGAGGCGAGAGGATTGCCTGAGCCTGGGGGTTTGAGACCAGCCTGGGCAACTTGGCGAGAACTTGTCTCTACAGTAAAAAAAATCAAAAAATTAGCTGGGCATGGTAGCAAGTGCCTGTAGTTCCAGCTACTTGGAAGGCTGAGGCAGAAGCAGAAGGATTGCCTGAGCCCAGCAGGTCAAGGTGGCAGTGGCTATGAGGGTGCCTGGGTGCAGTGCCTGCACTTCAGCCTGGGTGACAGAGTAAAACTCCAACTCAAAAAAAAAAATGAGTTAATATTCCTTAGGTCTTTTTTTCTTTTTCTTTTTTCTTTTTTTGAGTCAGTGTCTCACTCTGTTGCCCAGGCTGGAGTGCAGTGGTACACTCACAGCCATCGTAGCCTCAACTAGCTAGGCTCAGAACTTTCTACCTCAGCCTTCCAAGTAGCTGGAACTACAGGCACACACTACTATACCTGGCTAATTTTTTGATTTATTGTAGAGATGAGGTCTTGCCGTGTTGCCCAGGCTGATCTCGAATCCTCATACTCAGGCAGTCCCCTTGCCTAGGCCTCTCAAAGTGCTAGGATTATAGGCTTGAGCTACAGCACCCAGCTAAATTACTTTTTAAATGGCTTATGATCATATTGTCTAAAGTCCTGAATCAGACTTTAATCCTCACCTGTGCAAACCCCCTCAATCAGTTCACACATTGCTGCTGTTGATTAACATAGACATCTCTTTCCAAATATGTGATTCTTTTTTTTTAAGTTTTATTTTAAATAATGTTTTAGAGACAAGGTTTCACTACGTTGCCCAGGCTGGTCTTGAATTGCTGACTTCAAACAATCTTCTTGCCTCAGCCTCCCAAAGTGCTGGAATTATAGGTGTGAGTAACTGCAGCTGACAAGAGCCTAGGACATAAATAATTCAGTAGTATTAACAATCATATAGACTCTAGATCCCAATATTGTAATTTCAATTAAATTATCAAGATAATTTTTGCATCATTTTCTTTTTTTATATATTTAGAGTGTGTGTGTGTGTGTGTGTGTGTGTGTGTGTGTGTGTGTGTGTTTTCTGCATCATTTTCTAATTCTGTTAGTGACAAACAGCCCTCCATTATACATGGGTTCTGCATCCTCTGATTCAACCAACCACAGAAATATTCAGAATATTCAGAAAATATTCAGAAAATATTCAGAAAAAACAAAAATTAATAATACAACAATTAAAAAATAGTACATTTTTTTTCAGGTTGGGTGCAGTTGCTCACGTCTATAATTCCAGCACTTTGGGAGGCTGAGGTGAGAGGACTGCCTGGACTACTTGGCAAGACCTCATCTCTACAATAAATCAAGAAAATTTTGCCAGGCATGGTGGCACATACCTGTAGTTCCAGCTACTTGGAAGGCTGAGGCAGAAGTATCACCTGAGCCCAGCACATCGAGGCTGCAGTGGCCATGAGCGTGCCACTGCACTCCAGCCTGGGTGACAGAGTGAGACTCAAACTCAAAAAAAAAATTTTTTTAGAAATATGGTGTAAGCCGGGCTCAGTGGCTCAGCCTGTAATCCCGCACCTTTGGGAGGCTGAGGTGAGTGGATTGCCTGAGCCTGCGGGTTCGAGACCCGCCTGGGCAGTGAGACCTCATCTCTACAATAAATCAAAATCAGCCGGGCGTGGTAGCGTGTGCCTGTAGTTCCAGCTACTCGGAAAGCTGAGGCGGAAGGATCGCCGGAGCCCAGCAGGTCGAGGCTGCGGTGGCCGGGAGCGGCCACTGCACTCCAGTCTGGGCGACAGAGTAAGACTCCAACTCAAAAAAAAAAAAAGAAAAAGAAATATGGTGTAATTATTTACATAGCATTTGCATTGCACTAGATATTATAAGCAATATATAGTTAAAGTATATCGAGTTAAAGTATACCAGAGGATATTCATAGGTTTTATGTAAATACCACCCATTTTATGTAAGGGACTTGAATATCTACATATTTTGGTATTCGAAGGGGTCCAGAAACCAATTCCCCTTGGATGCCAAGGAACAACTATATATTGATTAAATTTTTTTTCTTTTTTCTTTTTGAGTTGGAGTCTCAGTCTGTTGCCCAAGCTGAAGGGCAGTGCCAGGGTTCAGGTGATCCTTCCACATCAGCCTTCCAAGTAGCTGGAACCACAGGCATGTGCCATCACATCCATCTGATTTTTCTTGATATATTCTAGAGTTGCTCAGGGTGGTCTTATAGCCACGGGCACAATTTTTTTTTTTTTAGTTGAATTGTTACTCTTTTGCCCAGGCTAGAGGTCAGTGGCCCACACATGGCCACTACACCCTCGACCTGCTGGACTCAGGCGATCCTTCCGCCTTCGTGTTTCAAGTAGCTAGAACTACAGGCACACGCTACCATGCCCAGCTTATTTTTTGATTTATTGGACAAGGTTTCACCAAGTTGCCCATACTGGTCTCGAACCCCTGAGCTCAGGCAGACCTCTCGCCTTGGCCTCCCAAAGTGCTGGGATTACAGGCTTGAGTCACTGCACCCTGCAATTTTTTTTTTTTTGAGTTGGAGTCTCATTCTGTTGCCCAGGCTGAGTGCAGTGGCATGTTCAAAGCCACTGCAGCCTCGACCTGCTGGGCTCAGGTGATCCTTCCACCTCAGCTTTCCGCGTGTGCCACCACACCCGGCTAATTTTTTTTTATTTACTGTAGAGATGAGATCTCGCCAAATTGCCCAGGCTGGTCTCAAACCCATGGGCTCAGGCAGTCCTCTCACCTCAACCTCCCAAAGTACTGGGATTACAGATGTGAGTTACCGCGCCTGGCTTTGTTTTTTTTTTTTTGAGTGGGAGTCTCATCAGCCCTCCAAATAACTATAACCAGAGGCGCATGCCACCACATCTAGCTAAATTTTTGATTTATTGTGGAGACAAGGTCTTGCCAAGTTGCCCAGGCTGATCTGGAACCCCTGAGCTTAGGCAGTCCTCTTATTTCTGCCTCCCAAAGTGCTAGGATTACAGGCATGAGCCACCATGTCTGGCTTTGATTAAGTTTTCCATAAACAAATTTTGAGCCTATTATCCAGATTAGTCTATAAATGTGTTTCTAAAGTAAGAGATGTAAGTGCTAAAATTGTTTTTAACCAAAAATGACATAAGTTGTGCAGAATGAAAACTAGACACTATTCCATTACCATCCATTGGGGGTAACAGTGGTCATCACTTAGGGCAGCACTATGCTTGCTGCTGTCATCACTTGTGCTCAGAAGTTTAGGCTTTATTACACCACCAGCTCTCTCAAACCATTTCCTTATTTTAAGGTAAATGTAAAGACTTACAGACTTTCTGTAACAACATTTTGACTCTCTGAAAGTGCAAAACTTAAAAAGTGACCTGCCTAACATCTTCTATTTATTGACTGGTTTAATTGTCTCGTCTTTACATTGCCACCTTAACAATCTTTCCAGCTACGTATCTTAAAAGATGTGATGGAGAAGCTCTCAACTGGTATTTTTAGGTATGATAAAGTAACTGAATCATTTTAAAATTTTTTTATTCTCAAGGAGATAATATCAGCATTTCTATTTTTGTTTCAGCTCTTACAGTATACCTATTACCTCCATATTTTATTAGTTTAGATAAATAGCTGTTCTTTAATATATCTCAAAGTGTATCTGGTAGTACACCAATAAGTCAAAGATAGGAGTGACTTATGACTTTTCCTCACTGTATTCCATACTATACTTTACCCTTTGCTTTTCCTCATCACCCCTCCCAAAGCAACATGAAGTAGCCAATAACTTGAAATCACACTATGTGTGTTGTTTTAAAGTAGGATCTGTTTATCACTTATAAAATAGGGAATAGTATATAAAGTAGGTATTTTTTCCTTTCAAGACTTAACCCCTTTTAACAGTGGAAATACTAATGGACCTGTTTGTTTGAATTATTTAAAGTATTAGAATTGAGCAATAGCAATTGTCTTCTCTACCATCCTATGTGTTCTACTCGTTTTTAGACATGACATTTCTAACAATTTCATTTCTTTTCAGACCTCAGTTGGATGAACCAATTCCACTGTATGAGGCAAAAGTTTCCATGGAAGTTGTTCAGAAAAATCAAGGAAGAAAAAAGCAAGTTGTTCAGTTTTAATTTCTTTCTCAGACCTCAGTTGGATAAACCCATCCCAGTATTTGAAGCCAGCATTTTCCTTGGAAATCATAGAAAGAAATCAAGGAAGATAAAAGCAAGTTCTATTTTTAAGCATGTTATCCTGTTGTCTAAGTCAAGATGCTCAGTTATTTGACACATTTGAAAAGTCATTGTGCAAATGATCAAGATGATTCTATAATTAACATCTGAAAGGAATATTCTGAAAACAATTTTATTGTTTCTTTACATTTTGCCTCTGCTTTAAAATCCTTCCCATTGCTGTTTTCAGCAAAAGCCACACTACTCTATCGATAAAGCTGTTACAGGTCTATACTAAACTATCAAATAACGTTACTTTGTATCAACTTCGTTCTCAATACCTTCGTTCCTTCCTTAACAAGCCTTTCCTGTCTTAATTTAAGTATTTGATTATACTTTCAAGTCTATTCTAGCCTATAGGCAATTACATTTTGTATTTTCAAATATTCACTTCGGGTTTACCCAGAATCAAAGACGATCACTGTAATTCGCCAATTGAGGCTGCAGAATGCATGGAGGGCAGAGGTGGTCAGGCCTTGGAAAAGACGGGCAGGTTGTCGAGAGGCTGAGCTTCTACAGCAAGCGTGCTAATTTCTTATCTGAGTTTTCTATTTGGCGAGTGGAGGAGGAGGCCCAGTGTCCTCTAGCCACCTCTTGACTTAGCTGTAGTCACTGCCTTTTCGAAGTTTATCCAAGCAGCAGCCCATCACAGCAACTCAAGTACGATGTTTCCTTTTCATCCAGGCGCCAAACCCCGGGCTGGTCACAACCTGCTGCGGGCTTGAATAGCGTTCAGCTATTTCGGTGCCCAACAGGGTAGTGCACAACGGTGCCCTGGACCGCACGCTTCCCAGCGTCGCCACACTGGGCGACTGGACTACCGCGGAGGACCAAGGCAGGAACGCCAGGGCGGGGTCACCACTGGGCCAGGGGCGGTGGCGGCCTCAGAGGAACGCAGCCGTGGGCGGAGCTTCGCGGGTTGGCTACCACGCATGCTCCTCTCGGCGCCACGCCGAGGCGGAGCCACGTCGGGGGCGGGCCCTTAGGGCGGCCCTCCGACGAAGCTCGGCGCGGCGCCACGTCGGGGGCGGGGCCGGCGCGCGCGGGAAGTGCTTGCGGGGCCGCCGGACCTCTCAGCCGCTGCGAGCCATGGCCCTTTCGGTGCCCGGCTACTCTCCCGGCTTCAAAAAGCCGCCCGAGATATTGCGGCTCCGACGGAAAAGGGCCCGGAGCCGTGAGGCCGCCGTCCCCCCGCCTTTTGAGCTGCTCGAGCCGACGCCTCGCCAAGCCGCCCTGGCGGCCGGGCTGCCCCTTCGCCCCTTCCCGGCCGCAGCGGGCAGAGGCGGCGGCGGCCCAGCCGCGGCCGGGAGGAACCCTTTCGCTCGCCTAGACAACCGGCCGCAGGTCGCCGCGGAGCTTCCCGACGGGCCTTCCCGCGGCCGGCAGGAGGCGCCGGGCTCGGTGAGTGTCACCGGGAAGCCGAGGGCTCTTGTCTTTCGGGTTGACCCTGCTGTGCTCAGGGATGGAAGCCCTCGGTTCGAGGCGAGGAAACGGGCGCGAAGAGTTCCGGCCGCCGGCGGCCTAAGGGTGCCCCGCAGTAGGCGCGGCGGCGCTCGAACGGTCGGGTTGTGGGAGGTGTGCCCCGCCGCCTGCCCCCTGCGGGGTGAGACCCGGGGCGGTGGTGCCTCCTGAGGAGAGTGAAGGGCGCCGGGCGCGCCGCCCCCGCCGGACTTCAGCTCGGAGCCAAGCTGGACGATAGCTCGAAAAATCCTTAGGGACAACCCCTGCTGGAAGGCAGCCGGTTGATGGGGCACATCACAAGACCCTTCTTTCCCACCGTGATTCAGGGTCACTTCTCACGCACTCACAGTTATTCTGGGGATAGAGGAATGTTGAAGATTCGTGGGGTCGGAATTTACTAGCATTTGTTTTACTCCAAAGCCTTTTGGATGTTTTGGGTTGAAACACCGGTCCTTTTTCCTCCTCTTAATCTTAATATTAAAATTCAGAGACAGAACTGAAGTGAAACTCGGATGGATTGATTTGGCTGCAAAAGAATGTGGGTGCACTTGCATTTATTGAGAAATGTCTATGCCAGGTGGGGCTCCGTACATATTTAAAGCAAACTTTAGCATCATTTATATTTCAAAAAGACAATATTTTTAACCCCAGATTTTAGATACGAATCAAGAAAATGACTTGCTGTGGGAAGAGAAGTTTCCTGAAAGAACAAGTGTTATTGAATTACCCCAGGTAATACTTGTAAAATATCATTAAGATGTGTATTTCTGTACATTTTTCTCTTAGCTAGGACTTGAACCTATATTTTATAAATTTATACTTGAAAAGTATTTTTTTACAGAGAAGCTTGAGAGTGATCATCTCTACCAAAGATGAAAAAATGGCATCAGCCAGGGTGAAGGACTTGGTATGCTACCATAATGATGTCTACAATGGCAGCCTACGCTAAAATAGACCTAGTAGAAATCAGTTTTGCCTTCTACCCCAACAGTTTTAAACACTCTTCTATGAGTAAGTGACTTCTCCAGGCCCAACTATTTTTTGAACTCGGCCCTTCAAACCAAATCCCCAGATTACCAACACAGACTGTGGTGTAGTATTGAACCTCATTGCTCCCTTTCCCCAACACACACTCTCATTTCCATTCCCAGAGTACTTCTGTGGTGCTACATAGTTTGATAAATACATAGTTTATCCTAATGGGAACAGGCTAGAAGAGTTTAAGACCCAATCTCCTTTATAAATAAATGGACTTCATATGGTCTATTAGAGATGCTTTCCCCTTCTCTAAAATTTTGTCGTCATGTTACCTAAAAAAAATTCTTGTAATGTGGAAACTATTGATTGATCTGAAAGGACAGCAAACAAGCTGAGGAGAAATATTTAAGGTCAAGTGTTTCTTAAATATGGCCTTTAGGGTCCCCTCCTAAATAACCTGCTGGAGGAGCAGGTTAGCCCAGAGTTTCAGAGGCTTAAAAGGTGCTTTTTTAAATGCTTAGAGTATTTCTATTTTGATAGCAACATTTATAGTACTATAAAGATCTGTGTAAACTAAGAAAGTGAAGTCTGCACCTCTGCCACCACCATATCCAAACAAAAAATTCCCACTTCTAGAGGTAACCACTGTTAAAAGTTTGGTGTAATTTCGTTTTATTTATTTATTTTTTTGAGAAAGCATGATTTATTGAGAGGACAAAAAAGCTCCCACAGTGGGAGGTGACCTGAGTCCAGTGTAGTATATTTTTAATGTTATTAGTAACATAAACAACTTATATAATTTGGACTTTTCAGTGTTCATGAATATGTTACTGATAAAATCTTTAGTTTGAAGGGTTTTTTTCTTGATACTTTACTAATTTCTGTGTTTTTTGTTTTCTGAAAGACTCCACACATATCATTCTCCGAATCTGATATTCCATTCTCAGAAAGTACCAAGTTACCTGTGGACTGGAGTATTAAAACTCGACTCCTTTTCACCTCTTCTCAACCCTTCACCTGGGCAGATCATTTGAAAGCACAAGAAGAGGCTCAAGGCCTTGTCCAGCATTGTAGGGCAACAGAAGTTACTTTGCCTCAAAGCATACAGGTAATTCTGAAATAAAATAGTTGTGTGTTAAAGTAACAAGATACTGTCTTCTAGTTTTTCTTCAGTCATTTAAAGATACAAAGATAGGAAATTTTGTTTTTCCAAATGGTGCTGTCATATTTTTTTTTAATCCGGTTGAGTAAACTACCTATTAAATTTAGACACCTGTCCTGATAACTAATCAATATTGAAGGCAGTAATTGTTTGAACTAAACCATGCTTTCCTAAAACTTTTTTTTTTTGAATCGAAGTCTCATTCTGTCATCCAGACTGGAGTACAGTGACACACTCACAGCCACCACAGCCTCAACCTGATAAATTTAGGCAATCCTTCTGCCTCAGCCTTCCAAGTAGCTGGAATTATAGGCGCGTGCCACCATGCCTGGCTAATTTTTTTATTTATTATAGAGATGAAGTCTTGCCAAGTTGCCCAGGCTGGTCTTGAACCCCTGAACTCAGGCCGTCCTCTCGCCTCAGTCTCTCAAAGTGCTGGGATTATAGGCTTGAGCCACCGTGCCCAGCCTTCCTAAGAATTACTTTTTAAGAATGAAAATACAAGGAAAAGAAAAGCAGTTGAATAGAACTGTAAGAGCTGATGAATTTTACTGATTTTTCTCTTTTTTTTGTTTTTTGTTTTATTTTGTTTTGAGTTGGAGTCTCACTCTGTTGCCCACGCTGGAGTGCAGTGGCACGCTCATGGCCACCACAGCCTTGACCTGCTAGGCTCAGGTGATCCTTCCACCTCATCCTTCCAGGTAGCTGAAACCACAGGCATGCGCCACTACTCCCGGCTAATTTTCTGATTTATTGTAGAGATGAAGTCTCACCAAGTTGCCCAGGCTGGTCTCGAACCCATGGACTAGGCATTCCTCTCACCTCAGCCTCCCAAAGTCCTGGGATTATAGTTGTGAGCCACCATGCCCAGCCTTTCTCATTTCTTATACACTTTCCTTTTTTTTTGTAAAAGCAGGATTTATTGAGAAGACAGAAAAGCTCCCACAGTGAGAAGGGACCTGAGGGGGTTGCCCCACTTTCCGTTTTGTTTTATATTCACTAATTCTTGTTACTTGTAAATTTTATGGAGTTAAGGAGTGTAGTGGTTTTAGAGAAACAGTTACATTACTTTGAAGCATCACATAAACTCAAACTAGGTTAAAAAGAACTACCTGAAAGAGGCCTTGGTACACACATCTTTTTAATAAATAGCTCAGGGTAATTTGTAATTTGCATTATCAGTGTTTACTGACTACTTTTAAAACAACGTTTTTCAGGGAGGGCTGAACATAGTGTTACCTATATGTACACCCCTGCTCCTCATAAAAATGATAGTTATTGTTCTTAAGAATGGTAGAGACAGGAGAAAGTTCCCACCTATGTTTAAGTGTTCCTTCTGTTTATATGGTTTAACAGACTGTAATTTCTGGTCAGAAAGATTTTCCCCTAAAAGGGTAAACTACATCTTAGCCCCTGTATCGGTTATGAATTGTTTTTATAGAAAGCAATAGGGAATCTTAGACTAAGTGTTTGGTATATTCAGTGTCTCTAATGAAATTCTATATTTCTCATAAGACAAAAACGGCCTACTATTGCCTCTGGTCTTTAGGATCCCAAGCTCTGCACTGAGCTTCGTTGTGCCTTCCAGCAAAGCCTTGTCTATTGGCTCCACCCTGCCTTGTCTTGGCTACCACTGTTCCCTCGTATTGGAGCTGATAGAAAAATGACTGGAAAGACAAGCCCTTGGTCAAATGATGAAACATTGCAACACATTTTAATTAGTGACTGGTAAGATTAGTAAAAAAAATATATCTTGTGTAATCCAATAGTGAATTTTCATTTTGGCAGTATTCTCTCCCTACCGTATTTGTGATGTGGATGTATAAAATGGTAAAAGGACATTGTGAATTTCATCTGAAGCTGTCAATAACCAACATGTAAACTGTTTACTTTTTTAGCTCTTGTACATTCTTTACCCAATTGTGGAATATATATAAATGTTTGACAAATATAATTCCTAATTATATTTAAAGAGCTAATTCTTTTTTTTTTTTTTTTTGAGTTGTAGTCTCACTCTGTTGCCCAGTCTGGAGTGCAGTGGCCGTTCCCGGCCACCGCAGCCTTGACCTGCTGGGCTCCGGTGAACCTTCTGCCTCAGCCTTCCAAGTAGCTGGAACTACAGGCACGCACTACCACACCCAGCTATAAAGTGCTAATTCTTTACGGGGTTGTTTTTTTTTTTTTTTCACTCTTTTTGAGTCAGTCACACCCTGTCACCCAGGCTGAGGTGCAGTGGCATGCTCATAGCCACCATAGCTTCAACTTGCTGGGCTCCGGTGATCCTTCCACCTCGGCCTTCCAGGTAGCTGGAACCCACGCCTGGCTAACTTTTTGATTTATTGTAGAGACGAAGTCTCACCAAGTTGCTGAGGGGTCTGCAACCCCTGGGTTCAGGCAGTCCTCTCACCTCTGCCTCCCAAAGTGCTAGAATTACAGGCATGAGCCACTGTGCTTCTCTCTGATTCTTTAATGTGACTTCTTATCAATGGCTTTCTTTTTCATCACTAGAAGCTGCTCAGAGAATGTTAGCAACTAATTATAAATTGTTTTATTTAAAGAAAAAAATGATTACAGTGTTTGTTAAAGTACTGAGAAATAATCAAGTCTTTAATAAAAGCCAAGTTGTATGTAACCACAAAAACTAAACCAATATCTGAAATATTTGTGTTGTGTTTTAAACCAGGTATCAAATGAATTATATAGAATTAAACATTGAGTTAAACATTTACTAATACCTAAATAAATTTTTCTTACTTTGTAGGTCTTTGAGCTTTACTTCTCTGTATAATTTGCTTAAGACAAAACTTTGCCCCTATTTCTACGTTTGCACCTACCAGTTTACTGTCCTGTTCCGGGCAGCAGGATTAGCAGGAAATGATGTAATCACAGCTCTTATATCTCCTACAACTCGAGGTTTAAGAGAAGCTATGAAAAATGAAGGTAAAAGTTTTGGTTTAAAGTGAGGATACTGTGTTATATAGTAAACATTTGCCTTAAAAGCTAAAATTTGGAGCAGGGGGAGCACAACTCAATAAGGGTACCTAATCTTAAACCAGGCAAAGTGTGGTAACCAAATGGAGGCCCAAACTTTACCTATATGATTGTCCACTTGTATACCTAATCCTCACTTATACACCACATCTTTAAATATGTATATATAATAAATAACATTAAAATAAAAAGTTTTTAAAAACCTGGGGAAATTCCTAGAAAATCATCTAGAAAAAAAAATAATAAAAGGAAATTAATAATAAAAGCTAAAATTTGAAATATCTTTTACCAGTTGATTACTTTTTTTTTTTTGAGTTGGAGTCTCACTCTGTTGCCCAGGCTGGAGGCCAGTGGCACTCTCATGGCCAACCACAGCCTCAACCTGCTGAGCTCAGGTGATGCTTCCACCTCAGCCTTCCAAGAAGCTGGAACTACAGGCATGTACCACCACACCTGGCTAATTTTTTGATTTATTGGAGAGCTGAGGTCTCGCCAAGTTGCCCAGGCTGGTCTCGAACCCATGGGCATAGGCAGTCCTCTCACCTCAGCCTCCCAAAGTGCTGGGTTACCAATATTATTTTAAGAAACATTTATTTCTAGGGGTTTTCTCCTGCAGTTTTTTAAGCTGCTCCTTACACATAGCTTTAAATTGATGTTTCTCTGACCTCTAAAATAAAACATACTGGACTGGAAAGTCACTATCCGAATATGCTCTTCTCAAAATTCTTTTGTAGTAGAAATGACCTATCACCTTAATAACATGATTTTCAAACTGGGTCAGTCCATTAGTGGATCATAAAGTCTATTTAGTGGGCCCAGTCAGCACTTGTTCAAAAAGTGAACTAGAATACAGTATAAGTTGTGAAAGAGTATCACATGTAGTGAGAATATACATTGTTTTCTGAACCTGTTGTTTCAAGGAGATATGTTGTGCGCATGTTCATAGGTTTTGTAACAAATGTGGGCTACTGTCAAGAAAGCTTGAAAACCACTGCCTTAATAGGTCATTTGTAAAGACTCACATTTCAGACTTAGTATACTAAAAAGTATGGCATACCTGTTAAATACTTTTAAAGAAAACTCAGTTACATTTTATTTTTCTCATGTAGGTATTGAATTTTCTCTGCCTTTAATAAAAGAAAATGGCCATAAGGAGAGAGCATCTGGAACAAGCTTGGGATATGGGGAGTATGTGATTAAAATAACCTTTTATATTGTCCAGCTTTGTGAAATAGGAACCCTAACTGTAACAATTTCCTAGGGAACAAGCAATCAGTGATGAAGATGAAGAGGAAAGTTTTTCCTGGCTAGAAGAGATGGGTGTGCAAGATAAAATTAAAAAGCCAGATGTACTCTCTATCAAGCTGTATCCTTTCAGTTGAATGTTAACTAGAATTAATTTTAATTGAGTTTATGTTAGTGAACAATTTAACATTGACTCTGTTTTGTTTTGTTTATAGGCTGGGTCTCACTCTTGTCACCCAACCTGGAGTGCAGTGTTGCGATCATAGTTCACTGAAACCTTCTCCTGGGCTCAACAGATTCTCTTGCCTCAGGCCCCAAAAAACTCAACCACCATGCCCAACTAATCCTTTTTTCTTTTCTTTCTTTTTTTTTTTTTTTTTTTTTTGGTCTAGCTGGTTTTTTTGGTCAAGCTGGTTTTGAACTCTTGGTCTCCCAAAGTACTGGGATTATAGGCATGAGGTACTGCACCCAACCCAATTTTGCAATCTTAAAATATCCTCAGATAATGTTAAAACTAATTTTCCCTTATAACATTAAATAACAAGCTCCTAAATAGCAATAAACTGTGAACTATTATACTACCTTTTTAATGAAAACATTACGTTTTGGTTAAGTTCATGGGAAAACAGGAGTATTTTTGACTAGAGGAGAAATTAGTTTTTTAGTTGTCAATGTCTAGCAAATTCAGATGGTTAACTTTTTGATTGAAACCTGTGCCTCATGATCACAGTGAATAAAGGCAGCAAGAGAATTTCCATTTTATTATGGAGAAAAAGGCTCCCAAGTGACTCAGAACCAAACTGCTTTCCCCATTAATGTGGATCTGCTTTTGCAATTTCTTTAATGGTCATCTTCAGGCGTAAAGAGAAACATGAAGTGCAAATGGATCACAGACCTGAGTCTGTTGTGTTGGTAAAGGGAATCAACACCTTTACATTGCTCAATTTTTTGATCAACTGTAAGAGTTTAGTTGCTACCTCAGGTCCACAGGCAGGACTTCCACCAACCCTCCTATCTCCTATAGCTTTCCGAGGTGCCACAATGCAAATGCTTAAGGTAATAAAAAGAAATTCTGCATTTCACCTATCTCTACAACCTGGCTTTAAGAAGTACTTTACTTTTGTATTTATTTATTTATTTTTACTTATCTTTGATAGCACACATTTTTTATTTTTTTGTTTTTAATTTTTTTTCCTTTTTAAAAAAAATTATTTTAAAGATGTGGGGTACAATTCAGGGTTTAGTACACAAATGTTCATTATGCAGGTACCCTTGTTGATGAGGAATTTTGTTATTTTTATTAGAGACAAGGTCTAGCTTTGTCACCCAAGCTGGAATGCAGTAGTGCTGTCCTGACACACTGTAGCCACCACCTCCTGGTCTCAAGTAATCCCTCTGCCTCAGCCTTCTGAGTTGCTGAAGTACAGAGACGTGCTACCATGCCCAGCTATTTTTTATTTTATTGTAGAGACGAGGTCTTGCCAGGTTGCCTGGGCTGGTCTCGAGTCCACAGCCTCCCAAAGTACTGGGCTTACAGGCTGAGCCACTGAGCCCGACCTTTTTTCTTTTTTAATAATGTGTAATTAGCAATAAAAGCGTTTTGGTGTTCCTTTTTTACCATTTACGGAACGGTCACTTTATCTCATTTTGTTTTCTTCCTTCACTGGTAAAAGGACATAGTCAAGAATGTTACGTGAAATTATAACATCTCAAAACTGGATCATGCGTTAGTGAAAAGAATGATTAAAAAAAGTATACGTGTAAATGCAAAACATATAGTAAATTTAATAGCAAGTGAATTTTTTTAATTTTTGTTTTTCTAATATTCTGCATTGACAGTGTATTACCAAATTAGATACTGTATGAAAAACTTGTATTCACTACAGTATACTTCACCTGAAAATCTCATCATATGGAAGAAAGAATGCTGGAGATTGAGGATTTACTAAACATTTTACTGACTTAACATTATTTTGGTATCTTAGGAAATACTTCCGTTTGTAACTTTTTTTTTTTTTTTTGAGTCAGTCTCCCACCCAGGCTGGAGACAGGTGCTGGACTCAGGTGATCCTTCCACCTTAGCCTTCCTCCAAGTACCTGGAACTACAGGCATGTGCCATTATACCTGGCTAATTTTTCTTGATTTTTTGTAGATATGAGGTCTTGCTAAATTGCCCAGGTTGTTCTTGAACTCATGGGCTCAGGCAGTCCTCTTACCTCAGCCTCCCAAAGTGCTGGGATTATAGATGTGAGCTGCCATACCCAGCTGTTTGTAACTATTATAGAGGAAACTCCAATGGAAATGTATTAAACCTGTTTTTAGCTAGGAGACAAAAGCGATGAGTATCATTTTCCTTTTCTTCATATTTTTATAAAGGCACGAAGTGTAAATGTGAAGACACAAGCCCTTTCTGGATACAAAGATCAATTTAGTTTGGAGATTACAGGTCCTATCATGCCTCATTCTCTACATTCTGTGACCATGCTACTCAAATCTTCACAGAGTGGGTCTTTCTCTGCCGTACTGTATCCACATGAGCCAACTGCTGTCTTTAATATCTGCCTGCCAACAGACAAAGTACTTGATAAGGTAAGTAGACATCTGTAAACAGTTTGAATTGTAGCTAGTTTCCTCAAACAAGCTGGAAAAAGTCACTCATTTGAGTCATTTTTGTGTTTCAAATCATAAAACTGTTAACTGATTTATTTTTTTACTTTTTTATTTATTTTTATTTTTGAGTTGGGAGTCTGTGTCGCCCAGATTGGAGTGCAGTGGCATGCTCCCAGGCACCGCAGCCTCAGCCTTCCAAGTAGCTGGAACTACAGGCACGTTCTACCACACCCAGCTAATTTTTTTATTATAGAGATGAGGTCTCGCCAAGTTGCCCAGGTGGGTGTCGAACCCGTGGACTCAGGCAATCCATTCACCTCAGCCTCCCAAAGTGTGGGATTACAGGCTGAGCCACCAAGCCCGGCTGTTTTTAAAACCTTTAAAAACTGCCTTATACTTGTTTGCTAGACTAAAAAATAACCAACATTAATATTATGGGATTTTTGTCACTGCAAGAATTCTTAGATCAATGGAGATTCTTAGACCTGAATATTGTTGTTGGTGAAAGGAGTCAACACCTTTATATCACTCAGTTTTCTGATCAGCTATTTCATTTTGTTTTTTGAGTTGGAATCTCACTTTGTTGCCCAGGCTGGAGTGCAGTAGCATGCTCACAGCCACCCCATCGTCGACCTGTGGGGTTTGACGATCCTTCCGCCTCAGCCTTCCAAGTAGCTGAAACTCAGGCATGCACTACCACGCCCAACCAACTTTTTTTTTTAATTGTAGAGACAAGGTCTTGCCAAGTTGCCTGGGCTGGTCTTGAACCCATGGGCTCAGGCAATCCACTTGCCTCGGCCTCCCAAAGTGCTGGGATTACAGGCTGAGCCCGGCCTCTGATCAACTAAGAGTTCAGCTGCTACTTCTGTCGATAGGATGAATTACATTAGAGCCATCTGTCAAAGTTTACATGGTAATTATTAAAAATTTAAGTGTTCAAAGACTAATGTGCTTTTTACTGACTTGTATACAAATTTCCACAGGAGATTGTTCATAAGGAGCTTGCTAACTGTGGTTTGCACCCTAAGACTTTGAATCAGCTTAGTCAATTACCGTTACTGGGGAAATCATCTTTACGGAATGTGGAAATGAAAGACTACATTTATAATTGGAGATCCTGAACACCAAAGTAAGCTTAAAAGGAATCTTTGAGGAAAAAGCCTCCTAGCAAGGAAATTCAAGATTCTTGATTGAAGTTAAAGGAATATACTTTAAAATGCTAAAATGTTTATAAACATTAACTTTTTATATTAACTTTTATTGCATGCACTGAGCAGTATAGCATTAAGGTTTTAAGTCAACATTTTCTTTTACTATTTTCAGATGTGAAGATAAACTTTTAAAAAACCTCATCTCAAATGAGAAACCTATATATATCCCTACAAGCTTATTGTAAGCTGAACAGAAAACTGAATTAATGTGTTTCCTTGCAAATGGGAAATTAAGACCAAAGCTGTAGCACTGTGATTAATGGCATCAGGGCAAAAATGTTAACATATACCTAAGACTAATTCGTAGGCTGTTTTATAACAATAGAATGTGTAAATGTAGGTAATTATCTAGTGAGTTGATTTGTTGATGCTTCTACAGAACTCAGCATCTTTCCTACTGATTTATAATTCCTTTATTCTCAAGTATACTAAAAAAATTTTTAGTGCATGTTAGTTCAGATAAAAGGATATTTTGTACTGCACATAGAATAGTGTTAAGGGTTGTGAAGCATATGCTCAGCTATCGTGGCAAAGTAGTTTTTAATGTGACTAGATGCGTGTGTGAGGGGAGTATGTGTGTGTGTATGTGTGTCATTTTTTTAAATAAAAGTACTTAGAAATCAAAAGAATTGGGTAAAGAAATAACAGTATTTTAGCATGTGTTCACTTTATAATCCAAAAAATAAAACACCACATTTATTCCAGAGAAGTTTGTATTTGGGCCTTAAGCTTTTGAAAATAAAGTTTAAAGACATAGCATATGAATACCACTGTAGTACACATGAAATATTCTATCAGACCCTAAAAATTAACATAAACTTCAACTTTCTCATAGTCAACAAAATAGTGGCTGGTTGCCAATTTTATTAGATAAGTTGGTTACAGCATTTTAATTATCATTTTACGTCTATCTAGGTGTAGCTGAAATTCAAAATGCACATCAAAGTAATCTATTATCACAACTCAATGCCATACTAAATGTACTTGGCCTCTGCAGTATAATTCTAGTCAGACTTCATTTGGACTCCCTTCTTATGACCCAAGTGGCTTTAACAGGATTGCAGAACTTAGTGCTGATCATCACACAACATACCACTTTTTTTTATAACCTCTACAAAATTTTAGGGGAGATGGTGGCATTAGCCCTGTGGAACAGATCTTGCTTAATTTACCTCAATAACACTGGCCCAGTTATCTGTCCAGCAGAACCCATTGTGAAATAGTACAAGGTGCACAGCCCTTCACTGATTACAGGCAAGTGTTACAGCAGCCTAGCCATAAGGAAGGGGAGTTACATCATAGTACAAAATACAGTATAAAAGCATTATTTAACATTCCACACTGAAGATTACTGATGCCTTCAAACAATCGTTTGGATGTTAGCCACTTAAACAAATACATCACTAAGGTAAACAATATAAACATACCAAAACCCTGTATGGTTAAATACAATTTCCATGGTACAAAAATCAAAGCCTGGAGATGTTTGTACAGATTGCTTTTTACACAATGTCTTAAATTGCCAAATATTTACAACATTAAAGAGGAAATACATTGTGATGCAGAGTAAAATTATCTGAAATGATTATTATAAAACCTCAATCTATCTACGTGAGGCACTCCTGAAGCAAGTGGCATTAGCCATGAGGTCCTTTGGTACAAGGCCCATTGCTTGAAGAACCACAGTAGCTGCTGTGGCTTTAGCATGCTTCTTATTAGGGCTGGCAAAGCTGGGCTGGTAAGCGCTTCCATTTATCAATACCTATTCAAGAAAAACATACAATTGGGCTGGTAAGGGCTTCCATTTCTCAATACCTATTCAAGAAAAACATACAATAAGAACAGCATCAAACTTTAATATCTATTAGCTTTGTATTTTTCACTAAATGCTAGAAAAATAACTTATAGAAATATGATACCCATACTATGTAAGTCAAATAAATCGCAACCCAGAAGAAGCAAATCATTTGGGAAAAGGGACTGCAAATTAAGTGCAAGTCTCCAAATTAAAAACAATAAAGCCTGATAAGAGTAATGAATTAATTCCCCATGTCCATCTAGACAATATGAAATTATTCACTATATTTTGCCCATGTTTTTTCAATTTTAAAAAAATGAGCTATCAAGTCATATTAAGACACCCTGCAATATTTAAAAACCCCACCACTTAACCACACATACACACCCCCACCCACAAATCGAATCTTAATCCTGTGATGTTTATCCCTCACCCTCTAACATTAAGTCAAGTTAATAAATATATAACAATTAATGCAAAAACTCATATTTACCCTAAAGAGAAAATGTTTCCGATGATCAGGGCCACTATCATGGACCAAGAGAAATTCAGGTGGTTGCCACCTTCTCTTATTACAAATTTCCATCAAGGCAGACACAGGATGTTTGCCTGCAGGAAAAAAAAAAAAAAATAAGCCGTGTGAAATTACTTCCACCAATTTTTCCAATAAATTATAAATTCATCGTGAGAGGAGAGCAAGAGGAAATTCAAAAATGTGCTCTCACCTGACAGATCTTTCATTGCAGCAGAGAAGTTCCCAGACCTCTTTTGTGCTCTTTCTCCTACTGCAACAAGACCTGTAAGAGAAAAAAAAAAGTCATTGTTTACTAATAAATTTCAAAGCATCATTCTGAATTGTAATATACAAAAACAAAGACTCCCTCTGTAGTAGCCTGAACCTCAATCCATGCAAAAAAAAAATGGATTCCTACTAGATTTCTGTATCAATCTTAACTTTTGCTGTGTTCCAGTATGTAAATATATACTTTATATTCATATACCTTAGTATTAGAAATTGCATAAATAGCAAAGGTATACAAAACACAAGAATTTTTTATATAAATGCATACACAAAAAATTCATGTACAAATTACATACCAGCTAATTATAATTATCAACATCTCCAGGTCTATTTCTTTAATAAGCTCAGAAAGTAGTAGCTATTTATTATACATGATTTCTACAGATTAACTATTTAAAAATAATATTCAGTTAAGAGTATGTACCAAAAAAGGTTAGGATTTTAAGGCACCAAAAAGATTGAAAAAAGCAGTTGTCTTCAAGGATAAATGGATTAATTTTTTCTCAGCACTTTCAGACTTAACAAATATGAGATGTTCTCAAAATGTAAACATAGCCTCTCTATATAACCTTCCTCTCCATAGGCTTACTACAAAAGAGATTAGCTACATTATTAACCCCAAACAATGCTTTCCTTCCATATACAGGTTGAGTGTCCTTATCAAAAAGCTTGGGACCAGAAGTATTTCAAATTTTTTCAGATTTTCTATTTACCTTATGCTTACCAGTTGAGCATCCCAAATCTGAAATTCTGAAATCCGAAATGCTCCAATCAGATTTCCTCTGCACATCATGTCAGTGCTTAAAAAGTTAGGGATTCTGGAGCGTTTTGGATTTCCAAATTTAGGGTGCCCAATATGTGTTTATTAGAGAGAAAAGTTTTCAACCACTCCTTTGCTAATTAATTCCATGCTAGTGTAAGCTTTTCCAAATCTGTCCCAGAAAATGTGTTGTTGTCTGAGAACTTGCACTCAGGCCTTGCTGCATAGTTCCAAGGAGAGTGCTTCCTGATCAGTCACCCAGGCTGGAGTGCAGTGGCATGCTCACAGCCACCACAGCCTAGACTTGCTGGGCTCAGCCAAACATCGTGCCTCAGCCTCCCAAAGTGTTAGGATTACAGGCATGAGCCACCACTCCCAGCTTAATGTAACTGTTGACGTTAACTTCAGCTTACTGTTTACCTACAAAAATGGGAAATTAAATCCCAGTTTTAAATTTTCCAGTTTTTTGGGTCGGGCTTGGTGGCTCATCCTGTAATCCCAGCACT
Organism: Cephalopachus bancanus; assembly: GCA_027257055.1. Taxonomy (NCBI): domain Eukaryota; kingdom Metazoa; phylum Chordata; class Mammalia; order Primates; family Tarsiidae; genus Cephalopachus; species Cephalopachus bancanus. The sequence continues at coordinate 89,755 of JAPVLO010000260.1, read as the reverse complement.
TTGGGAGGCCAAGGCGAGTGGACTGCCTGAGCCCGTGGGTTTACCAGCCTGGGCAACTTGGCAAGACCTCGTCTCTACAATAAAATTAAAAATAGCCAGGTGTGACAGCGCATGCCTTTAGTTCTGGCTACTCAGGAGACTGAGGTGGAAGGATCGCCACTGCACTCCAGCCTGGGCGAAAAAAAATTTTTCCAGTTTTGAAAAAGTAGGCTTAAAACAAGTCAACGAAATCATATTGAGCTGGCAGACCTTCATTATTCCACTTCCCAAGGGAAGAAATTATTTAAAAGATAGTTCCAACTGGTTATCTGTGGGAACTAAGTATGAGAGTATATTTAAGTACTTAACAACTATACAGACCAACCCCCATCTGATGACAGTAGGAAAATACAGTCAATGCTAAAAGTTCCAAGGTGCCTGAATAGAAGGCAATAGGAAAAAATAACATTATTGTTAGTCCATTATTCTCCAACTCCAACCCTAACCCCACTCAACTGAAATTGAAATAAGGAACAAGCAAAAGAGGGTTTATGAAGTGAAGATAAAACACTGATAGGAAATAATAAAAATGTGTAAAATATCTGACAAAAAATAAAATGAATTCTAAAAACAAAGACAAGCATGGTCCCTGTCAAGAGAAAACAAAACGAAAATTCCATTTCCCAAACAACTCCAGTAAAATTTATAATCTTATAATTAGATAATAAGCACATTTCCATCATATTTAGCAACTATCATAACAGAAGTTGCTTTTTTAAAGCTCAAACTAGTATCTCCCCATCCATAAGCTGTCGTATGTGAAAATGGTTTTAAGTATTTTCTCATAAAGAATTAAAAGGTAATGAAACCTGAAATGGTAAAGGAGGCATAATAAACATTCCAAAAAAGAACTTGTTACCTTTTCGGTCTGTCTTAAAGTCAACTAGGATAGGCTCTTTATTTCCTTCTTTGTTTTTTCCTAATCCTTCTCCTTCTCTCCAACCCATTTTTCTCATCAAAACTGCTCCCATTCCTCCAGTTACCGGGGCTGCTCTTAAGAATTGATCCTATCCAAAAAAAAGAAAAGTAAAATGTCCCCATTTTACAGTTAGAACTTGACTGCAGACTCACTGGTTACTTTCTAAAAAGAGGAATCTTATTTTACGTCTAGATCTGTTATAGTTACAGCAATTAAATGTTAATTATTCTATACTTTTAGTATGTATGTTCTGATTTTCAAATTAACAGTATTTTTGAAAGTCAAATAAGACAAATAAATGGCAGTTTTTAAATAGTAACCCTCTTGCCCCCTCCAAAAAAAAATTAGAACACTCCTGTTTTCGTCCACTATTTAGGTTCACTCGTATCTCTTCTTAGCTTGCAAAATAAAAAGAAGGCAATGTTAAAACAATCAATAATAATTGTCCCAGGTGTACCTAGTGTATGAATAAAGCCCAGAAATCACTTAGAAATAGTTTGGACACTGAAGAAGCACATTGTTGTCATCCAAAGTTTTCTTCCTCATTCTACTATAAAGCAAATATAAATATTTTACTTAGAAAATCCTTATGAAGCAAAAAGGTAACTCTTTTAAAACAAATTTATACAGTAAATATAGAAGACAATCACATAAATACCCTTAAGTATACCAAAATGAACTTGAATTCTTTAAGAACCTAGCTTGATGTTAAAAGACTTTTTAAAAAAACTCCTTAAATGTTTACATACCTAGGCCTCGGTAGCAGCAGTGTTGTGAATAGTACGGCTGGCACTGACCGGGGCAAGAAGACAGCTACAAGGATTTGGCCCTGAAACAAGTTTCCATACAGAGGGGTGAAAGTTCACAGGTTATTCTGTGAACAATCATCTCTCTTGTATCCAACCCACTGAACCATAATTTCCATCAAAGCAGCAAACCACTTAATGTCCTAAGATGCACAACTATACACATTAGCATGGTCAACAGTCTATTTTCATAGGTCAAGAAATATTTAACGCCTATTAAAGGCCATTTATGTACATAAACAGTATTGAATTGTTGGTCTTTGTGACCATTAAAAAAATAATATACAACATACAACTCCAAATCATGCTTTAGTTCTCCCTTGTTAAATTTCGAGTTTATATTCTCTAGCAAATATATATACACATATATAGCAAAAGTTATTAACTTATCAAAAGAGGGAGTCAAAACCTTTGATAGCTCAGGAAATATATGCATTAACATGTCCTACATTGATAAGTTAATATTAAATGTGAAAAGAATTTTTTACACAGTAGTTAAACTGTCTATCATCTTATTTGTTTCCCAGCTTTATAATTAAATGCTGGGGAGAAAACATGCCAATGACATGTGACTAGACATTAAGTTCAACAAGGTGCTCTGATGGAAGGAGGCAGCTGTGGAGGTAAAAACATACCCCTGGTTCAGTTCCTTAATTGGTGCAGGCCATGCAGTGTAGATGTATAAAGAGAAAAGTTAGCTGATGCTTGATATCAACTGCCTTGATGCTACACACCTAGAATGACTTTTACTTACTTCCAGGTTCATCCGCCCCTCTTTTCCAGGTAACACTCCTAAAAAAAAGGGCAACTGTGCAGAGTACAATATAAATCCCCAGGTTTCCAATTTTGTTTCCATTCTCTAATATCTTCATCTGTTTCTTACCCCAGTGTATATGCAGTTTACAAAAAGGCTGATTCATTTAATGAGACCACAATAATAAAATGGTACTTATAAGGTCATGTCCAAATCATTTCATTCCAGAAAATAAAGATTCTTTAAAAAATCATAACCATTTAAAATGTTTTACTGGTGAATGAGAATACTGATAAAACTTTCTTTTTCATCTAAAAATATACTGCAACAAACTAAAAAGAACATGGATAATGTTGGTGTTCTGTGTGATTTTTAACACAGAGAGAGGATGTTGGTCTATAGTAAAGCTAGAAAAGCCAAAATGATAATCTTAATAAGCTTTCCAAATATAACATTCAATGACTAAATAATACTTGTAATAGTGGACAATGATAACATGTTAAATTTTCAGTTGCCTAATGGCTTCTGCATGTTCTGGTCCATCCATTTTTAAAAGTTCCTTCCTTAATTGGTGGTAGCATTAAATATTCTTCAGTAATTCTATAGTTTAAAATCTGGTCTCATGAATATATCTTTATCTCATAATTTAGCAAAATTATTTTAAAGGTGCCTACAAGGCTGAAAATACCAAAAAATGATTATTTTAGGGGAAAGACAATTGAATCAGTAAAAGATGTACTCTATAAAAGTTATTTTATGTTATAATATTTAGAAGTACACAAGCATTATGGATCAGCACATCATTAAACAGATGAAGACCAAAATTTTGCAATGGAAGCACATTCAGAAGTTTCTACCTAGCAATGTACATGATTATGTATTATGTGCCTAGTTATATCCCCATAAGCTTCATGTCTAACTTTCTGAAATATCAGCTTCAAGATTAAATAGTATTAGAGAATTAAAACTATAAAGATACAGATGTACATTTATAATTCCTTCCACTGAGATGAAAGCCATTTTTCAAATACTACACAAATCACTTTCGTATCTTTAACTGTAACACATTAGTCTAAAATTCATCCAAACCTTAAAATATTTTGCTAAATTATCACCTTTCCCCCCCAACACCAACCCCCAATAAACTACATAAGTTGGAATTTAATGAGTCTGCATACTTGCCATACACATAATTAGTGCAACTATTTCCAAAAAAAAGGCAGGCAAAATGAGTATATATGTATATGTATGTCTTATATTAATTTGTTAATAAGAGGATCAACAGAGATAAAACTATCCAAACTGAAATAAGTGTTATGAGATTAAAATGTCCGAAGCAAACAGTATCTAATTTTTCAGAAACTCAGCTCATTTCACTGGCACTCACTGCAACTCTCTACACGTAACCATCACATTACTGATTACCACTCTCTGAGCCAGTAATAATAAGGATTTGTCTCCACTTGACACCTGGGAGACTTTGAAATTCCAATGAGTTACTTGCCCATGACCATACAAGGAGTCAGGAGTACAACAGGATAAAGAAACCTTCCCAATCCATTACACCACGAAGCCTCCCAGTTTCAGCACTGCTATGCTGCCAGTACTCCTGAAACAAATTTCCCATCACCCATCCAACCAAGCTTCATTCCTTCACCGGAGTGCATTTCTTCAGAATGCTTCTTAAACACCTAAGACTCCCCCAGTGATTGAGGCAGCCGTAGGTGGAGTTCACAGGTCTCATTGCAGGAATGTGAAACCAGTTGCACCTACATCTTCGTAGCACGAGGTGTCCGTCCTCTCCCTTGATTCTAGGTCTTATATATCTGTTTTGTCATGAAATTAGTGGTTCTCAAATTGAGCCTGTGGATCACCAGAGGCCACCAGGGCCTAAATGGTGATCCACAGATTAATCTCCATCTCCATCCCTATCCCACCCTCTTCACCACTGGTCATCCCACTCCAGCCATCCTCCCTCAGCCGTCCAATCCCGAGGCAAGATCACCACATGCAGAGCTAACAACTAGGGCCGCCCAAATGCTTGCTGAAACCATCAGCCAACAACCATAAGGACCTGGGGATGGAGATCACAAGAGGAGAGAGGAACAGGGGCCGAGAGATCTTACAGGAGGGCACAGGCACTAATGAAGGGGCAAGGACAAAGGAAGAGGGATGGAAAATTTGGGTGGTAGAGGGCTCTTGGGGGCAATGATCCACCAAAAATAAACCTGTAATAAAGTATCCCATGATGAAGAAAAATTTGAGAACCACTGCTTTGAAATGATTAGGTTAGTAGTCCAACAGGAACTGTGGAATATTTTGAACAGCACCTCATATGCTATTAGTGCTCAAAACAAAGTTAAATAAAACCATCCCACCAAAACCATCAGCAGCAATTTAAAAAATAACCTTATAACTCAGTGGCTCTTGAGCCATATTTATGTATTTGCCATTGTCTCATGAAGCCGGTCCATCTTCAGTGTCCATCCTGGAGCATACACACATAGCAAATTTACTCAGGAACTTTGGTTAGAGTCACTGGCCTCTTCATGCATTCTTAATAAAACATTTTCCAAAAAGAGTTAACTTTGTGCTTTGACACTTTTATATGTGCATATATTGTGTACCTTTTTAATCCAGGCTTGGGCACCAGTATTGGCCAACTGTTCTTGTGTCAAAACCTGTACTCCTGTACTTCCTGTGAATTGGCCAGGAATAGAGTTCAGCTGAGCCCAGGCATCAATCTGAAGAAAAGAATCAGCCTTGATTAACCAAAGAAAATTACCTGCCTGATTAAAATGCTACTAGTAATAATTTAATTCACTAAATGAAAATGACAGAAAAGGCTTAAATATTTAACTTTAAAAACAGTCTGTTGAATCCATACATTTTTAAAATTAAATATTTTCCTAAGCTCTCCAAAGCAGTTTGATAAACATTCAATGAATCCCATTAATAGTAAAGTGAGATGTATCTCTAACTACTAAAAAACATAGCTATAACCCTCATTCTTCAAAATATCACATGAATACATAAAAACAAAAAAGAGCTCACACAGCAAAAGACCAGCCAGGCTCAGGTGACTCAGCCTGTAATCCCAGTGCTTTGGGAGGCCGAGGTGAGTGGACTGCCTGAGCCCGCGGGTTCAAGACCCGCCTGGGCAACTTGGCAAGACCTCATCTCTACAATAAATCAAAAATTAACCAGGCGTGGTAGTGAGCGCCTGTAGTTCCAGCTACTTGGAAGGCTGAGGCGAAACGATTACCAGAGCCCAGCACATCAAGGCTGCAGTGGCCACGAGTGGCCACTGCACTCCAGTCTGGGTAATAGAGTGAGACTCCAGCTCAAAAGAAAAAAAAAAAAAAAGCAAAAGACCACCACCCCTCCTTACCTATCTCATACAAATGGATTCTAATACATATCATCATGACAGCCTGGATTTTTAATTAATGACTTCCTTTGAAATATTATCAGAATAAATTAATGGCATATGCCTAACAAATAACAAATACAGAGAACTGTCCATTCAAATACACAAAGAAGCTTTTTTTTGAGTCAGGGTCTCACTCTGTCACACAGACTGGAGTGCAGTGGCACCATCATGGCTCACTGCGGCCTTGGACTCCTGGTCTCAAGCAATCCTTCCTACTCAAGTCTCCTGAGTAGCTGAAACTACAGACATACATCACCACAACCTGCTACATAAAGCAGTTTTTAAAAAACTGTGGACTACATCAATCACCAACATTTACTGTGATAAAAGAATTAGCTTTCATTCAAATTATATTTCCTGAATACCTGTTATTATTAATAATATATTTCCTGACTGAACTTACTTATTGTACTTCCTGTTTGATTGTACTGATTGAATTTCCTGTCTGTGCTTACTGATTCTATATATATTTACCATAGAAAGAAAAGTAGAAGTGAAATGGAGAAACTGTCCGTTGTTAAAAGCATAAACTCATGACTCAGACTGCTTAAGTTTGAATCCCAGTTCCCCCACTTATTAGTTGTGTGAGCATGGTTATCACTTAACGACTCTTTTACCTCATTTTTCTCAGCTGAAACATGGGAATTATTAATATCTACACACTTTTTATAGGGCTGTTCTGAGCACAATTGCTTTTATATACCAGACTATAAACTCTATGAGGGCAGGAAATGTTTTCTATTCTGTTCTCAAGAAATAGTTCCTCCCACAACCACACACAATAAACATTTACAGCCCTCATTTAAAGTCAGCCAGCTAATTAAGGTAAATGCTTATGACACAACTCTACCATCTGTTTAGCACAATTTAGACATTAAAACTGCTACATACCCTTTCCTGAGCTCGATTTAACATGCTCATAGCTTCAAGGTCAAATGCATTCTCACTGAGTCTTTTCTGAGCAAGTGCTCGTTCACTCATTGCTGTAGAGATGTCCACAGGCTAAGAAAGAAAACATAGATAATTATCTCAAATTACCATAGCCCCCTAAATTCTGAAAAGTGCTCATACCTTTGTTACATGCTAAAAACAAAATAATAGTCTTCCACACTAATGTTTCTTGTAAAGTGGGGAGAAAACTCAAAATGGTAAAGTAACCTTGGAAAGTAGATGAGAATTAAACTGCAAAGTATCACAGGAACCAAAGCTGAACCCAAAAATCTGACTGAATTCAGCTTGTTTTCTACTATGTCAAATTATAATCATGATAAATTCCATTAGGAAGTTAAAACATCTCTAGCCTTAACAAAAATGATTTCTAGTAAACAGGGAATTTTTTTATTAAAAATTTTATACTCCTTAGCAGCTTTCATTTCACTCTACTTATTAGCATTACACTTCAGAAGCAGTCAGCAAAATTCCTGAACAAGCAAGCAGAAAACCATTATGATCACTCCTTTACTCATCAGCACATCTTTTTCATATTACAGTTTTATGGATATAGTCTGGTCTTAAGAACCCAATTTATTCAAAGAATATATTCAGGATATAAATAAATGGTTTGTTTTCAGTTTACACATATTACCAAAGTTAAAATATGTTTGTGGAAGTTCATAACATCAACTGAAACATTTTTAAATATTTGAAAAGTCTTTAGGTCTTCCATTTCAAAGCTTATATTCTATCTTCTAAAACCTTATGCTAAGCAGAGGTAACTTTGTCTTTTTTTCTTTTAAGTTATCTTTGGAGAAAATTCTAAATTTGTCAGATTATGGAAGGCTTACCATAAAAGGGAAAATCTATCAAGTAAGTATTTGATATTTTTGTTCTAAAATTAAGAGCTCAAGTTGACTTGTATCAACTAATTCGTTTTGTGTTCTTCTTTTAATATCTCTTAACCCATTAAGTATTTTCTAGTTATTTCACAGAAGACACTTCACTCTTGCAAAATGCTTATCTGACATGGAAGGTTTTGCTGTTTTAATATACAAAGAATAAGTAGATACTGAATAAATATGACCAGTATGAGAAAGTCAGTAAAACAGTAAACAGCTCAGGAGTCTCTTTTAAAAGTTACATAAGGCTAGTTGTAATTAGACTATGGATTAAGTATGAAATGTTTTGTTTTGTTTTGTTTTGCCCCACCTAGTCTCAAACCCCTGGGCTCAGGCAATCGCTGAAATGTTTTTTAAATTTTAAAAATAGGAACTATCTAATAAAGAAGGCTATATGACTATGAGATGATAATTGTATCTCACGCATAAAAGGATTCCCTAATCTTTCCTTTACTACCTTCAGAACCTCTTAATCACTGCATAATTCTTAATTATCATGCTGAATAATCTAATATTCCTTTAGCTAAATTAAAATTTTTCTTCTACAAAGATATATAATGCCTGTTAAAAAAGAAGGCAAAATTAAACTGAATTCATTCTGTAATTGTTTTGGACTGTTGCTAGATCTCCTGGAAGATTGTAATTTAAGTCAAATTAAGTAAATCATACAAATTAGAATATTTCTAAGGCCTACTAAAAATACTAATCTAACAAAGTCAGACATTAAAGCAAACATTAACAAACTTATTATGTTCCTCTTTCACTTTTACTATAAATCTGTTTTAATCCTGGGACTTTAAAATGGGAATGCAAAGATTTCAGGCCAAAATTTATATCCCCTAGTCCTACCTAAGATTTTTTGTCAATTAGGATTATCAAGGTAATTTTTGAAGGCACAACAAATGAGAAAAGAATTCTCACTAACCTTCCCAGACTTACTTTGCTTTTCTTAGTAATCTATGTTAGGGTGGCTCAGGCTTAAATAATAGGTTTTTATTCTAAAATCTTAGTAGATACTATGGAAAATGTATCTGCCCACCGTCCCAATCCCAATTTCCAACTACCAATTAGCCACACAAAAAAATACTTCAATGGCTTTAAAAACTCTAACTTTTATAGAATAAAATTATTTCCAAGTAGAAAGCAAATGAAAACAACTATCAGTAAATTCATCCTTCTAGAGACACTTTGTATCTTCATACTTCTCTTTTAGCCTTTATTAATAAAGGTAACCTAAATGCCTCACCACATATCCCCAGAATGAAATTTCCTTCTAATCTCAATATTGTTTCATATTAAATTCACATCTTACTCTGAAAGGAATTTTAATATAGCAGTCTTGATACTACTTTAGATAAAATTACAACTTTTTTCCCTGAGGTAATACAACTTCATTTATTCTTCAGACTTACCAAGTGAGCTGCAAGTTCATGTCAGAAATGTATTACCAAATAGCAGTTTGACTATTAACTTCATATTTTTATTTTTAAATGTGAAAACATATGCACAAAATAGAATGAATCAAGATTATCTTAACCTCCTAAGAATCCTCAAAAGTTTACATCAAAAAGCCTGTTTCCAGCTTTTCAAGGTAATTCGGGTTATATAATAATGCATACAAAGCCAACTATAAGCCCCAAAGCAGCAATTGTTAAGGGTCAGAGCAGATATTATATATCACTATTGAAACACTCATAAAATACCACAGCTATTCTTTAACACTGTCCAACAGAACTCTCTGCAGCAACAGCAACTAGGCACTTGAAATGTGACTGGTGTGATTAAAAAACTGATTTTTTCAGTGGGTGGTGACTACTATATTGGACACTGGAGCTTTGAAATCTTATCCTTTAACACTCAGAAATGGGAAATGTGGCAAAGGCACAAAATGACAGTAAAAGCCCTTCTAAAACTGAGAAAAAGGGAATCTTAAATCTCTAGATTACCTTTATAAAGTTGTCATCAACAAGTCTTTTTTTTTTCTGATACAGTATAGACTAGCTTGCTACCTAATGTATAAGAATGACTGTGGTAGTAATATTCTACATATTACAATGGGAGAAATGTTTAGTGTCCTTTTCCCTAAGACTTGCTCTAAAAAGTAAAATCTACATTAAAAGTGTCCTGAATTCTAATTCTCACTATTAATAAAACTGCCCTATTTTTGTAATCTCTCTACCTCAGCAACAAAGCAGATTACTACTTTTTACAGCGGTGTCTCAAGGGTAATGAAATACATAATGCAAGTGGCAACATGTAACATGCATTTCATCATCTATACCATATACATAAGCAGGCTTCTTATATCTTTATTTCTAATTTTAAAAATTCTTCTAAATCAATTTTACTCCTCTTTTGTTAGCACAACTGTTTACATAAAAATAATAAGTATCTTAAGAATTTCTAAGAATGTCAATGAGAGGATATCAAAGAGCCACAGATAAATGTTAGGATGGGTTGAATCAGATAAGAAAAATAACTCATATAACCAGAAAATCATTTTCTGCACAAGTAATTGCAGGTATCTCAAATTAAAAGGCATGAAAGGAAATCAATCATAAAAAAAGTAAAAAAGCATCTAGCCTCATTTAGCAAAAATTAACATAATATAGAGGTTCACACATACAGGAGCAAAATGACAACCACAAAAATAAAAGACAAAGCTCGTCCTAGTTATTATGTGTTTGACCTTAGAAAGTAAATTATGCATTTTTTATTGTGTCATACAAAATTCTCTAGTGTATAACTCTTAGATTAATGTAAATTAAGTTTAGCAAGAAAACAAATGGATAACCTATTAAATGAATCAGTGTTAACCACCTAGAAGAACCTAAGGAGAAAATGAATAGCAAGGCTATTACATATCATACATTCTAGTAGTGCCAGGGTCTATGTGTTTAACTTCCGATTAAAATTTTCATTTTACCCCAAGAAGTTAGTTTTTCTAATCTTTATACACTTAGAGTTTCTAAAAATAAGAGAATTTCAGTTCCATAGGGATGTGGAAATATGATTCAATACAAACTAGCAAGCTGTTTGATCGTAACATCTAAGCCATCACTAAACTTTAACAGAGCTACCTCTGTACCCCCTGAAACATTTATGATTGATACTAAGCTCATGAAAAATCCATACTAATATAGTTATGAGTGGAGTCATTAGTCCACTTATGTGAAAGATGACATTCAAATCTTCTACCCAATAAGCCTTTATTACCAAGAATTAGTGCCCTGAGGACTATTTTTTAAATATTAGTTTTCCAACATTTTTCATTTCATTGTTTATGAATCAAATGCACACAAATATGGGCAAAGTTCTGTAGTCACTCCTTACTGAGGATGATGCTGGGCTGGTTTCTGGGTAGGAAGACGATGCTATGGCAGTAGGGCACACAGTCTGACGAGCTGTTTTTCCATAAAATATGGATTTATGCTGCTCCATTCACATCATCTATCCACTCATACTTATATCAAAGAGCATTCATATGCAAGGCAACTGGTGGGGTTAGAGACTATAGCAAAGCCAATTCAGCCCTTATGAAGATAGATTTTATCTTTGCCTTAATAGTTTATGCTCAAGACTACAGAGAACCACACACTCCATATGTATTTATTAAAATAAAAGACTGATAAAAAAATAAAAAGTATTCAATTCAATTAAAAAGTTGACCATTTAAGAGAACTATGCTTTTACTTTAGAAAGTCTTTATTTCAACCCCTAACAGGGAATCAAAAGGGTCAATATGCCCATAAAATGTCACCAAAGTATTTCACAAACATTGGTATATGGAACACTGTGTAAATAATAAATTCATAATGACTTTTGTCTTCTATATTCACAAATATAGTGTGTTTAGATGGTAGCTAAATAACTAGAACTAAACATTTTATATTGTGAACATTTCCTCTAATGTGTTTAACATTATTGCTAGGTAAAAGTGTACAGGATTAAAAGCAAAATACAATCCTGTCTATTCCCCTAATATTTTGGGATTGTTTTGTTAGAATTAAAGTTCATCTATATATTCTTTTGAGTCTAAGTAGTAAATCTAAGTAAGTAGTTTAACAAATTTTGATATTAACTTTTCCCAGAAGAGACATTACCTGCTTCATTCATTGAGCCTTCTAACAGAATTGTAAAGTAATTTTACAATTATTTGAGTATTCTCTAATCAACCTTTTCCCTCAGATTTAGGAATAATTCCCCTCAACCTTTAATTAAAATCTGACAGTTTTTCATGACAGTCAATGCTAAGGCATCACATTGTCAGTGTTAAGATTAAAAAATAGCTGAGTACTAAATTTCAAACACACACTCAGTCAAAAAAGTGTAATCATCAGAATTTACTAAGCATTTTCTCCAATTGTTCAACTGAAGAAATTCAAAATAGTTATGGCCATTAATCTTCTAGGAAGATCCCTTGGAATTTTGCGATACTTATAGGTCTTCAATTCACTGGAAAATATTTCTCACATAAAAACTCTTCCTAGCTGTTTTTTCCAACTCTTTGTTACTTATTCTGCAAAAAATTTAATTTTTTAGTAAAGCATACATATTACAAATTCTAAGTCTGTTCAGTCCTCTTATCATGGTTTATATTCAGCTACAAGGAGATTAAGTCAGCAAATGTCACTTAACCTTTTCCTTTTGAGATGTGCAGGATTTGGAGATTCACAATGGAGTGAATCAACTGGTCTCACTATAATACTGTCCAAAACAGCTATCCCCTTCCCTCACTGTGATGGTATAGCTTGCTTTGTTGAACCCCATGTGAATATAGATCATAACCTGTGACTGTAAGGTGCACTGTCTAGTTCTAATGTCCAGTTTTCTTGTATATAACTTGTTCCTTTTCTCAAAAGGCTGCAGGTCAAAAAAAAAAAAAAGTGAAAATGTCACCCATTTATAGCTTTGGGGAAAAAAATACTATCAAAAATTTCTGATTTGGGTTCTGTTCACTTGCTAATTTTATAGACAGGATTTATTTGTAGAATTGGAGGTGTTTACAGAAGGTTTATGATATGGCCAATGAAGAGACACTAAAGTGAATAGTACTGGTCTCTCTAACCTACATATCCCAGAATTGCAAGAAAAAAGTCCGTATGGGCATCAGCTATCTAGTCTAGTCCTTGGACAAATGTCTGGGTTTTGGAAACCAAGGGCAAGAGGTGATGAAAACTAATCTATAGTATCATTTTAAAATTCCCACCCCCCTAGTAAATCTCCACCCTCCCAGATCCCCCAAGCGTGATTTTGCACAACAAGTTAAATAAAAGTAAACTGTTTATTAAAAGATACAGCAAAGGTACAGATACAGAGATACATACAAAGATACAGATATATATATATATTTACATATATATACAGTCTTGCTGTTTTCATGTGCACTATATTTAGCAGCACATTAATCAGGCGGCATTTTAATGGGGTTGTTTTGACACTTGGCATTATTACTGCGTCATATTGACAAGATACAACTATGGCCTCGTGAAAAATTCAAGGTGTGAATTCCACTTCTCCAACTTTTAATAGTAGCAAAGAGGGGAAGAAGGGAATGGAGTACCAAGGCTGAGCATTAGGTTAAACACAAGAATTCCAAAGGGTCAAGGTAGCACAGGGGAGGGAAAATGGTAAAAATTAAAGGCTAGCTGACAAACAACCCAGAGAAACAGTAAGCAACCATCGTCTTTAAGGGCAATGAGCTACATACCCAAGATGCTCACATCAGTCTAAAATGACCTTTTCCAATCCAGTTCTTGTGTTGAACCTGAGGATCTGCCTCTCTCCGCTCAATCTCTCCACCCAGTAAATTTGCTACCACCAAAATCTAGAGCTATAGAGCCTTGAAGCAAAACGGGAAGCTAAATAGTTGTACCTTGGACTACCTTCCCACAAGTGCAAGGAGGGCCCAATGTTGGGTAGGGATGTGATAACACTGTTCTCTGCAATTCGATGCTTTTCACTTTGTGGCTTGGTTCCACAAAGTGAATTGCATCGAGTTACTGTCAAATGAGAAGCTGCGGGTTGTTTCATCTGTCGTCTAACCCGGCCCTGCCGTTTAACCCGGCCCTAAGAAGAGTGAAACAGAATCCAAATCAGATATAAAATAACAATAAAATGGCAGATTCAGGTATAAAAAAGGAAAAATACATAATACTCCTTTTACTTACCTCCGACGGCAAATTGCTGCTGAAAACATTATCATCATCTTTGTTTTCTTCACCATTTTTCTCTACAGGGACCCATTCTCCATAAACACTATCTGCTTCCTTTTTCCGATGTTGAGATCCAGATGACACAGGAAATTCTTTTGTTAATGTTACCTGGCTTTTTGGCGGAGTTGGTTTTGCTGCAGCAATCTAAAAAAATAAAGTTTCTTATTAAAATTCAGTGTAAGAAATACCTATATTAAATGGTTTCTGAAGGAAAGTTCTTTTATTCGTTATTTCTCACAGTATTTTAACCAAAAATTAATAGGCTAAGTTCTATTGGGGTCTTATTTAAACAGTTCTATAAGTTATGCTGTTTTACCAATCCATAAGCACTAATACTCACATTCAGATTGAAAAAAATAGGTTTGGGTTCACTGAGTTTAAAGGGATGATGATAAAAAGGAGGTTCTTCTTCCTCTTCATCTGAAACATGAGGTTTATTCACTATTACATCATCATCTTCTTTACTCTGTGCGATCTGTTTACATTTCTTTAAAAGTAAGAACAAACAAAAGATAAATCTTACACTATATGTAGAATAACATGTAATTTCTTAGAATTAAAACCACAAAAAAGCAACTCTCAAAAGTTAATAAGTTATAGATAATCTGGCTTATTAGCTATTATTTAAACAGATTCTAGCTGGTCAGTCAGTCAACAACATTTATTGAGCACCTACTATGTGCAGAGAGAGCACTGTACTGGGCACTGTCTGGGGAATACAAAAAAAAGTAGAAGACATGGTCCCTGCTCCCAAGGAGCTTACAATCTAGTATAAGAGAAGGAATACATATACATGAAATAATCAAAGAACATTTTTACAGAGCAACACAATAACAAGTGCAAACTGATATAATACAAACTGAGTACATAAGTGCTAAAAGAACAAAGGCTTGAGAGAGAATAGAGTCAGGCAAAGTTAGAGAATCAAGAAATATTCCTTGAAGACTTGTAAGCCAGATTTTCATAGTGAAGAACAAGGAATGGTAGGGAAAAGAAAAGTCACCTTAGTCAGGTGGTGGTAAAAAGGTGAGAAGTTGTTACAAGGAGCAAAAGAGTTGAAGATGAGACTAAAAACATAGCAAAACACTAAGTGTCCATAGCATTTCTGTATAAGGAGCTTGGATTTGATAAGCAAGCAACGGCTTTTTTACAAGGTCCTTAACTTTCTTTTAAAAAAAAGTATGTAATTCATATGGTAATAAATCTAAGTGAGGAAACAGATTAAGAAGCTTTATGATCCCAAAATGTATGGCAAAATAAAAGATATGAAACATTTCCAATAGGATTAGATAGTAACATGTCTCTCCATAAATGTTTGTAGGTTGAGTCTCTTTAAAGAACAGAGCTTAAGAATGAAAAATAAGGCATGATGGAGAGGGTACAATTGATGAGGTCTGACACATAAAGCAAAGTCAATTCCTTCCTGAGAAGCAAAGGAACAGACTCCATTACCTGGCTTTATAAAAAGGTCAGAGTAAATTTGGGTAAACCTGTCTCTATACAAGCAGTAGAATCCGTCACATCTATTGTCAATTGAAAATATTACATTGAAATATTGAAAATAGGATAAAAAGCTTATTTAGCCAAAAAACACAAGAGTATATCAAGCTTGTTACCAAGGGGAACAGAATTTATTGACAGTGGCAGGCTGGCATAAGGCTAGCCAATAACAAGTTTCAATATATGAAACAGTGTGGTTTTTCTGGATCCTAGCAGCAATATTTCAGCATCTCCCCCCCAAAAAAATAATAATAAAACAAAGCCCCCAAAAAAGCCTCAATTGAAAAGATCAAACTTTTAAAAACAAAAATAAGTGTGTTTAAAATATATGTTACTGCCAAAACCCGAACCGCAGGAAGAACTGATAATGGCCGGCCATTATCACCAATGGCTGGTACCAAACAGCCAAAACCCAAAATGTTGATGCGAAAGAAGTTCCTTTCAGGCAATGGCCAGCTATTCTTATTAATTTCCAAGCTCCGGTGGCAAAAGATCATTTCTGAAGATTGTCTGTGTCTTTGCGTATATGCAGTACACTCGTGGCGATCAGTGAACACGTCGTGAATGGAAACGAAACTGTAGGCGAGCTTCTGCGTGTTGCTCACTCAACACCTCCTCCATTCAAACGAACCGTCCCACTCCTCAGTCAGTTTGGCTTCTAAAACTGGAAAGCAAAAGTAATGGGAAGTAACTTTTAGCTAGCGGAGCTTAGCCATCCCGGATAATGGCCTGCTAAACAGAGCTTCTGCCGCTGTCACATCTGTATTTCGGGTTTTGGCCACTCGGTGCCAGCCATTATCAGTTCAGCCCACAATTCGGGTTTTGGCACGCTCCACAGTCAACATCACTGGAATAATCCATTTAAGAATGAAAACAAATTCTGTTTAGCTTACCTCAGTTAGTTCTTCTATTGTAGCTCCTCCTGACTTTTTAGCAACTTTCTCTTCTATTGAAGGTGGAGGTGCAGGCTTTAGGTTTGGCGGTAAAGGAACACCAGCCTTAGCACACATGGCAGCTGCATTAGCTTTGGCTATTTCAAGTAACTGAGCCTTATCTGTAAGACGAAAAATAAGCAGTTTTCCTTAAAAGCTGTACATTTTGTATTACCAAAAGTTTTATATGCTAAACAAAACTAAAGGCATCAATTTTCTGCTCTTAAGTTACTGCTGTTATCAAACCACCTTGGCTCAAAGTTTTTAAATGGTGGCCCCTTATTCAAGTAATTGAGCTTCCCATTCAAATACCACACAAAATAGCTAACTTACTATACAACTGCAATGATCACCTATCACACACACTCTAAGACACAAACTTTATTTCTCAAAATTATCATAACCTTAAATGTCTCTCCTAATCTGACATCTTAAGTCATGCTTTGGGCCTAAGTTCAAGTGCCACCTCTTCTAACAAGTCATCGTTAAGTCAGAATTAACATTCTTCTTACTGTGATCCAAAAGTACATCATCTATACAAGAACTAGAGTCATCATCACATTCTGCCCCTTTTGGTAGTGTTACTATTTGGTAAAAGAGACATATATGCATTTTACCCATATCTCCTTCACCAACTTGTAATCACTTTAGGAATTACATACTGTTTCTCTACTTTGAATAAAAAGTAATTCAGCAAACTTCTGCTGAACTGAATGCATCTTCTCCCTTTTTACACTTAACATCTTTTGCCTTAGACAATTCTGACCTGAAAATGTTCAATATACTGGAATAATGATAAACTATCTACACTTATTAAAAGTAATCATGCATTATCAATCAGGTTAATCATCTCTGCATACTACCTAAAATCAGGAAAAATTAGAGCAGTCGTTTTTAAAAATCACTAATAAATTTCACTGTGTTTTGCTAGCATCACCCACCCAGTTAAATAACTCCCCACATGCAAAATTCCCTAATCACTTCCATTACCAACTGTATCAATCAGAATTACCTTCACAAACATCTAACAGTCCTATATCACCACTTTAAGATAACATTAACTTATTAAGAAATTAACACTGTAATTTTAGACTTATTTGTAAGCATGTATAACCTCAGCATAGTCTTGTTTTTAATTTAACTGGACTTCAAAAATTGCGTCTTTTCTATTCTTAATTACACCAAGATTTTCTATTTTTTTTTTTTGAGTCAGAGTTTCACTCTGCAGCCCAGGTTGGAGTGCAGTGGGTGCTGCTCACAGCCACCGTAGCCTCAACCTGCTGGGCTCAGGTGATCCTTCTGCCTCAGCCTTCCAAGTAGCTGGAACTACAAGCATATGCCACCATGCCCGGCTAATTTTTTTATTTATTGTAGAGATGAGGTCTCACCAAGTTGCCCAGGCTGGGCTAGAACCCGTGAGGTCAGGCAATCCTTTCACCTCGGCCTCCTAAAGTGCTAGGATTGGTGGCCTGAGCCACCGCGCCTGGTCTGTTTTTCTATTTTTAGTTACAGCAAGATGGTTAAAGCAAAATAAAACACTCAAGTATGGAAATACTTTGGTTCTAATATGGTCTTAAAGCAGGTCTTTTTAACTTCAATTAGAATGCACTTATCACTATATTTTCAAATACAGGGTTACTAATCACAAGAACTCAAAGACAGAAATGTTTATCCTAAACCAGTAACCCAAAGTATTTCATTTTACTTAAGAGTAGAAAAAATTCAGGTTTAGATCATTCTCTATTACAACCCCATTAAATTTTAAGGAACGACTCACCTAAATCTGTCAGACGTTTGGGTGATCTGCCTCTTTCAGAAGACCTGGATCTTTTACGACGGATGGGAGATCTACTAAACCTTCTTCTCAAGGGTGTTCTTGATCGCCTTAATCTGACTGGTGATATACTGAAGCTTCGTCTTCTTACCACAGACCTTGATCTTCTCCGGCGGCTGGGGGTGCGGCTCCGGCGGCTGGGGGTACGGCTCCGGCGGCTGGGGGTGCGGCTCCGGCGGCTGGGGGTGCGGCTCCGGCGGCTGGGGGTGCGGCTCCGGCGGCTTGGGGAAATGCTAAAGCTCCTTCTTCTACCCACAGATCTAGACCTTCTTCGACGACTTGGAGTATGACTCCGACTCCGACGACTTGGGGTGCGACTTCGAGCTCTAGCTGTTTTCCGGTTATCCCTGGAGCTTGATCTTTTCCTTTTTCTTTCCCTAGACTTTGATCTGTGCTTTGGAGATCTTTTGCGCTTCTCTTTTGATACAGATCGTCTTCCTCTAGACTTTGATCTTGACCTGCTGCTCCTCCTCCTACGTCTTGAACGTGACCGTGAGCGTGTCTGAGAGCGATGAGACTTGGACTTGGATGATCTCTTCCTTGCCCTAGAACGAGATTCACTGGTACGCTTCCGTGATTTGTGTTCAGAAGATTTGGAACGCTTACTTCGAGATCTTAAAGAAGAGTCTCTTTTCTTCTCTTTCTCACCTTTGTCAC
The DNA here is from genome assembly GCA_027257055.1 of Cephalopachus bancanus. NCBI lineage: Eukaryota > Metazoa > Chordata > Mammalia > Primates > Tarsiidae > Cephalopachus > Cephalopachus bancanus. The sequence continues at coordinate 70,831 of JAPVLO010000260.1, read as the reverse complement.
GGTTCTTATTTTTCTTGCTTTTTTCATGGGTGTCCTTAACTTTTACAAAAATTTCATAATCATCTTTTTCCTCTGAAGACGACTCTGAAGCTCTTTCTGTTATTACAACTGGACTGGCAGCAGATTTGTCACGTTCAACTTCACTTGCAAGTAAAGATCCTTCAATACCAGCTCTAAGGCTTGTAAGACGTTCCATGTCCTTAGGGAGTAATGGTCTCACTAAATCTGCCTCATTAATGTCCTCAATATTGGCAGGAAATCCTGAATCAGACATCTCTTTAGTAGGGAGAGTTACTTCTTTTTCTTCTCCACTACTTTCTTTAGGGCTGAGAGCAACTGCTAATGTCTGGTCACTGTCTTTCATAGGCAATGGTTCTTCTGCATCCTTACTGACAAGGTTGTCATTAGATGGTAAGTCAAGATGAATGTCTTTAGCAGGCAAAGGTCCTTCTATGTCAGCTTCACTACCAGCACTGGGGCTGGTGGAAATTACCATGTCATGTTCAGTATCTTGAGTGGTTAAAGATACTTCAACATCATATCTATTAACTGAACTGAAAGCAGATGCTGTGATAAATTCAATATCCTTAATAGTTCCCATTGCATCAGGTTCCAGAGCAACAGGACCAGAAGTCAGAGTTCCTCCCACATCAGCTTCACTAACACCAGGATAGGTATCCAATACTGTGGACTGTTGAGTCTCATTGACGGGCAAAATTTTCTCTTCACCAATTTCCCCACCAGAACCAGAGCTAGCAATAGACATTGTATTATGTTCCATCTCTTTAGCAATTAAATGGTTATTTATACTAAGGTCTATATTTATACCAATTTCACTTTCATAAGAGTCACTTTTCAGGTGTCCATCAGCATGTGGCTCTTCACCTGAATGCAACGGAATTTCGGGCATGCCAATCTCTGGAACAAGATTTTGATCACCAGAAGTGAGATTCATTCTTTTCATAACATGTAATGAGGATATAACACTAGACTCCAGTATCATTGGTGTAGACTCTATAACCATTTCAGTGGATATTACTTGAGTCTGCTCTGAGACTGTGACAGCAGACTCTGAAATAGCCACAGTGGATTCCTGGACAGAAACAGATGGTTCTGAAACAATCATAGCAGGTTGAAAGACTGACATTGTTGGTTCCAGGACAGGCACAGTAGGCTCCAGGGCAGAAACAACTGGCACAGAAACAGTAACATGTTCTGGCTCAGCCATGACTGGAGACTCTGGGACAGCCATGACCAAAGGCTCTGGAACAGCCACAGCTGGAATCTCCGGGACAGCCACGGCCGGGAGCTCCGGGACGGCGGCTGGGAGCTCTGGGACAGCAGCCGGAAGCTCTGGGGCAGTCATGGTCAGGGGATCCGGAACAGCCATGGCCGGTGGTTCCAGAATGCTCTCTGCTGGCTCTGGAAGAGTTACCGCTGGCTCCAACAAGGATACGGATACCTCTGAGGAGGCAGTATGTCCTGACACTCTCATGGAATCAAATGTTTCTGCTGTCTCTGACATAATAGGAGGCTCTGATGTTAGAATAGTTGGTTCAGTTGACATTATGGGAGTTTCAGACACCACAGAAGTCACTGGTCTCTCTGGAACAATTTCATGTTCTTCTGCTACTACTGCAGATTCTACAGGTGTTGATGTAACTGAAGATTCAGGCTCTAGCGGTGGTTCTGGAACAGTCACGGAAGCCTCTGACGCTAACATTGAGGGATCTGATGCTGACACTGAATAATTAGCAGGCATTGCTGAAGGCTCTGAAATCTCACTCTGACACACAGGAGGCTCAGGCTGCGATACCGACTCTTCAGAAGGTAATGGTGGCACCTCTGCAGGCCAAGTATTTTCAGCTGTTAATGCCGATTGCTCATTGGGTAATGCTGGACCCTCTGGTGGTTCCTCAGGAGGCAATGGTGGAGTCACTGGTGGCTCCTCAGGTGGCAATGGTGGCATTGTTGGGGGCTCTTCAGGAGGCAACGGTGGCACCATATATGCCTCCGTATATGTATCAGTGTAAGAATCGGTGTAAGAATCAGCAGCCATAGACATCATTGAACGATCAGCAGTATAAGATGACATCATAGATCGATCAGCTGCAGAGTACGATGACATCATAGACCGGTCAGCAGCAGAGTATGACGACATCATAGACCGGTCGGCACCCATGGACATCATCGATCGATCAGCCATTGGGGACATCATGGAGCGCTCATAAGCAGACATCATAGAGCGTTCATAAGCTGACATCATAGAGCGCTCAGCCATAGGGGACATCATAGAACGCTCATAGGCTGACATCATAGAGCGCTCATAGGCTGACATCATAGAGCGTTCAGCCATAGGGGACATCATAGACCGCTCATAAGACATCATAGAGCGTTCATAAGATGACATCATAGAACGTTCTGCGGCATAGGACATCATCATAGAACGTCTAGATGCTAACATCAGGGGTCTAGGTGCTAACCTATATGGCCTGGGTGCTATTCTATAGGACCTGGGTGCTATTCTATAGGGTCTAGGTGACATCCTATAGGGATCGGGAGTTAGTCTATAGGGATCATGACCTAATCTATAAGGGTCCTGTCCTAATCTGTAAGCATCATGACCTAATCTATAGGGGTCATGACCCAACCTATAAGGATCCTGAGCTAACCTGTAAGGATCCTGAGCTAACCTATATGGATCAGGAGATTTTGAACCCAACATAGCAGAATCTTGGGTACTAGATGCTAACATCTGTGCATCCATGGTACCAGATGCTAACATCTGAGCATCCATGGTGCCAGAAGCTAACATTTGAGAGTCCATAGTGCCAGATGCTAACATCTGGGAATCCATAGAGCTAGTTGCTAACATCTGGGAGTCCATGGTGCTGGTAGCTAACATCTGGGAGTCCATGGAGCTGGTCGCTAACATCTGGGAGTCCATGGAGCTGGTTGCTAACATCTGGGAGTCCATGGAACTGGTTGCTAACATCTGGGAGTCCATGGAACTGGTTGCTAACATCTGGGAGTCCATGGAGCTGGTTGCTAACATCTGGGAGTCCATGGAGCTGGTTGCTAACATCTGGGAGTCCATGGAGCTGGTTGCTAACATCTGGGAGTCCATGGTGCTAGTTGCTAACATCTGGGAGTCCATGGTGCTAGAGGCTAACATCTGGGAGTCCATGGTGTTGGACGCTAGCATCTGGGAGTCCATGCTGTTGGACGCTAGCATCTGGGAGTCCATGGTGTTGGACGCTAGCATATGGGTCTCCATGGTGTTAGAAGCTAACATATGGGATTCTTGGGCCATCAAGGGATCCACTCCTACTGTTACAGAAGTCTCCCCCACTAACGTAGTAGGCAGCTCCTGTGCTACCGTATTATACGATTCCAGCGCTGTCGTCGAGGGCACCTCCAGGGACTGCGACACGGTCATCGTTGACAGCTCCGATGTTGTCACCACAGACTGAACAGAGATCTCCAGCGCCACAGTTGCCACAGGCTGCCCAGGCAACTCTGGCGCCCCAGGCTGCCCTGGCAACTCCAGCACCCCTGTTGCCAGAGGCTGCCCCAAAAGCTCCAGTGCTCCAGCTGCCCCAGACTGCCCCGCGAACTCCAGTGCCCCAGTTGCCATGAGCTGCCCAGGCAACTCTAGTGCCCCAGTTGCCACAGGCTGCCCCGACAACTCCAGTGCCCTAGTTGCCGAAGGCAGCCCTGGCAACTCTGGCACCCCTGTCACCGAAGGCTGCCCCGGCAACTCCAGCGCTGTTGTTGCCACTGGCTGTCCTGGCAACTCCAGCACCATCGCTGCCTCAGGCTGCCCCAGCAACCCTGTTGCCGTTGTCACCTCAGGATGCCCAGGATGGTCCACCGTTGTCATTCCCACAGGCTGCTCCAACTCTGTCGTCATCACAGGTTGTTCGGTCAACTCCATTGCTACTGCTACCGCAGGCTGCTCTGGCAACTCTACAGCTGCGGTCACCACAGGCAGCCCTGGCAACTCCTGTGCCATCACAGGTGGCTCTGGTACCTCCTGTGGTGGCTCCAACCCCATGGATGGTGCTGGGAGCCCTGCCAATTCCTGCGACAACTGTGGCACTGGTGTCACAGAGGGCCCTGGCAACTCAGGCACTGCTGTCGCAGGGGGCCCTGGCAACTCAGGCACTGGGGTAGAAAGGGGCCCTGGCAACTCTGGCACCAGGGTAGCAGAGGGCCCAGGTAACTCCAGCACTGGAGTCACAGGGGGCCCCTGCAACTCCGGCATGGAGGTCGCAGGTGGCCCCGGCAACTCCATCGCTGAGGCCACCGACGACTCCGGCAGCTCCAACGCTGTGGTCTTAGGCAGCTCCAGCAACTCCTGCGGTCTTGTCATGGATGAATCTGCAATCTCCGATGGTACTTCTACAGGTTGCTCTGGCAATCTTGGGGCTTCAGTTGCAGGTGACTCTGGAAAATCCATTGTTGTTGATGTGCTTGGCTCAGGGTACACCTCAGTAGGTGTCTCTGATGATACCACAAGGGTTTCTGATGGCTCTAACACTTTTGCTACTGGGGGTTCTACCAGCATGATCTTTGATGACTCTGGAGATGTGTTCTCCAAAGGTTTCAGCACAGACTTCATTTGATACTCCACTGACATTGTTACAACTGGCTCAGATGACTTCGGCACCACTGTTGTAGTAGGCACTGGTGCTGTTGCAAAGGAATCCAGAATCCTTGTCATGGACGGTTCCAGCATTACTGTCACAGACTCCTCTGACTGCTCTGAGACTACTGATGTAGGTGCAACTGACAGTTCTGCAGTATCTGTAGCTGGCTTCAGAGTTTCTAAGATGTGCGGCTCTGAAACCTCCATTGATACTACAGAAGGCTCTAGCACAGCTGCAGAGGACTCGCTGGTCTCAGATAGGTCAAATGCTCTTGTAGGATGCTCCAGTGACATCGCTGAAGTTTCAGAATCAAGCTTTAAAAAGGAATCAGATTCTAAATCTATGTTCCCATCATGATGAGATTTCGGCTTTGACTCAGATTCTTCTGGCTGTCTTTTATATTTTTTTTCTTTTTCTTTCTTCTTTTTCTTCTTTTTGTTTTTGTGCTTTTTATGCTTCTTTGACTTTTTGGTGGGAATTTCATCAGTAGGATCTGTTTGTACAGATACACATCTACTTTTTCTGGAGGCCTCTTTCAAGTCTGAAAGTAATGAAAATTAACTTTGTCAGACGTTCCTCAAAGTAGATTTAGATACATTATATAAACCCATATTTATATTCCATGCTAAAACAATACCTCATGTTAAATGGAAAGTTACCAAATAAACTATTTTTCATACACCAATTATCCAAAGACTTACTTTTCCAATAATACTTTATACAACTAAAGCCTGCATTAGAAATAAATTCTAAGTTTATCATCAAAATTTAGTTAGAATTACATTCCGGTGTATTTCACTGAATTTTATTAAAATGATTATTTCCTTTAGCTTTCAAATTTTAAGCTACATTTATGAATGAATATGTTTAATGTTAAGTTGCTATAATTCCTGTTAAAAACACCCATATTGCCAGGCGTGGTGGCTCACATCTATAATCCAGTACTTTGGGAGGCAGAGGTGAGAGGATTGCCTGAGTCCAGGAGTTCAAGACCAGCCTGAGCAACTTGCTGATACCTCATCTCTACAATAAATCAAAAAAATTAGATGGGCTCACCAGTGGTTCCAGCTACTTGGAAGACCGAGGCAGAAAGATCACCTGAGCCTAGTAGGTCAAGGCTGCAGTGGCCATTAAGAGTGCCACTGCACTCCAGCCTGGGTGACAGTGATACTCCTACTCAAAAAAAAAAAAAACCCTCACATTAAAAATGTGGCTGGACACAGCGGTTCATGCCTATAATCCTACCACTTTGGGAGGAAAAAGCGAGAATAACTTGAGCCCAGAAGTTTGAGACCAGCCTGAGTAACATAGCGAGACCTTTACTCCACAAAAAAATCAGAAAAATAAGCCAATGTGGTGGTCCATGCCACCTGTAGGCCCAGCTGTTCAGAAGGCTGCAGCAGAAGAATTACCTAAGCCCAGGAGATCTAGACTGCAGTGAGCCATTTTCATGCCACTGTACTCCAGCCTGGGAAAGAGAGTGAGACCTGACTTGAAATAAATAAACAAATTTTGCGATTATTTTATTAGCCCTGTTTATACAGGAAAAAACATACTGGAACAGGCCAATTTTGGATCCTAAATCAATTCATCACTCACTAGGTAAATGGCCTTGGCCAAATTACTGATACACTGTGTCTTCTAGATTTAGAGGATAAAGTGAGTTAAAACATGCAAAGTATATCAAATAATGCCTGGCATATAATAAGTTTTCAGTTAAGGTTAGTGACTGCTTCTACATGATAAACAAATATCTTAACAACAAATATAAAGTACCAATAGAGAATTCAAATTTTAACTTATCATACCGGTATTGCATTCTAATAAAAATAACTCATTTTCCCCAGTACTCTTCTAAAAAAACTACTGAGAGAATTTTTTAAGTGTTCCAGTTTAGGAAATAATAGTGATTTGGGGGGAAGTAACTTTAACAGTCCTTAACATGTAACTTAATACATTTCAATTTGCATATCCTAGAGAATATTCTACTTTACAAGCAGATGGGATTTATTCTAATGCCAATACCCAACTCAGTTAAACTTAGGAATCCCAGAAAAAACTAATCAGACCACTTGGCCATTAAGAAAAAAAAACCAATACTTGACAAGACACGTGCCAAAGCAAAAAGAATCTTTTTTTTTTTTTTTTTTTGAGTTGGAGTCTCACTCTGTCGCCCAGACTGGAGTGCAGTGGCCGCTCTCGGCCACTGCAGCCTCGACCTGCTGGGCTCCGGCGATCCTTCCGCCTCAGCCTTCCAAGTAGCCAGAATTACAGGCATGCGCTACCACGCCCGGCTGATTTTTTGATTTATTGTAGAGATGAGGTCTCACTGCCCAGGCGGGTCTCGAACCCGCAGGCTCAGGCAATTCACTCACCTCAGCCTCCCAAAGGCGCGGGATTACAGGCTGAACCACCGAGACCAGCTAAGAATCATTTTTTATTGTTTATTTCAAAATACCAAATATTAGCTAAATTATACTTCAATCAAAGAAATGTTTGTTAGATCAATGAATCCAAGCCTGGCTAAAGTCTATGCTTCTTAAATCACACTATATACACAAAAAAAGGAAGAAAGCAAAAAAAGAAAAAACATATCACAAACCTGATTCCAAAAATAAATTAAGATAATGACTACTATTTTGGAGGCTAATCATAAATCCTTCATTTCTAAACATCAATTATTTAATCAATTCTAAAAAGTTAACCATCCAAACAATGATTCCTCTCTACCCACTGCACTTTTAAGTGGGTAGGTGCAAAAACAAGACAAGCTCTAGGCTTGAGCTATAAAATAAAATTCCCCATGTTTTTAACATCACTGCAGATTTGGCCCAGGGTACTACTCTTCCCAAAACCGACATGTATACAATTATTCAACAAAAACCCACATTCAAATTCCTGGTACAAAGAAGTCAAATCAAATAAAGATAAAACTGTGTTCTACCAGCAAAACAAACAAGTACATCAACGTTCACATTTTTTTTTTTTAAGTTGGAGTCTCACTCTGTCACCCAGGCTGGAGTGCAGTGGCACGCTCACAGCCACTGCAGCCACAACCTGCTGGGCTCAGGCAATCCTTCCACCTCAGCCTTCCAAGTAGCTGGAACTACAGGCACGCGTCACCATGCCCAGCTAATTTTATTTTTTTGATTTATTGTAGAGATGAGATCTCACCAAGTTGCTCAGGTTGGTCTCAAACCTGTGGACTCGGCAATCCTCTCACCTCGGCCTCCCAAAGTGCTGGGATAATACGCGTGAGCCACTGCGCCCAGCCTTCACATTTCAATACTTGTGTATTTTCTAATGAGTATTTAAACAAGAAAGTCTTCAGCAAATCAATTTAAAACTTAAATTGACTGAAGTTTTAAATTTAATGAACATTTTAAATGTCCCGCAGTCAAAAATTAATTCTAATAGTCTTCAAATTAAAAAAAAAATCTTAAAGTTTTTGAGACATCAAATGACCTCCAACTTACCTGGCTTATGTCGTAGTTCTGTATCTAAGACCCCAGAAAGTACTTCCTCTATCTTCTGCACTATTTCTTCATTTGGTAAGTTCCTGGCAGAGGCAGCTGCATCACTCGCCTGGTTTCCTTCAATGGGTGTATTCGTTTCACCATTCAGCTGGCCTTCACTCCTTCCACTTGACATGAAAAGTTATCAAAACTCATTAATATTATATCACATCATATCCAAAAAACCGGTAAATATAAATAACCAATTAATTAAGATAACCATATGTCTACTGTCCTATTCTGGATATTCACTGCTGAAAATGCTTAACACTATCTGCTTATATTTAGAACATTTTCATTTTTACACAATTACATGTAAGTTCTCAGAACTGTGAAAGCTAACAAAAAGTCTTTACAACAGATTCCTAAGTATACCCTTTTTAAAACGAAATCATTTCAGAAATGTAATTTGAAACTTTTCATATTACCTATGCATTTCTCTCAGGAAAATTAAGATTCCAATCACAAATCTAATGAAAAAATATATAACCTTGTATTATGGTAGAAACTATGGTCACAATAAAGCCACACCTGTGCATAAATCACAAACACCATCAATAGTAACAAGAAACACAAAACGCAGCCACTGACACATCAAGTAAACAGGGTAACCCATAACCTCTGTTCAGGATTAAACTTATTACTGAATGCCATAAAAGTTAAAAAAAATACTAACTTATGTAATTACCCAATTATCAAAAATTCTGGTATTAAGAAATTTCTGGTGTAAAAAAACCTCACATAAAACAAGAGGTAATTCATTTATACTAACAGTAAAGATTCATTTCAATTCATAGGGCCAAAGGAATCTTAACATAAGAAGATGTCATTCACCTAGTCATTTATTTTTGTGTCAGTTTGCACAATTTTCGGGAAAAAAAGAATAATTTCAAAAAATAGTTCAATTTTCATTTATCTTCCATTTTAGCTCATTGAAAACACATCAAATTATGTTCACAATACCTGATAAAAACATAAATGGTCAAAACCCAAAAATATTCCATAGTTAACTAAACGTTATTAAGGAATATTTGGTTTTCTAATATAATGAATCATGTAATAACAATAAACATTTATTGACTACTAACTGTTGCCACAACATTCCACTTCTGTAACTCACCTAATTCCAACAAAACTTTGAAAATCACCACTATTATTTTATAAATGAGAAAAGTGAGACACCAAGAAACTTAGCTGAAAGTCACACAGCTACTAAGAGGTGAAGCTAGTATTCAAAACCAGAAGCCATGCTCTTAAACACCACCTATATACGTAACTATCTAAATGTCAGCCTCATTACCCACACTTATGTAAAAGATGGGGGAAAAACTACCTCACCGAAATGGCAAATAATCAAAAGTTTGTTTTAAGACTATCAATGCATTACGAGTTGTTCGAAGAGAAGCTGCATATTCCTCTAGTAATAAACTTCTCTGCCTATTTTTTTTTAAGATACTCTTTCTGGAGCACTTTATTTTACATTTTTCCTATGCACTTAAACATACACAATTATCATGAATTTAAAAACCAGAAAAGTAACTACGTTTTGTAACTAACTTAAAATTAGTCTATAAGGAAATCATCAATACATCTTAAAGCAAACAGGATGTTAAGTCACAATTACTGAAAAGCAACAAAAATTTCAAACTACCTACATGTCCAACAGTATATTCCTACAATAGAACATGATGCAACCGTGAAGAACATCCAAAAGATTGGGATTTTCACAAACATGTTCACAATGTAGATGAAAAACGATCAAAAAGATTATCACATTTCACACAATGCATATGAAAAACACTTGCAAAAAAAAAAGAACTTGAGAGCATCAATAACTGTGGTGGCTTTTGTTTTTCTGGTTTTTTATATTTTCTAAATTTTCTAAAACAAAAACACTCATTTTCTAAAGGAAAGACTTTACTTTTAAAAGCTATTAAAACAAAGCTTATTTAACTAAATAAATACAACTACTTACTGCATGCAACTGTTCTAAAGCTTTCAGGAAAATTATACTCCCTTAGTTCAGGTCTTGTCTCATCCTAAAACATCAGCAATATCACAAACTTTCAAACACCAGTGTAGTGAGTGAATACGTTTCCCACTTAAAAAAATCATATCCTGCAAAAACAACAGTTCTAGTAATAATACATCACTGCTCTAATAACCTTCTATCACTCTTACTTTGGGCACTTAATTTACAATTGATTTTCGGCCGATCTTCAAATTCAAATTGCTCTCGGTCTCAACTTTTAAAACACAATTAACAAACACATATGAGCTCGGAACAAATTTACGTTTCAAGACCTTTTTCCGACCTTTGCACACTAAAGAAATGAGAACCTTATTCAAAGGAAAAATACTAAAGACAACCACTATTGCAACATAATCCACGTTATTTTCCTTTGGAAGTAACAACTGTTTCTTTGAAAATCTCTCCGACTTTAAATTTCGTGGAGCCAAAGGCAAAATTACGTAAAGTCTATCAGCGATGGCAAAAATAGCGTGTTGGTCAAATATGTCAATTGAGGTAGGAGTAGCAAGAAAAAACACCCACACAAAAAATCCACTTGATAAAATTAATGACTAGTATTTTAAAGTCCCCTTCCCTCCCCATCTCGAATATTTTAACAAAGTAGCAGGCGTTAATTGAGCTGTTTTAATTTAAATCTACAATCTGTTAGAACTGTCTGGTGGAAATCACAGGACGCTGGGGCCCGAATGAATCTAATCAATAGATCCAAACCCCCAAACGGTCTGAAGCTTGCCATAATAAAGCGGATTTAAGATTACCCAAGAAACGGCCGTTAGAGACCCTTTCCGGTCACGGGCACCGGCCGGCGAAATCCGCGGAGGCGGAGAGGGGGAGGGGGAACGTGGCGGCGGCGGCGGAGGAGGAGCTGAGCAAGGAACTAGGCCCGGCTCTGGTGGACAACCAGGCCTACAATAACTAAACGGCAAGGGGGACCCAAACGAAAGAGAAGAGTGAGCATCTTAAGTCGGTTCTTAAAGATGCAGTCTGGGATTACCTCGGAAAAGGCGAAGTTCCTCGGGGGGAAGGAAGGGAGCGGGTGGGGGGGGCGGTGGGGGGGCCGGAAAATGGATCCCAGGCCCAGGCGGGGCCGTAGCGGGGCCCGAGCCGAGGAACGACAGCGTCTCTGAAGAAAGGTGCCAAGGAAGGCTAGGCGGGGCCCTGAGGGTCCGTTGGGAACAGAAGACTCTGGAAGGTGTTTACCTGGAAAGCTCCTGTTGAATTTCCCGGAATTTACTGACCACGAAAGACCTAAAAATCTGCTCGATGTTGGTCGCCATGGCGTCCGCTCCGTTCTCTCAACTCCTCCTCGCTAGTCCTCCAGGCTCCCAGCATGCCTCGGGAGGAGGCGCAGCGGCCAATTCCGTCTCTCACCTTCCTGATTGGCTCCTATGGGAGCGTCCGGAACGGCACGCTCCGCCAACGGGCCAATCAGTGAGCACGGTCCGGCTCTACTCCGCTGTTTCTGAGCGGCTGGGGTAGAGGTGCTGACGTTTGCGCCGCGCACGACTATGTCCGCCATGTTAGTATCTGACGCAGGCGCCATTACAGGAGAAGTCTCTCTCGAGGCGGCTATGTCCACTTAAGTTGTCAGTCCGAAACCAGTGTTTGGGAGATTTAAAGGGCTTGCTGTAGCGACCAAGCGCCTGCAACGAAAGGCTTGAAGAAAGGGAGCAAGAAGGGCATAATGGTGTTTGATACAGAGCCTCCAAGGGTTTGCAGGTGGCGCTAAATTCAGTTTCGTCGGGGAGATGCATCGGGGAAAGAATTCATCATCCCCCGCCCCCACCGTCGCGTGCATACGAAAAACACGCTGTTCCTTGTCTCTCCCGTTGCATCCTGTAATCAGCCTCATTTTAGCAACAGGCCAGCGGTCCTGAGCGCCCTGCTTTCACAGCCTAGTGCCCTATAGTCTCCCCAGGAGCCAAGCATGTCGCAGGGTTTTTCCGCAGTAGCGGGCCGGTTGACCCCGGTGAACAGGCCCAACTGGCTCAACGCGGGCTGAGCATTTTGGCGCTCCCACTCCTTAGAGTTCAGGAGGCTCTGGGAGGAATGGAGACATTACGTGGCACCCCACACGACAGCGGCATGTCACAAACGTGCCAGGGCGTCGGCGGCTTTGCTGGAGAACAGGCTCAGGCCGCGCCCAAGAGCCGGAGGGAATCGCACCAGATTATCTCGCCGCGGAGACCGAGGTCTGCGCGGGCCAATGGGGAGGGGGGCGGGGCGGGGCTGCAGGCCCGACTTCCGGTGAGTGGGCCAGCGCAGGCGGCGTGGTCGACTGATGTTTGTGCGTGGTCTCCTTCTGCTGTTGAACAGGGTACTTTTGTGCTTTCGTTTGGTTCTTTGATGTCAGGAATCGGATGAAACCGTAGTTACTGGTTTGACTGCACAAACCGTCTTATTTATGTGCGGTGGATGGGATTGGCCATGTGCTGGGCGTCCATCTGTTAAGCTGTAAAGTGGCGGTGGTAATAGCATCTACCGCATAGAATTCCTATGGAAATTGTGTAAGGTAATTCATGAAAAGCATATGTAGAATAGCACCTGGCACAGGTAAGTGCTCAAAACTGTTAGTTTATCAACTTAAGTTTTTATGTAAATACGGAAACCTAGTAGCTCACAGTTTTATGTTTCAGTTTTTTGTTTTGTTTTGCTTTTCCTGTTACTAGTTTGCCTTCTGCATGAGTAAATGTCTTTTTAAAAATTAGTAAATCGCCGGGCTCGGTGGCGCAAACCTGTAATCCCAGCACTTTGGGAGGCCGAGGCGAGAGGATTGCCTGAGTCCAGGGGTTCGAGACCAGCCTGGGCAACTTGGCAAGACCTCGTCTCTGCAGTAAATCAAAAAATTAACCGGGCGTGGTGGTGCGCGCCTGTCGCCTCAAGGCTGTGGCGGCCGTGAGCGTGCCACTGCACTCCAGCCTGGGTGACAGAGTGAGACTCTGACTCAAAAAGAAGAAAATTAGTAAACTAATGTACCAAATTATTCATTCTTTTGGTTGGGTTGTACTTGTTATTTATAACCTCATTTCAGTTAATCCTTACATAGCCAAAGTTACACTGCTAGCTTGATACAAGATTGATAGCAGTTGTTGCCACCTGCTTAGACGTCAATGCCAGAACTAAAGTGAAGTGTGTTCGAATTTGATTTTTGCCATCTCTACCAATTTTCTAACATATCACACTACTTAAATCAGAGGTCAGCAAACTATTGCCTACATGCCAAATCCTTCTGCTACCTGTACAGCCCACCAAATATGAAGGGGTGATAAAAAGGAAAGGGAAAGAAAAAGGTTTTTATGACGTGAAAATTACAAAAAATTCAGATTACATTGTTCATACACAAACTTTTACTGAAATAGTCATGCTTATTTGTTGCAAACCTCTGGTGGCTTCCTACTGCTTAGAGCACTGATAGGCAAACAGTGGCCTCTGGCCCACTGCCTGTTTGTGTCAATTAAGTTTTTCTGGACATTGGCACATTGATCTATCTATATATTGTCTATAGCTGCTTTCATGCTATAGTGGCAGAGTTGAGTGGTTTTGACACACAGGGCTATCAAAAGCTGAAAACATTTGCTAGTTGGCCCTTTACAGGTTAAGTTTGCTTACCCCAGTCTTTGTTATTTCTTTCAATGTATGATAACTTTATTATTATTATTATTATTATTATTATTATTATTTTGAGTCGGTGTCGCATTCTGTTTCCCAGGCTGGAGTGCAGTGGCACACTCACGGCCACCACAGCCTCGACCTTCCAGCTCAGCCTTCCAAGTAGCAGGAACTACAGGCATGTGCCACCACGCCTGGCTAATTTTTTTGATTTATTATAGAGACGAGGTCTTGCCAAGTTGCCCAGGCTGGTCTCGTACCAGTGGGCTCAGGCAATCCTCTCACCGCGGCCTCCCAACGTGCTGGGATTATAGGTGTGAGCCATCACACATGGTCTTGAATGATAACCTTAAAGTCTATTATCTATAAGATCTCAAGATTTAAAAACATTTTAATTTTTTTAGGTCTAAATGTAAAACATCAAGATTCGTTTTTCATAGTTGACGCTTGATTTTTAAACCTAAAAGCAAAGCCCAAAAAGAGGAAAGTATTTCTCAGATAAGGAGCTAAATCACCACTGATTCCTAAACCTAGCTTTCTATGCCAGTCTGCCTTCTTTTTAAAATACCTCCCTTATCCTTATGACTACAGTCATACTTCTCCAGTTAATGAATCCCAGTTTTTCAAAAATGAGTAACTGGCTGGTCCAAGAGGCTCTAAGAAGGTGATGCTTGAGCTGAGGCAAAAAAAAAAAATGAGTAACTGGATACAAATGTAATTTGTGTAAGTACAAATTGATTACTTAAATCATATTTAGAAATCAGGAGTTTGAAAGTGTGTGCATTCTAAAATAACAACTGTAGTTTTCTTTCTGCAGGTTTCATTTTCCTCTCGATTTCTGCTTAGCACACAGAGCAATGTCAGCCCGAGTACTTATAATTGGCAATGGAGGAAGAGAACATGCACTGGCCTGGAAACTTGCACAGTCTCATCATGTCAAACAACTGTTGGTTGCCCCAGGAAATGCAGGCACTGCCTCCTCTGAAAAGATTTCAAATACTGGTAATCATATTTTAAAGTGGGGAATAATAGTTATTATTTGTTAATGGTAAACTCAATCATATCTGTACTTTATAACAGTAAAGACAGATTGCTATTCAGATTTGAATTCTTTTCTTAACCATTTATGTGATAATTGAATACTTGCCATATGTTGTAAATTTTAAGTACCCTATTCAGAATTATCTGAAATTATTTTAAACTTTATGAAACACATTCATTTGAAAAGTAATAAGTACTTCATATAGGGTAAAGGCATTTTGATGTGTATTTTTGGAAATAATATGTTGAATCGTGCTATCAAGTGTAACTCCTAACACTTCTGACTCCATAATAGATCTCAACTGGCTGGACTCAGTGGCCCAGCCAAGGCAAGTGGATTGCTTGAGCCCACAGGTTCAGACCAGCTGAGCAACTTGGCGAGACCTTGTCTCTACAATAAATCAAAAATTAGCCAAGTGCAGTAGCACCTGTAGTTCCAGCTACTTGGAAGGCTGAGGCAGAAGGATCGCCAGAGCCCACCAGCTTGACACTGGGGTGGCCATGAGTGTGCCACTGCACTCCAGCTTGGGCAACAGAGTGAGATTCCAACTCAAATAAATAAAAATATTCAGTGGCTTCCAAAAGAACTTAGACTAAAACCCAACTCCTTACTGTACCCTGCAAAGCCCTTTATGCAGTCTTCTGCCTACCTTTGCATCCTGATCTTTCATGTTCTTTTTTTCTCTTTCACTGTACTCTATCCTTGCTATCCTGCCAATTTCCCAAAGAGAGCCAGCTGCCTTGGACTTTGTATTTGTTCCCACTTCTATTGTGATTGGTTCCTCATCATTCAAGGCTCAACTTAAGTATTATCCCTCAATGATGTCTTTCCTAGTTTCCAACTAAATCAAGTGTCCATTTCCTTTTCATTTGTTTATGATCATGAACCATTGTCTGTATTTATTTTTACTTTTCTATTGTCTATCTGCTATATTCCTTTCCTCCACTAAAATATAAGCTAGTATGTAAGGTCCAGGAGGTCAAGGAAGACTTGACCATCTTGCTTTGCATTGTGTGTATAGTGTTTAGTTATCGGTGTAGCACGTAATGTTTATGGAGAAAATACACATCCAACAAGCCACAAACTGGGAGGAGATAGTGGCATGTAAGACTGAAACTAATATGAAAAAAGCATTAGAAAATATCTTCTTTCTTGAGATCTTAGCTCTAAAGGTGAGGTTTTGTGTCTGTTTATTGAAGAACTGGCATACTTTATCTACATACAATTGAGATCATATAGGTAAGCCCATTGAAATCGCCCAAGACTGCCATGAGACTTGTAGCAACTAAGGTTAGGTGTATCATCTTCCTCTTGTTGTGTTTAGACCTAGTAGCCCAAGGTGCATGATTTTCCATCCTTATCACACTCTGGCAGTTCCAGTGGATTGAAAACTCTGCCCTTTCTGGACTTGGACCCCATACAATAGTTCCCCCTTACCTGCAGTTTCACTTTCTGTAGTTTCAGTTATAGTCAACCATTTTCTGAAAATTTTAAATGGAAAATTCCAGAAATAAGCAATTCATAGATTTAAAATTGCATGCCATTCTGAATAGCATGATGAAATGTCCCACCCAGGACGTAAATCATTCCTTTGCCCAGAGTATCCATACCTTACAGGCTACCCACCAGTTAGTCACTTAGTAGCCCTCTTAATTATGAAATCAACTGTTACACTATCTCAGCGCTTTAAGTAAAATCCTTTGTTTGTTTGTTTGTTTTGAGTTGGAGTCTCACACTGTCGCCCAGACTGGAGTGCAGTGGCACGCTCCCAGCCACCGCAGCCTCGACCTGCTGGGCTCCAGCGATCCTTCTGCCTCAGCCTTCCAAGTAGCCGGAATTACAGGCGTGCGCTATCACACCTGGCTAATTTTTTATTTATTGTAGAGACAAGGTCTCACCAAGTTGCCCAGGCGGGCCTTGAACCCTCAGGCTATCCACTCACCTCAGCCTCCCAAAGTGCTGGGATTACAGGCTGAGCCACCAAGCTGGCTGCCGGTAAAATCCTTATTCTACTTAATAATAATCCCAAAGGTCAAAAGTAATGATGGTGACATATAGTTATAATTGTTTATTTTATCATTAATTACTGTTGTCAATCTCTTACTCTATCTAATTTATAAATTTAACATATGTATACAAAAAAACTTAGTATACATAGGTTTTGGCACTGCCTGCAATTTGAGGCATCTACTAAGGATCTCAGAACTTGTCCCCCAAGAATAAGGAGGGACTGCTGTACATCACAGATGCCACATCTTGCACCCTGTAGCAATGTGCAGAGCAATTCCAGACTTCAGCTGACCTAAGAATGGCAGTCCAAATACAGTGAAGCAGGAAAGCACCTGTAGCGCCGACCTATGTTTAGTATGTGCTAATTACTTAGAACTCCATCACAAAAGAAAATTTACCTGGCTTGTAGATTGGAGAAGAAAACTGTGTCTTACTTAAAATAATAATCTTAAGGAACTCTGCTACAAAAAGACCATTCCTGACTCAACTAGAAATAGCCTCTCAATTCACATCATATTAGATTTGCTTAATTTGTTCATATTTGCTATGTTATTTTTTATTATTATTTTTTGAGTCAGAATCTCACTCTGTCGCTCAGGCTGGAGTGCAGTGACATGCTCACGGCTATCACAACCTCAACCTGCTGGGCTCAGGCAATCCTTCCACCTCAGCCTTCCAAGTAGTTGGGACTACAGACATGAGCCACCACCCCCAGCTAATTTTTTGATTTACTGTTGAGATGAGGTCTCACCAAGTTGCCTAGGCTGGTCTGGAACCTATGAGCTCAGGGAGTTCTCTCACCTCAGCCTCCCAAAGTGATGGGATTATAGGCGTGAGCCGCTGTGCCCAGCAACTGCTGTTTTTAAAAGAAAAAAATTTGGGGGGGGCCTGGCACAGTGGCTCACATTTATAATCCCAGCACTTTGGGAGGCTGAGGTGAGAGAATTGCCTGAGCTCACAGGTTCCAGACCAGCCTGGGCAACTTGGTGAGACCTCATCTCTACAATAAATCAAAAAATTAGCCAGGCGTGGTGGCACGTGCCTGTAGTTCCAGTTACTTGGAAGACTGAGGCTAAAGGGTCTCCTGAGCCCAGCAGGTTGAGGCTGCAGTGGTTGTGAATGTGCCACTGCACTCTAGCCTGGGCTACCAAGTGAGACTCTGACTCAAAAAAACAAAACAAAAAACAACATTTAGCAGACATACTATGGTACTTAGTTTTTGGGAAGATACTTAATTCACTTAAATAGAATGTTTTATAATTGTGTTTGCTTTTCTGTTCACAGCCATCTCGATCAGTAACCACACTGCTCTTGCTCAATTCTGCAAAGATGAGAAAATTGAATTTGTAGTTGTTGGACCAGAGGCACCTTTGGCTGCCGGTAACGTTCATTTCTGTTTATTGTTGGGATATATTCAGCACCAGCGAGACTCCAACTCAAAAAAAAAATTTTTTAATTAAATAAAATTTATAGATAGTGATTTTTTTTTCTCCCCCAACATTATTAATGTGGTGAGTTAGAGACCAGATTTACAGCCATGGGAAACATTTTGCATGTCTGTATTCTGCTCTATTCTGGTATCTGTTTAATAGTCTCTATATTCGGCCGGGTATGGTGGCTCAAGCCTGTAATCCCAGCATTTTGGGAGACCAAAGCAAGAGGATTGCCTGAGCCCATGGGTTCGAGACCAATGTAGGTGACTGAGTGAGACTCAAACTCAAAAACAAAATCTAGCCAGGCTCCGTGGCTCAGCCTGTAATCCTGTGCCTTGGGAGGCTGAGGTGAGTGGATTGCCTGAGCCCGTGGGTTCAAGACCTGCCTGGGCAACTTGGTGAGACCTCATCTCTACAATAAATCAAAAACTAGCTGGGTGTGGTAGCACGCATCTGTAGTTCCAGCTACTTGGAAGGCTGAGGCGGAAGGATCACCGGAGCCCAGCAGGTCGAGGCTGCAGTGGGCGGGAATAGCCACTGCACTCCAGTCTGGAGGACAGAGTGAGACTCCAACTCAAAAAAAAAAAATCTATATTTTCAAATATTACAAGTAGCTTTTGCTAGAGTTAAGTCACATGTTAGTAGCATTTTATGTATATTTTGTGGACAAAATTAACAATTTGGTTATCCTCTGATACTAGTCATCTGCCTTTTCTAAATGTTGATATAGTCTAGCCTTAATTTGTCTTGAAAGAATCCGTTAGAGAGAACTTGGTTGACCAAAGGCTACTGTTTGCATCAATAGGAATTGTTGGGAACCTGACATCTGCGGGAGTACAATGCTTTGGCCCCACAGCAGAAGCTGCTCAGTTAGAGTCTAGCAAAAGGTTTGCTAAAGAATTTATGGACCGACATGGAATCCCAACAGCACAATGGAAAGCTTTCACCAAACCTGAAGAAGCCTGCAACTTCATTATGAAGTAGGTAGAAGACTGCCTGTGAAGGGCAGTTGTTTTGTTATGATATTTAAATATGCAAGTCTCTTTTATGTTGAAAATGTAATGTCTGGATCCTTAGACTGTCACAAGTTTATAGTAAGGTAATTATGGAAAAAAAATTCTTGGTAAGTATTAGGTAGGTTGTCGTTTTCCAGTGTCAAAATAAAATGAAATTCTATGCATATACAGTTTATGTGATTTTATGACTTTGCAGAAATATGAAATTTTTTATATTTATTACCAAGTAGTTCCTAGAGTGAAAAATACAGTTGGGTATGTTGTTGTGTGCTCTTGTTGCAATGAAATTGATGAATACAGTGGACATCTTACAACATAAGAGATACTGATTTTTAGCCAGGCTCGGTGGCTCAGCCTGTAATCCCGCACCTTTGGGAGGCTGAGGTGAGTGAATTGCCTGAACCCGCGGGTTCGAGACCCGCCTGGACAACTTGGCGAGACCTCATCTCTACAATAAGTCAAAAATCAGCCGGGCGTGGTAGTGCGCGCCTATAGTTCCAGCTACTTGGAAGGCTGAGGCGGAAGGATCGCCAGAGCCCAGCAGGTCGAGGCTGCGGTGTCTGGGAGCGGCCACTGCACTCCAGTCTGGGCGACAGAGTGAGACTCCAACTCAAAAACAAAAAAACAAAAAAAGATACTGATTTTTGTCTTAAATAATTAACCAAAGCAGGAATCATTACTTAGTTGTTTCCCACCACTACTCCAATTCTAAATCTTAAAGCATTTTTTGTTCTTGATTATATGAAAAGCATTGAGCAATTAATGAATGTTGGTAGACACATGCCTTTGCTCTTTTTTGTTGACACTTCTTCCTACTATCTTGTATGTTTTCCTTTCAGTTGGGTCCGTCTCATTCTTTATTCATTCTTCATCCTGCAGGGTTTCTTAGGCACCGAATAATATTTCCTAGTAGCCAGATGCCTTGAGTAAGTAACAGTTTTGTTACTTACCTTGAGTAAATCTTCCAAGTCCCCAGTCCCACTTGATCATTTTTTTTTTATTTATTTTTTATAGAGACAGAGTCTTGTTATGTTGCCCAGGCTGGTCTTGAACTCACAGCCTCGGCCTCCCAAAGTTCTGAGATTACAGGAATGAGCTACCATACCTGGCCAAACATGATAATTTCTTATGTGTACTTCCAGAGAGTATGTATCTATGCTTACTGTAGTCTTATACAGCCACATCTTCTACTTGAATAAGAGTGCAATTCACTGTTTTTTATCTTGAGTATATCATATCTACTCTATACATCTGTTTATTCTTCCAAAGATTTTGCCTTTGTGATCTCATGATAAGTGGGAAATGCAAAATTCTGTGTACAGTATGATTGCAAGTAAAAAGGAATCATAGGAAAAAAACCCTGGTGGGAAGTACATCAAAAGGGTATTGGAATAAGTAATTTTTTTCTTTCTGCTTTTCAGCTGTTGCTATAGCATATCATTGCAAAATTCCAAAACATTTTAAAATTTTGAGTTGCACAGGGTTATTGATGTTGAAGGTTGCTCTGTCTTTACAGTGCGGACTTCCCTGCTTTGGTTGTGAAGGCCAGCGGTCTTGCTGCTGGGAAAGGGGTAATTGTTGCAAAGAGCAAAGAAGAGGCCTGCACAGCTGTGCAGGAGATTATGCAGGTAGGTTGATTCTTCTGAAAAAGTTTCGTTTTTTAGTCACACTGGATAAATATTCTTTTTAAGTTTATAAAATGTTTCTCAAGAGAAGGAAAACCCATCTTGCAAACATTTTTCATAATTCTGTATATATTAATTAATAATTCATCTCTGTAAAATGGTTATTACAGAGCTACACTGACTAAACTATTCTTTCATTCTTTTGAAATAAACTCTAACATCCTTTGTTGTCTGCTACTGAACGTTAGAAAATTCTCAGAACATTTTTAAAAAGTGGGGCATGGTGACTCATGCCTGTAATCCCAGCACTTTGGAAGGTGGAGGCAAGAAGATTGTCTGAGTGCAGGGGTTTGTCTGAGTGCAGGAGCAAGACCTCATCTCTACAGTAAATCAAAAAATTAGCCGTGTGTGGTGGCTACTTGGAAGGCTGAGGCAGAAGGATCATCTGACACCAGTGGGCTGAGGCTGTGGTGGCCATGAATGTGCTACTGCATCCCAGTCTGGGCAACAGAGTGAGACTTCAACTCAAAAAACAGAAGAGATCTTAAAAAAAATTATCAAACTATCCATTTAGGACAAAAGTATTTGTCCCATGTGTCCCAAGTCTAAGAGAAATAAGGCAATGAATGAATATGCTTTGTAATCCCTCTTGGTTGTTACAGGTTTTCTCCCCTTATAGAAATCTACTTTCATAAGCATGCTTTAGTATAGTTATTACAGGCAAACATAGATAATTATATAATCAGAAGTAAAAAGTATGTGGTGATAATGAAAACATCTGTTTTTTCCTGTGCTTATTTGGAATGGGAAAGCCAAATCCTCAGATTAGTAATGTGTTCATGTAACCTATACCAGTGTTAGCTCTGTGTCATTGCCACTTTAAAAATAGGAAACATAGCCGGGCTCGGTGGCTCAGCCTGTAATCCCGCGCCTTTGGGAGGCTGAGGTGAGTGGAATGCCTGAGCCCGCGGGTTCGAGACCCGCCCGGGCAGCGAGACCTCATCTCTACAATAAATCAAAAAACCAGCCGGGTGTGGTAGGGCATGCCTGTAATTCCGGCTACTCGGAAGGCTGAGGCGGAAGGATCGCCGGAGCCCAGCAGGTCGAGGTTGCGGTGGCCGGGAGCGGCCACTGCACTCCAGTCTGGGCGACAGAGTGAGACTCCAACTCGAAAAAAAAAAAAATAAAAATAAAAATAAAAATAGGAAACATTTGTATGTTCCTTTCAGTCTTTCAGAAAAGAAAAGAGAAGTTATAGAGAAGTCACTTACTGGTTTATAACAGAAGTGGTAGATGACAAAAATCGTATAAGTAAAAGCTTATTGAGCCTCTTTTATTTACTTATTTTTAAACCTACAATTAGGAGAAAGCCTTTGGAGCAGCTGGAGAAACAATTGTCATTGAAGAACTTCTTGAAGGAGAAGAAGTATCTGTATGTATATTCTTTTTGGGGATGAGGGGCTTTTATAGAAAATAAGATGTTTTCTGACTTGTGCACCCTAAAAGATTTACTCTGATTGCTTCACCTAAGAACATAAACCCAGCAGTTGCAAAGGAATTTATATACATTTAGTATTTGGGATCCAAATTTTAAAAAACTCATCCTATTTTAATCATCTCCGGTGTTTTTTAGTGGGGGCACTTGGACTTATACCTCACACTATTAAGAATTTAGTTCACCAACCAATCAGTATCTCTGTAACCGCAGTCATGCAATTCCATCCAATCCTGTGTGAACAAGTTTGTAATGCCACCCCACTCCCTCCAAATTGTGTATAAAAGAGGCTTGTAAACCTGAGTCGGGGCTCTTGTCCCTGAAGCCGCTGCGTCGATTTCAAACGTGAGTCCAGACTCGAGCCTGATTAAAGACCCTCATGAAAAAAAAAAAAAAGAATTTAGTTCAGGCTGGGCTCGATGGCTCAGCCTGTAATCCCAGCACTTTGGGAGGCTGAAGCGAGTGGATTACCTGAGCCTGCAGGTTTGAGACCAGCCCGGGCAATTTGGTGCGACCTTGTCTCTACAATAAATCAAAAATTATCCAGGCATGGTAGTGCGTGCCTGTAGTTCTAGCTACTTGGAAGGCTGAGGCGGAAGGATCGCCAGAGCCCAGCAGGTCGACACTGGGGTGGCAGTGAAAATGCCACTACACTCCAGCCTGGGCAACAGTGTGAGACTCCAACTCAAAAGAAAAAAAATTTTTGATTCTCAGCCTGTAATCCTAGCACTACTTTGGGAGGCCGAGGCAAGAGGATTGCCTGAGTCCAGAGATTTGAGACCAGCCCGGGCAACTTGGTAAGATCTCAGCTCTGCAATAAATCAAAAAATTAGCTGGGCGTGGTGGCATGAGCCTGTACTTCCAGCTATTTGGAAGACTTGAGGAGAAGGATCGCCTGAACCCAGCAGGTTGAGTCTGCAGTGGCTGTCAGTGTGCCACTGAACTCCAGCCTGGGCAGCAGAGTGGGTCTCTGACTCAAAAAAAAAAAAAGAAGGCCAGCCTCGGTGGCTCAGCCTGTAATCCCAGCACTTTGGGAGGCCCAGGCGAGTGGATTACCTGAGAGTCTGCGGGTTCGAGACCTACCCAGGCAACTTGGCGAAGACCTCGTCTCTACAATAAATCAAAAAAATTAGCCAGGCATGGTAGCACACGCCTGTAGTTCCGGCTACTTGGAAGGCTGAGGCTGAAGGATCGCCGGACCCCAGCAGGTCAAGGCTGAGGTGGCCGGAAGCGTGCCACTGCACTCCAGTCTGGGTGACAGAGTGAGACTCCAACCCAAAAAAAAAAAAAAAGAATTTGGTTCTGGATTTACTCTTGATTTTTTTTTTTTTTTCTTGAGGTCTCACTCACTCATTGACCTCCTTGGCACAAGCAATCCTTCCACTTCAGCCTCCTGAGTAACAAAATAAGTGAACTATTTTGTTTTCTTTGCAGTGTCTGTGTTTCACAGATGGGAAAACTGTGGCCCCCATGCCCCCAGCACAGGACCATAAACGATTACTGGAGGGAGATGGCGGCCCCAACACAGGAGGAATGGGAGCATATTGCCCAGCACCTCAGGTACTTCCCATAGGTTCTGCTCAAGTCTTGCAGCAATTGTTTCATCTTCTTAGAGAGCTCTTAGGTAATGCTTTCTTATTTTGTTTTGGTTTTTTGTTTTTGTAAATTATATTGCTGATCAGTGATTAAATGAAGAGGGTCTCTTCTGGACTCTAAAACTAATCTTTTCTAAAAGCCTTTGAAAAACTAAGTTAAGCTGATCTAAAGTATTCTACAGAATGAATAGATCCTTTACTCTCTACACCCAATTTTTAACCCATGGGAACCTGTTACAGTCTAGAGTTATCTTGTATTCATCTTTGGATACCCAGCACAAAAGTGGTTTGTGTTTGTGATAAATTGAGTACAAGTCAGATTAAAACTTGCTCTGATCGTTCTGCTCCATAGCATATAAATAAAGTATGTTTCCAAACAATTTCTGGACAGCTTTTATAAGAAATCCACATTGTTGGAGTATATGATGTGGGAGTACTTAAAAAAAATTATTTTTTGTAGGATAAAACCCTTGTAGTACAGGCTTCCCCTACTAGATAAGTGTTCTAAGAACCCATTGGCATCAGGGTACCAGCTAGTATAATTATGAGAAGTAATGTTCAGCTTCAGTGAAAATTTTTGGAGATTCTTTCAGCATATTTGCCCATTTCATGATGGATGGTTTACTAGCACACCTATTCATACCGTGCTGAGTGTTCAGCAGTTTTGGACCAAAAACAGCATGACCTCCATATACTACACCCTTCCTATTTACCTGATCTCGCCCCAAGCAACTATTTTTCTTTTCCCCGATGAAAAAAGTCCTCGGGGGAAATTTTTGGCCCATGTGGAAGAGGTGCAACAACAAATGACAAAAATGCTAAAAGGCATTAACATTGACACATTCAAAAACTGTTCTGAGCAATAGAAAAAGCACCTCAATAGGTATAGTGCGTCAGAGAGTACTTTAATGTTGACTGAAGTTAAATACGTAAGAATAAATACGCCACATGCAATGGCCCACACCTGTAATCCCAGCACTTTGAGAGTCTGAGGCAAGAGGATTGCCTGAGACCATGGGTTTCAGACCAACCTGGGCATCTTGGTGAGACTTCGTCTCTATGATAAATCAAAAAATTAGCCGGACGTAGTCTCGTGCTTGTAGTTCCAGCTACTTGGAAGGGTGAGGCAGAAGCATCACCTGAGCCCAGGAGGTTGAGGCTGCGGTTGCTGTGAGTGTGCCACTGCACTTCCAGCCTGGGCAACAGACTGAGACTCCAACTAAAAAAAAAAAAAAAAAAAAAAACGCAACCGGGCTCGGTGGCTCAGCCTAT
Organism: Cephalopachus bancanus; assembly: GCA_027257055.1. Lineage (NCBI taxonomy): Eukaryota > Metazoa > Chordata > Mammalia > Primates > Tarsiidae > Cephalopachus > Cephalopachus bancanus. The sequence continues at coordinate 45,535 of JAPVLO010000260.1, read as the reverse complement.
AATCCCACACTTTGGGAGGCTGAGGTGAGTGGATTGCCTGAGCCAGTGGGTTCGAGACCCGCCTGGGCCACATGGCGAGACCTCATCTCTACAATAAAGCAAAAAATTAGCGAGGTGTAGTAGCGTATGCCTGTAGTTCCAGCTATTTGGAAGGCTGAGGCAGAAGGATCGCTGGAGCCCAGCAGGTCGAGGCTACGGTGGCCGGGAGCGGCCACTGCACTCCAGTCTGGGCAACAGAGTGAGACTCCAACTCAAAAAAAAAAAAAAAAAATGCAATTTTTAATAAACATTTTGTTTGGCGGGGGGGTGGTTCCACCTCTTATCAAAAGTAGGTTAGCGGGGGGAGGGGGATGGGATTAACAGTAGCTAATATCTATCTGGGACTGGGAAAACACCTCTTATCAACACGGTGCCTGAATGAAACGTAATTGTGCACCTAACCCTTAACTGTACCCCACAAAACGATAATAAAAAATACTGATTAATTAAAAAAAATAAAATAAAATAAAGAGAACAACCTTCCCCAGAAAAAAAAAAGTAGGTTAGCACTCCAAAAACTCTCCCATTCTTTTCATTGATTATAGTCATAATTGTGCTAATGTAGTACCTTTTACATATTTCCTTAATTAAATGATGTAAAAAAAACCAAACTTCATTTCGTTAAACATTTATGATTTTTCCAAAATTTTGAGTATTAGACGTTTATATAGCAGCTTTTATAGTCATAATGTCGTCAGTAGTGATTTCCTTTTTCTGTGTTTTCTTTTTGAATTAAGGTATTATAAATAGAACTATCATTTGGTAATAGTAATTTTAAGAACTATTTCTAGGTGTAATTTTATTTATTTATTTATTTATTTATTTATTGAGTTGGAGTCTCACTGTGTCATGCAGGCTGGAGTGCAGTGGCATACTCATGGCCACTGCACCCTCAACCTGCTGGGCTCAGGCAATCCTTCCACCTCAGCCTTCCAGGTATTTGCAACTATAGGCAGTCACCACCATGGCCAACTAATTTTTTTATTTATTGTGGGAATGAAGTCTCGTCAAGTCGCGCAGTCTGGTCTGAAATCTGTGGGCTCAGTCCTCTCACCTCGGTCTTCCATAGTACTAGGATTATAGGCATGAGCCACCATGCCCACCCTTTAGGTGTAATTTTGTTTGTTTGTTGTTTGTTTTTGAGTTGGAGTCTCACTCTGTCACCCAGACTAGAGTACAGTACCCGCTCGCAGCCACTGCAGCCTCGACCTGCTGGGCTCCGGCGATCCTTCCGCCTCTGCCTTCCAAGTAGCTGGAACTACAGGCATGCGCTATCACACCTGGCTAATTTTTTTGATTTGTTGTAGAGATGAGGTCTTACCAAGTTGCCCAGGTGGGTCTCGAACCCACGGGCTCAGGCAATCCACTCACCTCAACCTCCCAATGCGCAGGATTACAGACTGAGCCACCAAGCTCAGCTAGGTGTAATTTTAAAAATAAATTTATAAACTCAGATTTATAAGCATGTAGGCTTATGAAATATACATAGAGCATATTGGAAAGATATGAAGGAGCCTTATGCTGGGAGAGGGCTAGTTTCATTTTTATTATATTTCATAAAACTTTTTGACAAACTTTTTGAGGGTATATAATTTTGTAAATCATAGGGGAAAACATCTACTTGATAGGGTCATTGTGAGGATTTTTAAAGTTTAAATCCTTCAAGCTTAAAGTGCTCAGCCTATTTTAGATAGTAAAAAAAAAATGATAGTTCTTACTGTCCCATGTAATGCTACTTATTAGATGATTTTTTAAATTACTGGTTACGTTTAAGTATTTCTGTACATTCTCCAGGTTTCTAAGGATTTATTACTAAAAATTAAAAATGATATTCTTCAGAGGACAGTAGATGGTATGCAGCAGGAGGGTACTCCATACACAGGTAAGCACACTGATATTTTTTATGGACATTATTTATAGAGTAAGTCCCTTTTTTTTTTTTTGAGTTGGAGTCTCACTCTGTTGCCCAGACTGGAGTGCAGTGGCCGCTCCCGGCCACCGCCGCCTCGACCTGCTGGGCTCCAGCGATCCTTCCGCCTCAGCCTTCCAAGTAACTGGAACTACAGGCGTGCGCTACCATGCCCGGCTAATTTTTGATTTATTGTAGAGATGAGGTCTCGCCAAGTTGCCCAGGCAGGTTTCGAACCTGCGGGCTCAGGCAATCCACTCACCTCAGCCTCCCAAAGGCACAGGATTACAGGCTGAGCCACCAAGCCCAGCGTAAGTCCACTTTGACAAAACTTTTTTTCCATTTTTCACTACCTTTTAACTGACCACTGTTGTACATTTATGATATTTCTAAAACTTTGAGTAATAGTCTATACTATAGATTTTACAGTCATAATGTGAACTCTTCGTTATTGATTTCCCTTCTCTCTCTTGCTTTTTTTTTTCTTTTTTAATAAAGGAATTCTCTATGCTGGTATAATGCTGACCAAGGATGGCCCAAAAGTTTTGGAGTTTAATTGCCGTTTTGGGGATCCAGAGTGCCAAGTGGGTAACAATAGTTAAAGATAACTAAGTACTACTTTTTAGAAGATGTGTGTTGTTTTAATCTCAGAATTTATCACCCTGGAAGTGATTATCTTTGGGAAATACATGCAAGTTCTGCTAATACCCCCAATGAATATATTGTATAAGGAAGACTAAAAGTTATCTCAGTTGCCATGTTGATTGTTTTTCCAGGTAATTCTCCCACTTCTTAAAAGTGATCTTTATGAAGTGATTCAATCTACTTTAGATGGTCTGCTTTGCTCCTCTCTGCCTGTTTGGCTAGAAAACTACACTGCCCTAACTGTCGTCATGGCAAGTAAAGGTTATCCTGGAGACTACACCAAGGGCGTGGAGATAACAGGTGAACATCAGGGAGCAAGAGGTTGGAGTACAATGTGACAAGTGCAACTACCACAGGAGGCCTCCCTCCCATGCTAATGCCTGTTTCTATTAAGGGTGTGAAACCATCAGAAACCTTTCAGAGTCTTAATACAACAACATTGTTTGTTGGATATGTACATTTCAATATCCAAAGTTAACTATTTTAAGAAACATCCATTTTCCTTTCTGCACAGGTGGCCTAACCAAAAATCCACAGTACCCAGTGCAACCTTTCACTTTCATCCTCCTAGAGCCAAGGTGATAACAGGACTCTATGAGAGTCAGAGGAACATTAGTAAAAATTGCATCAATAAGATACATCTTAGAGGCTTGGTCTCTGAATAATCACAAATAAACACAACCTTGACCACCCCCAGCTTACAGTATACCCTATAGTCACTTAGATGGCAGAATTCAAACAGGTTCAAGAGTATATCCTTTTCCTTTTATCTTTATAGAAAGTGAAACATCTAGTTTAACATCATTTACATTTTAGATCAGTGTTTCAATATGCCACATAAATTCCATTGCCATAAATCCTAGCAAGTTGTCATTTAGCCACTCTCACTACTTCAATAGTATATTTGACTCAGACACCCTATTTACAGTCTTTCCAGACAAATCCATTATCCTGTGAATCTCACACATGGCAACGGACAGTAAAAATGGACGGAGCTTCCTTGTATTGGTGACATTTCAATAAGATTGAGACGACAAGTATAAGTTATTTTCACCAGAACAATATTGGGTATTATTAACACTGACAGGTATAGTGGCCATTCAGAGCCACTAAATGGCTCTATGTTGTTAAAACCCTCATGGTAGACATATATTAAACTACCAAATAGGATAGTAAAAAGAACGTTGGAAAAGACAAAAAGACAAACTGGGCCAGGCGCGGTGGCTTATACCTATAATCCCAGCACTTTGGGAGGCCGAGGTGAGAGGATTGCCGGAGCCCATGGGTTCGAGACCAGCCTGGGCAACTTGGCAAGACCTCATCTCTACAATAAATGAAAAAATTTGCCAGGCATCGTGGCACGTGCCTGTAGTTCTCGCTACTTGGAAGGCTGAGGTGGATGGATCACCTAAGCCCAGCAGGTCAAGGCTGCTGTTGCTGTGAGCATGTCACTGCACTCTACCCTTGGCAACAGAGTGAGACTCCCAACTAAAAAAAAAAAAAAAAAAAAAAAAGACAAACTGAAGATAGAAGAATGGTTTTTGTTTTTTAATTAAGAGACACAGCTGGCCGCAGTGGTTCATGCTTATAATCCCAGCACTTTATGAGCCAGAGACAAGAGGATTGCCATGGGTTTGAGACCACCTTGGGCAACTTGTCAAGACCTTATCTCTACAATAAATAAGAAAATTAGCCATGTGTGGTAGCACATACTGTAGTTCCAGCTACTTGGAAGGCTGAGGCAGAAGTATCACCCGAGTCCAGCAGGTCGAGGCTACTGTGTGTTACTGCACTCCAGCCCGAGTGGCAGAGAGAGGCTTCAACTCAAAAAGAGACCAAGTGTAAAGTTATGTATCAGAACTCAAAAATAATTTGAAAGAAAAATCAGAGATTTGAGGCTAACCCCAACACTTGCTGTAAATCAAATCTGTCTTAACATTTTACACATATTAGGAAAAAGATTATTTAAGAATATATTTTAGGCTGGGCACACTGACTTACGCCTGTAATCCAAGCACTTTAGGAGGCTGAGGCAGAAGGATTGCTTGAGCCAAGGAGTTTTAAGGCCAGCCTAGGCAACATAGCAAGACTTCATCTCTACAAAAAAAGAAAAAATTTAACCGGGCTTTGTGGTGTGTGCCTGAATTCCCAGCAACTCAGGAGGCTGAGGTGGAAAGATCACCTGAGTTTAATAGGTGGAGGCTACAGCTTATCATGCCACTACTCCCAACCTAGGGCAACAGAGTAAGAACCTGACTCAAGGGGAAAAAAAGGATATATTTTGAACTGCAGTGATCTCGTTGGTTTTTGTTTTTTTTTTAAGGCAGCAGCTTTACTTAAATGACTAATAAGAAGAAATTCCCTTACTCTTTTTTATTTTTTTTTTTTGAGTTGGAGTCTCACTCTGTTGCCCAGACAGGAGTGCAGTGGCCACTCCCGGCCACCGCAGCCTCGACCTGCTGGGCTCCAGCAATCCTTCCGCCTCAGCCTTCCGAGTAGCTGGAACTACAGGCGCACGCTACCACACCCGGCTAATTTTTTTGATTTATTGTAGAGATGAGGTCTCACCAAGTTGCCCAGGCGGGTCTCGAACCCACAGGCTCAGGCAATCCACTTACCTCAGCCTCCCAAAGCGCGGGATTACAGGCTGAGCCACCGAGCCTGGCTAATTCCCTTACTCTTAAGTAAAAGATGGATGCTGAGTGCAGTGGCTTGCACCTGTAGTCCTAGCTACTTGGGAGGCTGAGACAGGAAGATCACTTGAGCTTGGAAATTCAGGACTGCACCACTGCACTCCAACCTGGACAACTGAGCAAGACCCCAGCTCTAAAACATTTGAAAAGATAGTTTTTCGTCAAATACAGGATTTATTCATTTAATTTTATTTATTTTCTTTCTCTTTTTTTTTTTTTTTTTTTTGAGTCGGGGTCTCAGTGGCACTCTCCCAGTCACCACAGCCTCGACCTACTGGGTTCAGGTGATTCTTCCACTTCAGCCTTCCAAGTAGCTGGAACTACAGGCATGTGTCACTGTGCCCAGCTAATTTTTTTTTTAATTATAGCGATAAGGTCTCAACAACTTGCCCAGGCTGGTCTTGAAGCCCTGGACTTGGACAATCCTTTCACCTCATCTTCCCAGAGTGTTAGGATTACAAGCATGAGCCACCACACCCGGCCTGATTTTAATTTTTAATTCCTTTGAGAAAAAATGCCTATCCTTTTTTTTTTTTAAGTTGGTCTCACTCCATTGCCCAGGCTGGAGGGCAGTGGCACGCTCACAGCCACCACAGCCTTGACCTGCTGGGCTCAGACTGCCCTTCTGCTTTAGCCTTTCATGTAGCTGGAACTACAGGCATGCTAAAAATATCTATACTTTTAAATCTTAAACTTTTCAGGCCTTAACCTCTTTTTCTCTCTTCCCTCATTAAAACAGTTTTTTTTTGCCGGGCTCAGTGGCTCAACCTGTAATCCCACGCCTTTGGGAGGCTAAGGTGAGTGGATTGCCTGAGCCCGCAGGTTTGAGACCCGCCTGGGCAGGTGAGACCTCATCTCTATAATAAATTAAAAAAAATTAGCCAGGCGTGGTAGCGTGCGCCTGTAGTTCCAGCTACTTGGAAGGCTGAGGTGGAAGGATCGCCGGAGCCCAGCAGGTCGAGGCTGTGGTGGCCAGGAGCAGCCACTGCACTCCACTCCGGGCGACAGTGAGACTCCAACTCTAAAATAAAATAAAATAAAATAAAGCAGTTTTTTTTAAACACTCAGTTTTATAGAGTAGAAATGTTTAGGCTGTCGCTCTAGGACAGAAAGATGGTTCTTAGGAGAAAGGGCTTATATCCTATTATATTGTGTTAATTTCCTGCCTAATAGGATTCTTGCAAAGAATCATTTAAATGCAGTAGAGATTTTTTTTTTAACTTGTAGAAATTGTAAATCACCTCACAGTGTGAAATACTGTTATTTCAGATCATATGTCGAATATGCTCTCTTCCAGGATTTCCTGAGGCTAAAGCTTTAGGACTGGAGGTGTTCCATGCAGGCACTGCTCTCAAAGATGGCAAAGTAGTAACCAGTGGAGGTAGAGTCCTTGCAGTCACAGCCATCCGGGAAAACCTCATCTCAGCCCTTGAAGAAGCCAAGAAAGGACTAGCTACTATAAATTTTGAGGGAGCGGTTTATAGAAAGGATATTGGATTTCGTGCCATAGCTTTCCTCCAGCAGCCCAGGTAAAATCTCTTACTGAGGTAGTTACAGTACAGTTTCAGAATTGGCCTAAATGGCTTTGTAGAAAAATTTGCTAACCTATACTAGTCATTCTGTATTCTTTTTTCTGTATGAGACTGATCTGATCTTGGATTGTATTTCATGTAATTCAAAACTGGTTCACATGAAAGCAGTATTCAAATTAAATGGAAAAAAAAACTTAATGATAGTTTCTTATGTTTGAAAAGTTTAGCAAAATCGTAGTGATATTTGGGATCTTTATTCTTTTGAGTTGTCAAAGTTAAATATGATTGTATTTGAGTCATAGTTTCTGTGGTTTTTGTTGTTGTTGTTGTTGTTGTTTGTGTCAGAATCTCACTCTGTCACCCAGGCTGGAGTGCAGTGGCATGGTCATGGCCACTGCAGCCGCAACCTGCTGTGCTCAGGTGATCCTTCAGGCTTGGGTGATCCTTCTGCCTCAGCCTTCCAAGTAGCTGGAACCACAGGCAAGTGCCACCACGCTCGACTAATTTTTTTATTTATTGTAGAGAATGAGGTCTTGCAGTATTGCCCAAGCTGGTCTCGAACCCTGAACTCAGGCAGTCTCTCTTGCCTCTACCTCCCAAAGTGCTGGGATTACAGGCTCGAGCCACCATGCCTGGCAGTTTCTGGTTTTATGAAGAACTCAAGATGAGAATATTGGTCATGTAATTTTGTAACTTGAGTTGATTATATTGTCAATTTTAGCATTTTAATTTTATCACCGCATTTGTATTTACTACTGAAATATCTTTTTTGACCTCTTACTGATTCACTGTTGGCATGTAACTATTACCTTGTAAAAATCAATAAACAATTAGTTGCAGATGTGGGTGTTTTGATTTCTTAAGAATATATCAGATTTACTATTGCTCATTAAGTTCATCTATGGGTAATAAATATGTTTTAGGACAAAATGAGAAATTTTTCACAACTAAAATTAGACCATACTGTTAACAAGAAGCAAATCTTTAAGAACAAGTAAACTGCCATGCTAAAAATTTTTTTTTACTTGAAAATAACTAGATTCCATTGAAATGACCTATTTCAAGAGACTGCAGTCTCACAATCTCAGTTCTAGTCTGAATTCTTTTTTTGTTTTTTGGGTTTTTTTTTTTTTGTGACAAAGTGTCACTCTTTTGCCCAGGCTGGAGTGCAGTGGCACACTCATGGCCACCACAGCCTCGACCTGCTGGACTCAGGTGACCCTCACTGCCTCAGCTTTCTAAGTAGCTGAAACTACAAGCACGTGCCACCACACCTGACTAATTTTTCGATTTATTGTAGAGATGAGATCATGCCAAATTGCCCAGCCTGGTGTTGAGTCCATGGGCTCAGGCAATCCTCTTACCTCGGCCTCCCAAAGTGCCAGGATTATAGGTGTGAACCACCGTGCCCAGCCTAGTCTGAATTTTTTTAATTAAAGATAAACAAAATGAGATGCCACAAGGCCAATTACTACCCGAGAAATCGTTTTTAGATCAGTAGGACTTTGTTACCTAAGAGTGACTCCTGGCTGCTGACTTTAACTGCCAGTGGTCTCAACTTAATTGTAAACTGCCAGCTTGTTTTTAATAAAACTTCACATATTTCTTCATGAGTTACTGCATCCCAGTAGGCAAAAGTTCTCATTTTTACAAGGCAAGAATATACTGAATTTGCAGTGTCATTCACAAACCTGATCTCTAAATGTGTTGCTCCAGCTTGTCAGCCTTACATAGAAGGAAATGATTCACTGAATGTTTTTACCTAGTTTAAATTTATTGATAATCACTTGATAGTGTTTGATCTTGTTTCTTACTGTCAGCTATAAAGAAACTGATTTAGTTATATATTGCAATAAGAACTCAGTTTGCTTATTTAGGGATATTTTGTAGAGTTTTTATAACCCTAATTTTCACTTTTTTTACTTGGTTTTGGCCCTTGTTTCTTGCCCATACTGAAATTGAATCCAAAAAAAAGATGTGGCAAAATATCAGTATATTTAAAAGTAGAATGATGATTGTCCAAAAGCTAGGGAAAGGGATCCATGGAAAGTTACTATTTAATGGGAACAGAGTTTCTGTTTTACAAGATGTTAAGGTAGATGGATGACGGTGATAGGTGTATAAGATTACAAATGTATTTACTACTACTGAACTATTCACTTAAAAATGGTTAAGATAGGCTGGGCTCAGTGGTTCAGCCTGTAATCTCAGCACTTTGGTAGGCCAAGGCAAGTGTATTGCCTGAGCTCGTGGGTTTGAGACCAGCCCAGGCAACTTGGCAAGACTTCATCTCTACAATAAATAAAAAATTAGCTGGGCATGGTCGCACACACCTGTAGTGCTGGCTACTTGGAAGACTGAGGCGGAAGGATCGCCAGAACCCAACAGGTTGACGCAGGGGTGGCAGTGATGAGCATGCCACTGCACTCCACCCTGGGCAATGGAGTGAGACTCTCAACAACAAAAAAAAAGGTTAAGATAGTGAAGTGAGCCGGGCTTGGTGGCTCAGCCTGTAATCCCGCGCCTTTGGGAGGCTGAGGTGAGTGGATTGCCTGAGCCCGCGGGTTTGAGACCCACCTGGGCAGCAAAACCTCATCTCTACAATAAATCAAAAAATCAGCCGGGTGTGTAGCACATGCCTGTAATTCCAGCTACTTGGAAGGCTGAGGCGGAAGGATCACCAGAGCCCAGCAGATCGAGGCTGCGGTGGCCAGGAGCGGCCATTGCACTCCAGTCTGGGCGATAGAGTGAGACTCCAACTCAAAAAAAAAAAAAGATAGTGAAGTGTAAGTTGTATGTATTTTACCAAAATAAAAAAAATTAGCCAGGCTTGGTGGCTCAGCCTGTAATCCTGTGCCTTTGGGAGGCTGAGGTGAGTGGATTGTCTGAGCCTGCGGGTTTGAGACCCGCCTGGGCAGCAAGACCTCACCTCTACAATAAATCGAAAAATCAGCCAGGCGTGGTAGCACATGCCTGTAATTCCGGCTACTTGGAAGGCTGAGGCGGAAGGATCACTGGAGTCCAGCAGGCTGCAGTGGCCAAGAGCGGCCACTGCACTCCAGTCTGGGTGACAGAGTGAGACTCCAACTCAAAAAAAAAAAAAAAAAAAATTATAACTTTAAAAATCAGACCAGGCACAGTGGCTCAAGCCTGTAATCCCAGCACTTTGGGAGGCTGAGGCAAGAGGATTGCCTGAGCCCATGAATTCAAGACCAGCCTAGGCACCATGACAAGACCTGGTCTCTACAATAAATCAAAAAATTAGCCGGGCGTGGTAGCACATGTCTGTAGTTCCAGCTACCTGGAAGGCTGAGGCAGAAGGTCACCTGATCCCAGCAGGTTGAGGCTGCGGTAGCCGTGAGCATGCCACTGCACTCCAGCCTGGGTGACAGAGTAAGACTTCAACTCAAGAAAAATCAGTATATTTAGCAGCTTGTGATAAGAGCTTCTGGGAGAAATTGGTGATTAAGCTAGCTCTGGTTCTCAATGGAGATGATGCAATCTAATCAACTGTGGAGATTATTTAAGCATGTCTCAGGACATGTCCTAGACCAATTGAATCAGAACCTATGAATGGGACCTGAATATTGACTTTTAAAAGTTTTAGGCACTTTAGGCGACATGAAAATCACTTGGGATGTCTTCTGCCTTAAGTAATATTTATTTAAATAATTTTTTCTGACTTTTAGATGATGTCTTAATTTCTTGGTTTTTGCTTTTAATTCGTTAGAGGCTTGACTTACAAGGAATCTGGGGTAGACATTACAGCTGGAAATATGCTGGTCAAAAAAATTCAGCCTTTAGCCAAAGCCACTTCAAGATCAGGTAAGTGATCCTGTGCTTTGCTGATTCATTAATTTGATACACATTGTGAATTGGTTATGGCTTTATATTTAACTAGGGAAAAATTTTCTTATTAATGACAGGTTACTGTATATCTTGCCCTACTTAAGCCAAACCCATAATCTTTCTTTAATATTAAGGAAAGCAGGCCAGGCACAGTGACTGAAGCCTGTAATCCCAGCACTTTGGGAGACTGAGGCAAGAGGATTGCCTGAGCCCAGGGGTTCGAGACTAGCCTGGGCAACTTGGTGAGACCTCGTCTCTACAATAAATCAAAAAATTAGCCGGGCGTGGTAGCGTGCCTCTAGTTCCAGCTACTTGGAAGGCTGAGGTGGAAGGATCGCCTGAGCCTAGGAGGTCAAAACTGCAGTGGCCGTGAACATGCCACTGTACTCTAGCCTGGGCAACAGAGTGAGACTCCAACTCAAAAAAAATACATATATATATTAAGGAAAGCATTTCTTTTTTTTTTTTTTTTTTTGAGTTGAAGTCTCACTCTGTCGCGCAGACTGGGGTGCAGTGGCATGCTCCCAGCCACCGCAGCCTCGGCCTGCTGGGCTCCGGCGATCCTTCTGCCTCAGCCTTCCAAGTAGCTAGAACTACAGGCGCGCACTACCATGCCTGGCTAATTTTTTGATTTACTGTAGAGATGAGGTCTCTCACCAAGTTGCCCAGGCGGGTCTCGAACCCGTGTGCTCAGGCAATCCACTCACCTCGGCCTCCCCATGCGTGGGATTACAGGCTGAGCCACCGAGCCCGACAGGAAAGTATTTCTTATCTGTATGTTAAACTCAAAAGGATATGTATGCTCCTTTAATATTCAGTTACTTTTCTGATCAATTCTTTACACACATGGTACAGTCTTCCATACTCAGGAAATAAATCTCTTGTTTTAACTATTCTTATGAAAAAGCAATATTTACATTCATGTTTAACTAATCTTTTAAAATGCAGCAAGTAATTAATTTCCTCTTCAACAGGCTGTAACGTTGATCTTGGAGGTTTTGCTGGTCTCTTTGATTTGAAAGCAGCTGGTTTCAAAGATCCTCTTCTGGCCTCTGGAACAGATGGCGTTGGAACTAAACTGAAGGTAATTAGACACCTTTGCAAATAAAGGAAGAGGGAATTTACTGTGTATGAAGTATATATTTTTCTTCTCTTGACATATGTGAGCTAAAAACCATGCCAAATACCATGACTAAAATATCTACATATTTCTAACAACAAATTATTATGTTGGCTGTATTTGGATGGAAGGGTATTTTAAGAAATAAAAACGATGTCTTAGACCAAATAACTTATTAGGAGTTAGTGTTCTTTTGTCTTAGGTATTAAGAGCAGCTATCCAAAGTCAATGGCATTTGTTAGTATCTCTTGACAGATTGCCAAGATACCATGTGGTGTTTATTTCCTAATATGGATGTTTATATTGTTCTTCTATAGATTGCCCAGCTATGCAGTAAACATGATACCATTGGTCAAGATTTGGTTGCAATGTGTGTAAATGATATTCTGGCACAAGGAGCAGAGCCCCTCTTCTTTCTTGATTACTTTTCCTGTGGAAAACTTGACCTTAATACAGCTGAAGCTGTTGTTGCTGGAATTGCTAAAGCTTGTGGAAAAGCTGGATGTGCTCTCCTTGGTATGATCACCCATTTTATCATATGTCCTTCTTACTGTATTTTAGCCCTATGTGTAAATGTGATCAGTGCCAAAAGAGAGGCTATATATCACAAGATGCAGCAAATAACTACCTGAATCGAACATACCCTGGTGCTCTCAAATCCTTCCAAGGATTTGTCCCCTAGACCCATATTCCTAAACTTTCAGGCAGCTCTTATCTTTCTCTTTAGTCTCTCCGTAGTGTCCTCGGCAGCCAGGCTTAGGGGTTTTATCCTCCTTACTGACCCTACAGCAGAGGCAAATGAGCGTATGACTTTCCAAATCCTAAGCCACATTTTCCCACAAAAGTAACATAAAGAATAAAATGTACCCAGGTTTTATAAAAATATTGCTTGACTGTCTAGCAAAATGAATTTGTAGGTTGATCAAGGAATAAAACTGATTCTTTTATATTACCATATCTGTGGTCTGTCCCCCCAAAAAACCAAAATTGTCTTTCAACCACCATTTAGAATGCAGTTTTTTTTCCCTGTATCATTACATGATATAAAGTATACTGTGTATAATTTGTATGAAGTATAGTTTTTCAGCCAGAGCTTTTGGAATTGGGCAGTCCTGGTTAAGTCACTTCTTTAAGCATGTACCATCACCTGGGAATGAAGTGATTATTAAAAAATATATATGAAAGCATTTCTGAAACTAAACTGCTGTAGAAATGATATTATATTCAACAAGCATTCATCCCATGAAAGTAGTAATGTTTGGAGGCTACGTACATATTTGCAGAGGCATTACCTTATCTCACTTTTTGTGGAAATGAGTGCTGTTTGTCCTGAAATCATGCTTGGTTGAAAGTTCTGTTAAATAGCTAGTAGAGCACAGTTTATTGAATGTTTGTATGTCACATGTGTCTGGCCACGTGTTTAACAGTTCATGTTAGAGTAGCCCATGTTACTATTACCTAGGCAGGTTTATAAAGATTAAGTGATTTCTCTTCTCTTGTCTCACCTACTAGGAGGTGAAACAGCAGAAATGCCTGACATGTATCCTCCTGGAGAATACGACCTAGCCGGTTTTGCTGTTGGTGCCATGGAACGGGATCAGAAACTTCCTCACCTGGAAAGAATCACTGAAGGGGATGTTGTGATTGGAATTGCTTCATCTGGTCTTCATAGCAATGGATTTAGCCTTGTGAGGAAAATTGTGGCAAAATCTTCCCTCCAGTACTCCTCTCCAGCACCTGATGGTTGTGGTGACCAGACTTTAGGTAAACTCACTCGCATTTAATGACTGTCTGGCTTGGAGATGTCTAAAACCACTTAGTGGGTTTAATCTCTCATTACTTAGAGCCAGAATGGAACGAATTATCTTATGGTTTTGCTACTTGAACATTATTGTAGGTCACATGTGTCTGTCACAGTCATTCTTCATTTCAGAGTTGGTTTGTTGGTTTTTATGTTCGGTTTTATATTTGTTGACTCAGTTTTTGTCTTATCTCTCCAATATACAGGGGACTTACTTCTAACTCCAACCAGAATCTATAGCCATTCACTATTACCTGTCCTACGTTCAGGACATGTCAAAGCTTTTGCCCATATTACTGGTGGAGGATTGCTAGAAAACATCCCCCGAGTCCTCCCTCAAAAATTTGGAGTGAATTTAGGTAAGATCACTAAATGGAACTTTTGTTCAGAAAATCATTAAGGAAGAAAAATGTATTGTGGGGGAAAACTCTGTGGGTAATTAGTACGCATGTGGCTCAGCCTGTAATCCCAGCACTTTGGGAGGCTGAGGCGAGTGGACTGCTTGAGCCCACAGGTTTGAGACTCACCTGGGCAACTTGGAGAGACCTCATCTCTACCATAAATTTTAAAAAATTAGCTGGGTGTGGTAGCACATGCCTGTAGTTCCGGCTACTTGGAAGACTGAGGCAGAAGGATCGCCAGAGCCCAGCAGAACGGGGCTGCAGTGGCCGGGAGCATGCCACTGCACTCCATTCTGGGCGATCGAGTGAGACTCCAACTGAAAAAAAAAAAAAGAAAAAGACATAAAGCACTCTCATGTAATTGGCTTATATAAAGATGCAGTCCTATAAGCAGATCCTTTAAGCTCTGTCAAGATGGAGCCCTACAAGCCAAGAAAGGAAATGTCACTATTAAGTAGTTCACACACACTATTAAGTAGTTCACACAGGAGATAAAAGGACCTGAACGTGTAGACAAGCAAGACAGATTGGAGAATCATTTGTGCTTAGAAGTAAAAAGAAATCCCACGTTTCTGGGCTAGCAGGTGACTAGATGCCAACATCAGTAAACCAAGTTTATTCCAAGGTAACTGTGAGCAGAAGTTGAGATCAGGCTGAAGATCAGTAGGGTGATTATATGCTCATAGTAGTAGTTACAGTATATAACTATTTTAGTTATAGTAGTAGGTCACATGGCACAAAGATGGGAATAGCAGATGCTAGGTGCTGCCAAAGGAGTGAAGAAGGGAGGAGGGATAAGTGACACACAGCAACACACTGGGTACCAGGTCCACTACTGCGGGAGAAGGGGCCTTCTAGAAGCCCAGATCTCATCTACATGCAATTTACTTATGTAGTAATCCTCATAGTTACAGCCAACAGAAGGAGGAGACCAAAAGATTGTACCTCAGAGGCAGAATCACTGAAAGAAGTCAGAAGCAGGGGGTAAACCTTGTAAAAGTATTATCAAAGTCAAGGAAGGATTTTAACATGACACTGGTTAGCAGTGTCAGGTGCAGCACAGAGGTGAGGCCTAGGATAAAGACCAGGAAGAGACCAGTGTATTTCAGAGTTAGGTAAAAAAGCAGCTTTTTGGACATAGATACCATCCACCAGATTACTGTAACAGAGATGTAGAGACAATGAGAGATTCCCATTTCAAGAAACTTACTGGTCAGAGGGAAGGGGAATGATTTTATGCATGTGACGAAAGCAAAGGACAGGGTTTTCCCTCCTTGAATAAAGAAACAAAGAGGAACTGATCATACTCTACTAATATACATTAGTTTACAGAATAGAAACAGTATCTGATGACCATCCCTAGAGTCAGATTGTGTGAAACAGAGAGATTCTGAAGAGTTAGGAATATGTTGTGTAGAAGTGAGGAATTAGGCAAGGTAAGCTCGGAGAATGGGATTCAACCCAGTCAGGGAAGCAGAACAGACACACTGGGCCAGGCTGAATGAGAATCCCTTCTGGATCCATGGAATGAGCACAGTAAGGAGTTGAAAAGTTCAAGAGAGGGTTAAATTGATGACTTAAGACATTCCTTGGATAGAATTGCTTCCTGGTGAGCATAAACAAAAACCTTAAGAAATAAAGTCTTCACTGGGCGTTGTGGCTCACACATACAATCCCAGCACTTTGGGAGGCCTAGGTGAGAGGATTGCCTGAGTTCAAGACCAGACTGGGCAACTTGGCGAGACCTCATCTCTGCAGTAAATCAAAAAATTAGCCAGGCATGGTGGCCAACTAAAAAAAGAAAGAAAGAAAGTCTTCATTACCCTCTTCCAGTAAAAACAGTGACCTGCTGAAGGGAGGGAAAGGAGGCAGGACTGGTTTATGCATTTGCCAGTTTCTGTGGTGCAACTACTTCCACCATAGCCAGTTTTTTAAGTGGCTGTGTTTAACAGCCTCTACAAGCTGGCTATAGGGCACTACTGGTTAAAAAAATAACATAATGGCCACCTCATTGGAAAACTTAAAGTTGATAATAGCCATATTCCTGGAAGCCATTATGTTTTGAATGACACATAAGTCTGTATCCCAATATTTTTTTTTTTTTTTTTTGAGTTGGAGTCTCACTCTGTCGCCCAGACTGGAGTGCAGTGGCCGCTCCCGGCCACCGCAGCCTCGGCCTGCTGGGCTCCAGCGATCCTTCCGCCTCAGCCTTCCGAGTAGCCGGAATTACAGGCATGCGCCACCACGCCCAGCTGATTTTTTGATTTATTGTAGAGATGAGGTCTCGCTGCCCAGGCGGGTCTCGAACCCGCGGGCTCAGGCAATTCACTCACCTCAGCCTCCCAAAGGCGCGGGATTACAGGCTGAGCCACCGAGCCCGGCTTGTATCCCAATTTTTAAAAAAAATCCCTACAAGGGCTGGGGTACGGTGGCTCATGCTTGTAATCCCAGCACTTTGGGAGGCCAAGGCAAGAGGATTGTTTGAGTTCAGGAATTCGAGACCAGCCTGGACAACAAGTGATTCTACAAAAATGAATCAGGCGTGGTGGTATGTGGCTATAGTCCTAGCTACTTGGGAGGCTGAAGCAGAAGGATCGCCTGAGCCCATGAGGTCAAGGATATGGTAGCTATGATCATGCCACTGCACTCCAGCCTAGTAAACAAGCGTGAGTCCCTGACTCAAAAAATAAATAAGAGCCGGGCTCGGTGGCTAAGCCTGTAATCCCGCGCCTTTGGGAGGCTGAGGGGAGTGGATTGCCTGAGCCTGCAGGTTTGAGACCCACCTGGGCAGCAAGACCTCACTGCTACGATAAATCAAAAAATCAGCCGGGCTCGGTGGCTCAGCCTGTAATCCCGCGCCTTTGGGAGGCCGAGGTGAGTGGATCGCCTGAGCCCATGGGTTCGAGACCCGCCTGGGCAGCGAGACCTCATCTCTACGATAAATCCAAAAAAAAAATCAGCCGGGTGTGGTAGCGCATGCCTGTAATTCCAGCTACTTGAAAGGCTGAGGCGGAAGGATCACCGGAGCCCAGCAGGTCGAGGCTGCAGTGGCCGGGAGCGGCCACTGCACTCCAGTCTGGGTGACAGAGTGAGACTCCAACTCAAAAACAAAACAAAATAAATAAATAAGAATAATTAACCTTGGATAATCTTTTACATCAGCCTCTAAGTTTTCTTTCAGGAATCATAGTTTCACATTTAAGTAAGGAATTTTCAACATTAAAATTATAGCTTATATTACTCAAAAGGTATTTGTTTATTTGTAGAAACTAGGCTCTTAGCCTGTCATTCTTTTTTTTTTTCTATAAAAAAATACTGTTTTGGCCAGGCTCGGTGGCTCAGCCTATAATCCCGCGCCTTTGGGAGGCTGAGGTGAGTGAATTGCCTGAGCCCGCGGGTTTGAGACCCGCCTGGGCAACTTGGTGAGACCTCATCTCTACAATAAACCAAAAATTAGCCAGGCATGGTAGCGCGCACCTGTAGTTCCAGCTCCTTGGAAGGCTGAGGCGGAAGGATCACCAGAGCCCAGCAGGTCGAGGCTGCAGTGGCCACTGCACTCCAGTCCGGGTGACAGAGTGAGACACCAACTCAAAAAAAATACTGTTTTGCTAAAATGAGACAGCAGTTTGGTTATCTGCTCTTTGTCCTGCCATTTAATACGTTATCATCTACTTGCTATAACAACATCATTTTGGATGATGAGTGTTTCACTTTACATTTGTAACACTATTTGATTTTAAGGTGCTATTATTATTTCTTTCTTTTTTTTTTTTTTTTTTTAGTCAGAGTCTCACTCTGTCACCCAAGGTGGAGTGCAGTGGCATTACGGCCACTACAGCCTCAAACTGCTGGACTCAGGCAATCCTTCTGTCTTACCCTTCTAAGTAACTGAACTATAAGTGTGTGCCACCACACCCAGCTAATTTTTTTATTTATTGTAGAGACAGGGTTTCACCATATTTCCCAGACTGGTCTTAAACCCATTGGCTCAGGCAATCATCTCACCTCTGCCTCCTGAAGTGCTGGAATTACAGGTGTGAGCCACCATGCCTGGCTGTTGTTCACTTTTAACTATTGAGAGCATGATGTACTTTGTGGTCGTTAAATCCTTTGAGATCAACTTTTAAGAATGGGCATTTCCCAGTTAGTGTATATGGAATTAAATCTAATAAGGAAGATTCATATACATGTGATACTTTTTTTTTTTTCTGGGTCAGGTCTGGCCAAGACCGTTCCGATTTTATTCAAACTCTTTCCAGCTTATATACCATTTTCTATAACCTCCAGCAGTATGACAAATATCTGCTGGGGGTGATGCATTTTTTTTAAGTTGTACCAGGTGCAGTAGTAATCCCAGCACTTTGGGAGGCCAAGGCAGGAGGATCACTTGAGCCCAGGAATTTGAGACTGTGGTAAACTGTGATTATGCCACTGCACTCTAGTCTGAGCAACAGAGTGAGACCCCCAACTCAAAAAACATATATAATAAAATAAAAATTGTACCAACTCCAGAGTAGTAAAAAATTGATTATCCTGTAAATATACCAAATAAATGGGGACACTGATAGTTAACCATATTATTTAATGAAAAGCTAAGTTCACATTGGCTTCCCTTGCTTAGAAACATTATAAGTAATCCAGTGTAGTTTTTATAAATCAGATTCTGTAGTTGAGATCCCAAAGAACTATCCAAATTATTTTATTCAGGAATGTTGTGGCCAGGCGCGGTGGCTCACACCTGTAATCCTGGCACTTTGGGAGGCCTAGGTGAGAGGATTGCATGAGCTCAAAGGTTCAAGACCAACCTGGGCAACTTGACAAGACCTCATCCCTACAATAAATTAAAAAATTAGCCAGGTGTGGTAGCACGTGCCTATAGTTCCAGCTACTTGAAAGGCTGAGGCAGAAGAATCACCTGAGCCCAGCAGGTTGAGGCTGCGGTGGCTATGAGCATGACCTTGCACTCTAGCCTGGGCGATGGAGTGAGACTCCAACTCGAAAAATAAAGAATGTTTTGTGTGTATATAGTTCTTTACCTAAAAACTTTTGTTAGAGTTTTGTTTGTTTGTTTTTTTACAGTCTCACTCTTTTTTTTTTTTGTTTTTTGGGGGTTTTTTTTTGAGTTGGAGTCTCACTCTGTCACCCAGACTGGAGTGCAGTGGCTGCTCCTGGCCACCACAGCCTCGACCTGCTGGGCTCTGGCAATCCTTCTGCCTCAGCCTTCCAAGTAGCCGGAATTACAAGAACACGCTACCATGCCCGGCTGATTTTTTTAAAATTTACTGTAGAGATGAGATCTTGCCAAGTTGCCCAGGCGGGTCTGGAACCCACGGGCTCAGGAAATCCACTCACCTCAGCCTCCTAAAGTGCGGGATTACAGGCTGAGCCACCCAGCCCGTCTAGAGTCTCACTCTTTCACTCAGGCTTGAGTACATTGACACAATCTCAGCTCATTGTAGCTCAACCTTCTGGGCTCAGGCAATCCTTCTGCCTCAGCCCCCCGAGTAGGTAACTAGAACTGCACCCACACACCACTTTGCCCAGCTAATTTTTTTATTTTTGTCTTATATTTTTGTAGAGATGTCTTGCTGTGTTGCTTAAACTCATAAACTCAAGCAGCCCTTCCATTTTAGCCTCCCAAAGTGCTGGGATTACCACACCCAGCCTATTAGAGAATTTTGTTGTATTATTTGTGATAAGAGCAGGCCTAAGAAGCCTACTTTTTTTTTTTTTTTTGAGTTGAAGTCTCACTCTCACCCAGCCTGGAGTGCAGTGGCACAATCCCAGCCACCACAGCCTCAACCAGCAATCCTTCTGCCTCAGCCTTCCAAATAGCTGGAACTACAGGCGCGTGCTACCACGCCCGCCTAATTTTTTGATTTATTGTAGAGATGAGGTCTCACCAAGTTGCCCAGGTGGGTCTCGAACCTGTGGGCTCAGGCATTCCACTCACCTCAGCCTCCCAAAGCGTGGGATTACAGGCTGAGCCACCGAACCTGGCTAGAAGTCTACATTTTAAATGAGAGGGACAAGGTGTTGTTCTTAAATCTTTGATGTAGCATAACTTTTCTTGACTAGTGTTTGCTTTTCCTCTAAATCTGTATATAAGCCGTGTGGTTTTTGAATCATACTTAGGGTACATTTTGGTGATCACTAACACCCAGCTAAACACTGACAAAAGGATAGTATGCCAGCCTTTACTGGAATTCACCTACTAGCACATCTAATCTATTAGGGCATTTCTGATGAGGCACAAAACTTTACTCAAATGTGAATACTGGTCATGTGTGTCAACAAAAAATATTTTTAATATCTAAGGTACAGAAGGATTCCCAAATAAGAACTCCTGAGAGGTCAATTTATAGTTTTGCCCTATGTAAAATAGCAAAGTCTGATTGTAATTTCTGTATCTTTGTATATGTGCATACTTTTATACTTTGTGTGAGACAGGTTAATCAAACAACTGTTGCCTGTTTTCAGATGCCCAGACCTGGAAGATCCCCAGAGTCTTCTCATGGTTACAGCAGGAAGGACACCTCTCTGAAGAAGAAATGGCTAGAACATTTAACTGTGGGATTGGAGCTGCCCTCGTGGTATCAAAGGATCAATCAGAGCACATCCTAAGAGATATTCAGCAGCACAAGGAAGAAGCCTGGGTAATTGGCTGTGTGGTCGCACGTCCTGAAGGTACTCGCTCCTTATTTACTTTTAGGTGTATAATCTTTTTTTTTTTTTTTTTTTTTTGGGTGGGAGTCTTACTCTGTTGCCCAGGCTGGAGTGCAGTGGCACGCTCACAGTCACTGCAGCCTCAACCTGCTGGGCTCAGGTGATCCTTCCACCTCAGCCTTCCAAGTAGCTGGAACTATAGGCATGTGCCACCGTGCCTGACTAATTTTTTGATTTACTGTAGAGATGAGGTCTTGCCATGTTGCTCAGGCTGGTCTCGAACCCCTGAGCTCAAGCAATCTTGCCTCCGCCTCCCAAAGTGCTGGGATTACAAGCTTGAGCCACCGCTCCCGACTGGTATATAATCTTAAATATATCTAAGCCCTGCCTCACAAGCTTTCTACCCACCTTTTAGTCTAGCCATTGCTACGGCAACTATCTTTACACAGGTGTAACGTGACAGCACCCATCACAGTGATACCACATATCTCCTAATGGCTGCCTCAGGACTCTGACACCTGTGTAGCATTCATGCATACACAACTACACTCCACAGGATCACTTTCCAAAGAAATCTCCCTGCATTCAAGACCTTGTGGCTCTGTTTTATGAATCAGCTCAGTTCAAAGGTTAGTGAGCAAGCATACTGACCAGTATGGTATATGAGTCGGGACTCTGCTGCAAATGCTAAAACTCAGCAGAGGGGCAGAATAGAATAGCCACTCAGATTAGCTAAAAAAGATGTCTGTTGATATCTGCCTTTCTTTCCTCTGTTATGTAGGTTTCACTTTCAGGCACGTTCTCCAAATACCATAAAGATAATATCCTTTAAGCCAGGCTCGGTGGCTCAGTCTGTAATCCCACACTTTGGGAGGCTGAGGTGAGTGGATTGCCTGAACCCACGAGTTCGAGACCCGCCTGGGCAACTTGGCGAGACCTCATCTCTACAATAAATCAAAAAATCAACCAGGCATGATAGTGCATGCCTGTAATTCCAGCTACTCAGAAGACTGAGGCGGAAGGATCACCGGAACCCAGCAGGTTGAGGCTGCAGTGGCTGGGAGCGGCCACTGCACTCTAGTCTGGGCGACAGAGTGAGACTCCAACTCGAAAAAAAAAAAAGATAACATCCTTTAGCTCACATAACAGTAAGAAAGAGACATTCTTAGCCGGGCTCGGTGGCTCAGCCTGTAATCCTGCGCCTTTGGGAGGCTGAGGTGAGTGGATTGCCTGAGCCCGCGGGTTGGAGACCCGCCTGGGCAGCGAGACCTCATCTCTACAATAAATCAAAAAATCAGCCGGGTGTGGTAGTGCATGCCTGTAATTCTGGCTACTTGGAAGGCTGAGGTGGAAGGATCGCCAGAGCCCAGCAGGTAGAGGCTGCGGTGGCCGGGAGCGGCCACTGCACTCCAGTCTGGGGGACAGAGTGAGACGCCAACTCAAAAAAAAAAAAAGAGAGACATTCTTTCAGCATCTCCTATCTAGTATTTAAATGACTTTGCTAGGTCACATGCCTCCCCTGAGACCAGGAAGTCATGGCACTATCATGAATGGTCTCACTAGGAAGATTTAGGGAGTAGAGACAACACTAGAAAGCAGTAATAAATCCACTTCATGCTTCAAAATAGTGATGTGCTCTGTAGGTCTTAGTTGAAGTAGGTGACTGCATATGTTCACCTTTAGCAAGTTTTAATGAATGAGTAATGTTAAGTGATACAAACCTCTTATTCGTTTTAGTCCTTGTATATTTTATTTTCAGAATATAGCATTCTGAAGTTACAATATTTCATAAAATTATTTTCATTATTCCTGTTCATTCATAATTATGTTTTACTTATGGGTATGTTTGAAACAGGTTCGTCTCATGTGAAAATCAAGAATCTGATTGAAAGCATGCAGATAAACGGGTCAGTGTTGAAGAATAGATCTCTGAAAAATCATTTATCTATCCAACAAAAGGCCAGAGTGGCTGTCCTAATATCTGGAACAGGTAAGATGGACTTGTTCTTCACTGGAGAGCTGCAGAATGCTCTTTCTTCACTGTCTATGCTCTTTCAGACTAAGGATACCCTCAAGCTGAGTCTGGGGGTGGAATTATCAGGGAGTATTGTCTTTTGTTCCTTTTTCTGTGAGTCACAGTCTCACTCTCACCCAGACTGGAGTGCCGTGGCACACTCACAGCCACTGCAGCCTCGACCTGCTCGACTCAGGTAATCCTTCTTTCTCAGCCTTCCAAGTAACTGAATCTACAGGCATGTATCACCATAACTGGCTGATTATTTTCTATTTATTGTAGGGATGAGGTCTCACCATGTTGCCCAAGCTGAAGTGTTGTCGTTTCAGCATCATTAGTCTTCCCACTTTTCTTAAGAATTTGAGTAGCGCATGCCTGTAATTCCGGCTACTCGGAAGGCTGAGGCGGAAGGATCGCCGGAGCCCAGCAGTTGAGGCTGCAGTGGCTGGGAGCGGCCACTGCACTCCAGTCTGGGCGACAGAGCGAGACTCCAACTCAAAAAAAAAAAGAATTTGAAACAATTTCTGAGGAAAAAGTAGAAAATGTCAGAATATAGTTAAAGAGCAACTGTTCCAGCCTGGGCAACTTGGCAAAACCTTGTCTCTACAATAAATCATAAAATCAGCCAGGTGGCTCTTGCCTGTAGTTCCAGCTAATTGGAAGGCTGAGGCAGAAGGACAACCTGAGCCCAGCAGGTCGAGGCTGCGGTGACCGCGAGTGAGCGTGCCACTGCACTGCAGCCTGGGCAACAGAGCGAAACTCAACTCAAAAACAAAAACCAAAAGAACAAATTTATGTTTTATCTTTGTGGATAGAATATATTAAGAATATTATAAAGCCAGATGCAGTGGCTCACACCTGTAATCCCAACACTTTGGGAGGTGGAGGCAAGAGGATTACCTGAGCTCAGGGGTTTGAGACCAGCCTGAGCAACATGGCGAGACCCTGTCTCTATAATAAATCATAAAACTAGCCAGGTGTGGTGATGCATGCCTGTAGTTCCAACTTCAAAAGCTGAGACAGAAAGATCACCTGAGCCCAGCAGATCAAGGCTGTGGTGGCCGTGAACTTACCACTGCACTCCAGCCTGGTTGGCAGAGTGAGACTCTGACTCAAAAAAAAGACAAAAAAAGAGTATTGTAGTCTCTCAGACGGATATAGCATACCTTTTTCCTCTATTGTAAGTTTAATCATTGCTCACTGCAGTCTTGAATTCCTAGGCTCAAGCAATCCTTTTGCCTCAGCCTCCCAACTAGCTAGGACTACAGACTCATGCCACCACATTCAGCTAATTTTTTCATTTTTCTCACTATGTTGCCCAGAGCAGTATTAAATGATCCTCCCTCCTGGACTTCCCAATGCTGGAATTACAGGCGTGAGCCACCATGCTTAGCTAAAAAGTGTTCTTAAATGCTTATCTGAGCATATCTGATTATTCCTTTTTTGAGAGAGAGAGACACGGGGTCTTGGCTATGTTGCCCAGGCTGGAGTGCAGTAGTCATTCACAGGTGCAATGATAGCCTATTACAGTCTTGAACCTATGGCCTCAAGCAGTCCTCCCACCTCAGCCTCCCAAGTAGCTGGAGCTGCAGGCACAAGACACCACACCTGGCTCTGATTATTTACTTAGGATACATTCTCAGAAGTGTAATTGCTTTACAAGTTGATTTTAAGGTTATTTTAGGCCCAGATTGATGATAAAGCAAATAAACTATTGTAGGGGCCTTAGTGGTTCACTCTTGAGAGGGTCGATGTTTCTTGCTTAGTTAACCAGCTTATTTCTCATCAATCAGTTTTAACACCATGTTATGTTTCTTCTACAGTACTAGATAACAAGATACAGTATTTTACAGGAGCAATTATTTATCCTAAGGCCTATCCTAGCAGGAATACCTATGTTTTTCATAAGCTATTAATCTATAATCCCAATAGGAAGGAAATTTAAAAGACTCACATATGTCACCAATCTTTTTCAAGACATTTATTCAGAAAGTTTGACCATTCCCTATTCAAAATAGCATATATCTCTTTTTTAAAAGCGTGGGGCAACCTCCTCAGGTCCCCTCCCATTGTGGGAACTTTTCTGTCCTCTTAATAAATCCTGCTTTGAAAAAAAAGATAGAAAGAAAGAAATATGAAGGCTGGGCATGGTGGCTCATGCCTATAATCCCAGCACTTTGGGAGGCTGAGGTAAGAGGATTGCCTGAACCCACAGGTTGGAGACCAGCCTGGGCAACTTGATGAGACCTCATCTCTACAATAAATCCAAAAAGTAACCGGGTGTGGTGGCACACGTCTGTAGTTCCAGCTACTTGGAAGGCTGAGACAGAAGGATCACCTGAGCCCAGCGGGTCAAGGCTGGGGTGGCCATGAGCGTGCTGCTGCACTCCAGCCTTGGCAGCAGAGTGAGACTCCCAACTCAAAAAAAAGGAAGAAAAATGTATGAGCTCCCTTGTTTTCTCCCTTTTCAGGATCAAACCTTCAAGCACTCATAGAGAATACTCAAGAACCAAATAGTTCTGCACACATTGTTGTCGTTATCTCCAACAAAGCTGCAGTGGCCGGGTTAGATAAAGCAGAAAGAGCTGGTATTCCCACCAGAGTAAGTTTCTTGGAAATGTATCTTTCCTGCAGGTTGTAGTTAAACTCTTAATCTGCCGTCACAGAACCTGGATCTGTGGGGCACTTGTTCTTTGGACCTGCACTTTGGGTGGGTGTTGGCCTTGCCTTTCTACTTCATCCTGTCCCTTTCTTAGTAATCTTTCTACCAGGTGTATCCTCACAAGGGCATGAAGTATGATCTATGTAAAGGTTGAGTTTTAAATTATTTTTGGTAATTCACTGAAAAGGGTTGTGCTTACCTTTTTCTGTTACAGGTAATTAATCATAAATTATATAAAAATCGTGTAGAATTTGACAATGCAGTTGACCGAGTCCTTGAAGAATTCTCCACAGACATAGTCTGTCTTGCTGGGTTCATGAGAATTCTGTCTGGTCCTTTTGTCAGAAAATGGAATGGTAAGCAAAATTTTTAACATCACATTGAGAAATCAATTGCAAATGAACTATAGGATGGTTAACTTGCTAAGCAATCCCAGTAGTAAACTATTTACTATGATATTTTACTTTAACATAGTACATAATTTAATTCCTTTTGCTTTAGTCTCAAGAATGATACAATGGTGATTTGTTATTCTGCTCTTTATCAATTTTCTTTGGCTTACTATAATTAATCACTTTTTCTAATATAGCAGTTTTGTTTACATTACCACAAAGATAATATTTTATCTTCTGAATATACCTGGAAGACTCTTTTTTACTTGTATAGATGCAAAAGAAAGTGATCTTCTGTATGTCAAAATGGAATTCATCTTTTTTTAGGAAGCATGGACCATTGCCAGAGGAGGGCAAGGAAAATGTTACCCAGAAAACATAGTATTTTGTATTACTGCTTTTTCCCTCAATGGCTTTGACTGCATCCTGTTTTCTTTTTTGTGGACACATTTGGGCAATAAATGCATTTTCCCTCCAAAAAGTTTATGTTTTCTTAGGGTGAATATAGGTAGAGCACTTATGATGTAATATAAAACAGGCCATCACCAGGCTCGGTGGCTCAGCCTATAACCCCACACCTTGGGAGGCTGAGGTGAGTGAATTGCCTGAGCCTGCGGGTTCGAGACCCGCCTGGGCAACTTGGCGAGACCTCATCTCTACAATAAATAAAAAAATTAGCCGGGTGTGGTAGCGCATGCCTGTAATTCCAGCTACTTGGAAGGCTGAGGCAGAAGGATCGCTGGAGCCCAGCAGGTCGAGGCTGCGGTGGCCAGGAGTGTGCCACTACACTCCAGTCTGGGCAACAGAGTGAGACTCCAACTCAAAAAATTTAAAATTAAAATTAAAAATAAAATAAAATAAAATAAAAACAGGCCATGTCTTTGATGACATAAGGCACACAGAATCCAGCATCTGCTTGGTAGACTCATCATTTGGTAGTTAGAAGTCAAGCACAGGGCAATCCTGTCTCAGACCCCCTCCTGCTTGGGAGCGCTCTGTCTTAATAAACTCCTGCTTTCTCACAAAAAAGAAATCAAACACATAGACACTATGCAAGAACTTATTGCCTCTTTCTAATAGTAAATACCAAGAGCAAGCTGAATTTTCTTCAAGAGCCCTACCATCCAGCTTAGACCTCCCCCTTCCTGTCAGTTATCAGAGGAATGTGAGTTCCTGTTCAGAGTCCCCGGCATGCCTTTTGGCTCTGCAAGGCAGGTACCTGCTGCCTGGATCTCTGTGGACGAAAACTCAGTTCCCTTTACCTTGCTTCTGTGTTTGGCAAAGAACACCCACCCCAGAAATCCAATTTCTGTTTGACTTCCAACAGAAAAACATATATTCCTTTGACAGAATACTCGGGATTCTAAAATTCTGACTAACTATGCCTTTTTTAATTTTTAGGAAAAATGCTGAACATTCACCCATCCTTGCTCCCTTCTTTTAAGGGTTCAAATGCCCATGAGCAAGTCCTGGAAGCCGGCGTCACAGTTACTGGGTGCACTGTACACTTTGTGGCTGTGAGTGTGTCTTATTCTACCAAAATAATATTAGTATTTAGATGCAAATTGCACTGGCTAGAGGGTAACGTTCAAAACTTTTGCTTACTTTTCAGGAAGACGTAGATGCTGGACAAATCATTTTGCAAGAAGCCGTTCCTGTGAAGAGGGGTGACACTGTTGCAACTCTGTCTGAAAGAGTTAAATTAGCAGAACATAGGCTATTTCCTGCAGCCCTCCAGCTAGTGGCCAGGGGAAGTGTACAACTGGGAGAAAATGGCAAGATTTGTTGGGTCAAAGAGGAATGAAGTCTCCTAACTCAGGAATGGAGCCAGTTTTGAAAGAATTGTTTGCTCTTTGTATGATGACTTTTTATCATGTACTTGGTCCCAAAGAAAAACAGCTAAAAGAAGGAAAAAACCTCACCGTTATCTCTTTGGCCAATTTTTATTGAACAGAGACTCATTATAAACAAGACTAGTACAGTATATCTAAGATGTACAGGTATCCACTCGTGACCTTTCGTGTCCTACCTGTTTGGGACTTTTGTTTTCATAACCAACCTAGTCATTCAGAATTTCTTTCACTTTCAGCTCAATAAGATACTAAAACTCTTCACCTTTCTTATCCCCTTTTTCTGACCAGTATCACCTCCATTTTTGTAAGTTATGTGTTTTCTAAACTTGCGGGGATGCTGAGGTGGAAGAATCGCCTGAGCCCAGTAGGTCAACACTGCGGTGGCTGTGAGTGTGCCACTGCACTCTAGCCTGGGCGACAGAGTGAGATTCCTACTTAAAGACAAAAAAGTTGCATATTGGTACTGATTTGATTGAGACTTCTTCAATAATTTGGTGTTGGCCGGGCTCGGTGGCTCAGCCTGTAATCCCGCACTTTGGAAGGCCGAGGTGAGTGAATTGCCTGAGCCTGCGGGTTCGAGACCCACCTGGGCAACTTGGCAAGACCTCATTTCTACAATAAATGAAAAATTTAGCCGGGCATGGTAGTGCACGCCTGTAGTTCCAGCTACTTGGAAGGCTGAGGCGGAAGGATCGCCGGAGCCCAGCAGGTCGAGGCTGTGGTGGCCAGGAGCAGCCACTGCACTCCAGTCTGGGTGACTGAATGAGACTCCAACTTAAAAAATAATAGCAGTAATAATAATTTGGTGTCATAAAATTTGTGGGTAGTTCCCATTTCTGAGGGATAGTGTCCTTTTATGCTTTGAAGTATCATTAAACATTCCTCTAATTACTGACAGTTTCAGTAATACCTGGGTTTTAACTTCACAGTTATCTTATGGTTTGTTAACATCTATACTTTTATAAATCACTAGAGAGTTAAAAGGAGAGTTGGTGACTTCTGGATTAAAGCATAAGGCTTTAGGCACATTGCTCACACCTATAATCCCTCTCTGTCTCCAATCCCTCATCAATTAAAGTAGGCAAATGCCTATTATATCATTGTTTTGATAACTGGATTTAATATATGTGATGTGAAATGCTAAAAACATTGCTTGGCACAGAGTAGACACTCAGGTAGGTTGGCATTTACGTCATAGTTCCAGTTATAAAAGCCATTGTGATTCGTTATTCAATGTATATATCAGCATAAAATCAAAGATGGTGATAAATGGGATTGAGGGAGGACAAGTGGAGGTCTATCTACCCAGACAAGGTATAGTGGGACTGCATGTAATGCCTACTGGAGCTAGTCATCTCCCATCTGGATATGCAGTTGTGAAAGTGGGCGGTTTTGGCTGACATACTGGACGTGTGTAAAACCCTACCCATGAACTCCCCACTTAGCACCACATTCCTCTGCTACTACAGCTGAGTAAGGAATGACCACGTGGCCAAGCCAACCAACAATCTTAGACTGCTGAGCAGCCTTTAAGATGGTGTGGCAAGCCGGGCTTGGTGGCTGAGCCTGTAATCCCACACCTTTGGGAGGCTGAGGTAAGTGGATTGCCTGAGCCTGCAGATTCAAGACCCGCCCTGGGCAGCAAGACCTCATCTCTACAATAAAATCATAAAATCAGCCGGGCGTGGTAGCACATGCCTGTAATTCCGGCTACTTGGAAGGCTGAGGCAGAAGGATCGCCGGAACCCAGCAGGTCGAGGCTGCGGTGGCCGGGAGCGGCCACTGCACTCCAGTCTGGGTGACAGAGTGAGACTACAACTCAAAAAAAAAAAAAAAAAAAAGATGGTGTGGCTTCCCTGGGTGCAGTGGCTCAAGCCTATAATCCCAATACTTTGGGAGGCGGAGGCAAGAGGATTGCTTGAGCACTGGGGTTTGAGACCAGCCTGGGCAATTTGGCGAGACTTCATCTCTACAATAAAATTTTTTTTTTAAATTAGCTGAACGTGGTGGTGTGCACCTGTAGTTCCCACTACTTCAAAGGCTGAGGCAAAAGGATCACCTGAGCCCAGCAGGTCAAGGCTGCGGTGGCTGTGACTGTGCCACTGCACTCCAGCCTGGGCAACAGTGTGAGACTCCCACTCCAAAAATAAAAAGATGGTGTGGCTTGAGAACCCTGCCTGAACAACAGGGTGCACTTTACTGGAATGGTACCTGCAGCTATGTTCAAATCCTTATTAGAGGTTTTTTTTTTTTTTTCATTAAACTTTTGGGAGTCTCATCTGCAGACAGACAGCAGAGCCGGTGGATAAGGGGGTCAGCCTAGCCAAGAGGAGAAGATAGTGTTCCCAGGAAAGGCTTTGAGGATAACCTCTTTCGGGTCCCCTCCCCCTGTGGGAGCTTTGCTGTCTTAATAAATCCTACTTTCCTACGTGGAAGGCTGAGGCGGAAGGATCGCCAGAGCCCAGCAGGTCGCGGCTGCGGTGGCTGGGAGTGGCCACTGCACTCTGGTCTGGGTGACAGTGAGACTCCAACTCATAAAAAAAAATAATAATAAATAAATCCTACTTTAAGCCAGGTTGGTGGCTCAGCATGTAATCCCACGCCTTGGGAGGCTGAGATGAGTGGATTGCCTGAGCCCGCAGGTTCAAGACCCGCCTGGGCAACTTGGTGAGATCTCTACAATAAATCAAAAAATTAACCAGGCATGGTAGCGCGCGCCTGTAGTTCCAGCTGATTGGAAGGCTGAGGCGGAAGGATCACCGGAGCCCAGCAGATTGAGGCTGTGGTGGCCGGGAGCGGCCACTGCACTCCAGTCTGGGCGACAGAGTAAGACTCCAACTCAAAATAAATAAATAAATCCTACTTTCTCAAAAAAAGAAAGAAAAGAAAGACTTTGGATCCAGAAAGCCTGTGTATCTGGAGACTCCCTAGAGTTTAAATTGAAAAAGTAATAGCCTTGTGTGGAGGCTTACTCCTGTAACCCCAGCACTTTGGGAGGTGAGAGGATTGCCTGAGCCCAGGGGTTCGAGACCACCCTGGGCAACTTGGGGAGACCTCGTTTCTACAGTAAATCAAAAAATTAGCCAGGTGTGGTGACATGTGCTTGTAGTTTCAGCTACTTGGAAGGCTGAGGCAGAAGGATCATCTGAGCCCAGCAGATAGAGGCTGCAGTGGCCATGCACGTGCCATTGCATTCTAGCTGGGGCGACAGTAAGACTCCAACTCAAAAAAATAGAAACTTAACAGCAGGGTGCATGTGGTGGCTCATGTTTGTAATCCCAGCACTTTAGGAGGCCTAGGCAGAGGGTTGCATGAGCCCAGGTTCTAGACCAGCCTGGGAGACAGTGAGACCCTGTCTCTAAAAAAAAAAACAAAGCAGAGTACTCTTCCAGTAGTAATATACAGAAGATAGTCAACTTGGTGAGACCTCATTTTTACAATGAATTTAAAAAAAAATTAGTTGGGGCCAGGTACAGTGGCTCAAGCCTGTAATCACAGCACTTTGGAAGGCCAGGGTGAGAGGATTACCTGAGTCCAGGGGTTCGAGACCAGTCTTGGCAACTTGGCAAGACCTCTCCTCTACAAAAATTAAAAAAGCCGGGTGTAGCCGGGCTCGGTGGCTCAGCCTGTAATCCCGCGCCTTTGGGAGGCTGAGGTGAGTGGATTGCCTGAGCCCGCGGGTTTGAGACCCACCTGGGCAGCAAAACCTCATCTCTACAATAAATCAAAAAATTAGGCTGGCGTGGTAGCGCGTGCCTGTAATTCCGGCTACTTGGAAGGCTGAGGCAGAAGGATCGCCGGAGCCCAGCAGGTCGAGGCTGCGGTGGCCGGGAGCGGCCACTGCACTCCAGTCTGGGCGACAGAGTGAGACCCCAAACCCAAAAAAAAAAAAAAAAAAAAAAAGTCAGGTGTGATAGCGTGCATGCACCTGTATTTCCAGCTACTTGGAGGGCTGGGGTGGAAGGATCACCTGAGCCTATCAAGTTAAGGCTGTAGAGGCCATGAGCATGCCACTGCACTCCAGCCTAGGCAACAGAGTGAGACTCCAACTCAAAAATGAAGATTAGCCGGATGTGGTAGCATGTGCCTGTGGTTCTAGCTAACTGGAAGGCTGAGGTGGAAGAATCGCCTGAGCCCAGCAGGTCGAGGCTGCGGTGACCATGAACCTGCCACTACGCTCCAGCCTGGGAGACAGAGTGAGACTCCAACTTGAAAAAGATAGTAAACTGTAGACTTAAAACAGCTTAGGGTAGAGCAGTGGGATGGAATTCCAACAGCCCCGCTTTGTCAACAGACGCAAGTCACTGCCCCTGGCACAAACAGTGCTCCCCAGGTCTGGGCAGCTGGCCATCGCGTCCCTTCTCCCCATCAGCAGCTTCCATCAAATGGGAAGTCCAGGTGCTGGTAAATAATTGACCCAACATTGGGCATGGTGGCTCAAGACTGTAATCCCAGCACTTTGAGAGGCGGAGGCAAGAGGATTGCTTGAGCTCAGGGTTCGAGACAAGTCTGAGCAACATGGTGAGACCTCGTCTCTACAATAAATCAAGAAATCAGCCAGGCATGGTGACACATGCCTGTGGCTCCGGCTACTTGGAAGTCTGAGGTGGAAGGATCACCAAAGCCCAGCTGGTCGAGGCTGCGGTGGCCAGGAGCGTGCCACTGTACTCCAGTCTGCAACAGAGTGAGACTCTGACTCAAAAAAAAAACCCAAAAAACAATTGACTCATCTGGTCTGGAGAGATCATTCAACATTATTATTATTATTATCATCATTATTATTATTTTGAGTTGGAGTCTCACTTTTTTCGCCCAGAGACCTCTTCTCTAAACTTTTTTTTAAATGGTGATTCACGGCTCTGGAGGCTGAAGCAGGAGGATGACTGGAGGCCAGGAGATCAAGGCTACAGTGACTGGAGGCCAGGAGATCAAGGCTACAATCACATCACTGCACTTCAGCCTGGGTGGCAGAGTGAGATCCTGTCTCAAAAAATAAAAATAAGCCAGGCTCGGTGGTTCAGCCTGTAATCCCGTGCCTTGGGAGGCTGAGGTGAGTGGATTGCCTGCGCCCTCGGGTTCGAGACCCGCCTGGGCAACTTGGCAAGACCTCATCTCTACAATAAATTAAAAAAAAAATAGCCGGGCGTAGTAGCACACACCGTAGTTCCAGCTACTTGAAAGGCTGAGGCGGGAAATATCGCCGGGGCCCCCAGGTCAGGCTGCAGTGGCCAGGAGCGGCCACTGCACTCCAGTCTGGGCGACAGAGTGAGACTCCAACTCAAAAAATAAATAAATATAAATAAAAATAATTAAAATTAATTCATAGCCGGGCTTGGTGGCTCAGCCTGTAATCCCGCGCTTTGGGAGGCTGAGGTGAGTGGATTGCCTGAGCCCGCGAGTTCAAGACCCGCCTGGGCAACTTGGCGAGACCTCATCTCTACAATAAATCAAAAAAATTAGCCAGGTGTGGCAGCGCACGCCTATAGTTCCAGCTCCTTGGAAGGCTGAGGTGGAAGGATCGCAGGAGCCCAGTAGGTCGAGACTGTGGTGGCTGGGAGCAGCCACTGCACTCAGTTTGACCAAAAAAAAAAAAAAAAAAAAAATTAATTCATAAGTGAAAAAAATGTAAATATCCATCAGTTAGTGAGTCAATAAATTGTGATCTATCCATGTAATGGAATACTAGTCAGTTATAACAAGAAATGAGGTACTGATATAAGTTACAACATGGATAAACCTTGAAACATGATGCTAAGTGAACACTTGCAATCATAAATAAACATTGTGATTTATTTATATGAAATGTCCAGAATAGATAAATTCATAGAGACAGAAGGTAGAATAGTAGCTAGCGGGATGGATAGAGGTATTTGAGAGTTGTAACACAGACTTGCACGTTTTCTTTTTCAGTATGAGAATGTTCTAAAATTAATCACATTGACAGTTGCTCAATGCATGAACATATGAAAGCCACTGAATACTTTAAATGGGTGAATTATGTAACATATGAATTATATCTCAATAAAATTGTCAACACAGAAATGGAGACACAGACCACTTGTATACCTAATCCTGAATTGCACACCCACCTCCGCCCCCCGGTCTTTAATTTTAAAAGAACCAGGCTTGGGGGCTCAGCCTGTAATCTCAGCACTTTGGGAGGCCAAGGCAAGTGAATTGCCTGAGCCCATACATCCCAGACCAGCCCGGGCAACTTGGTGAGACCTTATCTCTACAATAAATAAAAAAATTAAAGCCGGGCTCGGTGGCTCAGCCTGTAATCCCACGCCTTTGGGAGGCTGAGGTGAGTGGATTGCATGAACCCGCAGGTTCGAGACCCACCTGGGCAGGCAAGACCTCATCTCTACAATAAAATCAAAAAATTAGCCGGGTGTGGTAGCGCGCGCCTGTAATTCCGGCTACTCGGAAGGCTGAGGCAGAAGAATAGCCACAGCCCAGCAGGTCGAGGCTGCGGCGGCTGCGGTGGCCACTGCACTCCAGTCTGGGCGAGAGAGTGAGCCTCCAACTAAAAGAAAAAAAAAAAAAAATAGCCAGGCGTGGTAGCACGCGCTGGCTACTTGGAAGGCTGAGGCGGAAGGATTGCTGGTAGCGGCTGTGGTGGCCATGAGTGTGCGTGCCACTGCCCTCCAGCCTGGGGGACAGAGTGAAACTCCAACTCAAAAAATAAAATGAAAGCCAGGTTCGGTGGCTCAGCCTGTAATCCCGCGCCTTTGGGAGGCTGAGGTGAGTGGATTGCCTGAGCCGCGGGTTCGAGACCCGCCTGGGAAACTTGGCGAGACCTCATCTCTACAATAAATCAAAAAAAATCAGCCAGGTGTGGTAGCGCGCGCCTTTAGTTCCAGCTACTTGGAAGGCTGAGGGGGAAGGATCGCCGGAGCCCAGCAGGTAGAGGCTGCAGTGGCTGGGAGCGGCCACTGCACTCCAATCTGGGCGACAGAGTGAGACTCCAACTCAAAATAAATAAATAAAATGAGAAAAATAGAGACACAACTCCTTCCTTGTCACTGTAAAAAAAATCGATCATAGTTTTTTAAATACATCAAGATTACATTTATTCATTTATTCATTCAAGTCAGAATCTCACTCTGTCACCCAGGCTGGAGTGCAATAGCACGTTCACAGCTTGACCTGCTAGGCTCAGGTGATCTTTCCACATCAGGTTCCAAGTAGCTAGAACTACAGCATGCACCACCATGCCTAGCTAATGTTTTTGTTTTTGTTTTTTGCGTTGGAGTCTCACTCTGTTGCCCAGACTGGAATGCAGTGTTATGCTCCCGGCCACTGCAGCTCAACCTGCTGGGCTCCGGCAATCCTTCCGCCTCAGCCTTCCAAGCAGCTGCCCAGCTAATTTATTGTAGAGACGAGGTCTCACCAAGTTGCCCAGGTGGGTCTCGAACCTGTGGTTTCAGGCAATCCACTCGCCTCAGCCTCCTAAAGTGCTGGGATTACAGGCTGAGCCACCGAGACGGGCCGAGCTAGTGTTTTGATTGAGGTCTCACGAAGTTGCCCAGACTGGTTCTCAAACCACTGAACTCAGGCAATCCTCTCACCTGCGTTTTCCAAAGTGCTGAGATTACAGGCATGAGCCACTACACCCAGCCAGTAGACTTTTTTTAGAGCAGTTTTAGGATTATAGAAAAATTGGGTAGAAAGCACGGAGTTCCCAAATATTCCCTCTCCCTTCTTTGCCCTCCTGACCTCTCAGTTTCCTCCATCCTTAACATATTGCATTGTTGTGGAATATTTGTTATAATTGATGAACAAGTATCAATACATTATCAACTAAAGTTCATAGTTTACATTAAGGTTCATTCCTTGTTATATAATTTCTTTTTTTTAATTTTTTTTTTGAGTTAGAGTCTCACTCTGTCACCCAAACTAGAGTGCAGTGGCCACTCCCGGCCACCACAGCCTCGACCTGCTGGGCTCCGGCGATCCTTCCACCTCAGCCTTCCAAGTAGCTGGAACTACAGTGTTATATAATTTCATAGGTTTTGTCAAATGTATAAATTGTCAGTGAGACCACCATGACATCACACAGCAACTAAATCCTGTGTTCCACCTGCTCAGCCCTCCTGGCAACATTTTTTTTGAAATGTATTTGTGATGAAATACACATAACATGAAGATTGACTATCTTAACCATTATAAAGTACACAGTTCAAGCCAGGCTCGGTAGCTCAGCCTGTAATCTCACGCTTTGGGAGGCTGAGGTGAGTGGATTGCCTGAGTCCGTGGGTTCGAGACCTGCCTGGGCAACTTGGTGAGACCTCATCTCTACAATAAATCAAAAAAATTAGCCGGATGTGGTGGCGCACGCCTGTAGTTCCAGCTTCTTGGAAGGCTGAGGCAGAAGGATCGCCAGAGTCCAGCAGGTCGAGGCTACAGTGGCCAGGAGCGGCCACTGCACTCCAGGCTGGGTGACAGAATGTCAAGTCAAAAAAAAAAAAAGTATACAGTTCAACAGTGTTAACTATGTTCAGTGTTAACTATGTTCACATGACTTTACGTCTTGCAAAACTGAAACTTTGTATCCACTAAACAACTTTACACTGTCCCACCCCTGTGTCCCAGTCCCTGGTAACCACCATTCTACTTTTCTGTTTCAATGAGTTTGACTACTCTTGATACCCTTCATGTAAGAGAAAGCATATAAGTGTTTGTTTGTTTGAGTCTGAGTCTTAGTCTGTCACCCAGACTGGAGTACAGTGCCATGATCATGGCTACTGCAGCTTTGACCTGCTGGGCTCAGGTGATCCTTCTGCCTCAGCCTTCCAAGTAGCTGGTACCATAGGCACATGCCACCATGCCCAACTAATTAATTGTAGAGACGAGGTCTCTCCAAGTTCCCCAGGCTGGTCTTGAACCCCTGAACTCAGGCAAATCCTCTTGTCTCCACCTCACAAAGTGCTGGAATTACAGGCATGAGCCACTACACCCAGCCAGTGTTTGTCTTTTTTTTTTTTTTTTGAGTTGGAAGCTCACTCCATTGCCCAGGCTGGAGTGCAGTGGCATGCACACTCACGGGCCACCCCACCGTCGACCTGCCGGGCTGCAGCGATCCTTCCGCCTCAACCTTTTAAGTAGCTACAGGCACGCGCTACCACACCCAGCTAAATTTTGCTTTATTGTAGAGACAGATCTCGTAAGTTGCCCGGCTGGTCTCAAACCCTCAGATTTAGGCAATCCACTCGCCTCAGCCTCTCAAAGTGCTGGAATTACAGGCTGAACCACCCAGCCCAGCTCAGTGTTTGTCTTTTTTATGGCCAGTTTATTTCACTTAACAATGTCCTCAGGGCTGAGTTTGGCGGCTCACCCCTGTAATCCCAGCACTTGGGAGGCAGAGGCGAGAAGACTGCCTGAGCCTGGGCAACATGGTGAGACCTCATCTCCACAATAAATCAAAAAATTAGCTGAGCATAGTAGCACATGCCTGTGGTTCCAACTACATGGAAGGCTGAGGTGGAAGGATTGCCTGAGCCCAGTAGGTCGAGATTGAGGTTGTAGTGACCATGATCATGCCACTGCTCTCCAGCCTGGGCAATAGACTGAGACTCCAACTAAAAAAAAAAAAACGCAGCCGGGTTCGGTGGCTCAGCCTGTAATCTTGCACTTTGGGAGGCTGAGGTGAGTGGATTGCCTGAGCCCACGGGTTCCAGACCTGCCTGGGCAACTTGGCGAGACCTCATCTCTACAATAAATCAAAATGAGCCGGGCATGGTAGCGTGCGCCTGTAGTTCCAGCTACTTGGAAGGCTGAGGCAGAAGGATCACCGGAGCCCAGCAGGTCGAGGGCTGCGGTGGCCGGGAGTGGCCACTGCATTCCAGTCTGGGAGACAGAGTGAGACTCCAACTCAAAAACAAAACAAAACAAAAACCTCTTAAACACCCCTTACCCAGATTTCCCTATTAACTTTGCACTCCATGTGCTTTGTCATTTATATTTGTTTCTTTTTTTTTTTTTGAGTAGGAGTCTCACTCTGTCACCCAGGCTGGAGGGCAGTGGCATGCTTACAGCCACCACAGCCTTGACCTGCTGGGCTCAGGTGATCCTTCCACCTCAGCCTTCCAAGTAGCTGGAACCACTGGCACGCACCACCATACCCGGCTAATTTTTTTTGGATTTATTGTAGAGATGAGGTCTCACCAAGTTGCCTAGGCTGGTCTCGAACTCGTGAGTTCAGGCAATCCTCTCACCTTGGCCTCCCTAAATGCTGGGAATATATGCATGAGTCACCACACCTGGCCACATGCTGTCCATAAACATTTTTTTTTTTTTTTTTTTTTTTTTGAGTTGGAGTCTCACTCTGTCACCCAGACTGGAGTGCAGTGGCTGCTCCTGGCCACCGCAGCCTCAACCTGCTGGGCTCCGGCGATCCTTCCGCCTCAGCCTTCCAAGTAACTGGAACTACAGGCGCGCGCTACCACGCCTAGCTGATTTTTTGATTTATTGTAGAGATGAGGTTTCACCTGCCCAGGCGGGTCTCGAACCCGTGGGCTCAGGCAATCCATTCACCTCAGCATCCCAAGCCGCGGGATTACAGGCTGAGCCACCAAGCCTGGCTCATAAATATTTCAATAGATATTTCCTAAGAACAAAAATAGAACCAACCACTGGCTGTGGATATCCCCCAAGCAGATAATTCAACCTCAGCGGCCAAAGGAATGAACAGAAAGTATGTCATTCTTGCCTGGGCTGGGTAGTTCAGCCTGTAATCCCAGCACTTTGAGAGGTTGAGGCACCTGGATTGCCTGAGGTTGCTGGTTCGAGACCAACCCGGGCAACTTAGGGAGACCTCATCTCTACAATTAGAAAAAATAAAAATTAGCTGGGCATGGTAGCGCACGCCTGTAGTTCTGTCTACTTGGAAGGCCGAGGCAGAAGGATTGCCAGAACCCAGCAGGTAGAGGCTGAGGTGGCCTTGAGCATGCCACTACACTCCAGCCTGAGTAATGGCGTAAGACTCCAACCAAAAAAAAAAAAAAAAAAGTATGTGATTCTTTATTTTAATGCAAGAAATGTTATTTATTTAACAGGAAGGTCTTCTTCCAAGGAAGAGTCCAGTGCAGTGGCTCATTCCTGTAATCCCTGCACTTTGGGAGGCCGAGGCAGGAGGAATGCTTGAGTTCAGGATTTTGGTACCAGCCTGGGGAAAAAAAAAATTGGAATCTCGGTAACAACTTGGACTTATGTGCTTATTTTCGGTGCTCTTCTATTGAGAATAGCAGGCGGCATATGACCCACTATCATCTCCCCAGGGTTTGAGGTCTCTCTGGATAAGCCCTAAAGTGAAAGAGTCACTCAGAGGCAGCTCTCTGGTGGTAGGAGTTTTTTGTTGTTGTTGTTTTGTTTGTGTTTTTTTTGAGTTGGAGTCTCACTCTGTCTCCCAGGCTGGAGTGCAATGACATGCTCACGGTCACTGCAGTCTCAACCTGCTGGGCTCAGGTGATCCTTCTGCCTCAGGCTTCTGAGTAGTTGGAGCTATAGGAACACGCTACCACACCCGGCTAATTTTTTTAATTTATTGTAAAGATGAGGTCTCGCCAAGTTGCTTGGGCTGGTCTCGAATCCCTGGGCTCAGGAAATTCTCTCCCGTCTGCCTCCCAAAATGCTGGGATTACAGGCATGAGCCACTCCACCAGGCTGGGAGTTTTGAATGGAAGCACTCTTGCATTTCATTGTAAAGCTATTTTTGAAGTTAGATTTGCCTTCAAACCAATTCTCTCTGCTAAAGCATCTTGTAAGTTTCTAGAGCAAAAACAGTGCTAACAGTTTTAATGTAATTAGAGTTTTGTTGCT
The DNA here is from genome assembly GCA_027257055.1 of Cephalopachus bancanus. NCBI lineage: Eukaryota > Metazoa > Chordata > Mammalia > Primates > Tarsiidae > Cephalopachus > Cephalopachus bancanus. The sequence goes on along the minus strand of JAPVLO010000260.1, from coordinate 6,139 downwards.
AAAATTGTTGACAATTGGTGAACAGTGAGAAAAAGAAGGCAAACACTCCATGTCCTGATCTTTTTTACTTATCAAAACATTTTGAAGGGTGAGAAAAGCAAAGAGTAGATGTGAGCGAGATCTCCATACACATACTGGAAACGTAATCTGACTTAGAAACAATTTGCATCTCATTCCCGGGCAGCTGACATGCACTAGTTTCTCCACTAGTCGCCTGCAATTAGTGGGAGGTGTATACATTATTCATCATTTCAAAGAACAGAAAGTGCTGTAGGCCAGCAGCAGTCAGGTGCAGAGAATGCAGGCTCATGTGACAGTGAGTCACTTCGAAGCAAGAAATGAAAATCAGATGATCTGGGTGGAAAGGGCAAGCTACAGTCAGCAAAGTTCAACAAATCTTGTGTCTGGCCCTTGTTGAGCCCCCTTAAGATGGCTCAATGTAGCCAGGCTCGGTGGCTCAGCCTGTAATCCCACACATTTGGGAGGCTGAGGTGAGTGGATTGCCTGAGCCCGTAGGTTCGAGACCCACCCGGGCAACTTGGCGAGACCTCATCTCTACAATAAATCAAAAATTAGCTGGGCGTGGTAGCGCACGCCTGTAGTTCCAGCTACTTGGAAGGCTGAGGCGGAAGGATCACCGGAGCCCAGCAGTCGAGGCTGCGGTGGCCGGGAGCGGCCAGTGCACTCCAGTCTGGGCGACAGAGCGAGACTCCAACTCAAAAAAAAAAAGGCTCAACGTGTGGGTGATACACCTGAGAGGAGGGAAAGGGCAAAGTACCCAAATGAGTGTGACTCTTCTTTTTCCCAGTGTCCACCTCCCCCACCCACCCCCATGTTTGAGAGTATTCTTTTCTTTTTTTTCTTTTTTTTTTTGAGTTAGAGTCTCACTCCATTGTCCAGGCTGGAGTGCAGTGGCATGCTCATGGCCACTGCAGCCTTGATCTGCTGGGCTCAGGCGATCTTTCCGCCTCAGCCTTCCGAGTAGCTGGAACTACAGGCGCGCGCTACCACGCCTGGCTAATTTTTGATTTATTGTAGAGATGAGGTCTCGCCAAGTTGCTCGGGCTGGTCTCCAACCCCTGGGTTTCAGGCAATTCTCTCGCCTTGGCCTCCCAAAGTGCTGGGATTACAGGCTTGAAAGTATTCTTATTCTACTTAAGGCAATCCTACTGCTTGCTTTCTGTTTACTTTCTTTCTTTTCTCTTCCTTCTTTTTCTTTCTTTCTTTTTTTTTTTTTTTTCTTTTTTGAGTCAGGGTCTAACTCTATCACCCAGGCTGAAGTGCAATGGCACAATCACGGCTCACTGCAGCTTCTGCCTCTTGGTCTCAGGCAATCCTCCCTCCTCGGCCTCCCAGGTAGCTAGGACTACAGGCATGTGCCACCATGCCTGGTTAATTTTTTGATTTTGTGTAGACAGGTCTCACTATGCCATCTAGGCTGGTCTCAAACGCCTAGGCTCAAGCAATCCTCTCGCCTCAGCCTACCAGAGTGCTGGGATTACAAGCGTGAGCCACTGCACCTAGCCTGTTTGTTTTCTTTTATAGCTGACATTCTCTTTGTCAAACTCTGCCCTGCTCAAATAGAGGAAAAAGGAATTGAGACGGTGCCCAGAGAAGAAAGCATATTTATGGTGGGTCTAAGAATTACAGTTTCATTGGCCAGGTGCAGTGGCTCACACCTATAATCCCAGCACTTTGGGAGGCCAAAGTGCGAGGACTGCCTGAGCTTGCAGGTTTGAGACCAGCCTGGGCAACTTGGTGAGATCTCATTTCTACAATAAATCAAGAAAAATTAGCTGGGTGTGGTGGCACATGCCTGTAGTTTCAGCTACTTGGAAGCCTGAGGTTAAAGGATAGGCCCACCAGGTCCAGGTTGTGGTGGCTGAGAGCATGCCACTGCACTCCAGTCTGAGCGACAGAGTAAGACTCCAACTCAAAAAAAGAAAAAAAGAATTAAAACATAGCCTTCACTTGCTTCAGTCAAAGTGTGAAAATTAGCCAGGTGTGGTGGCTCAAGCCTATAATCTCGGCACGTTGGGAGGCAGAGACGAGAGGATTGCGTGAACCCAGGGGTTCAAGGCCAATCTGGGCAACCTGGTGACCCTCGTCTCTAAATGAATCAAAAAAAGTAACCAGGCATGGTGACGCACGCCTGTATTTCCAGCTACTTGGAAGGCTGAGGGGCTGCAGTGGCCATGAGCATGACACTGTATTCCAAGCCTGGGTGACAGAGTGAGACTCTGACTCAAAACATAGAAAAGAAAAAAAAAAAAAAAGAAAACTGAACATGTTTCAAAAGAATCTATGAAATTTAATTAAGCAAAACAACATAATAACATTAAAATGCTAGTAACCCTTAGGGTTTGGTTTGACTCTAAATTCGATCTTCTGATAACATCATAGTATAACCATTAGAGCAGCTGATTGCAGTGTGTATAAAGACCTTTTTCTTATTTTGAGTTGGAGTCTCACTCTGTCGCCCAGGCTGGAGTGTAGTGGCACACTCACAACTGCCATAGCCTCAACATGCTGGGCTCATCAATTCTTCGAAGTAGCTGGAATTACAGACACGCATCACCACACCTGGCTAATTTTTTAAAAACTTGTTATAGAGATTAGGTCTCGCCAAGTTGCCCAGGCTGGTCTCGAACCCATGGACTCAAGCAGTCCTTTCACTTTAGCCTCCAAAAGTGCTGGGATTATAGGCATGAGCCACCATGCACGGCCTATAGAAATCTTTTTTTTTTTTTTGAGTTGGAGTCTCACTCTGTCGCCCAGACTGGAGTGCAGCGGCCGCTCCCGGCCACCGCAGCCTCGACCTGCTGGGCTCCGACGATCCTTCCGCCTCAGCCTTCCCAGTAGCCGGAATTACAGGCATGCGCTACCATGCCCAACTGATTTTTTGACTTATTGTAGAGATGAGGTCTTGCTAAGTTGCCCAGGCGGGTTTCGAACCCACGGGCTCAGGCAATCCACTAACCTCTGCCTCCCAAAGGCGCAGGATTACAGGCTGAGCCACCGAGCCCAGCTAAAAACCTTTTTAAAAGGAAAATAACTGCCGGGCTCAGTGGCTCAGCCTGTAATCCCACGCCTTTGGGAGGCTGAGGTGAGTGGATTGCCTGAGCCCGCGGGTTCGAGACCCACCTGGGCAGCGAGACCTCATCTCTACAATAAATAAAAAAATCAGCTGGGCGTGGTAGCGCACGCCTGTAGTTCCGGCTACTCGGAAGGCTGAGGTGGAAGGATCGCCGAAGCCCAGCAGGTCGAGGCTGCGGTGGCCCGGAGCGGCCGCTGCACTCCAGTATGGGCGACTGAGTGAGACTCCAACTAAAAAAATAAATAAATAAAATAAATAAAAGGAAAATAACCATATTGAAAAATGGTAGCCAGGCTCGGTGGCTCAGCCTGTAATCCTGTGCCTTGAGAGGCTGAGGTGAGTGGATTGCCTGAGCCCGTGGGTTCGAGACCCGCCTGGGCAACTTAGCAAGACCTCATCTCTAAAATAAGTCAAAAATTAGCCGGGCATGGTAGCGCACGCCTGTAGTTCCAGCTACTTGGAAGGCTGAGGCGGAAGGATCGCCAGAGCCCAGCAAGTCGAGGCTACGGTGGTCGGGAGCGGCCACTGCACTCCAGTCTGGGTGACAGAGTGAGACTCCAACTCAAAAAAAAAAAAAAGAAAAGAAAAAGACAAATGGTGGCCAGGCTCGGTGGGTCAGCCTGTAATCCCAGCACTTTGGGAGGCTGAGGTGAGTGGATTGCCTGAGCCCGTGGGTTCGAGACCCGCCTGGGCAACTTGGCGAGACCTCATCTCTAAAATAAATAAAAAATTAGCCAGGCATAGTAGCACACGCCTGTAATTTCGGCTACTTGGAAGGTTGAGGCAGAAGGATCGCCGGAGCCCAGCAGGTCGAGGCTGCGGTGGCCGGGAGCGGCCACTGCACTCCAGTCTGGGCGACAGAGTGAGACTCCAACTCAAAAAAAAAAAAGAAAAATGGTAGAGTCTTTCTGCCCATAACTAAACTGTATAGGAATGCTTTATCACTTTATCACTCATTGGACCTGCTGAATTTTTTTTTTTTTTTAGTTAGAATCTCACTGTTGCACAGACCAGAGTGCAGTGGCATGCTCTCAGTCACCGCGGCCTTGACCTACTGGGCTTCAGGCAATCCTTCTGCCTCAACCTCCAAGTAGCAGGAACTACAGGTGCGCGCCACTGCACCCAGTTAATTTTTTGATTCATTGTAGAGAAGAGGTCTCACCAAGTTGCCCAGACTGGTTTCGAACTCTGGGCTCAGGCAATCCTCTCACCTTGGCCTTCCAGTGTTGGGATTACAGGCGTGAGCCACCATGCCTGGCCCAGATCTGCTGATTTAAGAGTCTATGTAGCCAGGTGCAGTGGCTCACACCTGTAATCCCAACATTTTGGGAGACCAAGGAGAGAGGACTGCTTGAGCTCAGGAGTTGAGACCAGCCTGAGCAACATAATGAGACCTCGTCTCTACAAAAATAAAAAAACTAGCTGGATGTAGTGGCACATACCTGTAGTCTCAGCTACTAGAGAGGCTGAGGTGGAAGGATGGATCACCGGAGTCCAGGAGGTAGAAGCCGCAGTGAGCCGTAATTGTGTCACTGCACTCCAGGCTGGATGTGAGACAAGAAAGAAAGAGAGAGAGAGAGAGAGAGAGAGAGAGAGAGAGAGAGAGAGAGAGAGAGAGAGAGAGAAAGAGAGAGAGAGAGAGAGAGAGAGAAAGGAAGAAAGAAAGAAAGAATAAACATAAAGCACTTAGCACAGGGCCTGGTAATTTTTTTTTTGGAGTCTCACTCTGTTGCCCAGGCTGGAGTACAGTGGCATGCTCACAGCCACTGCAGCCTTGGCCTTCCAAGTAGCGGAAACTACAGGCACTTGCCACCAGGCCTGGCTAATTTTTTGATTTATTGTACAGATGAGTCTTGCCAAATTGCCCAGGCTGGCCTTGAACCTGTGGTCTCGGGCAATCCTCTCACCTTAGCCTTCCAAAGGGCTGGGATTATAGGTGTGCACCATCACCCCAGCCGCCTGGCACATATTATGCAATAAATATAAGTTGGCCGGACATGGTGGCTCATACCTGTAATCCCAGCACTTTAAGAGACAGAGGTTTGGGGAGGCTGAGGTGAGTGAATTGCCTGAGCCCGCGGGTTCGAGACCCGCCTGGGTAGCAAGACCTCATCTCTACAATAAATCAAAAAATCAGCTGGGCGTGGCAGTGCATGCCTGTAATTCTGGCTACTTGGAAGACTGAGGCGGAAGGATCGCCAGAGCCCAGCAGGTCGAGGCTGCGGTGGCTGGGAGTGGCCACTGCACTCCAGTCTGGGCGACAGAGTGAGACTCCACTCAAAAAAAAAAGAGACAGGTGAAAGGATTGCCTGAGCCCACAGGTTCGAGACCAGCCTGGGAAATTTGGCAAGATCTCTTTTCTACAATAAATCAAAAAAGTAGCTGGGTGTGGTGGTGCACGCCGATAGTTCCAGCTACTTGGAAGGCTGAGGTAGAAGGATCACCTGAGCCCAGCAGGTCAAGGCCACTGGCCATGAATGTGGCCATGAACGTGCCACTGATCTCCAGCCTGGGCGACAGAGTGAGACTCTAACTCAAAATAAAACAAAACAAAATACAAGTTTACTACTTACTGGTACTCTCATTTTACAGATAGATGCAGAGAAGTTTCTTTCCTGAGATACACAGCAAGTGTAAAACAAGATTTTACAACTCAGGTCTGAACATTCTGAAGTCTCTGCCCTTTTCTTTCTTTCTTATGCCCTCCCTCTCTCCCTCCCTTTTCAATTGGACTCTCACTGGGTCATCCAGGTTGGAGTGCAGTGGCACGTTCAAGGCCACCGCAGCCTTGATCTGCTAGGCTCAGGCGATACTTCCACCTCAGCCTCCCAAGTAGCTGGAACCACAGGCATGCGCCACCACACCCGACTAATTTTAATTTTAAGATTTATTATAGAGAAGAGGTCTTGCCACCACAGCCTCGACCTGCTGGGCTCCGGCGATCCTTCCGCCTCAGCCTTCCAAGTAGCTGGAACTACAGGCGCGCGCTACCACGCCCGGCTCATTTTGGATCTATTGTAGAGATGAGGTCTTGCCAACTTG